>OY992770.1:16821389-18151674 GCA_963921325.1 Logfia minima
AAATGTTACTTTCACTCACGTCCACAAAAAGAGAATCCAATGAAAAAAATCGATCAACACTGATACAAATTTAGTTTATGGACTTGTTAAATCTTGGTCAGCTAACATAATGTCACACTTGAGAGGATGCAACTTTATTCGTTTCGTTTCAAGAATGCCCTTTGAAATCTTGAGCAACGAGATTGTGTTACAAATTAATTCCATTATTGACTTTTCTATACTACTAGACAGTTTTTCCAAGGCCAATGCTTACAGTCGATACTTCCGATCATTCCCGAAAAACCATGCCATTCTTAATGTTTAGAATGTAAACGATGGATATCTTGGAGTGTTGGTTTTCTCAAATACTTTGTTGAGTGTCGAGTATAGATGAAATACACATTTACATAATTTGTCCAAATAATAGTATGACATCTGTTGACCCAGGTGAAAGTATTCATCAAATGCATCGGTGGCACAACCATATGCCAATTGTCGTATGGCGGAAGTGCATTTTTGATAAACGTTAAAACTAAGTATACCAGCTGCATCAGGTATTTGATGAAAATAACTAAAATACGGAGGTATCGATATTTGAGAGTAAGACGTTATACCTTGACATATATGGAGAAACAATGGCTTGCTCATCCGAAAGCGTCTACTAAAGTAATCTTGCGAGAATGTTGGATTAGGTGCCAAGTAGTCTTGCCCCAAAAATTCACCGGCGCCGAGATGATTTCTAGGTAAGAATCTTCTAGGTGCTATTGGCCGTGAACTTTCTGCTTCGTTTTCTTCATTTTGTTCCAACGTTTCAATAGCATCGAGCATAACAATCGGATTGAAACAAGCAATTATGGAATTCATATCTTCAATATCGGATTATTCACTCGAATCTTCGTCGTAATTTTCGTATGGATCCATTATGATATAAATTGTTGTAATTGAGAGAGAGAATTGTAGTAGTTTGTGTGAAAATGATAATAAAATGGTGTATGTATATAGAAAATGAATTTAAAAAAAAAAATTAAAAATATATAAAAAAGAGAAACGTTGCAGTCGTGAACGTTTGAAAAACAATAATAAAATAAAATAAAATATAAATGTGAACGTTTGAGGAGTACAAAACAAAACAAAAAGTTTATTTTTTACTTTTTGCAGGTAGAACCCACAGATAATTTGTCTTGAAGTTTCTTCTTCACAGTGAAAACGGAGTACGGTAGAAAGGTGATAGCGTGTTTGGTACCGTTGGCATTGGTCTCACTATACAAACCTCACGTTACATCACACTAGTACGTAATATCTTTATGATATGAGTTTTTAATATTTATGCTTCACTGCAACACGTGATCCAAATGTATTATATACCACACATGTATAAAACACTGTAAAAAATTAATTTGGACCACTATATTGCAGTCGTGGACGTTCTACAGTACTTTCTATAAATACTAGCCAATTCAGGCATTTTGGAATTGAATCACCCAATTAAATTAAGAACGAAGCATGGAGTGCAGATCGAAAATCTTAACACTTTCATCGCTATTGCTTCTTCTTCTAACACTCGACTCACAATTCATTATCTCATCGTACTCGAAATCAATCGTAACAAATCTTCCTGGATATCCTGGTCAACTTCCTTTCACACTCGAAACTGGGTATATATCACTTTTAATTATATTTAGTTTGTAAACTAAGGTTGTTCTTTTAAAGGCAAATGCTGCATATTTATCTCTATCGGTCATTTTGACACCCTTAAACCAAATGTTGTATATGTACAGAGTGAGGATCAAGAGGGAAGCAAAAAAATTAGGAAAAGAGGGAAGTAAATCTCTTCATCATTAATGAATTTTGAAAATTACAAAAAATTTCAACATTTAACATTCATTAAGGACTAAGATTTGCTTCACTCTTTTCTCAAATTTTAGAGTTTCCCTATGGATCCTTCCCCTGTATATATAATAAAAACTATAAAATCGTTTCTGTATGTATATATATATAATATGATATATAGTTTACTTACATATTTTTGATGGATTTAATTCATTTCATATGCTCAAGTTTTATAGATTCTGAGTATCGTTTTTGTACGAAGATATGTCGGAATAGGGCAAAAGGAGGAGGCACAAATATTTTATTATTTTGTAGAATCAGAACGAAATCCAGAAGAAGATCCGCTCATATTTTATCTTACCGGTGGTCCTGGCTGTTCTGCTGTTATTACTTTCTTCTATCAAATCGGTATCGTCTATATTCATTTTTCCTAGAGTAAAAATGTTAATAATTGTGTGCTAGAAACTTTCAAACCAAACAAATGAATACAAACGCTGAATATCGAACCCTAATATTTACAGAAACTACGTATGCACTAGTAAAACTACTCCACCAAGATGACGAAGACTCGATCACTAAACATCATGAAATGAGTGAACACTACCTAATTCGTATTAGAGAGAATGAGAGTTTACCCAACTCGTATTAGAGAAAATGAGAGTTGAATAAATGAATAATAAAGTCAGATTATGTATCACAATCTTGAAAAAAGTAATTAAGAAAAATTAGAGAAAATATTTAAAAAATATATACTTTTTAGAAGAAATATGATTGATGATATGTGTAAAAACACATAGTAATAATTAAACATTTAGTATTTATTGTAGCTATTTAATCAGCATTTTCAAACGGTAACAAGTAAAAGTGTACGTATACAAATATTGTATCACAAACTTTCTGGTTATATAACCTATTTAAATAATAAAAATAGTAAGTTGTTGATCTCGGAATAAAAAGTTATATAATACGTAAGCGACAAAATAAAATAAGTTAAAAATAAAATAGTAACAATTACAGTTACCGAATTTACTTTTTAGTAAAGGGAAATATTAGTAACTAAACCATTACCAGAATATAAAGCATGTGGTTTTAGAAATTCGAAATGTCCAAATCGGACAGCCTTTTGCCTGTCCCCACCAGTCATCCGTCGATTTTTTCCGCAGTTCCACGAGCCAAGAGCATCAACTAAGTCAATAACCATTAGTAATGGGATATTTTTAATGAACATTTCAGATTTCTTGAATGTACACTTTATGTGAGTATACGAGGATACGTGTTAGTCTCATCAACTTTTATATGTGTATGTATGTGTTAAATATCACATATTATAAGGTGTAGTGAGTCCCTTAGCAATTAGGGTTAGTCCTATCATCATTGTCGGTTATCTTTCAAGTCATCTTTTTCTGATTTACTCTATTATCAACGTACTCTTACCAAGTACGCTTTAATGGTTTTAATTTTTGTCGGGACATATTACTCATTGAGAAGATATAATTTATTTTTATTATTTACTCATCTGAAAAAGAGACTATATAGGTCAGCTTTAATTACCAGTTCGTTTTAACATGATTATGTACCATACGCTAACATATTCTGGGTAAGTCATATAACTTGTATAAAATGTACTCACAGGCAATCAAAAAGTGTATCTGGTGTTGATGTTCATTGTTCATTAACAGTTGACTTGTAATTTTGTGAAAAGTTGACTTATAATTAACATAATACTTATCCTAATGAACACTTTATAAAACACTTATTGTACATTTTTGAATACAAACTTACGGAAACTTTCACCATGTTATCTCATTTTTCTACATTATGTACGATGCTAGTATATGATAATTATGACTACTCGTGTACGATGTTAGTATATGATAATTATGACCACTCGTGTACGATGCTACGTAATAGAGTAAATAATAATCGTACGGTGAGACAGTGAGTTTGTGGCGCACAATATTTTACTCAGCACAACAATTTTAAACATGATATTGTTTGTTTTGTTTTGAGAAAAAATATATTAAACCGACAAGATTTTTCTATTCGAATGAGAGTAAGTATGATTACTCAGATGTACACGGCTAACCGGAGTACTCTCGTAACCGTTTTTGAATTTTTTCCAAATCACTCGTTAGAATTCAGGACGCCAACCAATAGTTATTTTAACGATGATTAAAAGAAATTGTATTCTAATATATTGTTAACCGACAAGAAATGAATCTTTCCCTAATCACAATATTTTATCATTTTAACTGATTAAATTTATAAACTTGTTTTCTGCTTACAATCTAGATCTACCTGTAATTTATTATCATATTTTGTTGCAGGTCCACTTAGTTTCAACTTTGACAAAGCCCCAGATGAGATTACAATGACATTAAATCCAAATTCATGGACAAAGGTTTATATTAGCTTATCGTATCTTTATTTACTAAAAGATTCAGTTCTATGATATTAATAAAAGTTTAAATGATATTAATAAAGTTTTACATCCTTAATATATAAGCTATGTTAACTGTTTAACACCCATCAATATTGTTGCATTTATCAGTGTGAATGATATGGGATAGTGAACTAGTTTCACATCCTTTCATTTTCTTCTATTTATTAATGATATTAAATATTACAATTATTTTATTATTGTGTAATAAAACATCACATTTGTAACTGATCATGAAATGATAGTAGTAGGTGTAGGATCGTACAAGCATTTTAGATCATTTTAGTTTTTTAAATCGTCAATATTAGTCCTTATTAGTTTTTTATTTTCATTATTGAAGAATGACAATTTTTTGTTAAGCCGGTTTTTTATAGTTGTATGCGTTTGAGCTTCGTTTAACTCACGTTATTTTATAGCTATTTAACTAAACATTACGATGTACGTCTTAATTAGATGCACCATCATATTAATACTTCAACAATTTATACAAACATTACGTAATGAACAATTTATACAAACTGTATGCATCGCACGAGTCTGAACGACTCGTTATTTATAATATTGTGTTTTCTATATTGTATTTAAGAAGATAATGATAACGACAGTTACTTTATATTTATAAGGATTTGTTTAATACGTGCCATTATTTACAAACTGTGTAAGCTACAATCTAAATCGTTGGTTACAATTTTGTAGATGGCTAATGTGATATTTGTTGATATGCCTGCTGGCGCTGGATTCTCGTATGCTACGACAAAAGAAGCATCGATTAGCAGCGATAGCCTTGTCGCAAAGCAGGCTAACGATTTTCTAAGAAAGGTCAAAATTAATCACTTGGTTACAAACTTTGAACATTGATCGAAATCAATACTATTATGTTTAATCACACCCTTGATATATATTGTGATTGATTTGTAACAGTTTCTTATTGACCATCCTAAGTTCTTGAAAAACCCTTTATACATTGCGGGCATTTCTTATATGGGAATTGCCACGCCTATCGTGACTTTAGAAGTGTACAACGGTATGTGATACTTTTTGCGATTAATATATTCACTTTCGTCATTTCATTACACCTGAAAAATTTTGTGATCTTTGGAAAATCCTTGTTGTAGCTAACGAGCGTGGTGATCAACCTGCATTGAATATTCAAGTAAATAATCTAATCTCATGAAATTTAAAAGACTGTCTTTGAAAATAAAACTAATGCTTGTTACTTGATTTTTGACATAGGGTTACATACTTTGTAGTCCTCTCACTGATAAGTTCATGGACTTCAATTCTAGAGTTGAATACGCTCATCGTATGGCACTTATATCCGATGATATTTATAAGGTAACCCTAGAATTTTTAAGGATGTTACAAATACACAAAATTGAATTTTACTAATATAACAATTTGATTTTGCAGTCTGCGATTGCAAATTGTCACAGTAACTATGTGAACACTAACAATGCCACTCCATTGTGCAAAAATAGCCTTCTAAGTTACGAGGAGGTGAGTGTCGATTAAATTGATTTACAAAAAAGAAAAAAAAAGTGCTAGTTTCATAAGATATGTAACTATCTAAATTCTTGAATTGTAGTGCACACGTGGACTAAATTTGGAAAACATCCTGGATCCGCTTTGTAACAAATCAGATCTGAAGCCATACTGTCGAGTAATCTCTCTTTCTATATAGTTGATTTCGAGTAATTAACAATTAACATGAAACACAAGTAAAGTGGCTTGAAAAACTAACAATGTTGTCGTGTACATTTTGTTCTTTCAGGAGTACTATTATGATTTCGCTGCAGATTGGGCAAATGATGAGGCTGTTCAACAAGCTCTTAACATTCGCAAGGTACACCAAGAATTAAATTTATAGCCTTTGTAGAGGTGTAAATTTGGGATTAGTACCATTGATTAATAGCTTAACCATTTGGCATTCAGGGGACAATTGGAAAATGGGAGTTTTTTAACACGACCATGCACTACGTGGAAGGGAAGAACGACACATTCTGCTACTCTTATGATATCGACAGTAGCTTTTCCTACCATAAGAAACTTTCTAAGAAAAATTGCCGAGCGTTGATCTTTAGGTAAATATTGTCCCTCCCTTAAATGAGCTATTTTTGACAATTGTGCATAACACGTCATTTGATTGGCAGTGGTGATCATGATATGACATTTCCATATGTTGGAATCGAGGATTGGATTAGTGCTCTCAATCTTCCAGTTGATAGCCCATGGAAGCCATTTTATGTTGGCGATCAAGTTGGAGGGTGAGAATGGACTCCAATTGCGGACTGCAGACTTTCTATTTGTATATTTACTAATTTCGTATGTGGTTAATTTTCCTGGCAGATATGAAATGACATACGCACAAAATGATTTCGCCCTGACATTTGCTACCGTTAAAGTAAGATCTTATACACTTCTATGAATAATCTATCAAAATCTGGTGAACGCTTTTGTACCTTAGGCAAATGTTTTATATTAATACATTTTAACTGCATTGCAGGGTGCGGGCCATTCGGTGGCACAATACAAGCCCAGAGAAGCTATGGTCTTAACAGAGAGGTGGCTTGCTTCGAAAAGTTATTCAAGCTCCATATAATGGAGAATGGAATAACTTAATGATTCATTAAAATTGATGCCTTTGGAACTTCATCTTTTGTCTATTTTTATGATGTTTTAAAATAAAAGGATGGATGAAGAATAACAATAATAATAATATGTATTAATGAAGAATGATTTTTTGATCCAGATTATTCATATCACATTTTTATGGTTTGTCGTCACTTCATATTTACATTCTCGAGCAACACAGAAGGAAGAAGAATATGAACATATAGTCTTCGACGCGTTAACTACCGTTTTCATTTCTTGTCTACTAGATTACAGTTGAAAATGAGTAACTTGTGATTTTTAATCATCTCTAATTGATTTGATAATTATGATTACTTTCTTTATCAATAGTAGTAAATTATCGGTCATCATATATGTTTATATTCAAACATTAAATTAATTTATATATATAAGCTTCACTGGTTTTTATACTTTATGTATTCGTTATTATCTCAAATATATAGAGCTAGCGCTACGTAATACATTGGATTAAGCCCATTAAATATCTAAACAGAATACATAATGGGCCCAACTTTCTTTCATTCGGTCGGTGTAAATAAATTATGGGCCGTGTAATCATTTTATCTTTCAACATCATGGAAATAGGATCCACTCAATGTCAAATTATAATGATAATAATATTAATAATAATAATAATGATTTTGTAATTATTCTACTCAAACCAAGAAGATTGAACTATTATCATTATAATAATAATTAGAATTATAATTATAATATAATTAATAATTATTATTTTTATTATAAGTTAATAACCCAAACAGTTGCAAACAAATGCTGATACATTTTCACTATCATAACTCGTAAGAAAATTGAAAATTTAACTATTTTAATTTAAAACATATTGAAAAAATGCTTAAAATCTTAAGACTTTTTAATTGACTTTTCACTTTGTCAAAAAAAAGAGTTGACTTTTCATGAGCGGCTTACACACTACCGAACGAACTTCGTAGTGTTTCTAACTGTTTCCAAATAATGGAAATTATGTCACGTTTGACTCGGAAATCTAAAATTGAACAGCAACTACATGTTGTTATCTACTACACCATTAAGTAAACAACCTTAAGGTTATCATATTGTTATTTTGTGGCTGTCACAGATATCCATCCCACGATTATAAAACTAGTGAACACACCGTCAATAATCTGCCGAAGAAAACATCGTGAACAAGTCTAGGCCAACTAAACCCGAACGAGAATAAAATAATAAACCTCAAAATCGGCACGATAAATTAACTGGCCAATTAGAAAAAACAACACATGATGGAATAGAGTACAACTATACTAAAACAACACATCAAGTGATTAGAGAAAAGGAAAAAAAATCATGGTGGAAGTTTTTACTTTTTAGGTCAATAATATAGTGTTTGTTATAACTTATAAGGGTCCCATTAAAGATTCATATGGCAGCGATTGACTCATTATTTCAACTTTTTTTCACTAACAACTTCCTCTACTAGTACAATCACACCACCACTTTTTTCCACAAATTATTAGACAAAATTACATACCTCAATTCCCAAACAAGAAAATGGTTCTCGAGAGAATACTCGTCGACCAAGTTTCTGGCTAGATGACAATTCACGACGATGGTTTTTGTTGATCGAGCATGGACCGGACCACCACAATTGAAGTTCATGTCCGATCCAGTCCTACCTCATCATGAATTCATTGACGGCATTTCCACCCATGAGATTATAATTAATGTTGAATCTGGTCTTCTGTGTCATAGTTTATCTGCCAAAGATAAACCCCGACACAAGTAAATTTCCTATAATCTTCCATTACCACGGGGGATGATTTTGTATAATGACGCCAATTGGTACATGTACCATAATATTTATACACCTCTTGCACGTGAGTCTGGTGCTATTGTTATTAGCACTTATCTTCGTCTAGCCCCAGAGCACCGTCTCCCAGCCGCCATCGACGATGGATACTCTGCACTTCTCTGGCTACGTGACTTAGCAAACCAAATGGCCGAAGAACCATGATCTGAAAGTTTTGATCGCTGACAGAAAATAGTCCAATAATAACCATTTCCACATCAAGTCACGAGTGAACTTGAAGGTTGAAATACGGAGTCAAAGTCTTTGCCCGTGAGACCGTTTTACGTCATTGATTATCCTTTCGTTTTTCTTTAATTGATTTAAACATATGATTGTTCATCTAAACAAATATCTTCTTTGTTGTGTGTGTTTCACACGTAAGTTTAGAACTTTTTTAAAACTTTTATTTCTCAATCGAACGTATATAAGTGTTTACATATATAAACTATAAATATGTAAACCAATAATTCTTTCAATTTTTTAACTTTTATTTGCTTTTCGTTTAAAACTTTACCGCCGTAGCTTTTCTTTCTTAAAAAACTCTTCATCAATTTTTTATTTTTTATTATAAAAAAATTTAACTTTTACAACGAGGAAGTAATAGATTACTGAATATAAAATGTTCACTTTAATATATATGCTATTAATGAAGTTTTTAATTAAATTTATTTTTCTTTCAGCTGCAGTTAGATCACATTTAACTCTGTAATGTTGTAACATTTATTAGATAAATGAATAAATAATAACTTTTTTATTGTTACTATTTTATGAAATGTACGATTATTTTAGATAAACAATAATAGAATAGAATACGAAAACTAAAAAAGAATGAAATGAAATATTTCTTTTATCTTATTAAATTACTCTATTTGCAGACTTTCATAAACAAAATAATTCTGTGCAGTACGAGGTTAATCTGAATTCAACACTGTGTTAAACACTACTAGTAGTATTAGAATATACACCCATTAGTTCAAGGGTGTTAAGGCAAACACTCCCTTCTTTCTCAGGCACACTTTCTCATAAACATACAAAAGAAAAGTGCGATCAGACAATTCATAATTTTAATTTACTATTTTACTACTATCTAACTATTTCTATTTAATTTCTCTTATAGAACTAAGAGTACGTTTAATAGGTGGAAACTTAAAAAATTGAATTAATGCCGGGAAAATGAAATTAATTAAGAAATAAGATGGAATCCATTGTTTGTTGATGTATGGGAATCAACTGGACCATGAACTTGCATTCTTTTGTTGGTTCATGCATGTGTATGTATATCATAAGTGAAAAATCATATTCTAAAATAGAAGTGATTGGAAAAAAAAAAAAAAAAATTAAAAAGTTGACCCGTAAGAGCCATCATGGTACACATACATAAAAGATTTGACACCAATAAGTATCAACATATTATATAGATTATAATTCTTAAAAGTTAATAGACAAACGTACATAATCTAAATTTTTTTAAAATTTAGGTAAATTATTATAAACTAATAAGAATATATTGTATTTTTTATAAACATTTAAAAAGTTAAAATTTGAGATTCAAAAGTGGTAATCGAGTGGGTAACACTATTGTAAAAAGTTGACAACTTAATCAGCCATCACAACTTCTTATAGTTTCTACAGTGTCTTTAAGATACCACTGAAATGGACAATTATATTATAAGAATTATATTCTCAAAAGAATTAGAGCAATATAAGGGTCAATTGTGAAATTGTCAACCGGTAAAACCACTAATGCTTAATTAAAAAAAAAAACTATAGTAATTTATTTGTCTTTTTTTTTTTTTTTGATACTACACTAAAAGTTTGCGTAATTTTCTGACTCGTGAGAGTCACGAGTCAGTACAACTCGAAAGAGTTAATAGATGACTTAAAAGTCAAAGTTATTTAAAAGCCGATGTTCAAGTCGTCTTGTTTTAAAAATTTTTAACTCCATTCGAAAGAGTTAACTCATAACTTGTAAGAGTATATGAACACAAGAAACTACGTCGACCTTAATGATGAATCTGAAAAGGGAACTTCTCTTCGTTAAGAATGTATTGTTGCATTTATAAGAACTGGCCCAATATTGAATAAGGCCGGGTGTAACGAGTTTTGGGAGTAAATATGTGATGCTCTTTGAGGTCTAAATGTAGTTTATGGACTATAGTCATAATTTGTATACTCAATTATGAATTTACCTAATAAGACTTGTTAAATCTTGATCAGCTAACATAATGTCACACTTGAGAGCATGCAACTTTATTCGTTTCGTTTCAAGAATGCCCTTTGAAATCTTGAACAACGAGATTGTGTTACAAATTAATTCCATTAAAGATGTAATAATTTATATTAAAAAATATAACATGTCGATAAAATTTATTTTGAGAAAGAATCAACGGACAACATTACAAAGATTGAAATGCCCAAAAAGGTACAAATTGTTTCAATTCATGCTTAGGCCATCTCCAATGTATGCATTAAAATATTAAATTTGGTGTTGTGGTGCAAAAATCCATCTCCAACCAACTTACCATATTTAGTGCAATTTATAGTGTACATCAAATTTTTGAAGATTTTGCACCAAATTTGATGCAACACTAAATTTTGCACCAAATTTTTCATTTTCATTTTAACCCTTTTAATTGAAATAATTTTATTGTGCAAGTCTAAAACCAAAAGAAAATAAGGGAAAATGATCCAAAAAGATAATGTAAGTTTTTAATAATTTTATCATTGTAACGTATTAGTTATTTATGTTTCATATTATAATGCAGGTAACTATTTGGTGCAGAAATTTGGTGCATACGTTAGAGATTAATCACATTTGGTGCGAGCATATTCTTTAAAGATTCTCTTTTTACACCAAATTTAGTGCAACATTTAGTGCTACGTTAGAGATGCCATTAGTAACCCGGTGGCTTGTACGCGATGAAGCTAATACATTGGACTTGACGAACATTGTCAAATCCAATAATACGAATAAAGGCATTTGGGTACTCCTTCTTGGCTTCCTCAAGCTCCTTCAACACTTGGGCTGAATCAGTGCACCCAAACATGGGCAACTTCCACATTGTCCAATATCTTCCATCATAATACCCTGGTGACCTATGGTTCTCACGGTAGACAAAACCGTGTTCCACCTCAAATTCCAAACAAGGGACCCACTTGTTGCGAAGAAGGTAGTCGACTTCCTTAGCCAACGAGGCGTCAGAAAGAGGTGGAAGGTAGGAAAGAGTTTCGTATTTTTTCAATCCAAGTGGTGGCCACACCTTCATGCATTGCACTCTTCCACCGTTGGTAGGTAAAGAAGAGAAGTCGTTTTGCGCCTTTTTGGTGGCGGGAAAAGTGACATTGGACTTGAGACCGGTGAGTGGAGCCACTAATGTGGCTTGAGTAGGGACGGTTCGGCTCACGGTGGCTACGGAGGATGAGGAGAGTGAAGCCATTGGTTCACTAGTTGGTATTTTGGAAGTAAGAAAAGTCGAGTTGATTTGGAGCAATGTTTTGTAGGTATTTATAATGATACGAGGAGGCGGGAGATTTTGATCTAAGGGATTAAAATGAATCCATGAGATAAATGGTGATGCAATTGTGACCGGTGGATGATGATAGTTCATGATAATATGCACAAGAATTAAATAATAAGATAGCAAGATAAACCAAGGTTTTATGGAAGGCCATAAAGGTGAGTATGTGACAAATAGAGGCTCTTCTCGTGGCTGAGTTTGGTAAATGCCAAAAGTAGAATCGGGGAAGGCTTTGCTAGAAAGGTTCTAAATTAGAGACCTTAAAAAGCGTCAACAAAAAATACACTAGAGGTGGCGTTTAATGTACTTGCACTTTATAATAACTACATAAACTAACGAGACGTGGACTCTCGTATGTTTATGTAGTTTTTCAGCAACTATCAAACGGTTCATCTGTCTATATTTTACATATTCAAAAAATTACGGAGCACTTGTAATAAGATTAAAACCGCAATATTTGACAAACTTATTTGACTCTAGCCTAAGTCTATGATTAGCTGAATACACAAAGTGAAAGCATAAACGAACACACATAACTGATACTCCTCCTGAACAGTAAAGTTTCAGCGATCCCAGATATGTATACAAGCTAGACTAATAATTTAACACTATAGTATTTTATACATCTACTTGTTATAAAATATGAGTCATTTGATTATGTCGTTATGTGTGTATTTCTAGAAAACTCGATTGCAGTGATTGGCCTGGGAGTAGATAAACAATGGGAGGAAAAGGTTCGTCCTTTTAGATAGCCTAAAGTTTGATTTCCGCCTTTCCTTTTTTTAAGGATGATTATAATAAACTTGCATTATATATAGTTTATTTATTAATTTATTCATTTATATTTATATAATAAATATTAAAACAGTATTGATTATTTCAAAATTTTAAAGTATATTTGCAAGGTTACTTAACATATGCATTTTGTCACATGGAATTACTTCCTCTGAACCAAGAGGAGAAGACGATGCCGTGGATTTAGACGTTTAATTGACAACTATTTTGACCAAATATATAGCTACGCTAATGTCTGTCTCATTACATTAACATCACATTATATTTGAACTCATGCATATAATTTGTTAATCAAACATATACTAAAACTTATTGCACTCTCTAAATTGATTTATATACGTTGTAGTTTTGGATATTAGAATTAGTTTAGCACATACTTTAGATTATATAGCTGTGTTTTTAAAATTTTATTATAAGTGAATACAATCATAGCTTATATGACCATATAAATAGTTTTCGATAGTCAAAAAAATATAATATTTAATTATTTTGAGAGTAACAAAAAGATGTATTTAATAAGTTAAGCTTTAGAACTAAAATCAAGTAATATGTAGATACATAGTTATTTAGTTTAAGACAGTAAATCTGAAAAATATTGCTTCTTCAATTTCAAAATAGTGTCTTTTACAAGAAATTGTGAAATTTATAATAATTTAATAAAAATGTCAATTTTACCCATATATTTATGGTAAACTTGACTAAAAATATTTGATAAATAAATTATTAAGAGTAACAAATTAAAGTAAATTTGAGAAATAAATAAGCTTTTATAGTTATATTTTACAAATAAATAATTTTTTTCTAAATCAATAAAAGTATTTAAATTGGTTGAGACTTGAATTGTATACAAGTCAATCTTTAAGGGGTGAAAATGAAATATCTAAGAGTGTGTAATGTAATTTTGTATCAAAATCTTAAATGTAATATAAGAACTGGACGATGAAGTCATCAAATATTCAATTAGTCAATAATTTTTTTTAATTTTATTAAATTGACTAAAATTTAACACATAATGACATCATTTTTTAAAATTAAAGTTTAATTGATCAATTAAGTCCCTTTACTTCACTTTCATTTTAAAAATAAAAACTCATACTTTAAACTATTAAAATATAATGGATAATTAAATAATAAACGATTAATTATAATATATAAAGTCTAACAATCAAAATCTTCAATTTCTATTGTAACTTAAATTTAATTTCTATTTTAATCCTTATATTACATGCTTATGTTAAATATTTATTTTAATCATTATATTGTCTCGTGATCATTCATCTATTATTTATATGTATGTTTAGTAAACAAAACATATAATTGATTTTTTCTAAGAGTTTAGCTTTTTATATTTTTAGAGTTAATTTACTAAATTTGATATAATTAAACAAACATATTTATTGTGATTTTAAATATATATGATTCGATATATAAAAATAAAATCTTATATGTTTATTTTACAACGAAAAAAATACATATTAATTTATACTACGTATACGGGTTTAGAAGGTACTATAATATATAATAAGAAATAAGAAAGGGCCGCCTCTATTTTATCCAATGAAAATTGAACGTCGCCCTTACCTTCCAATTAAATTGTAGTTAACAGTAAAAGTTAGGCCATCAACGTGTGTGTATATATATATGTATGTATAATGTATAATATAATGTCATTAGTCATGACTGGGATTTCGATCGAGAGCAAGCCTAGATTATCAACTTGATTTTATGGCTTCCTAATTAACCTACTTTTCTGCTTAAAGAAACATAATATATGAATCCGGTATGCAACTTAATATTACAATAATAATAATAATAATAATAATAAATATTATTATGTTATTATAAGTATTAATTAATAATTTACAATGTAATATTACTTATCGATAGTTTATTATTAAACTAATAATTCAATTTCTACGTCAATTATTAAAGTTACAAATATCAAAAGCAAGTGGAGAAGATTCAATCCGTTCAAGACCTCAGTCATTTTTATTATTCAACTACAAGACAAGACATATTATTTCTACTTTCAAATTATAAAGATACAATCCGTTCAAGACCTCAATCATTTCTATTAGAAAACAAGGCATATTATTTCTACTTTCAAGAAGATGCTAATAGACTTTAAAGAAAAGAATGATATGTCGGAAGAAATTTTGAAGAATCTTTTCAAAATTATTAATAGAAGAGTGAAGAAGTTGGCCAATACATAGAGATATCAAATCTAATTCCTTTTGGAGAATTATAAAAGAGGACATTATGAAAAAGAAAGAAGCATGCAAAAAACATCTAACAAGAACACTTAGAAAAATTTCCAAATGTATGAAATCTCAAAAACCCTCAAAATTAGTACTATCAACCACCCGATGCTCTAAAACCTTAGATTTTCAAATTATAATTTCTCCTTCTATTTGTAAAGATTGTCAAGATATTACTCATTTTAATTGTCAAAACGATTATGATAATAAAACCTCAAGTATTTTAATCTATATTACGATCTTATTTCAGTTCTCTTAATTATGCTTGCATTTTGCTACTTTCAAATTATGCTTACAATTTTTATTCTTACATTTTATAAATAAAATAAGTCATTTTTATGCTTGCATTTTGTTAATTTCAAATTATACTTAAAATAAGTCGTTTGGTATCAGAGCCATATCTCCTGTTTGATATATATCATTGAAATATATCATTAATGGAAAAGATTTTATTTAACTTTAACTCTACTTTAAAGATTGTTATTTATAAATGGGCGTTGGAATATGACTGTGTTGGTAAGTCTTGTTGATTGGATTAGCATAGTAGAGTATGACAGCCAGCCATACCACAACATTAGTTTGGAGTTCCCATAGTACATTTACCTAACCAGTTATAAAATAATTATTTCTTAAAAGTAAATTTTTTAACATGATAAATAAGTTTTTAAAATTGTTATCAAGAGGATAGAATAATTTGTTATTATTATTATTATTTAAAGAACCCCGCTAACAATCATTTTCTTGTGAATGTTGGTAAGATTTTAGTACTGTATACTTGTATAGATGTAACACAATTTTATAATGGAAAGAGGATCCAAGAGGATTGGTTAGGAGACCATGTGGCCCAAATGACCAATGAGGCCTATAATATTGGGCCAAACCATTTGCAGTTTCAATATCAACAACCATACTTATGTAGCTATATTTATACCCACAAACTTTACCTTCTAGGAATGGGCCGGACATTCATGTGCATCTCTAGCATCATAACCAAAGTAATTAACTATCATGTAAGCAGTTAGAGGTTCACAAAATCAGATTGGATTAGTTTTTAAATCGGTCTTTAAATCGAATCGGTTTGGTCAAATTTGGTCAAAACCGATTTAGATTCAAACCAGTTCGGGTTCAAATCGGTTTGGGATTGGTTTCAAACTGGGCCAAAACTGGTTTTTTCAAATTACTCGGTGGGTAGACACATTTTCCGGCGAGAAGAAACATCTCCCTACGGGTAAAATAGTCCCCAAATGTTTTGTTTTAAACTTCCCGGATAAGGGGAAGGTACCCGACGGAAAAATGGTGTACCCGGCAGGTAATTCCCTTGTTGTCTTTATTTTTTTTTCGACTTTTTACCTGATACATCTCGTAACTTCTGAACACAATAATTAGGCGAATTAATTACCAAAAGTTCATGAAATAATGATAATATATACATAAATCGAGCAGTATGAAACACGTTTTTGAAATAAATTTCTTGTTTAATTTCATATAAAAATATATACACATCTTCAAATATAAAAACATAAACACAAAATAGCAAGATTTACTTTAAAGTATAAAAAAACTTATTAGAGCTTAGTCTTCATAATAAGAGGTGAAATTGGTCATCTATAAGACTAAAAGTCGGTGTTAAATTCTATTTTTTAGCATAAATAATATACAAAATAGCGGGATCTACTCATATAGGTTTTCTTTTCATGTTCGACACTTGAAGTTTGGTCATAGCATCATATTCAGAGACGAGAACAAGTATTGTCAAACGGATTCAATAAATTTTTCATATGATTAGTTACAAAATCAATAATAACTATAATTGTGTTTAGATCGTGTTACCTTTACACTTAATTGATGCTAACTTTCACAACAAAAATTATTAATAGGATCAATTGACACATCTTGATACATATTAGCTCCAGCCTATATCACATCCGTGAGAGGCATCAAAGATTTCAAGCTAGGTTTATCACCCTGTGGAACTATGGTCTGTGTTCTCTTTCTTAAAGTTGTATATAGGTCGTGTGTTATTAAGGCGATAAATCAAGACGTTGGACGCAATAATTAAGTCAATATGTTCTAGTTAACATTACTATTTTATACTTTAAAGTAAAACGTTCAAATAGTTATCTTGAAATTGTCATAGCGTGATTGAATATTTGATCATAAACTTTTTCGCAAATCAAAATATCTCACTGATATTGATACAGATCTGGTTCTTTTAAATTAGAAAAATGTAAGAGGAAAAAAATAACGACTCAATTATTATAAGAAAAATGATCGATAGAACTAACTAATTAGCCTAATAATAAGTGTAACTAAGTGATTGGTATGTTTGAAAATTTTATTGGTGATGATAAAGAAAAAGTAAATGTGTATATCATGTATTTTTATGTTGATATGTTAATACTATCTATGATAACTCTGTTAGTATATTTGTCAAGTTCATTTAGGATTGAAAACTTTAGACTCACATTGTATGTTAACCAATACTTGAGGTACCAAAGTGTTAATACTACTACTAAAATATATATTCCAAATGAAGTGAGTGGAGTAATGCAAACAACAAATAAGCAGAGCAATTCAGCAAGCATCCAGCCGGCTGTTTGGATGCCCACCACCACGTGTATTTGCTGATTTGGCGATTCCTTTTTCCAAATAAAACGACATATCACTCTCTGCTGTTTCGATCCATTCACCACTATTATATTCATCCTCAAATATCTTTTGCGTTTCTACTTTACTGTTCATCGATTTCATTCCAGATTCCAGATCCTACTTTTTTCACTTTGTAAATTTTCTATCTCCTTGTAACTTTATACTGCCTCTTTTTATTTTTAATTTCATAACCTAATTTTAATCGGATCGCAGGCATTGCTAACATGTCGAAAACTGGAGCATTTGATCTTGCAACTGGACTCGGTGGCAAAATCGAGAAAGATGACGTTCTTTCTGCGGTCGATAAGTATATATATTATATACATATACACTTTTGGATTACTTTTTTTTAATAATATATTGAATTTATTTACACATTCTCTGTTTAGGTTTTCGAGCGTGTAATATGTGAATATGTGATTGTATCGAGATCTGAACTGTTGAGTTGTGTATGTGATTATATCGAGATCTGTATAACTGTTAGAACTTTATGAAAGCACACTGCCATTAGACTGATGTTGATGATATTTTTGTAACAGAATTACGGAGTATATGCATCCTGCATGTGGTTATGAATGATTTTGATTTTTTGAGTGAAATGTTGATAACTGTTGAAGTTTATGAAAAAGGTGGTATAAATTATTAGAAGAATGTTAGTGTTAAGTTTGTAACAAATTTATATGCAATTATTATGTATCCTGCATGTGGCAAATATATGGATCGACTGATAGTAACATACTGGAAAATTGAATCTGTATAAAAAACGAGTGTAATCTGGTGAATAATGCCGTTTTTGAATTGGTGAATCTCTTTGGAGAGCACCTATACAGTGTTGTTTGGATGTGTGTATTCGAAGTGGTTATTATGATTTCATAAATGGGAAGTGTTTTTGTTCAAAGTAAAATTGATAAAAAAAAAACCTATATATGACTATAATGCTTATAGGTATTTTGATGTGAACTAGTGTGCATGTTTATTTTATAAGGTTTCTCCATAAAAAGGAGTACTTAATGGCTCTGTTCTCCTAAGGTGTATTGGTCTAACTATGAAGATGAAACAATGTAATTTAACTCTTTTGAATTTAAAAGTGTATAAATAAGTATTACAAATGAAAATATCAGTGCTTTAAATGTAAAACAGTAAATGATAGTTACAGTCTTGGTAAACATAACTATAAGTTTGAATGTTTGATATCCAATGTCATAAGTAGAGCGACTGATGGTGAACTGAGGTAGTTGTATTACATTCTTTTAGAATCAAAATTTTAATGTTACCATGAAGATCAAGAACGAATAGAATAATCTGTTAAAAACTTGTAGCTTTAGTTCCTAATACAGGCATGTTGCTATGGAATTTGAACGTATAAGTCATTTTGTGGGTTTACTATAGGTATGAGAAGTATCATTCGGATTTTGGAGGTGTGGAGGAAGACAGAAAGGCTAACTATACTGACATGGTAAGAATCATTTGCTGATTTTTAGAGAATGGTTCGAGTTATCTAAGTATATGTACTTTATTTATCTATTCGGTACAATAGCTCGCATCAGTCATCACATTTAGGTGAGTTTTATCCAATTATACTTATTCACCGCTTCATGAACTGTAATGTTTTAGTGGGGCTATCTCTTGCCTAATCACTATGCAAGTGATTAACCTGATACTGAGATTTAAAACTTTTTCTTGTTTTGTGTTATAAGTTATAACGAGTTAATCTTGTCTTCTCTGTGATATCTGATGATTTTCTTATATTAATCATATGTCTATCCAACTACCGAAACAACTACTGGTAGTGTAGTACTATAATTTGGTTTATATTATTATCACTATCATGCCATAACTACGAACTTTCTGTTTTGTTTCAGGTTAACAAGTATTATGATCTTGTCACAAGCTTCTACGAGTATGGTTGGGGAGAATCATTCCATTTTGCCCATAGGTTGAGATAGAAGTGTTTACTTTACCCTAAGGTTTCCATGCTTTAAGCTATGACCCATTACTTTAAACTGTTCTTCTCACATCTGCAGATGGAATGGGGAATCACTTAGAGAGAGCATTAAGCGACATGAACATTTTCTTGCTTTACAGCTAGGTCTGAAGCCTGGACAAAAGGTCTTGTATTGGATTTCCAGTTATCTGATTGATGGTGTAACTAATATCAATTCTGCTTATACTAAATTGTAACTTTGCTCTGTTTCCAAAAGGTGCTGGATGTAGGATGTGGAATTGGTGGACCATTGAGGGAAATTGCTAGATTTAGGTAACTAAAATGCTGTTTGCTCTAGTTTATTTAGAATTCACGAATATAATTGTTTTTTGAGTGTTTGACCTTGGTCTCTACTTCTGGCAGTTCCACATCTGTGATGGGGATAAACAACAACGAATATCAGATAACAAGAGGAAGGGTAAGTTTCATGTGTAGTGAAGCATCAGTTATCAACAAATAATTTGTAATGTAGTATCTTTAGTGAAGCTTTAGTTATGTTTTTTTGTAATCTTTCTAGGCATTGAACCGCGTTGCAGGAGTAGAAAGGACATGTGACTTTACAAAGGTCAGTTTGTGTTGACCTTTTAGTGTACATTGGGCTTGTATTGCTGTAATTTAGTGTTTATAGCCTATACAGTTTTGGTGCAAATGATGTGATTCTTTTGAAATCTTCTAATGGTGCAGGCTGATTTTATGAAGATGCCATTTCCTGACAACAGTTTTGATGCAGTGTATGCAATTGAGGCTACTTGCCATGCTCCAGATGCGGTATATATGCTTACTGACCAAGTCGTTGAGATTTTAGAAATCTTGTACCTGACAAAACGTTGCTTTTTCTCTCTTAGAATTTATATGGCTTTAACTTATTAGATTACTCACTTTGACCTAAGGTTGGATGTTACAAAGAGATATTTCGAGTCTTGAAGCCTGGCCAGTCATTTGCTGCATATGAGTGGTGCATGACCGATGCATTTGACCCAAATAACCAAGAGCACCAAAAAATTAAGGTACATACAGCTGAATGCATATATTTGAGTTAACTGTGTTTGATGTTCAACTAGTGTTAAGCCACCTTAATCAACCCAAGTTTGACTTCATTTTTGTTCTTCTTTAAAGCATTAAATTTTAAACCCAACTATCTAAAAGACTATTATAACCCAATAGATTTAGGTTATTACTAAATCTGGAAGAAATTTGGCTACTACTAACTAAATATGATTTCATGGTAACAGGCAGAAATTGAGATTGGTGATGGGCTTCCAGACATAAGATTAACCAAACAATGTCTTGCAGCTCTAAAAGAAGCAGGTTTTGAGGTGAGTAACATAACTATTTTCAGTAATTCCATTATGCAAAGAAAATGACATTTTTTTTTTAAAGGTAATATGGGAAAAAGATCTGGCAAAAGATTCACCACTTCCATGGTACATGCCACTGGATCCAAGTCGTTTATCTCTTAGCAGTTTCCGTCTAACAACTGCTGGACGCTTTATTACTCGGAATATGGTAAGATCTGTCTATATTCTTTTGCTTTTCAAAATAGGATGCTATTGATTCAGTTAGAGGTAGCAAAACGGGCAGCGCGGGTGGGTTGGATAAGGTTAAAACAAGGTTGGTCCATATATAATTACATAATATTATTTCAATAACAATTTTTTTCGAATTAAATGATCTAGGATGCTTTATGCATCAAGTAATTCAATTTAGGCAACTTTTTACCCACTCAACCAATTTGCTTTGCTTTTTTCTTGATAATATTGGCCGAACTAGCTACCTCTAGCTTCAGATAACTGCAACAACTAATATCATTAACGTTGTCCTCTCAAGATTAGCACATTTGTTTGTTCTTATATGTAGGTCGTGGCTCTTGAGTACGTGGGACTTGCCCCTAAAGGAAGCCAACGGGTTCAGTCCTTCTTAGAGAAAGCTGCAGAAGGACTTGTTGCTGGTGGAAAGTGAGAACTTACCTTCTTTCATAAAACCATTGTTTTCTAATCACATTTCTCTTATCAAGTGAAAGAAAAAAAATTACCAGCCCACTTCTTGTTGTTTTTACTTTTTAATTTACATACGTCATAATACAGTTATTAATATTATCATATTAACTTGTGGGGCAGGAAGGAGATCTTTACACCAATGTATTTCTTCTTGGCACGTAAACCACAATAGGAGGAAGATAAGAGATATGGAATTGGAACTATCTCTGATATGCGTAACTGGTGTTTACGCAATATGTTTTGACTTGGTAGCATTTATGTAACAATGTTGTTTTTTCACGGTGATAACTGGCAGGTGCTTGACATTTTCTTGACTTTGTTGTTTGGTTTGCCTGTTTAATAGAGGTCGTTTTTGAAGCAATATTGATCTTGAAGTTAAATGAAATATATATATATATTTTTTTTCATTATCGGGCTTAATTTGTGATGCAGTTGAGGTTATACACTTTACTAACTATAACGTTACAACTACAATAAAGTTGTTCTGTGAATTTAAAAGTTTGGTAAGTTAGTTTTCTAATAACGGTTCAATCTAGATCATCCATTCACCTAAATAATGATCCCCTATCAAATTGTTTACAATCCATGACATGTTGAGGAATCTACCTTCCTTGACCTAAAATATTTATGCATAAATTTAATATCAAGCATTTAGGAGAACAATCAAAATATAGTTTCAACTTTAATGCAAAGAAAGTAGTGGTTCTTAGAATGGTATATAAGATGGATTCTTCACTACTAACAAAATAATGTATCAGCTAAGGACATAAAAGGAATAACATCACCGGTAGGAATCATGTGCCAGTGGTCATCAAATTTTGATACTGATTATGGTGTGGAACAAATGATCCTAGAAGTAGAGCTTTTCATTGTTGTTTTAGTTCTCTTACATTTTAAAACCATTCGATATCTGTAAGATTGTTACTTGTAAGGCTAATAGTGCTATTAAAGTTTGAATGTAGGGTCTTAAAATAGATATATGATATGTAATCATAATTACATGTGTATTATTACTGAGAGAACAAGAATCAAACATGATGCGAATTTGCATCATGATAAAATCCGTTATCATGAGAAGACAAGAATATAACATAATGCAGATATATCCTGAGGAAGTTTTAGTGCTATTGACCAATAGGAAATAACGAAAACATTTATATTTTACATATTTAACTGATAATTATCTTAAATATACATAATCAGCCTATGTGTTAAAGCTAACAACACCTTTGAATCCGTGAAGTTTGCTGCACGAAATATTTCCCTACTTCCATTAATAGTGAACGTTCCCTATAAATAAACTCTTTATTTTTTTAAAATTGAAGAAAATTTGTCCTCACAAATACTAACAAATATTAAAAACTAAAACAATTTTGTATTTTCTAATAAGATATATGTGAAATTAATAACAAAATGATTAATAATAATTATAATAATACTAAAACAATAAATTATCCTCTTTGTTATAAGTAAACAATGAAGTATCAACATAGCTAAGGAAGGATGTGAGTTTGTTGAACCATCGTCTATTGGCTTGTTTTTAGCTTGTTTGTTGAACCATTGATGCGTTTCCAAGCATATTAAAATAGATTGTCATATTGTCAGGGATAAGGTTAAAGATGACCAAAAAAAATTCACTCACATCCCCTTTACTACACAACCTGCAGATGTTCTTACTAAGGGCATGAGTAAATCGCCTCATCATAATTGCATCTCCAAGTTTGGCATATGTGATCCATACACATTGCCTACTTCTAGGGAGTGGGGGGTAAAGGTGTACACAATGCAAACCAACTCTCCACTCTATACATCTGGCATCACAAATACTTCAAAGAATGCAACGACTTATAAGTTATGTTAGTTAGTTAGGAGCTGTTTAAAGTCAGTTGGAAGTAATCAGAAGCTCTTAAACTTTTTTGTTATCTTCATGTATATATATAGTAGGTAGAGATGTACAGTTTCAAGTGATTCATAATCGTATCACAATTTCTTTGAATTATAGCTTCTTTCTACTTGCTAGAACCCTAATTTTGTTCTTAATTTGTGTTCCTCAATGTGATTATATGTTTATTTTTCTAGATATATGGAGTAAAAAGACTTAATATATGTTGAAATGCATTGCTGCTCTCTCAAATGAGTAATGATATATATTTGTACTTATATGGAACTAAAAAAGTAGGTATAATGTATCAATTAGTTTTTAAGTCTACTTTAGATCTATTTTAGGGGCTTAAATAGGTGGAGCTTTAACCTAATCAAGTTTGTGTGACAGTGAATCTGGTCCATGTAAAATAGTGACATGTTAAAGATAGTGTCAAAATCACAATTAAGAAGTCTATATCTATATTATATATTAAAGGGGAAATTTTTACTAATGTCATGAAACTGATTTAGCCCAATTTAAAGCAAACTCTTTGACAATGTGGCTTCATGAGATGCAATTAACCAAAATATATTAAAAAAGACAAATTTAATTTTTTTACCCAAAAGAAGGTTTATATATAAAAAAAACTAACCCCGTTAAATAGTACATAACATAAGTTTTGTCATTACAATAATTTCAAGGATGACTCAAATGTACACTTCTGATTTGACCTTTACATTTGACTTTTTGAAGGTTTTCTGCAAGTGACATTCAAAAATGATATTAGACATACAAATATTTTAATTTATTGATGTCTAAAGGTTAGCAACTTACTGATTTGGATCTTGATTTTGAAGTTGAGGTGGATCTTGATCGGCTCGGCTAGTCCGTTCTATCCTCAGTAGCCATGCAAGCAATTCGACTATGACCGTATTCCTTACAATGACTATATTGTTTCTTTTTTACATGTTTCTCCTCTCATTTGGAAGGAATACAAGCATACCAAAGTAGGGGACTAGCTTGCCTGTTAACAAGGACCGACAACAACATAGTCTGCAGATTACATGAATCGGTCCATCTGAAGGACGACCCATCGGGAGTATGGCCTCTGCGTTGGCCGCTCGATAAGTCTATGCCATGAAATATCTCTCAACATAAATGTCGTCCTGGTTGTATTTTCATGCCAGTGTTATAACGTGTCGGTAAGGTAAAAAGGACAACTCCCATTGTCTGCTATTGCATGTTTATGTGTCAAGGTTGACAATCTAATCCTTATTTCTATCTAGCACCTCAAAAATCCTATTTGTGACTGGATTTACTTGCCAACATAACGATTTGTTAACACTTTTGCCGATCTTTCAGTCGGCATACGGTGTGAAAGATATTATAAGTCCCGCTCTAGTAGCACGATGTTTGAAAATCCAATGATCTAGACTTTAACTACATAGTCTTTTTAGGTGCCTAAAAAATTGTGATGTTCAACTTGATAAAAAGGTTTGTTAAATGTAAAGATATGAAATCTCAAAAGTATCACTTACCAAAAAAAAAAAAAAAAATAGAACTTGTTACTGTTAATCACAATTTAAGTTATGAATTTAATTAACTCTTGACAAGAGTGATGAGTACATTTTTTTCATATTTGCTTCTAAAAAATCACTGTAACTAAAAGAAGTCAACAAAAACACATAATTCCAATTGCCAAATGCACTATAATCACTTGAAATAAACGTGTTAAGAATGCATTATTATATCATTATATTATATGCATATAAGCTAATAATGCATAGCACAAATGATATTTCTATAAACTAATGCAACATACTTCTTCATAGATTACTACTGTAAAACAATGCCTAAAAACAAAATTAGAGCAAACACAGAAGAAAGGTTTGCAGTTTATATTATTATTAAATATATATACATCCATAATGCCTGTTTAACAAATTAATGGTAACATAACCAATAGATCTCATATTCTCACTGAACTATATATCGTTCAATATGAAATCATAAAATTGGATGCTAATTCACAATCAAAAATCATTAATTAGTCAATATAATCAAACTCATCTTCTTTCAGATGCGCAAAAAACTTAACAGGCTTATCACCGCGACCTTCAAGTACCTCCAAAAACTCGATTTTGATCGGAAAATTAGCTGAAATCTGTTTACCTTTCCAAACGGCGACGTTTTCCTTAACTGTACCTTCTTTTCCGTACAAATCAACTTCCGGTACTCTAGGTACATGATAAACCGTTAACGGCACTGTAACCCTAACCCTAGCTCCGACCTTCACCGATTCTTCTTCTTCTTCTTGCGATGGACCGTCGATGATTGAAACGGAATCCGATGCGGATGATTTGATCCTATGAAATAGATTCAATTTTTTGTTATTTGTGTTTGTAACTGTTGGAGGATATGATATCGGTGAAATTAGACGGTGTTTGGTGGCGGAGAGTGGTGAGTTGTTGATCGCCGGTGCGGCGGAGAGTACCGCCGTTGATGTCATTGTTAGATTGAGATTTTTTGTTATCTGGTTTCAGTGACAGTGTTCAAATTATATGGACATGAAAGACGAGATAAAATAAAATTTAGTTTTAACTTCTTTTTATTTTTCTTTTCTTAATTGACACGTCACTTGCTTCTTATCGCTTTGTTGTATTTATTTGTTTTTAAAATTATTTAAAATTTTCCCGGCAAATACCAATCGTGTTTCAGATTATATTTGATAATTTTTTAGATATATGTTCATCGTACGTTACTACGTTTATCATATTTTGTTGAATGTCATTGTGTTGTGACCGTTTGATTAAATAGACGGGTCAAAGGGTTTAACTAAGATTGTTAAGCTTTAGATCTTGATTTTAAAATTTTAAGTTTTTATAATTTTAATTAATGAAAATTGATCTCGATTTTATATATAATCTTAAAAGTATAGGATCTACTTAGGATTTTGATCCTGTTGCATAGGATTTTAATGAAATAATGAGCTAAAAAATTATAAACATATTAATTTTGTCTAATAAAAAAAGCTAATATGTTAATCAGTTAAGTAATAAAAGTATATCTGATCAGTTATTCAATTACAATAGTTTAACATAGTAACATGTACATCTTTAACAACAAATATAGTAATCTATAACCCTTTTTATGAGTAGTATTCAACTAATATTATCGTGTTTAAACTATCAAAATTTTGCTAATTTGCTACATATTTGGTCTTTTATATGTATCATAAAACACATGTATTAGACTATAATACTTAGGTAGTATCTTAAGATCCCGATCTTGCAAATACAAAGTTTAAAATTATATCTAACTATAACAAAATACTTTGAATCGTGTGAAATACTTTTATGTTGGAGTATTTTGACTTTACACCATTTTGTTTTACAAGAAATCGACAATCATATAGCCCAAAATAAACTCTTGATTCTAAATACTTGAAACAAGAGAATAAACACGCAGGCAGTTTGAAATGTTTGTTTTTTAGACCAAAATACATGTAACATAAAATTATACAATTGGGATCTTCTCATGTAGAAATTAACGTGAAAGTTATTCTTTCCTAAAGCAAAATTAAGTAAGTTATATATCTAACTTTTGCCCTAAGTAGTACTTTTTGGCAAAAAAAAATGTTGATAACATGCAATCCAGACCAGCTTACAATCAGTTGATTATTTAAAATGTCAGGCATACCTGACTTATTTAGCGGTTGTGATTATAGTGGTATCCATACTTAAACCCGAGGCCTCGTCCTATTTATTGCAAAGATGCTCTTACCCATTACCAACTAAGCTACATACTATTAATTGTAATTGAATTTTACTTTTGTATTTGTGAGAGAATCTCAGTAAAAAATGGTATGATCAAGATGTAACCAAGAAGTGCTTTAGATTTTTAGACACTATCAATTAAATATCTATATATATACAAGTATATGGTGGTTAGAACTATAGTTGTTAGTTTTATACGAGTTAAGAATCAAATTTTACGAGTCGAGTCAAAAATTAAAAAAATAAAGTGATTCGGATTCCGACTCTTAAATGACTTTGACTATTACGAGTCATTTACCAACTCTTACAATAGTGCCACTCACTTGATTATAACGTTTAATCTCAAATTTTAACTTTTCAAATGTACATAATAAATATATAATATTCTTATTATAATTTATTTTAATTTTAATTTTATTAATATAAATTTAATTTAATTTCTTAGGATTTTTAGATTATGTAAATATGTATTATTAACTTTGAATAAGTAGGACGTATAAGAAAGTTTGATAGTTATCGGTGTCTAATTTTATATAGTGAGTGTGTTATGACTTTAACAAGTCGAGTTACGAGTTGAAAATTATAATTTGGAGTTACTAGTCAAGTCGCGAGTTAACATCTATAATTATAAGGAAGTTAAAACATGCCATTGGGCATGTTCTTATCTGGTTCCACATTTTTCAGCCTAGTTCCAATCATAACTGGATGGAATATATGAAACTGTAAAGTAAAGAAAGTCGAGTCTCATGTTGCATTTTACAATAAGCAAGGTTATCTTCACCTATAAATCTAATGTAAAATACTAATGTTAGAGCTACATAGAAGAGTAAATCACAGCTTTATGTTCACTCTATAATCTAGTTAATATTTATAATTTTTGTTAATTTGATAGCTAATTGGCATCACGCTTAGTTCTTGCGAAATGCAAGTGGTTAGCTTTAATCATTGATCAAACTTTTATAATATCTAGTTCCCTACCCCTATAACCGAACACTCACTTTCTTTTCTTTACTGTATAAACAAACAACGAATGCAAAAAAGAAAAAAAGAAAAAAAAACATATAACACGTCTTCGAATCACACATCAACAGTGTCATCCTTTCTTCTCATCTATTACTACACCACCACCACCTTCCGTCATCACCTGTGATTCAACAGTGTCATCCTTTCTTCTCATCTATTACTACACCACCACCACCTTCCGTCATCACCACAACATTGTGCAGATGCAATGCTAATTTAACCTACATTCATCCCTTTTAAAAGAAATCAACTTTATTTTAGAAAACAAAGAGCATCAAAGATTTGATCATAAAGTTGCATATATTATGGAAGAAAGCATGTGCCAACTTAGTTGTTTCTTAACCGAAAATATATCTAACATACAAGAGCAGTCTCTGTACAGTCTGTCTTAAGAAGAAGCATCTAATTGAAGGAGCTAACTTAGCTAGACCTAAACTGGCAATCTTAGAAAATAATAATCTACATTGCTCACGAGCTGAAGTTACGTTTTGTGGCTTCCATCTTTAAAAGCAAATCTTTAATCTCTCTTTCCATCCTCACCTTCATGTTGAAATATTCCTGATGAGCACTTTCAAGAACTTGAAGTTCTTCCATTTTTTGTCTTCTGATTTCCTCCGCCTCTGATAAATGTAACTTTGTCACCCGACTTGCATACTCCTCATCAATTTTCTTGCTTTTTGCCTGTGCTATGCGATTCAGACCTTCAGCTTCTCTTCTTGCATCGTCTGCACGCATTTGAAACATCTGAGCCTCTGCCAGCTTGATCCTCACAATGCCATCCAACTCATCAAAAACAGGTTCTCTTGGAATTGAAGGAGTGACCCTTTGTATGTCTGAGCTGTTGGTTTGTAACTGGGTAGGCCTCTCAGCATAAACAGATTTCATCCACATGGAAGCTTCTTGGCCGCTTTTGGAAATGGAAATATTGTTACTTCGTTCTCCGTGAATTTGCTTCACTACTTCTTTCTCATGCGAGATTTGAATGTTGTCTAACTTGAAAGCGTCATCATCTGTAATAAGTAACCACTTCAGTGAGAAATATGTCTTTTTGTGTGACCTTAAATAGACAGAAACTAGAGAAGAGAACTAGTATTTGACATTGCTAAGTGATTAAGTAACATGGAATAATCAGATGTAACAAAATGGGCTATCATAATAAACAAAGCAGCTGCTTGCTCGTTTGGCAGATTCGGATTGTTTAAAGTCTTTATAGGCAAAAGTGCCAATAA
Source organism: Logfia minima (assembly GCA_963921325.1). Taxonomy (NCBI): domain Eukaryota; kingdom Viridiplantae; phylum Streptophyta; class Magnoliopsida; order Asterales; family Asteraceae; genus Logfia; species Logfia minima. The sequence continues at coordinate 16,851,188 of OY992770.1, forward strand.
AGACATGTTTATATGCTAAATAAACAAAATATTACCTTAACTTAAATAGTAAAAATACTCTTGTACAGAAATTAGAAAAATAGTGTTCTATCTGTAAAAGCTTTATTGGACTCAGTGATAAGCTAACAAGTGTGGTCGTCCCCTTTCAATGAGAAGTGATATAGTAATTTTGTTTTTGCATGGGGTAAAAAGTTATGTTGCAGCTGCTCAGTTTCTGATCGCCCAAAACTAAATATCTGGCTCTTAAATAAGCAAATAATCAGAACCAATTTCACTACACCTACGCTAGAAGCTGGTTACCTGCGACTTAAAATTGCAATAATCAAATAATCACTTTCATAACGCAATACCAAACACCCCTAACTACCTTATATAAATAGTATTAAATGAAAAAAAAAATGTCTAGTAGGAAAACATAACAGAACAAACTTCTATGGATCAAAGAAAGCTTACCAGTGAAGAAACTCATTATATAACTTCGTACTTGATGAAGATCTGATTTGTTTGACAATCTAGTCAGCATCTGAAGAGCGATCTCATGAAGGCGCTTTCCTCGAATATCATCACTGCCAGAAAAGATTCTTCTAACATATTCAAGCTCATTTGCCAATGTTTCAGCAGTCCACCCTTTTGCAAAATTCAGGAAAACCTCCCTCACAAAACCAAACATCTCAGACGGGTGACCACAAGCAACACAATGGAACTGCATCTCGGTTTGACCTAAAGCCCCCTTTGCACTACGACCATTTCTAATAAAAGATTCCCGTAAGCCGCAATCAGTGTGACACCAATGCAGACATACATCACATCCTACCCAACTACATGTATTAGAAGCCATGTCAAACTTTGAACATATTAGACACATGCAAGCACTGCAAAAACCTTTTCTCTGCACACAAATTTTGCATTCACATTCATCAACAGGCAAGTAGCTTCGACATGTGAGATTTCTGCATCTTAGGTTCAAAAATATTTCAGCCAAATCAGATGATGATGTATCTGAATTCGTGCGGAGGAAATCTTGTATACCAGTTTTTATTGCCACCAGTATCTCAATTTGCACGCTATGGGCTTTCGGAAGTGTTTCTAGTGTAATATCTGACCTCTTTTCAAGTGCTTTGCGAAAGGCTGAATATTGTCTTCGTCTACTCGAGTTTAAGATAACATCATGGGCCATCTCTTTTAAACTTTTGAGAGAGGGTGCAGCCATTTCATTTAATATTCGAGCCACGGAGTGTAATGGGTCTGAAACCACCATTGCAAGAAGGGACTCAACCATGTCGACTGGAACAGTACTCTTACTTGAAGTACCAATAACTTCTCTCGTAACATGCTTTCTATCTTTATAATAATCTGAACCAGTATCGTGAGATCCAACGCTTTGTGTTGGGGATCTTATCTCATTTTGGTGTCTTGAGAGTGATCCTGATGACTGCTTATTGTTATTATTACTACTTAGCTGTCTTTCAAATCCAAGAGGTGTTTTATAACTTCCTTCTGCAACTCTAGCATTATGTAATTGTAAGGACTGAGAATTTGGAATGCCACCATTTCCATTTGAAATGCTTATTTGATGCATCGGTGGTTCTGCATTCTTCGGGTCATCTGAAGACTGAACCTGCCAGGTCACATCCTGAAACAATGGACGGCTTCCAACGGATTGTTCAAAGTCAAATGAAGTCTCGGTTAATGAACAGCTAGGGTTATGAGTGAAGTGCTGAGAACCCGAAAAAGATCTTGTGAATCCATCAGAACTTGTTTGGAAAGAGCTGGCATGAGATTGGATGCTCATCTCCTGACTTGGGGAATCTGGACCCTGAACCGGGTTGTTGACCCCAATAGGCAGAAGAACACTTGGTAAACGAAGAGACAATTCAAGTGGTTCCAAAGAGAGTTTCTCATCTTTTGGCTTGTTTACTCCGTTTTGGTCATTACTATCAGTCTTTTTTACAGGATCCATAAAGAACAAGTCAAAACCCCTTCTGCTTGGTCCTTCCATGTCAATTTCCTTGCTAGTCAAGAAGCCATTTATTTCATCAACGCCACTGGAAACTGACACAATCACACTTTTTCCCTTATCCTTGAAATTTTGGGTCAGTTCTTTCGTCACGAGAGAATGATTAAAAGCTCCAGATATGTCATGTCGTTCTGCATTTTCTATTACCTGTAAATGCGAACTCATAGTCATATTATTACTCTCCACTTTGACTTCATGTTTTGTATCATTGTCATGTTTTGGTTTTCTTTCACCGGGATTAGAACTTTCAGAAACATTGCTATCTTCCTCTTTACGAGCAATATCATCTTGAATTCGTTCTTCATCCTTCTTCTCTTTATCTGATGACAATGGAATTGCAACTTCATTTTCACCTGTTCTTTGGGTTGATGAATTCTCGGAAGAAGATGATTTATTAACTGTGCTAGTTGCTTCTTTAAGAGTTTTTAGTTCTTCAGCATCAGCCTTCTCGCACGTTTCAGACTTTATTTCTTCTTTTGACATTAGCTTTGTCTTATCTTCTAAACAAATGACATCAACAGGTTTTCCATTTTGAACCTCCCGGTAGGTATTCAATGGCACAGAAGGTAAACCATCAGCTGTCTTCTCAACAATCTGAGCAGGTTCATGATGAGGATTAGGATCAGGTTCAGGTTCAAGCTCCCCTTCTTCCCGTTCACTGTTATTTCCACTATCTGCTGGAAGACTTTCACTCTTCTTCACTTCAACACTCTTTGATTGTTCACTTCCAGAGTCCTTTGACCAAGCTGGTGATTTTGCATCTCTTCCACCCTGCGGAGACCTCACATTACTGATTTCTTCTGAAGCCACCTTACGTACTCTGACAAAATCAGAACTACTTCTTCCCCCTTCATCCACATCTTTACCAACAGGTGACTTTGCATCTTTCCCTCCCTGTGGAGAACTCACATTACCAAGTTCTTCCGAAGCCGCCTTACTTCCTCTGACAAAATCACAGCCACTCTTCACACCTTCATCGGCATCTTTACCACTACCAAACCGCCGCCATGAAGAAACACTTCCCTCTCTTCGTGGCCGATCTCTCTCTGATCTAAATCCCTTAGGAAAATCTCTCCTCGGCCCTGAAAAGCTTTCGGATCTATGTATCCTATCACTACCATATCCACCTCCACCACGAGGCGACGAACTCAATATCCCCCTTTCACTACTATCCCTATCCCTGTCCCTATCTCTATACCGATCATAACTCTTTCTCCTCTCATAACTGTCAACATCATAATCCGGCCTCTTCCGAATCAACCTTGAATTCTTACGATCATCTTCTACACGTTCATACCGTGAAGAAGATGAAGACGATAAACCTTTCTTCCCATTCTCAGACTTGTAATGAAAACTCCTGTGTGATGAAGACTGATGCATACTCGAACCATCATCATCCTTTCTTCCCCAATCCTTAAATACACCCTTTTCACCTCCATACGAGTTAACATCATCACTCGATTTCAATCTCTTCATACTTGAATAAACAACAGCCAGCACCACAAAACAACAAATTAACGAAATTTATCATAAACCGAACCTCTCACCTCAACTTCTCCAATTATTACAGTTGCAAAGTACCAAACAGCACTTTCGGAAACCCTAGATTTTAGCTCATAGATTAAACTCCATTACAACAACGAAATCAGCTTACGGATCTCAACATCTCATCTAAAATACCTAAATCGAGCAGCATCAACAACAATTAACGATTTACAGCCACAAATTAGGTTTTCGTAAAGTTCACTTTCAAAACCCTAACTTAACATATAGATACAAACAAATAGATATATGAACAGAGTACAGATTCAATACACATATAATAAGATAAAATCACCGGTCGGAGATATCATCGGAGATACCGTCGGTGAAGGTGCGATTCCGGCGACGGAAAATGGTTGAAATTTGTGTACGATGTTAAAATTTCAGTCAACGTATGCTTTTTAACTAATGAGAAATAAAAAGGAGAGAGACTAGTTTACGCAATGTGCTGACTGCGCATAGTTAGACCTTTGGAAGAGAGTGGGTGTGGTGCGCATAGACGGCGTAAGTTAGAAGGAAAAAATGTTTAGTCAACGAGAAGTTTGAAAGTTGAAAAGACAATGGTCACGCATTTCCACGTCAGCTTTGATTTCAAGAAGTCCGAGCAAGGACGAATATAAAATTAAAAAATTCCAAGTAGAGTATTATAAGACAGGAGTAAGTATGGGTCGGTTCAATTTGGTTTTTGGTTAAAACTGAAAATCAAACTGAAAATTTGGTTTTTGGATTTTTAAAAATTAAACCGTTCGGTTATTGTCGTTCGGTTTTTTCAGTTTTTCAGTTCGGTTTTTCAGTTTTTCCAATCAAGCTTATTTGTCAAATACTTTTATAAATATACATTTTATATGCATATATTTGTATATATTATCCATATATATTCTATATATATTATAAATGAGTCCAAAATTTTACTTTAAATAGTTAAATATACATACATATAAATGTTATATACATATTTGTATATATGTATTTATATATATTATATTTTAAAAGTTCGGTTCGGTTCGGTTCGGTTTTTAGACCGAAAACCATAACCAAACAGAATGGTTCGGTTTTTAGAAATTCGAAAACCAAACCGTTCGGTTTTTGAATTGGTTCGGTTTTTCCGGTTTGGATTTTTCGATTTTTTTCGGTTTTTTTATTTTTGGTTCGGTTTTTGCTCACCCCTATTCCAAGAGATAATTAATTATTTACGAACTTTCAAAATTTCCTAAAAACTCTGTATTAACTATTTTATCTTTTTGTACTTTTTTTATATATATAATAGTATAGTATATATAATAAATATTAATTTATATACAAAGAAAAGTAAGTATTTAAATAATAATTTTATTTAATCAATTAAACTAAATGTTAAAATTATAAAAATTACAAACACAATAATTATACTCTACTCAAAAATAATGTTTCTTATGCAATAACACAATCTCGTTTAAACCTGCGCCATCACAGATAAATTTTAGAAATTAGGTAATTTCCTTGTAAATCAACTTTAACAAAATGGTTACTATGGTCAAATCCAATTACCCATGCAACATTTTGTAGGTTCCCAGACAAACTAGACAAAAGCGTTAGCCACGTCGTATTTTCTTTATCACTAATAAAATGTACAATCGCATTATAACATTAAAGCAATTACAACACCTGTGTCGCCCATAATCATCCAGTTGGAGAACAGTTCATTACCTTACTCAAAGAAATTGATGGAGCGATACAGGAAACCAACATGCTCATGTAGAAACATATTGGCATAATTACTCAAAGAAATTAATGGAGCGATACAGGAAACCAACATGCTTATGTAGAAACATATTGGCATAATCATACTCATGTGTTTCAATTTCATTTAACAAATATTTACGAATTTGTGGCCAGTAACTTTCGTCAAGCCCAAGCCAAGTAGCTACTAAGAATCCACAGTTTCCATCACCTATTACATTATGTACATGTCTAACGTAAAGTTAATAATTTCTTGAAATTTCACTTATTGGTGGATCTGGATTCATTGGTGATCTAGATTCCATATACAACTTGTACATCACTGGATTCGTTTCCACATACAAATTATACATTGGTGCTTTCGGACCCATATAGGAACTATATCGTAATTATAAAAGTAATTATTAACATAGTACATTCATGCTCAATCAATACAACTTCAAGTAACTATTAACATAGTAACTTAAGTAGGTATCCCAAGTTGAAGATTCGCATAATGACGTCCATTTTGCATTAAAATAATTTCACTCGTTCAACGATCCAAATATGCCTTTGCATTTCCTTAGTATTACTTGAGATATGTGCCATCTACAGAGCAAGTGTTTAGCCTCCGAAAATATTCTTTCACACGCATGCATCAAAACCAACTCTCTATCCGTGAAGATAAGACGAGGGTAAACACTTTGGTCCATGTTCGACCTTAAACATTATAATTCCCAAGTATAGTTGCATTTTTTTTCGCTAAGCATGAAAACTATACGCAATGCAAAATGACATATTTGCATAGGTTACCCCGATAATCTGCAGAAGGCAAGTTATATTAGTTTGCCTTGTAAGTTGCGTCCATGAATAACACATGTGGGAAAGCACGTCATACTTGTTTGTCTTTAACTTTGCGACTTGAATATACCACCACTATCACACCTAAGTATGACTTTAAAAATAACGCCACTCGACGTTGTTATAGAATTTTTAGTCACTATAACGTAACCATCTTTGTGATCAACGTCTTGCACCCAATTCATTAAATCTTCACGAGATTTAAATGTCTATAATCAAATTTTGAGAACACGTGTAGGAATTAGTAACATTTATTTGAAAACATTAAAAAAACTATATTAAGAAGATACATGTTATACCTGATTGGTAGAAAATTTCGATACGTTATTTTCATTATCACTCGACATTTATTTTTTCTCAAAGTAGAAGGTGTTTATGAAGTAGTGAAAGAAAGAATCGAAAGATTTGTGATTTCAAATGAATTCTCGACGTCTTATATAGGAAAATATACGAATATGTATTTTCAAATAATACTCTGCTCTAGTCACGTCAAATAATTTATACTTCTGTTTTAGTCACGTTAATAATTTATATTTCTATTTTAGTCACGTTAAATAATTTATACTTTTGCTTTAGTCACGTCATATAGTTCATTCGAATATTTGTAAAAGATTTCGTAACTATTAAAACAAGTTTGTTATAATAATGTCCAAATAGTAAAGTTTGTTATAGTAGTATTGTAGAAATGAACATTTCTATTATCAATTTCAAGATTAATTAATTACATAAATTATATCAAAATTATTAGAATCATATGCTCTTTAAAATTAGATAAAAAATAAAAATTGTTACAAAACTAATTTTTGTGATACACACTATAATTTTTTAGTGTGTATCACAAATATAAGTTATATATCATATATTTTAAAAAGAAATCAATCTAATATTTTAAAGAATAAAACTATAATCATTTTGGTATTATTTTTTGCAAAAAATTATAAATATGCTAAAATTAAAAATAAAAAAATTTATTGTTATCATTATCACCATAAGGAACTTCACTACAATAACTCCTCCTTAAATACTTATACTCGAACCATTTGTTTTGTTCATATTCAAACTTGTTAATGACAAAATAATGGTTGTTGGGTTATCAATATCTTGTGAATTGTGAATACTAATGAGTGTCGTATTTGTTAACTTTTATGACTCTCCCCTTATATATATTCATATATAAAAGTATTGATATTTAGACTTAAATAAATAGGTCTAACTATCAACTAAATTCATTCATTATAGTTTTAATGTTTTCTTAAATATCATTTTATTCATTCTTCATACAATATGTGATGAAAGAGAATAAATGGAGTTTATATATTAATCAATATATGAATTAGTTTTAAGTATGTATTTACAGGCACATATAACACTACTATTATATTATTAATTCATCATGTTATATGTAGTCAATGATTAGATTAGGTTGATATTGGGTTTTGCTATTGGAATTTGAAACGGCGCACTATGATACACATCAACTGCCACATTATTTGCATATGCTTTTTATTTAAATGATATTTTTTATTTATATAAAAATGAACTAATTATATATATAAACTGTCCACAATAAATTTTACATGTGGATGATAAAAATTATGCATGTATAGGGGAATGGGTATAGGTGTCACTATTATTCATGTATGTATGAGTGATAAAAATTATGAATGTATAGGTGAATGGGTATAGCTGGAAATATTTCTTAAGATATGTGACTACATATTTGCTATATATTAGTCCTATTTTCATTTCAGTTTTCATATAAATACTATGAATTGGAGTGGTTATTGGCAAATGTATGACGATTCAAATGTTGAGGTATATATATATTGTTTTACATAAATATGTATTTTATACGTGCTTATGTATAAGTAAATTTTTTTACATATACTTTATTTAGGAAAATAATATATATATATATATATGTGGAGAAAGTAATCAAATTTGATGAAATTCCAAACCTGAATGAAGGAAATTACTTCGTCCACAAAACATCACCATTGGAGATCTGGCGCGCATTTTCACACGTGTTGTTGATGGATGCGACTACAATGTAAATAGGTAAGTGTTGCCTCTACTTGAGATTGTTGGTCGAACTTCGACTAACAAGACATTTTGTATAGCATTCATTCTTATGCATAAAGAAAAAAAGGCTAACTATCGATGGGCATTAGATTGACTAAAATCGACGATTGGCAGATGTGTTTTTCCACGTGTGATTGTCACATACAAGGAATAGGCACTCATGAACGCATATCGATGATTTATTTTCGGATGCTTAAAGATTACTTTGTAAATGGCATATTAATAGAACTATTGTGAGAAAATGGAAAAGAAAGCTTTCGAATTCGTGGCATACTTTCTATAGAGCGTGGGGTATATTAATTGCATCCCAAAGGAGGAAGCATATATGACTAATTTAGCTCGTGTTTAAGAAATTTTGTCCAACTACCCGGGTATTTTTTTTATACACGAATATTATTAGTTAGTATATTATTATTCATAGAATTTAAATAACTTTTCTTATACATTTACAGGTGTTATTGATTATTTACATAATGTATGGTTGATATCATATAAGGAAATATTTACATATGCTTGGATCAATAACATTCTTAACTTCAGCCAACATACAACCAATAGAGTGGAGAGTCAACATGTTTTGTTAAGAAAACATTTAGACTTGTTGCAGTCAGATTTTGTGACATCGGTGTTGTTTATTCATGAAGTCATTGAGTTACAATTTACAGGTATTAAAGCAAGTATTGAGGAAAGCAAGAAGTTTTTTTAAATCAAGGTTATCCCATACCACTCGATTCGGTTAATAAATTTTGGAAAAAACTAGATTTATCACCTCTCTAGAAGATGATGATATTAATAGTGAAATAGAGCTCATGATGTTTAATGCAAACTTCAAAAAACAATCTCTGAGTTGTAATAGCATTTTTTTTAAGAAGTTGAAAGAGATATTTATACCATCAACAACGTCAGTTCATAAACCCGAGGCACACAACACTACTCATAGGCATAACTCTTTCAGAAAAACTCATGTTGACCCCTCTCCCGAACTTGAAGAAACCCGTAGACGTAACTGCTCCTCCATATACGAGAACTAAACATACTTCTCGCATCCATTAATGGATTAGATTCCAGATTTTTTTCATCAGTATGTAATGCACATACATACTGTAATTAGTGATGGCTATTGTGGATTTAGATTTGTAGCTACATGTCTGGGTCTTCATGAAGAATCTTGGCCACAAATTCGCATGGAATTAATTCACGAGTTAATCATGCGCAAAGTAGAATACACCAATGTATTTGGGGATCAAGATGTGAAACGACTTCGTAGTTCTATAAATCAAGATGGTCAATGGATGATTATGCTTGAAACTGGTTTGCTAATTGGTTCCGGGTATAACATGGTTGTGCTCTTTTTAAGCAAAAAAGGAAGTACAAACTGCTTTCTACTTTGGTCAAGCCCACCAGCATTGCAACAACAATATATATGTGCAATTGCATACGTATAAGGTAACCACTTTGTAGAAGTGGTATTAAATGGATATCACTCGATACCTCATGCGCACTCGCTATGGATTCGCTATAGATATGACTCGATGTGGGAAGCTCCGTATAGGAATTAACAAAATTTGTACAATTAACTTATAAGATCTAATTACAATTCAACATATCTAAATCTCGGTGATTAACAAGTTACTATAAAGTGATTTATTATTGTTACTTTTTCCTCTTTCATTACTATCTATAACAACTTATTTGATTTAAAGAATCAAAAATGATAAATTACAATAAAAAATAAAATATACAAATATTAAGCTAGTATAAAAAGGAATAATTTTAATGTATAATTCTCTACATATTTTACAAACATATGAAGTTTTATGGGATTAGAGCAGCGGAATGCATCAAACTATTACGTGATGTCTATTGTGTGTATCCAACTTACGTTTGCTATTTTTAATACATCCAACTTTCAAAAATTGTGTTTTAATGTATTTTGATGACGTATCATCTGTTTAAGGTGTCACGTGGCATTCGTAGAAGTTGACACATCATCAAAAATACTACATAATACATTAAAACACAATTTTTGAAAGTTGAATGCATTAAAAATAGCAAACGTAAGTTGGATACACACAATAGATATCACGTAATAGTTGAGTGCATTCCCTTGCCTTAAGTTCTAGTTTTATCACTAAAATTATGAAAACCTTACTAAAAAGAATATATTCATACATAACAAAAAACTGAGAAGGGAAATGAAAGATTTATACTCCAATTGATATTGTGAAAAGGGTGATGATTCGTATATTATCAAAAATTCTTCATACCTACTAATTATGCTTTACAGTGTTGTACTGCACAACATCATAAAATATAATTAATAATGTACGAATAATATTTGATGGTGTACAAATCACTTCCATTATAAAAAACCTTAATATCCCATATTGCACCCAATTCAAAATTTTAATTTTAACATGAGAAAAAGTCACATTAAACATTATTGTATATCACCGTCACTTTTGATGCGGTTGCTTTGGTCCAGATAACCATTTTCTTGGTCCAAATAGTGCACTCCGTCGATAAGTAAGCCTATTTAATTAAATAGAATTAAATTAATAAACATGTTAACTCATAAAAAGAATTGATTATATATTATTATTACTTGTTAGGTGTGCTGAATGATAGGATCAAGTAAATTTAAAATTTAAGGTAAAAAGTAAAATAACGAAAAATTGGAGCATCAAGTGTCCACGTCAGCTTCTCAAAATCTCCAACTTTTATCAGCAACCCATGCCACACATTTTTTCTTACCCAAAAATTTAGGGAATACATGTGCTGCAAAACTCAATGTTATGACCTTAACTAATAATCATTTCAAGAGTGCAAACTCAAATGTGCTACTAAAAGTTACAGATTGTGACTTACATTCACCCTGAAGTAACATACCAAAATAGGATGAAGTTTATGCGCAATCAGGTCTTCCACGATTATGCCCACTCGTTATCATTACTACTCCCCAGAAACTCTTGCAACCGCAGCCTGTAAATTAGTATTTTTGATCAAACAATTGATGTTTACAGTTCTTAAAAATTCATGCAAGAATTTATATTAGTAAGAACCTATTTGATGCCTAAATAAGAAACAATAGGAAGAAGAATGCAAACCTCAAATGCAGCCTACAAATATCAAGTTCTTTGTCCAGATCGTTGATAGACTGGTTATAGGCCTGCATTGGCGATGACTGGCTAGCAGTGTGAACCTGTGAAACACCCCATCAACCATGTTTAAAATACAAACACTAATAATTAAAAAGACTAGAGGTGGCAATATGGGTCACGCATGCAGATTGGGTCGGAGAAGGTAATTTTTTGGGTCGAATCAGTTGACCAGAACCACTTTCTTGTCCAAAGTTTTTAGTTTCATAAAAATAATTATTATCGTGTAAAACATGACTGCAGAAACTATATTTTATAAATAATAATATAATTTGATCAAACTGATTTAGAAGACTTAATGTGTTAATAATAGAGTTTGGTCGACATTCCACCCGTTTGGCTAGCTCAATCCATTTGAGCCATATTCTTTTTAGCTACGTATTATTTATATCTACTCTATTTGACTCCATAGAGATAATTATTAAGTTTTTAATATATTTGAAAAGCCACCAACCAAAGTGGGAAGCGGCAAACACCAAATACAGAGAGGGGCCCATTCAGAAGTAACTTGGTTGAAATAGCCTCTGATTTCGATCACCTATTGTACAAATAGATAGCACATCGACAAGTCATGAACTTGGAAACTTCAACATGGTCGATCGTGTTAAGTCCACATGTTGTGCAATGTCATTTTCGGACAACATTACCACAATATTCCATTTTATTTCTGATATATGTGTAGGGGTCCATGCCAACCCCTTTACTTCACGATAAGTGACAAAATTGGACAGGTCGAACAGGTTGGGTAATGGATCGAAACGAGGTAATTTTTCATACGGGGCTGGCAGGTTGAACTACAATCACCTTTTGTTCGTTTCTATTTTATTATATAAATCATTAGTGTATTAATTATGATTACAAAACGTTATTATTACAATACTAGTCTAACGTTTTGTAAATAGAGTGATTTAAGAGGTTGTAAGCATTAAAATACAAGTCGGGTTTCAACCCCCTTACCTGTTCCATTTCCTATTGTGTTTATCCATTTGACCTGTTAGAGGTAAGATATAATTGAAATCAATCCATTTTTAAGTAAATAGATTAAGTTAGTCCCTGTCAGTTGTCAAAAAACGAAAACAGCGCAAATACTTGTGCAACTGTATAGATTTTGGGTTACAGTTGTAAGAAACTGAAAACTGAATATATTATTGATTTACCTACTAATGAAATATACAAAGGGTTTATATAGAAATAGAATACAGAAACCCTAAACACTAATGGGCTTAACCGGGCTTAACCACAATGGGCTTTATTAATCTAACATCCCCCCTCAAACTCACAATGCAGCAGCAACAAACATTGAGAGTTTGTCAGACAAAAAACGGAAACGCGAAGCGGAATGTGGCTTGGTAAAAATATCAGCAATTTGTAAAGCAGAAGGGACAAACGGCAAAGAAATGGTGCCAAGCTGAAGATGATGACGAGTGAAATGGCAATCAATTTCAATATGCTTGGTGCGCTCATGAAAAACAGAGTTGCGTGCAATTTGAATAGCACTCTTATTATCACAATATAATGGGGTAGCATGGCGAACCTCAACACCCATATCAGCAAGTAACCAACGTAACCAAACAATTTCACAGGTGGTAACGGCCATAGCCCGATACTCGGCTTCAGTGGAAGAGCGAGAAGTGACATTCTGCTTCTTACTCTTCCATGAGATAAGAGAACCACCAAGAAAAACACAGAAGCCAGTAGTCGACTTACGATCAGTAGAGTCACTATCCCAATCAGCATCACAATAGGCACGCAAATCTAAAGAAGACGAGGAGGGAAACAGTAAAGTCTGAAACTGAGTACCCCGAAGGTACCGAAGAATACGAAGAACAGCAGCCCAGTGTACAGTAGTAGGAGCAGAGACAAATTGACTAACCACATGAACGGCATGAGCAATATCCGGACGAGTGACAGTAAGATAAACCAAACTACCAATAATAGTGCGGTACAAACTAGGATCAGACAACAGAACACCATCAGTGGGGGTATATTTGGCATTGGCCTCAAGAGGTGTGTCAACAGATCTTTTGTCAGTGAGACGTGCTCGATCAAACAAGTCAGCAATATACTTCGACTGAGATAAAAGATAGCCTTTTTCAGATGATGCAACTTCAATACCCAAAAAATAACGTAGTAAACCCAAATCCTTCATAGCAAAACGACGTGATAATTCAGACTTCAAAGTTTCAATGCCCTGACAGTCATCTCCAGTAATAATCATATCATCAACATACAAGGACAGCAGTATACGACCATTAGAAGATCGTTTGACGAATAAAGCAGAATCATGATGACTAGAGATGAAACCAAGTGAAGTAACAACTGTAGAAAATTTTTCATACCAAGCACGAGGTGCTTGCTTGAGACCATAAAGGGCTTTCCGAAGCTTGCAAACGTCACCAGAACGATGTTCAACACCAGGAGGGGGTTTCATATAGACTTCTTCAGTAAGATCGCCATTTAAGAAAGCATTCTTGACATCCATCTGAAATATCTTCCATTTGCAACTGGAAGCGACATCAATCATAGCACGAACAGTCGTCATTTTAGCAACAGGAGCAAACGTTTCTTCATAATCCATACCATACTCTTGAGAATAGCCTTTAGCAACCAGACGAGCTTTATATCTTTCAACAGATCCATCAGACTTCGTCTTAATTTTGTAGACCCAACGAGACCCAATAACACGTTTTCCCTGCGGTAATGGTACCAAATCCCAGGTATGTGTCTGATGGAGAGCAGTAAGTTCCTCAGCCATAGCAACCTGCCAAAGTGGATCACAAACAGCCTCTCTATAGGATAAAGGTTCACGGAGATTATGAACAGAAGCAACAAAGGCAGCAAAATTACTCGAGTAACACGAGTAAACAAAATCGTCTTGTTTGGTAGACTTACGCGTACGTTGTGGTCGAACAACTGTAGTAGGATCAGGCGCAGCAGGAGATGATTGGGTAGCCATAGATGAGGAGGTAGTCGTAGATGGTTGAGAAACAGGAGATTCTCCCTCAGGAGAGGAGGCTGGAACGGTTTCTGACACAGATTCAGAGTCGAGATGTATGGGTGCAACATGGTCTGTATTAGGAGAATGTTGAGTGCTCACAAGTGCTCTAAAGTTTTTAAAAACAGTAAGAAAATCATACCTATGTTTCATCAAGTAAATCCAAGTGTAACGAGTGTAATCATCAATGAATGTAACATAGTATCGGGAACCTCCTTTTGTAGAAACAGGAGAAGGTCCCCATACATCAGAATGAATAATATCAAAAGGAGCACTAGAAACAGAAATACTTGTATTAAAAGGTAATGCCGAAAATTTGGCCAATTTACAACCACTACAATCAGAAATATCATGACTGTCTAATTGACCTAAGACTCCAGTAGAAACTAAAAAACGCAAACGAGAAGCTGAAACATGACCCAAACGAGAATGCCATAAGTAAAATGCTGAAGAAGAACGACTCAACCAAAAAGAAGATAAATCTACGCCCGCAGCTGCAACAGAAGCGCCTTGAAACGTATCCAAGAGATAGAGTCCCCCGTACCTACGGCCTGTCCCAATCACCTTCCGTGTATACGCATCCTGTATAAAACAGTCAGAAACAGTAAAGAAAACATTACATCCAGCGTCACAAATTTTACCAACAGAAGCAAGATTCATAGTGAGATTCGGAATATAGTAAACATCAGACAAAGATACTGAGGGTGTAGTAACAGATCCGATGCCTGCTAGTTGCATCGAATTACCATTTGCAGCTGTAATCGATTTGGTTGAATCACGAGATAATGAATCAAACCAAGACAAAATATGAGACATATGGTGAGTGGCACCCGAATCCAATATCCATTTCTTTATACCTGATGTTGACGGACCGGTTTTAGCATTAGCTGAGAGTGCATGAGCACCTGAAGCAAGAAATTTCTGAAACTGTTCAACCAAAGTCGGGTCCAAAGAAGGTGCAGCCACACCATTATTAGACTGAGAGGAGCGATACTGCTGTTGTCCAGGTGGCTGTTTCGGTCGATTAGGACATTGTGATTTCCAATGACCCTTCTTTCTACAATATGCACATTCGTCAACAGATACCCGCATATTAGGTTTATTTGTAGCTCCGGGTGATGGACGATGTGAAGCTGCAAACACTGATGGGTTTTGTGATGAAATAGGTTTCTTATCATCCTGAGATTTTAGACGAATCTCTTCAGCTAACAGCTCACTAACAACCGAATCAACATCTGGTAGAGGATCACGGTGTAAGATTGAACCCCTCAATCCTTCAAAATCATAACGTAGTGCCATAAGAAACTGAACCAAACGCTGTGAATCTCTCCTTTTGATATATGGTTCAAAACTACTCAGTTCTGCAGGTTCGGTTAGTGCCAATTGATCCCACAGAGCAGACATAGAGGAATAGAATTCTTGAATACTCATATCATTCTGCTGAAGCGCACGAATGTCCGTTTCTAACTGATACTGTTTCGCAAAATTTGACTGTGTATATAGTCTAGCCAAGTGATCCCACACAGCCTTAGCAGTCTCATATTTAGCTAACTGAGCCCCAATAGATTGAGTGACTGAGTTATTGATCCATGTAATAATTTTAGAATTATCAGCTTCCCAAGTATCAAGTAATGAGGCATAATTTTCTGCTTTTACATCCGGAGACTTTTTGGTACCTGATATATAACCCCACATTGATTTGCCTCGTAAGAAGTTTTTCATAACGTAACTCCAATATGTGTAGTTTTTACCATCCAATTGAACACTGATTGATTGAAGAGAATCATCTTTCCGAGAAGCCATTGTAATCTGTGAACTGAGATAATTGCGAACCGAGATGAACTGCGAACCGAGACGAACTTGCGAACTGAGATGAACCTGCGAACCGAGATGAAACTGCGAACCGAGATGAGACTGCGAACCGAGATGAAACTGCGAACTGAGATGAGACTGCGAACCGAGATGAAACTGCGAACCGAGATGAAACTGCGAACCGAGATGAAACTGCGAACTGAGATGAAAACTGCGAACCGAGATGAACACTGGGATGCGAACTGAGATGCGAATTAAAATCTCAATTCGCAATATGAACACGAACAGAAACGGATCAGGTTAACGGCTCTGATACCATGTAAGAAACTGAAAACTGAATATATTATTGATTTACCTACTAATGAAATATACAAAGGGTTTATATAGAAATAGAATACAGAAACCCTAAACACTAATGGGCTTAACCGGGCTTAACCACAATGGGCTTTATTAATCTAACAACAGTAAGGAAACCATGAGTAATACAGAAAATAATATTGCTACCTCAACCTTATTTTTAACCCCCTCTGTTAACACTCATTTTTAACTTGCCAATAGATGAGATCATCAATGATTATTTACAAGGATAAAAAATTGATAAACAATTTGAAGACACTGTGTATCTCTAATTAACAAAACATATCATTTTAGCTAAAGAAAAGTGTGTTTTTGAAATTAGTTCCTCTACATTTTACTACAGCTATTAATGTTTGTAACAAATAATATAACATTTTATTTAACTTGCATGTTGTTTCTGGAACAAAGGTAGTGGTGTCATAACGTCATTTGGGTACCAAAATGATGAACAACGATTTTTTAGAAAAGAAAACTAACCCGAACAATAATTTTGTACTGAATAGGGTGAGGAAGCTTGTAACCAGCAAAGAGGACATTCCCGTCCCTGTGCAACTGCCCGTTCATGTAACACAAATCCAGACGAAAATAAATAAATAAATAAATAAGTGAACCATTGAATTACTACGTTAAACTCAAAAAAATTGCATACATGCGCGTGTCGTTTCCGTTTTCAAAGCATCAGGCAAAAGGGGAATTGGCCTAATTAGACCACTACATGTGGCAGTACCCATCTTCGTCCTAGGTGACTGCCACCTCGCCTTCGTCTTGCGTCGTCACCATAGGCACGGTCCTGTCTTGGGGACCGTCCTATGGAGTTTCATCTTGCCGAGAACGAAGCCAGAACGAACAGAAGGGAGCGTGCGAGCAGGCCAACGGCTAGCCCAACGGCTAGTTTAACGGGCATCTATAAGAAAAAAAAAAAAAAAATAATAATAAATAAATATCAAACACTATAAATACACATACAATTATCTAACTTTTCACACACAATTCTCTCAATCTTTATCTATTTCATACACAATTCAATTTCAATTCACACCCAATTCACATCCACAAAATGTCTAAAAAATAAAATAAAAAATCACAACCTCAATCACCATCCAACGATTTTTTCAATAACCTACTTAGCAACCCAATTCCGGGTATGAATTCACCTACGGGTTCGTCTGCCGCACAACAATTGAACTCTACTCAAACGGGTTTTGCTCAATATCTACCTCTCGTCAATCCGTTTTTCAATACCAACCGACGACCCACGATCCCAACTTTATCTAAATATGTATCATCAATCACAACAATACTCACAACAACAACAACAACAACAACAACAACAACAACAACAACAACAACAACAACAACAACAACAACAACAACAACAACAACAACAACAACAACAACAACAACAACAACAATACACACAACAACATTTCTCTAGTCAACCATTATCGGGAAATCAATTCGAAAACGTTCACACACTACCCGAAGAAGAAGCCGAAATCGTACCCGAAGCCGAATCGGTCAAAAAGAATAGAAAAGGAAAAGATAACTTTTATTATAACGTACTTGTTTTAATTATATAGTTGTAACGTATTTGTTTTAATTATAGAAATGTAACGTAGTATTATTAATTATATAGTTGTAACGTACTTGTTTTAATTATATAAATGTAACGTAGTATTATCAATTATATAGTTGTAATGTACTTGTTTTAATTATATAAATCTAAAGTAGTATTATAAATTATATAGCTTTATTATTAATTATATAAATGTGTTTGTATTAATATTTAGGAAAAGGTAAACAAGTTGCCGAATCAAGCGAACGACCAAAAGGCCAAAGAGTGCCGTGGACTGCCAAAGAAAACAAGATATTGGCGGAACGGTGGGTTGACGCTTCTCAAAATGGAGCGATCGGGAATTCACAAACGAGTGACTCTTTTTGGAAAGTCGTACAAGAAAGTTACAATCATTGTGCGGATAGGAAACACAATCTTGACCAAATAACGGGCAAATGGACAAAACTCCAACGAGATGTCAAGGTTTTTCAAAGCATCTACCAAAACTATCAAAACGAGTGGCAAAGTGGTATGGTCGATGTAGACATTATGTTGGCGACCCTGAAGGATTCAAGGATCGAACAAACCGGAACTTTCTTTTCGAGTCTGCACGGCTTGTTTTAAAAGAAGTCCCTAAGTTCTTTTTTCCGGAAGGTGTTATGAACAACAAACGACCTATGGAAGACAACGATTACGAGACGGTCAATCTTGACGAGGAAGACACCAATGATCCGCACCAAGCGAAGACACCGAACTTCGACAATTTATTGGCCGACGACACGATTCGTCGTCCACCCGGTCGGGCACAAAGTCGAAAAAGTCAAAAAAGTTCGGGTTCTTCGGATGCTACTTCCTCACATGTTTCGGCCGACGAGGTTCGCGCCCAACTTTTGAAAACCGCACTAGCTCAACAAAAAACAATGGAAACATTAGCCGAGACTGCAAGAAAGAAATCAATGTTTAGGGCGTTCAAGGTTCTCAACAACCCGATCAATACAAACTTGCCACCCGAGGAACAAGAATTTCTCCGGAGTATTCGAGAAAAAGTTAAACGCGATTGTGTAGCGCCTCCCCAACAAACGAACAAAGACACCGACGAGGATTAATTGTATTGCTTTTTAATTATTATTAGTTTATCGATTTTTAATTATTATTAGTATAACGCAGGTTTTTAATTATTGTAATTTTAATTATTAGTGTAATGTAGTTTTTTAATTATTAATGTAACGTAGTTTTAAAATTTTTGTAATTTTTATTATTAATATAAATTAGTTTTTTAATTATTGTAATTTTTATTATTAATTAAAAAATGTATTTGTATTGATATTTAAGAAATGACATGGCGCTGACGTGGCACTGAAAAGTTCAGTCTTGCAGTCACTATAGGGAGCGTTCAGTCTTTGGTTAGTCCTCAGTCTTAGCGCTGACGTGGAGGTCAGTCTTGCAATCGTAGTTAGTCACCATAGAGAGTGGTCTTAACAAACCATTTATATTACGAACTATAAAATAAAATTTTCTTTTTATTTCGTAAGTACCATTAAGATATTAATTTTATCTTCTTTTTCTATCAATGATATTAAATTAAATTAATAATTTTATCCAATAATTAAAATTATTAGTTAATGATTGTTAAAAAAAAAGTATATATAAGTGATTAATCTTATAATTATCCATAGATTTTATCGGTTCATGTTAATTGGGACGGATGAATTTTTCTCTACTTAAATGTATGTGATCTAATTAGAGTATTCCCGTGACCGATATCGACTATTCCTCTAGCGACCTCAAAGTGTAACGTAAAAATCTTCAAACTTGATACCTCTTACGAGGATATCATATTATCTTACCACTAGATCATATTTGTGATGTTTATATATATCTTCTATGCCATGCTATAACAAGTGTGAATTTATAAATTTATCATCAAAATGTAACGTAAAAATGTTTGAACTTGATACCTCTTACAAGGATATCATATTATCTTACCACTGAATCATATTTGTGATGTTTATAAATTTATAAAAAGATTTCCTCAAATTTAACCATGTCTTCTTCAATTTTTATCAATTTTATCTTTTTGTCTAATTTTTGATAATTTCTTTAGTTACATCACATAAAATAATCGAAATACCCTTTTTTTTCTTTTTTCCTTCTTCAGATCCTATCCCCTTCCCTATCTTTTTTCCTAAACAAAACATTAAACGACAAAATATGAAATCAAAATATACTTTATCCACCAGTTTTCTTTAAACCACTCACTATAATGCAGTCAAGAACTGGAGAACTGATCGCCACATCAACACCACGTCAACACAAGAACTGAAGAACTGACCCAAAACTGAACACTGTCTATAATGACTGAAGAACTGAACTTTTCAGCGTCACGTTAGCGCCACGTCATTTATTAACTAATAATACATATACATTTATATTTTTTAAAACACAATAAAAATAATAAAGAAAGTACGTTACACAAATAATAAAAATTACATTAATTAAAAATAAAGTACGTTACAATAATAAGAAAAATTACACTAATTAAAAATAAAGTATGTTACAATAATAAAAAATTACAACAATTAAAAAGAACGTTACACTAATAATAAAAAAAACAATACACTTACTCATCGTTCGAGTCTTCGCTCGTGGGTTCGTTAGATGTAACATCATTTCGGAAACAAAAATTTGGCAGAAGGTTCCAAATGTGTTCGATAAGATTGTTTCGAAGTGAATGATGTGTTCCCCTATCGCATAGTTCTCTGTCCATACGATCATGAATTGCCACCATCTCCGACCACGAACGTTGCAGAAGAGTATTCGGGTTTCTGGGGTAGTCTTCCTCAAGTTGACATATGTTGTCTCCGTTGTCTTCGGTTATCATGTTGTGCAAAATCACATGTGTACATGATTCTTATTATCTTGTTGATGCTATATGGTCGTTCAAGATTTTTAAGTATTGCCCAACGACCTTAAAGCGCACCGAATGCTCGTTCCACGTCCTCTCTTTCAGCTTCTTGGAATCTCTTGAATTTGATATTTTTTTCCTCAATTGGACATTTAAACGATTTCACAAGAGTCGCCCTTTACAAATAAATTCCATCAATAAGATAATAACATTTATTGTATCGTTCACAGTAAACCTAACCTCGGGAGCTCTATCTTGGACTAAATCGTTGAAAAAATCTGATTCATTAAGAACATTGATGTCGTTGTTCGAACCCGCATGACCAAAGTAAGCATGCCAAATCTACACATCATAGGAGGCGACTGCTTCGAGCATGATTGTTGGATGACTGTAGGACCGAATAAGGACAGACCTTTAACAAGAAATCAATATTCAATAGCTAAAGCGCGGAAATCAATAGCTATTCAATGTACGTTATAAACCAAAACATAACACACAATCACAAATATTTTGTATTAATCAAAGCACAAATTGTGACTAACAAATACTGACCAGAGAATACCACAGGCTGCACACAAATTCGTAGGTGTTGAGCCACGTACAACTGAAACCCTAACCAAGTATTTATAGGTAACTAATCAGTGATGTAGGCGATATTGGTGATATCGCCTATGCGATATTGTCAATATCGCTAAAGCGATATTGCCAATGTCGCATAATACAGAATGTTACTAATTAATTTCAACTCAAAACCTAGACCAAGTGACAGACACACTAATGTATCAACAAACTCTCCCGTGTCTTCAGCTTGGTCTTCAAAAATAATCAGCAGTCAAATCTTCATAGAAAGTCAAGGGTAACATTTTCCAGAGATATCTTCTTCAAATTTGCAGCTGATGAATAATGAACTTTAATAATCGACTGCTTTGTCACTGGATCTATCTTTGGTGACAAACTAGATGGTGTCGAATTAGGGATCATATTAGAAAGACAGATTCGCAAGACAATATCAAATTTTAATTCGATTATCAGTATAGTTGTCCAAATGTAAATTTAGCACGCAAAGTTAACTAGCCAAAGAGACAATCAGTAACAAGACGATTATCGGTATTGTTTGTCCACTTAAACATGTAACATAATCAACTTCAAGCTTAGCAGTTATTGTGAGAGTGAATAGATCTCCGTGAATCCCACATAGACATACTCCTAGTATCAAGACATGCCCAAGACTTCGATTAGTTAGAGAAAGCATTTGAATTCAACATTTTTAAGAATCAAGCTAGCGGTGACAGGTATGTACATACGTACAACAAAGCGACATAAACTTGATTCAGGTGTAAGCAAAACCAGACTTGGTCAAACCATTTGGCGACCTTGTAAGTAATCTTTGATTTTATAAGATTTGAAAGTATTTTTGACTTTTGTTTGCTTAGATGTTGAAAGTATACTGACTGAGACCAGGTCTGTACAAACGTACAACAAAGGAAACAGACAGCATAAATCCCCAAATGTTGTCATATACAAACTCAAGTTAATAGAAGCATGGCAAGCTGATACATAAGAATTAAGACACATTGTCATACATCATATGATGGTCATCACAACAGATTAAACACAGATTAAGGTATTTCTTAGTTCCTTAAAGAGGAGTATGAGAATGCCTACCAATACATCATGCAAGTAATCAGATATCTGTAAGGACAAGTATAACAAATACGAGATAAACCTACTGATACATCGGGGATAAAACTTAAGATTGACTTTTTAGGGGTGTCTCCTAATATACTATCATCTCCCTAGTTGTTTTCAGACACAATTAAACGTCTTTTTGAAAAACCAATTGTCTCAAGTCTATCAAACAGATAAATCAGTATATCTGGTGTTTTCACCCTTTGTACGCAAGAAGTTATCTTACCACCGTTATTGCCAGCAAAAGCAACATATCCCCCATTATATGGTTTAACATCAGAGAGAAGGGAGATATTGTCTGTCATGTGTCGTAAACAGCCACTGTCAACATACCACTTGCTATTCAGCACCTTTGACTGTCACAACACCAAGAAAAGATTGTTAATTTAAAATGGAGACCCAAGCCTTGACAGACTTGGGTACTCTTGAGACTTCATCAATTATTACCACATCAGTTAAAACCTTGTTTTTCAGTAAATCATTTTCTTTTACTGATGTGATAACTATAGATGACACACTATTTCCTACACCTTTCTTTTTCCAAACTTTCTGAGGAATAATTGGTTGCTTATTAACAACATCAACCTTTCGAACCATTGGTTGAGTGGGTGTAATATTATTAACTCTAGAAATTGGAACATTTCGAGATAATCCATGTTGTTTTGTCTTTTGAAAATTTCTATTTTTAGAATAACGTGGATCATTTCTTGATGCCCATTTTCTAGCAAGCACTGGACACTGATTAATGAGATGACCCTGCTTCTTACAGTAGAAACATGATCGTCTCTCTCGGAAAGTTTGATCATCACTCAATAATGGTTTTGGCGAAAGAGGTGACCTACGAGGCATGTTTTCAGGTACATTTACAGCACATGAACACTTATGTGAACATGATGGAGTAAACATATTTACAGTTGAGGTAATTTTTGAAGAAGGATTTTTAATTGAAACTTTACTATTTCGAATATTCTCCTCCAGTTTCAATTTCAAATCCTTGACTACTGGTTTCTTTTTAGAAAACATTTCACCTCTACCCTCGTTAGTAAAGATGAGATTTTCAGGTTTGAGATTATTCTTCTCAACTTTCTTTGTAACCTCGTGAGTTACATCCTCCATCTCTACCACCACTTCAACATTTGTTGAAGGAACAAACATGATTGGTTCAAGTCGCTTGACATCAGCAGCCTTAACAAGCTTAGGCTGTTTAACATCTTCAGCCTTGACAGTCTTAGGCTAATCAGGATTTTCAACAATAACAGGTTTCACCACAAGATTTGTATCCTTCTTGAGAACAGAAGGTACATAATCTTTTATTTCATCCTGCAAAAGACTGGGCTGATTCAAATTTGAGGGAGGAGGTTGGTTGTGATAACCAATGCCTGCCTTACTCTTCGTATCAGTCCGTTGATTTTGCAGAATGTCGGAAAAGACCATAGTAGATGTGGAGATGTTAGCAAGTCTTCGTTTTAAATCAACATTGTCAGATTGAGTTTCAGCAAGTTCCTTTTTAAGATGTGAAATAAGTTTTAAATAACTGTCAATCTCATCTTGTTTGCTAAAAATCTTTGCCTTTAACTCTTTCTTTTCGGCGATAAGAGCTTTCTGATTAATAGTAAAGACTTTTTCGTTATCTTTTAAAACTTTGTTGGCTTCAATAAGATTGGTTAGATCTGTATTCAAGCGATCATTATCTACTATGAACCTGTTGATTTTACCAGTTAGTGTGATACAGGAATTACAATCAAAAAATTCTACCCCATTTTGAATATCCGTCATAAGAGCGACATTATCCTGATCGTCCATAGCAGAAAAATCATAGGCTTCATCATCCAACAATAAAGTAGCCTTGGCAACCTCATTCTCCTTCTTGAAAGTAGAAGGTTTGGTAAATCCAGTAGACGGTTGTCTACCTTTCTCACATTCTCTAGCAAAATGACCCAGATTTTGACACTTGTAGCATCTAATCTTGGATTTATCGAAACCCATGCTAGTTTTATCAGTGATATCTTCAAGAGACTTCTTTCCCGTTCTCTTCAAATATGTCTTCGTTCTTCTGGTAAGCATAGCCATGTTCCAACGAAGATCAACTCTCTCTAGCTCATCAGGATCAATTTGAGCAAAGTCCTCATCGGTAAGATCTATGGAGCTAATCCTCTTGGATAAAAAATCATCATATGATGATAAAAATGCATTGAAGATTACTGCATGCTCTTTGTGTGATGCAGTAGAAGAGGAAGTTGATTGATCTGGGATAGAAGAAAACGTGCCAGCAGAAGTACCACCAGTAGAATAAGTGGTTCCAGTAGATGGTCCAGTTATTAAAGCAGTGCTTCTATATCCAAAACTGCTTGTATCAGCAAGCAAAGAACTAGATCTAGTGCTTTTCTTTTGAATGTCCAAAGCACAAGTTTCTAATTTGCGAACAAGCTGATCTAAAGACATAGTTAACACTTCAGGATCACTCTCCATCATTAATACTCTTGTCTCCCAACTAGGAGGTAGAGCATTTAACAGTTTCTTGTTGATCTCAACAGTGGAGAACTTGTAACCTCCCTCAGTCAGTTCGTTCACAAGACGTGAGTAACGACAGAATAAATCCTTGACTGACTCGTTTTTCTGAATGTCAAACAGATCATACTGTTTCTTCACAAACTTTAATTTAGTTTGCTTATATTCGACAGTTCCTCCACATCTTTCGGCAATTGCATTCCAAAGATCATACGCTAACTCATGTTGTTTAAACATCTTCATCGTGTCAGCCGGAAGAGACATGGTTATGGTAGAATGAGTCTTTCGTTCACATTCCCATGCCTTGCGTTCCTCAGCAGTCATTGAACGAATGGGTTTTAGTGGAGGAACACCCACATGAACACCACTAGCAGCAGGTCGAACGTAGCGTTCGATTAATGGTATCTCCATTTCAGGGTCAGTAAAAGCAACAAAAGATAAAAATCTACCACGCCATTCAGAATACTCCATTCCAGGTGCAAAGAATGGAGGTTTGTTTGCGCTACCAACCTCAGCATTGTGTTTTAACATAGCATTAACAGCTTGTAAAGTAGACATTTTAATATGTATTAAGTAGGATAAAACTTTGTTTTATTTTAAAATTCTGATTTAAAACAGTTATAGCGATATTGATGATATTGCTAAGATGCTGATGATCGAGCGATATTGGTGATATCGTTATCAATATCGCTAGTTAAAGCGCAAATCAAAATTAGAATAATAAAGGCGATATTACAGGCAATATTGATACTAATATCGCTAAAATTAATTAGGCGATATCGCTAAGTAATATCTCTAGTAATATCGCTAAAGATATCGCTCAAATTAATGAGTTTAGATCAGGTAATATCGCTAAAACCCTAGAGGCGATATTATGGTAATATCGCTTCTAATATCGCTAAAACGGCTGTAAACCCTAAAAATACGAATATTAACGATTTAATCAAATTTTAAGGCTGCAAATGACGAACACAAATCCAGAAAACACAGAAAAACACTAGTTAAACAGATTTAAGACTATTAATCAATTAATCTATATGAAAACTAGTTATTTAGCGTTTTTTAACGTACTAATTATTGATTCAATAACCACTAATCCAATGGATAAACAGCTTTGATACCAATTGTAGGACCGAATAAGGACAGACCTTTAACAAGAAATCAATATTCAATAGCTAAAGCGCGGAAATCAATAGCTATTCAATGTACGTTATAAACCAAAACATAACACACAATCACAAATATTTTGTATTAATCAAAGCACAAATTGTGACTAACAAATACTGACCAGAGAATACCACAGGCTGCACACAAATTCGTAGGTGTTGAGCCACGTACAACTGAAACCCTAACCAAGTATTTATAGGTAACTAATCAGTGATGTAGGCGATATTGGTGATATCGCCTATGCGATATTGTCAATATCGCTAAAGCGATATTGCCAATGTCGCCTAATACAGAATGTTACTAATTAATTACAACTCAAAACCTAGACCAAGTGACAGACACACTAATGTATCAACAATGACCTTTATCACCTCGTGTGTATTGGCTTTTCCACGCTACTGGAAAATTTTTCCAAGGGCAATGCATACAATCGATGCTTCCGAGAATCCCTAGAAAACCATGTAACTCCACATGTTTAGCATGTAAAAGTTGGATATCTTGTAGTGTTGGTTTTCTCAAGTACTCGGTCGAGTATAAATGAAATACTCATTTACAAAAGTTGTCCAAACAATCGTATGATGTTTGTTGACCCAAATGTAAATATTCATCAAATGCATCGGCAAGACAACCGTATGCCAATTGCCATATAGCGAAAGTGCACTTTTGATAAATGTTAAAACCAAGTTTTCTGGTACCATCGTGGCCTTGATGAAAAAAACTAAAATATGGAGATAGTGGTAGTTGATAGTAAGATGTTATACCTTAACATATACGGAGAAACAATGACTTTTCCCATCCGAAAACGTCTTCGAAAGTAATCTTCTAGATAAACTGGGTTTTCGGAAAAGTAGTCTCTCCACAAACGTTCGTCGACACCGAGACAATCTCTATGTATTCGCCTTCTACGTAATTTTGGTCAAGAACTTTCGGCCACGTTTTCTTCACTTACTTCCAATGATTCAAGAATGTCGAGCATAACATTCAGATCATAACAATCAATACTTGCTTTGAGATCTTCCATATCGGAATCTACGTCGAAATTTTGAAAATGATCCATTTACGATTTGATAAAAAGAAAGTGTTTGAATTATATAGGTTGTATGTATATATAGTTGATGTAGTAATAAAAAGAAAGTGAGTATTGTGAGTGAAAAAGAGTGATAATTGTTGGAAATAATTTGTGTGTAATATGAGTAGAGATTGTGAGAAAAAATTGTGAAAGTTGCATTTGAAAAATGTTAATAGTTGGTTGTATATATAGGAAAAAATTATTTAAGTTTTTTTTTTACTAGCCGTTGCATTGGGCAGTTTTAATGTAGCCCACACCCACCTGTCCTTCCACCATCTGCAGAAGCACGAAGCTGCTAAGGTCAGTCCCGAAGGAGACCGTGCCTAAAGCGCCCTCGCGAAAACGGGAAGAAAGCAACCAGAACGGGAGGCGAAACGTGACCACATTGACTGGTTTTAGATTTAAGAAGCAAAAAGTTGAACCATTCAACTTCCTATTTTCATTTCTAACTACCCATCACTACACCTCTCCAACATTTTCAACCACCACCTCCATTCTCTCATCCACCAAACTTTGAACCACCGATGAGCACCGCAACCTAAAACTCCGACAACAAAGACTTGGAACACTAACCGATGAAAAATTAACGACAAATATTGTTAAAAATGAAGATCACATGATCAAATTTGTAAAAAAATAAAATGAAAATAAAATCGATCAAAATACAAGATCACTGAGATGAAAATATGAGAATTTCTTATATATAAAATATAATTAAGTTTCCTAGTGGAGACAAGAGATATAAGTATTAAGAGGGTGATGACCTTGATAATCTGATTAGAAACCTTATTTTTCATTTTTATAATAAAATAGAGATAATTTCTCTAAAATATCTTGATAAATTGGTATTTATTTGTTAAATCTATATCGTCCACGAGACTCAAGTATCTACTTGGATATTGTTTCGGGCCATGTGCGTATCACATTTATTTTCTTTTATCCATTTGAGACGATTTGTGGTGAGCGAGAGACTCGTGCATCTCCTCCAGTATCATTATAAGATTTTATGGGCTTGACGAGGATGTTAGGTCTTTTAAGTGTAGAAATTATGCCAATCCCTCCTACATGATTAAAAGAACATTGTGAGCACCTTATAGGCTATTAGTAATTTTTCATTTGATATCGAAAAATCATTTGCATATGATTCTTCGATATTATTATTATCATTATTATTGTTATTATTATTGTTATTTAACACCATTAAAACGTCTTCAACCATCGTCATTAAGGGCGATAAAACGGGTGGGTGAGCGGCTTTGGCACCCTGGTAAAGACGGATTCGGATCTAAACGGGCTCGGGTCTAAATGGGACCGGGTCTAACAATTCTTCATGTCACCAGCATCCGTAATCATTCTCATTGCAATATCATAATTGCTATTGAAAACTAACCAATTCAATATAAGCTAATTAAATCGCAACACATGTAATTATTACATTAATGATTCCTATTACATGTATAGGTCCTTGTGCGATAACCGCTTTGAAGGAATAACTACGAGTGGTTCTCTCTTCTTCATGACAATACCAAATTTTTCAGATAGCTCAAGCTTATTACCAGTTGGTAAAGTCCAATCAAATGAGTGTAACAACGAAGCTAAAATGTACATTAACATTTTCTCACCCAAGAAGACTCCGGGACACATTCTTCTACCCGATCCAAAAGGGAGAAAGTTGAAATTGGCTCCATTGTAATCAAACTTAGTCCCACCATCGAGATTTAAGAACCTATTGTGATTGAACTCTAAGGGGTTGTTCCAATAGTGAGCATCCCTATGAATTGACCATATGTTTAAATACACATTGGAACCTTTTGGGATTGAGTATCCACCTACCATGCTAGATTGGTTTGGAGATCGTGCTATCAAGAGAGGAACTGGAGGATGTAATCGGAATGTTTCCTTGATCACTGCATCTAGCTGATGTAATCCTGAGAGATGTGATTCTTCGACAATGTTGTGTAATCCTACAACTTCCTCTAATTCATTTTGTACCATTTTCATAACCACTTGATTTTGCATAAGCTCTGCCATTGTCCATTCTACCATTGTCGATGTTGTGTCTGTTACTCCGACAAAAATATCCTATTTTAATTAACACACATTGAGTAGTAAAAGTTAACATACTAGACTTACATTTTGCATTGAACAAATATAGTAAATGGACTAAGGTTAATAGTTAAATTAAATGTTGTAGAATATTAATGTATGTGGTTGCAAATATATCGAATGATATTGTTATTTTAAGAACTTCTACAAATTTATATCAATACTAGTAAATTTTTAAGGCTCTACGATGCAGAGACCTATTTAAAAAGATTAATATTAATGTTTTATGATATTATATTAGAATCGACAATTTTAGCTCAACTTTGATGTTAATGGACCTTTTTATATGAACATTGGGTTGTATCGAACTCCTCATTTTTTTTGAATGAGTCATACTAGATGTTCATCTTTCTTACTTCGGGTACAATAAGCGAATGAATTGATAAAATTAAAATTTCATTCTTTCCAAACAGTAAACCATATACTATACTACTACCGTGCTATTAATAATAATGATAAAATATTAAAACAATAACAAATGCAAGTAATTAAAAATAATATTGTTTCCTTATAAATTTTACATATTCGTTTTGCAAATTTCATTATTTTTAATAACTAATTAATCATATTCTTTTGCAATTATATATTAATTGTTTTGGAGTTAATTGAGTTAAATAACCTAATAAATTCAAATCGAAACTAAAAATCAAGTCAAAATTTTTATTCATGTAAGCACGTTTTAACTCAAACCCGTTTTGATCCGTTCTCATTATGACCCAAACCCATTTTAATTCAATTGCTCAAACCAACCCGCCCGTCCATTTTACCGTCTCTAATTATTCATATAATATGAAGGTTACTTGGTGATTATTGAAATGAAAAAATACTATATTTATTTTTACTCTAGTATTATAAGCACCTCTGATACGTACATCCGATCAAACTTGAATCTTGAATTGAGTTGAAAGAACATTAGTTGTATCGTTTGATTATAACTGAAGAGAACATGAGGTGTTCAAATCTTAACAGGTCGTGTTCTTCTGTTATTAATAACTAAAGACTAAAGATATTTCATGAGAGTTAAAATCAAGTTCCTGCATAAATTATCCGCCATCTTAACACTTTTTTATTTTGCATCCCTTTAAAACTTTCATTTACAACATACATATAATATACGTGTGCACACAAACGCTTTCTATATAGTAAATTTTTATAATTGATGTATTTTCAAATAGTACTAAAAAGTAGTATATATATTAACTTAATATGTTATTTTAAGTTTCTATCATACCCAAATATTTGTATTAATAATATTTGTAAATAAAATGGGACAAACTTTATACTTTATAAGCCACAGACCAATCTGGCCAACGTACGATAACGAACAAAATATATAAGTTTATGCGTATTTTATATTTTATTTTTTCATTTAAAACTACGTCTCGTATATATATATATTTTTTATGTAAATAAAAGTATTGTATGAATAACGTTTTCTTTTTCTTTTTGAAAGTAAATAAGATACACGTACCATGAGAAGAGCTTTAACTTGGGTATCTTTAAATGATGTTGCAGTATTTTGATCTTTAAGCTCTAGCAAAATCTGCAAGAAATCCTTTTTTCCCTCTTGCTCTATTGCTTCTTTCCCCTTAGAAGCATTAAGTTTGATTCTCTCTTCGAACATCGTCTCAAAAATACTATCCATCGTCTTTAATTGTCGCTTCATTTCTCGCTCCACGCCTTGTAAATCCAGTCTTGATAGCACCGGAAAGAAGTCCGACAAGTTTACCGCTCCGAGAAGCTCGACTATCTTGGAAATCACCTCCTAGTGAAGATATATAAATTACATTATAATTACTTGCGGATATATGAATGGAGGGAAGTTACTTTATAGTCATTTAAATGAAAATAAAAATAGACATTAATCATTATATTTTTTTAAACTGTGTGAATGATAAAGATCGAGAGAGTACAATAAATTCACTATCACCTTGAACTCGACGTTAGTCTTATTGATTTTTTCATCTTCAGCCAAACTTTTTCCCCACAACATGTTAATTGTCACATTCATCGATGTTAAGAACCCAATTCTGCTTATATCGACCTCTTTTCCCATATTTTCATACACATGCTTGATGGTGTTCCTTACTTCACTTCGTCGTAAAGTGCTAGAACCTTGTACGTTCTTGTTGCTAAGGACTTGGTGCACCAACAATTTACGTAGGTTACGCCAATACAAGTTGTTATTGGACCAAACTATATTTTGCCCACCGTATGTGATGACTAAACCAGCCACGGGAGGGTCTCGGTTAGCAAAAATATCATCTTGTTCACGCAGAACAACTTTAGCTAGCTCTGAAGAGTTCACGACGATAAGGGTTTTACTTCCGAGCTTTAGTTTAAAAATTGAGCCATAACGTTGCGCCAATTTGGTAAATTCGTGGTGCAAGTTTGGGCCAAGAAACGGAAGGTACCCCACCACTGGCAATCCGCGAGGTCCCGGAGGGAACCGTGAAGTAGCCTTTATGAATTTGTACCATGAACTAGCAAGGATGATGGCTAAAAAGGTGAGTAAAGCGAGCGTTAGCTCATCTTTGTTGGATATCATTTTTGTGAAACTATATACCGATCAAATGAGTTACAATATAATTGAAGCTCATAAAGAAAAACTTGCTCTATATATTTGTATGCGTACTCTACATATATACTAAAATTTGTGACAATCGATAAAGGATATGATTCGACTTTAATGGTAGAAAATAGCTACCGTTCTAATCATTTCACGCGAAGATTTTGTAATAAATGGAACCACTTATTCATGATAAGGTCGGTGATGTGAATGTATTAACTATTGTCATTTTCTTTGATAAATAAGTGAATGGAGACATTTTGACAACACACATCATAAAATTAAGAGCCATGATTTATATCCAATAATAAGTTTATAATACTAAAACTATAAATTGAGGGATGAAAAGATTTTAGATGAAGATGGAGATAGAGAAAATAAGCGTACAACTTAGATATCACACAAGAAGTAAGAAAATTATATTTATACACATCACACATGCATTTTTAACATACTTATTCGTTTAAAACCCATAAATACACATGAAACTTATGAGACAAATGACAGTCGAATACACATAAAAAAAATTATGATAGTAGACTACACGAAGTACTAAATATTTATATAAGTGAATATACTTAATTAATAAATACAAAATATATATATAGTCGAAGAGAATAGAAGATATTTTAGTTGGCTAATCATGTAATTGATCATATTATCAATCTGCTTCATATATTATTTTAGAATTCAAATAATATAAAATAAAATATTATTTTTATTAGAGCGTCTTTAATAATATATTTATTAAAGTTTTTTTAGTAAGATATTCTTGTTTAAAACTTTTAACTTTAATGCTAAAAAAGATTTTTAGATGCTTTTTTAGTGGAGACGAGAGATATAAGTAAAAAGAGGGTAATGACCTTGATAATCTAATTAGAAGCCTTATTTTATTTTTCATTTTTATAATAAAATAGAGATAATTTCTCTAAAATATCATGATAAATTGGTATTTTAGTTTGTCAATTGATTATAAGGGGCAATAATAATGTTATTTGTTAAATCTATCGTCAACGAGACTCATGTATCTACTTGGATATTGTTTCGGGCCATGTGTGGATCACATTTATTTTCTTTTATCCATTTGAGACGAGTTGTGATGAGCGAGAGACGAGTGCATCTCCTCGAGTATCATTATAAGATTTTATGGGCCTGACGAGGATGTTAGATTTTTAAGTGTAAAAATTATGACAATTCGTCTTACATGATTAAAAGAACATAAAGGTGAGCACCTTATAGGCTATTAGTAATTTTCACTATGCTTTTAAGTTGTGATACAATGTTATTGGACTAACCCATGACTTTGGGCTTTGGGTGTTACATGCAATTTGTTAAGTCTTCATTTGATATCCGACGTATATGTATCAAGTGTTCACATTTATATAAGATGGTTTGCCAAAATATACAAAATTTAAGATCTCATTTGCATATGATTCTTCAATATTATTATTATCATTATTATTGTTATTTAACACCATTAAAACGTCTTCAATCATCGTCATTAAGGGTGGCAAAACGGACATGTGAGCGGGTTTGGGAAACCGAGTAAAAACGAGTTCGGGTCTAAACGGGTTTAGGTTTAAACGGACTCGGGTCTAAATGAGTTTAGGTCTAAATGGATTTGGATCTACGAATTCGTCATGTCACCAGCATCGGAATCATTCTCATTGCAATATCATAATTGCTATTGAAAACTAACCAATTCAATATAAACTAATTAAATCACAACACATGTAATTATTACATTAATGATTCCTATTACATGTATAGGTCCTTGTGCGATAACCGCTTTGAAGGAATAACTACGAGTGGTTCTCTCTTCTTCATGACAATACCAAATTTTTCAGATAGCTCAAGCTTATTACCAGTTGGTAAAGTCCAATCAAATGAGTGTAACAACGAAGCTAAAATGTACATTAACATTTTCTCACCCAAGAAGACTCCGGGACACATTCTTCTACCTGATCCAAAAGGGAGAAAGTTGAAATTGGCTCCATTGTAATCAAACTTAGTCCCACCATCGAGATTTAAGAACCTATTATGATTGAACTCTAAGGGGTTGTTCCAATAGTGAGCATCCCTATGAATTGACCATATGTTTAAATACACATTGGAACCTTTTGGGATTGAGTATCCACCTACCATGCTAGATTGGTATGGAGATCGTGCTATCAAGAGAGGAACTGGAGGATGTAATCGGAATGTTTCCTTGATCACTGCATCTAGCTGATGTAATCCTGAGAGATGTGATTCTTCGACAATGTTGTGTAATCCTACAACTTCCTCTAATTCATTTTGTACCATTTTCATAACCACTTGATTTTGCATAAGCTCTGCCATTGTCCATTCTACCATTGTCGACGTTGTGTCTGTTACTCCGATAAAAAAATCCTATTTTAATTAACACACATTGAGTAGTAAAAGTTAACATACTAGACTTACATTTTGCATTGAACAAATATAGTAAATGGACTAAGGTTAATAGTTAAATTAAATGCTGTAGAAAATTAATCGAGGACATATTAGTAAAGGTACAGCCTTTTGTTATAAAATGTCCAAGATATAATATATGTGGTTGCAGATATATCGAATGATATTGTATTTTAAGAACTTCTACAAAATTATATGAATACTAGTAAATTTTGTAGGTTGTACGATGCACAAACCCATTTAAAAAGATTAATGTTAATATTTTATGATATTATATTAGAGTCGACAATTTTAGCTCAACTTTGCCGTTAATGGACTTTTTTTATATGAATATTGAGTTGTATCAAACTGCTCATTTTTTATTTTTTTTGAATGAGTCATACTAAGCATCCATCTTTCTCACTCCGGGTACAATAGGCGAATGGATAGATAAAACTAAAATTTCATTCTTTCCAAACAGTAAACCATATACTATACTACTACCATGTTATTAATAATAATGATAAAATATTAAAACAATAATAAACGCAAGTAATTAAAAATAATATTGTTTCATTATAAATTTTACATATTCTTTTTGCAAATTACATTATTATTAATACCTAATTAATCATATTCTTTTGCAATTATATATTAATTTGTTTTTGGAGTTAATTGAGATTAATAACCTAATAAATTCAAATCGAAACTAAAAATCAAGTCAAATTTTTTTATTTATGTAAGCACGTTTTAACTCAAACCCGTTTTGATCTGTTCCCATTATGACCCAAACTCAATTGCTCAAACCGACCTGCTCGTCTATTTCACCGTCTCTAATTATACATATTACATGAAGGTTATTTGGTGATTATCCAAATGAAAAAAATATCATTTTTTTACTCTAGTATTATAAGCACCTCTGTTACGTGCAGCCGATCAAACTTGAATCTTGAATTGAGTTGAAAGAACATAAGTTGTATCGTTTAATTATAACTGAAGAGAACATGAGGTGTTCAATTCTTAAAAGGTCGTGTTCTTCTGTTATTAATAACTAAAGACTAAAGATACTTCATGAGAGTTAAAATCGAGTTCGTGCATAAATTATCCGTCATCTTAACACTTTTTTATTTTGCATCCCTTTAAAACTTTCATTTACAACATACATATAATATACGTGTGAACACAAACGCTTTCTATATAGTAAATTTCTATAATCGATGTATTTTCAAATAGTACTAAAAATTAGTATATATATTAACTTAATATATTATTTTAAGTTTCTATCATACCCAAATATTTGTATGATAAAATTTGTAAATAAAATGGGACAAACTTTATACTTTATAAGCCACAGACCAATCTGGCCAACGTACGATAACGAACAAAATATATAAATTTATGCGTATTTTTTATTTTATTTTTTCATTTAAAACTACGTCTCGTATATTATTTTTTTTATGTAAATAAAAGTAGTGTATGAATAACGTTTTCTTTTTCTTTTTGAAAGTAAATAATATACACGTACCATGAGAAGAGCTTTAACTTGGGTAGCTTTAAGTGATGTTGCAGTATTTTGATCTTTAAGCTCTAGCAAAATCTGCAAGAAATCCTTTTTTCCCTCTTTCTCTATTGCTTCTTTCCCCTTAGAAGCATTAAGTTTGATTCTCTCTTCGAACATCGTCTCAAAAATACTATCCATCGTCTTTAATTGTCGCTTCATTTCTCGCTCCACTCCTTGTAAATCCAGTCTCGATAGCACCGGAAAGAAGTCCGACAAGTTTACCGTTCCTAGAAGCTCAACTATCTTGGAAATCACCTCCTAGTGAAGATATATATATTACATTATAATTACTTGCGGATATATGAATGTAGGGAAGTTACTTTATAGTCATTTAAATGAAAATAAAAATAGACATTAATCATTGTATATTTTGAAGGGATTATTGTTTCGTGGTACACTTAATTTTAACGTTTTTATATTGTATGGTTCATATTCTAAAAACTTCTATTGTATGAGGTAAACTTTTAAAACTTCTCTATTGTATGTTGAGTTCTCTTTTTTGGCCTTAATCAAAATTGAAACTTTTTTTTTTCGGAATCGTCAAAAAAGAAAATATTACATACAATAGAGAGGTTTAGAAGATTTACATCATACGATAAAAAATTTCAAAATTAACTCCATACAATATAAAAATGTTAAAGTTAAGCATATTGTGAAACAATAAACCCTTTTTTTTAAACTGTGTGAATGATAAAGATCCAGAGAGTACAATAAATTCACTATCACCTTGAACTCGACGTTAGTCTTAATGATTTTTTCATTTTCAACCAAACTTTTTCCCCACAACATGTTAATTGTCACATTCATCGATGTTAAGAATCCAATTCGGCTTATATCGACCTCTTTTCCCATATTTTCATACACATGCTTGACGGTTTTCCTTACTTCACTTCGTCGTAAAGAGCTAGAACCTTGTATGTTCTTATTGCTTAGGACTTGGTGCACCAACAATTTACGTAGGTTACGCCAATACAAGTTGTTATTGGACCAAAGTATATCTTGCCCACCGTATGTGCTGACTAAACCAGCCACCGGAGGGTCTCGGTTAGCAAAAATATCATCTTGTTCACGCAGAACAGCTTTAGCTAGCTCTGAAGAGCTCACGACGATAAGGGTTTTACTTCCGAGCTTTAGTTTAAAAATTGAGCCGTAACGTTGCGCCAATTTGGTAAATTTGTGGTGCAAGTTTGGGCCGAGAAACGGAAGGTATACGTACCCCACCACTGGCAATCCGCGAGGTCCCGGAGGGAACCGTGACGTAGACTTTATGAATTTGTACCATGAACTAGCAAAGATGATGGCTAAAAAGGTGAGTAAAGCGAGCGTTAGCTCATCTTTGTTGGATATCATTTTTGTGAAACTATATACCGATCAAATGAGTTACAATATAATTGAAGCTCATAAAGAAAAACTTGCTCTATATATCTGTATGCGTATCTAAAATTTGTGACAATCGATATATGATATGATTTGACTTTAATGGTAGAAATTAGCTTGCGTTCTAATCATGATGAGGTCGGTGACGTGAATGGATTAACTATTGTCTTGTACTAGAGATAATCATTAGCACCAAATTTCTAATACCGTACTCATACGGTACCGGTACTGTACTCGTATCGGTACCATACCATTTCAAACGGTCTAGTACTCGGTATTTCGGACAAAAAAGAGAACCGGTACTTCCGGTACGGTATCGGTTTTTCCCACTTTTCCCGCTTTGGTACCATATCCGAAATATATATGTTATTATTTGTTATTTGTCATTTGTTTCTTTCTATATTTTATAAAATTTATGCGGAAAAAACATTAGTGACTAAAACCTTATTTCCGTGATCATATTATGTGTAAATGAACACAAAATGATATTTTCGGCAACTAAACAAAATTAGAGTTGATTATCACGTATGAATACAATTAGAATTTTATAGAAGTCTAACTAGTGTTTTTTGACACAAAAATTCACGTTTTAGCATCTTAGTTAAATCGAATTCCGAAGTATTGCTTATAACATATAGCTAAGACCCGTGACTTTGTGTCATTACAAAATCACGTAACATGGTACAAAACAACAATTTTTATATATATACATTTTTCTTAGTCATTGTCCTTCTATGTTAAAAGATTAATTTTTTATTTATTTGAGATACATTGATATTTATTGTCTTTAATTTTTATCGAATATAGAATATGTACACAAGGGTTCATTATATACACATTAATTATTCTTTTTATTATATTTTCGGTACCAAACAGGGTATCGTACCAATTTTACCGTACCGGTACCGGAACTGTACTCGTACCATCCCACTTCAATTGGTACGGTATTCGGTACTCACATTAGGACGAAAAAGAGAAGCTTTACCAACCGATTCGGTACGGTTCTGTACCGGTTCCGTACCATGATCATCCCTAGTCTAATGGCTGATTGAGCTTGTTGATGCTATTGCTATGGGTTGAACGCTTCCATAGTTGCTTGTGTTCAAGTTTTTTTAACTGATGTTCAGTTCTATACATTGGGTACAATTGTCATATCTCCTTTTCAACTCTCTTATTACGATTTTGTTGCATATGTTGGTGTAACAACAATATTTATGTTATGCTTATATATATAACATGTTATGTGTCGTAACTTAACATATCTAAATAACGATCGTATGCTAAAAAGAACTAAAGGTGTTCAATGGTGCAAATCACATGAACCATATTTTTAATTATAGTAAAAGGACTACTGATTTCAAATTACAACAACAATCCGTGTAATTTAGTCTAAAAATTATTAGACTATTGATTTTATTATCATATATTACTTAGAAAAATTCATTTGTTTAATTATTTTACTCAAAAGTGACATTTATTTAATCCATTTTGAATTGATATTTTTTTGTTAGTGGATGATAAAATGGGAGAAAGGGAGAAGTAGCGTGTAAATGTGCCCGACACTTCGTTGCTTGAGTATTATGTTTTTTTTGAAAAACTTGGATTTTGATTGTGATATTAATGAGATAAGACTTGAAACATTTTGACCTCCGAAGTGTGTTTTTATCATAAAATAAAAGTCCAGTTAGAAAGAAATATGTTCCATATGCAATTGGAAAGATGATTGCGTCTAAGTCTAAGTGTCTAACACAATAAATCTTTGTTGCGAGCGATCTTTGTTTAGCCTCTACCATATCTTAATTGAAAGGGTAACTTTGATGGTTTTTAAATTTGGAACTGGTTTATGTAAGAAGAGATATTATTTGAGAAGTAGAAGAAGTATATCAGAACTTAACATTTGTCCTTTCATTATTTAAAACACTCATTTTTCATCACATATATGGTTCTTTCTTCTTTTCTAATCAAATCTCTCATCCTCATCTTTCATTTCGGTCGACACCTTCAGTCAATCAAAACCATTGAGCACCACGTTTCAACCGCCGTATATTTTTCTCTATAGATTTACACGACCCTCCAACTTTATGTAGAACCATTAAAGATGAGGAAGAAAAATTAAGTCATAATTTAATAATTAGTCACAAATAAGGATTGATTCGATTATATCAACTATTTTCAACGTATAACTAATACATCTTGATCATCTCCATCCTAATTATTGATTTCTTTAGGTATATATCGTAAAAATTCAAACAAAACATATACTCTGCATATTTTAAAGTGCATATAAGGTGTTTGAATGAAATGTTTAAATGAACATTTGTTATCAAAATGAGATTTTGATGTATCAACCTTTTAACTATAGTGTACAATATCAAACTCTTATTTAGATAAACAAAAAAAAAACTTAAAATGATTGTATGCATATGTAAATTTGATAATTTCAACGTATCATTTTATAAGTATGATGCATCACATTTAAACACTATGATGCACCATAATTTAAATATGACGGTGTTTATCGTTTAGCGTAACGTAAAAGTTAGATATTGTAACTATGATGCGCTGAATTTACACGTAGACGTTGTTTATCGAATAGTTCGAAATTGGTGCATCATGTTAATAAATGGTGCATTTTAATTAAAAACTTGTTGTGTTAGAGATATAATATATATATATATATATGTATATATATAAGAGTAGGTTGAAGGGAGAAAAAAAAATTGGTGGAGAAAAGGGAGAAATGTTCCTTTAACCCTTTGATTCAGCAAATTAACTCTTTAATTCATCAAATTAACCATTTGATTCAAGAAAAGTGTTTATTAATGAAAATGTTTTTTGAATCATAGATAAGTATTTATTGAATCACATAAAGCATTTTTTGAAATCGTATTTATTTTTTTGCTGAATCATACTTGTTTTTTATTTAAAATTTTTCTTTCTCCCCCAAAATTTTCTTATTTTTAGATCTTGTTACTATATATATATATATATAATCTAATTTATATTTCTTAAACAATTGACACATCGGTAACATGTATTCAGTTTGTTATTTTTGTTCAATTAATTATTTCAAAATATAAATAAAATTTGAAATATCATTGAAATGATGTAGTTGAATACATATTTTATTAATTAAATAAATATTCACAATTGAACTTGATTTTTCTACAAATTTTTAATGTGATTCAAACTAATATTTTTTATTAATCATGTTTAAATGATGTCTAAATTTTGATTTGCTTAAAAAGAATATTGAACTTTTAAAAGTGGATATTGAAAGTGAATAAAATAAATATATCTAAATTTCAGTTAGTTGTAAAAAAGAAAAAGAGAATAAATAAAAAAATCGACAATTAGATTTCAATGACTGGCGCGGGCGGTGGCCAGATTCTAATAACCGATAGTCATCATCGCGAAGGTAGCAACTTGTTTTTGATGAACTGGAGAGAGGAGGGAGGTGCGTGAGAGGAAGAAAGAGTAGAGAAAAAATAATAAATAATCGACACTTGTCACATTATTATTGGTTTTTCTTTTTTCCTCATTAATTATCCGTGGTCCTGAAACCTCATCTTTTAAGTCTCTCATGAACTTCACATGCTTCGTATTCACTTTGTGATGTTTACTTCATTATTATTATTATTTTTAAATTCGCTTGCTACATATCCAATTTTACATTTCATCTCTTTGATATTTATATGATTTATTATACAAATTAGTTCTTGTACTTTACGAAAAAGTTCAATTGAATTACACATCTAGATAGTTGATTAAAATGTTACTTGAGTTTCTAATCATATCTACGGATCTACCTCACCAGTTTGTCCACCTCATTCGTCAACATCAGGCCACATAATTCAATGAAAGCCACGTGAATACATAAATTAGTTATTGTACTTTACGGAAATGTTCAATTACATAACCGAGCTTTCTTTTTGTTCAATCATCGGTTTGTTGTAGAATGATATCCTATTTTTTGTTCCATCAAATGACTTATCTTTTTTAAAGTACTTCTCAAATTCGAATGGAGCTAATATATCTTTCTTGTTAGACAAGCAATTATAAAAAACACGAGGTTTACCAAACCGATTTAACTACATTAGATTTCAATTGTAAATCTTACGATGAAATTCAGGCATCAAAGAAAACGTCTGTAGGGTTGTTATATGTCTAAGAAGTGTAACATCTAGCCAATTGACCATACATACAAAAAAAAAAGTTCGGTAACGAAATTGAATTATTCCATAAAGGTACAGTAACTAATTTGTTATAACACCCCTCTTTCTATTTAAGAATATAATATTGATAAACTCGGAAGCATGAATTTAAAATACATTACCTTAGTATATATTAAACATTATACATAAACAGTTTACATTTTTCAATATTTACATTACATTCAGACTGTTTAAAACTACAAAAGACGGGGTATTATAAAAATTCTCCAAACAAGGTTTATTACAAAAACCATATCAGAGTTCAAGAGCGCAGTCAAACATTCCTTGATCAACCAATCACCTCC
Organism: Logfia minima; assembly: GCA_963921325.1. NCBI lineage: Eukaryota > Viridiplantae > Streptophyta > Magnoliopsida > Asterales > Asteraceae > Logfia > Logfia minima. The sequence goes on from OY992770.1 coordinate 16,893,144, forward strand.
TGCACCCACAATTAAACAAAACATATCCTGCAGGAAGTAAAATGAGGGGTTAGCACGAAGCTAAGTGAATAGATTCATCACACTCCATTCAACTTAGCATAACAAGTTGTTTACACCAAATAATCGTAAACACACATAATTCAATGAGGATCGGTGGCTCTGGGGATATCATAATACCCGGGGATTCCCCCAAGAACAGTTACCGTCAATCCGTATGGCCAATACAGAATAGACCGATAACTAATGGTTATTAAACCCATACACAGGTCTCAAACACAACAAATGAATCAAAACTTGTGTAAAACACATAATAACCAGAAGTCCAACTACACGTTGACCTCAATAACATAGTACACATAGGTTCACATATCACGTAGATCAATAATCAATAATCAAGACTAACAGTCTAATATACATCTACGTTTACTTGTTGTAACCAAATAGTTACAACTAAATCAAATGATGAGTTCTGAATCCACTCACCGATACCTCTGATGTCTGCACACTCAGTATTCTTATATCACTGAGTCTTACGTTGATCTGAAACAGAAAATCAAATACAAATCAGAAGTTCGTTCCATAAATACCATTATAGTCTAATTATCCAATCAGGTAATCCCTGAAGTCTAGGCAGACAAAAGTTCAATCAGAAATAAACTTAGAATAAGTCCGCAATGCCGCTTAAAACTGAAAAATGCCATTTTCGGGTCCTAGATGACCCCCGGATGGCCAAAAACTGCCTAGCCTATTAGAATATAGCCTTGATTACTAGATCGTTTCCGATTGACCATGCGAATTTCAACTAAATCTGAGTTAGTGATATTTTCACAAAACCGCGTCTCAAAAACACTTACGCATTTTCAAAATTTGCAAAACAAAAATCTCTTTTATAAACTTAGCGACACAACCATTGTGTCGCACCACAAACCCTTGCGACACAACCACTGTGTCGCACAACAGAAACCTGCGACACTAACATTGTGTCGCAATACTCAAAATGGCCGCCTTTAGCGACATAATAACTGTGTCGCAGAACATTCATGCGACACAACCTGCGACACAAACCTTGTGTCGCAATGATGAACAGACCAGTTCCCAGATTCGAAATTCACAAATTCGAACATGTAATAATCAAATTAACCTATATCAAACCGTGTAATTCACTTATAAACAATAACAACACATAATAATCAAACCCTTACCTCGAAATCACGGATTAAAAGCTCAAATTAAATCAAAACCCAACTTTCTTTTCTTCTCTCTCTAATTCTCTCTAACTCTCTCTCTAGAAACGATTTTAAATGTTTGGAAATGGTCTGGAAGTATTTGGGCGGCGATTATATATATAATTTCAAATTACACTTAAGCTCCTTAATTAATTTCAGTTCAGCTCGTTTTGCGACACAGTCCTGCGACACAACCATTGTGTCGCACAGACAACCTGCGACACTACCCTTGTGTCGCATAAAATCAAAAACTTACAAATTTTGAATCTACTAATATTTTACAATAAAACACATAATATTAAATAGTTCTAAAACAATTAAATAATCAATTAAAATAATGGAAATTACCAGACGGCAGAGTAGGATGTTATATTTGTGTATTGATATAACATTCATTAAATGATGTGGCATGACGTGAAGGAATGAGGTGGACAAACTTGTGACGTGTATATGATTAGAAACTTAAGAAACATTTTAATCAACTATTTATGTTTACAATAATTCAGTTGAACAAAATGAAAATTCAAAAACGAGATTGAACTTTTTCCTAAAATACAATGATTAATTTTTATATTAACCCTATTTATATACCTAGTTATTGAATATATTAATAATAACAATTATAATATTCAATTAGAATTTGATATAACTAAATACAATTTTTTAGAAAATTGTTGAGATTTAATACACTTCTGTCAACTTTCTACTCCCCAAATCATTTTTAGTTGAAAGTAAAAATCTATTTACTCATTCGACAACTTAAAGGTAGAACATAAATTAGATATATTTGCTCGTTAAAAGTAATACATTTAATCAAGTTTGTCATCACCACTATTTTGGAACACCACAATTTCTCAAGTGAGTTCTGTTACTTGTATTTTATATGTAACTGTCGATTCTTTTAATAGAAACTTGGTATAAACTCATATTCTTCTGACATGTTTACCTTTTAAGGGGTCTTGGACGAAGTAAAATTTAGTATTAAGTTATTTTGTGAGATTTTAGGCTATTTGGACCAAGTGGTGGACCTTGCGGTGGATCATTTGGGCCTTTAACAACAAAACTCCATTTTGATTCCACAGTATCAGCCTATCAGAGTATCAGGTAACTTCTTTTAAAAAAATGTAATGTTTGTTGGAAAGGTATAAATAGGGGTGAAAAAAATCGGTTTTTTTCGGTTTTTGGTTTTTTAAAAATCGGTTTTAAAAGAATCAGTTATTTGAAAAACAGGTTTCGGTTAAAAGCGGTTTTTTCGGAATTAGTTTTTTTCAGTTTTAAATGTTCGGAATCGGGTTTTTTCGGTTTTGCACCGGTTTTAATCGGTTAGTTTTTTTCGGGTTTTTTTTCGGATTCGAATTCGGTATAAGTGTATAACAAAATTTAGATAATACAAATGAAAATATAAAATACAAACATAACTTTTATTTAAACAATGCAATTACGACTAAAATTATAAAATACAAGCATAACTTTTATTTAAACAATACAATTACAACTAAAAATATAAAATACAAATACGAATACATTTCGAGCTTCGGCATGGCCATCACCCGGAAACGTAGTCGTGTAGTAAAGTATATCGAGCTTCGACATTGCCATCACCCGAATACGCTTAACTACTTATGTCGTCCCAAACTTCATCTTCATCCACGGAATCAACTTCAAGTTCTTCAAATTCACCTTCATCTAATTCGGTCGTTGGAGGTGATATTCCCAATTCGACTTCTTCATCTTCGATAATTTCTTCAACGTTACCTAATAATGGGCCTTCCAATGTTGTTGCATTTTGTATCCTATCCACTCCGTCCAAGTAATCTTTCAAACATACACATACTTCCACAGATTGAGCGGTTAGTCTTGATCTTCTTTCCGATATTATTCGACCGCTAGTAGAAAAGGCTGATTCGGAAGCTACCGTCGAAACTTAGACGGATAATAAATCTCGAGCCATAGCGGATAAAATGGGAAATTGTACTTCTCTTTCTTTCCACCAACTCAAAATGTCAAAATTATGAAACTCCTCGACACTTAAAGTGGTAAAAAAGTTTGTAGACATATATTGTCCCAATTCGCTTGTTGGAGACGATGTTCGTTGACGCTTTGTAGCGTCTTCAAGTAAAACATTATAAAGGTTTATATTTATGTCGTTGGATGATGATCGAGATGTTCCCGCCCGCATTGAGTCAACAATTGGGTTATGATGTTGACCATATTTTGTTGCATAAATCTCAAATAATTGTGTAAAATTATCTTTAAATTTAGTAAGTTCATTTGGTATATAATTTGGGTTGTCGGTTAAGTGTAAGTCTAAATTTTCCATAATTGTTGTGATTATACGTTGTACGCCACCAACATTTAAAGTTGGGTTTAGTGCGGCGGAACAAGTAAAAACCAAAGGCAAACTACCAAAATATTTCATAAATTTCTTTTTTATAGCTCTAACCATTTTTCTAAACATCGGATATGTCGAGGTTTCAAATTCTTTTAATTTTTCGGTCATTATAAAAATTTAGTTTAGAACTAACGAGCTAGTTGGGTAATATACACCCGATAATATAGTAGTAGCCTCTTTAAAAACTACTAAAAACGAAGTTAAATCATTTAGTCGATCCCATTCATAATCGGTAATAGCTACGGACTTATTTTTAGCAACTAACATATCATTAAAAGCACTTAAAGTAGTACGTTGTCGTAAAATATTTTCAAACATAGCGTGAGTAGAATCCCACCTAGTATTATTATCGTAGCAAGGTCCTAGGGGAGTTTCACCACATTGTACACGAAAACGTCTATATTTAGCTTGTCGTTCGTTACTCGAACTATATATAGTTATTAATAAAGTCTTAATTTTTTCACGTATATTAGCACATATTTGTAACGCCGCTTGCACGGATAAATTTATAACATGAGCAACACAACGAGAATGAAAAAAGCACCATCTAAAATTGGTTTTATACGTAATTTTAGTAAATTCATAGCTCTAGTATTATTTGACGCATTATCTAGTGAAATTGTAAAAACTTTATCGTCTAAATTATACTCAATTAAAGTGTCACTTAAAATTTTTCGCAAATTGCATCCCGTATGCGGATAACCAAACAATTTAAAAGCAATTGTACGTTTCATCAATAACCAAGACTTGGGATGAAACCAATGGGCCGTAACGGCTAAATAAGAATTTGCCGTACCATGTGGTGCGGTCCAAACATCACAAGTAATAAAAACGCCATATGGATAGTTTTGAAAACCATCAATTATATCTTTTCTAGCCGTTTTCCATAATTTATACGCATCGTTTCTAAGGGTAGTACGACTTACTTGTTGGTATCGCGGTTGTAGTCTCTTTTTGATGATATTCGTAAGTCGTTGGTTGTCGAAGTGGTTGAATGGAAGCGCCTCTTGGATGACAAACTTTGTAAAATCTTCTCGAAGCGCATCATTATCGTATATAAATACGCTACCATCCGAACCAAGTGTCGATTGTGACGCATCTTGATTAGCCGCCCTACAAGACCCGTTTTTGTGACTTCTTAATGTTGAATTTGATATGGGGTTATAAAACCTCCCACATCTCTTGCAACGGGCCTTTTCCACCCCATCATTCATAACGCACAATTCGTAATTTGACCAAATTTTCGGGTTTCGATTCGTTGTTTTAATTTGCACTACATCAAAGTTTGTGTAAACTTTGTTGCGTACATTGCTACCAATGGAAGTAGAACCGGAACCGGAAGCTTGTGATTGTGTGTTTTCCATTTTTCACAAACAAAAAATATATAAATATCGAGATTTAGAGTGTTTTTGAGAGTAGAATAGAAGAAGTGTTGGTGTGTTTTGAACCCAAACCAACTAGGCCTATTTATAGGGATTTGAAGGTGCCAAAATGTAAAAAAAATCCAAAAAAAACGATCATGACACGCTCCAACGACTACTAGCCGTTTTTGATTTTTTTTTAAAAAAAACCGGTTAAAACCGGAAAAAAACCGGTTTCCCCTAAACTGATAACCGGTCAAAACCGGTTCGGTTATTCCAAAACCGGTTCGGTTTTTTAAAATCGGTTTTCCTAATAACCGGTTTTTGGTTAACCAGTCAGTTAAAAGAAAATCGGTTTTCTTTTTGCACCTCTAGATATAAAGCCTGAAGTGATGTTAATGTAAAGAGAGACTATGGAAAAATCAAAACACCCTTTTACAACTAATAGATTTCAAACTAACAAATGTTTTACGTGTCCAAAGATATACGTTTTAATATATGTTAAAAAGTTTGATTAGTGGATATGAATCATATGATAGAATAATTGGTAAAATAAAAGTAAAAAAATAAGTAAAATCCATGTATTATTTGATGTATTGATTTACTATATATTTAGATATCTATTTTTGACACATTTTAAAAGTATTTCAATTACAATCGTCAAAACTCAAACACGTAAGTCGAATACTACGAGTGTGTTTGATGAAAACTAGTTGATAATGGAGTTTATATTTAAAGTTTGAAGATGTAACTTATTTTTGGTATAAATATTTGACAAAACTAACTAGAACTGGAACTTAAAGGATGTGAATTAACAATAAAATTACATAAAATTGTATAAAAAATAATTATACAAGGAGCATTATATAATCATTCGTTTAACAAACCTGGAGTTTATTTTCTAAATATTTTTAAATAAGCTCCTAAATATCAATATACCAAATAACATTAAAAACTTAAACTTATAAAATAATATATTTAAAACCTCATAAACTTCAATAAGTTCATTCGCCAAATATACCATATGTGATATTAATTAATTAATATTATATTATATTATTACTTTTTAATTGAAAATTTATACACCAAAAAAATAATATTACGTTATTTCACATTTTATCGACCATTAATCTCATAACTAATATCATCATATTAGCACTTGAAAAAACAACGTCCACAAAATGTACACTAGAGGTGACGTTTCCAATGTGCTTACATCTTATAACTTTTATTTATATAAAGACACGTGGACTCTCATATGTTCATGTAGTATCAACACAAAATTATTCCAACAAGATCAGCCAATGTGGCCGTTTTTTTCTCCAACCAAAATTCTCACACAAAATCCAAAAACAAACAAAATTAAAAAATCAATTATAGACCACTTTGTCATTTCATTTCAACAACTGTGGTTAACGACGTTATTTAATATTCTCACATTAATCATCATCCACCGAAACAAACAAACAAACAAAACAGATGGGAACAACCACCGCAATGGAGACGGAGATTGGCGCAGCTCCGGTGGTCGTAAACCCTAAGCCAAACAAAGGCCTTACTTCAAAAGCAGTTGATTGGTTTGAGAAACTTATAGTGAAGCTAATGTACGATTCATCACAACCTCATCACTGGCTTTTAGGTAATTTTGCTCCTGTTGATGAATCTCCTCCTTGCAAAGATCTTGATGTTATCGGTTACCTACCGGTTAGTTTTTCCTTTATTCACACACATATATGTATAGCAGTATATATATGCTTATGTTCTTACGGTGATATGCTGATATCTGTAACCATTTTGAATCTTATCGTCTTATTGATTAATGTTTGGAATATAAGTTTTACTATTGATATTATGTTCTTTTTAGCGTATCTGCTTATGTTATTAGCATAATTGTGTTTTGAGAGTCGAATCGCACTTAGAATTTTGGTAAATTTGCTTTAGATATGAATCTGCGTTTTCTTCTGCTGAACTGTTAGTTGCTAGCATATATGTGTCTGAATGTTGAGACGTATGGTTTTCAATGTTTTGCAGGTTAATTTTGTTACGGAATTATATTATTGGCGTTTTTTTAAACAGTGCTAGCATATTAGGGTCTGTATGCTGAATTGTACTCTAATTTCGGTAACTTTTTTGACATCCGTGATCAGTTTGAGCTATTAATTTGTGTTTCTTATAGATATATCATAAGAAGGCTAGTGTTTCCTTATGGTCTACTGCAAAATTGTGTTATTTTATTAATCTGTATATAAGATTACACTTTGCTTGTGCAGAAATAGAGTAACTATATTCTTAGATACAGTTTTTTGTGTAACTTTTGTTGTGTTGTTTCTTTTGTTTTAGTTGTGACTTTCTGTTATTTTATGTGCTTATATTATTTTTAAAATCTTTGTAACTACAGGAGTGCCTGAATGGCGAGTTTGTTAGAGTAGGTCCTAATCCAAAGTTTGCTCCTGTGGCTGGATATCACTGGTACATACTTTCTCTTGGTCAAGTTTATCTACTGAACTTCCATGGTTGTTGCTTCAATGGAATAAGAGAGTTCACATTTCCTATGGTTGATTGATATCATTCTGTTACAATAAGCAAAACTCCTGCCACTAACTTATTGTGTTGTTTGTGTGCAGGTTTGATGGAGATGGGTACGTTGTTCCTTCATCTCTATTTGTACACTTTTTTGTGCATGTGCAGTCACTGTAAAGTAGCTCAAGAAAGCCTGTGATGGATTGGGTTAATCACTGCAAATGCTTATAGATAGAATTTTGAATGATTAAACTATAATCTGAACTACTTTATCCTATAGTATGATCCATGGCTTGCGCATCAAAGATGGGAAAGCAACTTATCTCTCCCGTTATGTGAAGACATCTCGTTTGGAACAAGAGGAATATTTTGGAGGAGCTAAGTTTATGAAGGTATATCTCTAAGACTTTAGCCAAACATCTTTACTCTTTTCTGAATACTCAGTAACATATTACTATGTTACAGTTATTACCTGGTTGTAAGCAATTTTGTAGGTCATATGGAATGTGTTTCTATATGTTATTGTTGTATGACTTTTGCGGAAGTATTGTTAGTATAGAAAGTTCACTATAAAATACGTTTGTCTGGGCATTTTCTTAACTTCAGTCCCTAGTTGCTGCACAGGTTTACATTATGGACCTAGTTACATTTTAATTATTGTAATTTCAGATTGGAGATCTTAAAGGCTTTTTTGGATTAGTGATGGTCCAAATGCAAATGCTTAGATCAAAGTTGAAAGTGCTAGATCTTTCATATGGCCAGGGGACAGGTTATTGATGAATTCCTTTTCAATAACATACTTGTTCTTGTGGATTCAGGCAGCTTTTGCATAGTTATATTTATCAAGTTTGTTATCAATTACAAAATAGAATTCTTTGTTATTCGGTGTAGTTACTGCTATGCCTGGAGGAACCTTAAAACTAACTGCTCCGATTATTTTATTCCAGGCAACACGGCTCTCATATATCATCATGGAAAGCTCTTGGCACTCTCAGAAGGAGATAAACCATGTAATTTTTTTTTCTTATGTTGACCTTAAACATGAGAAAATTAATCCTTTATAATTTATTTAACCTATTTTTAAACTTAATTCTTATACCTGATAGATCATCGTCTTTTTGACATTTGTCAGATGCTATTAAAGTTTTGGAGGACGGTGACCTGCAAACTCTGGGTTTGATGGATTATGATAAGAGACTTTCTCACACTTTCACTGCTCATCCAAAAGTTGATCCGATCACTGGTAAAACCCTGTCTCCACCAACGTTTCTTTTGTTTTTATGCAGTTGTATCATTTTACAACAAATGTTTGCTTTCAGGTGAGATGTTTGCATTTGGATATTCACAAGCACCACCATATGTCACGTATCGGGTGATTTCAAAGGATGGTGTCATGAATGATCCGGTGCCAATAACAATACCAGAATCAATAATGATGCACGACTTTGCGATTACGGAGAATTATGCAATCTTCATGGATCTACCTTTGTACTTTAGACCAAAAGTATGGGAATCATAACTTTCTTGTCACTCTTTAATTTAAAATTTATATATCTATTTTTTTGCTTTTACTAAAAGATAAAAGAGCCCCTCGGTAAAGTTTACCAATACATAAAATGATATCCTCAAGAAAAAGTAATTTATAGGGCTAATTGCATAAAGGGTACTGAAGTCTGGTATGATTTGTGTTTTGGTTAACCAGCTTCTGTATGCTAGAACAAACCATCCGAGTTTTAAATATTTTGATTTCCTAAGTAACCAATTTTTAGCCTTTTAGGTGCCACATCTAGAAAAAAAAAGTCAACATGGTCAAAACTTACTCACACTTCATCATTCTCACCTTACCTTTAATTGAATTTTAGAAATTGGATACCTAAAATGATATTAGACCAAAGTTCATTTCCTTTTTATTCAGTTAGCTTGAATATACACAACTGGTATTCACATGAGATCTTATTTTGATTTTGTCAGTTTTACTTTTGTAGAATTGTAATTTGAAGTATAATTATGAGGTTATAAACCTCTTGATCGATTTTTGTGATTGGCTCAACATTGCCACCTTTAGGATATGGTGAAAGAGAAAAAGTTGATTTTTACATTTGATGCAACAAAAAAAGCTCGATTTGGTATCCTTCCACGGTATGCAAAGAACGAACTCCAGATTAAATGGTTTGAGCTTCCGAATTGCTTCATCTTTCACAACGGTGAGTCTTTCTTCATGTGTTGCCTTTCCTGATTTATCGGATCACTTTCTGAAAAAATTTCTTCTTCAATGAAGTTCTTACAATGACGAGTACTAACAACCTTAAAAATATTATTTTTTGAACGTTTTCGAATTCTAAAGCATGCCCTTTACACCCTCTTACTTTACCAGCCAATGCATGGGAGGAAGGAGATGAAGTTGTTCTGATTACATGCCGCCTTCAGAATCCAAATTTGGATATGGTTGGTGGAGGTGTTAAAGAAAAGCTTGAAAATTTCGCGAATGAGCTGTAAGATTCTGATCCATTATCGGTATCAAAACGTTACTAAGCCTTTAGCATTTTTTCCTGATTATAATTCCATTATCCAGGTATGAGATGAGATTCAACATGGAAAATGGTCTTGCTTCTCAGAAAAAGTTATCAGAGTCTGCTGTTGATTTTCCAAGGGTCAACGAGTCCTACACTGGAAGGTGAGTTATTATTATCTGTGTTAATGTTAAGTGAAATATATTTTCTAGGGCTGAATTTCTGATATTTATCTTCTTATTGTTTTACGTGACCTCAGGAAACAACGATATGTGTATGCAACTAGGCTTGACAGCATTGCAAAGGTTACCGGAATCGTTAAATTTGATTTACATGCAGAACCTGAGGCTGGAAAAACAAAACTTGAAGTTGGAGGAAACGTTCAAGGCATATATGACCTTGGGCCTGCTAGATATGGTTCAGAGGCAATTTTTGTTCCTCGAGTACCTGGAGTTGATTCCGAAGAAGATGATGGCTACTTGATCTTCTTTACACATGATGAGAACACGGGGTATATAACTCCTATGATTCATTATCCTATAACACATTAGCAAGTATTTAGATAGATAATCATTATTTTTGTTTATTTGATTCTCTGTGTAGGAAATCATCAGTAACAGTTATAGATGCCAAAACAATGTCTCCAGATCCAGTTGCAGTTGTTCCATTGCCCCATAGAGTCCCATACGGTTTCCATGCTTTCTTTGTGACAGAGGTCAGTGATTTAAATTTCTCAACATGGTCCTCTTTGGCACTGTTAAATTGGATGGTTTAGCATTTTCTTTGTATCAGTATCGAGCATGAGATGGGTAATCCCTTGACATCAATTTCCAAATCTTCTATGGGTAGCTTGAATCATGTCATACCTTCTAAATATAGATTAAAACTGAAGGTTCCTATACTAAACTTGGCTGCTTATATGTAAAAAAGGTATAGATGAGCAAAAATATTTGTTTAACGGTGACAAAAGCATGGAATTTATATTCCAGACTTCGATGCACATCTGCCTAAATACTCTCAAGTTTCTATCTTGTTTAGTGTTATATGGCACTTTTCTTATAGGTGTCATAGCAAATCATGTTAATCATTATGCTTATCTCCTAAACAAGTTGCCATATGAGTGCGCATTAGCTCAGAGGAGGGTTATACTGTCGATATTACCTGACTTTTCATATCCCACAAGCAACACTTAATAGAAGCAGTTGACACTTGGTTTAATGCCCAAAATACCGTCAGTTTCAATGCCATCATTGTGACAGAGGTCGTTGTCGTATCTGCAGTTAACTTTTCACGAGTCCAAAAGCTCATTTTGTCCTCATATATGAAACCATGTTTCGATGACTTCAAAGCTGATTGGTCCTGGTGATATTGTGATATTAATATGTTTTGTGATTTTTGAACAGGAGCAAATTCAGGAACAAGCTAACTTGTGAGTCTTTGGGAGGTCAATACAAGTTGTTGCACAGGCGTATGGTAATGTAAAGCGTACTAGAAGAAGTTCGATATGTGATATACACTTTTGTCGCATCTTAATATGAATCCAGTGTATATATATTGATACACTCTATATGTAATATACAATTAATACTATGGAATTAGTATACTTGTTTGCTTCGTTTTCTTTTGAAGTGGAGATGTTTATATTTTGTGTGAACTGTGAAGTATATCAATGCACATTTGATATTTGTTAGTTTTAGCCTTCTTAAGTATACTTTTTTTTAACCATAATTAACCAAGTAAATAGCTTAATGCCAACTCGATTGCTATAATATTTTTTATAATTCCAAATAATTTACATTTGAAATTAACTTTTTATTTTATTGTTTATAAAGTATAACGTTTAAAACGAATTTTGTATCTATACATAGATTTTATTTTGATGTTCTCATTTTACATGGATTTTATTTTCATCTTCTCATTTAGACATAATATGTGCAGGGTTTTTACCTTAAATAAATAAAATAAAATAATAAAATGTATTGGTGCTTTGTTAATTTCATCATTTTAACTTGTGCCGCTTATAAGGCCCAAACCGTCGAACAACCAAAACCCTAGACACTTTATCACCGCCGCAGACTCGAAATAGTAGCGTAATCAACTTTCTTTAAGGTCAACTTTTTCATTTCATGCCCCGGTAATGTAATCTAAACTTATGTGTATAACTGTATATGCATCTATATGTTAATCCTAAACGATAATGACAGTTTTTTGATTAATTATGATCAAGTCATCTCTTTACCATTCACGCTCTGTTGTTATGCCATGTGTTTTAGACATTATAACTATTTTCTGTTGGTAATTGAGGTTGCAACTTAGCTGTACAACGATTTATTGATCATGAAACTTTAGGATCTATTTACTTTAATGTAAAATATTTATCCGGTTTATTAGTGATTGATGTTGTGCAGTATTAAAATTTTCTATTATATAGCCCAATGATGAAATATTTAGTAATCTGAATATGCGCGTGTAAGTTGCAAATGTGGTGCTCCCTTATAAACGTAAGGTAGAGGAACCACAACTACATGTCAGGCTGATACTAGGCATTCTGAGGGATATATATTGCCACTAAATGTATCCTGAAACCATAAACTAAATAAGATGTTATGAAATCACTAGCTGCAAATTCTAAAGCTACTTGTTTATGGACCTTGGGGGAAATGAAAAGGTCTGTACTAGGATTGAAGCTTACCCTACGGTTTGTTTTTTACAGGGGTGACATCTTTTACCCATTTCTTAAGAAATGTATATTAAAAAAGATTACATTTTTAATGGGTGATTGCAAGATGAATAATAATGTTCAGGCAGTTATTATATTTTGCTACCTGCTCTTGAGAAAGAATTACAATTGGGAGATAACATTGCTGCAGCCACTTACCACTACAACAAGGCGTCAACCCCACTAAAATATGGGAGATACATTGCCTGCAAAGATCTGCAGAGAGATCGGGAGTACACTGCATAACCATTTACACAGTCTTCGAACCTGCATAGGTTTCTAATGCATATTTTAGAATTGTATTACTTGCTTCCGATTGCGTTTGATAACTTAATTACCATATTATTCCAGGTACGATCAGACTCTTCAAGCAAACTATGAATTGAGTTTTTCAAAAAAATGTATCAGTCGAGTACATAGCATGCATGTCTTCAACCGTGCTGCAGCTTCAATATGGTTAGGGCGGTTCTTTTGAAGCATTGGGATTATGCTTTTGACATAGTTAGAGCGTGCATTATGCTGACTATAGCCAACACAAATGTCATAGGTGTAAACTATTTCATTCGTTTTGTTGCCTTCGGTTGAGTAGAAATGGCCATGGTACGGTAATATTGAAAGTACCATTCATTTTTTCTTGAAGGGTCGTTAGGAGTGAAAGTAGTCAAATGCCATTGTTTCTGCATCTGACGATTTTGTTGGTGAATGAATCAGCTAAGTTGAGATTAACAATTTTGGTGTCTTGTATATAATTTATTTCTGTGTAATTGTTGTAAAACTTAACATATCCTTAAATAAGTTCCATACAATTCCAATTTGTTAATTACCATAAACTAGAGTGTTGTTTGTAGAGACCTCTCATTCATCAAGCAACAATTATATAATTGCCGTAAGTTGTTACCATGCTAGGCCATCAACCCAGGATATACACACGTGATCTGAGAATATTACGAACGTCAGAAATATATACGTAAGACATTAAAGTAAGGTATTTTTCTCATTAGTCATCTTTGTACCTCTATCTCACTGATAAACATGAACAAATGCCAAAACCTACGTAGATCAAGAAAGTAATCAGAAACATAATTAAAAAATTCAGTTGGTTAAGTAACTTCTGCATAATTATGGTTTCTAAAATGCTTGATAAATTCAGTCTTTAAAATCAATTAGATAAATGCTTTATAGTTGGTAGCATTCTGCATTATCTATGTACTAGAGCTTCATTATGCTTAAAGTGCATTAGGTCATTTCTTTTTACATTTACTGTTTCAAAATTTATTAAACTTATACATTTTACTATCGCAAGAGACGAGTTTTGAAAATTTATATTGAATTTATTTAAATTTTAAAAACATCTATTATGTGCATTTAACTTACTATTATATGTATAAAACTTAAAAAAACGTCCTTTTATATAACAAGCGAAAGCCAAAAATTTATAAATATACATATACATATGAATTCTTAAAATTTATCCCATACAATATAACACGTATAACAGGTGTAAAGTTCAAACATTTTGAAACAATAAATATTCTCTTTTTCAATCTGTGATGACAGGCTAATCCAAAATAAACATCATTCCTCTTAATGAATACATGCTCCTTGTGTATGTCTTTCCATATTGAGATTGCGTTACTAGTTTCCCAAATTGTGTTATTTATTTTGTAACAGGGGTTGGTGCGTACGAATGCAATTAATTTCGGTCGGATGTTCATAGTGTATATCCAACTTTCAAGTAAGGTTTTAATGCAGTTAACTTTCAATATTAACTTATGTACTTAATGACCGGCTCGATCCTTAGCCAGTCACCAGTTATGTTTTTTCACTGGTTTTGACATGGCAAGACATTTGGTAATTGGATTCCACGTAGACATTTGTAGGTAAATTGCGTTTCTTGTGACTTTTAACAGGTTAAGTGCATTAAAAACCCTACCCGTAAGTTAAGTAGACACTATAAACATTCGATCAAAGTTAAGTGCATTTATACGCACTAACCCGTTTGTAATAAACACACAATATGACAAGTGGCATGTGTTATGACATATGAGTAAACCACGTCAGTATGAATAATAAAATTTTAGGAAACCATAAGATGTTATTATAAAAGGTTTATTTGTTAAAATAAAAATATAACATGTGTATATAATTAGGGGAGTTTTGATATTCTTATGAAAAGTTTCAAGTTTTACTAGCTGCATATTTTGGAATCGTCAGGAAAAAGGTCAGAAATGGTCACGGTATACCCCAGTTAGGCTGCGTACATATGAGTAAAAATATTTGCCCTCACTGGGTAACTTGAACAGGACAAACTTTATCTGTTTACCTGTTTATTTTTAAACCAACACCAAGATGACCTATTGGTTGGTGTCATAATATCCTTAAGAAATCTTATAATCAAATTTCTCTAGCTGCATATTTTGAAGGTGATTAGAAAAGAGTCTAAAACAATTACATAATATTCCAGTTAAAGGCGGATCCAACTTGCTACCACATGGGTCCCTTTGACCCACCTTTGAATTTCAAAATTATTTAGAGAACATAGGATATATAGGTGTATGAACTAGGTTAGAGAAATAATAAGACCTAGATTTTCATTTTACAACGTTATTAATTCAATCCATTATACGTTTGCAAGTTGAGCTATTTTTAAAACCCATCGAGTAGAAAACTACAAAGTATCTTACAGTTTAGCCCACGAATCTTAACTCATATATTCTTGTAAGATTTTGACCAAATATAATAAACAAAATATATTTAGTAATGTCAAAACCTCCAATATTTTTCTTCAAGGTAGCTCACTATATATATGTTAACTCAGCTTTCACTCTTTCAACTCTCGCACTTTAAGTCCTAATAAATGGTATATCTAGAAAACCAAATTAGATCTTTGTTAATTGTGTAAAACACTTGAATTATGATTGATTATATAATTTAGCTTTGAATGTTTTTACAATTTTGATTATGTAATTCTTTACCCATAAGATAATACACCATCATTTTTTTTA
This sequence comes from Logfia minima, assembly GCA_963921325.1. Taxonomy (NCBI): domain Eukaryota; kingdom Viridiplantae; phylum Streptophyta; class Magnoliopsida; order Asterales; family Asteraceae; genus Logfia; species Logfia minima. The sequence continues at coordinate 16,908,877 of OY992770.1, forward strand.
TCGTACATTCCTAAATTGTTGATTTGTGTTTTTTGTTTTACGTAGTAATTTTGATTTTGTATTTCTAAATTATAAATTGTATTCCTTAATTGTTAACTAACCAAAGACCCGTGCAATATGGTTATAATGAATAAAAAATGTTTAATGGTTTATAATAATGATTAGAGTAACGATAATACTTGTATTAACTTATATCGTTATTATTTATTTATTTTTATATGTTTTCAATCCATCTATAATTTTTGTTATCACAATAGTTATAAAAAATAATAGTGATAGAACAACAAATATATTGATTATTTAAGTTTTTAATATACATACAAGCACTTTAGAATATATAGTGTAAATTAAAATTGAATTAATCAAATAAAAAATGGTTGGATTATATTTGTTATTTATTTTTAAATATTAAGTAAAATATAAATGTGTATTGTATACATCAAAAGAAGCAAGTATGTATATATTGATTTGTTTTTATTGGTTTGTATAATTATGTAATGGCTTCTATAATTATGTAATTAGTGATATGGATATAAGAGTAATTTCCGATATCCACTTTTAAAGCATTAAGAATAATACCTAAACCCTTTATAAGAGTTTAAGATTCTATTAATCTTATTATTGTTTTATGTCTTAGTTAAAAGTTAAAGCTTCTACATAAGAGATAATGTACCTAATTCATCTTCGAATGAACCTTGAATAACAGATGTATTATAGATAATACTAGTAATGAGTCACTTATGCATCATTTTCAAGGTGTGAAACCCTCATCGAGAGCAATTACAAAGTTAATTTTCTTTTAATATTATTAATGTATTTATGTTTAATGTTTCGTATCAATGACCAGACTCGTTTATTTTGTAACCGCTATTTTGTCGCTTCAACCAAATCATTGAGTCAAGGTAATGAACCATGTGAATTTGCATTCTAGATTCGCTACTGAGTTTGATTAGACCGCGTACATCTAAGTAAAATATTCACCCTCTCCAAGTAACCTAAATGAAAAAAATCTTATCCATCTCCTCTTTATATAATTATATATCTTTAATTTTAGTTGCGTTGGAATATTTCAGTTTGAGAATTAGTATAGAATCTTTTGAACTTTTGAATTAAAACACGTATCCATACACCGGCACTTTGATAGGCATGCCAATTGCTGGGGAACAAGGGAGATTTGAAGGGAACGTGGTTGAAAGGATTGCGGTTGTTACCTAGGATCAAGCCAAACCACTGCCCGACCTGCCCAAACTGCCCGTTACTAGTCAACGTCAAACTTACCTGCTCCTATATTTCTTGTAATGACTCATGACACCTAGGGTATGTTTGGTGAATTAGCCGTAGGCTGTAGCTGCAGTTGTAGATTGTAGCTGTAGGCTGTAGACTATAGCTGTAACTTTAGGTTTGGAGCTTTTTGCGAAAAGCTACTTCTAGTAGCTTTGAAAATTTGAGCTTTTCGTTGGATTCTAAAGCTACAGTTTGTACATAACAAACAAGGCTTTTATTTTCATAGGAGCTTTTCGTTCAAAAACTAAAAGCTAAAGCTCCGAAAAGCTCCTAAAAATTCCATGCCAAACAGACCCCTAATCTAATCTCCACTAAACATATGTGGTCCACACTAACAAATAAAAAGTTCATTAAATTAAAATGAAAGTAGATAAATAATGACAAATATAATTATGACCTAAAAACACGTATTTAACAGCACACCTCATCTTCCCATTGTCCTATGCATCTTTGTGTGCGATTATTATTTTTGATCGGCATATAGTTTTTTAATTTTAAAAATATTTATATAACAAGATGCATCATTTCCTATAAAGATGATTCCGTTTTGATGGTCAAAATTCTAATATAAGTTATTTATGTTAGTTCTTAAAAAGTGGCTTTGGAGTTTCCACAGCGAGTGGTTGTCTTATTGTTTGTTCCATTCTAGATGAGACTATAACTTTGAAAATGTATTACATGAGCTCTAATTCAAGTTTTAAAAGGACTTTTTATGCTTTCTAATGAACCCTTTATACTTGGAGGATGACCCACATTTTTTTAGTGACTTTCTCCGGTCCCTTTTGAGACCATTCACTTTCTTCCTAACTATTGAATCGTGCTAGCTTCGTTACAGATTTGATATAGTGCAAGTGGTGATATTTTGAGAAATTATTATTTATGTCCGACCTCTCTTCTCTGTTGGAATGAAATGCATAAGGGATCATCTTTTTGTTGCGGAAAGGCAAGCGTTGAGTCTTAAATTAGATTACCCTTCTGATTTGTTTCTTTTGCTTTTGGATGACAAGAAGGCGAGCAATATATTGAGCTATTATTGAACTTGAGCTTCTAAATAAGTATGTTGAGTTTAAAATCTAGATTATTATAAAATCATAAAAAAAATCTAAAAAGTTTCTAAGATATTATACTTTATCCGATTTGTTAACGCTCTTACTCACTATATACATGATTTCGCTTGAAAATGATTTCTTGATGGAGAATGCTGAGATTTAGAACTGATCCGCTTAAAATACGATGAATGATGATTATGAAAATTGAAATAATGATAAGGTGGTTATTCATCATTTTTTAAATATATCTTTGTTCTTTTTTTTACTTTCTTCCGAAGACAATGTTTAACGTAATTATTTATTGAAAAAAATATATCCTATAAACAATAAACTCGAAAAAAGTCATTGCTTTAAAGATTAAAGAGTTATATTATTCTTCTACGAAACAAATATGATTTGTAAACTACTATGTACACATTTCGTAAATCATGTAAATGAAAAGGAACTTATAGTACATAAGTATATCCCAGAAGTAAAACTCTAGTAATATAACTCAAAATCAAAATATAAGTAATAGATACAGAAACGAAAACAAAAATCATACTTTTTGCTCAAATAAAAAAACAAGATGACAAAGGGGTATTTCTGTAAATATCATTGGACGGTTCTCTCCCGATTTATTTATTCAATTTTCTCCTTAACAGCGACACAGAGAGTGACGTTGGCGTGAATTTTAAATAAACTTATTTTGTTAAAATAAATAAAGAAAGTAATTTAATATAAAATAAAACATACAACAAATAATATAAAAAAATAAATAACAACACCAATTTCATCGTTAATCCTCCTAATTTTTAATCTTAATTGTTTGATTAGTGTCTTCAATCATACACAACTTGATTAATCAATTTGAATTCAGTTTCCTTATCATCTTGAAGCTATCAATTTTACTCCCTTTCTTGTAACATCAAAATCAGGTCAGTCAATTTTATCAAATTTTCAATTCAATTAGGGTTTCATGTATCATAATGATTGATTATATGTTTACATGTATAGATAATATATACATATATCTCTTTACACGCGCATAAGAAATTAGAAACTGAAAACTTAATTGAGGATAATAAGCATTTTTTATCCGTAATCATGAATCTAGTTGACGATTATATGCTCAGTAAACGATTAGTTTGAAGTAGATTTACAAGTTTCAACGTGTTTGTAAAGAAATTGAGCTATTGATGATGTAATTACCGGATTTATTGTAAGTTTTGTAAGTTCTTAGGTTATGTAATGATACAATTTTGCATTATGCTTCGTGTGGTTGATGAGAAGTTAATATCTTTGAAGGAGTTAAGAATAATGACTAACAAATATCAAGATGATGATGACGATCAACACAGTGATGGTGAAGTGCAAACTATTAATCAGTCAACAGTATATTCGCAACCTTGGTGGCATGGAGTTGGAAATGGTGTGATGAATGCTTTTGGTGAAACAAATGGTGTTATTAAAGTTGGACCTCAATTACGAACTGCCAGTGATGATGATGTTGTTGTAGATACTGATTCCTCCACTGCTCCTCAGTCTGGTATATATTGTTGAGTTCTGTTTAGTTTAGATATGTGTAATTATAGTTGTGGTAGTTTACTGTGTCATAAGCTATTACATGTTTCTGTTAAATAGTATTCAGTTCTTGATGTTAGGATATATAGAACATTTTTTATTAGCTTTGACTAACTATTGCTACTGAATTGGGGAATAACTATGGGTGTCAAAATATCTATCATATGTTAATGGCTATTATATACGGAGTATCTTTTCCAAAGATATGAAATATAAGGAGATTGAAACTACTCTATTGATCAGGTGATTTGCAATTCAACATTGCACTCCATTCTTCCCGCACAGGCACAATTAAATCAAATTAGTGGCATACTCTAAAGGATTGGTAACGTTGCAATCCAGTTAAAAAGTTGATTTTTCGTGAGAATATTCTTTGGTTATGATATGAATACTGAATATATGTTGTTAGATATAGCAGTGCCTGAAGATTACAGGTTATAGTTATCTTGTAGGATTAGTAACTAGATTATGCTATATCATGTATAAAGTCTTTTTGTGGGTAACTCAATGATAGATGGGTATGTATGCAAATGTGCAGTTAGGAATGACTTTGCTTTTATACTCTGGAGATGAGAGGGTACATGCATATGGAACATGGTATGTTCTGTTAACCAATGTAGTTCAGGATAAGCATATTGACCTTGACATATTTGAACTTTGAGGTCCCTGAGAAGTCAGCCTTTGGAGCTGTTTCCAAGCTAGATGATGCACAAGGTTGTAGAATAAACTACCCCCCACCCACCACCATTTTTATCTACTCTTATAGTTAGTACAGGAAGAAATTGTTAGAAATCCATGGATATGTTGCTGCTTGATGTGGGATCTCAGTAAGACGTTATTTGGACGGCACATATCAGTGAGTTTTCTCATTTAGGTTTATATCCTTGTGGACTTCACTTATGTTAGGTATGATTGTATGAAGTATAGGAAAGTAGGGGCAGTAGTAGTAGCTATGGATCTTTGGTAGCATTTTTCTTTTCTTTTCTACCATTATAGCTGACCCAGCTGTTTATCATCTATATCTTTTCAAGTAGTGTTTATCCTCATAACTTTTAACTTCTCTACATATGTATTCTATGAGATCACTATATTGGGGGGAAATTGGAGTATCCCATCTAGTTTTAACTTTCATCTTTAGAATGTAATTGCTGGAATGACTGATATCTTGATTAACGCTCCTCTTATTGCCTTTCACTAGCTTTAGATTTCACTTCTTGAGCTAGGAAGTATAAGATATTACCTAGCAAGTGTTTAAAGCCTCTGATTGGCCTCTTTTTCGCAAGTGGTTAGGGCAATGTAGTTTCCCTTGTAACTTCTGTTGCACTATACGTGATCTTACTTATCGTTCTTTTTTCTTTTTCCTTGATAATCGTCTTCCTCGTGCCTTCCTTTTCAGTTCTGACTGGTAATTCTTTATTAATTAGAAAGAAATAGAGGTGATGTAATGACATCAAAATTAACATTTCAGGATTGGAAGTGAACAGTGGCCAAAAGCAGCAACAAGCTAAACAAGTTGAGACAAGTTCACCAATGGAACTTGTTGGCCACTCGATAGTACTCTCTCTCTCTCTCTCTCTCTCTCCCTGTCTCTGCATATATGTTTACATCAAGCTTCTGTAGATGTGAAAAGATGAGCTTACTGGACATTGTTATGGGGATCTACTAGCTAGATATTCAGTTAGAATATAAGTACATGACTATCCATGTCACTTATCAAGTGCATTTTGCAGGTCTTGACATCTTATCCATATCAGGAGGCACATTATGCAGGATTGGCTTATGGAACACAGGTGAGAAAATACTTCTCATTTTGACAAAAAAGCACCACATTTGTTGCTACTCCAAATGTGCTCACTTTGAACAACCACACTTGACCCAGTTCAACAAGGAAAAAACCAACAGTAACTGTAATAGCGCTTAAATATTTTGAACCCTTCATTTTAACAAAAATCACTAGTTTAAGTAGTTAACATAAAAGTAGAGTATGCAGTTGCGTGTAGAAGCTACATTCTGAAGGTCCAAACTTCTCATGAAATTGACGTGCTGAAACCAAATCTTAACTTGCTCATATCGAGTTATGTTTGGTGTTGATAAGGCTCACAAGGTGACAATCATTGCCCAAGTTTTGTAGATAATTTTGTTATACGCATGATAAACTGTCATGAGAAACCCAAATTGTAAGGCAAGTGATGCTTTTTGGCATAAAATAAGGCCTGGGAATGCAATGGCTGATTCTTTACTAGCCACTAGAGATAAACTTGTACTGGGTCAGGTGGTTATGGCATCGTTTGATGAAGGTGGTGATTGACTGAACGGCACTTAGGAGTCAAAACACACCCTTGGCGCGGTGGCGCCTTGGCGGTACTGGTTGGCAGTGGCATATCATTTTGAGGTGGTTGCTGGTGGCAGAAGACAATTGAGAAGCTGGGTTTACTGTTTAACTGGCTAGGCTCTGATATCTTATTAAACAAAATAGAACATGATTATATAATTTGAATGAAGGAGACCTTAAGACACACAGCTACATACTTAAGAGCCTTTGGGGCTGATACGAGAAAAAAAGAAAATATATCTTTCTTACACCTTTCAACTGAACATAATAACTTGTATATTTGAAGTTCCTTGGATACTGAAAATTTCCGGGTAAATTCTTATCAACCTGTGGGAAGGCTTTAATTTAGCTATACATGTTCATACTTATGTTTGAAGTACTTTTTATGACCATACTATGGAGCCAGGTACATCCACACTTACTTGGGATCCATCAGACCAGAATGCCATTGCCCCTTCAAATGGAAGAGGAACCTGTGTATGTGAATGCAAAACAATATCATGGGATTCTGAGACGAAGACAGTCAAGAGCTAAAGCAGAATTGGAAAAGAAAGTCGTTAAATCCCGGAAGGTTCAATTTTAAAATGCATAGATTGTGAAAAACAATCCTATCTATCGTCTTTTAACTAAAAGGTAGTATGGGAAATGTCATTTGGACCATGGAATATTCCATAAAATGAAATAAGACGACACACATTATATCCTTACAGTTACACAGCCTTTATAGGAAAAGGAAAAGTGGTTGTTTGATGGTAAAAATGCTGATTTTTGTTTCATTTTAAATAAGCCTAATAATAGAAGAGCTGCTTACATTTAAATGAAGCACTAATGAATGATTTTGAATGCAATATTCTACAAATACTAGCACAAGTATGCATGTTATGACTTGCAAATGTCAACTCATGTTGTTTTTCCTGCTTTATTTTCAACTCATGTAGCCATATCTTCATGAATCTCGACACCAACACGCTATGAAAAGGGCTCGGGGTTGTGGAGGTCGCTTCCTCAACACGAAAAAGCTCAGTGGTGACATAGACACAAATTCCACACAACAGAATGAGTCAAAATCAGGTGTAACTATGTCAATGCAGTCATTCAACTCAATAGGTTCAGATCATATGTCCACTGTATACCCTGGAAATTCTTCAATGTTTGACGATATGCTCAAAAGAAACACTTCCTCCAATGGCAATAACAATGATCACCATAGTCTATCAACATACAACTTCCATTTGATGGGCAGGGAAGAAGCAGTGCCTTACTTTAAAAGGGAGAAGGCTAATGTGATAAATCAACTTCCGAAAAGGGACCTATATTACAAATGAGGAAAGGTATCTTCTAATGACTATTCGTTAATTGCTGCTTTCACTGTCTCCAACATTTTTGATCAGCTTGCCCCACTTTCCGGGTTTTAAACAAGGTTTTCGGCATTTGTGCTCCTCGTGATTAATTAAGATAGCATCTTAATAGTAAGGCTAATATGGTCCACCAATTTTTTGGTCCATAAAATAAGACCCACTGGAGAATTCACAATACTCGTAGTGCAACTGCCAAATTTCATTTTGCTTGATATTGCAGGTTTCCAACTTCTTTCCCACTGTGTATGTTCCTGTTCTCGGGCAATTCATTCTTGGCTTTGGTTACTTGTGTTCTGCTGGGATAGAAGTGTGGAAGGCTGAGATGCTGAGGCCTTATTAACCTATCTCACAACCTCTTTGTGCAATGTGGAGTTGTACAATGTAACAAAAAAATTGTACATTTTGGAACCTCAAAAAGTGTGGTGTTGTATAATGTGATGGGAAGACCATTCCCATCTGCTCACTATGTCTGGAGCTGGTGGTATATCGTCTTTTTTTTACCAGACTATATAAACAGAAAACAACTAATAACGTTAAGTTGGATCAAACTTAACATGCATTGCTTCTTGTTATAGATATTTCCTTCTAGTTAAAGCACAAACTGCTTGCGACTTGCGAGTGTTCAGTAAGTTGTATTCTTGCCTGATTTTATATCGTTTATCAGCTAGTGTATAAGCACAGTAACCTCATTATCCCCTTAGAAATTGAAGATTTGGATGAATAAATCTGCAGTTAATGATGCTGTTCATACTTTACAATTTATGCCATGTTTCTGCAAGTATGACATTGAAGTACAGTCAGCTGTAATGAAAGATACAATTAACACACACTTTGATACAAATCTGAGGTATTACATGACCAAATTCCGAGAAGCCATGAACAAAATCATGAGCAATCAAGTCGCATGTAGATGAACAAAATCTGAGGTATTACATGACTAAAGCATCAAGTGACCCACATATTTGTTTTCCGTACACCAAAAAGAGTACACAAAACAAATTACAAAAAGCGAGTTAATAGCTTTAAGGCTTCCATGCTTGGTTGCCTGTAACACAAGATTTCATCAACTCCTTCAAACCCTTTTTTTTCTTTGTCGCTAGCATCTTTTTTTTGTCTTGTTCAATTCTTGTCGTCTTTTCTGCCTCTATCTCCTCTTCCAACTGCATACAAATCTAAAATAACCACAATGTCAGCACTCTTCAAAACAATCATATTTTACTAGACGCAAAAAAATATTACACTATTGAATACATTCACCGACTATTCATGCATAAATTAAGAACAACCATTAGTTAATGATAATTACCTTGCCTACACGATCTTCCACATGAACTAATCTCTCAATAAGATTTCCCTTAACTCCTGTCTCAACCAAGACATCATCAATCGGACGGCAGTGCTTCTCTAGGCTCCTCGGTGAGAAATCGATAGACGAAACTTGACCCTCACTCGTAAGCGTACAACTCGATGGTGTCGATGCACACGAGCTCTTTGGCGTTCTATTTCCTCTTATTTCTTCCAATTGCCTCACCTATTAATTATTAATCATCACACAAAATTAACAAAATTAACAAAATTAACAAAAAATACAACTAAATATATATACATCTTAAAAAAAAAACATGGAAATGCATTATATATTAGTTATAGATAAATAAAGTTGTGAACTAACATTACAAAAATAATTAGTCAATTTGCATTATACATGTATCAATACGTAAAATAAAGAGTTAACGAGTGAATCAGTTTATTGTTAACTAGCAACTAATTAATACGAGTATTATGTTTTGGAACTCACAATGATATCGAGACGATCAAGTCTAGAAAGCATGGGCTCTTCGACTGTTGTTACCGCCATTTTTGGACAAAAAAGCTTTCTTCAAATATTGTTCTTAATTTACTTCTTTTTTCTTTCCTTTTTTCCCGGGAATCAAAATAGAAAGGTTTCAAAATTCAGTTTTTTGGATGTGTAAAAGCGTTGGAAAAGGTGATATTATAAATGTTCCTGAAAATGCAACTCTGGTTGGACACGTGTCGGAAGGTGTCAGGTGGTGAGATGCGTTTGAAGCCACGTTGTATGATTCGTGTCCTATCATGAGATCATCATTGTGGGTAGGATATGAATGGAAACACTTATATTTTAAATCCTTGTACTATCAACTAGCTGTCAGTTTGTTCTTGAGGTTTTAAAACGTTTGACTATAGCATTTTTGTTTTTGATTTTGTATAAACCAAACTAAGCTTCTTTAATTTCTAATTACCCGTTTGTGTATATTTGTTACTGTATAAGAGCAGTATATCTAATTGTAGGCTAATTGTTTGTATATCCAAGTTCCGACGAGTTTTGAATGTTTTTGTTTTCATACGATAATTATTCTTACCATTTTTCGTTGTGAAAAATACTTTTCTATAAAGAAAGTGTTCGAATTACACATAACCATTGACGTATTATCTTTTTGATTAATCAGCATAAAAGTATATGTAAATAATGTAATAGTCTTACAAAGTTTCTCCAATTTACATGGGCAGTTATAATTTAGTTATATTTATACCACAGATCTCCCTGTGATATAATGGTTGCACTACATAGAGATATTAACAACCATAAATAAAAAATAAAATGGTAAATTAAATCCGTAACCATGAGCCAATTTTAATACGCTTTATTGATAAGAGCAATGATGACACATGATGATAACTGTAAAAACTTATTGACAAATACAATTGTGAAAGGATTGTAAAACACGTATGTTTTGGAAATTACAATTACGAATTTATTTTTAGTAAAGGGTAACACATGAAGGTTGTTGATATCTCTGATAATGCTTTAATACGCTTATTAGAGGAGTAATTACAAATTTGTTCATGGACTGACTATGATTATTGGACTAATTATTTGATTAAAACATTTAACAAACTAATTCATTTTTAATAGATAAATTTTTTGATTTATTCGATCATCAATTAATTTTTGAAATTAAGTCGTTAATTACAAAGTCAAATACTCATTAATTCATTTTTTAAACACGGTCAACATTAAACAATTGAAAAAAAAATAATATAAGATTGAAGTGGGTCAGGGTTCGATCAAACCAGAGAATCACTTAAAGTTTGACACGTCGACATGTTAGATCGAAGTTTCGATCATCCTTGATAAAAAGTGAAACGATTAAAAAGAAAAAAAATAATAGTAATCGAACTTCGATCTTATCGTTATACTTATTTTGTGACTCATATTCGATGAAGGATGATCCAAACGAGCATAAGAAAAACTTTCCATTAGTTTATTATATTTTATTACTTTATATGTTAGTTTATGATCGAAATTGTAGCTCATATTCAACGATGAAATTGTAGTCTTGTTATAGCTTCATGGTTTCTGTTTTTAATATAATTACAAATAAATAAAGAATAATAACATATAATAATACAAATACATGAATGAAAACTTTGCTCATAAACCAATATATGAAGTAGTAAAATATACCAAACTAATGGAAAGTTTTTCTTAGGCTCATTTCGATCATCCTTTATCGAATATGAGCCACAAAATAGGTATAATGACAAGATCGAAGTTCGATTATTATTTTCTTTTCAATTGTTTGACTTTCGATTAAGGATTATTGAAACTTCAATCTGACATGTTGACGTGTCACAATTTGAGTGGTTCTCTGGTTTGATCGAACCCTGGCCCACTTCGATCTTGTGTTTTTTCATTTCCTTCTTCTTAATTGTTTAATGTTGACCGTGTGTTTATTATGAATTAATTAGAATTTGACTTTAAATTAACGATTTGATTTCAAAAATTAGTTGACGATCAAACTGATTAAAGATTTTGTCAATTAAAGGTAGATTAGTTTGTTAAATGTCTTGATAAAAAATTAATTTGTTGATTATTTAAAAATAAATTAAATTTACAATTATTTTTTTATTAAATTAATATGACTAGTAGCTCTCTAAATAATAAGAGGTAATACTTGCACATAAAAAGCATTGTAAGATTTAATTTAACACATCAAGAGGAACTCGTGCTCAGTCACCGATTGATACATAAGTGGCAATTCATGTGGCATATTAATCCACGTCATCATTATGATATACCACTTGAACATTCTCAATCATGTCATTTTCTAGCAAATTTTTTGATTAAATCATACTTCTAAAAAAAATTAATTTTTTTTTTTCATTTTACTAAAAGAAAAGTATAAGACTTCTATTTAAGTATTAGGTTAAAAGAATTAAAATATTCTATTTTGTATTAAAAATAAGAATGTTATTCTTGAGAAAAAAAAAAAGAAATAAGTGAGAAAGAAAGAGAAGTCAATAAAAAATAAACAAATGCTCTCTTCATTAATCGTTCCTCTTTATTTCTTCTCTTCACCTTCTAGTTTGTTTTTCAAAACAAATTCATTTTCTTTTCATTTGTCTATTTTTCTTGTTCGTTTTTTATTTTTATTTTTTCTTTCTCTTTTCTTTTAACGATTTTTTTCATTGTATTTTTTTTTCGTTTTCCTTTCGTCGAATCTAAATATCAATAATTCATTATGCTTTTAAACTGAGATGCACTAGTCTTGCAGAATATAATGAGCCGAGTCTTTAAATATAATTCACTAATTTTTTAAAATATACAATAAAATATCGTTATTAAATAAGATAATCGTACATTATATTACAAGATATGTTTGGATCATGATGTAAAATAAATCATAATATAAAATAAACCATCATATAAAATAATCATCCATAATTATAAAACATAACACTGTATGTCAACACTTACAAAATTTTCATATCAAATATAACACACCCATAAAAAAAAAGAAAAAAATAAATGAAGAAACTTGCTAAACCCGCATATCCTAAATAAGCCTCATTACAGTTGTAGACATCAGCCATGACTCTCCTCTATAAGGTGGCATCTCAATTCCTGTTTCAAAATCAACCATCTTAGCACAAAAAAGATGGTAGCAGGGATGCATACATTAGTGGTCTTTTACGATTAGTAAGTAAGATAATCAGTTACATGTAGTATTAGATTAAAAAAAAAGCCCGAAAACGCATTTGCTCACAAAGATATCAAGCCTGATTTTGTTTCCAACGTTGTCAACAGCTTAACGACAACATCCTAAAGCAATTGATTCTTATGAATCTTAACTTTGTATCAATTATATAGAACGAAGCATATAGAATCGGGAAATAGTAGGATAGTGTTAGTGTCGTATTTACCAAAAAGGGCACGGGCAAAACTGTTATTTTCCAAGTAGTGATGTACCAACACCAACTCTTTTCCTTCAATACAACAGCCATAAAGCTTAACGTGATTTGGATGTTATAATGCATATATCATGCCTATCTCAGTGACAAATTCACGGGTCCCCTATTTTGATATGGCAGAGAGTTGCTTGACAGCTATCTCAGAACCATCTGTGACTATACCCTGCGCATAGTTTAAATAGATAAAACTGTGATACAATTACACCTTAAGAATAAACATAAACAAAAATAACATGTATACGGAGATAAGAATTACCTTGTAAATTGGTCTAAAGCCTCCTTCACCAATCTTATTAGCAGGATCAAAGATACAAGTAGTTGATTTGATTTGTCTCGGACTAAGATAACCCATCTGTAGGTCAAGTGCACGCAGCTATGTGACAAGGATGGTGAATAGAATCAGCTTGAATTCAAGATAACCGTTGAAAATGAAAACACAAAAGATCTTGAGATGGCAATTTAAACCCATTTAACTACTAACTAATCAACTTGGATTGTGTTTATATGAAAATGGGTCAAATTAAAAAATATAGCTTAAAAGAGGACGGGTCAAACATGTTCACTGTTGCCCAAATTCTTTAAAAACCTATAACCTCCTAAATCGTTTTTCGTATCATTTTTGCCATGCTAAGGTATCTATACATTTTATTTGTATAATGAACAAAGTGTTATAGTTCAAGCCTAACCAGACCCAACCCAAGTTAACCCAGATTAATAAACAACCCAATTAAACTCGAACCTGTTTTGCCCGTTACTCAACCCACCCATTTTACTACTCTAATAAAAGCCAACTTCATACACGATCTCTAATAATAACTAACCTAGCTATTCACCAATCACCTTTGCAGGCCTCTACTTCTCTGTAAAGGCGGTCCAAGGTATACAAAATCAATCCATGCATACATTCAGCATCTTTCTCCTGCAAAAAGAAGCCAACGTCTAGTTAGAGGAGGTGCATATTGGACAACACTATGTCATGAGGTTCATATTTACAGTTCATTAGTAAAGAATAATAAACTTTACCTGCCCCAGACCAATACAATTCTGCAACTGCAAAATCCTCTTCTCAAGTTCCGCAATCAATAGTCTTCTTTGCACTCAGCAATTCTCCCATTGCCTTCTGCCTTGGTGTCCTGAGACACAAGAATAAAAGATGAACCGATGCTCGATATTTAAAGTCAAACGCGATCCAACGTTTCAGATTGCAAGTGAATGAAAAAGATAACCGCCAGCAGACTCGCGGGCAGCTATATATGTACAATTGTGTCAAGCACCTTCATTATGTAATCCTACTGATTTTTGTATTAGACGTTGGTTAAGTTTAGATCTTACATTGAATAATTATGAACAGAACGAACTTGTGAGTGTTTTGATTGGGTCTAACAATCACGTTAATGTAGTTTGAAAATTGAAATATGATTAATCATGTGGATAGGTAAATTAAATGCTAATTGAATTAAAAAAGTTACCAGTTAAGTATAAGTTTAAAAAAGATACTGATTGAATACAAGAGTTGTTTGGATTAGCTGTTCTAGAAGGCCTTTTAACTTATTGAATTATTATTTAAATACAATAAATCATTTTTATTTGTCAAAATACTTTTTGACTTTTTTAAGCTAAAAAGCTCATTTTTTATGAAGCCAATGTAATAATACTTTTCAATTTAAGCTTTTTAAGCCTAAAAGCTAAGCTAAAATGCTTTAGCTCATTGTAATAAGCTAAGCCAAACACCATGAATGATGATAACCATTTTCTGTCACATGTCATACACAAACAAATACAGTTCTTGAATATCATTTCTTAAAACGCTTTCCCATTTCAATCTCATTGTATCCAAAACCATAATCTCATCATTTATGCACAATGTGTTCTAAATCAATCATCGAAAGTTTCTAATTTGAGACCACCTATATGAACAAGATTACAAACTAGTACTTATACTAGTAATAGTAGTAAATATATAGAAATAACCAAGCTGATACAACCAATTTGTTTACTCCGCAGTTTGGTCATCAGTAGGCCATACAATTGTTTCCATGAGCCTTTCCCTCATCAACTCCAAGTTTTCGTCCGAAATTTCCTTGTATATTTCCGCATGATCACATTTCTATTCACCATCTCATTAGCGTTTAATATCAATCTCCATTAAGCAAGAAAGAACAGTTATAATATATACCAATGGGATTACCTTTATCCATTTTCCGTACAGGTGAAGACGTGTGATCATCACTCTTTCAGCAAGATCTTGATATTCCTAGAAAATAAAGATAACTGATTGTGTGATATGCTCATGGATGTGGTACGTATTTTAGGACATCTGCTGAGTTTAGTTTTTAAAGTTGCAAGGTTTTTAACTTTTAGAAAGGGTTCTTGAGTTGTAGTAACTTTTGACATCAGATGCATCTTAGTAATTCACTATTATATGTAATTTGTAACATAGGTTACATGTCATTCTCCAATAGTGGCTAATGGAAGTGGTAAAATAGGTGGGTCGTGGATTGGGTAACGAGTCAAGACGATTTTGAGTCCATGAGTAGTTTTGTTGGTAAAGGTCGGATTAGGTTAGCTCGAAAAACTTCTTGTACACAAAAAGAAATTACTTTTACAAATATTAATAGTAATCTTTTTTATCAACATTGATTTAGAAGCCTTATGTGCGGTGTAAATAAACAATTTAGATGACTTTCGACCTGTTTGACCCATATTTTTTTTTTCTTGATTTTACCAGTTTAACTTTTTAGAGATAAAATATAACCTGAATATCTCATTCCCAAGTAAATGGTTCGAAATTGCTATATTTTCTGATTAAGACTAGTATAGAACGGATCAAAGCCGGGACAAATTCCAATCTTGTGTTTGAAATTTACCTTTGCAAGGTTCCTAAGAAATCGCTTCCCATCTGCAGGATCATTTTCGGCAATGAAACTGCAAATCAAGAACCCGAAATCAACCAACACTGGAAACAAAACAAGTATAGAAAAAAAAATGCTGCTAGAAAGTGAGTAAGGGTACTTGCTTGTGCAGCCAGATATACTGGGGTGGATTCATCTCATATAGTTGATATAGAACAGTTCTAACTGCTTTTGCAGTGAAACAATTGCGTAGTTCCTGCACTCAAACGACTATTTTCCTGTAAGGTTTACAGAAAACTAAAATAAATTAATTACCAAAACTGCAAGGAAACAGAAAAAAGGTACCAATTTAACGTCGTTAAAGACCTCTTCGTATTGCCCACCAAGTTCGCTAACAATCAATTTGCCGAGCTTTCGCGGATGGTGATTTCTGAAAGATAAATAGACCATTCTTGCATGCCATTCATCATCCAAGAAAGAGCTACTCAGATTAGAATTTGAATTCAAATTCACCGTCTTTAATTTTTTCATGCCCACTAGATTTTTGTTTGCGCTACTCTTTCTCATTTTCAAGCTACATTTCATCTCTGCAAATAAGCCAAAACATGGGCTGGAACTTGAATTTGCAGCCACAGCCATAGCTTCAATAATTTTTCTTCAGTAAAGAATATTTTATTTATATACAGCTAGATTCAGAAAATTAGGGTATCTACTTTGTCTTATCCCCCAGTCTGTTTTCTATGGTCCAAATTGATTCACATAAAAATAATTGTATGTCTTTACACTATCCAGGTGGTTTTAACTTCGTGTCTCTAGAGGGTATCAAATTAGTTCATTACAAAGAAGGTTGGACAAATGGAAATTAAAAATGTAACTTTATAAATATCAACGTACCAAAATACCACAAGATGGTTTATAGGTATAACATACAAAACTGTAAAAAGAATAGAAGAAATACATATGTGACCGGTCTTACACCTAAGCAGTAAATTTGATAATTTCAATTACAACTGAAATCTTCACATCACAAAAGAGCTTAAATATTCATATGTTTAGGTAACTTTAAATACTTCTACTTTTAATTTAACAATTGATTCCACAAAACTTAACATCCGGGCCAGTCACTTTAGTGGTAAAGGGGTCAATTCGGACCCATAACAGAGAGAAAATGGACGCAAGTAGAATCGACCACACGACAACAATGGTAGGCGTACGGTTTTGTTTCCCCATCAGACCCTTGAGGAACGGGTAAAGATGAACAATCACCCAAAAGGCGAAGAACAATTTACCGAAAAGTGGACCCCATGACTGGTAACCACTGTTGATTGCATACGAAATTCCGGCAACCACTCCTACCAAGTTTACGATGAGGAGAGTTGTAGGCGGGATGAGAAGAGTGGTCCATTTAAACAAGTAAAGCTCGGCGAAATCACCATCTTCATCTGATGCCTTTGACGTGACAGTGAAATTGGTGTCAATACCAGCGAGTACTTTGAGTAAACCTTGGAAGACAGCGAATAGATGGGCAGAAACACCACCAATGACCCAAAACTGTTCATTTCTCCACCATTCATCGATTCCAACACCACTCCATCTCATTTCTAGAATACCAGTGGCGAAAATGGAAAGAAAGAGGGATATAAACCATAAACTTGCAAGATTACTGATCTGCAATCATGAAAAATCAAGAAGTTAATATACAACTAAGAGGCTATTAATCTATTATATAACTTAAAGGTGATATAATAATTACCTGTGGTATGATAAACTTCCCGGTGAGAAGACAGACAGCAGGGAGAGTACAGTAGATGACCAGAGGAACGGAGGTGATGGGGTAAATGGTTGTGTTAATGTATGCAAATCTCTCGAGCCACTTTAGCCTTCCGGAATAGCCATACCAAATAGGACAATGCCGGCTGAACAGAATTTCAACAGATCCTAAAGCCCATCGGAGCACTTGATTTAGACGATCTGACAGATTAATAGGTGCAGAACCCTTGAAGGCGGGCCTAGGTGGCATGCAGTATATTGATCGCCATCCACGAGCATGCATCTTAAATCCTGTAAGAATATCTTCTGTGACTGAACCATAAATCCATCCAATCTGCAGATTTCGGAGTCAAATTTTTCTTATTAGCATATAGAGAGTGCAAAAGAGAATTTCTAGAATTGATTATATATTGAGAAATATATAAAAACTAACTGACCTCATTTCCCCAATCGGTTTTATCTTCATAACCACAACTGATAACATGAATAGCTTCTTTAAGTAACGTTTCTGGCGCTGCAGATTGAGGAACACCACCATTCTCCATGAGTGTTGATGCAACAAAAACAGCCGATTGGCCAAACCGTTTCTCAAGTGACATTTGTGACATGAGCAATGACTTCTCATCATCAAATCCGGCACCTGATGAACCATGTGTAATTATTATAATATATAAGATTACAACACTCGATAGCAAATAAAGGTGATAATGATTAATATCATATACTAAAGAAACTCACCTTCAACTCCCTCTTCTATATCTTCCAGATTGAATACTGGCACAGTAGGATCAACATGCTTGCTTGATTTCTTTTTGTCAGATCCCTTTTTACTTGATTTTGAACTTTTCTTTCGTGATCCACCAAAGCAAGAAGAGAAGAAACCGTCTTCTCTCTTCTTCTTAGGTTTAAGAGGAGGTTCATAACCATATAATGCTGTTCTGTTAAACACACATCCAGTACCCACATAAACTGGACCTTGAATCCCATCTAAACCTCTAAGATTAATCTGTACAGGAAGTAAATTATCCAGAAGTCAAATAAACAGCTGTGCAGAAAAATACATTATATGACCACTTTGCACATTTTCCAGATTAGTATAGATTGAGAGATGAAAGAACTCACATCAAAGAACACCGTGTTTCTGTTAGCATATCGATCGTTTCTATCAATGCCATCAAATCTCTGTGGAAATTGGACATAGCATACATACTTTCCAAGGTTCGGGTCCATCATAAAGCACATAGCTTCTCTAAGCGCCTTACTGTTGTTAATGTAATGATCACAATCAAGATTCAACAAAAAGGGCCCATTTGTAAGGACTGCAGATACACGAACCTACAAGTAGCAACATTTTAAGTTATAAGTCAATTATGCCAAGAAGATATAGTAGTTAATATGATTCATATATGGACATTACATACAAGTGAATTCATGGCACCAGCCTTCTTGTGATGTTGGAAACCTGGACGTTTTTCTCTGGAAACATAAACTAATCGTGGCAACTCATTTCCCTCACTGTCAAGCCCACCATTTTGACCCAGGAAAACCTGAGAAAATAATATTCAAGACAAGGTATTCATGTTATGTGCATGAAAGACAAAAAAAAAAAACCATTTCACTGACCACTTTTAATAACATTATAAGAAGTGACAACGAAGTATATATTTTCACATATAGGTGAAAAAGATTACTCGTTAAGTAAATTTAATAACCTGTATCATTCCTGGATGATCCCTGGTGTTATTCCCTGGCCATGGTGTGCCATCTTGCATAATCCATCCTTCATCAGGAACTTTCTGAGCCTTTGCAACAAGACCATTCACACGAATCTTGAATTCTTCATATTCTCTCTGCATTTCAACTTAAAGTAAGAAATAATCCACCAACAAAAAGATGATGTAAGTTTAAAGGTGGGAGCATCAGCAGGTTGGACAGATCAGGCAGTGGGTTAAAATAGGTTTGAGTTGAAATAGGATGTATTTTAGTACGGGTCAAAGCAGACCAGGTAACGATGGGTTCACCCACAGACAACTGCTTGGCCAATCCTTTTTAATTGCATTTATAAATTTTATTTTTTAAATTTGAATAACCAATGTGTTAATTGTGATCACAAAAACAAATGGACTAGTGACTTTCAAGTAGTTTAACTCAACCCCTTTAATGTGTTCCCCTTTTAGTTTAATCTTCTAATTTGATCCATTTAAGATGAAACGCAACCAAACCGAACTTTAAAGTAAGTGGGTCAAAAACCCCACCTCTATGTAGAATCATTAATCCACTAGCATGAAAAAAGTCTCACCTTCATAGCTCTGCGATCTTTTACAAATGTTGGTTGAATTTTATCTTTCAAGTAATCAATCTTCTGGGTAAAGTACCATTCTGGAGCTCGTGGCTCAATCTGATATTTCTTGCAAAAAGGAACCCATTTCCTTGCAAATTCTGATGTTTCAGATAGTGACTCAAATGACAACATGGCTGCTCCATCATCAGAAACGTAGCATGACACCTTGTCAACCGGGTAATCAACTGCAAGGATGGATAGGACGGTGTTTGCTGTGACAAGTGGAGGTTCCTTTAAAGGATCCACAGTACTCACAAAAATGTCAACAGCAGCTAGTTGTGATGGCTCTCCTTCCCGCTCATACCTATATATATATATATATATACATAATTATGTATTAGAATCTTAATTTTCCCTACTTCAATGACAAAAGTTATCTTAAGTCTTAGGCTCGTACAACTTAGGGAAGTTTGAATTTGCATTTCGAAACTGGTCACCTGCTTTTGAGTATTGGTTAGGACTTAAGAGCCAAATAATCAGTTTCATACCAGTTATAACTGATTATCTAGAGATAAAGAAAAAGGTTTACTTATTCACCAGTTCTTTTAACAATATGGGAGACTCTCACACCTATTTCACAGAGAGTTTCACATTTTTTTACACAAATGTCGAGTTGGGCATTAAGAAGAAATAATGATAAACAAAAAAATCGTTTGGTTAATAATTAAAAACTACCAAAAGACTTGATTCTATGATCATTACAACTCCAAACAGCAGGAACAAATCCAAACACTACCTCCAACGATCTATTTTATAACAGCTAATTGTCTATTTTATTTGATATCACATAAGCACATTCAAATCGTACATCCGAACATAGAGATAAATTTCAAAGAAAAGAACAATCTAAAAGGACACTATATTACCTCAAGGATAGCCGGTCAAGGTAAGTCTCACGATTTATGGGAAGCCATTTAGGGAACTGATCCAATATCCATGATATTGCAAACCAAATCTCACAAATAACAGAGAGTAACCATAACGGGTATGCATTAGTCACAGGATTCGTTATACGATAGTGCAAAAAGATGCAAAGAATAACCAGCCGAAGAACAATAACCATTCGGTATGGATTGATCCTGGATGATGGAATGGATACTTTCCTCGAAAGTGGCTGACGGGCTTCATCATTCCTTCATAAGTAGAACAGATCATATTAATTAACAAGATAAAACATATGTCTAACTAGCATAGTCAACCAAAACAGAAACAATTATCAAACCCAATGAGCTTTTTCTAGAATGGAGATTAACAGTTTAAGTCACTAGCATGCCCTTATAAGATGCATCGGGCTTTATAAATGTAAATTCAAAAAATAACAAAGATCTAAAAGCCATTAAGAGAGAATAACATCTTTTCTTTCAACATGATTAAATAGACTTACAGCAATGAATCGTCAACCACGTCCGTACTAGCATCAATATCTTGACCCCTTTCAGATGCAGCACGACTAGTTGTCATTGGAGCCACATTTTTGTCCTGTTTCATTTTCCACCCATCAACTCTCTCTTTCCAGGCCAAATTTCCTAATCCTGTGGATCCAAACTCTCTCACAGGATCCACAACTCTAATATTAGCTGCAAAAAACAGACTACTTTAAAATTGGCATACTTTATAAAGATAACTCATTGTCTAATTATTGAATCATAAAAGACATACGGGATTGATTCACATATCCAGCATAAGAATGTGTGAGTCTTTCAGGTGGAGGAGATGATACCGAAAGACGTTGAGGAGAAGCAGCAGATAGCTCCCCGGACACCTTAAAAAGTATAGATAATCACACAACAGTATACACACAGCATTTAATTAGCTACATTCAGAAATGCTGAAATGCGAGAAAGAAAATTTTAAAATGCAGGTACCTCATGTCCACTGGTAAGTAAAGGTATGTGATTATGAGAGACCTCCTTATCATAATTCGGAGCATTAGTTTCGTCTCCTCGCCCATATGTCATGTGCCAGTTCAACATGCGCTCTGCAGTCTTCTGTTTCTCGTTCTGAGTTTGTGAAGAAAAGGGAAAAGTGGTGGTTTCTTCATCAACATCAGTATCCTCCTCTCTGTCACCAGCAGTTGCAGGGCTTCCTGTGTTCAACCAAGTTAACGATCAATTAAATGCCCATAAATATCTTTGCAATTCACAAAAAAAAAAACATGACCAGATGTAAATATTAATGAAACTGCATCGAGTCATACAGAATGAACACAAAACAATATTTTTGTAAGAAATCACACATAATATTCAAACCTTTGAGTCGTTTGTATCTGGTTTTGCATTGAGGGCAAGATTGATTGCCATCCTTGCGTTCGTATTCGTAGCAAGGCCTACAAACTGGAAATGCACACACATCACAAGCAACAAAAGGTTCTCCTTTTTCTGTATTCCCAACTGTATCACCACAGATCTGGCAAACCTGACCACCTACATTCTTCATAGAAGTCCCCTACATAATCCCAATATCATTATTCAAATTATATCAACTTGATACAGCTTAATCACACATCTAAGTATCTAACACAAAAACTAAAATATGAAGCTCTCGTATAAATAAGTAAAATATCTCCAGGGTTCAAATCAACACCTCAAATCGATAAAATTTGCAGCAATCAACTAAAAGAAGTGTAATTAATCACTACAATCATGATCAACTTGCTATATATTGATCAATGATCACAAATCTAGCATAAACCAAAAATATGAACCCTGAAAATATATATATATATTACGTAAAACATTTCTATTATTCAAATGAAACATCAGATCAGTAAAATAGCAGAAATTGACCTTAAATTAATGGTAATTAATCACTACAATCATGATCAACTTGCCATATATTGATCACAAATCTAGCATAAACTAAATGTGAAATCTGAATCTACATTTACTAGAACATTCCAGTATTCAAATGAAACATCAGATCAGTAAAACAGATGAAATTGACCTAAAATTAAATGTAATTAACCACTAATTATGATCAAAATAACGATTGTTAACTACTAACCCCAGTCTCTCCTTCAGATTCCATCACTCCTTACAGAAGCAATCAAATCAACTATAAATTCGAAGAATCAACCGCCAAAAGCAAACATAACCACGGATCTGAAAGTAATATCATTAAATCAATTGGGATTTCATCAAATAAAATGTTAAAATGTATGCAAAACATCAACTAGAAAACATTAACATATGTAATATAGAATAAAATAACTTAAAATTAGGGCCAATTAGACTACACTATAGTTTGAAATTGATGCAATACCTTACAAGAAGATCCGGAGTCAAACGTAAATGAAGATCAAATCTGGAGCGAGAAAAAAGGTAGGGGGATCTGGATAGATCAAGTGGAGTATAATTGAGAAGCACAAGAGGATGTTTTAGTGTTTATATGTAAATAGTTATATAGCTACTATTATAGATACAAAGAGTGTGTATCTGATACACGATGTTCCAGCTGTTAATGTAGTGATGTAGAAATCGCTAACAGACACGAAAGCTACATATTTTTTGTTTTTCAATTAAATTTTCTTTTTTCAATTTAAAGATGACTTTTGTTACATATATTTTTAAGTCGGTAATTAAAAACTGCTACAATTTTGGTATAATTGATCATTCAAAATATTATATTTTCCAATCATAAAAAGTCGTTTTAAAAATAAATCACACACAACAAATAATGTATTTGTTAAACTCTTACAATTTAAATAAATATTCGAGATAATTATGTGTTTTAGATATTATACTCATAAGAGTATATGTCCAGTTTAACGATAAAAGACATACAGTATAATATGAAGTTGTAAATTTAATTAAATTCGTATTTTTTTAGCTGTTTATAAATATTCGTTCATGACAAAAATCGTTACATGACGATATTATTTTATAATCATTGTAAATCGATTAGTTATAGGTTATGAAGTAATTTGTATGTTATTTTATAATAATCGTGATATGTTAATTGAGTTTAGTGAATTAAAAAACTTTTCTTTAAGACTTTGTTGGTTAAACAAAAAATAATTATTATAGTTATTAAAAAAAAGTAAAAGACTTTAATAAAAAGTTGATATATCGTTATCAGATAATACTTAAATTAAATAATAAGAGTAATAAGGTCTAACCCCACCAACTTATATATATTTAGAAATAAATAAAAAAGTTGTTGAATTGATGAAATAATTAAATTTGTCTCTTTCTTGTATATTGTATCAAGGCACCGACAGCAATTTTTAACCTTACATCTTATAAAGTAGCTAGTTATTTTACTTCACAAGTATGTTCCGACCATACATACTCTTACTTTCCGTTATTACAATGAAAATTACCAAATTGTCCTTCTAGTATTGCTTTACCTACAAGTTTAATCCAAAAGTTTTGTTTATTTTATTTTTTTGTCTAATTTCATTTTAATACTAGCTATATTTGTGCATGTTTATAGCATCGTTAGCCTGTTAGCAGTATGTGTGTGGAGATGATTTGTTTCAAGTACATCTTGTTCATTTTTATTATCTGAACCTATTAGTTTATTTTATAGAAAACTTAAAAAAAATATCCTCGTTTAAACAAATTAAAAGTCTGTCTAAAAAAATAATATCAATTTTGTCTTGTTTGACCGCAAAATGTAATTGCGACTTGCGGCATTTGATGTTGCTTATTGCGTGATCGGGAAAAGTTAGTCTATTACTGTGTTAGAGCGATCGTATGTGAATGTACCCGGCATCTGCGATTTGCTTTTTGCATTTTGATTAGATAAGTTCTGGGCTAAAATGCATTATCTTCTATCCGTTTTGGATAAGATCTTTTTAGATTTTCGAGATTCTTGAAATTTCTATTAATAGAGTGACCCTAAAATATAATGATCATCAACTTTTTTCAAAAATTCTCAAAAAAATACTTTCACTTTTTGTTGGTCGAAAAATAAAAAATAAAAACAATTTCCGATATGATTTACACTGATTATTTTTGGAGCTCTCTATCTCGAAATGAAGAACCAAAAGCTGAGGAATTATACACAACAGTTCTTGAGCTGTTTACCATCGCGCTTCTTCACATTGGAGATTTTTCTCAGGGCGCAAGAAAAATGTAATTTCAAAGCTTATTTTATTGATTGCGTAGATGTTGATGATTTTTGAATTTTCCGGATAACGCTTTGGAAGAGCTAGGTTATTAGGCTCCAATTGGGGGTGATACTGCTACTTTAAGAAGCATGATAAACACCCAGATACATGTTTACATCTGATAACGGATGATGTCAAGCAATTGAAGCAGATTACTAACTATCGAAAAATACATAGAGAAATTGATGTCTATGTTACACGTAATGATTTGACACGTCCGTCAAATTCTAAAACTATTGTGCTTGTACCCATTTCTAAGATTATGACTGGCTCTTCTAGTGCAAGATGGTTGTTCAATTAGTTAGTAGTCAATTATTGAAATTTGTATTTCTTTTAATTTGGCTTATTGTTTATTTAATGTTTTTAACTCCAATCTAATGAAAAAAAATTAGTGTTTGTCAAACGCAAGAAAGTGAACATCAACAAATGGTTTGAGTTCCTTCTACTATACATCATGTTTTTAGAGATAATGAGATTTTATTGTGAAAACTAAGGGATTAAATCTTTTTAAAAGGAATAATTCTATCTGAGAAAACCTAGATGAATCTAATAAAATCTAATCCAAATTGTCCTTTTGAGATAATACAATTTCCGAAAAACTCTGAAAAATCTAGAAAATCTAAGGGAATCTTATCCGAAATATCCTTTTGAGATAAAATAATCTTATCCCAAAATGAATGAAAGATAAAGAAATTTATACAAATTAACCACCACTTACAACTCGCAACCCGCAAATTTGTGGGTTGTACGTGCTCGTCAAACACAAGAAAATGAACATTGAGGAAACTTATCGAATCAAATAAATCACAAGTAATAAAACATAAATAACATTGTTAACTAGTACATAACATAACTTTTGTCATTACAATAATTTTATAAGTGACTCAAATGAACACTTGAAAAATTGTGAGTGGGCTGAGACGTTGATTCTTCGACATTTACCTTTGATCTAGATCTTGATTTGGTACTTGATCCGCTTTGCTCGTCTGTTCTATCGTAAAGAGCCATACAAGCATTTCGGTTATGACCAATTGCCTTGCAACAACTACATTGTTGTTTGGGTTTCGTTTTGTCCTCTCCTTTGGAAGGAATACGGCCATGGCTAGGTGGGTGACCAGTTTGCCTCTTCACTGGGACTAGTTGTAACACAATCTGCGTATTACCTGGATCGACCAATTCTGAAGGATGAACCATTGGGTTTATAGGTTATGCGTAGGCTGCTCGATATGTGTCAGACGTGAAGTACCTCTCCGCATAACAACTTACATCGTTCTGTTTGAAGAAGCGAGTCACTGCCATAACGTGTCATCAAGGTAAACCTGACAACTGCCATTGCATGCAAGTGGATGTTCGTCTTTTCAAGTTTATTGTCCCATTCCTTTTCCCACACCATACCACCTCACAAATCATATTTATGAATGGGTTTACATTCCAGCTTACTGATTTCCCATTCTTCTTACCGATTTTCTGCTCGGCATATGGTGTGACAGTTGTTTTAACTCCCGCTATAGTGTTCCAATGTGTGAAATACCACTATTGTACCGAGGATCGAAAAAACTCCAATAACATTGTGACGTGGAGTCTCCTTGCATGTTTGCTCATCGCGTTAATGGATTCTGCACTATTAGTTGTGAGGTAAGCATATCGTGTAACATGATGGCTTGACCATTTTTCAACCCTAACATCTCTCAGAACCTTGGTCGAGGCTTGTAAGCGTCTAAAAATCACATCAAGATGCTAATCAAAATCTGACTTACGGTACTCATTAACGAATGTACGTATCTGCAATGACATTAAAAATATCAATTATAGTAGAATATACGTATGTGACCATAGATGAAAATCAAACATAGTTACTTACAGCTGCACCAACTGACACTATCTCTTTTGAGTTGTGATATTGTACATATTTTGGTGTCATCTCTCTGAGGCCTAGAGTGTGTTTAGTATCAACTAGCTGTAGCTGGAATTGGAGGCAGAAGCTTGTGACTGCAGTTAGAGAATCCCTTAGACCACTCACAGTGGTTCCGTGCTCACCTTCCGTCTTCCGATCTTGGATCACGATGCACCTAACAATGCGTCCTAGGAGTTCTTCGTCACGGAGAGCACGAGTCCAAGATGAAAGTTTACGAGCCCCACTTATTTTTTTATTCCTTTTATTCGTTTTAAATAATGTCGAAGTACAACAAATAAAGCACAAAGTAGAACTTTAAAAAATAATGGTCCCAATTATTAGTCGTGGGATATCACAAAAATTGCATTATATTTGTTGCGGGATAATTTTTAGTCGTGATGACGTGACAACCACAACAGACCATCACGATTGTGAATGGTCTTAGGGGATTCTAGAAACTACTTGAAAAATATATAATTAAATGGATTTTAGGGGATTCTTTTTTCCATAAT
The DNA here is from genome assembly GCA_963921325.1 of Logfia minima. NCBI lineage: Eukaryota > Viridiplantae > Streptophyta > Magnoliopsida > Asterales > Asteraceae > Logfia > Logfia minima. The sequence goes on from OY992770.1 coordinate 16,936,219, forward strand.
CACTTCTTATTATTGTTTGCCAAACAATAATTTTTTTCAAAAGAGCTAAATTTCTAAAAATTTGAATCCCAATCCCCTAAATATATATGATGTCAAACATACCCTTTAGAAAATTCTTTACTTGGAAAAAAACGTATAGATTATTGTGATGGGATGTCATTGTATGGGATAGTCTTGTAGAGTATGATAATTAAGGGACTAGGGGTGACCACGAGTAATGGTTAAAATAACTATTAGAATACGAGCAGTGGTACAATGTTAAATTTAGTGTCAAATTTTAGCACCGAGTACGATTTTGGATGAGTGGTTCAGTGTTAAATTTAGTGTGAAAAAACCCACAAATTATTTGTTGACCAATGAAATCAAAAGAACGAAAAAAACAAAACGTTTAACTCGGTGTTAGTGGCCTAATGCCGAAACTTAACACCTGGCGATAGTGGTTAACGTCAGCCAACTTGGAGTAAAGCCCATTAAGAGTGAAAAGTGAGGTTCCACTCCCCTTGCTCTAAGAGTAAAATAACAGTTGTGTAGCACCCTAAATTTATAAATGTGAGTTTTCAAAAACTTTTTAATACAATCAGAGTTATGCAGAAAATGTCCCAATAATATTAATATAATCCAAAAAATGTTTAAGTCAAAACTTCTATGGTGTTACGTAACTCACATAAAAATAAAGTAATAAATGAAGCCTATAATTAAAGTCTAACTAGATCAAACTACTAAACATCTCATTAAGGAACTAAGGCTTATTTATTCAATCCTTTCAACTACCAGCCACGCTGGTCATCAACTCCTGGTTTCCTAACCTCTTAATGCACAATCCTCAAGTAGAAAATAAGTGTAGCTTTTAAAGCTAAGTAAGAAAAATGGGTTAGTGTATAAAACACCAATTAAAAACCCTTAATCAACAAAACTTCTTTATCTCAATTATTCAACATTAGTCATGCATTATTAACAATATAAAACATGGCACCTTCACTAATTAAAGTATTACAACAATAATATCGTCACTTGTCATCAAATATTCAACAAATTAATAGTTCAACAGATCAAAAATCAACATTTAAACAGTTCAACAAATAGCGGGCATGAACTCTAGTAAGAATCCTAAAGTTGTGCCTATAACTCGTCATTCATACTTGTCTTGTCGTCTATTTGTCTTTTCATCTTATCTGTCAAATCGTGTAAGGTTAGTCCACTAGTCAACCAAGTACTTCAGAGGTAATTTCAAGAGCCTAGGAACACTAATTGGGGGAAACCTACTAGTCCTAATATAGCGGAAGGTACTTAAGATATAATCCATAATCATCGTTGAGGGAGTGAGTCCTCTCTTCGATTCGCTCACTCTGCAAGCCGAGACTATGCATATGTGGCGAACCTCCACGTATCGCTTCGGTAGGGAGGAGTAACTAGGTCACCCTACAGTCACCATAATCGTCTATGACAAGTGAATGTGTCAAGAATTCATCACTCTATGTCGTCGTCTATTGCGTGACCACCTCACGGTAAGTTACAATGAGACCCTTGCGGGTCATCATTCGAGATATCTCTACGAACTCATATAGTTTTAAGTTATTAACTTAATTCTTCTTTCACATTTGACATTTCCGTCACATTTAGGGTTCCTACGTCGTGCGTGTATCCTAAGCGTCATGCATAGATATCATAAATAACACTTTTAATTGTGTCACTAATTAAATGTGCCACTAAATGTTATTATTATCATCATTTTATTTTTTTTGCAATACACGTCATCAAGAGCGTAACGAGTTGATCTCTATAATCCGCATTTAAATATGTTTTCATCACTTGCCAATGTTACTGATCCATTTACAGTTAACCTTCACATAACTTCACTTTTTCTTATCCATTTAGAATCAAGGAGTAGCAAAACCTGATTTAATTCAAATACAATTGGTAGGATAGCAAAACATCTAAACAATAGTTAACAACGCTTCATGGTACGATTTAGAGGTTGCGATCAATCATTATCACTTAATTTAACATATCCATCTACGATAGAAGTGAAACAGGGTGGTTAAATGTTAGATATAATCGAAGAGTCGCAGTTACTTACAGCTAATAACTTTAAAATGAAATGTTAATATAGATGAATTTTTCTAATTGATAGAAGACCTTAAATGGTTTCTAATATACAACGTATAGTACATACACATATACACGTAATACAATTAAGAGAACAATTTTGATCATTTATCAAAATACAATTAATCGTACAATAAGGATAGGATATATGATGTGCCTACAAAAAGAGTTTTTGGTTCCTCTATTTCTTCACGTACGTTGTCAAACATGTACATACTGTAAGGTAATCTGCATCGACAGTACTTCTACCTTAATCAAACCTTATTTAAGTTGCAGGTACATAAATCTGATTATTGATTTAAATCCTATACCTTTACTTTGTCATCTAAAAGAAAGAACCCCTTTATCTATTGTTAATAAAAGATACAATTTGGACTCCCTCATATTTATTAAGCCTCTTTTTACTTACTTTTACATTTGGACTATTCATATTTATTCTAGAAATCAATAAATGGTATTGAAGAGACATTGGTAAATAAACTCTCCAAGTCCCATTCTCCAATTCTGAAGCTTTCTCCTGGCCAATGATTTCCAAAACTAACCACTTCCTCCACTTTAATATTTCCACTAATACCGTCATTGAAATGGTGGTTAACATCGGTTGACCTTTTATCCATATCATGATGGTCAATAGTAGCATTAACATCCCCTTCAATGATACTATTACCTATTTCAGGGTTAGTAATGTCATTTTCCAGGCCAAAAATGTAGGGTACCTCAACAGCATTCCCATATCCATCTTGTCCTAAACAAGAGGAAATGTTCAAGAAACTTGATCCACCATTTGTATCACAATTTGTGTTATCAAGAACTATTTGTGGCAAATGTTCACCAAATTGGTCATTACACTTGATGAACATGGGATTATTATTATGTATTGATGATGAGTTAGTTGTTGATGATGTCAAACTTGGATCCATGCACATGGTCATGATATCAGGATCATGTACCATGAACATACCAGCTCCTCTAGTAATATCACCACGCAAATTGACATCATTTGTTGAGGTTGTAGATGGATCACTCTTCTTGATCTTCAACCTTTTCTTTATTGTCGAGTTCCAAAAGTTCTTTATTTCATTATCTGTCCTTCCAGGAAGATGAACTGCTATTTGTGACCACCTGAATTTTTAATGATTTTAAATATAAGTTTACGCGGTTATGCTAGTTATACAATACAATGTTAATAGCATTATTGATGGTTACCTAACGTATTTGAAGACAATGTTATAAGTGAAATGTCTTATATAACACAAAACCAAGATGAGAAGTTACATATATATCCACGTAAATAATGTTTACATAGATACCTATTGCCAAGAGTTGAATGCAAATGAAGGATGAGGTTTTGTTCTAGGATAGAAAACGCTCCACGCTTAAGATCTGGTCTCAAATAATTGATCCAACGAAGGCGGCAACTCTTTCCACACCTTTGAAGTCCTGCATTCCTAGCAATATCAGTCCAACAACCGTGTCCATTCTTCAACATATAATTCACCAACTTTTCATCTTCTTCCGGTGACCACAAACCCTTTCGAGCCTTCAAAATCATTCCGTTGTTAACACCATTATTATCACTCACTTTTTCTCTCCCACATTGGTCTGGCTTTCTCATTTCCACAAAACAAAAGATCAAATTAAGTTAACTTTCTTTGTAGGGAAACTTTACTTTGATCATATGAGAAAGTGCATCTACATTGATCCATCAGATAATTGTAAATATATACATATAGACTATTCCATGAAGAGAGAGAGAGAGAGAGAGAGAGAGAGAGAGAAAAGGTGACGGTTGGTGTTCTTGTCTTTGACTCAAAACTAGTCTTTTTCGATGCATTTTTCTTCACTCACAAGGTAATCATCATCATCATATCATATTTGAGGCCCACTTTCAATATCCGTTTTCTACTCTAACCTATGAATTATCAACACCTTTATAATTTCCATCTCCTATTTGAGGAATTGAAGCCCCACAAACATTACTTGGATCGTCGATCACCATTGCCACCGCAAGAAGCTATATAATTGGTGTTGCCTCTACACGTGTAATTCTCGAGCAATTTGGGGATTTCATGAAGCTTTGAATACAATCCCATAGATTGAATGATTTGTTAAGATTAAGTAAGTTATTTTTATGCAAGTGGTTGGAGATTACATGGACAAAAGGACAGTAACATGATAAAGCATATCTTAGTATTGAGGTAATCCACTTTTTAAGCAAATTAACTGTCGGCAGCTAATACTCTTTCTCAAACAATCATGTCTACTCACAAAAACTAATGATATATTTCCTAGTTAATGTTCGATCTGATGAAACCATTGATATGTAATCCATCTTAATTCAAATTAACATTAAATATTGTAAGAAAAAAAAAGAATATATATATACAATATATATATATAATCAGAAAACATAATAACATACATCTAGCTTTTCTATTTTTTTTGGGCTCACATAATTCAAATTAATCCCAATTTTTTGCTCGTCTCTTTTTCTTTGCGGCCGAATCTGATCATTTGGTTTTCACTCGCAACAAAAAGATGTTTAATTTTACTAGCTTAATGAAGGTGTACGTGTTGTATTTCTAACAGTTCCATACGTGTTTTCACGGGTATATTTACTAATATCACGCGCGTAAAATATGACATGGTAAAAACGATAAGAAATGTCCTTGGCATATATTAATCATGAAACCATTTTTAATCTTACATTATAAACAAAAATGGTCAAATGGCATTTCATATATACTATACCTTGCGTATAATTCATAAACTTGACATATATTCGTATCATATACACATGAAGAGAAAAGATCATTAAAGTATGAAATTTTTTGAAAGTATGGAAGTACCAATATAATTGTGTCATTTGGCAAAGGCCCCACATTTTCCCAATTTCCCCCACTTTTTTTAAATTTAAATATCTAAAAAACCGTTAGTCAAAAAATTATAAAAATTACACCATAAAAATCAGCGTTTTCTCCTCTTCGATTTAAGATCCCACAAGGTATACTTTCGACGAATTTTTTTTTTTCATTTTTTGGTGGGTTTTGAAAATTTTTAACACATGTGTTATAAACAAATAACACATGTGTTACGGGCGACTAACACATGTGTTAGCACCGACTATCGATTGTAACACATATGATAGTCGTTGATAACACATGTGATAACCGCGGGTAACACTTTTGTTAATTTCACTTTTTGGTGGGTTTTGAAAATTTGTAACACATGTGTTATAAACAAATAACACATGTGTTACGGGCGACTAACACATGTGTTAGCGCCGACTATCGATTGTAACACATGTGATAGTCGTCGATAACACATGTGATAACCGCGGGTAACACTTTTGTTAATCCATCATAACACATGTGTTAACCCACAAAAAATGAAAAAAAAAAAATTCGTCGAAAGTCTGCCTTGTGGGATCTTAAATCGAAGAGGAGAAAACGATGATTTTTATGGTGCAATTTTTATAATTTTTTGACTAACGGTTTTTGAGATATTTAATTTTTTAAAAAGTGGGGGAAAGTAAGTTTTTGTCACGTGACGCATTCGTATTGGTACTCTCATACTTTCAAAAAAATTCATACTTCCATGAACTCACCTCTACACATGAAATACAATAACTATATATTATTAATTTATAGATAGCATATACGTACAATTCATAAACTTAATTATCATGCCTGATTACACTCCATAGAGTACGTACATAATTACTGCTTAACGTTTAAGCAATTTTCAATTCGTAAGGTCTCGAATCTCATTAATTTATTACATATACAATGCCCCATCTCTAAAACCATAATCTAACTCTTGATTCACGAGTATCCTTTACTCGAGCATGATATATACTTTTATGTAAATAAATACAAGTATTATATATTTAATTCAGTTAATACGCATGCCAATAACAAATGATTTACTGGTCAAAATGGTGTTTCGTATTTTCTATACATTCGTTGACCAATTTATTAGTATCCACCTCAAATTAATTATAATACAAGTAGTTAGCCTCTAATTAACATTTTGATGGATATCTTATAGCCCAAACATGATAAATTGCATATATACCATAATATCAAGCTTAATAAGTTTAATATAATTAGCCAATTCGTACAATAATATATATATATATATAATATATATATATATATAACCATAATTTGATCAAGTCTGAATATAGGAAATTTAACCGAATATATATTAACATTCAAAGGCTAGGTAATCGTCATTTCATCGCTAAAAGCGTAGTTCCAGAAACTTATAATTTCAATTTAGAGCTAAAGTATAATTTCATAAACCATCCGGGTACAAAAATCATTTAAATAAATTCAGGCCGCTAACGAATGCAATTTATAAACCTACAGGGCTTAAAGTGTCATTTACTAAAACTTGTCGGTGGGTATTTAGCGGTGAGTCGGTGACTATTACGAATAAAGCTTTTGTATATTGGACCTGTAATAATATGGCCCAGCAAGAACGGCCTACTAGATACGGCCCATTAAAAGTGGCTTAGCAAATTACTGTTGTCTGTTTGTTTTTTATTTATTTTATTATTCAGTCCCCTAATCAAACAATTTCTGAAATTTGTTTTATTCTCTCTTATCAAAGAGTTGAATGCTTTTGTTTTAGGCTGTTAAACAAACGGCTTTGACTATCAATAATCAACTTTTAGTAACCAACCACCACCTAACATAGTTAGAGGTGGTTACTACGAACTATAGTTGTAACTTGATTTTGTTATCAGTTCTCCCCCAATTTTATTGACTTTAATTATGTATTCGAAACATACAGCTCGTATTTGTAGACATTTAAAAGTGATGCAACATTTGTGTCACAATCGTGTAGTACATTTTTTGTTTTTTATGTTTTAAATGTAACTATCTAAAATAGCAAACTGAGTGTATTAGTTTTTTTCCCTATTCAAGACTCAAAACGTCGGAAGTTTAGTGTTCGCCACTCCCGTCTGCCTTTCAGGTCGGTATTTCCACTCAACATCCGACCTGAGTCACATGCCGTTTTTTTTGTTTTTGTTTTCCAACGGTTAGAATTTGTAAAAAACAATTTTTTTTCAACTATATCTCGTTTTTATATTTATTTTTATAAAAAAAATAAATGACTTTTTCATACTTTGTAAATATCACATTTCAAACACAATTCAAAACAATCCTCATTTTTAAAAACTCAAAACTTAATATATACTCTATAATTCACAATGTAATATTGACCATATCTTTTTCAAAAAAAATGTCTTATAATATCTTCGGTAAAAATTTGCAACTTTATGCATTTAAATCATTAAAATTGGTACACACAAAATATTGACCATATCTTTTTTTTAAAAAAAAACATACCTGGAATGCTTTAAAACACCCTTGGTAAATCGGCTTAGTCGGCCGGGTAGAAAAACCTTGTTAAAATGATTTTGGCGGATTTTGACCGACTAAATCTGACTTTGACCGATTTTGACCCTTTGACCGGCGTTGACTTCCATTGACCGACTAGTTTGGCCGACTTTTTCTTAGTCGGGTTAGCACCCTCCAAAAAAGCGACTAATTGCCGACTAATCGGCCTAGTCGGCCGGAGTAACCTAAACAACCTACATCATGTGTTGAGGCAACTGCAGAAACTGACGATTCGTTTTGGTATCCTCGGTTGAGGGAGTATAAAAACCGAAACCCGCCATTCCAACGTAACAACGATATGTTGTCTTCAAAATGGTCGAAACTGAATATGACATGACAAAGTGAGGAGGCATTTGGGAGAGGTTGTTACACCAACCGAAAAGTAGGGAAAATGTCGATCAATTTCGGTTGCGGGTGGAGTCTCAATATTGATTGGAAACCAAAAAAGCTTTTCCTACATTATCAAGCGTGATCATTTTTTAAGTACCGTGAAAGTGGTTATGTCCAGATCCCGTTGTCTTCGCAACGCGGAACAAACTAAGATGCTCTGAAACAGTGAACTTGGACGACTTGGATTTACACGAAGAACCGGAGGGTAACGAACAAGACGACGAAAACCCGAGTGCCGCACTTTTTGGTGATGATCTGTTCGAACGTCCACGGGGAAATCAAGGAAATCAAAATCTCAAAAAACGTCCTCCGGTTCCGCTACTTCATCTCTCGCTTCATTTGATGACTGGATCACATCAAAATTTGAAGACCTCGCTCTGAAAAAAACAACATTACTACATGATGCGAGACCTGGAAATGGAAAAGGTGACAGACCACTTGTCGAGGACAAGTTCATAATGGAAATGAAAAGGGTAAACGTTCATGAGAGGATGGGGTGGAACTTCGGCTTAGGATTGAGATCGGGAGATAAATCGAGATCAAGAGACACTTGATTATCTAGTTTTTTCAAAATTATGTCGTTTTTAAATTATTGTCTTTCAATTATGTATATCTTTAAAACTTATAATATGTACTTTTTAGTTTAATGAATGGATTTAGTTTTATTTAATTTAATTTGTAAAAATAAAATAAAATAAAATAATTTCAGAACACTGAAAACTCAATGTTCTCCACTGCCCCAATTCTCAACTTCATAACACTGAAAAACCAATGTCACCACGCCTCGTGCTCGAGCTATATATCTCATAAATCATGATTTTAGCTTGAAATGACCACCCAAAAAAGAGACTTAACCACGACATTAACAAATACATTTATAGTCATAGCTTAACCCAATTTCAACGTTTAACAAATACCAATATCAACATTATCTATTTTATTTAGTGTTTTCAGACCCAGATCGACCCGACTAGTCGGTTCTCCAGTCAATTCTTATGCTATTGGACTGGGCTCGACCCCCAACGTAAGCCGGTCCAATAGCATTTTTCAGCTCGGATCGACCTATCGGTTCTCCAGTCAGACCGGTTTGACCCGGACTGGTCATTGACCCATTTTTTTTTCTTTTTCTTTTCAATTGTAACCACGTAGGTCAACCATGGTCATGTTGAATTACTTGTGTGTTTGGCTTGAATTATATATGAGGTCATTGTAGGTTGTGGTTTGTAATATCACCGATACGGGACAACTTAAATTTTAAAAGAAAATAAAACACAATAAAAATGTTTAACCCATGTTATGAGCCTCGGACCCAATGTTCGTTGGATGGTTTAATTGCCAACTGACCTAGCCATGACTTGTGTGATAATGTTGTATATAAATATTTATTACTAGTTTGTAGTTTGTAAGTGAGTATTTATAGTTCATTTCAAATATCATAATTTATAACAGTAGTTTTAAAAGTTTGAGCGTTTAAGTTAAAGTCACCGTTTTTCTAATTTTACTTTTTAATGCACTATGACTACTCATAACTTGTTACTGAAAATTCTATTTTCAAAATTGTAAAACTTTCAGTCAATATAGCGTGTCATTAAATATTAACCCTCAATCAATTTTGATAAAAGTCAAAAAAGACAAAAAAAGACAACTTCGAAAAAGTCAAATAAGTCAAAGACCGGTGTGACCGGACGATCCAATCGGTTCGACCCGGTTGAACGGGAGCCGGAGACTTGACCGGGTCAATCATTGACCCAGGTTTCAAAACATTGAATTTATTCGTTACATCACATTATTGTAACCAGAACATAATTCAATCATTAACAAGATCCCGTTTCCAAGTTCAATACCAGAATTGCAACGAGTTAGTGATTAGCACAATAAAGGTGCTGGATCCATGTATTGAAATAGCAAAGTGAGAGCAAAATAGTATTTTTATTTGATCAATTAACCAGATGTCATCAATAGAAAGTTGAACATTACCTGATAGAAGATGGAAAAGGAAAAACACCCTATCTTGATGACGGTAAATAAGTTCAAAAAATCCCTACAGGAAGGGGTTGATTACAAATGAAAAGGGTCACCATGTTTAGGCATCAAAGTTAATGGGATCCCGCAAGAACCTCTCCATTTGCCTTGCCCTAGTCTTTATCGACATGTCAAATACCTTTTGCCCAAATTCCACCACAAGCCCACCAAGAATACTGGGATCAATCTGAAGTTCATACACAAAAATACAAGGTGAGAGACGCATCATGCATGGTTCCATACAAAAGTTGTATAACTAGAATGCTGTTCATTGTAATATTCTAAGTCTAGTACATATCAGTATACCACTATGAATATTGGCAGACATATTTAGTTTCTGGGCTTGAATATTTTCTTATTGTCATCATGGTAATGTCTTGTTTAACATTCTTGTCCTAACGTGTTATCTACAACCGTTATCATTTTTGGAAAAAACAGTAAAGTAGAGGTGGCAAGTTTGACCCACTTATTTTCCGAAAAGGTCAATTTGAGCTGTATTATACCTACAACAGGTCAACCTGGGTAAAACTTCAAAGAGAAAATAGAAATGGATCAAATGGGTGGAAAGTTGCCCCGAGTGTAATTAAATATGGTTTAGAACTCCACAATCATTTCATTCAAAATAACTCGGCTATTATTTTAAAGGTATGTCTTTTATTAATCATATTTAATACACTATTTACCACGTTTTCAAAAACTGAACAAGAAAAGGTTTGTTGGGCAACCCGACAAGAACATTTACGACCCATATTATTAAATACACGTTTAGACCCATTCATGTGAACGACCCACCCAATTTGACACATCTATAGTAAAACATTAAGAGACTCAAAGTGAAACACAAACGCAATTCAAGTGACTGGAAAGTAAAAGGTCAGCAAATTAGTTAACACAATACCTTCTGCTCAAGCTTAACCGTTTTCCCTTTACCAAGTATTTCCTGCAAAGTTTCTTTCAATTCTTTTTCCTCCTCGCTAGGGAGCGGCTGGTAGAATGACAAGATTACACCAACAATGTTATATCAGCAATTAAACAAATTAAAAGGGCAAAGGTTTTTAATGTTATAACTTTCTAAATAACATAATTGGACTTACGATCACAGTTGTGACAATAGCTTTAACTTCCCCACGATGTGCCATGGTCAAATCTGAATATCTCTTTGCAATAGTGTCCACATGTCGAAGCCTCCCATTGTCAGCCAAAACAACTGCCAAGAATTGGATGAAAAAATTTAATCAATTAAGCTAACTTCATTCATAAGAGGAATCTGCAGAATTGAATATCACAGTGACGGTTTGAGCTCCTAAATTTAACATCTTACCCAAGAAATTCTTTGTGACATCTGAAAATTTAGCTTGAGTACATATTTCATTTATGGCCTTCACTCTAATATCTGCAGGTACTGCTAAATCCTTCATGAACTGAGAAAATGTTAAGGCTTTAGTAGTAGCTGCAACAAAATCAAGAAGCTCTGATTCAACTTTATCCAATGCCTTAACTTTTGCTGCTGCAATGTATAATGCAGATGCATAGTTTCCAGATCCACCAAACATAGCCACAGGAACCTGAGAATCATTGCTGGCAAATAAGCATCACCAGTTTAAATGTGGGGTCCACTCAGTAATTAGGATTTTGCGAAACGTAGCCCTTAGTATGATTAAGAGAGTAACCGTCATAAAAACCCGACAGCCGCTATGAAACCGTCAACTACTTAAGAGAGATTATAGTTCAATAATGAAAATTAACTATCAAAATTGGTTGTTAACCACCATACACCAAACACCTCCATGAAAGTTCGTTGTCAAACCATAGCAATTTGTTTACAAACTTAGTAGTAACTTATTTAGCATTGGTTACAAGATCACATAGCCAAAGAAGATTTATTTCCAATAAAAAGAATCATTCACTTACCAAATATCAAACTTCTGAATTTTAATGTGTTTTGATACGTAGATTGCCAACAGGCCTTTTAAGGGCCCGTTGGTATCTGAGTGGCCTATCAACCAAAAAGGATGTGGGTTCAAGTCTCAATTGAGACGTTGGTTTATATAAATTGGTGTAATAGGTGTGTGAGCCTTTGCCTGTTCAAAACATACCGTATAGATTTAACTGCAAAGCATATAAAGGATACTATAGTGTCTTCCTGTTGTTTTCTTACTTCAAGCCAATATAGGAAAGCATAATACACCATAGTTCAGTCAATACATTACCTTGACCTTTGGTTCCTTGGGGGCAGAAGCAGAAGCAAAGTTTCTCGATTGCTGCAAAATCAAAATCCCAAAATTTATTGAAGGTCGACAAACAATTAAAAAAGATCTCTGGACATGAGATGCTGAAATTAGAGAAGAGAGATCTACATAGTCAAGCATGCAAAATACGTATTGTATGTAAGTAACACAATTCATGTTCATGAACTTTAAAGGTTCAATATTATCGGTAGCATTTTTAGCCAACACCATCTAACATGGACAAAATGCTTGATATTGTTGTACCACAAGATGACATGTTCATCTTAACATTTTCCAAATCATCAAATCAAATAAGGAAAAATATGTCATTTCAATAAGAAGACTCGTTACTTCATGATTACAAACATTTGAGCAAGTGCAGTATAGACGAACGAGCAGTGCAACCCTAGACCAAGGAGAAAAACTTTTAGGAACCCTCACCAATATTAACACACTTATAAACACTTATTGCAACATTCATGAACTTCTCTTAGAGGCCTGCTTTGTAATTTTATATTAACAGTTTCAGGCTTCCACAAACGTGTGTAAATTGTATACTTATAACATAATTGTACCTATACTCTGCAATCATTCTATTCTTTCTGCCAATAATGACATATATATATATATATATATATATACACACACACAACATAAAACCACTTTTAAAAACAAGGATTTAAAACAGCTACAGATAGCTTAAAAATCAAAACTTTGAAAGAATTAAAAGATTCATTTCATAAGATCTATAAGTACCTCGAGATTGGTGAAATTTGGGCAAATAACGGATCTTGTGACGGTCGATGTGTGAAACGATAGGGAATCGGACAAAAGTGACTTGGTGAAACCGGTGACGGTTGATCTGAGTCGAGCAGCCATTGCAATTACAATCGAACAAGAACCCTAATCTTAATTTACGATTCAGAAGATAGAAATGGCAACGCTAGCTTCAACAACTGTTAAAGAACCCGGATGAATATATTGCCGGGTTGTACCTTTAAAAATTTGATCGGGTCGGATCAACATTTGGTTTGTAAGAGTAAGACTACCCCATCGCGCGGTTTTGGACGAGCCGCTCACGGGATTTTATTTAAGAAAAAAAAGGAAAATTAATTTGTTTAAGGTGACTTAAGCCTTGTATACGATTTAGGTTTACGAACTATTTCATTTGTTTTTGAATGTTACGTGTTCCTATATAAATAATTTAATTTATTTTTTTAGAATAAGATATATATCCTAAAAACCTAACATATTATCTCACCCTAGAATTAGATATATATATTTTTTCTTAGATAAAATTAATTATCCACAAAATTTAAACATTAGCTTTATTAAGAAAAATGTTGAAAATCGTAATTTTTTTCTTTATATATGTATTGAAAATCGTGATTCCTATAGTTTAGATACTAATTCCCAGCTACTCATTCTACTTTATTTTTATTTTGTATTCGAGGAAATTAATAATTCATATTAAAATTTCAATTTCAATCTTGATGAATCTTAGGATTACAAAAACTTTCAAAGATATGAGAACTTCGAGTTTCCGGATCTCAATCAAAATTTTGTTCCTCAAAATATTGAACCTCGCAAAATACTAAAAACTTCCAAGAGGCGATAAATGGAATAATGATGAAGATGTCGTGTTAATGTCAGCATGGACTATCACTAACGAAGATAGCGTTCATGGTAAAAACCAAAAAGGTGAAGTATTGTGGGCACGCGTGAAGGAATTATATGATGCGGCTCGAGCAGAAAATTCAAACCCAAAAATTAGTAACAGGAACATTGCTCAAATGAAAGGTCGTTGGAAACGGCTTTACAAAAGTGCACAAAAATGGGTTGGTTCATTTCGAAAAGCATATAGACGAAAAAAAACTGGAATGAGTATGAAAGATGTCGAGAGTGAGGCCCATAAAATTTATGAGTCGTATAACAGTAAGTTTAATGACTATTGTTTTTAATACTGTTATGTGTGATATGTGTGATCATGAGAAATGGGATTTACTGCTAGGTCAGGGCATAACACGTATCGAACGTGAAGTGACTGATGAAAAAAGTGGTGGTAGCACAAAAAGATCAAGAACTAGTGAGGAAGGGGGTTATTAAGTGTGATTGATGAATGTAAAATATATTTTTAATTTAACCAACTGGGCTAACCTAGTTGGCCACCAAGGATTCCTTGTGAGTCCTTGGGGAGGGGATGTTTGGCTAGGGGAGGTCTCAAGTTCGAGTCACACCCGGGACTTTTACCCCTTCAGGTGATAAAAAGGAGGAATAGGAGGGTCACTGCTAGACCTGAACCACTAACATCTAACAAGCCGTTGTAAAAAAAATATATATTTTTAATTTATTTTTTTAGTAATAATTTATTTGTTTGGAAATAAATAATTATTTTTAATATTTATAATCAGTTTTAATAAAATAAAATATATATTATGTTATATTTAATTAATTAATAAAATAGTAGGTTGGATTGGATTGCTAATGAGAGTGAAAAAGTGAGTTAGATTGGGTTGTGTAAGTGGAAGAGAGAGAAATTAGTTTTTTTTTTTTTAATGTAAAGTGAGATTAGGTTGGGTTGCTAATGGGAGTAGTCTAAGCAACTCAAATTTTTTTAAAGAGAAAATCAATTACTATTTGGATTTGAAATAATTACACGGTTACTCCATTTGATTTGTCTCAAAATACATACATTGTCTTTGAAACTACTTTTTGATATTGATCGTTACCGTGGTTACAAAATCTTTCACGGATAATTCTTTTTCTAACGATCGTTACACAAGTCTATTAATGTGAGGGTATAATGGTCATTTCAGTAAATTCAGGATTTGCGAGTGTAATTTCGTAACTATATAGATCATTCGCGCCATTTTTTTTATTTTCAATTTTTAGATTCATTTAAATTTAATATTATCCTTTTACATGTATTTAAGTAATTTATTTTTTTAACAAGCTTTTCAATTTAATTTATTTATTTTAATTAATTTTTTTGTAACGGTTATTTTTTTACAATTAAAATGATTAGCTTAAATATTTGTTTATTCAAGTTTCTTTAAGTGTTCGAATCTACGTCAACTCATTGAGAATATCACAAGTTTCTTCAGACAACCACTACGCCTCTACGTTCCTCCGTCATCTCGTGGCAGTAGCCACGATCATTACAAAGATGCCAAGTTAGATCACATCAATTATGAAGATCCTAACCACAATGCCACCAATGATGACGGAGACGGCGGTGCGATCGGACCTGATGATGGTGAAGTGGATCCATTGGATGCGTTTATGGAAGGAATTTATGGAAGGAATTCATGAGGAGATAGGTATAGAGATGATGAAGAAGATGTTCCGATGGAGAGTTCATTACCTTATCCTTAGCCATTAGGTTCCAACAATTTTTCCTTAATTTTCATAGGAGTTGTTCCCAGGCATACTAAAAAAACAGGCCTTCCTTGAACTATTTGGTCATGCAATACTTATTAAAGACAAAGAACCAAATGCATTTCGACCCGAGACAACGACGGGTTATGTGCCCCTGCGGGGATGGAGCAACAAAAGTTTTGAGAATTCAAGAGAAGGCCCAACAATTCGCCAATCCACTCGATTGAACCCTTAAGAAATACCTGACCTGAGAGCAAAGAAGGATGTAGGGTTGGCGTCTGATGTGTAACATGTTGGTGATTTATCACCAATATGATTAAAGTGTAATGAGATTAAACTTATCGACCAATTTTATCTTAATGAATATCAAACAAGATTGGTTGGTGCGGGGTGCACACTTGTTTTAATTCACTTTGATCTCACGAGGGTCCGGGGGCAACGCCCCCGGTAGCAGGGTCCAAGGGGCGGCAACCCCTGGTTGGGGTCGATATTCCTTTAAAGAAAATGCATTGGAAATCCAAATTTTGGAAATAAACCCGGTTTTGACCTACCCGTTTGAAATGTTGTTAAACAGTTTTTCAAACGGTTATGATAACTACATTTGGTCAGTTTCTATTCGAATTTCGGTATAGGTTTTCACAACACACACACATATTCCGTTGTTGATAACTTTGAGTTTTATCCGATTGAATTTTCGACTGTACCATCGAAATACTTCAATCTGAAAGTGTTTCACGACTCTCATTGCATCCAAGTAATCGATATCCCTAATTTCTAACATAACATGCTGGTTATAATTTGGATGAAGAGGTTTATGCTGCTGCGAAAGCGATTTATGCTGGATTGTTGGAGTATGATTCCGATGATAATCCGATTGTTCTTGATAAGAAGAAAATTGAACCTATTGCGGCTTTGAATCATAGTTCGATTGATTACGAACCAGTTAATAAGGATTTTTATGAAGAAAAACCTTCCATATCAGGTGTATAAAGATTACAATTCGTGTTGTATTGTATACGGACATATCCTGGTAGGCTGGTAGTATATTTTTCCCGAGTTTACAAGTATTACGGGAATACTTGGTACTTGATAATAGGAACATAGAATACATCTAGCTGAATGAAGACTAGGGTTTATCGGGCAGTACTGTTTAGCTCATGTGTAACCAGATGATAGGTAAGGGATAATTCTCAGGCAACACAATTATTTTACATCCAATAATTTAGTCTTTAGTAATATTGAAGTGGTGATTAAAATCTATAGATAAATGATGATAACTCTAATGTGGACTGGGGAACTAGAAGATTATGCAAGTCTTAAAGTACCCTTACTAGTTAGAACATTGGAATAGACTTCATATCTTGAAGTAGTTGGTGTAGGAGAATAATCAGTTCAAAAGCATTTTAAAGCAGTGAAACTCTAGAGATTTGACTCAAATATTTTAAACCTCAAATTATAGATAAGCAATCTATATATATACAATCCATTTAGTAAATACACTTCAGACTTATCTTATAGTTGTGATCCACATAATTTCTGTTAAGAAACCTAGATATAAAAGATCAGGACATGTCTATGGGTCATTAGGTACACATATGCAAAGTTATATTCTTGATCTCCGACTCAATATTAGCCAAGATACATAGCCATAGAAGTTGATAACTCATGATCTGGGAAGTGTTTTCTTCTTCTTTTTTTCACTCAGTGAAGTATATAATTCACTTTCTAACTTCTTTTGGTTAGCTTGCTGCAAAGATTTGTCAGATAGATTTTGAGAACACTTGTTAATGGGACCATTTCCAAAAATGTTTAAGGACACGAAAGCAGTCATGGCTGAATTTCCAGCTCTTAACGGTCAGAGTGTTTCTTATGCTGTACTCCAGTTCCCTAATGGCACAGTCAACTCACCACACACTCATCGACGGGCTTCAGAGCTATTGTTTGTTCTCATGGGTTCTCTACAAGTTGGTTTCGTGGACACTACTAACAAGCTTTGACTCAAATGCTGCAAGAAGGTGACATCTTTGTGTTCCCTAAAGGACTTGTTCACTTTCAATATAATTCTGATACTGAGAATCCTGCTTTGGCTCTCTCGGCTTTTGGAAGTGCGAATGCAGGGACTGTTTCAGTTCCAAATTCAGTTTTCAATACAACTATCAATGATGAGATATTGGCCCTGTCCTTTAAAACTGATGTTGCTACCATTCAGAAGATCAAATCTGGGCTAGCAGGCTAATTAGTTTTTAAGTACTTGCCAGATTGTATGTGAATTGAATCGTAGTTGTGGGTTTCAAAGACTAATAAATGTGTTATATGAACTGTTGAACAAAGATGCAAGTTTATTTAATCTCAGTAACCATTTTAACCTCAATGAAAAAATTAAAAACAATATTCAAGTACAACACTTCAGTATTATGGTTTAATGATGCGGAAATGATTATATTCTATGATTGCAAGAATTTTCTGTAGTTACGAACTACAAAATTCTGGAATAATTCAAAAATCTTATTTAATGATACATATATTATATAATAAAATGATATCCTGGTTGGAGTTGAATTTCAACAAGTTAGTGTTTTAGAGCATATATTGGAGATGGTATTATTAATTATCACCGAGGTGCCCTAGTGGTAAGACTTCCTAATGTCCTCACAAGATGTCTCATGTTTTCATCGAAATATAGCTGCTACACCAAAACTTGGCGCAAAGAACCAACCAGACCGACCTAGTGGATAAATCAGGAATACATAAACAAAAACGGCAATTGGAGCAGAGAATGAGATTGCATTATAAGGTCTCAATTGAACAGATCCCCGTTTGATACCGGAGAAAGCAAATCTTGGGTTTCGTTTTCCTTGTGATGGGCCTGGAAGGGGGGAGGGGACATTGACGTGAGGGGGCAGGGATGGCTATATTTCTGGGAGCGAACTCCGGTCAAATATGAAGAGTGGACCATTTGTATCTATATGCATCAGGATCCCGATTCATGGATCTCTCGGTTCGAGAAAAAAAAAAAAAGAAAAGAGGAACGAACCATCTCTTCTGACTCTTTTTCAAATTTTCATATGTAAATATCTTGGGGGTTGGCAAGGAAAAGGGTCGGAAACGGTCACAGAGATACCCAATTAGGCCGTGTACATCTAAGTCAAAAAGACTCGTCATTGTAATTTTATAGAAGTTTATATACAAATGCATCATATACTTATAGAACCCATGCTTTTAAAAGCTGACTGATTGGTTGGTCGGTCCAAGACACGAGCTTATAATCCTTGGACATACCACTCAACTGAGAATTAATTAATCAAAGGAATATACAGTTAAAACAAAAGGGGGTAGAAGTTTTATTCATCATTTAAGAACATTATTGATGTTTGAAATCCGTTAACAAGAAACACAAATACAAACTGTCAGGTACGTGATCTTAATTAGCCCTATAGTCCAGATTTGATCTTCTGAATGGTAGCAAGATCAGTTTTGAAGGACAACACTAATATCGGATCATCAATGCTCGTATTGAAAACTGAATTTGCAACAGAAATAGTCCCTGCATTCGCACTTCCAAAGGCCGAAAGAGCCAAAGCTGGATCACTGGCATGACAATTATATTGAAAGTGAACAAGTCATTTAGGGAACACAAAGATGTCACCTTATTTCAATGTTTGAGTAAAAAGCTTGTCAGTAGTATCTACAAAACCAACTTGTAACCAACCCATGAGAACAAACAACAGTTCTGAAGATTGTGGATAAGTGTGGATGGGTTAACTGGGCCATTAGGAAACTGTAGTACAGCATAAGAAACATTTTGACCGTTAAGAGCTGGAAATTCAGCCATGGCTGCTTTCGTGACCTCAAACGTTTTCGGGAATGGTGCATCAACAAGTCCTCTCATTCTAGTAAACGTGAAGAAGTTTCCGTCTATCGGGGCAAATGAAACTTCTGGAGTAATGAAATGTGAGAGAATGTCTGGATCACCAGCCATTGATATCTGCAGAGTGGCACATGAAAGTACTGAAAATAGCATGAAAAATTGAAGCTTTGATGCTACCAAGAAAGTGAACAGTTTGATGAAGTCTTGCTTGAGTTAGTGATGTAGTTTCGTGTGTGCATATGTACATGTGTATATATATGCACATAGAATTCGATTTATTGCAAACAAAGAATATGCGCTTATGCTCGTAATATTTTACTAAAGATGTCATTTACAATTACTCGTATGTGCTGAACAAAGTGTGGAGCTAAGAAATTTTAGTATTTCTTTTCTTTTTGTGTGTGTGTGTGTCTATGGTTGTAAGTTGACCCAAAGGATATAAAACGAGAAGCCTTGGATACTTTACATAGTTCTATCTTGATGAAACAATGCTGAACAGCCAATATGATATGAGCTTTTTCAATATATTTTACATCTGTTTGGTTGCTCTTAACCTTTTATGTCACTTTTTAATTGCATTTGTGTATGTTCTAATCATTGAATGCTCAAAAGTATATATGATCTAAGCAAAATTATTTGAATAAAGTTGAGACAAGGTGAAGCGTGAACACCAATTTGTAACTCCAACGATATAGTGGTATGTCTTTTTATATGATCTCTATCAAGATGGTATTAGAATTTCGATTCTTGGACAACAGGACTTATTCATTTTCAGTACCACTGGAACCAGAATCAATCTGGAATCACGACTACTGAGTTGGGAAGTGTAGCAGACCATTGTACTTGACCCATTATGGAAAAAAAAAAGAAAAACTATAAAGGCGAAAATGAAGTATATTGATGTGGATCCTAAAATGATACAAGATGAAATAACAATTACTTATGAAGAAGGTAGAATGACTTCCTCAGTATTAAAACAAGCATTAAACCTAAGTAAGAACATGAAATACTTGAACAACTACAGAACTTAAATTTCTTTGTAGCTGTATATTTCTAGCTTCTCACTAGCCTTTTCCAAATTATGTAACCGGAAAATTATTATTTAATTTGTGCTGCAAACAACACCTTACATAATTCTTCGTTGTTATTCCGAAAAAGAAATACAAAACAAGGAATTCCACTTTTAAAGTACTGCTTTTACTATTGACAGCTAATCTTTAACATGAAGATGAGCTTCTAAAATTCCTGTGATTTTTATTCTTTTTATATAAATTTTGTCTCTCCCTATTAACTGGTACCTGACACTGAAGTACTAATTAAAATGCACTACTAGAAAAGCACCATCACCAACGAAAATTTAGCAAATGCTTGGAAGTCATTGCAAAAATCACACTTTAGCAACCATATGGTTCACGATCCAATCATCCAACCTACAAAACGAAAAAAGTTCGCTTAACTAACGACTCTATTAGAAAGTAGAATTAGCAACTTTTACATGAATTTTCAAGTGGATGAGATTGGTCCAGTGGTCTTAGTTGGAGATGGGGAACTCTAAAATCAATTGGTAAACGACCAAGCAATCACCAGGATCATTGATCAAGAATTCAGTCCACATTTTAGAACCTTCAAAAGTAACACCGGGCTACAAGTGTAACTCCCAGTCTCCCACAGTCCCACTTGTCAGAACCTTTTGTAGCCCAACTCCCTAAAGCCCACGAGTCAATTAGTTATAGTAGCCCACAAGCTTATATACATGATTTGGTTTCTTTTTTTCAATGTGAGACTTGAGTCATGTTCAACCTCTCGTAAGCTCACTTGAAAAATTGTAAACATTCATAAAAGCGGTACAACTTAGACAATTATTAGATGCTGTTTTTAAATGAGTGATATTGGTATACAACCAATCAATATTAAATTTTGTATTCATTACTTACAAGAATTATATAAATCTACGTAAAGGTTGTATCAAATTACGGAAATTTGATTTACTGATAATAGAATAAGTTGAAACATTAGAATAACAAAAAGCAGTTCTTTTATTTTGATTTGATATATATGTAGTCTTGTATTTCTTGAAATATATATTACTTGTGGTTCATGGTTGTAAAAAATATCCCCAAAAGTTGATATTTATTGGCTATTAAATTTGATACTATGAAACTTCTCTTGTTTACGATACAATGCCATATTTTGTTAGGAATTATGGCCACAAACAAGAACGTACAATAAGAAGACTGTACTCCGTAACTATAAACGAATCAAGAAAGCAATTAAACATGTGATAAAGATGTACGAGGATGTAAACGACACAAGGAATTTAACATGGTTATATCCAATCTACTCGATTGGTTTAATCCACGCTTTACTAGAGAGAAATCTTATTAATTTCGTAGGTTAGGTATACAAGAATATGAGAAAAGGAAAGTATCCAAAACAAATAGGTTTTTTGTCGCCACCAACAATCCCACCAGAATCGTATTCACAAACTAGATGATCCCACCGGGATCAAAACTCATTCTACCAGGATAGATCTGTTGTCCAACTTTTCACATTCGATCCCATTGGGATCTAAAGCATCTCACTGGGTTGCTTTTTTTTTTCTCCTTTTAGCTTTCCTCTTGTCAAATCTTCACACCCAACAATCTCCCACTTGAAGATTTAACCAAATCCCAAGATTAGTCAACCCATCAAATTCCCATTCAACCAAGTAGAATCTGCCTCTTAGGACCTCCAGAGGTAGATGTGCCTCCCTGTAGATATCAAAGTAACGACCTTATATTGAGCGAGTCTCTTAGCGGATTGAGTCATGTTCTAGCTAGCAGCCTTGATGCATTTCAAAATTATTCTTTCTTTGGATTAGAGCAGAGAGAACCACCAATAGGAGATCGGGAAGTTTATAAGAAAACAGGTAGTTAAGTTGGAAGTACTTTTCCACCCATAATGGATAGTTTCACGAGCATGTGTGCTATTACTGTATAACCTTTTGGTGTTAATATAATTCCCTAACACACTGACCTTACCACACATTTGTACAACTTGCAAATAATGCTCCTTTCTCCTTTGTACCACTTGTAAACCACCCACTTGGTTTAGATAAGTTCGGTTATTGGTTCCATAGTTCTCTATGTTATGGTTCTGATTTGGTCGCAGTGAACACAATGATCATAGTGGAGTTTTTGTTACAATTTATAATGCTATTAGTCTTCATACATATTTGCGACTTTTTTTCAATTGGTACTTGAATCCACAACCTTGGATTGTAAGATTAACTTGATGCTGCTAATACATGGTACAAATTTTCTAAAAAAATGTAATATTTTACAAACAAATAAAAGTATAGCGTCCCCATTCGTAACAAATGCACTGTTCACTTGTATAAACATGTCTAAAGTGTAACTAGTCTCGAAATTAGCTTTGAGAAGTCAATGTTGATTGCTAAACCAACGAGGAACTTGACAACATGTGCACAAAAGCAAACCCCAAAGCATTTACCTATTGCTGACTCGCTCATCACTGAAAAGGTATACCTAATTAGCAACATAGAACTTTTTATAAAATCATTTTAAAACACACTTCTTACCCTTTAAAGCCAAAGTGTTAGATGTCAAGACAAATATATCGATTATGAAAATCACCAAAAGAGGAAACTCCCATACCTAAAGAAATTAGATCAAACTCAATATCGGAATAATTTAGATTATGCTTAAAATTTAAGCAAATTATAAACAAGAAACGTACCATCGTTGCTATAAGGAACAATTTTAAGTAGCTTGAGGCAAGGATCATAAGCCATATATTGTACCTGAAAAGGGGTAGAAACAAAACAGTGCAATTAAGATCCGACACTAGTATGAAATCGTGAATGTACATATTATGAGATGAATTATGTATCAACAATGACTCTTGAAGTTGAATCAATCATAAATATCTGCTTACCTGGATTCTTCAGAGGACATATTCAATATTGATCTTGTTCCAACAAGTATTATGCTAATAAACAAAAGATTTCCAGCAAAGGCGTCCAGCAATATCTACAATCACAACGATGACTTTGAGTCAAATATTTGATGTAATTGGTATCTAAGCTTAAAATGAAGACGTACGCATGTACCTTTCCACATGCCCAAATTAATGAAGCTAAGCTCGGATCTGAACCCCAACCCTCTTCATTTGTAAGTAGTATAGAAGTTCTGTCTTATAAGTAGCTAAGGGTAACAATAATGAGTATATGATTATCGTATTACTTGCTGAATGAGATTGTACAATAATAGATATAACAGATCAAAGATAAAGAAAAAAAGGAGTAAAAATGGATACAAGCATCCAAGAGAAAAAACCCAAAAGTCAACTTCCACATCAGTCCCTGCAATGAATATGATAAGGATTTCAAACAGCCAATTGTAACTTAGCAGGGTGTGTGGCCTAAAGTGATATATAGCAAAGTGTCTGGACCTCAAATTTCATGGCTTTCCGATCAAACATGTTATAGAAGAGATGTCTATATGCTTTGGCCTTGTGAAGAACCAAATCAACTAGAAGAATCTAAAATAATGTGAAAGTTAGTCAGAGCTATGGCTAAACCAATATATATATATATATATAAGTTTCACTCAGATGTAAAATATTAATGAAAGAATTATGTTTACCATGATCTCACATTCAATGTACTCATCTGCAACTGCTTTGCAATTTTGCTGTCATCATGATTTCAAAAAATCTTTCACATAAATTTGCTTTCAAATCTTGAAACAATAAAATGATTATGATTGAAAATACAACTTACACATTTCATCAGGCGGATATTTCCTGGTGAATATTGCACGTAGAGAGTTTTTATATGATATCCACACTGGACACATCGGAAATTCATCTCTTCCAACCAGCCACCTTTAAGTTCATAACAAACAAGACTAAGAACACTTGGTAATTAGTACTTAATATATATAATTTCGAATCGACAATTTGACCATAAATTTCAAATTTGTCATGTTTCTTTCTATGATGATACATACTCAAGAAAGTACCAAACTCATATAAAACTACTTTTCGAGTCTAAAAACACAATAAGCTAATAAGCACCTCAAAATACACAATCACAATCCTGTCTCTGATACTAAATTGAGGTAAATGTCTGAATATGTTAGTTATCCATTTTCACCTATTAACAACTTGCAAGTTATTTTCCTTCAGTAATGGAGTTGTTAAGTAATACGATAATCATTTACTCATTATAGTTATCCTCAGCTACTTCTAAGACAGAATTTCTATACTACTTACAAATGAAGAGGGTTGGGGTTCAGATCCGAGCTTAGCTTCATTAATTTGGGCATGTGGAAAGGTACATATGTACGTCTTCATTTTCAAGCTTAGATAGTTAGATACCACTTACATCATATATTTGACTCAAAGTAATCATTGTGATTGTAGATATTGCTAGACAGCTTTGCTGGAAATCTTTTGTTTATTAGCACAATACTTGTTGGAACAAGATCTATATTGAATATGTCCTGTGAAGAATCCAGGTAAGCAGATATTTATGATTCATTCAACTTCAAGAGTCATCGTTGATACATAATTCATCTCATAATATGTACATTCACAATTTCATACTAGTGTGAGATCTTTATTGCGCTGTTTTGTTTCTATCCCTTTTCGAGTATAATATACGGCTAAAGATCCTTGCCACAAGCTACTTAAAATTGTTCCTTATAGCAATAATGATATGTACATGGTGACGCTATAGTTTTATTTGTTTGTAAAATATTACATTTTTTAAGAAAATTTGTACCATGTATTAGCAGCATCAAGTTAATCTTACCACCCAAGGTTGTGGATTCAAGTCCCAATTGAGACAAAGTTACAAATATGTATAACAAAAACTCCACTATGATCAATGTGTTCATTGCGACCAAATCAGAACCATAACATAGAGAACAATGGAACCAATAACCAAACTTACCTAAACCAACTGGGTGGTTTACAAGTAGTACAAAGGAGCATGCTCCAAAATTTCGACAAAGATGTCGTAAGGTCAGTGTGTTAGGGAATGCAATGGCTCTGCAAGATAAAAAAATTTTACAGCAACATAACTAAAACATATAATTAAGTCATGTAATTAACCTCATATGCAATCGCTTTGCAAAATTCAATACATCTTCTGTACCAATAAACAATGCTACAAATCCATCATCATTTTTACTTAGTTCTTTAAAGTTAGGTTGTTTGTAGAATTCTAAACCTTTATATACTTACATAACTTATAGATCAGTAAGTCTCTCTTAATTATAATAAGACAATGTTATAACTCATACTAATAGTCTGCTTATCGGAAAGAAACCACCTTTTAAACTATAGGAGTATCAATATATAAGTTTTAGTGTTTGACTTTGACTTTATATAACGTCCAACTATTCTAGGATCCTGACCCTACTTTTGACATAAAATTGTATTAAATATCAACGAACATAAAACAGTTAGGGATGAACGACAAGATCTGATATCTAGCAGTTAAGCTTCTCGTTTTTCCTAAACAAGAGCACAAAGTTATCAACTAATCTATAAATTTCAGTGTTTGACTTTTAAAAGTCAACTACTCCATAGATACTAAACCCTAGTTTGGACAAAAAAATATCGAATTAAATACTAAAGAACATAAAACAGTTAGGCATGAACGAGTGACAAGATCTGTAATATAGCAGTATTAATTTCACGTTTTTATAAAAAGAATAGCACAAATTCATCAAGTATTCTGAACATTTAAAGCTTCAGGACACCAGTTGAACTGTCAACCTGGTGACCCAGTCAACTATCCGAGTTATTGTAAAAACCGAGTTTTAACACCATGCTCTTTTCTTCATCCTCCCTAAAATAAAACCCTCAACTTCATCACGATCAGAATCTCATACACCCTAAAAGCACAGTCAAAATAATCGAACGTCAAATGGGTGCACCTTCGTATGATCGATCGCCACTTTGAACTACGTCAACTTCCTTATCGATTCGACGATTCTTATACTCAGTAACATTCCTAATCTACTTGGCTCAAAATGGAGACTTCGTGTTTGTTCACTTAACCTAATTAATGGTAACTACACTTGATTTAGTAATTATTTTGCGTGTTCTAATAGTTTCAATTAATTGTGTATCTATGTGTAATTTTGTAAGTATCATTTTTGCCAAGGTCGATTGGGATTCTTGCTCTATTTAGAGAGTAAATTTACAAGAAGGATGTCAAATGGATCATTCTGCATTGTTTAAGCATATATGTGTTTATGCTTAGACAGTTGAATATATTCATAGGGACAAAAAAGAACAAGTTGCAGTTAAGCTCCTGAATATTTTGATTTTAATATGGGTGCAGATTCCCAAAGAAAGTAAATAGATTTTTGAGGGAACGTATGTGTTCTTCATATTAGACACTAACTGAAGTTTTTGATGTCAATTTTATAGTAAAGTTTGTGGTGTTTGTGAGATGAACCGGGAACTAAGGTCCTATATATATCATGCAGTTTTGTTGCAAAGGCAAAGTTTCTCATTTGAACTCACACCTATGGTAAGTATATGAAATTAGTAATAAGTGTCACTTTTTTCCAATTAGTGCATTATTTTGTAAAATATTGCCACCATATTGTATCACGAAACATAAAACCATCATGTTCTCAAGTATTTTCACTAAAACCACTAGTCGCCCCCTCCAATTCCAAAGCCTTAGATGTTCAAAAAAATGGAAGCATCTTTGGGGTATTTTTTTGGCAATCTCTAGCCTAACTGCAGTGGATCATATATATTGGTTTCATATTGTGTAACCATATCCTAAATATGTTTTTGACCCATACAACTTCCAGCAACATCAGCAGGAACTCAGCAACAGGAAACATAAATAACAGGAAGTCAATAAAGAGGAACAAGTAACATGTAACAAGGGCTAAATAAACCCAACATAAATAACAGGAAGTCAGGAACAGACATTTTGATCATGTAACATGTAACAATCAATAATCCCAGAACAAGGGCTAAACAATCAATAACCAAAGTGAAACAATCAATAAACAAAGTAACGGGAACATAAATAAACAAAGTGACAGGAACAATCAATAAACATGTTTGTTTACCCAATATAAATAATATATAACATGTAACAATCAATAATCCGCAACATAAAGAAACAAATAAAACTAATCCCAGAACAAGTTTGGATCTTTTGATCATGACAAGAAAGAATTACCAGCATGATTAATTCATTATATTAAAATCAAAAACAAAATCACAATCAAATCATATTCGAAATTAAAGAATGAACAATTGAACATAATCAAAAATCGAAATTAAAAACGAAAGCAAACCTTGAAGAAACCCAGATATGTGCGCGTGTGCGCGATTTTGAGAAACCCAGAAAGCCAATCGTGATTCTGTAAATTCAACTCCGGTTAACTTTCATGTGGTATGTAAATTCAACTCCTAAACACAAATTCCGATTAATATTCGGCCCCAAAATGATAAATGTTGAACTCCGGTTAATTTTCATGTGGTATGTATTTTAGAGAGTTCAAAATTTGGTTTATTTTCTATTTTCTTTACTTTCCCTTTTCTAGATTTATTTTTCTTTAAATTAAGTAAAAATAGCATTTGAATACACACGGCATCAATCAAAATGTCATTTTTCTATGTCGGTGTATTTTATACCTAAAATGATGTTTCTTTTTCAAAAATAACACCGTATTTTAGCTTGGTTTATTTTGCATAACACATTAAAATAAGTTAATTGATAATATTTACCATTCAATTTAATTTAATTGATGGTTGTATTGTATAACAATTTCATGTTCGCGAAAAGTGAAGAGGCTTTATCCTTGAGAAATGGTTTGAACAATATAAAGTAACTACTTTTGTAATTCACGAACCCTTTGATATGATATTATACCATTCAAGTTAAAAGAAGTCAAAATTTTTATTTGTTAAAAATTTCAAGATGATTGCTATGGGAGTTTGGTCGACAGTGGTTCCATTAGGAACGTTATCCTTAGGACTTACAGTTTCTTCGGTTGTTCTTATTGTTGCAAGCTTTATAATTTTTAGGGAAAAAAGAAAGTTAATTGTCTTTAAAAAAATTAAGAATATTTTCATGAGAAAATTTAACATAAAATTATAAACTGAGTATATAGAATACTCTGAGTAATAGCATATTTTCTTCCTACTTTATTTTATTTTATGTTTAATTTAAACTTAAAAGAATTAATCAAACTTATTTTATTTGATGAAAAGAATCAAAGATCACAAATGTTATAAGTTGCCGGAGTTGCATATGGTTGTGATAAGAAGAGTTCAAATTCGTCTTCCTAGATTGAAAATAATCTATATATAAGAACTAATGAACATAAATCTACCATTGTTTCGATAAACCCAGTAAAACTGTGCATCACTTATGTGTATGGTACAAACTCTTAATGTACAATTTTGGTGAATTTATCAAAATTATTGGTGGAAATATCATCACCCAAAAGTTCTCATCATTCTTTTCTAACATGTTGTCCTCACTGAACCCAACCCCATATATATGTGCGTGCGTGTATGTTCGTTTTTATAAAAATTGTCTTCAGTTCAGCCCCAAAATAATTTTCTTTAACGTATGTGTGCACCTTAGTAGTTCACTTAAACGGCTTACTTAAAACGGTGAATAGAAGTATACACGAGAGTTCTTGCATTGGGGCTTGCTTTGATGATGGGTAGGCTTGTTGTGCTTTGGCCCTTTAAATCAAGGCAGAAGGCTTATGGCTAAGCATTACACTTGTTTGCATGTTAACGTTTTCACGTTACATTAGTTTTTCCAAAAGCTATCATTTCACACTTATTTGTCCATAGGGAATCTATTAATCTTCTTTTCTCATTCAGTAAATCGATAATTGTGTTGCCATGTCACGTACAAAAAACCAGAAGACTACGAAAATATAATAAAACAAAATACCCATATGAGTTTTTAGTCCAACAGAGGGTAAAGCATAAGCTCGTTTTGTTTTCACAGTTAATGTCTACGGAATCACCAAAGTCTTCTTTCCATGGCTCAATGCTTGATTTTCCATAGTACCGAGGAGTTAGACTTGTTAGCAGCAAACCTTAAGGCAGGTGAGTCCATTCTACATTAAGTGACTTCAACTTGAACTCCAACAAATATAGCAACTCTTTATATCTCGATTGTTTTCGCTTTAGGACTTCATAGTATGCTGTTAATCCAAGCCATTCCACTTCTCTTTTTTTCACTTTAAGAATCGGCCTTAAACTACTGTCCACAACTAAGGAATACATTCGTTTTTTCATAAGCTTATACATATACCTGAGAAAATGTTGGTAAATAAGACGTTACAAACTACACACTCTTTCCTAAAATAAAGACGATGGTTGGTGAATGAAGTAAGTGCCCATATTCATTACCTGATGGAGTTGTGGATAATGGCCGAATAGGATCCTGAGTCAAAACAACAGATGTCAAGTAATTCACACAAATAGCAGTGGAACTTCATTGCGCATAGCAGAAATGTTTGATGGATATTCAATCTAACTACTGCTGCTGAGTTGATATGTGAATCGTAAAAAATAGCATGACATTTGGGTCTGAAATAATAACAAGTTTTTTCCCTGAAATGACAACCTGGATTCCCTTGCCAACAAACTGTAAGGGTTGACCTTAAATGACCATCCAGGTACCTAATGCAACAAATTAATAAAAAGATAGCATAAGTTTATTATAACATGACACTCCAATGTAAGATATTTGTTGAAGGAAAAACCTTGTGTAGTCTGCCTGAACATCTAGAGTTTTGCAGTTGATCAACAAACCACTCCACCGAAGAAACTTAGTATCATTTTCGTCAATATACACCCTATTTAATGAAGTACTACTCTTGTCTACATTGAAACTTAGACCAAATTTTTCTTTGTTCATGTTGCAATTATACTCACAGAATCCTCTTTCTAACCTCGAGCAGAATGCAAGAGCCTGTTTTCTTGATGTTGATATGAAAAGAAAATCATCAATAAACCTAAGTAGCAAATCCTGTCTATCTGAAACTCCAGTTTCGGTGACCTTATTTAGAAATGGAACAAGTTTGGAACTTTCCATGTGTCCCAAGAAAATTGAGCAAAGCAGTGAAGACAAAATACTTCCTTGGGTTATACCAACATTTTGCAGGTAAAAACTGTTATCTACACGCAGCACGTTGTACTTGACATGCTGTTGAAGATTAAAATGAAGATCGTCTTTCCTTGCTGTTCTGCTTCTACCCTGAAGTATTCAAGGTACAGATATATAAGTATGTATATGACTATACGTACTTCTATGTATGCATGTCCATATGCATACATATATGTGTGTGATATATATGTGATACCTGATTAACAAGGACACTATGAAATGAGCGAGCATGAACATGAGATTGGAACTTTGTAGACATATTGATACGTTGGCAGATTTTCATAAATCCATTTGATGACACTATCTGGTTAGTTTGATGTAAAAGATGATCATCAGTTATAACATCTTTCATTACAAGGAGAAGTTTATCCTGCTCAATGGAATCATAAGCTTCTTGAACATCAGCCACAACCATATATACACAAGGTGACGTGTTCAATCCACTTTTCACATGAGAAATAAATTCACGTAACTTTAAGTGCGCGTCACTGTAACTGAACACTGATGAGCCTAACCTTTCTGGTTTTTTTAGTTGCACTTCTTTTAGTGCAACATGCAGATCTCGAAGAACAACATTCACAGGCTTGAAAGCCTTACTAGCATATCTTAAAGGCAGTCGTGATGATGATTTAAGATTAGCTAGTGGTCGAATTCCATTTACTTTTGGACGGAATCTAACCCTGGAGAAACCAAAAGTTCTAGAACATACAATCTTTTTAACAGATTTCATATCTAACAAGCTATAGCAGTGCTCCTTTAAGCATGATATGGAGTTTTTCATCAGATTCTCCCAACTTGATTTCTCGTAAAAGAAGACTTCTAGTTTTCCATGCTCACTTTCAGTTATATAAACCTTAGCTTGTAACAATGGCACTACAAGGTATGTAAAGAACCAAAAGATCCATCTTCTTAAAATATCTCGTTTTGTACTCAAGTTGCAGATAGAGTTCCTATCTGATAGGAAACGGAAATTTGATATTTTCAGTTTATGCATACATTGATGCAAGAAACTTCTCATATATCCGTAGCCTGATAAACTCAGATATATTCTTTCTAAGAATCCTGCAATTTGATGAGGTTGCTAACAGCTCGCGAGGAACAATGCTCCTACACGCTGCCCATATAAATGACACCACCTGCCTTTTTGAACAATGCTGTATCACAACTGAATATGAATGAGATATTCTCAGATGAGTAGTAACTAAATAGCCTTAACAAAACCATGCTAGTCAGTATAGAAAACTGAGTTAAAAAGTGGCATTGTGACTTAAAGAAACTCATAATCCAATGGATAAATATTTCTTCATCAAATACCTACCCCGGAACTTACCCCAGAGAGGGAGTTCTCACCTTCATTGGCATTGATTATTTAATATGCTTATTCAATATCCTTTCACGTGGGCAATGAGTTGCTCTCTGTATAAGAATCTTAAGTGAAGAGAGTGATATCTGTAAATAGAAACTAGGGGAGTATAAGAACGCCTTGAGAAACTCATGAGCTCAAAACCAATTAGGACATTTTTATAGTAATCAACAAGAAGAAACCTCAGAATAATACATAAACTTACAACGGTATAAAGATACTTTATAAGACAGAGATCAAATACAACAATAAACTTACAACGGTATAAAGATACTTTATAAGATAGAGATCAAATACAACAAAGAATTGAAAATGATCAAATAACGTTTTTTTTTTAAAAAAAAGGGAGAGAGAAGATAAAAACCCATCAAACTTTTAAATAATTCCCATTCATGGTAATGACCTAAGACTGGTGTTCCTACATCATCATTTTTGACTGCTAACCAGGCTGGATTAACATATCAGAAACTTAAGTTTATCAGCCTAAATCAATAGTTTTGAAATTTTGATTCTTGTCAAAGTAACTTCTTTATTTAAAATAAAATTCAGAGAAAAGTTGGTTACCTTTTTATGCAATTAACCCACTTAAATTTATATCTGTGAATATGTACAAAAATCTCATTGCTAGACTTACAGGCATGTTGTTTTAGAAGTGCAAATGTTTCTGTGAGAGCATATGTTTGAGTGACCGACTATGCCGGCATCACTAAACCCAAAAACTTCTTTCAAGAGAGCACTCGCACCAACAACATTTGGCCTCAGAGAATTTAATATGTCTAGCATCTTAAGGTCATCAAAAATACTATTAACATTAACTGTAACATTCTATACAAATGATACAACAGCTTGGCAAGGATACATTTGCTGGGAAGAACTGATGACCCACGTTCCAGTTTATATAGCATTGATCGCTTACTAATCTGAACTTCACTGGGAAGTTTCTACAGTCTTTCCCAAACAGAAAAACAAGAGCACGGGAATTTCATCTGTGGATATATAATATTATACAACCTAAAATTGTAACTTTGTAAAATTCATATTGATCGCAATACATTAAAGCAATCTATAACTTATAAAACAGAAAAGATACACACACACAACACTGGAAAACTAAGTACCTTTTCCACAGG
The DNA here is from genome assembly GCA_963921325.1 of Logfia minima. Taxonomy (NCBI): domain Eukaryota; kingdom Viridiplantae; phylum Streptophyta; class Magnoliopsida; order Asterales; family Asteraceae; genus Logfia; species Logfia minima. Next base: position 16,969,300 of record OY992770.1, read on the forward strand.
TAAAGAACAGTTTGTATCACACATGTTCTGAAATGACAGCTTCCTGCGTTTATGCCTGTGCTGTCGAGCGTGTGATCTTGATCGCTTCCCAGACTTAGCCACAGACAGAACTCCGTTATCTGGAGCAGTTTCATTACAGTCAACACTGAGTATGGAATCTCCATGACAACTCATGGAACTTTCTGGCATATCAATGTTCATGGAGACAGGGTTAACTTCACAATACCTCTCTGGAACACCTGAGATTAATTTACATAAAGATGAGCTACCTGTAAACCGTGGACATATGAACATTTACATACTCTAGAGATTATTGTACAGTTCCAAAGTAATAAAATAATACAAAAAATAGGAAGACTTAAGAAAAACTTATGTTGATCAAAATACAACTATACAAGAGTCACAAAATAAAGTAAATGATAAAAACTATATTAAAATAATAAGGTACAAGTCAAGGAAAATAGCAAGCTTAGTTGTCAAATAGTTATTTCTAGCAATAATATGAAGGTCTTACCTAATGCAGGCTGTTGATTCTTGGACCTAGATGTATGCTTTAATAATTCCCAGCACAAGTCATCAGTGGGAAATCCTGCAACCTGATGATGTTTCTTTCCATTCAGAGGCATAAATACTGATGAATACCTCAAAATGAACCATGAGGCCATCTCCTACCTGCAAATATTATAAAGATTTAACCCTGATATATAGACCACACCAAAATCAAACCAATGAGTTGTCACTCCCTTCGTGCAAGTACTTAATTGATTTTGAATTTGCTCATTTCACAAAAAAAATTCTATATTGATCTTAACACTTTTTGAAACATTTTATTAGTTTAGATGGTTGAGGGTAATTTTTGCAAGAACTCAACCAAAAGAGACAGATATGAATTACCCTCTGTAATAGCAGACTCCGTGAAGCTGATGTCAGAGCTTCTAAAAAGATGCTGGAACTATGGAGCTGCCAAAATAAATAAATCCATTAGAACTAATATAGTTCTCCAGCTCAAAAACTACCATACATGTCTTTTGTATCGACAGAACTCAGAGCAATATCTTACCTTATTATAACCTGTGCATATCACATTCTTTGTACATATATTCTCACGTAAAATCATTTCAATTGTCCTTCTAACAATCTGTACCTATCCATCAATACAGTCTTTGTAAATTCAACAAAACAGTTTATAACATTCAATTAAAATAAAATTCAATTTGATTTAAACAGATTTTGCACCGGAAATAAAGCCCTAAACAATCAATTACATATTTCATGTCACATTATTATTTTCTCCAAAAGTCATCCGTATCACATATTCACATTAATAATAAAGCATAAAAAGCACAACTGTTAACCACAGAAGTCATAATTATATATACGAATATCAAATGAATCCGAGTGTGAGAAAGAAAGAGACCTCAAGTTGAGACCAGCGAGAATGAGGATCAAAAAATTGAAGAGAAGGTGCATCGTCGGAGATGACCACGAAGCACAGGTTAAAAAGATTCCGGTAATCGGAAGGATCGTCTTCTCGGAGAAGAAACGACATACGGTGACCGGCGCAACAACAACGAAGACAATTCCGTAATTATCTGTCCATAGGAAGTTGTAGTTCAACCCAGTTCGACCGTGATCGCGGAAGATTAGCCCGGTCTAAAAGGCCGGTTTTCCTCAAGTTGACATATATTAAGTTCGTTGTCTTCGATTATCATGTTGTGTAAAATTACATATGTGTATATCATTCTTCGTATATTTTGATGTTATATGGTCTTGCCGGATTTTTAATGATTCCCCAACATCCTTGAAGCACACCAAATGGTCAACATCCTTTCTTGCATATTCTTGGAATCTCTTCGAATTTTGTAGTCTTTTCCTCAATTCACAAGAGTCGCCCATTCAGAATAAATTCCGCCAGTGAGGTAAATATCTCTTCTTGAATTGAACCACATTCACATTATACACTACCTTGGAAGCTCTATCTTGGAGTAAATCATTAAAAAAAAAAGAACATTGATGTCGTTGTTCGAACCCGCAAGATCAAAGTAAGCGTGCCAAATCCACAAATAATACGAGGTCACTACTTCGAACATGATTGTAGGACAACCTTGATCACCTGTGTACTAACCTTTCCACGATACTGGACAATTTTCCAAGGTTAATGCATACAATCGATATTTCCGATCATCCCCGGAAAACCATGCAATTCTTGATGGTTAGCATGTAAACGTTGTATATCTTGGAGTATTGGTTTTCTCAAGTACTTAGTTGAGTATATAATAAATACCCATTTACAAGAATTGTCAAAACAATCGTTTGACATTTTTTGACCGATGTGTAAATATTCGTCAAACGAATCGCCGGCACAACCGTATGTCAATTGTCGTATGGCGGAAGTGCATTTTTGATACACGTTAAAACTAGGTAGACCAGTTGCATTATAACCTTGATGGAAATAACTAAAATATGGAGGTATTAGAAAATGAGAGTAAGATGTTATACCTTGACATATACGGATATACAATGATTTGCTCATCCTAAAGCGTCTTCGGAGGTAATCTTGCGGGAATGTTGGTTGAGGGGCAAAGTAGTCTTGCCACAAACATTCATCGGCCCTGAAACGATTTCTATGTAAGAATCTCCTAGGTTGCTCTTGGTCGCGAACTTTCAGCTTCGTCTTGTACATCTTTTTCCAACATCTCAAGATTATCGAGAATAGCAATCCATTTTAAACAAGCATTGAGTGCTTTGATATCTTCAATATCGGAATCTTCGCTCGAATTTTCGACATAATTTTCCTTTGGATCCATTACGATATTAAAATTGTGTGTGAATTTTAATTGTATAATATATGAAAGAAAGTATAAAAGATGGTAAGAATTGTGTGTTAATTTTAGGGGATATTAACAAAAATGCCCCCAATAAAATACAATTAAAAAAATTTGCCCTAAAAAAATCGAATTATTCAAATATGCCTCATCCGGTCGCAAGTGCGTTTAAAAGTCAAAATTAACGTAAAATGTCAAATTGAAGGTCAAGAAGGTCGAATTTTGAAACTTTTTTGGTTTGCCAATGGATAGATCTCGACAAAATACACAAATTAAAAAAAAAAACGGTGACTTAATCCGAGTTACGAGTCAAAAGATATGACATTTCAAAGTTTACGAGAAACTTAACACAATTTCGAGTCGGGGTCGCAAATTTCAAGATGGGGTTGCAAAATTCAAGTTTGGGTCGCAAAAATTCGAGTTTGGGTCGCAAGGTTTCAGTTGAGGTCGCAAATTTTGGCCAAAATCGAGTCGCAAATTACAAGTCGCGGTCGCAAATTACGAGTCGTGGTCGCAAATTCGAGTCGCAAGTGCAAACTGCGACTTGCGAACGGAGGGGGCAAATCGTGATAGTTTTTTTTTCCCGGGGCAAATTGGAATACATTGTTTTTTTAGTGATAGTCGATTTATTAGTGAACAGGGAAAAATATTATCTAGACGAGTGAATAGATTGACCTTGAAACAACAACGATTAATTACTATTGAACAGGAAAAAGAAGCAAAAGCTTTTTTTTGTTGAATACGAATTCGGGCCCCACTAGTTTTCGTCTTTGACCTTCTTGGCCAAGACGGAGGAGGAAGACGGCTAGCCGAAGACGAAGAAAGAAGCAGCTGTGCCAACAACGTCTTTTGAATACGCTCCAAAGATGTCCGGGAATGATGTCCATTGGTCTTACAGTATTAGATGTCATGACTACTCGCAAGTACAATTTGGGCCTACAATTTTATTTAAAAATAAGAAAAAGCAAAGGAGAAAGAAAAAGAGTAAAGGAAAAATGTAAAAAATATTTAAATATTGAAGTGGGCCAATATCTTTTACCGTCCTAGTTTCGTGTAATTTTTTACGACAACAAGTGAGCATGAGTTACACTTCGTTTGTGGTCACTCCAACAATGCCACCTGCGTTGCAAGTAATCTCATAGCCTTTACAATGATATGGTTTTTTTCTTAAAAGTTTTTTGTAAAATTTCTTTGAAAAAAACTTTTAGTTCAATGCGTTAAACTACTTAAACTTGTTAAATTAATAAAATATAGTAAAATAAATTGGAGAGATAGCGTAGTGGCTTTGTAAACTTAAACCCATTGCAGAAGGTGTGGTTGCCATTGTGCTCAGTTTCAACTCAGTGTTCAATTGAACATTGGAGTTTTAACACTGGGAATTATTTTGAGAGAAATGGTTAAGTGTTAAACTCGGAGTTTAAAATGGCTCACAAAAATGGTTTTGAACCAATCAAATAACAGGGGGGAAAAATGCAACATTTAGTTTTGCATGCCGACATTGAGCGTCGGCCTTCAACGTCGGCGAAGAATAGTGAACGCCAAACTACCGGCATTCAAGGCCTTGAACAGTGACAATTTGCCTGGAAACTCTTTTTGCTCTTAGACTCTCTCTCCTATTTATTTAATTGTATTTTATTGATTTAAAAGGTTTAAAGTAGTTTAATGCATTTGAACAAAAGCTTGTTTCAAAACTTCTTAATCAAATGCTCTTATACAAAATTAGAAAAATCCTTCGAATAAATGTTCCATTCTGGACGCTATTACACAACGTGATGTGACTTTTATCTGCACGTTATAGAGAAATTGTTAAACCTATATCCTTAATGGAATAACTATTACAATAATTATCTATCTAACAATTTTTTTTATCGTGCCAGACATTCTTATAATGTAAGTATCTACGTTTACATAATACTCTGTAAAAGTGAACATATAAAACAACCAAATAATCAAGAAAAAAAATAAGAAGATATATTTGTGAGTTAACTCGTAATTGAATATTGTAACATCAAATTTGTCACAAAATAAGAAGATAAATGATGTTACATTATATATTTACATTAATATAATGAAATAGTTGAAAAGAGTTTACACCAAATACCTCGTATAGTATTTCAAAACACACACATTATATCATTTATCTACTTAAGATTTTGTTCGATCTATTTTTTCGATAATTCAATTTCACGTTACCTTTCCGTTGACATGATTTGTCTTACAAATATTTGAGTTGCTACATTGAGATAATTTTGATATTTTTATTAAGTAAATCTCATTCATGACATTTATTTATTTATATAATAAATTCATTTATTAAAATTTCAAATATTAAATGATAAAAATGACAACAATATTAAGTATAATAAAACTAATTATATCTATTTTAAGTTGTAAATATACGTGTGATAAGTTGTAAGATTTTAAAATAATAATAACATTAATAATAATAATTCACAAAATGACAAGATAGTTAGACTATCATCATTAGTAACCCAACATAATCTACTAATTTATTAAAAAATTAGTTTCTTTATCTTTGATCTAAACAATTTAATCAAACTTAATTTTTTACTCTCATTAGCAACCCAACCCCAATTCAACTTAAAATTTTTTTTTATGGAAAATTGTCATTTTTGTCCATGTAGTAGTTTCATTTATTGGTTTTTATCCTTTTCCGGATTTGATCACAATTTTTGTCCATGTGGTTCTCCATTCTGCCAATTATATCCTTTTCACTAACTTTCTTTAGTTTTTTCCGTTAAGTCATGTAAAATGACAAAAATGCCCTTATTGTTGCCTCTAACCCTAAAACCCTTACCTTCTTCTCAAACTCTAACCCTAGCTTTATTCCCGGATATGTATAAACTTTTAATTCGAACCCTAATCGTATCTCTTTTGCATTTCGTGTGAGTTTTATAGGTTACGTACATTAAAAACATCACTCTTTAGTTTTTTTTTGGTTAACCTAGGTATCCGACTCGCTTTGTGCGACGACTAATCCCAGGGCGACCATCCGCTTTGCGGATAGCCCAGAGTCATCGCAGGTGAACCTCTGTGGCCACAAGAGGGTATATTTTGTTGCTCCTAGGATTCGAACTTGGGACCTCTAGGTATCACTCTTTAGTTGGGTACACACAATAAATATTTAAAGAAAGTTAAATGCTTTCTACGCATTTCGACGTGTCTTTATAAGTGGCAGCTGTCCTGACAACAAATATGGTAACCGGTTACACGTAGGAAGGTTTTAGGTAAAGTGAGTTTTTTGTGTGTTTTAACGGATTAAGACCATTAGAAACACTACCCGTAAATTATATACACACTGTGAATATTCGACTAAAGTTTAATGTATTAGTTAGAATTTATCCCTTAATATAAATATAAAGATTCCACTTTCGTTGTTGTTTTTCATTATCTTTATATTTTGGTAACCGAAATCAAATGTCTCGAATCTTGAAGAAGAAAAAACTTGAAAGGAAGAATACTTTTCAATGAAATGGCCCAATTAAACTTTACTTTTCAATTTCCATCCACAAAACAATGAGTTGAAAAGTACTCCGGTTTGTGTACTACCTACAAAACCACATGAACCCCACAAAACCATGTATACCATTTATTGCATAATAGTAAATTATCACCATCACACCAGCACATGATACATCCAAATTTCCAATTATAAATATAAATTAGTAACAGATAAACTCCACAGAAAAGTCCAGATTCTTTTAGAACACCCAACTTCATCATCAACCCTTTTCACCATCTTTATTTCTCTCTAACAATCAAAAACCTTTACCCATCAAAATCTCATATAAATATTAATTAATCAAGAAGATGCTTCATCTGTTCTTTGCAGTAGCGTTTTCAGCTGTGCCGTTGACTTTATATGTCCCACCAATCAGAAGCTTGAATCTGTTTGTACGAACTATGGAAGATCTATGGAGGGAATCTAGTGGTTATACACATAGAGTTTATCCACGTGTACGGTATGCGTTTCATAGGATTTTCGATTGTTTGCTTTGCAACACCACCCATTAATTAACACTCAAACCATAACTACCACAATTAGGAGTTGTACATAGTTTTTATTTTTGTAACTTTTATTTGTTTTGTTTTCGTTTATTGTTTGTTTTTCGATTGTTCTGTTTGATGATGATAACTTTGCGGGATTATGTGATGTACTGATGTTGTTGAGTTTTTATCTATACAGGTAAAATAATTTATTGGACTAATGTATAATCTTTGTTTTTCTTTTGGTTGTGAATTATGGTAATTGCGCAAGTGCGATGTATTTAATTTATATTTTTGCCTAATAATAGCAACTTTAATTAAGAATATAGGATGATTGTGCATAATGGGTAAACTATTAACGTTGATAACGGGAGGGGTTAAATTGGTAATCTGATGGCTTAATTGATAAGCCTTTGTGATGTTGATTTGAGTGGATTCAATAGTCGGTGTAGTTGAAAAAAATATTGGTTAGATAGAAATCGTGTTGAGCTTGATTTGTGTGTATTGGATAAAAGAGTTTGACTCAAAAAGTATATGAACACCTAATAGCCCTTTACCGTGATTGCGGTGACAAATGGAGGTGTTTGTATGCGTTTGAAAGGTTGTAATACGGAGTATGTGTTATGGGTTGTACGGTTATTTAGGTTGCAAATAGTGGTTCATAAATCATAAGAGTGTCAAGGAATGGGGTTATATATTTGCTTCAAATAAGATATAAGTTCAATATATGTGTTTTTCTATATAGGCATATGTATATTTGTTGTTAAAATTAAGTATTAATAATTGAATCTTCAAAAATTGAAGAGGTCGATGATGTGATACGTAGAAGTAGAGCGAATTTATATTTATAGTAATATATAAAACATTTACCTTCTCACTTTTTTTACTTTTGATATTAAGTAAAGTTAATATTTACGAATTTATATCAATTTTAACTTTATTTTTTTTAGTTTAATCTATCTATATAATAACACATTTAATAAATAAATAAATATTTTTAACTAAAAATTTTAAATAATAGTTTTATTTGTCTTTTTTACATATCTATCATCTATAGATAAAACACTTAATTAACATTATAAAAAACGCACACATTGAACGTTAATAAATATACTTTACGTGGTACAAACCTAATCGTAGAAAATGGTTCTAACTTTTTTCACGAGGGTTTCACGTGTGCCTTATGCTGAGAACATAAATTGGTAATGCTCAGTCTTGATTGATGAGCTTTTGACATCTAGGAAGGGTGTGACTTAAACTATTGGTTGGTTGTACCTTTATTTATTTGCCACGTTTGGAGACATTTCCAAAGAGTGTCGATATTTTCTTATGTATTTGTTTCGTGAATGACATTATTCTTGCACATAAAGTTTGAGTTTTAGCTAGAAAGGTGTTTTGAAAAAAAGTATTAACCGTTTAGGTGTCTTCTCAAAAGTATTTACAATACATGTACTTTTCCAAAGTTGTTTTTCTAAAGGATCATAAAGTATGTTAACTGTATTTAAAATGTCACACACATGTTTCCATTTTCTATTTTAGACCACTAGGAGTGGTTTGTCCTCTCTAATCCGTGCACCAACCAAGATCTACTACGGTCGGAGTGGAACTGTGGTGGTCTGTCGTCGTCAAAGATTACATGGGACACCACTAATCAAAAACGGAATCCACGCGATTATTTAATCCTTTTTCCTTTCGTTTTTTTATCTAAATAATTTATTATTATTATTTTTTAGTAACGGTCAGTTTTTGAAAAACACAAATTAAAAAAAACTATCCGTTGTGACTCTAACGGTTAAAAAATATATATATTATATTAATTAATTTTATTAATTTTATTTATTATACTCCACTATAAATACACTGTAACTATACCATTTTTAACACACAACCAATTCATCTATACTCAACAATTTCAACAATTCTAACAATTTCAAATCTTCCAATAATTCTTACACTTCCAACAATTCTAACAATTTCAACACTTCCAATAATTCTAGTCACAAACACTACAATTCCTAAAAATGTCTAATCTAAACGAAAAATTCTCGTACACGCATCTTCTCAATTTTGGTACGACGAATACCCCCGGGATTCTAGTTCATCACCGCCAAACCCGAATAATCAACAATCCAATCGTTCCAACAATCTTTTTACCCACAACAACCATTCCAATTCACCAATAACAATTTCAACAATTCCAACAACAACAACAATAATTCCAACTCCAACAACAGCAACCACAAGAATCCGTATCCACATAAAAAAAAGCCAAAAAAATTAATTAAAGGAAGATTTAAAGGCGTGCCGGTCGTATGTAACAAAAAGTCATGGACACCTAAAGAAGAAGCCTGGTTGGCATAATGTTGGGTCGATACTTTGGAAGACCCGGAAACTTTCAAACTAGTTTTTGGGAAAGGTGGGAGCAAAATTCAACGATAACAACAACGGCTATAAACGAGGCGACAATCAACTTACCTTCAAATGGTGAAACATTAACCAAGTTTGTGGTCAATTTTACGCAATATACAATGAAAACTATCGCACATGGGAAAGTGGGCAAGACGACTGTACTATCTACGATCGGGCAATGGTCGAATTCGCAAACGCGACTCCCAAAATGTTTAGTATGAAAGAATCTTGGGAAGTATTAAAAGACGAACCAAAGTGGTTTATGCAACCGGGAGTAGGTGGCGCAACGAGACACTTATTCGACGAAAATGAAGACTCCGTGAACGAGGCGGTTGATCTTGAAGACGATATTAACGAGCTATTTGGGGATGATGTGATTCCAAGACCCCCGTCCGTTTGAGTACACGCCCACGAAAAGTCGCTAAAAGTCAAAGCTCTTCCGATATGGCGACTTCTTCTCATGGTACTAGTTCAAGGCTCGAAGCTGCGGTGGAACACATAGAAAGCTATAAAGATAGAATGTAATCGTCACGTTTAGAAGTCGTGCGAGAGATCAAAGAAGCTGAAAAAATGTGTGCGGCTATTGAGTCACTAAAGTTTATAAAAGAAACTACCAACGGTTACAAGCCGAAGGACAAAAAACGAATTAATAACTTGAAAAAGTTTATTCGCAAAAAATATCTAGAATTCGTGGAGCTCGACGCGAAAATTAGTTTTAGGCTTCTTTTATCGTATTGTAATGCTATTTTATTTTTAGGAACTATGTATTTCTTTTTCGTATTGTAACGTTTTTTATTTTTAGGAACTATGTATTTCTTTTAAGTATTGTAACGTTTTTTATGAATAACTAATGTAACTTTTATTTTATTAACTAAAGTATCTTTTTTATTAATTAAGTAGTTTTTAAATTAATTATAGTGTTTTATATTTAATTAAATAGTAATTGTATTTGTAAGAAAAATGTAAAATAAAGAAAATAATGGGTCCCAGTTATCCGCCGTGAGTTGTTGTGAAATCACGACTGCAGCCAGTCGTGACTGACATGGCACCCATGACGGAAGTCATGACTCCTAGTGGTCTTAGCTCTCATGACACGATCACTCTGGCGATATATGTATGTTAACTACCATTATTTCAAGTGGGAGATAAAAACTTTGGAATGTTTGGTTTTGATTTTTAAATACGACGAGCTTGGGTTTTGAATGGACTTAAACCATTTTTAAAGTGTCCACTTAAATACTAAATTTGATGTTTTGGTGTGAATATACTAGCTCACTGACACTCAAATTAAAGACTTTGCATTAACTTTGGTGTAACACTAAATATTACATCAAATTTTTAATATTTTATTTTAATCGTTTTTGAATAATATTTTAATTATTTGAGTACTAAAATTGAAAAGACCTATTTATCTGTATTATTGATATATTTGATGACAAAAACAATAGAATATGATTTTCAAACAAAGTATGATAATTAAAACAATGTTATATGAAAAAAAGTTACGTAATTGAAACTATACAAATTAAATAAATAAAAGTTACAATAAAGTTCATAGTTTGGAAGGTTAATTGAATATGAAAATAATGATTAAAGTAAATAATAGTGTAAAAATAGTTTAGGTGTATGTAATTGTTGGAAGTCTTCTTAGTGCAAAATTTGATGTATAGGTTGGAGATGAACCATATTTGGTACAAACATATTTTTCAAAGATTCTTTTATTGCACTAAATTTGGTGTAATGTTTAGTGCATACGTTGGAGAAACCCTTAGAGTGTTATTGCAAAAGAGTCGATTGACAACATACAAAGCAGGTCATCGGAAAAGAGAGCAAAAACTGACACATCAACATTTTAGTGTCAAGTCATTTATTTACATGTTTTATCATGTCCAATACAATCTATACAAACTTTTATTACTTACTTTTGTAATTTCGTGATAAATTGAATACACGATAGTTATTTTAATTTTTAATTGTATGGTAAATTCTATTGTAGTCACGAATCATGTTTTTTTTTTCTTAAAAGAGACTCATATTTTATCTTTCTAACTTTAAACAGATAAAGTATCCTAGTGATATATTATGGACGAATCTAAAAAAAGACAGGGTAGTTGCCCCTCAATAAATTCGTGATAAATTTTATAAGTTTTACCTTTAAAGAAGAAAAAAATTATCCCATTGATAACTATATATATGGGGGTAACTATTTAAACACCTATACACACATATACTTACACAGTAAAATCCATACATATACTCACATGAAAAATGTCCATTAAAATTTTTTTACATGTCCATTTACAAAAACCCTATATATATGGGATTTTCCATTTTCACTCCACTCCTGGACACCACTGTGAAATGCCAAACTTATCCTATCCGAATGACATATACGTCATTCATGTCTACATCATGAGAATACTTGGCAAAGCTTTTATCCGTTTCCATATTCTTTTCATTAATCTTATTAGTTATTTTTTTATTAACCAACTCCCTTATCTACTAATCAAGGTTCAAATATCCTAAATACATCAAACGCAATGTGAAAACTTTCATAAGACTACACAAGTAAAATTATAAAGGTGATTATCAGAGTATCTATACGTTTTGAGCTAAATAGATACCAACCTCATTGATATAAAATGCTTATTACTTCTATAAATTAAAACACTTAAAAGTTTTTAAAGAAAAAGAAATAGTTATTCTTTCTAGAATTTTGTTCATTACTACTTCTAATTCACATTGTTCAACTAAATCGCGAGTGCCTCCAATTTAAGTAGAGTCTAAAAGTACAAGAAATAGTTGCTAATTATTCATAGTGTTTGTCACAACACTTTCAACGATACTAAATATTATTTTGAAAGAAAAGTGTCAATGTTGAAGTAACGTGAAAATTGACTTACTATTTATATTGCTGGACTTGTCAAATCGAAAAGAAAATAAGAAAAAGTAAGATAAAATAATAATTTATGATCTCCTACGCCATTCTTCAACTATAACCTTCAATATTAACAGAGAATTGTTTACCCGACGTTAAAGGACTTTAACACTGAAAAATGATATCCGCTCCCATGCTAATAAACTTAAGTTGAATCTACAAACAAGGACCTTGTCTGTGTGAGCCCTAAAGTTAGTAATCATACAAGCCCAAATGAAGCATTTTTTTCAGCCCAACTTACTTTCCCCAATTAGGTCGTTTGATTTGACCGAATACAAACACAACGACTTACGGAGTATTTATTAAAGCAAGTTGCGCTTATTTCACTCACTGATCAATCGACGATCTGCGGCCAACGATTTCCGGTACCGAACAACATCTTCTGCACTTCCGATTTAAGCCACCAAGGTAAACAAAATGGCTAATTATCTCTCACAAATTCTAAAAATACATATACATACATACACACAACAAGTATATACAATTACAGATACAAATACAAACCCTCAATTTTTATTTACTAGGTTATTATTCACTAAAACTATATCTATCCTCTCATCTCTTCTTCAAATCAGTGCCCTAGATACATACAAACGACAATATCTACAAATACAACCTCCAATTTTTTCTAAATTAGTCACTAAATTCATTTCTTCCCCAAATCCGTGCCCTAAATGAGTGACATATATATTAATATATATATACATAGGTGTATTTATTGTTTGAAAAGGATCTGCTTGTAGAACAGCAACAACAAGATGGCAGATAGCAGGGAGATTGATGACCAGGTTGATTTTGAAGATGATAACTATGAAGAAGAAATTGAAGAAGAAGAAGAAGAAGATGAGCAATTAGACGATGATAATGAAAATGGTGAAGAAGAAAAAGAGGATGATGATGATGAAGGAGATAGAATGAAAAATGAAGTAAAGTCACCTGCTTTAGGCAGTGATGGTGATGATAATAGTAATAAGGGGAAGTTTGCTGAATTGCTTGCTTTACCACCGCACGGTTCTGAAATTTTTATCGGTGGGCTGCCTAGGGAGGTTGTTGAGGAAGATTTGAGTGAACTTTGTGAACCGTTTGGTGATATTGTTGAGGTTAGTTATAATTATTATGTTCAATTAGGGTTTGCTAGTTGACAATTACTTAACTAATAGCTTATTGCGTTGTCTAAATGCAAAAAAGAACTTTTTAGGGCCCTTTGGGGTTACCTTATAGAATAAGTTCAAAGCTAGAGTGGAAAAGCATAGTAAAAAGAGCTTACTTGAGCTTCATTTGTGGGTGGTTGGGTAGGCTTATTTTTACTTCTAACTAGCTTGTTGAAATTTGAAAAAGTAGATAAGCTTAATTCTAATGGCTTATGAGTTAGCTCATAAACTTCAGCTTTTGTTTATGGCTAATAGTTTTTGGACAGGCCACTAAGAATGAGCTTATCGGATTTTTAAATTCTAAGAAGCCAGGAAAATATGCTTACCCAAACACTCAGCTTATTGTGTTTTGAAAACACGATATGCTATTAAAATAAGCTTATCCAAATGGTTATTTGCTTAACAGCTTATGAGTGCTAAAATAAGTTGTTATGTTGGTGCTTTCTTGAAAGAGCTTATCAAGTTGATAAGCACCAGCTATTATGAATTAAGCTAAACCAAACACCCTTTTGAACAGCTGATGAGATTTTTTAAAAGCAAATAAGCACTTCTTAGTGCTTGGATGAAGAGAAGCATTAATGTTTTTTTTTTCCCTTTCAAACTGATTATTATTAGGTGGTTTTGATGTTAAAAAATATGTACACGCGGTGAAATAAGTTTTTGTCGTGTGTGTGTGTGTTAGGAAAAGGTGTTTTTGCCGATTATCTACTTCTGCATAGAAGCATAAGCATGAAGCTGTTTAAATAAACAATCTCAAACATCTCTGTAATTGTTAAAAATGTGATTTTTGCTGTAAGGGAATTCATTTTGTATCTGCAGGTAAGATTGGTGAAAAATAGGGACACCAATGAAAGTAAGGGTTTTGCTTTTGTAGCATTCAGAACTAAAGATGTCGCTCAAAAAGCTATTCAAGAGCTACATAACAAAGAATTCAAGGTACAACTTTATGTTTCTTTATGGGCCCTTTTCTTGATTTAATGCTCAATTCGATGCTTATGATATTTTGATCGTACTTCGTTGCAGGGTAGGACCTTAAGATGTTCACTTTCTGAAACTAAATACAGACTGTTTATCGGCAATGTGCCGAAGAGTTGGACTGACGACGAGTTCAAAAAAGTGATTGAAGAGACTGGTCCAGGTTCAGAAGTCATTGAGCTTATAAAGGTGCTTCCCTCTTACATGGACATAAGTTATGAACCTCAGATATGTCTTACTAGTTAGTGATATTGTCTATATTTTTAATCTTTTATTACATTGTTGTTTTGCAAACCTAGGATCCTCAAAACCAACCGCGTAATCGTGGGTTTGCTTTTGTCGAGTATTACAACAATGCTTGTGCGGATTATTCAAGACAGAAGCTAGCGAGTTCGACTTTTAAGTTTGATGGAAATACCCCAACGGTTACTTGGGCTGATCCTAAAATCACACCTGATCATTCTGCTGCTGCTGCTCAGGTAAAGATCTACAATTAAGATACTGTCATACTGATTAGTAATGCAAGACTATGTCTAGGTAAATCTTTCTTAGCTCGCAATAAAAATGCAATGTGTATAATTATCTAATATGTGGAACAAGAATGGCCACTTTATTCAATCCTTTATAAAGGAGCAAACACTTATACACCTTATTGTCTATTCATGCCTGTTATACGTGCTGTTGGCTGTATGCATATCTAGTGGATTTAAAATTTAAAAGGATAGCTCCATTACGTGTACAACCTCTTTCTAATAGGTAAAGGCACTGTATTTGAAGAATATACCTGAGAACACTTCAACGGAGCAGCTGAAGGAACTGTTTCAGCGCCATGGGGAAGTTACAAAGGTTGTAATGCCACCTGCCAAAGTAGGTTGTAAACGAGACTTTGGCTTTGTTCATTTTGCGGACAGGTCTAGTGCATTGAGGGCTGTCGAAGAGAAGTATGAAGTTAATGGTATGTTTTTCGGTCTCTGCTCTTTTCCTATCAGTTTGTAGACATTGAAGAAGGGTCTTTTGGAAATGCTTTTGTATGGTAATAGATGAAAAGTTCGTGATTATCATGAAAAGTTTTATTTAGTACTAACTTTCCAATGGAAGTGTTAGTATAGTTGAAGAGCAATTTTTAGTAAATCCATGCTTTCATCAATGAACACTGGTATATTCACGTGCAGGATAAAGATCTCCACCCTCACTGTTAGCGCCCTTTTTTTTCCTTCCCTTTCTTGCTATCTTTTTGATATAAGAAATCTTTTATGCTTTCCTCTTTTCTTTTTTTTTTTTCATCAATGGATGGTTCAGGCGGGTTAGGCAATGGGTCAAAACGGGTGATTTTATGTACAGACCAAAATAGGTCGTGATGGTTTGACCTGAAACACTTTCAAGTAGCTTTGAGTTATTTTCTATAAATGATTAATGTATTAACTAACAGCATGACCACGGTGGGTTGCTATGATGTTCAGGTCAGTTTCTGGAAGTTGTACTTGCAAAGCCTCAGAATGACAGAAAGTCTGATGCGACTAATCCCCAACATTCTGCTACTCATCTTAATTACATCCCTCATCCTGTGTATGGTGGATTTTCAGCAAATCCATATGGTGCCACTGTTGCTCCTAGATATGGCGTTAGCCCTTCTTCATTTCAGCAGGTATTATCCTAATAATGCAACCCTTTTTAGATTTTTTGTTGCTCTGATGCAAAAGTCTTTTTTTTATACAAGTGTGAATTGTTATGGAACAGCCGATGATATATGGAAGAGGACCAGTGCCAGGAGGTATGCAGATGGTTCCTATGGTTCTTCCTGATGGTCAGATAGGATACGTTCTGTAAGTTGCTATCTCTATGAGTTATCCATTCTCTATGGTCACTTCTATTGTCCCGCAAAAGGTAATTAGGGTAGGGTGGAGGTGTTTGATGTGCATCATATATTTAATTGTTTGATCATTGGACTTAAAGTCCTAATAGGCAGTTTTAATTTTCGGATGAAAATGCCACCAATTATGATTATATGGCAAGTTATAAATTTTTGATATAGCTTATATATATATCCTGCAGCATAAGTTGTTGTGATGGTATAATGGATAGGTAATACTATTAAAAATTTATTTTTATTGGAATTATTTAGAATACATGTTTTTCTAAAGATAATTATGATTTACATTATATATTTTTTAATCAATTTTCATATATTAAATTTGAACCAATTCAGCATAGAAATGTTTGTTTTGGTCATTTTATCTGCTTGTCCATGGGTAATATTTAAACAATTTATTACATTTTAAAAATATGACCATTTCCATGGATGCTGACATGTCAAAATTTGTCATACGCTCAAACAACCAAGTATAAACCGTAAAAGCATATCCAAACCCGTCCTCCTGCAGCAAGTTTTGTCAGAACTAATTATCTGTTCATAATTATTCAATATAGTATACTTGGTATAAAAACGCACATGCAAAACGCTCCCTTAGTTGGTATATTTATGGTGTGGAATTTAATAATGCAGGCAGCAGCCTGGAGCACAGATGCCAGCTGTGAGGCCTCCTGCGAGGAATGAGCGTAGCAGCAACAATGGTTCAAGTGGAGGACGAGGGAGAAGAGGGGGTAGTGGTGGAAGTGACGATTCCAACCGTGGAAGGTATCGGCCCTACTAATTAAGGGTTATTAGGTGGTGGGACTGTGAACTCATGGTCCAGATGGGCTAAGTGCTTAGCCATGAAGGACGAGACACACCCCAACGCTAACCTGACCGCACCCTATCTCCATGTGAATCAATCCTCCTTTCCTCTCTATGCTTAAGAAAAGGGGTGGAAAATGAAATCATTAGTTTAGAATGAAGCTGAAGAGCTCGTAGTTTGGCTTATCGTGTTTGTGTAGTTGATTGTAGTGGAAAACTTATTTATGCGGAGTTGATTATCTCTGGGAGTAAACTATTTGTTGTTTCGTTGTCTCTGCTAGTGTTGGCAATATTAGAACTAGTCCCAACTTTCATATCAAACTATGGTTAAAATAAATTTAAATGCAATATAAACCACAACTTTGGTTTATTAAGCAGCCGACTTATTAGTTTTTCTAAAACAATAAGCTAATAAGCCCCGAATCTTGTGACATTAGTCCACTGGGATCTTGACTGGGTAGCGACTGATGCAGTTGGACCATGTGTATCCCACGCACCCACCTGGTGGAATCCCTTTCAACGCTCTCCAAACCACACTGTTACACTTGAAACCTGAGCCCTGAGCTGAATGCAATCTGCCAAACTAAGTCACCCTTGGAAACCCGACTCTTAGCCTCAACATAACCAACTCATATCAATAAGAATTACTTGATGTGTTCCCAAACCTATGCAAGGTCATCCTCGATGGCTCCATATCTTTCTCTGTTAAATTTAAATTCTTTTGAACCTCATCGAGCACCCCTCTGCTGCCTGCGTGTATACAGAATGCTCGAAGGCAAGCTTGAAATTTGGGTTGTATGGTTTCACGTTCATCTTCAATATCTTCTTTTTCACAAGGGTGACTAGTAAGAGCAATTGTTTGGAAAACGGTAACACTAAAGGTCCTAAAGTTGTTATATTTGTCTTTAGGGCGTCACCAGCGATTGCCATCAGTTCCCAGGAAAGTGATACTCCAAGAAAACCCTCGTCGTCTTCTTGTTGCATCACGCTATTGTAGCTATTATCAATGGATCCTGTATGGGTTTGGACCGTAAGGGCTAACTCGTACTTGGATTTTGATCGATCGTGGTTCTTATTCGAGAGCAGGATGGCGGCTCCGCCAAACCGAAATATGCAATTGGTTGAAACCATTGAGTGGTCGTTGCCAAAGTACCAGCTCAGGGTGAGAATTTGGATGCTTAAAACAACTACCTGCGAGTTGGGATGAGTTTGAGGGGGGTCTGGGCTAAGTTAATGGAAATAAGACCAGCACTGCAGCCCATTCCACTAAGGTTGTAGGTCCATATGTCAGGTTTGAGGTTGTAACGGTTAACAATCATGGAGGTCAGAGACGGGTTAGGGCTGAATGCGTTGCAGTTCACTATCAGGATATCAATATTCTGAGGTGCGACTCCAGTTTTTTTAAAATAAAGATTGGAGTGCACCAAATATGACCAACTCAGCCTCGGCCCAGGTTGCCTCCATATTTAGCTGTGGGGGTTGAGCACCGGGCCCAGGAGGGACGTATGTTTCGTTCCCAAGGCCGCATCTTGCTAGCATTTTTTCTTGAAAACGACTGTTTCTTGATTGTAAAATCTGGATTCTTTGGACATTTTCATGATGCCTTGCGTGGGCTGTTTAAAGTGGTCGTCGGGTTTGAAGCAACTGAAGTCGACAAGGTATATGGGTGTTGAACGATATGCGAAGTAGAGTAGTAAAACTAAAAGGATTAGAAATAGGAGGATGGTGGTCTTGGATGATAAATGTAGTAGAAAGTGTATGAGAGTGAGATGAATGAGAGCTAAAGGGAGCACAAGTGAATAGCGATTGCAAAGTTTGATGTATTTGAGCTCTAGAATTTGTAAGAAGCCGATTAGTTTTGATGGACTTTGGTGGCAAACTCAGCCAATAGGAGAGAAAGAGATGGATAGATGAACAAGTGGTTTGCAATTTAGTGAAGGAGCAAGACTATAACGAACAAAGAGTCAGTTTTGGAGGGGTACGATTGGGAAGAAATGATAATCAAGACTCTTAGATCATTAACCGTATAATGTCAAAATTAAACACGGATGTATAGGGTTGCCAATTACCCTATCGGGTAAGTGGGGTCAGTTTCTCTTTATAATAATAATACGGCGTAATAATATTAAAAAAACATCATCATTGTTTGTTAAAATATATAATGGTTTAAGGCAAATATTTATGGAACTATTAAAGTTAACTTATAAGTTTGTTTAGTCAGTTTGTGCAGGTTTAATATTAGGAAGAAAGTTCAGTGCCTAATGTTGAAACAGGTAAAAAGTAAGTGTTCAATTATATATTTGTGTATTGAATTGTTAAACCTTGGTGCAGGTATTTTATAGTTGAAGACTTGAAGGGCCTTAGTGTAATTTATTTAATATTGTAAATATAAGTAGTCATTTATATTTTTAACTGTTATTATTCTCAGATATTTTTCTTTGTTGTTTTATGTATTAGTTATCTCTCTCTTTCTTCTTCGTTTGTAAGAACAGAATTAGGGTTTCTGAGTTTGTTTTTGTTTGTTCTGTAACAATCAACCAAAGATGATTGTGTAGGTTAGTGTGAGAAGAGAGTTTTCTTGTTGTGAGATTTTGGGTTTTGTTTTTGGGTTTTATGCTCGGTCTTTGGTTGTGTGCAGTTTATACAAAGTGCTTCTGATTTAGTTGTTGTTGTTTCTCTTTCATTCTGTTCATAATTTTGACATGGTATCAGAGCTATGGTGATGGTTTAGTCAAGGATCGTTACATATATGTTCCTGTATTGTTTGATTTAGGGTTTTCTGGTAAAACTCCAGTCGTTTAAAAGTTCTTGGGTTTGATTTAAAGCTGTGGGTTCTTGATCTGTTAGTTAGGGCGTATTTCATTAAGAAACCCTAATTTCTCAGATCTAGTTTAGGTTTTCAGAAAAGAAAACCGAAATTACTCTATTATGAAATTCTTGATTGATTGGAGTTACTATGTCTTCCGCTGAGAGCTTGTGGTAGGTTGAATCAATATCAAGTGTGGAGTACTAGGTATAATCCTCTGAACCTAACTTGTGTAGTGGCAAGTACCTGCCCAGGGAGTCGACCATGCTTAAGGGAGATCAACTGCCCCCTAATGTCACACTTGGACCATTACTAAGTCCTGTATCTGCATTCTTTGTGTGAGTTTATTTGTTTGTGGTGTTAATTGTTTGTATCTGTGGTATCTGTTGCATTCTTCAAGTCTCTTGAGTCTTTGCCTTTGTGTGTGTATGTTTACCTAGGTTGTACTAACAGTTTGTTTGTAGAAAGAGAGTTAAATGTGCCTAACTCTTGATCTTGACTCTCTGAAGTCAATGAATACCTAATCAAGCACAGTTTTAACTTTAGGTATTTGGCTATGGCAAAATTGTAGGCATATGAGTGTAACTGCATAAGTGCTACCTTGTTTTCTGTGATTTAAATAAGGTCTGAAGATTATTTTTGGTTATAAGTCATACTGGTTTGTGTTATTAGTGTAAAATTGGGTTAAAATTAAGTTGTATTAAAAATGTCTAAAGAGGCAGAACAACCTGTTGGTGGTTCTGGTGTAGTTGATGATGGTGTTACAATGATTAGAAAATTGGATTTTGGAAATCCACTGTATTTTCATGCTAGTGACATTACAAGTGTTCCATTAATATCTTTTAAACTAAAAGGGACAAAAAATTATAGAGTTTGGAGCTGTGCAATGGTTTTAGCTTTGTAGACCAAAAACAAACTAGGTTTTATAAATAATACTTTTTTAAAAGATGAGACATATGAGGTTTTAAGCAAACAATGGGATAGGTGTAATTCTGTTGTGTTATCTTGGATTCTAAGCTGTGTTTCAGAAAAATTATATTTGGGTCAAATTTTCTCTGATAATGCTGCACAAGTGTGGCTGGAGTTAAAAGAAACATATGATAAAATTGATGGTTATGTTATTTTCAATCTTCATCAAAAAATCAATTCATTAACTCAAAATGGAACTACAATTTCTGAATATTATCATACTTTAAATTCACTTTGGAAGCAGTTTGATTCAATTGTTCAACTTAATACTTGTTGTAATGCTGCAAAGAGTTTTTCTGATCATAACAATTTAATAAAACTAATGCAATTTCTTATGGGTCTTGATGATGTGTATGTACCTATCAGAAGTAACATTCTGGTTTCTGATCCTTTACCATCTGTTAAAACTGCTTTTTCTATTGTGTCAAGGGAAGAGTCTCATAGGAATTCTGGAAATCTTGGAACAAAGTCAAATGGAAACTCATATGCTTTTGTGTCTCAGTTTAAAAATAAGTATAACAATAATAATAGATTTAATAAGAGTCCAAATCCAAATTTTAAATGTACTCACTACAACAGAGTGGGTCACACTGTTGACAGATGTTTTGAGTTGGTGGGTTACCCACATAGTGGTAGGAAAAGTTTTAATGTTCAAAATAAACCTAAGTTTGGTTCAAGTAATAGTAATATTGCTAATGGGACTTCTGGTGAGGTTCTATTTGTTCCATCTGTTCCCAGTGTTGGTTTTCCATTTACTAATGAGCAGGTGTTGAAGATTATGAGTTTAATTGAGGATAAAACTGCTGCTGCAAGTGTTCATAACAATGCAGCAGGTAGGTTTGTGAATAATAGTGTGTTTTTCAATATGAATTATAATAAGTTTTTTAATTATAAATGTGTAACTCATGGCTGCAATCCAAGTAAGGCTTGGATTGTAGACTATGGTGCTAATCAGCACATGACTTCATCTTGTGCTGATATGGATAATTTGGTTGATGTTGGTCACTTAGGTTTAAAAGTAGGACATCAAAATGGAACACAAGCTCATATAACTAAAATTGGATCAATCAAGTTGTCAAATAATATTGTTTTAACTGGTGTCTTAGTTGTACCTCAGTACAGTGTCAACTTATTATCTGTGCATAAGTTAGTTAAAGATAGTCACATGTTTGTGAGGTTTTGATGAAAATACTTGTTATATTCAGGACTTGGAATCAAGGAAGGTTCTGGGGACTGGTAGTGAGAGTGGTGGTTTATATTTTTTTGATAAACTTGGTAAGAAATATATGTCTGCTGCTTCTTTGTTGGTTGTATGTCTAGTACTATGTGGCATCACAGACTTGGTGACCTTGTGAGATTTGTCATAAGACCAAACAGTCAAGAGAACAATTTCCCTTGAGTGATCATAAAACTCAAGGGCTTGGTGATTTAGTTCACTTGGATGTATGGGGACCCTATAGGGTTATTAGTAAAGAAGGTTATAAGTTTTTTCTAATTGTTGTTGATGACTTTACAAGAGCTGTTTGGGTTTATTTGTTAAGGTCTAAAGATGAAGTGGTTACTTATATTGAGTCTTTTTTAAATCTGTTACAGACTCAATTCAGAGTTACTGTTAAAATAATGAGAAGTGATAATGGTACTGAGTTTATAAATCATAAAGTGTTTACACTATTTCATAATAAAGGGATTGTTCATCAAACTTCTGTTCCCTACACTCCACAACAAAATGGAGTTGTAGAAAGGAAACATAGACACTTGCTAAATGTTGCAAGAAGTCTTATGTTTCAGGGGGGAATCCCTTTATATTTGTGGAGTGAATGCATTCTAACTGCAACCTATTTGATTAAAAGGTTGGCAACTTCTGTGTTGTCAGGAAAATGTCCTTATGAGTTAATATATAATCATGAGCCTAATCTCTCCCATTTAAAAACTTTTGGATGTTATGTTTTGCATCTGTTTTAAATAACCTAGATAAGTTTAGCAGTAGGTCAGAAAAGTATGTCTTATTTGATTTTTCTTATGTGAAAAAAGCTTATAAATTGTATAGTTTGGAAAACAAGAATCTTTTTTACTCTAGAGATGTTAAGTTCTATGAGGACATCTATCCTCTGAAGTTAAAATCTTCTATTGCTACTGAAGTTTTTGAAAATAGTTCTTCACATGATGCAGATTTAAATTCTTTAAATTTTTTTGATACATCCAATAAACAAGTTTTCTTGTCCAATGATGAAGGGAGAGAAACATCTAAGGATGATGGTAATAGAGTTGATGCTCCTGTTGATCTAATGGTGGATCCAGGAAGTGATGACTTTGTTGCAACTTCCAATGATGATCTGGTTTTTGATACCAGTAACCTTGAGGACACAAATGATTTAAATCAAGGTATTTTTGATTCTGATGCTCATGCTGCTAGGAGATCAAGCAGGAAAGCTGATCTTC
The DNA here is from genome assembly GCA_963921325.1 of Logfia minima. NCBI lineage: Eukaryota > Viridiplantae > Streptophyta > Magnoliopsida > Asterales > Asteraceae > Logfia > Logfia minima. The sequence goes on from OY992770.1 coordinate 16,992,494, forward strand.
TTACAAAGTTAAAAGATTATGTTATAGAAGGAAAGGTCAAGTATGGGTTGGAAAAGGTTGTTAACTATTCCAAATTAAGTAGTGATTTTTTCTGTTTTGTGTCAGTCTTGAATAAAAGTCAAGAACCTAAGAATTATCATGAGGCTTCTAAAGATCCAAATTGGATTGATGCCATGAATCTTGAAATGGAAGCTCTGAATAGGAACAAAACTTGGATCATTACAGATCTTCCTTTAGGTAGAAACCCTATTGGTTGTAAATGGGTATACAAGATAAAATATAAATCAAATGGAGAGATTGAGAGGTTTAAAGCTAGACTTGTTGCTAAGGGCTATAATCAAAGAGAGGGTATTGACTTTGATGAAACTTTTTCACCAATTGTGAAAATGACAACTGTTAGGTGTTTAATAACTCTTGCTGTTCAAAATAATTGGAACCTTTTCCAGTTAGATGTTAATAATGCTTTTCTATATGGTGAGTTGGAAGAGGATGTTTATATGCAGCCCCTTGAGGGTTTTTTAGTAAGTCTGAGAATAAAGTTTGTAAGTTGGTTAAGTCCCTTTATGGACTGAAGCAAGCTCCTAGAAAATGGAATGAGAAGCTTACTGCTGCTTTAGTTGAGTTTGGTTTTACACAAAGTTTAAATGATTATTCACTGTTTGTGAAGAAAAATTCTGATATGATAACTATTTTACTTGTATATGTTGATGAAATTGTTTTAGCAGTCAATAGCATAGATGAAATTAATCAAGTAAAAACCTTTGTGAATACAAGATTTGCTATTAAAGATCTGGGAAAGTTGAAATATTTTTTAGGAATTGAGGTTGTTGAGTGTGAAACTGGTCTTTGTTTGTCTCAGAGAAAGTATTGTCTGGAATTACTTTCTGATTTTGGTTTGTTGGTAAGTAAACTTGTTTCCACTCCTATGGAAACAAATGTTGTGTTTAATAGTTTTGGAAATAGAGCTGCAAAAGATTTACCACCGGTTAATATAACTAGTTATCAAAAATTGGTTTGGTAAATTGATATACTTGACTCTTACCAGGCCTGATATTTCATATTCAGTCTAGTGTTTGAGTTAATTTATGCATGCTCCTCTCACTTCACACTTAAATTTTGCTTTAAGACTTCTGAGATATCTGAAGTCATCTCTTGGAAAAGGCATTTTGTTTACTAGGAGTAACAATCTAAGTCTAAGTGCTTGTGTTGATGCAGACTGGGCAAAGTGCCTGCATTCCAGGAGGTCTGTGACTGGTTATTGTGTGTATCTTGGTAATAACTTAATTTCCTGGAAAAGTAAAAAACAACCAATTGTATCCAGATCTTCTACAGAGTCTGAATACAGGGCTATAACTGTTTTTACTATTGAAATAATCTGGGTGGTTAAAGTTATGCAAGACTTGAATGTCACAAACCTTCTACCAGTAAACTTGCAGTGTGACAACAAGTCTGCTATCTTAATTGCCTCTAATCCAGTTTTTCATGAGAGAACAAAACATTTTGAGCTGGACTTACATTTTGTTAGAGAAAAACTGAGTAAAGGTGTGATTATTATTGAGAAGGTGGAATCCTTGAAAAATACTGCTGATATCTTTACTAAAAGTTTGTCTTCTTTTCAACATAATTTGTTTTCAGAAAACCTGAGATTGTTTAATGTGTTCCATAATTAGTTTGAGGGGGAATGTTAAAATATATAATGGTTTAAGGCAAATAATTATGGAACTATTAAAGTTAACTTATAAGTTTGTTTAGTCAGTTTGTGCAGGTTTAATATTAGGAAGAAAGTTCAGTGCCTAATGTTGAAACAGGTAAAAGGTAAGTGTTCAATTATATACTTGTGTATTGAATTGTTAAACCTTGGTGCATGTATTTTATAGTTGAAGACTTGAAGGGCCTTAGTGTAATTTATTTAATATTGTAAATATAAGTAGTCGTTTATATTTTTAACTATTATTATTCTCAGATATTTTTCTTTGTTGTTTTATGTATTAGTTATCTCTCTCTTTCTTCTTCATTTGTAAGAACAGAATTAGGGTTTCTGAGTTTGTTTTTGTTTGTTCTGTACACAATCATCATCCAAAGATGACTGTGTAGGTTAGTGTGATAAGAGAGTTTTCTTGTTGTGAGATTTTGGGTTTTGTTTTTGGGTTTTATGCTCGGTCTTTAGTTGTGTGCAGTTTATACAAAGTGCTTCTGATTTAGTTGTTGTTTCTCTTTCATCCTGTTCATAATTTTGACATTGTTGACTTAACAATTCATTGTTAAGTCACATGACTCATCTATTATGGATGTGTTTAGTTTACAAGCCTTGTACCCGCATAAAGTGGCGGTGCTTAATGATTTAGTTCGACATTATATTTATTAGTGTCCGACGTGTGTATTTTCTATAGTGTTTGTTAGGGGTTTTTATGTTCAGATGACAGGTAAGGGAGATATATAAAACTATTGTGTGAGAGTTTTGCTTAAGTGTTTTGTTTATTTGTTAGGTGTGTCATTATATAGGTAGGTTAAAGTGAAATGAAAGGATGCAATTAAAAGTGATATATATTCAACGATGAAAATTTACTTTATTTAGTCTTAAAAAGTGAGGGAATGAGAAGGAGGTAAATGATTTATATATTTTTATAGATCGGAAGAGAAATTAAGAAATGAGTTTCATTGTGACAGTGTCTGGTTAACGGGCTTGGTTTTAAAGGATGGAAATCATACCCAAGAATGCAAATATAATCTAAATCAAAGTAAGAAGCCAGAGTATGAAGATCCAAATTATATATCTAGAAACAGGTATATACAGAGTATGGAAATCATTGATCTAAAATTAATATCACTCTCATTGTTTGTCATGCGTGTCATTTACGTTAACTTTCAGATTTATCAACCCCCAACTCTTGTTGCTTGATTTGAATCTTGTGGCTAAGTTACAAATGCTAAAACCTTTTAACTTAACACCAAACCTGCCCTTTTAATTTACAATTAAGTTAATGTTGTTTTATAGAAAATATGTACAATTCTTGTCAACTTGCAACTATTTAATAGCGGTGCGTATATCACTAATGAACATAGTTGTTCAAATTTCAAACAGCCTTCGAACAAGGTCCAAAATTTAAATCGAACAGCGTTGTGAATCGAGTAACATTAACCCTCCAAAGTGGACCATATTTGATCTTTCGCTTTATGAAATGCTGTTATTTGCATTGTATAGATCACTAGAGGCTCACTATTTAAAAAGAAAAAAGTTATCAAGTCCAACCGATTTATAGAATATGTTTTTTGTATATAGAGGTTAACGCTAAGTTAGGTTAACCGAACTATGATTATGCTAGACAAGGTCGGATTTAATTTCAAAACTTTGACCTGAACACCAATGAAGTTGGCGGTGGTTTCTCAAAGTTTTGAAGTTAATCAAACCGTGAAACCCTACTAATGTAAACACCACCTAAACCCATTTGTTTATAGCGTTAAGGTGCTGCTAACTATTGGTAAAATTGACCTCACTACGAAGTTATGTTTAAACACATATATGATATCTTAAAAACGATACCAAGTTAAGTTGATCACATTTCATTATGGTTCTTACACATAAATTTGGGCATGTTTGTTCTTTTCCAAGGTGTATTACAAGTTACAACATGAAAAAGGTTGTGACTTTTGTACCTCTAAACCATTATACCTCAAAAAAGTTGCAAAGGGGGTTGAGGGTGTCTCCCAATTTATGTCAAGATTGCCACTATCTCGCCAAAGACGATTCCTTGTTGTGGAAAGTTGCACATCTTACCCTTTGCTTCTTCAACATATTCAAACATCGAGTTAGAATAAGCAAGATGAGTTAGTTGGGTAACAGTTCACTTTTAATACGGGTTGAAACTGGTCTGGTAGGGTTGGCCCGCCAATACTAGATTCATATTTTTAACTTACTTTTCTTTCTCTTTTTTGTCAAATAATGATCGCGTTAACTATGCTTATAGCACAATATTATTACAACAATAATAATTCAAGTCGTTGAACTAGAATGATTTAGGAGGTTGTATGCTGTATAAATAGACTACGAGCGACTTTTAACCAGCTTGACCCGTTCAACCCATTTGATCAATTCCTTTTCGATTTTCTTTCTTGATTTGACCCGTTTGAGATAAAACACAACTCATATCAACCCAATCATAAGTTAATGGGTCAAACTAGCCACCTCTATCAATAAGAAAATGACAACATGAACAGGGTTCAAGAGTCTCACCTGTTATCATCTGTATTTGATCCGGTGCTCCACACTATGTCTTTCAAACCGAAGGAGAAGTTATTGTAGAACTGGCATTCAACGCAATGCAAAAAGAAAAATATCAGATCAGACGAATAGTATACATATAATGTCCAACTACTTTTTGCCAACTTATTGGTCTAACTAATACATACATTGTGAAATTCCAGTGGTCGCCCCCGGTTTTTCTGAGCTCCACCATGTGCAGCGATGGAGCCACTTCAAAAACCTCTGTAGCCACTGCAAGGTGCCCTTTTCTTCCAGTTTTGTCACCTTGTAACTTCATCTGTAAAAATGACAGTTATTAACATGATGCAAGTGACTAACATATGCAGAAACTAAAATATGCACAATTAAGATGAATATTACCTTGTAATTTCGCTTGTGAACATTGAAACCCATGGGTTTTGCAGTTTCTTCAATTTTAGACATGATTTCATTAGCTGGACTCTTGGAAGCAAAACTTGTTTCTCTCTTTACATAACCCTGTTGTGTTAAACCCCAAACAAACAATGATTATTCGGTAAATGCAGACAAAGTAAAGCAGACATTTTTTTATTTTCTTAAGGACTGCGCTAAAGGAAATTTGACATACCTTGTGCTTCTCAAACATATTTTCTAGACTGAAACCTTGTGACCTGGATATCAGCTCAAAGGCATTCATGGATTCAGGCTTTTCTTTCTTTTCTGTAACAAGATGTTCCTAAGAAGAAGAAAAATAGAAACAAAATTTTGAACATATAGATATACTAAGGGGGGCATATGAAGAAACATGTTTTTTTAAGAGAAACATAGAAGCTTAAATGGATGAATATTATTAATATTCACCAATGAAAATTAAAGGCAAAATATTCACCAGTAAGTATTATTTTTGGCTTTAATATTCATTGACTAATACTATTACTGACCAGATAATTTTATTCGACGAATATGAATAACATATATCAATGAATCTTTCCTGCTATCAAATATATTAATACCCTCGTGGATACAATGACATAAACACGATCGATATGACATTTAACCTTGGATTCATTGAAGACAGCATCTACATCATCAAGGCTAACATCCTCTTCCTGCTCAAATTGAGGCGGTTTATACCCTTTCATAAACCAAGCATCTTCCAAGATTTCTGGAATAGTTATTCTCTGCAATGGACCAAGGAGGTCAAATGAACTTCTGCCACATTTAAGAATTTCATAATTTGTATACTTTAAAAGATACATAATTAAAGAAACTCACAGTAAGTGGGTTTGGATCGAGTATCCGTGCTAATAATTTCTTTACACCAGATAAAAACCATGGTGGGAATCTATAATCGGCCTTCTCAATCTGCATAACAGTTGGTCAATGTTTTAAATTATGCTTCAAGTGGAGGACCAAAAACTGAGGAATCAATAAAAGTATCAAACATTTAACTTACTTTCCTATACAATCCAATGAGGTTTGCCTCGTCAAACGGCAAGTATCCTGCCATAAGTACGAAAAGGATAACGCCGCAAGACCATATGTCAGAGGCTGCACCATTATAACCTTTTGCAGTCAGTACTTGAAAACAAAATCTCTAGTGAGATCAGGCAACGACTTATGTAAATCTTCATCTGTAGACTTTGAAGCTGGTATTACCTCAGGTGCGACATAGTTGGGAGTCCCACAGGCTGTATGTAGCATCCCGTTTTCCTAAATAAACAAAAGATTTCAAATATAATGATTAAGCAAAAATTAATTATCCGCTGCAAATGTTGCTGTAAATGTGTGAGTAACATACCACTTGCTGTGATAATCCAAAGTCTGAAACTTTCAGAACACCATACGAGTCCAAGAGCAGATTTTCAGGCTGCATTAAACAGGTAGAGTACTTGGTATAAATTCAGAGTGTACAATAAACCACTTCATTACTAATAGTGAGATATGTTGGTTCTTTTTACCAAATTTTCAGAAGTAGACTCCTTGGTTCTACAGTTAAAGTTCACTTTCATGAAAATATATGTTTTTTCCAAATTAAGAGTTCCATTTTAATGGGAAATGAGATGCATTGATCTTTATTTTTCAGAATAGTAGTACTAATAACAGTAACGATAACAAAGAACAAATAAGAAAGAACCTTGAGATCTCTGTGGTACACGCCTCTACTATGGCAGTAATCTACAGCATTAATAAGTTGCTGAAAGTATCTGCGAGCCTCATCTTCTTGAAGTCTCCCATGTTTTGCCTGTAAGCATAATTGAAGTTGTACATAAATACTAAATGAAACATATAAGAATAATTTCTACTGAATTCAAGTAAAATAACAGATTTTTAAGACAAAGAACATTTTACCAACAGTTACTTACTATTTGGTCGAAAAGCTCGCCTCCATCAACATACTCGAGAACAACATAGATCTTTGTTTTACTCGCCATAACCTGTTAACAAGTAAAAGGAAATGAATCTACACACCAATAGACTTTTCAAAGCAATGGACATCTCTATGTTAAAAGGGAACTTTCCTTAAGTACAACGAATTATTTAGAGAATTGAATGTGTCAAATCAAAGTATGCTATACCAATTGTTATGGTTTTGCAAGATGAACCCTATTTACTAAATACTGGTCAGGGTCCTCATGTTTCAGTTAATGCTTCAGTCTCATTCTAATTTTCGAAGTTTCCATCTTTTCTCTTAATAAATCTATTATAAATGAATAAGATACATTGATCTCCAATCCTTGATCAGAAGAGTCTAATTGGAGTGTGAATACAATCAAAGAGTATTATAACATGATGAATTTGTTGTATATTCTCTCAATAATGTGTATAGATATTACATGACAACGGATAACCCTAAGCACAATGCAATATTCAATATTCTAATATACTTTATATCCATAAACAAGACATGCTGCAAAGATGTCAGTATCACACTTACTACCACAATAATAATAACATTAATTTTTAGATTCAATCATAAGTGGTGGGCCCGTAATATTCCATTTGAACCACCAACCCAACCCATGCAAAATTTAAAAAGGTATGACTATTTTATTTCCCTATCTAAGTAAACCAATAAAATCAACATTTGATCAAAACTTGATTGCCAAAGGGAACACGTCACCGACTAATAATTTGGTTTGGTTTTTGAGGTTTTTTGGCACTTCAGTTCCAATTTCTGACAAGCAAATGGTTTCACCTATTTGGTTCGATTTAAACCGATTCAATCAAACAGACACCTCTCATTCTGGTCATTGGAGTTTTAAACATGTACCATATTGGTTATTTCCATATAATCTTTTATTATGGGGACGTTTTATATATATATTTTTTATTAGAATGACTAAAAATTGAACATTTATTATAGTTTCAATAACTTCCTTTAATAGATCCTAATCAAAGTACAGTGATAAACATACCTCAAAGAGATTTAAAACATTAGGATGCTTGATCAACTTCATAGTTGAAATTTCTCTTTTCATCTAACAACAAACATGATCATCATTGATCATCAACTACTAAAACACACACAGACACACACACAAATAATGAAATAAACCAAGTATAAAATAGAAAAGGCGATACTAACTTGTTCAACCATCTTATGTTTAAGAATACGGTCACGATCAATAATTTTAATGGCAACAGGATCACCCGTAACAAGATTTCTCGCAAACTTAACTTTAGCAAAGCTGCCTTCACCTAAAGTCTTGCCGATTTCGTAATTGCCTACACGTGTCCTCTTTTTAACTCCACCCGTGTTCATTTTTGTTAACAAATTAGGAATTAAAATTTTGTTTGCAATAAGAAAAAGAGGAGTTTAATTTGCAGTTGGGTAACAAAGAAAGAAAACATAGAGAAAGCGGAGGACCTAAGTGGGTTAGGATTGAAGAGGATGGAGATGATGGATGAATATAAAGAGTGGGGGCCACACGTATCGTACGTGGGTGATAACAATCAGTCCCTGACCGTACCCAGTACGGTCATAACCCCATACGTCAGTTTCGATATGAAGTACTCAAATCAAAATCAAAATCAAAACTAAAATTTATACGACGATACATCAAGATATGACTGGGTGCAACATAAGTGAAAAAAGTTATCTTTTTATTCTTTTTCAAAAACTTTTACAAAATACCTAAAACAATATACAAATAATATCGTTAAGAAGTCGGGACTCACTTGCGAGTTGGTAGCGTCACGTTGTGAGTTCTTAATGGTCAGATGGCAAGTTGCAAAATGCGGAGTCATTGGCTGAATCGAGATATAACTATCAATATTCTTTTTATTTTTTTTTTGCTTTTGTATTTTTAAACTAAGCATTTTGTACATTAAATTGTAATCTTAAAATATGATCAAAAAAATTGAAACCCTCGAATATAGAAATTAAAAGTAAAAATATGAAATTAAAAATGAAAATAAACGCGTAAAATTATAATTTCATAAAAAATAAAAGAGTTCGTTTCTAATTTTTTACAACACTTAAAAACGTGTAAAATTGGGAGAAAGTTGATTTTGAAGGCTTTAAAAACGGAATTTGATTGCAAATGGTCCACAAACCACCTATATCATATGTTTATTACTTTAAAGTTTAATAATGATAGTATTAATAAGATTTTTAATATATGTAGGGGTATGTTAGTAATTTCAAGTAATTTTTTTCAAATATTAATAGTATTGTTAATGGTAGATTAGTAAATTCACTCTTAAGAAAATATCACAAATGTATTATATATTAGTATTATAAAAAAGTTTTAATTACTTAGAATATAATGTCATATGTTTATTACTTTAGAGTTTAATAACGATTGTATAAAAGAGATTTTAATACATGTAGGGGTATATTAGTAATTTCAAATAGATTTTTTCAAATATTAATAGTAATGTTATGGGTAGATTAATAAATTCCCTTAAAGAAAAACATCACAATTCCTAGTAAACCGGTTTGAGTTTGGTTTCAACCCGTTTACGTTTTCAACCGTTGAAACCGGTTTTGGGAGCTATCCGGTAGATAGCTTCGGGCTAAGTGTATTCGATAGTTACCTCAAATTCCTAGTAGACAATGTGAATGCTAAGTATACTCACTTCAAATTCCTAGTAGACTTGACTTAGCTTCTACTACTAAGTTTAGAATGTGATGTGTCTACAGATACAAATCTTTGCAAAAACTTCTAAGTGTATTCGAGTCTATAACTAACCATGAAAGCTTCACTTTGACGGGTGTCACAAGTAGTTTTCATATCAAAACTTCTAAGTGTTAAAATCTTTGCAATATTCAAACACTTTGGAAGATTTTCAACCGATTACATTGAGAATGTTGGGCATATGCTGATTAATATGCACAGAGTGTGATAGTCCATAAATATCTCTTACGATCCACCAGAGCCGGATGGATCTACCCCAAGAGCCACCTTCGATTTAGGAAATGAGAGTCTATTATGTCTAGGTGATTCAGAGGGGTATTGAAGATTGAGGTGCATATCAGTTTACCTTCAAAATGCCAACATTGTTGTCAATATAGTTTACAAAACATGGTCACGTGACAAATAATGCAAACCCACGCCACATCTCTCAAATTATGAGAGGTTATGTGAGGAGTGTGTGAGAGGGTTAAAAAGAAAAGTAAAACCCTTCCTACACCGACTAAATTTATCAGGTTGCCACATATACTATCAGATTTCATACATTGATTTCTAGTATTTAAAAAGATATCATAGACCCAGTGATGGAAGTATATACGCCTTTTAGCCACTCAAGTACTTCTTAGAAAGTCCTTTTTTTAATTCTCACAAATACTTAACACATCTCATTTGGAGATAGTTGATACTGAAATCGGAGGACATTCTGCTCCAATCCCTGACTTCTTTTATGCACTATTGAGTCTAGAATCAATTTAAACATTCTTTAGAACAAAAGTGAAATATAGATGTCTTTGTGACAATTCTAGAACATTCATACTGATACCTAAAATTGGTATTTCACAATAATTGAATGGAAATCTTACTAGTGCTACTATCAATGCCAACACTGAAAGTAGACCAGTCCATTGAATTGTTACTAAGATTCAATTTTTGTGCAAGTTGGCAATATATGTGATCAAGGAGTTAGTGATTTTCTAGAATTTGTTTCCAGAAAATCATGAACTTTTCTTTGATTTACTTAAGAAAATTTTTGAATTACCCAATTTAATAGAATTTGATGCTACTTGAAACTTACACAATCATATTCTGCATCAATATCCGCAACAATATCCGATGATATTATTTGATTGTACGACTCAAGGGAGATTGTTTTGCTTCATATCGAAAATACTATATCTAACTTGTGATTCACGAGAAGATTTTATGCTACACTTGACGATTCTTCTGATAAATTATCAACCTGATGGCTTACACATATATATGATGATCACGATAAATCATATTCATCATTAGGGAAAGAAGACATTATATTGGTTCATAATTGTAGGAAGAACATGGAATTGTGGGAAGAAATAATTGGGAATGAGAAGTTGTGATTGGGATTGAAATGGAAGAAAGAAAGTGGGATGTTTATAAAAAGTTGATTGATCAAAATGAGTAGAGAATCCAAAGCAACAAAGGTTAAAAATCAAACTTTCAACTTTCGAGAATAAATGAAAAGAACTCTGCTCAAAGAAAGTCCGATGGAAAGTTTGAGATTAAATGAAGAGATTAGTTGATAAAGAATGATAAACGGTTGAATGAGATTGTTAGATCGAGGAGGAGTAGATTCAAAGAACTCAAAAGAATTCGATCAAAATGTTTGTTCAAAGCTCCACAAGATGAGTATGTGATTGAGGGGGAGCAGATAGTTCGAGATACGTTGATCAAAATAAGATGATTATTTGATTGAGGGGATGCAAAAGGCATGAACATTCAAAGTTATCATAAAAAAGATCAAATCCTCTACAAAATAAATAAGTAATTTATTCAAGACGGTTCTTCAATAACATTTAAAGTTTGGAACTGATATTATGAATCAACGATTAGAAAAGTGAGAAACAAAGAGAATTATTCCAAACGATACTTCCAAGGTTAAAGTTGTTGCTGAAGAACAAATTATGTCTTCTTAATGCTTTCGATAATTAAAGATAAAGATAAAGATAAAGTTGAGATGTGTTTATCAAAGAAAATGTGCTTCAAAGTTGTTCTTACCATATAAAAGATTTTTAGCATTCAAGAGTAAAAGTTTTAAAAGATTAGAAGACAAAGAAGGTCCAAAGTTTGATTATCATTACATACGGGAAGGTTGTTAAGACACAATATTAATGTAATGATTGTCATTGATGCTTAATGTTTTATCAACACTTAGAAGTCTTGGTATTTATTCCTAAGCATATGGCTATATGTAACACCCATATATATATATGTTTTTTTTTTTTTTTAATAACTTGAATAACACTTTTCATATATTAACATAAACGTTTCATTGTTTACAAACTTTACAAACGGAAAGTTTCTTTGACAAATTTCCCCTTTATAATATCTGAGCATGATTCATGGAAGTAAACACTTACTACCAACGGTAGCAAATACACCACTACTCGCGCTGCGGCTCTTTCCCAAGACCTTCCTTCCCCTTACTCGACCCACCTGTATTATCAGCAATAACAGAAATGGGTAAGCACATCGGCTTAGTAAGTAACAAATTCATAACAACAATGTAAGATATAAATCTTATAACCATCGTAATTACATACGCCACTTTGTTCATTTAGAACTCACAATCATGTCGCTGGGTCTCTTATGATCACTCAGCATAAGAATAACCAGTAATAACACTATTAACCCATTTATGACCACTCAGCATAAAGGTTAACATTCATATTAGTATTATGCCATTTATGACCACTCAGCATAAAGAGGGCTCATATTCACACTATTACGCCATTTATGACCACTCAGCATAAAGGCTAATATCCACATCACTAAGCCATTTATGATCACTCAGCATAAATGCTACATTCATAACACAGCTATCAATATGGTACACTCAAGTATTCTTGCTAAAAACACAGTATACTCAAGTACTTCTTGCTGATTTTGATATTCTTATTCACTCAATTAATATCCTTCTATTACTTACCTCGACGTGCGTGCAATTCAGTAAACCTCTGATCCCGTGTAGCGGAGTACTGGTCTGTAATAATTCAATGTTTAATACTCATATAAATAGTCACACATATATATATATATATCATCATGTATATAGTATTCGCAATGACCCACTCGGAATCGACTAAACAGCGAGGGTTTTAGGGGTACTACGACCGACGGGGTCCAAGGGGCTGGCCCCTGGCTGCGGTCCCGCTACACGACATTACTAGCGATATTACCAATATCGCCAAATTAAATGCGACATTACTAGCGATATTAATAGCGACATTAGCCGCGATATTACTAGCGATATTACCAATATCGCCAAACTAAATGCGACATTATCTGCGATATTATCAATATCGCACCAAAAATCCTGCGACATTGGCACAATGTCGCCATGACGAACAGATCAGACCCCAATTTCAAAATTCTTGAATTCGAACATGCAATACACAATTTAACTCGTTCCAATCCGTTCAAAACACTTAATAACACTTATAACACATAATAATTCAAGTCTTACCTCGGATTCACAGTTCAATTACTCAAACTTTTGATTCCCAAGTTGATTTCTCACTTTCTCTTTCTAATTCTCTGTTTCTCTCACTAAAACGTGATTTGTGAACGTGTTTTCTGTTTCTGGAAGTAATTAGGTGATAAAAGTGTAATAATATCTCACAATTACACTTAAGCTCCTCAATTAAGTCGGCCAAATTCGTTTGTGCGATATTATATGCGACATTGCCAATGTCGCATAACACAATCCTGCGACATTAACCCAATGTCGCCTAATAACATCCTGCGACATTACCAATATCGCCTAAATCAAAATTTTCAACTTTTCTTTAAGTTTTGGGATGTTACACTATAGGTATATAAACAAGACTTGGGCATTATTTAGGATGAGTACTCACATTTCAAAATCAATAGAAAAGGGTTTAACCTGAAGTATCAATTCTCTGTAAAACTCTATCGACATTCATGCTCAAAAGGAATATCGATCATTACATAAAGACTCAACATACAAAGAATTGATCCAACATAGATGCAAAGTTCTAGAAAAAGAATCTCCTTCTATCTTTAAGCTCAGAGGTTATGATTGTCCATTTTGATGTGAATGTCGTTAACTAGTTAGCAGAAATGTTTACGAGGATGATAATGTTATAACTAGTAGAAATAATAAAAAATATGCCATCATCATTATCACTATATGTGCCGGATTGACTTTTTATGTTGTCGGAATTAAACGAGATTCGCACAGTTACTAGAAAACGGAAAACCTTGCAAAACTTGATTTGCCGGACCCAGGAGCAATTTTTCTATTTTCATTTTTTACAATTTTAATTAATTAATTTTAGTTTGAATAAAAGTTTGGAATTTATTTTGTAATTAAATTAGATTGCTAGCTATTTAGGAAAAAATAGTTCTTACCATACAAGTAGACTCATAGTATAAATATCATGGCTTGTTCTTTTTAGTCATTACGTTTTAATTATAATTACTTTTCAGTTTCGAATTAAATCTTCTTGTTTAGGTTTACTGCGTTTATGTGCTGCGTCAAATTTTACAACAAGTGCATTTTACTATCAAGTTTGCTCATGGGTCGTAAATTTTCAGCTAGAGGCTGTAAAAATATGGCCGAATCAGGAATTTAGCTTGGCATCTTAGCAATGATATATAATTTACATTGTCGCATATTGCATGAGTTAAAGTTATACCATTAACAAAATGATACACACAAACACATATTTCAACTTAAAAAGTTTAAGCACCATTTTACGGGAGTAAGTGAATTGGATTTGCCCTTCAATTAAAAAGGTACGCATAGACTAGCCATCACCAAACCCAGTCATATATGACAAGATTGGAGTTTTACTTGAATTAATATGCCATCTGGTTTCATTTGGTACAACGTGTGTAATCTAACAAGGATTTATGAGTATCTTTACGATATTACGTTTTTTCTTTTTTATCTCAAAATCGCTAAGATCGAGATCCCAATATCAGTATCGTAAGATCATATGGAATCAAAAGATCGTACTAAAATACCCTAGATGTATTTAACATATATTTCTATTATCATTTAATATCAATTACCAAAAACTTATGAATAGTAAGTTGTTTGTCTTTTCTTAACTCATTTTTTAATCTTAATAAATATGTTTATGTGTATAAATAATTGATAAAAGTTGTTTAGCTTGATGGTTAAAAGATTTACCAACTAACATCTTGATTTTGGGTTCAACTCTTAGCATATCTATTTTTTTTTCCATAACAGTTTTTAAACAATGAAAGTACATACGGCTAATTTTTCATTTTTGTTAAGTATTAGCTACAGTAAATACTACATCTCTATTTTTTTTTCCAAGTATTTGCAAACAGTATTTTCAAACCATGAAAGTATATGAGGCCAATTTAATTATAAAAGGATATAAATTCATCATAATTTTATAATACCTTTTTTCCTTTCTTTTATTGAAACTTAATAAATTTACATACTAACTCCTGAAATAAATGGAAATTACAGAAATTCCCTAATGTTGAAATGCTACAAAAAATCTTTAAAACTTGCATATGTTAGTAAACATAATACTATATGATATATCATCATTAGTTAGATTATTATAGTCATCATTATTCGTCGTGCTTTTATAGAGTTACTCTAAAAGAAAACAAGTTCAAATTTCGTGATTATGTTTTCAAAAATACATTTCTAAACCCGTCGCAACGCACGGGCAAAATAAATCTAGTTGATATCAAATACTAATTATGTGATACAATCACCATATTGATAGTGTAATTACCAATTAGAGGCTGAACAATCAACAAACATTGAACACGATTCAAACACGAACTTTCTTGACAAGTGAAAGTCGTCACTGATTTCATCAAATCAGCGACGAAGTTTATTAGTCATTGATCAAGTTTAGCGACGAAAAAGTCATCACAACTCCGGTGACTATTCAATTTTGTCATAATTAGAGACCAAAATCCTAAATTTGGTCCACAAGGCTTTATCAACTGACCTATAGTGACCAATGGTGACAACTCAAATTTTGGTCCCTAAACCTGTCTTGTAACCTTTTTTACCCTTTAGTGACAGACTTTGAGTTGTCACTATATGTTATTTTTCTTGTAGTGGTAGGTCTACAATATTAGAAAAAACATGAGTAAATTACCGTCCCTGCCCCTGTGGTCCTTCGTTTTCTCACGCCTCGTCCCTCCCAACTTTTTTTCACAATCCCTAACCCTGTACTGGCTATTTTGCAACATTCTCCATACCTCCCTCGTTAAATCTAACGGATTGACTGTTAACTCATCAAAAATGACTAAAATACCCTAGTTTTCCACTCCATGTATCCATCACTTTTATCAAAATTGAAAACCTAACCATTCATCCGACATGTCTCATCTTCATCAAAGATCAACGAATTAGAGCACAAAAACACCTTTGGTTACCAGGTTTAAAGTTTATAAAGCTAAGTGTACCGCAAATCAAAAAATCAAAATGAGTCAAAATCCATTCCACTCCACGGTAGCATCATCATCAACAACAAACAACCGTCACTCCTATCTATTCAACTCATCACCCCAAATTAGGGTTTCTCAATTTCTTCACAATGATGTATCTCTCTTTCAATAAACCTCGCAATTCACCAATCGATTTCTACAAAGAATCATCCGTCACTGATCGTACCATGCTAATTGAACCAAATTAACAACCACCACCACCATACAATCACCAACACCAATTTCAACAATAACAACTGCAACGGTTAATGATTATGACGGATAACAATAACAACAACACAAATAACGGTGATGATCACGAACTTAGGGCACCGAAGAACCGAGCTGATACTTGGGTATAAAAAGAAACTCGGATCTTGATTGGGCTAAGACAGAGATCGGTTTTTTAATACATCTAAATTGAATAAGCATTTATGGGAAAAAATCTCGTCGAAAACCCTCACCAACATTAACATCATTGTACAGATCTTCATAATCATCATCATCTTCACCTAAAAAACCCTCATCGACAATGCCTGAGATTTCTTTGTTCCGATGGAATTGCTCGTTCGCATTCCCACCACCACCGGCGTTGTTTTGATCCATTATTCTCATCAGAAATAGCTTGCCGGGTGGGTGGTGATAATTGGGTAAATTGAATTGCACTATGAATAAACCCTAGATCAGGACCATTAGAATTGACACTTGATTGGACTTTAATTAAAGAAATTGAGTCCATTGGTGATGATTTTAGTGGGTTCATGGTGAACGTGTGAATTGGGGGCTTTTTGACGGGTCTGAAAAGTTGGTGGTAAGATGTGACTTTGGTGGTCTGCTGGAGTCGACGGAGGTACGGTGGAGATGATGGGAAGATTGTGGGAATAGTTGTTATAGGTCCAGATCTAGATTGATTTGAGTTCTTTTAATGATATAGTGATCTAGATCTAGAAAGAGATTTTATTATATATAGGAAGTAAAATTATTTGTGTTTTTGTTTTAATTGTTGTTTGAATTGGGAAATTTGTTAGATTTAAGGGTTTTAAGGAAGATGAGGGTATTTTAGTCATTTTTGATGGGTTAACGGTCTCTCCGTTAGATTTAACGAGGGAGTTATGAGGAATGTTGCAAAATAGCCGGTATTGGAAGGGACGAGATGTGAGAAAATAAAGGATCACAAGGGTAAAGACTGTAATTTACTCAAAAAACATTTGTGTGTAAGATCGAATTGTGGTAGGATCTTACAATCTTATAATCCATCTCACAGTTTTATGTACGTGAATCCTACTTGGAGAAAAGGATTCTACAACGATTTAGCTTTATTTTCGTTATCAAGATGTAAGATCTTACGATCCTAAGATAAATCGTGTTTTTTCTTCGTATATATATGAACGTTAATTGTCAACGCATGCGATAGAAACTAGGTTCAGCAAACATGAAGTCAAACACTTCTTAGAATTCGGTAAATATGCTTAATCGTTTAAAATGAAATAAATAGACTAAAAATGTTAATTAACATTCATAATACCCTCTTCAAAAAATATAAATTACCTGTCAACAGTAAAATACAAAAGTAAAGCACTAAAAAGTGAGAATCCATCCAACAATCGTATTGGTATATCAGACACCCAATTACTTTACTATTAAAATTATAAAAATAATAATATAATGCTATTGGTATATCTGTCTAGAAATAACTAACAACAGCTTTCTAGCTTTGTCAAAAAGGCACGCTAACCATCTAACTATATCTTAATTACATGTCTTGATCAATGTATGATGTCACCATGCATGCATCTTTTAATTTATATATACATATATATATATAATTCCTCCATATTCATTTCTCTTCTATTTCACTTTCTTGTAATCACTCTCCAAATTCCCATTCTTAATATATCTTCTGCAACCTAACAGCTTTGTATATATCATCAATATACCATAGGTATGATTATTATGTTCTTACAGTTGTGAAGATTTAAATTTGCTAGGATCTGATCGACTAATCAACTAATTTGATATGGGTTCATCGTCATTTAACACGGACAAAGAAACAAGAATGAAGATGCTGAAGGTATGGATAGCATATTTCGGGTTGTTTTTAATAAGTATGGTTGGGGCTTTAATAATACTATTATGGGAAATTAAGTATCATCCTGGTAACAAACAACTATGGATGGTTCCTTTTGGTCTCATCATGTTCTTAACACCGGTTTTAGCTTGTTTTGCGGCCTTTATATCCGACACCTCAACATCAATAGCCTCAGATCATGTCCCGACCTTAAAACTACAGCCCGCTGTTTTTTCGCAGGTAAATTTACCTAGTCGTCCCTCCCAATATGTATAATAAGTCTAGGCTTTTGAAGTCCATTTGTTTTGTATCCTCATTTACTAGTTTTATGTGATGATGGAAATTGTTACACAAGATTATAATGAATGAAGAATGGATTGTAAGAAATGGAATCCTAGTTTTTTCACTTGTATATTCTAAAGTGTTTAATTTGTTTGAAATGTACTTCTAGTTGTGTATTGTTTACTATTAAAATTTATAGGCATATATAAACAGGCAGTAACTTGAGCAGTTTCTTCTTGAGTACATACAGAGTATAATTAGTTACAATCCCACAAGTGTGATGATGAAAAAATTATAAATTAAAGGCTTGTTGTATTTAATGAGACCTTCCCTAGTTCATATATGGCACTACCTAGTTGAAACCTTCCTCAGTGATGCATAAAATTTTGGATAAGGGAACAAAAATCAATAGTTAAGAAATAGTATTTGGTTATCAACCGGTCAAATATTTTAGAAATTCATTAATTAGCAACATAAAATAGAAAATTTGGTGGACCAAAATGATTGTTATAAACATCTTATAATATAATGACAACCTACCATAAAAAGGTATTGCATATCTTGTTGTTTGGAGTACCATCTAAATCAAGCCCATAATTTATTTAATTTATCGGGTCGGAATCTTGAATATAGATTGAAAGAAGACTAGCTAACTAGTGAAGGATTATTATTATTATTATTATTATTATTATTATTATTATTATTAGACAATTATGAATGAAGTTTATCTTTAGTAAAAGATTAATTACACTATCGGAATTATTGGATTACGAAATGAGATGTATTTAACTGCCTTATATTATATATCCATCGATTTACGATTCCTTGTTATACTTAGCTGTTCAAACAATTAAATCTAACAAATAATATAAATGGAACAAAAATTATACTATCTTCATCTTTCTTTGGTTTAATAAAAGATATATTTTTTTATTAAGCGAGCATCTGGACTTGATTTCGATAAGTACAATCTTTGTGCTTTGTTCTGCGACTGAGTACGTGTACTATTAATTATATGTATTTGACCAAACTAATAAATACTAAAAACATCATCATTAGTTGTGTAACAAACTACTATTATACAAATGAAAACTGATTAAAATTAGTAATTTAATAATAATCACGACGAGTCGAACTACTAACATCATCACGTGTTCCAGTAAAAATTAGTCTTGCAGTAGGCAGAATTGAATAACTGATGTTCAAAGTTTAACATCATATTAGTACTTTTAAGAAAGATCGAATATTTTTAATAATGGATCGAAGAACTGAAATTTTTTAAAATTTCATCTTTTTTTTTAAATTACTATATAATTTAAAAAACTCACTTTTAAAAATAAAAATATGTTCATTAATTAAAAAAAGATAACAATACATTTAAAAATAAAAAAAATTATTACATTAACTAAAAAATAAAAATACTATTACATTAATTATCTCGAATATAGAACTTTGACTTGAGGTTTCAAATGTGTTCGATAAGAGCATTTCGAAGTTGATGATGCACTCTCGAATCTCGAAATTCTTTATCCATATGCAGTTACACTTCAACCCTTTCCGACTACAATTGTTGCAGAAGATTATTCACGTTTAAGAAATAGTCTTCCTCTAGTTGACAGATTGTGCCTCTGTTGTCTTTGATTATTAAGTTGTGTAAATTTACACAAGTTTACCTAATTCTTCGTATCTTATTGACGTTATATGGTCTTGCCGGGTTTTTAATGATTGCCTAACGACCTTGAAGCACACCTAATGCTCGTTTAACATCCTTTCTTGCAGATTCTTAGAATCTCTTGAATTTCGTAGTCTTTTCCTGAATCAGACATTTAAACGGCTTCTCAAGAGTTGTCCATTCCGGATAAATTCCGTCAGCGAGGTAATATCCTTTCTCGAATTCAATCCCATTAACATTATACACTACCTTGGGAGTTCTATCTTGGAGTAAATCGTTGAAAAAATTCGATTAGTTAAGAACATTGGTCGTTGTTCGAACACACAAGACCAAAGTAAGTGTGCAAAATCTACAAATTGTATGAGGTCACCGCTTCGAGCATGATTGTTGGATGACCATAATCACCTTATGTGTATTGACTTTTCCATGCTGCTAGACAGTTTTTCCAAGGCCAATGCATACAATCGATGATTCCGATCATCCCTAGAAAGCCATGCAGTTCTTCATGTTTAGCATCTAAACGTTGGACTTATTGGAGTGTTGGTTTTCTCAAGTACTCGGTCGAGTATATATGAAATACACATGTTCAAAAGTAGTCCAAACTATCGTATGAAGTTTGTTGACCCCATATGTATGTATTCATCAAACGCATCGACAACACAATCATACATCAATTGTCATATGGCGAAAATGCACTTTTGATAAATGTTAAAACTAAGTTTACCGGTACACTCACACCCTTGATGTAAACAACTAAAATACGGAGGTATCAGTAGTTGAGAGTAAGACGTTTTACCTTAACATATATGGAGAAACAATGACTTGAGCATTCAAAATCGTATTTCGAAAGTAATCTTCCGGGAATGTTAGTGAAACAGAAAAGTAGTCTTGCCACAAACGTTCGTCGGCACCGAGACAATCTCTAAGTAAGAATCTTCTAGATACTCTTGGTCGTGAACTTTCGGTTTCGTTTCAAGGTTCAACACTATAACATAGCAATCGGATTAAAACAAGCATTCATTGCGTTGATATCTTCAATATTGGAATCTTCGCTCGAATTTTTGTCGTAATTTTTCGTATGGATCCATTACAATATTAAATTTTGTTAGAATTATAGAGATATAGATAATATTTGAAAGAAGGTATAAAGATGGTGAGAATTGAGGGTTAGCTGACAGTGTCAAAAAACGAAGACGTACTCCGTCTTGGAAGTTTGGTGCTAATGGTCGTCCCACAATCATTTATGATTCTGTGGGGTCAAAATCTCGGGGTGCTAGAAATTAAAAATCACAGACAAAAAGTGGTAGGTTGGCTGCAAAAGAAGAGGTTTCTCGGGAGACAAAATCAGGAAGAAAGAGAGGGCGACCTCGTGCTAATACTAGTGATCAAGAACCCGTTGAGTTTGTGACAAATGATGATGGAACTTTGATATATAATGAGGGAGAAGCAAACGCAGAAAATGTCACTTCCGAGACTCCATTTAATGATTTAAAATTAAATTTGGCAGAAACATGTAATTTGAACCAGGAAACAGTGGCCGTCAAGTATTTTCTACCAGGAAACAAGCGAAACCTGATAACTGTAAATAATGATAAGGATTGTTGCAAAGAACAAGTATGCTAAACAAACATAATTTGATGATAATGTGTTGTTCTATGAATATCTACGACAGATGTATGAGCCAACTAGAGAAATGAAAATCTTTAAGAAAGCTTTTTCTCTTGTTACTAGATGGATATGTTTTGATACATGTGGTGTCCATATGACACAACATATTGATGGAACAGTTGTATACTATCTGATGGGAAAGGTATATACTTGGAATCTCAGCACTCTGAAGAGCTTGATGAACATGAAGGTACAATGCATGAGTGTAGCAGTTGCAACAGAATTAATAAAAGAAAGCCAATCATATCTTAAGTGATTGTTAAATTTAGAAACTTAGTACTGTTAGTAGTACATCATAATTTTAGGGGGAGATTGTTGAGATTAAATATGTTTGTACTGTTTGCAGAAGTTAGTACTGTGCTTAAAGTTTCTACTATATGAAGACTTTATACTACTTCAACGTTTGTACTGCTTCAGAGTTTCTACTGTATTCAAGAGTTTGTGCTGTTACCAGAGTTAGTACCGTGATGAAGAGTTAATTGTGTTCTAGTATTAGTACTGCTTCATAGTTAATACTGTTTACTTAAGTTTGTATCGTTACAGTATTAATATTATTTACGTATATTGTAATTATGGTAACAGATAGAGTTTATGATTAGATTGTTTCTTAGTTTGAAGGTGTAACACCCACTCTTGTAGCTTAGGGGTAATCAGGTAATTTCCCAATTTTGACATATATATATATATATATATATTATATTAATGTGTTTATTAGATAGGAAAGTTAGTAATGATCGAATAGTTAATTGTGGCAAGTGAAATATTAATAGTTTTAATTTTAATTTGTTGTTGGTAAAATAAAATAACTTGTTTCGCGAAACGGTTTTCGGGTTCCAGACAATAATCCAAATTAGAGGATATAATTAGAAAGCAATTGTGTGAGTAGGTGACTTAAATCACCAACTCTTTCCTAATCTCCTCATTTTGTCACCTAACACTATTTCTTTCAAGTTTCTCTAGCTTCTTTTCATAAATCACGAAATTGTCATCCATTGAATTGTGTTATAGCCTGTGTGAATCCTTGTTGTCTGTCATCATCATCATCATCATTTTGTTTTTTACCTAATTGTAAGTATTTTTGGTATTTTTAGTCAAATCCTTGAAATGGTGTGTAATGTGATGTTTAAAGATGTTAAATAATGTTATTTGAGGTATTAGAAAGGTTAGAAAGTTTGTTAGATTGATAGGAAACTGATTTTTGAGTTTGTGAGTCGAAATGGTTCGTTTTTTTGAGTAACAGCGGTTCAGTTCGCAATTCTGAGTTCATCCTGCGAGTTGAGTTCATCCTGCGAGTTGAGTTTCCTGCGAGTTGACTTCTGCGAACTGAACTGAACTGCGAGTTGAGTTCCTGCGAACTGAACTGAACTGCGAGTTGAGTTCCTGCGAACTGAACTGAACTGCGAGTTGACTTCCTGCGAACTGAAATGAACTGCGAGTTGACTTCCTGCGAACTGAAATGAACTGCGAGTTGAGTTCCTGCGAAATGAACTGAATTGCGAACTGAACTGAACTGTGAACTGAACTGAACTGTGAACTGAACTGAACTGCGAACTGAGAATTTTTAGACGTGATTCTAAAAGTTTTGTTTTGCTAAATTCAAAGTGTATAAGTATAACTGAATCGTTATAACTTGATATATATATATATATATTTATAATTGTAGAGTGGTTATAGCTGGTAATTGCTACTTGATAATTGTTTGTCATTTTGTTATTGAGTAGTGAAATGTGTTATACAATTATGGAAAGAGTTGCTAACTTCTTAATTATTATATTCTCAGATCAGCAGAAGACTCAGTAACATAAGATCTCTGAGTGTGGACTGTTGCAGACAGGTGAGTGGATCTGCAACTCATAATTTGAGTTAGTTGTAATGATGTGGTTACAACAAGTAACAGAGACTTGATAGACTGTTTAGTCTGATTTATGATTGTGAATATCTGCTTGCTATATTTGTGGCCTTCGGGCATCTGTGTTATTCAGAGGTCAATTGCGATTGGACTTGGTTACTACTGTGTTCAACACAGGTTCCAGATACATGTGTTGTCGCTGGAAACTGTGTTGTTGTGTTGTAGTGCCAAGTTATCGGTCTATTCTGTAAGGGCCTATACAGATTGTGGTAAGTGTTACTGTGGGCCACCGCGGCTGTAGGGTTCCTCAGTAACCGCCGATCCTCTTGAGTTTATGTGTTTTCGTGCTTAATGCAAACAGATTGTTATGCTAAGTTGAATTATTAGTTGTACATTCATTCACTTAGCTTCGTGCTAATCCCACAATTTCTCTTCCTGCAGGTTATGTTTAAGATTGTGGGTTAAGCAGGAAGATGGTTTTTTTGAAGAATGTTTGACACGTGCTATAACTCTAATATATTTATAGATGTTTTGTAAATTAACATGTATGTGGATTTTGTATAACAATTATATGTGTTTTGCTTCGGAAATAGTTAAATGTTATAAGGTCGCGAAATTTTATGGTCTTTTCTGTAATATAATATATAATATTATTTTTATCCATCGCTTCCGAGTCAAATGACAGATTTAACCCTGAGGTAAATTTATGGGGTGTTATAGAAGGAAATCTTGTTCAGGACTCTATACTCATATAAATAGAGATCCTATAGAATAGAGAGAGGTACGTACAGCTTCAAGGTGTAAACCCTAATACTTTTGTGTATTCGTATTATTGATATTAATAATATTGAAGCTTTTTGTTGATAAATTGTTTTGTGAATTGTTCTTTGATTGTCAAGTACTATTCCGCAAGTTTCTTGATAATTATTCAAAACTATAAATCTTATTAAGGCTAGACCGATCTTAAAAATATATATAGGGTGTCTGGGATTGAAAACAATGTGAAAAAATACATTTGTTTTTACCAAAAACGGTCATATGATTGTTAAAAGATGTTTTTATTTTTTCTTGACATTTTTAACGTTATTTTTTTTTTTTTGTTTACGTTGCAATTGGGCTCCACTATCAACTGTCTTTCTCTTTCCACCTCGACGCAATCCCAAAGACCCAACCAAATATGCCACCGTGCCATTGGCGTGTTTTGGTGGAAGCCCGAAGATGCTCTCAACGACAAACCGTTGAGAGTGGTCTATATGAACGACTATGGGCGTTTAGTTATACTAGTGAAGTACATATATAATGCAATGGTACCTTACACGTGAAAGATAACAATAATTAATTGAAAGTGGAGGATAATAAAGGTTGTTTTCTACTTACCGTTTGAAAATTAATATGTGTTATTCATATTGAAATGGAAAGGTTCTCTCACAAAAGGAAAATCTATGTTTTTGTCGTTTGTAACTACTAATGTGAAAACTATCATGCATGAGATTTTCTATTTAAGAAAGTAAATTTTTTGTTCAATCAATAACTAAAGAATACTATAAATAAGCCTAGAATTTATAACAAAAAAACATAATCCTAATTAAAAATAAAATCGTAATATAACTCGAATACGAGAGTCGGCTTCCTTAAGTCCGTTGTTCCTCAGTAGCTCAGTGGTAGAGCGGTCGGCTGTTAACTGACTGGTCGTAGGTTCAAATCCTACTTGGGGAGAATTTAGAGTTCTCGCTTTTCTGACCTAGCGCCCCCTGTCCTAATTAAACTTAAAATCTAATTCCCAAGTAATCCCTTTACTAGAAACAAAAACGTTCTCAATCTTGTCCTCATCATTCCTCTCCTTTGAAAAGAACTCGACCCTGATTTCTCATGGATATGTGTTTCGCCCGTAGGCATGACCTTAGACTCTTAACTATTTATTAGTTTTGATCTTGACCCGCTTTCAACATTCCCAACGATCCACTAATGAATCTAATTGTTGGTTTATTGCCCCCATCATCATTCACCCTCTCTTGAAAAGAACTTGTCCTCGAGTTCTCGAAATATACAATGCATGTTGATGAATTGTTGGGAACTTTTAGGACCATCAAATCTGGACCTTTTTCATCTCACTACCCGCCATTGAAAAATAATTTAGATTCTCGACATGGGTATCCATTCTTAGATCACGATCATAATCCTTCATACCTTCAACATCGTCGGAACCTAACTTAATGACTCTTTATAACTCTATAATCACTTGTCTCATTCGATATGATTGTTGAGTTATCCTTACCAGTTTCATTAACATCATGATCATGTTATTACTCATCTTTTGTCACTCTGAGATTCTTTTGTTTTCTCGGCGTGTTCTTCTACATCCTTAGCCTTCGACATGTTTTGTTCGATTTTAACATCGGATTTTGGTACTTGCGGTTTTTCTCCGGGTGGAACCATTGCTATTTTCTTTCCTTCCTAAGTCAATAAATAAAGGTTGTGTCGGATGCTATACATGCCATGAAGCTTACATTGCCGTGATTTTCCTAAAAAAAATATGACATTCATCAATATCATCCACAACACAAAGTACTTCCACTCTATGGAACTATCTAATAGACACCAGAACCCTACAAATTTGGTATTCTTCTACTGGACAAATCTCCATTGGTAATTGTAGGAAATTTACCAATTTTATTGAAACCACATTGTTTATGCTCCACTTATTAGTAACTAAAGAACATACCACATTATTGATAAAAATTTTTGATCAAAATGATTTGGTTATTGCTAAGCGATCCCCTATCTCTTGTTTTTCCTTTCGTTCATCACCATGTCTTCCATTGTTAAATGGGGATTATTTGCTTGTAGAATTATCACCAAAATCGTCTGTGGTTGGATGAATCTTTCGACCCTCATGTTTACTACCCTCGCGATATTTGTGGATTGATGCCCCACCTAGGATCATGGAACATAGTTCTTCAAGCATTGTGGAAGTCTTGTCAAGTTTTGTCATGGATACGGTTAAGCCATAATCCATATACTCTCAATACCATACCCTACTAACAGTATGGGTTTTGGTTACATCTACCCTAGTCACCATCAAGATACTAACGAGAATGTAATCAATACTATACAACGATAGCGAGACACTACAAGAAACGAAAAATAAACAAAAATCCATATTCAAGTAGCAACTTCGAAAAGCTGTAAATCTCAACCCATACGTCGAATAACAGATCTCTTCGATCAGATCGTAGCTCTACCTCTCTAGAACCTACATTTTACATTTCACGACGATCCAAAGGTTGACGAATTCGCAGCGTCAATTCTCCCACGACAGTGTAGAAACCAACAATCCAACAACTGTTTTTTTTTTTTTTTTCATTCTTTTTGCATGGACTCTCTTCGAGTTGTGCGATCCCTTTTTCTCTAACACATACCAACTGACGCAGGAAACAAAAGAGAATCTTGATAACCCTAAGCTAAGGATTGATAAACGAGGCGCACCTCAAATGAATGAAACTCTAACAAGAGTAAATCCCAATAAGTTTATTTTATTAACAATCAATAACTCAAAGAATATTATAAATAAGTCTAGTATTTATATAAGAAAAAATCATAATTTTAATTAAGTAAAAACTAAGAGTGGTAAAACGGGCTCGGGTATAAACGGGTTTGGGTCAAAACGGGCTCGGGTCTAACGGGCTCAAGTTTAAATAGACAAATAAAAATAATTAAAAAATGATAAAAAAGCGAAAAAACCAAGAAAAAAAAACGTATAGTTGACAAAAAACAACAATTACGAAAAAAACGTTTAAAACGAAAAAGACGAAAAAAGGTTTAAAAAGAAAAACGAAAAAATGTTTAAAAACGTAAAACGGAAAAAACGAATAAAAAACCGACAAAAATGAAAAAAACGTTCAAATTGAAAAAAAAATTAAAACAAAAAAAACCGTTTAAAACGAAAAAACGGAAAAAACGAATAAAAAAACGACAAAAATGAAAAAAAAACGTTCAAATCGAAAAAAACGTTTAAAAACGTCAAAATGAAAAATGTTTAAAAACGAATAAAAAACTTTTAAAAACGGCAAACACAAAAAACGTTTAAAACGAAAAAACGTTTAAAAACGAAAAAAAAGTAAAATGTTTAAAACGAAAAAACGTTTAAGATGGACATAAAAGAAAAATGTTTAAAAACAAAAAACGGAAAAAACGAAAAAAATGAAAAAACGTTTAAATTGAAAAAACGTTTAAAAACGAAAAAACATTTAAAAAAGGAAAAAAACATTTGAAAACGGAAAAAAAAACGTTTAAAAACGACGAAAACGAAAAAAAAAAACGTTTAAAAACGAAAAAAACAGTTTTAAAATGAAAAAAAAAAATAAAAGCGAAAAAAAAACGTAGACAAAAAAAAGTTAATAAAAAAAACGAAATTAACAATATATTATATAAGTGTTATGTTGAAGAAGTGGATGTTGTTCAATGGGTAGTTAATGTTGAGACTACCTCTAGCCACATAGACCCATTAATTTTTTTAATAATGCCCTGTAAGACCCATTTGAAAAAAATGTTAAGCTCATAATTATTGATAAATCTATTTTAAAAGTCCAGAATAGCCTAAAATTAAACATTTGGGCTAATTTTGACATCTCTAGTAAAAACCTTTTGGTTAGAAGGAGCCAAGAAGGACCAAAGATAGAAGCGGATATAAATGATACACAAGCTAAAACTACGATACCCGACATATCAAAAACCAATTGAGTAAAGACAAAAATGTCTTGGAATTAGAAACCCGAAGACTAGAAAATTAAAAAGTGTGTTTTTTATATTTGAAGTCTTTTCATTAGAAAGCTTTCTGTCGACATAAAATATTTCCGGTCTCTAGAAAAAGAACGAAAAACTAAAAGGGTCCTACGTTTTTCATGTTTTTTACCAAATCAAGACCAAGGGCGGCTATCATGAGAGCCCAGCAGTTCAGGCCTTCTGCTGCTCCTCGGTTGGCAGGGTAAGCCCAACATGCCGGTTGTTGGACCCATCCTGGATTAGCCCTGTAATCTGTAGGCATCAAATGGTTTTTCAAGAAATGTAGACAATCCCAAGTCCATGTCTTTCTGACACTGTAATTTTGTTTTCCTAACCCCTTCCTAGTTAATACAAATTGCTTCTAAGGAATTAATTTTTTATTGTTATGAAACTTCTTTTTTCTTTTCTCTTTTTTTTTCCTTTTTTTTTTTTTTTAAGCCACTCATGTTTCTGTTTAGTAGCTGAATTAACTATTGTGACTTGGTAAGTAATAGATAACCTTTTATTGTTAAAATTCAAAAAGTAATAGATAACCTTTTATTGTTAAAATTCAAATCAATGTTATTATTAATTAACTTCTGAACAAAATAAAAATAACAATATTACAAGAAATCAGTTGGTTGCCAAAAAAATCTGGATTTTGTTTATTCACTTATATTTCAAATAATTTGTATAAAACTGTAAACAATATATACATGAAGCAGATCATGACATCATCTATAATTTGATTTAAATTTACTAAACCATCTAATACTAGCAGTATAGAACAGTTGAACTGGCAGACAGTCACATAGCTAACTTTTCAACTCGAGACAGCGTAAATTGCTACCGAAAAATTAGGGACCATAATGCATTATGTTCCAATTTGACACGTTTGATTTGATAGATGTCCAATTCAAGTGCAACTAATTTTTGTAAAATAACATCTGACATTCACAAATAAGTGACCCAACATTCATCAGCCAACCGTACGTCCCAACGGTCATAACACATGTATCTATCCTTCTCGATCTATGAATAAAACCTACTATTAAAGTTCTCTAAAATCTGAACATGATTCAAGTATAGAAGTATAGATATATAGCTACCATTCCATCTTAACGTACTATATTCGTTTTCCCTTTCGTCTCCTAAGGTGATCGGTTATCATGTTGGATAATCATCGTTGTCCTTTTCGTAACACATGTGTCGTTGTACAAATTGCTTCTAGTATAAATAGATAACGAAGCATTCAATATAGAACTTATAGAGAGAATAATATCATTGTAGTAGTTAGTACGTATACAAAACGAATTTATAATGTTTCAGGACAATCACAACTCCAACCTATGACTATGGTAGATGATCATATCTTTAGGAGAAGTTTTATATATGTGTCATATATATCAGAGACTAACAAATTACGTGTTCATGTTTAAACATATCAATTATGTAATACAGAGGATTTAGATTCATTTATGTTGTTGGTTAACCCATTTGCTTTTTTGTTTAGACAAAGGTAGTCATTTGTATATTGAATGATATACTCAACTTAGTATCGGCCCACGTACTCTAAAATTAACAAGAACGGGTAACTTTCTGTATATTGAATGATATGCTCCAATTCTATTCATTAATTTGTAACCCTCGGATTAATCTACAAACTGTTGTAGTACGCTTTCTAGATTCTAATTAACCACTTCATGAAACATTATTATAAGATCAGGCTACTTTTTCTTCGCTAGCGATCTAAAATCCTAACGAGGTTTGATTTGAGTTCATCTTCATCAGTGACACCAGGGAGCCTTACGACCAAATCTTGCACCATTATATCATTCAAACACGACATACTCGAATGTTGTATTTCTGCCTTCATTTCTCTTAATGCATCCATCAGTTTCGCAGCTGATAACTCTGTGTTCCTGGACTGTACCCTTATCATTGCATCTTCCCCCACAATTTTCACTTTCACATCACCAAAAGTACTACTCGTCGTAATTGTATCGCTATCAGTCATTTCCATCTTCCCCTTCTTCACTTTCCCTAATTGGTTAGAACTGTTGCGGTTATGCAACTGCGATTCTAGATAGTGAACTTTCCTTTTCAACTCGTTGATATACGAAACTGCGTCCTCAAGAAGGGACACTTTATCCATTCTTGACACTTTTGGGACGACAGATCGTAGGGCATAAAAGCATTGATTTAGCTTTTGGCGACGTAATCTTTCTGCCTCCACGTGATTTACTGGAGTATGCTTGACACCTGGTGTCTTCTTTCCTTTGTTCTTCTGTGTCATCCGGCTCTCAGCGTTGGACATCTGGCGATCAAGTGTAGTCGATTCGAAATCTGTTGTGTTTATACCTTCATGTTGATCCTCTTGTGATCCAGAAGACATGAGAACCGTGTCTAGAAAAGAATTTATATTGTGATGATTATTTTCGCTGAGTTTGTTTATGTTCATAAGATTAGTGTTGTCAAGTTGTTTGGGTTGAAACTCGCTGCAAAAGATTGAGAAAGCCTGATGTACCAAACTCCATGATTCTTTAATAACATGATAAGAACCCATTTCCACAACACCATTTGGAATGGGGATACAAACGAGGGTCTCGAACCCGTGAGCCTGAGCCTCGTCTGCTCGCTTACAATTAAAAGACCGAAGTTGTTCCACACCACTTAACCATATCATAGTATTTGAAACAAAGGCCGTACTGGGAACTGAGCTGTCTCCAGGAATAAAAGACTTTGTTTGGGAGATGAGGTGGAACCGCTCAGTGGTGTTTGGGAGGTGGTTGGTTCGTTCGATATAACCATCTCCCCAGGACAAGAAAAGACAGTTAGCGGAGTAATCGGAGAAAATTTGCCAGAAAAAGGCATATGTCCATGGATGGGGCTGGATTTGAAGAAGATGTTGGAGCTTTTGCTGGAGGGAATCACAAGGAGGAGGTGGAAATGAAACCAATGAAGAAGATGAAGCCGTTGACATCGTATAATCATCCATGCCCAAACTTGGGAAAGGATTATTTTGCTCTTATATTATATGTACGGATATGGATGAATATGAATCTATGTAGAATCTATATATGCATCGATCAGTGACAGATGGATTATACGTATATCTTTATAGTACATATATAGAGATAGAGAGAAAGGGTGGTACAGATTTCATAGTTATGTAATTAATGACGTTAAATTGATTAATTTGCAATTTGGACACAACGATTTATATGAAACTTTTAGGGGTCACGCTATCGCTTTAATTAGAGAGTTTTACATGAATCAAGTTTGTATAGTGATTAGTTTGATCTAGTAGCCCATCAAAGATGGTCTTACTAAAAAATAATCTGTATGAAACAATAATCTTTATGAAGAAATAAAATTATACTGAATAAAAGTCGATAGATCGAAAAAAAATAAAACATATTTGTTGAACGTCTAACTTTCTCTTTTATCTATCAGGATACGCTAAAATACGGATGTAGAGCATTAAGTCAAGGATTTCATTCAAACATATGTATTCCATGTTAAATAGATCTTAACGATGCACTAATTAAATTAATTAACTCATACTCTTAAACATACAAATCTAAACGAGTAAACACACACCGTTTTATCAACCTTAGAGGATGAGTGACATATCCCAAGAGTATCGTCAATTGATATACTAATACTAAAACTTACTATAGTATTTTGATCGTTAGTTACCTTATATATTGATTAAAGTATATTTCTTGTACGTGGTAAGTATACTATACGTGAAATAATGTCATATTTGAATGGTCCACATTATAATTTGAGCAGCTGTCTCATGTTAACGATATATATATATATATATATATTACCCGTTGCTTTTAATTTATACAAACAAAATTGTATTAATGGTATACGGACTCGTTTTTCACATGAGTTGATAATGTTGGTTAGAAGTCCACAAGGAAAGTACGGAAGTAGTTGTGTATAAATATTAAATTAATTATGTGCTGTGCCTGAAACCCAAAAACACCTACTTTTTATGTAGAAACACAGATACTACTAGCTATAGATCGAGGATATAATATTGGGTCCTACGTACTAGTGTTTCGATAAATTAAGACATACGAGCTTAGTTAAGCCCTTTTTTTATAAATTGTCTTCAAATATTTACTACTCAATCGTACTTATTGAAAGTACGAATGTCTAAGTTACTAATTACCTCTACATTGATATTTGTGACTTGGGAGTACAATATTCTTCTAGTGTAGTATGAGAGACGATCATCATCCTGTATATATGTAAAACATCAAGTTAAAATATATATACTTCAAATATCTGTCAAGTCTTATTTGTGTAATCCGTATATAAAAGCCATAGTTCTTACCATATCGATCAACGAAACCGTACGCATCAGTCAGGGTTAAATGATTGAACATTTGAGAAAGAAAGCACTTCAAAAGATTAAGTGATTTCCTCATCATATTCATTTCCTGATGGCCAGCCGGCTGGTTGTTCGAAGAAAGAATGTTGATGTAAGACCTCATTCATTGAGTTCATGTCGATCGCTTAATGATGAAAAACTAGCAACTTATAAGACCGGATTGGAATTAAGTAGTTGTCTGCATTATTAACACATTATAGCATATGCAGGGGTTGATGAAAAAAATATGATTTATACATTATTAGCATTTATCATGTATCATTAATTTATACACGTGTGTCACATTTATAAAGTTTACGTAAGCTTGAGCCGGTAGTGTATGAAAATTTGTAGTGGTATACAAACAAATTTTGTCCGACCCATATATATATTAGGACACCTGCATGCGACAGTATATACGAAGATTTCAATTTTGTAAGTCAATTGATTAAAGTTAGTAAAAATCATGGACCTTTAGAAAAGTTATCCATTAGTATAGTACGCATATTAAAAATCTTCTAGGGTGAGTTCGATAATTGAATATCACAATTATTTTCTTTTGAATCTTCTCGATATGAATGTTACATGGTCTTTTTGAAGGCTGACAAATTTAATCGCTCGTTCTTGTCTAGTATTGACTGGCCCTTCTATTTAACGGTCGTTTGTGATTGCAAGCTACAACAATCATACAAAACGAATTTGTCAACTCTTATTTTACTTTTTATAAATTAGATCATTTGCCAAAATCAAATAAGATATTTTTTTTGTAAAGCTGAATACAAAGTCATTGTATGTTAATTGTCAATCTAAGTAGTGTTAAATAAAAATATGAGATACATAGTGATAAATATCATTGCAGTTCATGACATTACTTGTCAATCTAGGTAATGTTAATTAAAACACTTGTTTATTGTATATATGACTTGGAGATATATTATAGAAAATAAAAGAAATGAAGGTTAGTTAAAAGGTTTCCATATCGGTATTTAATTCGATGAAAAGTCGAAGATTATTCAAATTCTCTAAGTATTGTGGGTCGACTATGAAGTAAGGAATTTATTTTGAAATTTTAAAAAATTTAACTATAAATATTAAGTCTTTTTAATTTTAAAGTTATTCTCTTTAGCTTTGAAGATATAAATATCTCTTAATTAAAAAGTGATTTTAGCTTGTATTGTTTATCATTAATAGTGTGTTTGAGAGATTAAACTTTTAAGCAAAGATTTGATTTATGTTGTGTGAGGCTATTGAGTTGTAATAATTTGTACCACTACATTATTGTTGTAGTTTGTTGCAAAAGATCCTCAAATGTTTGTGTGAAGAGGATCTCATATTATTTCTCCTTGAATTGTTTTGGAAAAAAGTTAAAGTGATTAGTATCTTCCATTTGTTAGGGGAAGACTCATTGAGTAAGTTATTGGTTCTTGTTTTCTTCCAAGGTTGTGAAGAAGAAGGAGAATAAGAAAGTGTTTCCTTCTAAGAAAATAGAAGAACAAGTATTAGGTGTGGTGATCTCCTCAGGTTGAGTTAGAAGATCATTTGAAGATTAGTTGTCTTCTATGTGTTAGGAGAAGACATTGTTGGTGTTGAAGACTTCCATCTTGAAAGTGGAAGCATTATATAATTGGTATCTAGGCTCTTAATTGTAGAAGTTAGATAAGTTGGTTATGTTATCTTCTTTTAATTAAAGAATATTAGTGTTGTGTTCTTAGTGAAGAAGACACAACACTTTGAATAGTTTTCATTCCTACCGGTGAAAATGTTTGAACATTAGTGAAGAAATCCCGTTATTACATAATCGGGGAGTGGATTAAGGTGAAGTCGTTAATGGTCCCCTCAACTACTATAAATCGTGGTTTCTTGTGGTGATATTCTTCTAACACTTAACTCTTTTCTTACTTCATATTTATTGTAACTATAATTTCTAGTTAAGTAATCATCCAAGTTTTAAGCAAAAGATTTTAAATCGATAAAATTGTTAAATAATCATAGAATAAGTGGTTCACCCCTAACCCCTCTCACTTACTTACAAAATACATTGAGGTCCATTACAATTCCAAACCTTAGGTCATTAGGTTTGACAATAGTACTTAGGTAGTTAATCAAAAGTTCTTAGACTATTTGCATTCTAAATGTATTATGCACCTAAAGTCCATGGTATACACTCCACAACAAAATGGAGTGGTGGACAAAAAACACATACACGTTCTAGAAACTACAAGAGCCATTAATCTACATCTAAGATTGCCAAATACCTTTTGGGGTTATTATATACTTGCAACTACTTACCTTATTATACCTATGAAGAATTTAGCCTGAAAATCACCCTATGAAATTTTGCATGGCAAACCACTCAATTACTCTTCTTTGAAAACAATAGGATGTAGGTGTTATGTTGCTTCTCTTAGACCACACAAAGACAAGTTTGAACCCAGAGCTATAAAGTGCATTTTATTGGGTTACCCTCCAAGTCAAAAGGGGTACAAGTTGTACAACTCAATGGAAAATGAAATATTTTATAGTAGAGGTGTGATTTTTAAAAAATAAACTTTTCCTTTAAAGAAAATTCCATTAGATTCAAAGGCTCAACTAAGTCAAGTATGCAAGTTGGTTAGATCATTATATGGGTTAAAACAGGCATCTAGAGAGTGGAATAAAGATTTATCCAAATTCTTGTGTGGCTTAAGCTATGTTCAGTCCAAATATGACTATTCATTGTTTGTTAAGCAGCAAGATGGCAATTTCACTGCAGTCGTTGTCTATGTTGATGATATTCTAGTTACTGGCAATTGTTCTCAAGAGATTGTTGCTAGTAAATTGGCTTTAGACCATAAGTTCAAAATCAAAGATATGGGATTAACTAAGTACTTTTTGGGCATTGAAGTCTGCAGAACCTCTACGGGTACTTACTTAACTAGAGAAAGTAAATACTTGATCTTATAAGGGATTTCGATTCAACTGCTTGTAAAACCACTTATGCTCCTTCACCATCGATATTACCCTTGTCACTTGATAAAGGAATTCCTTTATCAGACTGTGGTGTGTATAGACGTTTGATAGGCAGGTCATTGTACTTACCCATGACAAGTCCATACATATCCTATGTTGTTCAACATTTAAGCCAATTTGTGTCAAATTTAAAAGATTCTCATATGCAAGCAACTACTTATCTACTTACATACTTGAAAGGTTTTGTGTCAAAAGGGTTATTTTATTCGGTGCAAATTCAATTGAAAATCATTGGTTTCTAAGATGTAGATTGGGCTAATTGCCTTATGACAATATCTTTCGTGGTCATTCATTGATCTCCTAGAAAACAAAGAAGCGAGCTATTGTTTCACGTTCTTTAACAGAAGTTGAATATAGAAATATAGCAGTTACTATGTTCTGTGATAACAAGTCACACAAATGTTGCCGCTAATCCATACTTTCATGATAGAAGTAAGCATTTGGATATTGATTGTCACTTCACACATGACAAAATTCAAGAAGGTTTGCTTCAACCTGCACATATCTCCTCCAATCTTCAATTTGTTGATATTATGACAAAAACCTTTAATCGTGTACAACATTCTACTCTAGTTTCCAAGTTGGGTCTCTCTGATCCTCAGCTCCACCTTGAGGGGGAATGAGGATCATTCAAGTTTCTCAAGATAAAGACTAGTTTGTCAATAGTCCAACCTTTCTCCATCATCTCATATTTGTGTCCATCTTCCCATTATCTATACTAATATATAACGCATTTACCCCCTCACCATTCCTCCACTTTTTAAGACCAAGTAAAGTAAATCTTCACCATTGAATCTATATCACTTTTAATCTCATCAATTCATTTCACTTTAACCTACTTATATAATACACATCGAACAAATAAACGAACACTTTTAACCAAAAATATCAAACAAAAGCTTTACGTGTCATCTGAATATAAAAACACTTAATAAACACCATAGAAAACACACACATTGGACACTAATAAATATGATGCCGAACCAAATAATTTGGCGTCGCTACTTTACGCGGGGACAAGACTAATGTTAGGGGTAGTTAGTTGTCTTGTTCCTTGTATATAAACACTCTACTATATCATTTTCGGTTAATAAATGAATAAAATATTTTTCACAATTACAAAGTTAACAAAAGTTTTTATATTGTATTTATTTAAGTGGAGGAACGATAAGATTGTAATTTCCAATCTTCAAAATGTAAATTTAAGCGACAAGTCTAAACTCAAAGTTAAAATAAAAATAAAAATAAAAATTAAAGATAAAGATTATCATCTAGAGAAAATTACATGATGGATGGTTCTTGTGATTTATCTTAAATCACACCATTCATCTTTTAGTATATTTACTTACAAGGAGAGTGTTTTCTTAACGTGTTACACAGACAGTCGTTTTACATTAACAACCGCTAGTGTTAGTTCGTTAAATCTAGTAATATGCTTTGCACGTGAGAATAATATAGTCTTTTACATGACTTCTAGCAGATGCTTGCTCTTTATCACTTCATCCAATAAACGCAATCAAATATCAACCGATTAGAGGAAACAAATTAAGTCCATGATTCACCACCACTCCTAGTTTCAACAATCAAATTTCCATTCTTCTTAGAAGGTTTTACTCAATTGAAACACAGAGTATCTGCATAACCTCCTTACTCCTTTTCTCAAACTTAACTTTTCCAATATCCCCTCATTAACAGCATGCTTTGATTGGTCATCATACTCTAACTCATCACTTCTACATGTAACCGGTGAGCTTTTACTCGACATGTAATCATCATATTCCACTAAGGACCCACTCTTTCTTGGAAAGCTCCAAAACTGTTCTTCATTTTCGCTTCCTAGTCTGTTCAAAGTGGTGCTCCTTACAATGCAAGGATACTCGATTTTATTGTTGGGAGATGGATAATCTTCAGTTGAAGATGTTGGCTCAAAACCAGGAGGTGATTCTTCTCTTTCACGAAGAGTTTTCATAACGAGTGTTTTCAGCAAGTTCATGATTTGAACTGCATGAATCAATGCAGTCAAAGGATCCGCCATCTACATCATATACAACCATAATAATTATAATTATAATACCCGTATCAATATCATCATACCAAATATATAGAGGTGATCAATAAGTGGGCCTGGGTCAGACTGGAAAAGTCCGGTAGGGCCCATCACGTAAAGTCCTGTTTAAGGCCAGCATAATTTGAGCAGAATTAGATTTTCTAAAGTCTTGTACTAGGCCCGGTTTATCCAAAAGCCCAAAAACTAGCCAGCAACCCAGACCAATAAAACCTGGACATCATTTTGCATAAATTTTATTTTTGTAAAATTATTACGGGTTTATGTAAAGGGATTACATGAATGCACTCCCTATGTGTGTGTACGGGGAAGCGTGCTGAGAGAGGGAGGGGATGCTTGGATTGATACCTGTATGTAAAACATCTATAATTGAGGTATTTCTCTGTTATAAATATTCTGATTAGTTCATGGTTGTAGTGTTTTGTTCATGAAAGAAAAGGCCCGAATAGACCTAAGCCCTCATAATTCGATCCAGCCAAATTTATTTGTTGACAGACTTGGCTTTTCTGTATTTTCTTCTCTACGACGTAACACATGTCCTCATTGGCTACTAAAAGTTAAGATCATATCATTTCATTTAGAAAAGAAATGAGATAGCAGACCTGAGTCATGTTGGGGGCGAAAACCATAGCAATGTTTCGAGCGTTCATCTTGTTTATTTGGTCATATGTTACAATATCTGCCATCAAGTTGATAGCCCAGTCAAGAAGTGAAGCCTCAGTTGGCGGAAGGGAACTGGCAAGCTGAGTACACTCATTTTCCGTATTGCAATGCATGACTTGCTCTGGGGTCAAAGAATCAAGAACGCCTGTAGGAAGTTCTCTAAACCAAGCCTGTTATGCCAATAAGTATATAGATCATTTCAATTGTTTATTATAACTAGCTAAAATCAATATAACAAATTGTGACATATATACATACCTTGATTAAACCAGCCAAACAATGAACATCAACTCCATGGGGCACAAATCCTCTGTTTAGCTGCTTCCTAACATCGTCATCTTGACCATTTTCCCCATTTATCCGAAATATCCCTTCTGTCTTTATCATGAAATATGTACAAATTAACAGTTAATTGTTGTACAGTAGAACTATATATGGAACATAATTTTATTTTTTGGTTTTGGCTTTACTTGAAGACCACCACCAGCATACAAGCGATTTTGCATCATTAAAAGTATTGTTGGCACGCTATTCCCTCTTTCATCTTTTGAACATTGCATAGACTCCACAGATACTCCAAACACGCGCACACTGTTCAAATATGTAAATTTAGAAAAAGTAATGAGTAGTCCTCGTTACTTCTACTATATTATTCTATGATGATAGCTCGCTATAGTTTAGCAAATAACTAAAAATATATGGTTCAATTATGTAGCTGATTATTGTTTACTCTAAGCATCAAGATGTTTGCATTTGTTCAGTATAAATCTGAGTTGCAAGTAGCATGCCAGATTACCAATCAAGAAACCATTATTAACATTACTTATGATTAAAGAAGGTGTAGCTAGTTCAAAAACATTATCCTTATTTCTTACCTATAAAGATTGTTCTTTTCTTGATTCTTCCCTTAAAGATCGAAAAGCAAACCATGACTTTAATCCAACTACATACCCACTAATAATAATCTCTTTTCCCTTTTACCTTAATTCAACTGTAAAGACAAACAGTCACTATCGAGCATGATATGATCATAAATATTGCAATATCAAGCTCACCTACCTCCACCTTTCCATAACTAATTTCACATTCTCCCTGCCCTTACCGGTAAAGCTAATAACTGATTACAACTATCAAATGTTGTTTCCATCATGTTATCCAGCTTAAAAAAAAAAAAAAAAAACAATGCTATGGTTACAAACAAATTACACAAACAAAAAAATATACGGAGTAATACTCTGTTTATTTTTAGAAGTGGACAAGTATTTAGGAAACTAACAGTAAGATGGATAAATAATTAGGGACAAAGGGAGCAATAAAGAAATCACCGATTTTTTTTTATCTCGTATATATTGTTAATACAACAATTTTTAGATTTCTAGATATGTTAACATGTGTATAAATATGAATATGAAAAATTAAATAAACTGTATCATTAAACGATACAATAATATGTCTAGTCACGGATCTCCAATCAAACATATGTCCTTGAAGTCATGAACCTTCCCATCTAAGCAAAAACAATGAATTTCCTCAACCACTCTTCCAACCAAACTTCCATATACTTTTTTTGTATTTTTTTTCTGCTTTCACTAACCAATATTCGATCTATTAATTCCAACTTTTAATGAATAAACATATAAATAACAAATTTCATTAAGACATTACCTTGCACTAGGAGCTTTCCGTGGGACCTCGGGTTGAAATGCAAGAGGCAAGCCAACGAATCCATTAAACCGATCAAATGTAACATGAGAAACATGACATACATCTGTTGGACAACCAATATCTAAAGAATTTGAAACTTGTTCACAGTCATGATCAACTGTGCAAGTCAGAATCGACTTACGTAAAGTTGTTAACAAGTGTGATACAATTGTGAAATTGTAAGTAGAGTTAGATGGACCTTGTTGACATGGACTAATAAAAGGTGTTTTAATTGGACTATCATTATTATTGTTGTTTAAGTATGAGTAATCTTGACAGATATAATAATTGTCATCATCAGGTTCATGATCGTGATCATGATCATGATCATGATGTTGTTGTTGTGTTGAATAATGGAAAAAAGAGGCTTTGGGGGGCGGAAGTCCGCCACATGATTTAGATCTGAAAAGGGTTGTCATTACAATGAGTAATTTAAGTGATATCAAAGATGAACAGGATATGGAAGTGGAGGAAAATGAAAAAGAAAAGGAACAAGTATTCTTGGTTTTGTCACTTTTGTGTGCATTATATTTTTGCTATTACTATTATTAGACATACATATGCATACATATGTCTCAGAGAGAGAAGGGTAGTGTATGACAGTTAGATCCATGGACCACTTGTTTCTTGAGTTGTTTTTAGGGATGTAAATAAATTGAGCTACTTGCGAGCTATTCGAATTTGACTCGTTAAAAGTTTGATTTTAGTCGAGTCTAAATGAGCTCGAGTCTAAGCTTGAACATAGTTTAGAGCTCGTTTAATAAACAAGCTCGAGCTTTAAACAAGTTTTTCATCTAAATACATTAATTATTTTTTATAATAATAATATAATGTATAATTACATAATAATATATACTTAATAAATCATATTATGTATAGTTAAGAATTAAAAAAAGAAAAGAAAAGAAAGTTATAGATTAATAAAGTAATAACAAAATAAATAATATTTTGGAATAACCAAGTTGAGCCTGAGGCAAGCTCGAGCTTGTATAATACCAAAGCTTTATATACTAACTTTGAAACGAGTCGAGCTCGAGCTCGGTGAATTTTAAACGAGGCGAACGCGAGCCTAGTCGTTAACTATCAAAACCGCGTTAAACTTTTGCGATTGTTTCACAACACATTGATGTTTA
Organism: Logfia minima; assembly: GCA_963921325.1. Classification (NCBI taxonomy): domain Eukaryota; kingdom Viridiplantae; phylum Streptophyta; class Magnoliopsida; order Asterales; family Asteraceae; genus Logfia; species Logfia minima. Next base: position 17,033,607 of record OY992770.1, read on the forward strand.
ATCAGGACAGTGGAGATCGTCATTAGTGTTTTTTTACAGAGTTCAGTAATAATTTTAAGTGTCTCAGTTCGGTGAGTGTCTATTAAGCGTCTTTATTCGTTGATGTTTTATTCAAGTGTAGTTAATTTGTTCTTGATAATTGTTGGTGATATGTATTTAATTTGGTGCCACTGGATTAGTTTATGTACTTGGTCATATGGTTTTTACTTATCGTTTTATCGAGGTTTTTTCCATTAAAAATGTTGATATCTTGTGTGTTGATTTGTTTAATTAGATTTTATTATGTTGTTAGATTTTGAAAGAGAAATTTCTCGTAGCAAATTATCACAAATTTGAGAGTTTATTTGGGCGTTCCATGTTAGCCAACTCTCACATACACAGTTAAAAGTTTATGCTTTCAACTCCCATAAAACAATCATAGTTAATGTGTAACTTAATTTTGATTTTGTACCAGTTGAAGGATTGTTAGATATTTGAGCCGATAATTAGTTGACCACACACTTAACTTAGAACCACTTGATTAGAAACATTCCATTCCATTTGTCTTCATATGAAGTGACAAAGCCTAGCTGGACGAATCAGTTAATATATAGAAATAAGTTTAGGTGAAATTGCAAGTCTGGCATATTGATGTTTTTGTCATTGTTTGAGTTTATTGATTGTGGTTATAAAAACTCCATGACTCAAATAACACTTTAATACTTTCTTGGGAATAATAGAAGTTACCAATGACCAACTTTATATTTCCGAGTTCAATTAACTCATCGGTTTTTTGTCATGCTTTTAAGATATAAAAGCATTTTTAAAAGGGTATAAATTTTTTTTTTTTAAAATGGACATCGATCAATTCTTTTGGTTAAAAAATTAAAAGACTCCTTAATTAATTTCTTTTGCTACACTTTACATCTTTCTATGAACGGCGAAAATTATACTAGAAAAAGTACTAGCAAGACGCTAAGAGATATAGAAATCAAATAAAAAAGAATCATAAACTCAACACCATCCTAACAGACATCTAAAAATACCTTAAGACTTACGAATAAACTAACTTTAAAACGACACGCACAATTCATTTAAATTTAAAAATAGTCTAATTCTAAAAAACATCAAAGTCACCAATCCGTAAACAAGCCCAACTACAACGCCATTTAGTAAAGTGACTTTAGAGCGTTTGATGATCTTAGCTTCGGAAAACCTTTTTTCCATTCAAAGAAAGAATTTTCCATTTTTCTTTAAGATTATTCAGTTTCAACTGAACTAACTTAAAAGAATTCATAGTTCTCATCTTTTTCGCCTTCTTCAACCTTTGATTTTTTACCAACCTCTCATGCCGAGATTTCAAAGAAACGGGAACCAAATTTTAGTGCCATCTACTTCATTTCCTAATATGGCATTACTTGAACTAGAGAGCCCAATTTGCTTTGAAATAGAGACCAATAAGGTCACGTCCCTTTCTAACGTATAGTTTTGCTCACATGATGTGTCTCTACTGATGTTCTCAAATTCGGGTCTCAGGTTGACTCAAAGACTTGGTCGGGTCTGGTTTAGCGGTTCCAATAGATTGGATTAGGGGTCGAACTGGTCTTTTGACTTATTAACTTTTTTGACTTTTTTCACCTTTATCAAAATTGATTGAGGGTTAATGAAATATATAATGCCTATAAACTTATTATAATTAAAAGAGCTATTAGAAAAATTATTAAAATAATCATTTACAAACTAGTAATAAATATTTATAAATACAATACTATCAACAAGTTATGGTTAAATTAATTGACAAACAAAATGTCTAAGGTTTGAAACACGGGATAGACATTTTTATTGTGTTTTATTTATTTTACTTTAATGTTAAAGTTGTCCCACATTGGTGATAACACAAACCACAACCTATCATGGTCTCCTATATATTCCAAGCCAAGCACGCAACTGATTCCAACCTAACCATGATTGACCTACTAATTTAGAATGTTGATCTACGCAGTTCCGACCGAAAGAAAAAATAAACGGGTCAACAACCGGCCCTGTGAACCGGTCCGACCGGAAACCTGACTAGGTCTCTTTGAGTTGAAATACGCTATTGAACCGGACGTAGTTAGCCCGACTTAGCCTCTGGGTATGGCCCACCGGGTCCGACAAGCAAGATCGATCAAGGTTTCAAAACATTTGGACTAACCAATCGGCCGGTTGACCATCCTGCAATTTGAGATCCTCCACGTCGCCCTCACACTTTCCGTCGAAGTTTGTTAGTTCAACATTTCCGATCACGTCACGGGTAGCTAGATCATCAACCACACTTGTTGGCTCAGATTCAACAATCGCCGGTCCGTTCGGGTAGCTTGTCGCGTGACCATCATATGCTGTTAGCAGGTCCGTGGATGTAATTTGAGATTCCGCGTCAACTTTGTCGGCGATCGGTAAATTGCAACGGGCTCCCTGTGTGTTTCCCGGTCACCCTCTTCACTCTAAGCCTCGACAATGTTGATCTTAACATCTTCATCTCTATTAGTATTTCCTGTCATGAAGCTAACCTCCAATTGATTTTTCTCCAAGTTTTCAGTGACAAATCCCGTTACCACTGCATCAACTCCAACTTGTTTCACTGCCTTCTTTTCACACTCCATGAATGATGTTTTATCACTCGTTTGTGATTCCTTAACGACCTTCTTGAAGCTTATAACGATTTTATGATCATCCAATGAAGATGGAATTTGAAACTCTAACACCTTACATTAACCTTGATCTCAATGGAATTAAGACTATGATTCAGCTTATTTGTGATAGAGCATTTCTTACCATACGATGATCAAAGCTTGGTGGTTGGGTTTAATCGTGAAGTTTTCTCGTATTTAGCTATATTCATCCTAAGACGAAGTTTTCTAATCCAATCCTAATTCAATCGCGTTGCAAGCTGTAACATGTTCTTAACCTTGAAAAATCAAGCAAACCCAAACCATTTACCTTCTCTGTTCATCTTTTTAGCAACATACACATGGACCACACCTCTCCAATCGTAGCAAATAATTCCCGTAAATTGGAATCTTTCCAATCGTTCGGGAAGTTGGTGAAATATTAGTTCAGCGTCTTACCTTTAAGATCGCCATTTCCGATTTCACCACTATGACCATCTTCCTCACCATCGTTCAGATCTCCACCATCGGAAGTAGTTTGTGACATTTCAGATGAGAGAGACTAATAGAATTTTCATCTATGATGAATTTCGTTTGTATGTAGAATTGGAATGTTACTTGATTATCTATACTTTACATTTACAAATTTCTCTTCTATAATCGTTTTTTTAACATAATTATGAAGATCAAGGTTATACGAGACGATGCTGATGTTTATAAAATACGTATTACTAATTAGTATTTTGTTGAGGGTCACGTGGTGTGTTAGCAACAAACAAGTCTATTTCTGATTTCTGAACATGCACCGGTTCAACTCTGAATTATTAGATAATTATTTAACACATATACAGTCACATCCCAGTCACACACTCTGTCACTCACGTATGTTTCGATCTTGTCATGTAATTTTGATCAAATATATATATATATATATATATTGTCAAGTAGGTTTCAAAATGAGATTATTTATTCGTTTACTAATTACTATTGATACATATTTTATAGTAGGTCCATTTTTAGAACTAGTATTATTTTTATTACGAATGACATACGCATGTCTATCAAGATAATAGAACCATCATTAAAGTTTCATGTGATCAGTTACGTACTTTAAAATATTAAAAATAAGTTTAACATATATTTTCTTTGTCTTCAAATGAGTTTTCACCCTTTTATTATAGTTTATTTTAAAATGAGTATCAACTTTCAAAAGCAATAACATATTTCTATAAAAATAATTTTGTCCTAAAATCAATAAATAATAAAATCTACCCATATACTATTGTTATTATTATTATTGTTTTATCCCGATTAATAATAATTATTAGTATGTATTATTATTTATAAATTTACAATTTAAAAAGTTTTTTACCTCTTATTAGATTTCTAAAAGCATTGTATAAATATGAATTAAGTAGGGTAAATTTTATAGAGATTGTATTTTTAGGGTAGATGATTGGAGAAAAGCTTCTTTTTAAAAAAAAAAATATGCTAGCTGAAAAGATTATTTGTTAATAGCTTTAACTCTACCAGAAAACCAACCAAAAGATCTCACTCGCACTTCCTTAAATAAACCAGGAACCGTATCATTAGAACCTTTAACAACTTTACTATTTCTAGCACTCGAAATCAGGTACAAAGCAGACCAAATCACACTAATAGAAGGAATTCTCTGCAGCTTCGAGTATGACCCATTACCATTATGCTTAATTAGATCTTCAATGCTTCCCACCAATGAAAGATTTTATCCCAAAGACACTTAACTATAGAACACTTCATGAAAGAATGATCCAACGATTCAACCTCACTCATGAAACACAGACAAATGACTTTATGAAGATCAATTCCCATTTTATCACTAAACATGTTTTATAATGTTATAATGTAAAATATCTTAAAGCACATTTAGTGGTGCATGGCTGAAACTTGGTGGTGTACAAATCACTTTTCCAAATCCATGATACACAGATTCAAGTAATCGACGAACAAGGATGAGGGGCAAGGAGCAAAGAAAATGGTATGTTAGGTTCAATGGTGGGACCTGGAGGGTTATAACAACTTATAAACTAGTTTAAATTTTAATTAGCTTTAAGGGGATGTTATAAAAGTTTATCGGCACAAATACGTACTATACAATGTACTATAATACATTTGGGATACAATGTACCGTAATACATTTGGTAGCCTAAATGTGGATTAGCGTGATCACGCAGTGGCGCAAAACATTTTGGTTTGACCTCATCAATGATGTGTCTATACTGAAGTGAAGTACCAAAGTTTTTCTGATGGGACTGTTGACTGTCTGAGTTTAAGACTTTCCGACTAAGTTAGATCAAATGGGCTATCATAGGAGGAGCCATTGGATTGGGCTAAAGTTACAGTCCTAAGTCCTAACACCTCATGCTCTAAATCAGAAAACAATCACTCGGATTTGATAAAATTGAATTCAGTAACATTATACTCTGCTTTTATATATGTATAATAATAATAATAATAATAATATATGAGCATTATGCTAAAATTCCTGCAAGGGTAATTAGATAGAATAATAAGTATGCTTATTTGATTATGTGCATTCATTCTTGCAGACTTAAATAAGGGAGTTTTGATGAGGAAAATCATGTATAAATTGCCTAGGACTGATTAATGGAATTAAGTCATTAACCCATGCATGCATATTTGCAAGTTTTTTGGTTTCAGTTCATATACTCATTTTCTCTGTTTTCTTGTCTTGTTGAACTTACTCATTTCCTTAACAATACTCCTTTAATGTACATGAATGTATTCAATACTTTCTATTTTGTACCTAATATTCCAATATATATATATATATACAAGCACATATACGTACATACATCTGCAGTTCATTGTAACTTGTAACACTGAAATAATTATCAATATGTTTTATTCTACTTATCATTTACAACTTGTGATTCTTTGCACCATTATCATCTTTACACATGTATTCTCACTCAATCTCTCTATAGTTTCCTTCAATGAAGTCTTTTCGCCTTTATATGGGTACGAAAATGTCGTACCATATGACAATGGTAAATCAGTTCAACTTTCCATGAACCAATGGTCGACAGGCGGGTCAGGTTTCATTTCAAAATATGCATACAATCATGGCCTTTTTACTGCCTCTATCAAGCTACCAAATAATAGCTACTCTGCTGGTGTTGTTGCTACGTTCTACACTCAAAATAATGAAAAGGATCGAGATGAGATCGATCTTGAGTTTCTTGGACATATTCATCGCGAAGAATGGCTTCTTCAAACCAATTATTATGGTATTGGAAGTGTTAATAAAGGGAGAGAAGAAAGATACACATTACCATTTGACCCGTCTAAAGATTTTCATAATTATAGTATTCTGTGGAATACAGATCAGATCATTTTTTATGTGGATGGTTTGGCAATCAGGTTAGTCGAAAATGTTGAAGGAAATGGTGTTGTTTTCCCATCAAAACCTATGTATTTGTATGGAACCATTTGGGATGGGTCAGATTGGGCTACACATAAGGGACATTATAGAGTTGATTTCCAAAACGGCCCGTTTGTTGTGGGTTACTCCAGTTTTGTGATAAACGGGTGTCGTGTTGACCAGGTTGGGTCAACGCCACCCGAGTGTGATATTGGACTTCCTAATGGTATTTCTGAAACTGAAAAACGAAAAATGAATTTGTATAGGGCTAAGTATATGACATATTCGTATTGTCAGGATACAGATCATTTCCCAACTTCTTTACCAGAGTGTGTGGTTGAAGGTCCAGAAATGCAGCCCGTTGAAGGGACAGATACGCAGCCCAGTGAAGGTCCAGATATGCAGCCTGTTGAAGGCCCAGATATGCAGTCCGTCGAAGGCCCAGATATCTGGGGCAAGCAATAGGTTTATAGTAGTAGAAATTAGCCTGAAAATGAAATTAAGTTCTATATATATTAACTGGTGTTTTTACAATTGGTTTTAATTAAAAAGAATAAAGTGAGAGGTAAGTAATGTCATTGAGTTGGTTCTATAGCTGATTATTGAAGAACTTTTCTCTAATTTATACTTCTATATGAATATATAAAATATATTTTTTTTATTGAAAGGCGAGTTAGTACAAGACTATAGTTAGTAATTCGATTCCACAGTACTTACCAAGAAGGTAGTCCCTGTCAGCCTCGAATCGACGCATCTATGGGGCAGAACCCCACAAATTCCCACCAAGAAGGAAAACCCTTATGAAGAGACTCGAACTTGAGACCTCTCACGTGAGGAAACAACCTCCCCAAGGGTACCTTTGGTGACCAACTGAGCTAGCCCAGTTGGTTAATATATAAAACATTTTAATATTTTATATATAGTTCTTAAAATTAAGACTCGACATTTTTAAATATAACTTATGTAACTTGTATGTAATATTAATTTTATCATACTCATAAGACTCACCACCGTATTCTGGATCCTTAACTCTACATACGAGTAAATTATCGTTATTGAGTCACCATTATATATAATCCGTGAAAAGCAAACATAATATACGACTATCAGTAAGTCACACTTTATAATAAAACATTGTATTTCGCTGTATATGAGGGGTATTACGCTAGTCTAAATAAAGGATGTGATTTTTATGTTAATTACTTAACCAATTGATATTTATCATGTCATATCTCATTTCACAAATTAGCATTGCACATCTCAAAATTATGATTGTGCAAGATTAATTGTCATTGTCGAATGCCTGAAAATATTACACATATATTTACTAGCTTTGATTTAATGGCTAATTAGATTAAATCAAAATTAAGTATAGATAATACCAAGTTAAGCTTTTGCTAAGTTATATAGCACTGTCCCGTGTTAACGTGATTCCATATATGCTTACAAATGACAATTGGTTTCCTAATTTATAGGGGTCTCAATGTCAAAATAAAGGAAAATGCTAATTATAGAAGGCTACATTTAAACATATATATATATATATTTATATATTTATATAGAGTGGAGATCAAGAGGGATAGAAAAAAAGTTAGAGAAAGAGGGAAGCAAATCTCAACCATTGATTTCATCATAAATGAATTTTAAAAATTACAAAAAATTACCAATGAATGTTAAAAACGTTTTTTAATAAAAAAAATTAAGGGTTAAGATTAGCTTCCCTCCTTCCCCAAATTTTAAAGCTTCCATATGAATCATTCCCCTATTTATATATTTGTATATATATATAGTATTATGATCTAAAAAGAAAGAATTTATAAAGGAGAAGGTATAGAAATATATATTTAGAACTATAATTCAGCAAAAAGCAAGTATGATTCAATAAAAGATAAATATGATTTCAAACCGAAACTAAGGGTTATTTTACTAAATCAAAGGGTTAAAAAATTCTTTTCCCCTTCTCCGCTAATTTTTCTTTCTCCCTTAAACCCACTCATATATATATATGTATATATATGATAATTTAATTCTAAAATTATAACTCATAATTAACGTAAAAAAACACGGTCATACAGCCAGTATTAAAAAATATCTTTATATTTTGTAACTAATTCAATTAAGTCTAAAAATTTATATATACACATCTTAACTATAATTTTAAGAGCTACGGTTAAATTAAATATTGTCATACTATACAAACCTATAAAAAGAAATTTAGACACTTCTACCAACTTATTTGCAAGGCATACCGTTTTGTAATCCACTCTGTAGCGTAAAATTACTTATAGAAGGTTTGTAATGACAGTATAAACGTACACGAATCTAAGATTCTTGTTCTACCGGATTCATAAATATCACATATGATTCATGCATGCCCTAGCCTGCGTCTGAATGGTAAACCGATTAGTGGGGCGGAGCTAAGCTTTTAAGCCATGTAATTATTGTTAAGTAATTACGACCTATTGTGTACTTCGAACAAAATAACAAAATCTCATAAATCAGAAAAGAAAAAGTGGACTACATAATCTATTATGTGGCCAACTAGTTATGCGTTTTCATATCCCTACAAAAGTTATCATATTTGAATTTTCTTAAGTAAACATTTTGAAGTTAGTCAGAAAAAGGGTCTATACCGCTTACTTTTAAGTAAAAAAACCTTATTTTTTTCCAGTAACTTAAAGAGAGAAAATCTGAACCGTCTTATATGGGTAATCACTATATTTGCTAATAAACGTTGCTGTAATATAGCCGCTCATGAAAAATGTAAATCATCAGAATTCACACACAATAAATGAACAGTTTTCTCTCCTTAATTAATTCTTTGTATAATTTGATGTCAAAGAGTTCCAAATAGTTATGATGTAAGTCGGCTAGCACCTGGGCTCCGTCGCTTATAGTTATCGCCGTCGATTATCAACGTTTTAATACTTTACGCTGTCAGTTGTTGACGTTTTTACGATAGCTCAGTGCATACTGCATAGCATTGTCGTTTATGGCATCATATTCATCAACTTAGTGTCATAAAAAGGTCAACGTGTTGAATTGTTTAGTTGTTGTCTAAGAATGTTTGTACCCTATGAGTACAAATTAATTCTGTTTATGTATTCATGTAATCGTGTATAACTATAATGGACGAATACGAATAAAAAATGAAGTAAAGATCCATATTCTCTACAGCTCACCATTATATCTCTTCTGTCCCACAAAAAATATTTCGTAACAAACTTTTTTTTTTTAATAAATCGTATGAATGTTAGTTTTGCTTCTATATTCAAAGTAAATTTAATAGAAAATTTTTAAATTAATAATTGAAAGTTTAATAAGTTTAATAGTTATTTTTTTTAAGTATAATAATTTTTTTGAAATAAATAAAAACAATGATATAAAAATTGATGAAACGATGAAAGTAATATTATTCTTATAAAAATAAACACTCCACTCAAATGTCCACTCACATCTATATCAATCATGAAATTCATCCCCTACAAAGAACCAAATATATATTTTATGATATAATATTAATTGAACACAAAATAGTAGCTAAGAATCTGTCATATCTGTCATAGAAATCAGTTAATTGATTAGCTTTTCAAAATAAAACAAACTAAAACTAAAAAGGATACTACTAGGTATAACTGCATGAAAACCTAGACTGTTTTACGTAACGTTACACAACATAATTAATCCTCCGGACAGTTAACCAGCAAAAACCCTAAAGCACCCAAAATTCTGTTGCTGCTGCTGATGATGATGAATAATATGACTGATAATGTTTCGAAAATGATGAACGTTACAGGGAATAGTAATGGTTCCTTTTTGTTCAAACCCATATTCATCTTCAGCTTCTTTCAACAACTGCATGAAAAGTGGGTGGTTAAACCAAACAACTGGAACCACAAATCTTTGTTGTTCACCACCTGTTTCACCAACTTTAACTGCCAAACACCCTTTTGGCACCTCCTGCTGCTGGTAGTGGTGGTGCTTTCTCGGGCCACGGTTGGTGGTGGTGGTGGTGAAGATGGTGGTGCCCATTAATGATTATTAATGGGATGATGTACGGAAAATGGAATGTAATTGAAGAGTGCTCGATAGGGTCGAAGTTTAATTAATGGGAAGAATAAAGATTACACGTGGATAATCGGTTGAAGATACGTGGTAGCTAGATTTATGCATGGTTATATTATGATAATCATATGCATATGCATGTATTTTCTCACATTTGTTTGTTTTGTTTTGTTTTTTATACAAAACAAGTTTTGCAGCTTTTTTTACTGTTTATTTTTCGACAAAGTGGTTGAAGTTAAAGAGTTAATAATTGTAACTTCTTATATAGAGGGTAATTAAGTGTACGTGTAACATTAGTTTGTAATTAAATGAAAGAAATTGGAGGTATTCTAAACAAGTTTTGCTTTGTTGATTTGTGGTTTGTAGTAAAAGGAATGAATCTTTAATTTTACTTTTTTTTACTTTTTATCAGTGTAAAAGACGCGAATATTGAAAAGGTTCAAACTTGTTACAATGAATAAATTCTGAGAAGTTGCTGAAAAGGAGTTGAGGTTTAATTGAATTATATGACAAATCCAATATGTAGTGGCCGCATTATGTATCAACTTTCTAGAAATAACAACGCAAATTATGGAATCCCTGTGATATTGGAGTTTGACCTTTTGAATGAATTGAGTTCAATATAATTCAAAAGTATTATAACTTTATAAGTTCTCTTCGTAGACAAAATGTTACTAGCGCTAGCTCAAGACAGGAATAAATATAAATTTTTTCCTTAAACGGCAAAAATATATTAGCATACTAGTAAGACACTAGACGTGAGAAATGATTACAAAAGAGATGTGAAGCGAGAAATGATTACTCGGTGATGAAGCGAGAAAAAACATGTAGTTTGAACATCACCCTAAAAAGAAGGACCGGACATGAACATATTAGAAAGTCATCAAATCGAAGTATAAAAACTATAAAAATGTTAATGTGTTTCTTGCAATTTTCTTGGCCAAGCACAAAGGACTTTTTTCATCCATTTGTAATATAAATATAAATATTAAATATAAATATATAAAAAAAAAGAGAAAAATGGAAAAGAAATTAATTCATCACACTTTCATAGAAGTAGCATTACGGATGTGTGTGTATCCGATGTACGTGATCATTTTCCTTATGGAATAATTTTTTACCTTTTTCCCTTCATTAAAAGTAGGGAAAGTTCCTTAGATTGTTGACGTGCATCCAATGTACAGCAAAAAAGAGTATATTTTTCTTTTTACCTCTTCTATCATGTATATTTGAAACGGTGAAAAACACGTCGACAAACACTTTGTCTACCAAAACCAACAAATCTATATATAAGGTCTTTAATAAATGATGAACATCACTTTTTAGAAAGTGCCACACTAGACTTAAGAATGGCCATCCTTTTTAGACTTTATAGTAAGGGTGTGCACAAAACTTAAAAATTAAATTCTAATTGAAATAATCAAACCGAAAAGCTAAATCAAAAACGAAATCGACATTTTAATTGTTATAATCTGATAACTGAAATATTTCAATTCAATTCAAATTATATTTAAAAATTGAATCGTTAATAACCGAACTGAAATTTAATTATTAATTAGATATATATTTTTATTGTATATTTACTATATAAATTCGTAAATACATACATAATCAATTATTTTTATATAATTGTGTATTCAATTATTTTGTAGATGTCAAGTTTTGAATTGTTACTACATTATACTTGACTAATTGTATTGTTAAATCATAAAATTATATATTGACGTACTATTATATTTAATTCATATTATACAGTATAATTATGATTACTTATTGTGTTATATATTATTTCAAAATAACAAAAAAATTTCAGTATTGCAGTCCAAATGTTTTATTTATCTCATAGTATAAAATTCAGGTCTTAAATGATAAGAATCCAAACCAAAATCGAAAAAACTGAACAGTCGAGTCATAGATAAACCAAAACCAAATGATTTTGATTATTGAAAAATCAAAATATTCAACAATAAGTCAATGTTTGTCAAAAACTTATTCAAACTGAACCGTGAACATCTCTACTGTAGATCCCAATACTCAGATCTTTTAATCAAATCGTCACTTATCTCACGTGCGGAATTCGTAAGATCAAATCAATCACAAATATAAAGCTAAATCAAACAAGAACAATCAAACAACCACTTTATATTTGTATTACTAAATTCTCAGTCAAGAATACAGCCTAAAATCGCAGAGAATTAATATCCAAAAAGTCTCACCTGATTACAAAGTAATTAGACCTATTTATACTAATCTGGCCGACTTATGCGACACGGGCCTTGTGTCGCAGAGATCACTATTGCGACATAAGCACTATGTCGCAACTACAACTAATGCGACACAAGGCTTGTGTCGCATAACACAGAAAATGTAATTCTAACTAACTCAATTACATTAACATCCACATTACAGACTTGACCAACTGACAGACACACTAAGATGCATCAACACCTACTTTATTTATACTAATTTATAATACATTCTATTTTTTTTAAGATAGACTTTACTATTTTGCCTATACAATTATTAAGAGCTTTTTAAAAAATTCGTAGAAATGACTAACATACCCCTAGTTATTAATCATTAAATTTTCATTAATACAAACATTATCAAACCATAAACTAATTAATTTATGACATTTAATTAACATACCATTAATTATTAATTATTAAATTCTCATTAATACAAATATTATTAAACTATAAACTAATTAATATATGACATTTAATTTAATTTAAAATTCTCTATATTTATAGACTATTATTATTATATGATGAAAAAAAAATTATTATTATTATATGTTTAATATCAAAATACAAAACTTGAAACTTAATATGTTTAATATCAAAAAAGAAAAAAAAAAAAAAAAAAAAATTAGTGAAACTTAAACCCTTAGACTCAACAAACGACTCCACAACTAGTAACTTGTCCATTAAGAACTCGAAACTCAGTACTCGCAACTCACAACCCGACCATCGAATTTGCAATCACATATTATGATATATTTCATTTTTGGTTATTTTGTTACAATTTTATTTTTTTGAAAATTTGTTACGAAGTGAATTTCCCACTTACAAAACAGTATTCTTCGTGTGTAATGTAGTTTTTGATTTTTAAAATATTTCAGCTCACATAATACTACGTATTGAATTATTGTGAAAATAATAAATTTTTCCTACTGCATTGCGTGAGTATTTTTTTGTAACCCACAAGGCCATAAGTCTTCAAAAGGAAATGTTTATCGACAGCACTTTAGGTTTAGATCGATCGATTTCTTAACATTCATAGACGGCACCTTACTTTCTATTGCAATATATTAATGAGGTGCAAAAAACTGAAAAAACTTGAAAAAACACGATACCACTCCGAATACAACCTTTTGGGTTTCTGGCTATAAAAAACTCAAACATTAAACTCTGGTCTGTTGTTTATAATTGGTAGTGAACTGCTTCTGCTAGACTTGTTGTTTAGCTTCGTATGCGTGTATATAATTATATTTAACATCGATTACGCGGTATAACTTTATGGAGAATTTTTTTACATATATACAATTGTACATAGCAACTTGGTTGATGTCTATTATGTCAATGACAAAGTTTGATTTATGTTGTTGGTTATGGAATTGGGCTCCAAGGCATTTACTGAAACAAAACTGAAATATCAACCACACAAGAAACCGAAAAGCTGAAAATGTTAACAGACCAAGACAGATTTGTGTCGGCTCCGGTTCAGGTTATACATCAGAACCAAATCCAACGCTCAACCCTAAATTAAGAATATCCAGTGAATGCTGGTGTGAATTTTCATTATCAAGTTTTCTCCACATTTCCATTTCTAGGGTGCCAGCAACAGCTGGAGTTGGAACATCAAAGATAACAGAAATCTCTACAAATGCATTTTATGAAATTACTATTTTGCAATCGGAACCAGCAATGGAAAAAATATCAACCAACTAAACTTGTAGATTAACATTAAGAAATACCTCAAAACCCTCTCAATAGATCCATACAATTCTTTTATACCTTATGAAGTATAATCAAATCTGCCACTAATAAAATTAAACAAAGTACAGCCCCCAGCTAATAATTGATATAACTAGCAAAAACGAAATCGAAGTAGCACACATTTTGACATGAATCCAAGTGCAATGACTTCTTATCATTGAATAAACAGAAAAACAACATGCTAATCATCTTCACCTTGTAGAAGCTCTTGCACTCATGGATGTATGGTAATTCGTGCTTCTCTGTTTTCTATATGAACTGTAAACATCATCATACTGACTCACTTCATTTGGGTTAGCCGTCGCCCCAAGCCCCAGCCTACCCGACCCAGTTGAGCCAGGCTTCTTCTCCACACTTCCATCTGCAAAGGTTCCTGTCTCCGGGTCCACCTGAAGGTTAGGTGGTGGAGGTATACAAGCACCACCTTTACGAACCATAGGCTCTCTTTCATACTCATCTTCATCATCACTCTTTCCATCACCTGGTCCCATTGGTCCTTCAGAAGGGTTCACTTCTCCAATATCCTTAAAGAATTTCGATACCTTTTCTAGAATTTCAGATTGTGAAAGAGTAGAGGGAGGTATTACAGTTGGAATGTCTAAAGGGCTCATGGGAGAGTAAGGTACACCACTGCCAATCTGCATCTTTCTTACCATTCCAGGAATCAAACCAGGTGGGAACAAAGGGTATGGAGGTAATTTCTCAGTTCCAACAGGTGGTAGAATCATATGAGGTGGAGGTTGTTGATTTAGGAGCGGAATTGAAGACGACATGGGTATTGGCCCACCATAACCACCAGTTGGGATTGATGGTGTCATTAAATGTGGAGCTTGTTTATCATGATGCTCTTGGTCTGATAAATTTGGCATCATACCCTGTTTATCATGCTGCCATGCCTGCTGTTGATGTCCTGCATGAAGGTAGAAAATAAAACATTAAACAACCAATATTAAATTCCATCGAAAACCTACCTAGTGTATGTGTTTGTGTGTGGTGGAGGTTTGGGTACCTGGGATAGTAGATAACTCATTCCTATTAGGTGGGAAAGAACCAACGGGCGGACTATTCAGCATCTCATTCTCAAGTATATGTATAGTATCAGGATCATAAACTTCCTTGGAAGCCCAAAACTGCACAATTTTCTGCAATCGCGATTGATTTTCATCTTTGTTTATAGGGTTGTGGTAAATTCTTGCAAGCATGGAACCTAACACATGTCTGAATGCAAGTGCCTCATTATCAATCTCATGAGGATTGACACGTCTTTGCAAGCTGCAGTTTCAAAAAAGTTATATACACATAAGCGTATCTTATTCAACATAAACTAATAACTTAATAAATAGATCAATAATGCTATTACCTGTCAAATAGAATGTCATTTGCAAGGTAAATAATGTGCAGCTGTCTTTCAGGGTCATCAAGAGAATACACTCTATCCCTAAGTGCTTCAGCTAAAGCCGGTGCAAACGGTGACCTCTGCATAAACCACATTTTGGCGCCTTTAATTGACTCTTTGGTGCCTGTGAGGCTGTTTAGCACATTATTCATCTCTGATGCAACATCAGAAGGAAGTGGCCCAGAAAGACCTTTGAAAGTCCTGGTTGACTGGTCAAACTCCGGACGCCCGTGACCAACAAAAGGCTGAGAATGTTGATGGTGTTGCTGGTCAAAATATGGTGGATAAGGGTGTTGAAGCATTTGATGTCCACCAGGACCAGCAGCTAAGTGTGGAGCGTTTAAAGATGGTTGGTTCATCATAGGATTAGGATTGTGCAACATATTTACAGACGCTGCAGGAAAAGGAGGCTGGTTAAACATGCCACCAGGTGGACGTGCAGCCAACCAGAGTTTATAGCGATAATAACTGTGGCCTTCACCACCAAACAAGAAACTATAAGCGGGATTATCTTTCTGTTTTTCACGGATCATGGCTTCAAATTCAGGGCCATTTTTTACAGCATACTCAACAAGTTTATCAATACACTTTTGTTGCTCAGGGTCAGAAGGTGGAGGAGCAGGTGGCGGTGGTGCATCATACGGCCCATGGAACTGAGAAGACCCTAAATGAGGCTGCATATGTGGAGGATAATTCGGTGGTGGTTGCTGATGAGGAAAGTGAAGATGAGGTGGAGGGTGAGGGTGGATCTGTGGCTGCGGCTGCTGCTGCATAAGTGGGAGGCGTGGAAACTGTTGGATAGAAGGATGTGGTGGTAGAAAAGGAGGACCGTGTACCGAAGGTATAAACTGCTGATGTTGTGGGTGAAAACCGTAAGGTGGTGGCTGCTGCTGCTGCTGAATATTGGCAGCTTGTTGCTGCTGTTGTGCAAATGCCATGGCAGCAGCCGCTGCATAATCATGACTTTGCCGGTCCATCGATCTTTAACAAAATATGTCCTTGAGAACCACCTAAAATAATATATATAACATATAACTTAGAGCATTGGTACTCGATACAACGCTACAAAGTTGTATGAAGTGCCACATGTTTAAACAAATTAACTATATATTATTTTTATTTGAATGTGTCTGTACACTTTGGATGAGAATCTCACTTTTACTTGCAAAAGAAAGAGGCTCCACCAAAAATCCCTAAACAACTGTTGTATGAGATACAACACTCCATTAAAAAGAGTGTGCCAACCACCTCCACGTAAGCTTTTTTTGTCAATGTAGCTGTGGGCCCTTCTTATACAACTCTAAGAAACCTTGCATTGCCCATGCTCTTACAATAAACTGAAATAGGTTGGAAATATATATGGACCGCCTATGCACGAAACATCATGCTATTATACAATAACGTAAGGAACTACTATTAATATGTTCCTAATAAAATTGTACTAGAATTGACATAAGGCTGCTAAAATAACTATATCTATCTACCTACATGATTCACATCTAATCAGTAAAACAGTTGAGTTAATTATAATCATTGACGCCAATTCTAACACAAAGGCTGCTAAATTCAACTATATCTGTCTATTTACATGATTTAAATCTAATCAGCAAAACGTTTGAAGTAACTGATAGTCAGTTAACCATACAGATGTAAGAAAACACTTACAAATATAAACATATATATCTTCGGACAACACCTAATCTTAAAGAAATTAAAAACAAAAACAAAAAAGGCAGAACACGAATTAACACACAAAAACAGCTGATATTTAGCAGGTAAATAAAAAGGCTAAATGAGGGTAACTGAATAAAAAATATGTTAAAATTTTAAGATTAATGAATAGTTATTGAAGCTTTAATGCTAAATTTCAATCTAATCATACTGTTTATATAAGTTAAAGGAAAACACTGAAAACCCTAAGAAAATAGCAGTACTCACTTGAGAGTAGAAATTGGGGCTTTTCGTCCGGAAAACTTAGGGATTCGGCGGTCGGAGGAGCAACCGGAGATAGGAAAATTGGGAATCCACGCGATTATTTTCTGAAGTCTTCAGCTATGTAACCCTTGTATGCTTTGTTAAATAAATTTGTTTAAAATGTTTTCTTTTAAAATCGACATGATGAACATAATCATTAATCACATATGAAAGTACGAAAAAAAAAGTGTTATTAATATATGAAAAAATGGAATTATAAGCAGATTTTAATATTTTGTATGTACGTTTTTATTGGTTGAATTCTATTTGGGCCGAATAAGAGCTCACATTCTGTTAGCCCAAGAGCCAGACCCATAAATATAATGGAATCTTGCACAATGCTGAAAGGTCCATGCACTGTCAAATTGTGTTTTTCCTTATTTGTTCATTTGTTTTTTTCTTCTTTTCTCTCATTATGAATTATTGTTCTCCCTGCTAAAAAATTTGTAATTGTCACCCTAATCTTATTAAAGGGATGCCTATGGAGCCGTTGTGCTCACGTGGTGAAGCCCACAGCATAGTATTACCATATGCACGCAAGCGTCGTGAACAGGGCTGCCTAAGAAGCTGTTGTGCTCACGTGGTAAAGCCCACAACACGTATTACTATAGGCACGCAAGCGTTGTGGACAAGTCATGGTGGGTAGCAGTGTGCCAATGACGAACTGTTCAACTTTTCTTTATTTTGTGTCTATAACAATAGCAATTGATAATACATATGGTTTTTCCAATTGGTAAGCGATGGATAATTTTTCATAAGAAGTGAAATTGAGTTAAATAAGTTGTGGTGATGTGACACTTTTAAGGAATCGACGACTCAAGTTTTGAGGTCAACATAGTTAGCGCTCGATGAGAAAAACGTTTAGCTAGATCTGTGTATGTTTTTATTTATTAAAAGTACCTACAAGAAATTAGAGGAAGGGGTTAGACCTTAGACCACTTGGAGTGGGGAAGAATGGTCAGTGTTTTAGGGTGACGACGACGAAATGAACGGAGTGGGAACGTCACTTGTCGTTGTCAAGTTTTTGATGGAAGATAACGAACAAAATACAAGGCCCACTTCAATATTAAATTTTTTTTTTTACTTTTCCTTTCCTTTCTTTTTTTTTTAAATAAAACTGTGGGGTTCAAAGTGTAGTCATAACAGTTAACACTGTGAGAAATCATAAAAATATATGCAGTCGTAGTTGACATGACGCATAATCGTCCAACGACTACCTGTTACGAGCGCAAATGGTCTTAGAACTATATTTCATTACTCAAATTGTGCACATACATGATCTCTTAATATAATGTTCCTAGTGAGCACTACTTTTTTAAACTAAGGGCGTGTTTCAGGTTGTTTATTCAAGTTAAGTTTAGTTACAATTCTTTACCACTTTACGTTCTCATGATACATGTACTTATGTCAAGATTTGATCTTTTTTATTTTCTTTTACATCACACAACTAGCAAATCTTATATGTATTCATGAGCAAATTTCGTTTGGGAACGAATTTCAAGAAGTTTATATTTGATGAGCATATACAAGCAAAATTTGTAGGTTTAGCTCAACATACCAAGAACAAAGCACATAATGTGGGAACCAATGAATGTGAGAACTAATGGCTCAATTGACCCGGTTGTGCTATTGGTAAATGTTACCAAATGGCCACTGACTTAACAGTATCGAGGTGACCTTCTAACCATGATGTTGTGAGCTCAAAGGGATGAGATCAATGTATATACTCGTAGTACTGATGTGTGTGAGTATTTACTTTTAAAAAATGATACATGTGGGGCCCAATTGTCTCGAGGTCATCAATTTGTTAACCGATTAGCGAGACAACCGGTAAGTCTCATTTAGTAAGCTTTTTAATTTTTTTGAAATGCCAACATGGGATTAAAAAGCACATGTGTATTAGATACCTTGGTGACCTTATGAAAAAAATAGAGTACATTGGTGTTTCGTACAATAAACCCTAAAAATATAATATCTTATGTTGAACCAATATGCATGTATTTTTGTATAAAAACAAAATTCAGCTTTGTTTTCCACATATTTCATAATCACTCAATCATATTTAAACATGTACATATATATATATATATATATTTTAATTTTACTATTATAATTACATGAGGTGTAAAAAATACTACACCTGTGTTCCCACGCTCTATTTCTCTGTACATCATTCGCTAGAATAAGATATTTACAGTAATTCAATCGTACCGATCAACGATCAACTTAACGATGATCTGAACCATCATCATAGCGTTCCGGATCAACAATTTTTTAGTACACCATATGTAGGTCCAATCACGAGTGCTTATAATCCTTACCTGAAGAAGAAGAAACTAAACTGTTTTATTCGGTTTTCTTTAGAATGAATTTATTCAAATCTTAAAAACAAAACTAGGATTCAAATCCAGATCTCCTTATTCTCCTAGAATGTTTGGTTTGGAAGGGATCATGTTGTGGTGGTGAAACTTAGGTGGAAGGCATGCCACTTATATGAAATGAGCTGACAATAACACGTTAACAAATTCAAAATGTTGTTGGTTAAAAATAAGTATATTGGTAATTTTGACATGGTTGTGACAAGTTCATTGTTAACATTGGTAATAAAATCGGTACGTCAAGAATCTCGGAATAAAAAGTAGAGTATGTTAACGATTTGTACTATAAATCATATAACTAGTTAAAAGGGATAAGAATATTACTATATCGACCTAATAATAAGGTCTAAAAATGGACGGAGTTCATTCAACAACTAACGCATCGTGTAACACATTTTTCTCTCTTTTCTATCATCAATTATTTATACGCATGTAACGGTCAAAGTATTAGGCCTAGGAAAAATAAAAGGAAAACTTCCCCCGTTGACTTGGCCAATTTAGTCAGTGTTGATGATTACTATAATTCTCGTCTACAACTTCAAAATCTCTCTTTCTAAGTCATCAATGATAAATCCCCAAAATAATGGCATCAAATTAAAACACACCATAAATGATCATCATGGTTGCAAGAAACTTCATGTTTGATGCTGTATCTTTAAGGTCAGCTAATTTTGATAATTCTGTTTTCATATCTTTTGATTTCTGCTGTTGACTTCCAAGTCTTCGTCTTTCCTCATTTCCTTATTGATTGATTCATTGTTGTTTATAATCAGAATGTAAACAGTTTCATTTAGTTAACCTCATTTGATTCCAATTTGGTTCTTAGCTTAAGAAGAATTATTAATTGAATTTTCATAAAGTTACCATGTAAGCTGAGTATATTAGGTCATTGTTTGTGATTAGTTATAGAAAATTTTAAGATGTTTTTGAGTCATTAGACTGCAAAAGGCCAGAATTTTATCATGTTTTTTTTAGAAAAAATAGCGTAGTAGAAATTAGAATCCCTTCTTTAAGTTTGCAGAAAATGATTGATAGATATAACTTAAAATGATAGGGTTGAATATGTGTTATTGTACACATAAGAAGGGAACATTCTGTTTCGTTCAGCAAAAAAAGATAAAAATAAGTAAAAAGACTCTAAAACAACTGAATGTTTTAAGAGATACAATCTATAAAAAGTACTTAGTTTTGTCCTAGATATCATCATTATAGGATGGTTTTGGGTTCTGTATTGGTATTTTGGTAACCTGATAATCGGTTGACTAGGTGAAAATGCTGTATACAGTGATGCATACGACACAAATTTGAAAGTATTTTGGTATTTTGTCAGCATTACTAAATAACAAAAAGAAATGCACAACTATAAAATGCCACGTCAATTGCAAAGTCAACATGCTTACATGGTCAACCGAGTTTACCGAATTACCAGAATGGAGTACAGAGCAATCTTTTAAATAGCTCTTATGAGGCAAATTAAAAGCATGTAGGTATTATATGGAGCCCAGTAGTAGAATGGCAATGATGGAAACTCCATAATCAAAATAAGTAATGATATAATTTGAATGATTAAAATAGGTGACACTGTTGTATTCATAATTAGGTAACTCTATAGTATAGGGATTGTGAAATATGGTTTGGTGTGCTTAATTTGATTATTGGATTATGATTGATTGGGCATCATCATAGAGAACTTACCTCTTAGAAATAAGTCATTTTGGAGAACAGACCTGCATGTCAAAAGCATGTGATTACTTTCAGTGAAATATTATTCAGGTCTTATATCAGCAAACACTTGGGTAATACTCTTTAGGTGATGTGTAACACTTACAAATGGAAGCCAAAGAAAGCCTAAAAAGGGGGACTTATAACTTGGAGTAATAATTTTGAGCCAAGGCAGTATAAAAATGTGACGGGGTGTTTTTTTTCTTCTTAATTTTTATTTTTTTTAACAGCACAAAATATTGACTGATGTTTTGCTTCTCAGGTTCTTTTCCTTAACTTGATTACCTGAACGAATGGCTGCTTGAGAATATGAAGGTATTACACCAAGTGAATCAGCTATACCGAAGAAGCTAATGATCTCGAATATACCTTATTGGTAGCTTTCATTTATAACCATAAAATTGCAATGGAAGTTATCACAAGCTCCTCTTCAATGGCAGCTGCAGAGCTCATCTCTCAGACTATAGAGTTATTTACCGAAGCAACAATTGAAGCCAATAATGCCATTATCGAGAAGGAGAGTTTTGCAGAACTTGCTTCGTATTTGGATAGAATTGTTCCTCTTTTAAAGGAACTCAACAAAAAAAGTATTAGTGAGACTGAGAACAGTTTTGTTGAGATCTTGAATAAACAAGTCAAAGCTGCTAAACTACTGATGACCGAATGCAGCCAAAAGAATAGAGTGTATCTATTATTAAATTGTCGGTCGATTACAACACGGATAGGGGATATTACTAGAGAAATTAGTCGCGCATTAAGTCTGATTCCTTTTTCACAGTTGGGAATTTCGGCAAGAATGATGGAAGAACTTGGTCAACTCTGTGAAAGCATGCAGTCTGTAGAGTTTAAGACAGCTATAGCAGATGAAATGATTTTGGAAAAAATAGAGTCGGGAATACACGAAAGGAATGTAGATCGCTCGTATGCCAACAAACTGTTGCTTTCTATAGCACAGGCTCTGGGAATTTCGACTGAACGATCTTCATTAAAGAAGGAGTTTGAAGATTTTAAAAGTGAAATGGAAAATGCACAACTGAGGAAAGATCAAGCTGAAGCCATTCAAATGGATCAAATAATCGCATTATTAGAACGTGCAGATGCTACTTATTCTCCAGAGGAAAAAGAGAGAAAGTATTTGACTAAACGGACTTCATTGGGTAGTCAACCATTGGAGCCTCTCCAATCATTTTACTGCCCGATCAATCGAGAAGTTATGGCTGACCCTGTGGAAACGTCTTCTGGTCACACATTTGAAAGATCTGCTATTGAAAAATGGCTGAATGATGGGAGTAACTTGTGTCCATTAACCATGATCCCGTTAGAAAATTTAATATTACGGCCTAATAGAACTCTTAGGCAATCAATCGATGAATGGAAGGACAGGAATACAATGATCACAATTGCTTCAATGAAATCAAAACTCTCGAGCCCGTTATCAGAGAACGAGGAAGAAGTGCTTTGTTGTTTGGAACAACTTCAAAACTTATGTGAACAAAGAGACGTACATCGTGAATGGTTAGTGCTTGAGAATTACATTCCTACCCTCGCGGAACTTCTTGGTAGTAAAAACCGAGAGATAAGGACTCGTGCCCTTGTCATACTTTGTATTTTGGCAAAGGATAGTGATGATGCAAAGGTACTTAAACTTCAATTTTAATAACGACGATTGTGAGATTCTTTTATACATTTTGAGAAACTATAATACAACTTGTACTCCATTTGGACCGTTTAATATGAGAAACTCCTCCAGTTTTCCGGAGAAAAACCATAAAACATGTTAAAGTTTGGTACTTCTAGAAAGGTCTTCTGTGAAAACGGAAGTTCATGTTTTCTCTTTTATAACTAAAAATGTGAAAACTTTGATTCATAGTTTTCTACATTTCCTATTTTAAAAAATGAAAACTCCATCCCTTACATTTGAACGCGCTTTCTGAATTTCCATTAGTTTTCTAGGGACACAAAAAACACTTTCCAGTCTCTAGAAAAACAGAAATGGGAAAATGGAGATAGTTTTATCTAACTAAACGCACCCTTAATGTTTTCTGGAAATTGGTTACCATATATCATAAGACACTACAAATTCATGGCAGCTGGATTTGTGGTCACCCTGTAATTTCATTTGATTCTATCTTTACTCAATTGGTTGTGATTCAATGATGCTGTTGTTGCTTTGTATATTTGTAGCTTATTTATTGATTCTCATAGTCAAAGCTTATTTTAGGATAGGATTACAAAGGTGAATGGCGTGATTCAATTGATAGTTCGCTCACTTGGGCGTCGGATTGCTGAAGGAAAGTTGGCAGTTGAATTGCTATTGGAACTGTCACGTAATGAGACGCTAAGAAATCACATTGGTATGGTTCAAGGATGCATACTACTTTTAGTGACCATGTCCAACAGTGATGACACTCGAGCTGCTAGCTGCGCACACGAGCTGTTGGACTATCTTTCATTCTCTAATCAAAATGTCATCCAGATGGCAAAAGCAAATTATTTTACACATCTGCTGCAGCGACTATCTTCAGGTTCTTTCTCAAAAGAAAATGCTAATTCACTACTAAATTTCCTCAGCCTAAAAGACTTCTCTTTGTTTTTTTTTTCTGTGTTGTGTTGGTGCAGGCTCGGAAGAGGTGAAGATGAATATGGTAAAGACATTGGCAGAAATGGAATTAACGGATCACAACAAGTCTTCTTTATTTGAAGGAGGTGCATTGGATTCACTTCTTGACTTGGTCTTTAATGGGAACCCTAGGATGAAGGAAATGGCAGCTAAAGCACTTTGTAACCTCTCGAGCTTACCGAAAAATAGCATACAAATGATAAAACAAGGTTCAGTTAACCCGTTGGTTAATCTTCTCTACAATCACACGTCATCCCACTGTTTACAAGATGAGGTGGCATCCATAATCATGCATCTTGCCTTGTCAACAATGTCACAGAATTCCACTGAAATGCCCATTTCATTATTTGAATCCGCTGGAGACATTGATGGACTTTTTGCTTTTATTGGCTGTACGAGACCTTTTATACAAGAAAGTTTACTTCGTTCTTTTTATGCTATGTGCCATTCTCCCTTGGCTTCTAGTGTGAAAGCAAAGCTGAGACAGGTAACATTTGCATTCACTAGTTTCGCTTTGGATTAATGGGCTAATCGCTTAAACGGTAACAAACTTATTTTAGGCCATAAGGTACCATCAAAGTTTCAGTTTTTTTTATAACCATTTCTATTATTAAAGATTATTTCCTATGATAGCCGGTTTTTAGAAGCCACATCGGGAAAATGTCAACACAGTCAATATAGGTTGCCATCATATCAGCTGCCACAGTCATAGTTGACCCATTACCACGTCAGATTACCATAAATCAGAAAATTTAAACTTTTCTTTTCTGACCTCAATTTTAGTTGGTTACCTGAAACAGATGTTGATAAATATAGTTACCTTTTTATGTGATTAGCCCTTGATTTAGTTATGGAACTCCTTATCTTTGGTTTAATACTTTTTCAGAATCCAGAAAATGAACAAGCATTGGTGCTTTTGTGTGACAATGATAACCAGAAAGTACGAGCAAATGCGGTTAAGTTGTTCTGTTGTTTAACAGAAGATAGTGAAGACAAAGAGATCATAGATCGAATGGGGCAGCAATCAATCGAGACTTTAATAAAAATAATAAAGTCTCCTAGTGATACAGAGGAGATTGCTTCGGCTATGGGTGTCATTTCAAATCTGACACAGTCGTCTCAACTCACCGAGTCACTTTTGAGTGCAGGTGGACTACCCATTATCTCTACCTGTCTCCGTAACGAAATGAGAAATGGGAAACAGCTAATTGAAAACGCCGTTGGTTCAATTTGTCATTTCACCATTCCAGAAAACCAGAATTCGCAAAAAAAAGTAGCTGAGGAAGGCGTGATTCCCTTATTAGTCCAGTTGTTAGAGCTAGGAACCAGTTTGACCAAAAGAAAAGCATCTATTTCTCTTGGTCAGCTTTCTAAATCTTCGTCTCAGTTAACTCGCCCGATCCCCAAGGGGGGTATATTTAGGTGCTTATCGCCTCAACTGGAATCCGCGTGTCCAGTTCATCAAGGAATCTGTTCTGTAGAAACGTCTTTTTGCTTGTTGGAGGCTGATGCAGTATCACCATTAGTGAAACTTTTGGGACATCCTGATTTTGATGTTTGTGAAGCTTCTTTAGATGCATTGTTGACGTTAATTGGAGATGAAAGACTACAATACGGGTGTAAAGTGCTTGCGGAAGCTAATGCTATACATCCAATCATAAAGTTACTTAACAGTACTTTTTTGAGTTTGCAGGAAAAAGTACTGAATGCATTGGGGAGAATTTTTCGTTTGGTTGATTTCAAGCAAAAGTATGGAAGTTCGGCTCAAATGTCGTTAGTTGAGTTGACTCAAAGGGGAAACAGCAGAACAAAATCTTTGGCAGCCGGGATTCTTGCTCAGCTAAACGTTCTTCATGATCAATCGTCTTATTTCTAGAGCAAGTTTATCCATGCAGGGCGAGTGGATGGCATTTGAACTTGTAATCGATTAAGTGATATTTTTCGTGGCGTGTATCATGATCAGCCGGTAGATTATCTCCTGACTAGTAGTATATGATTTACGCGAAAACTTGTGAATTAGCTCAGTGATTCTTTTGTCATTGATTTTGTAAACAACTTCTGTATTATATTGTATATGACTATATGACATATAGATACCTCAATTTATTTTAAGTTTATAGCTTTCATAGTGTTTGTTAGTTATACATAAGTTATGTATTTTTTCTAATTTATTGTATGTGAGACTATATGATATATATAGATACCTCAGCTTCTGTCTTAAAGTTTATTTGAACATTTTCTAGTTGTGTATAAAAGTTGTACATATATAAGGAGTATTTATATTTTGAAATTCTAAGTTAAGATTATATGCTTGTTGGTTGGAAAAAAGAAAAAAAGAAAATAAAGAAATGATGGTATTGATTTGGGTTGAATCAGTTGTAATTTGTATTGATCAAAAAATATTTGTCAGTTTTCTCTAAAAAAATAAAATAAAAATAAAATAAAAAATATTTGTCAGTATTAATTGCTCAATTCAAACAAGTTATCTGTTTGTAGAATTTGGTCATTCAATTCACATACTGGATTGGGCCTCAATTGAGTGGGCTTTCAATTGTGTAAATCCGTCACATATTGATGTTGATTGCAACAAATGTCAAAGTCATCTCAAG
Source organism: Logfia minima (assembly GCA_963921325.1). Taxonomy (NCBI): domain Eukaryota; kingdom Viridiplantae; phylum Streptophyta; class Magnoliopsida; order Asterales; family Asteraceae; genus Logfia; species Logfia minima. The sequence continues at coordinate 17,060,423 of OY992770.1, forward strand.
TTTTCTTTCATCCTATTTGATAAAAGTTAAGAACTTGATTAACCTTCAATAATTTTAAAATAAGAAATATACATATCATGATGAGCATAGATCCCATCTTCCAAGCATTATATATAACCTACACATCATTTGACAGCTGATATTTCTATAAACAATTTTGAATTTTACTTGTATCACTAGATTGCATATACAAAGAATCAATTCAAATCAATAAAACAAACAATAAACCATATATGAAAGTTTTGGAGCTTACTTGTTCCTTGTGTCATAATTGGTTGACACAGAACTCAGTTGCCTTCAAAAGTAATGGGGTACTTGGTTCAAAATAAGGAATGGCAATGGGAAAGGTAATGGGTATATTATGGGAATGCAATAAACATTATATAATATATTAAATTTTTTGAATATATGGATGGAATGCTGATAAAACATAATTATTAGTAGATGTATGTTGAATAATTGCTGTAACTGTGAAAGAAATGGATGAAAAAATGTAGTCATTGTATTACTTGGTTATTACCCCCAATTTAGTGGTAATGATATACTATATTGTAACTAACCAAGCACCATAAGTCATTAACATTCCCATAACTCTGTAGCAAGCAAATTAGTTTGTTTTAATAAGAGAATTTGACTGATTAAATAAGTCGATACATGTTACATACATATACTTTAAGTGATCTCAATTCATGACCAAAACTTAAGTAACACAAATTAATTAACTTTGAAATGTTGCTCATTTGTTGGTGTAACTATACAATAATTGAGTTAGTTAGATGTCACTTTAAGCTCCAAGAAAGCTGGACCAAATTCATACCACTCATAATCAACAACATACTAGTACATACAAACACATCATAATAGTAATAATTTTATATATAATATCAATTAATCAACAATTTAAAATAAAATTATTCAATTATCTTCATGTGATTAAGTAGTAGCTGATTTCATGATCTCATCTTCAATGGCTTTCTCCAACCACATCTCAGCATCTTCCATCATTTCAGGACTAAGTCTCACCATAAGTATACAAAACTCGGTTTCGTTCAAGAATCCATCTCCATCAAGGTCTCCTTCTTTTACCATACCTTGTGCATCTTCATTGGTCATATTTTCCATTCCAAGAATCCTTGAATTTTTTCTTAAACTTTCGGGTGTGATCAGCCCGATCTTCTCGTCTGCTAGCAGCCGAAAACCGCCACATAGCTCGTCCATGAAGGTGGTTAGCTCTAGTTTCTCCGCCATCACCGGAAGCAAGTCTTGATAACTTTTTCCTTCCATTTGTTTTTGTTTCTTTGGGTGGTGGGTTGGAGTTGGATAATTTTGTGGACTTATTTATAGCAATGGAAAGTGTATGAAGTATGCATAATGACAACTTGTCAATTGGGTTGGGACTTAAGGTATAGTTTTTCAATATGGTGACATATTTTTCTTTAAATTAAAATAAACTAGGATTGAACAATTAAAATAGGGTAATAATTAATTATAAGTTGCAAGTTTTTTAAAGGTTGTGTATGATGGTTTTGTTTTTCCAAGATTGCCGCTTCATTTTAATAGTATTGAATGTTTAAAAACGTAAATTAAATGTATATAGTTATAATATTTCACAATCTTTTTTGTTTCGACTATATATTGAACTATAGACATTCAAATATTTATAATGTAGACGTGGCATATATTACTGTAATGTTCTAACTGAATATTGTGATAAAACAATGGCCGAAGTAGCAACGATAGCTTCCAAAAAAAGGATAACTTTACCTGACTTGAGTCCGTGTGGCAGTGAACTCATGTCCACAATTAATCAGCCAAAGGTCATTTTTTGATAAACCTTTGATAAAATAATAAACTTAGCCATAGTAATCGGCCAATATTGTGACAAAATAATGTACAACCACTTAAATTATCCTTTGATAAATCATATTAAACATCATTTATTTCGTTTCATTTCTTAACTATTTTTTAAATAAAAGGTTTCCAATAACTTTTTAACGAATAATATCAAATAACGTAACCTTACACCAAGTGTACGTTTGGTAAGTAATGGTTGGATATTGTTGTAAAGCATTAAACAAACATCTATAAGTTGAATCTAAATTAAGATGAAATAATAAACTTAGATTTTGGTTATGAAAAAAATCAAAAGTATTAATTGTTAGTTTGTAGGAAGCTTCATGGGAAGCTAAGGTTCCTATCTGGTTTGGAAATATTCACTACATATAATAAATCTTCCATTCTTGTCCTCTTTTATCTTCTTCTTTCCATGAAACTTCCTTCCTAAAAATATAGTTACTTACGTCCAATCATGCTTATAGACTTTGTACGCAACTGCATATACATATGTATACCCATACTTATAACATAAATGTGATTTGTTATGGTCATGTCTTTTGTAACGAATCTAATCCTCAATTTTTATTTTATTTTATTATTTATTTTATGAGAATAATGAAGTTGATATTCATATTGATTTAATGTTTGACATTCTATATATGTTCTTAATCCTGACGTGGCGATTCTTTCTTCATGATGTTACTTCAAAGTGAATATTCTTTTCTGAGTAGAAAAACTACTTTGATTTTAAATTTCATGAAGATGATCTTTTTCTTATGTAGTTTTATTATGCATATATGGAATTTGATATGATTCTTTGGAGCAGTGTATAATTAGACGGGTTTGTCTAAGATTGATTTCTATTGTCACATGTGAATTGAAGCTTCTTTTTGTAATGTACGTTGTTTAAGTTTATGTTAGTTATTAAATGTCATCATGCGATATTCTATTAATTTGATTTGTTGTTTGATGTATTCTTGATTTTATTTATTGTACCAAACTAATTTAATTAATATAAAGGGTAATTGAATGAGATGTTTTATGTTCAAGTTATATGAGGAACGTGAATATTTTTACTTAAATGTATGCAGTCTAATTGGATATTCCGTAACTGTTTTCTACCCTTTCTTTGGCCACCTCGAGATGTGAGACAAATGAGATTTGCACCTAAAATCTCTTATGAAGATATTAGAAAGTCAACCGCTTAGCCATCTTGTGAGAATGTTTTGTAGTCTCATTTTCTTTTTCAACCCAAGATTGTATTTTTTTAAATCAAACAAGAAGAAAAAGAAAAAAAAAAGGCAAACATAAAATTAAACTTATATTATGAAAGAAAACTTAATTATGCACAAATTAACTAGAAAATGCCAACTTAGATTATTAAGAATATCACTAAGTAAACTAGGTTATAAAGTAGGAATTGAATTTAGCCCCAACAAAACATCGCGCGTTTTGATGATTGACAAAACATCTCTAATCATGCAGCTAATTAAGGTCTTTAATTGCTTAAGTTTTAGCCACATAAATTTAGTTTAATTATAAGCATAATGTAGTTATCGAGCAAGTTTAAACCAATAAATAATGAAAATAACAGGAGTTGAACTCGTCAAATTCATTAGCCGTCATATTAATAAAAGTGGTCTGGTCATTGGCCGTCATAAAAATATTGTTTTGCTTATATACATCGGAATGAGTTCATTTAACCCATCTAAAAGAACTTGAAAATTGATAGTTGATACTTAATTAAAATACCATTTCAATTTCAATTATATGATTACATTTTGAACCATGTTATAATTATATAAATATAATATATATGAAATTTATTTATTTAAAATTGCAACCATTAATTTTTAAGTTAATTAATTTGAGCATGTTTGATAATATGAGGTGAAACTGAAAATTTATAGGTGAAGGTGAAAGTTCGTAGGGGAAGATTATCTTTTAAAAGATAACAAACATTAACTTCAAAGGATTCTTAGGTCATCTATTTTCAATTAACTATTTTTCCGATGTGTCAAACAAAATTTGTTCTTTCCCGTATACGAGATTATTAAAATTAAAATTCCATTTCTTCGTCAAACACACTCAAAAACTATATGAAAATATAGGTTGTTCAGATGCCGATCTTGATCTTAAAATCTTACGATTTTATGATTTTTATGGATGAAAACGATCTCGGTCTTGCATAGGATCTGTTTAGAATCTCAATCTCGTGTCGATTTTGAGCATGGGATCTTAGACTGCGATCGTTCCAATCTTACTTAACATGAACTAATGATTTTAAAAGGTTCAAATATGTTGATTTTGTCTAATAAAAAGCTAATAGACTAATCATTTAATCAATCAACATAAGTAAAACTAATTAATTCTTCAACTAAAATAGTTTAACACACGTGAAAATCTATATCTTTAACAACAATAGTAATCTAAATCCTTATGAGTAGTATTTTATTAACGCTATAGTGTTTAAACTATAAAAGTTTCATTAATTTATTACGCATTTACAAGACAAGACTATATGAGTAGGATCTTAAGATCTCGATTCAATCTTACAATTCTAATTTTGCAAAGACAAAAACAATCTTAAGTAAGATCTTCATCTTAACAACGTTCAATCAACCAATCAACCTTTCTATGCACATTATTTACTCTTAATTTAATTAGAGTTCCCACGTCAACCCCTTGAATCATGACTATTTGCATTCCAATTCAATGTTGTTGATTTCTGTTCAAACGACTTAAAATACATGCATTACTTTTTATCGTTTCAAAGTTAACACTCGACTTGACTTTGAACAAACAATTTTCAATAATCAATTAACTTGATCAAACTTTACAACTCATACACAAACAAAACCACACAATCAACGCTAACATTTATGTTGATACGATGCATATTTGCTAACGATTGCTTAGTATAAAATTTGGTTAATTACTCAAAAGAATGATTCTCACTCTTTGATTATCTAATTATTACGTTTTAAGATGTACCTATCCTGTAAAATCAATTTAAGAGTCTAAAAGAGTTATTCTTATCCGATTATATATGGTCATTTTTCCTTTCAAAACCTTAACGAATCAACATTTTTCAAACATCTAAATCAGATGTGGTTATCATAACTTCCAAGCACATTATCTTCTTCTAAAGCTTTGTTGCTACCTACTATCTCATTTGATTAATTTCATATTATTGCATGTAGTAATTAACTTCAAAAACATTGCCAAACACTCCTCCACATCCAAACAAATTACCAAGAATCTGCAAACATTGAAGTTGCAAAGACAAAACACATTTTCAACTTGAATTACCAAACACGATTTACTGATTTATCATTCAACTTCAAGAATAATTATTAAATAAATGCTACCAATTGTCTAATTTCACAATCTTGGATTTTTCAAGCACCGTTTTGTACTCTTTCAATTTTTGTACTTCTTCATAAACCCTTGTCATATCTCCATCCTAAAAACTCCCCACAATAACCACAATGAACATCCAACACCGTGTACACACCTGTCATTAATTGACTGTCCGTTTTAGGACCCGCCACCACATTCATCACGTGGGGAAAAGGTATGCTCTTCCACGTCATCATGCCTGAAAAAAAATATGAGACATATATACACGAAAACGGACTAAAATGATACTGTGTAACTAAAAATAACAACTAAAGTTAGTAATGTTTAATACAAAACCGACTCATAATTAAAAACTAAATCTTTATCTGGTAAGTTGTTAATGTTTTGCGAGAAAAATTAAATCTTTATCTATATCTATAGTATTATATAAAAAATTTGGACTATGAGTCTTAAACTCTTAAAATAGGAGAGAAGACAAATTACCCTTTTGTCCTTTTTCAACATTTAATCATGGTCCAAACTCTTAAAATGGGAGAGAAAACAAATTACTTTTTTGCCCTTTTTCAACATTTAATACAAATTTTACAGACACTTAATGTAATTAATTATTATTTCTTTGTAACCGTCATATATTTAATTGTCGAATTTAATAGTTATATAAACTACTTATAACTTCGTGTTTCCAAATTTCCATTTATATAATTAGCAGTGGCCATTTGAGTCTGGTCGAGTTAGTGGATGTCGAAAGTTATTTTTCAACCCGAGCGAAAACTAATTTAATAAACGGATTGCCTGGTAGAAAGTAACTTGCATGCACACAACTCTTATAAGTAATTTAGTAATCCATTTAGGTAATCAAGTTGGTAGGTTGGGGATTGACTTCGAGTTAGTAGTTTGATTTCATGTCAAAATTGGCGGGCTATTAGTTGAGTTTCCAATTGGCGGGTAAGAATTTATTTTTAAAATATATATATTTTAAAGGAATATTTCTTTTTATTTCATTTTGGTTGGCATGCTCACCTGGTAAGCTGAAACTTGACCCGACCCCGACCAGAAGGTTTAATACGTTGACAAGAGCTTAACATGTAACGACCGGTTAAAAATCCAAACTATAACCCTTTTATTTTTATGTATGTTGTGAATCGGGTTTTCATTCATGTTGTGAATTGTCACTCATAACTATAATAATTTGAAACGTGATGTTTAAAATATAGTAAGAAAATGGTATACCGGTATTTCTCAATTTTCATTAAAGTGCGAAATATTGTTGGATGAACATATAAATATACGTAAATCTTTAGTTGCCGCTACATTGCGCGGGTAACATGCAGGTATATGTTGACATAACAAATTTTTGTTGGTAGTTTTAGTGTCACTAATCATTTTAGTATAATGGAAATAAGACGTATGTCAAGGGGTTTACACTTTAGCTTTAATACAAGTTAGAAAGGGTGGAATGCACACTTGAATTAATATAGGCTGATCCCGGTACGACTAACATGGCGGGGGTCAATGAGGTTGTGCCCCCTTGTGGGTCCTAGTGGCAGTTTAATAGAGGGATCATAAATGAAAATATGGATTCCTAACCGTCTTTTTCTTTCGGTTTATCTGGTTTCAAAAGAGAAAAACAAATTCATTTTGACATACAAACAACAAGAAAGAATTCTCTCAATCATCAAAACTTTGAATTTGATTTTCTACTTAAAAATCAAGTTTGTTTTTCGTAAATAATCTCTATAATTCGAATTCATGTAACTTAGGCATTAAATGTTAAAATATCAAATTCAAACAATGATCTTACACGATTTATGAAGCAATTTGTGATTCCAAAAATCTATACTTCATTTATAGTAACATTTTTTTGGGTTAACTTGACTCCGATCTTGTAGATTGTTCCTTGAAAAGTTATAGGATCTATAGTAATGTATATTGAGGTTTAATATAAAGCATTTAGTTAGAAGGTTTGATGTTTAAAAATTGAGAGATCAGAAATTATATTTATGTCCATTTCAAAAATACATTAATATGAAAATTAAAAATCAAATCAATCTACACTTAATTGTTTCTTTAAGTTTATACATCTCATAATTATCTTTATTTGAAATATAAAATAAATAAATAATAATAATTAAAATACAATTATAGTAATAACATAAAGTATAAATGAAATTGAAATAAAAGTTTACAATTATTATCATTAATACAACTATCATTGTCAACCACTATCATATTTTTTATTTATAATCGTTACATTGCGCGAGAACCCAACTACTTAAGGTTTAATTACCACGAAATTCTTACCGATAATATCGTCGTGAAGTGCAACATGTTTACGATAATTGTATCAGCCTTAAAAATTTGGAAGAATGGTATCCTCCATTAGAAAGAATTGAGTAGATAGTTTGTGAAATGGAAATGAGTTTGATTAAATAGACAGCATATATCACTTACTCTGTGAAATTAACTTTTTAGAATACCAGGAGAACGATATTTAAGGAGGTTATTATTATCCATACTTGCATATAAGTGTGAAATTTTTACCAAAAGTGTTACATATTTATAATAAAGAAAAATAAAGTTAACAAATTAAATACAAAAGTTATCGCACGGATGTTAAAGTTTAAATTTAATTAGGTTTATTGAATTTTTATCTTTATCTTTATATATAATTAAAAGAAGATGTCATAAAAGAATATTAACTCTTCATTATTTTTCACTTCATCCCACGTTATCACGGGTCTATAAATTAGCAATAATTAACATTTTTTCTCGTATAATTACACTTTCACACCTTAAATATCTGAGTTGTAAAAGTTAAATTTGTCGCGCCTTGTCACGGATCTATAAACTACATTAAAAAATCGACCAAATAAAAATTAAAATTGACCTGCATTATCGCAGATTTATAACCTAATATTATCGAAATTAAATAATCCTTCCATGATTCATCCATATTGCTATCAATATAACATGTAGACCGTAGAGTGAAAAAACGTTAAAAAGCTCTAGATTATTATTTTTAATTTTAATTATATGATATGTTATATTATATAGAGAGCATTTTTAATATTGATTTTGGCTTCAATTCAATCATAAAAAATACTATATTATTTCTACATAATTACTAACGTTTTAATTATCTTTACAACTATATTTTCTATTAATACCTATTATTATTTTATTATTATTATTATTTATAAGTTAAATTTCACTCTATTACCATATATATATATATATATATAAACATAATTTTTAAAAATATACAATAAACTTGTAAAATATATACATATTTTTAATTTCTCATTATTCCAATATAGACCATCACATTGTAAGATGTCATGCTAGTAAGAGCATTCACATTTTAAAAAACTTTTAAAAACTTTTTTACTTGCCATATATTTTATAAAAAGAAACTTTTAACAAAATTTTTGTCTTCAATAATAAAAAACTTTTTAAAACTTTTCTTTGAAAAATCATACATACACACTTTTAAATTTTTTTTTTATATATAACTTGAGATTTCTTAAACTTTTGTAAAAAAAAACCTTTTTTAAAAATAAAAATAACCTTTCTTAAAACTTAAAAAAAAAAAGACTTCGAAAAAAATCTTCATTGGGGATTGGAAATGCTCTGAGAACTAAGTACTCATTGAGTCATTGTTGTCCGGTGACAAAATTTTAAGCACTGATAGTTTTGGGCCATAAAGAAGGCCCAAACTATATATTGATTAAAAACCACGCTTTTTTATGCAATTTTAATTGACACTGAACTTCGCCGTCGCTGCCGGCACCACCGCCACCGCCCCCGCCCCCGCCCCGTCGCCGCCCTGCCTTTGCTTCATTTAATCCGCAATACATTGATATAAAGGTACTTATATGTACATCGATGTATACATATGCTGAAAAAGAGACTACAATTTGTGTGTGTGTACGTCAACTAATCAGTGTAATCAACGTATATATACAGTATATGTCTCTGTCTATTAATTGCTGATTTGATATCGTTTAGTGATCGGATCACCTTTGTCTAACTTTTTGCTTTTATAATTGATTATGCACATAAGGTGTTTGATAAAATGTCAACGAGACTGATCACTTCTAGTAACATGTATCTTCACTTATAATCGAAATCTGGCTAGTACATGACAAATCACATTTAACAACTGTATTATATTTATGTAGAGCATAAGCTACAAGGGTTGTAGAGATGGAGTTCTGTCCAACTTGTGGGATGTTGTTGAAGTATGAGTTGCCACATATGTCTCGTCCTGCTCGATTTTTCTGCCCAACATGTCCTTATGTTAGCCAAATTGAGCCCAAGGTAGCTTACTTCAAACGCTACGCGATAAAGTTATAATTTTTATTCTTGGAGTTCATTGTTTTGCTTTGTAATTAAGTGCATCGTTTTTATAATCTGTATGTAGGTCCAGATTAAAAGAAAGCAAAGATTGGTTAAAAAAGAGGTAGATCCTATCATCACGAAGGATGATATGACTAATGCACCAAAAACCGATCAAGGTATCTATATGTTTCACGGTTTGTTGCAATTTACTTGTTCAAACTGTTGCGGATTTTGGATGTCTGATATCTTAACTTTTCTTTTTTTTTTTTTTTTTTTTTTTTTGTGCAGCACATTGCCCTAATTGTGGTCATAACAAGGCTGCATACATCCAGTTTCAAACAAGGTCAGCTGATGAGCCGATGACGATAAACTTCACCTGTGAGAAATGTAGTCACTGCTGGCGTGAGGATTAACTTTCATCCCTTGAAAACAGTTTTGCATCATGCAAGTTCAGTGTATGTGTACTTTGGATTCCTCTCTTCATATTATTGATCGGTTAGTTCTGATATTGAAAAGTTGATTAACGATTCACTTTGATTTATTAAAAGTACCGAGTTTTAGTTGATATATCTATAGCTAAGTTTATAAACGTTTGAGCACTTTATTTATTTGATCGTAACAGTCTATACGGTAAGATTAGTGTAAAAGCCGATTAGTTATTATCTCATTTGATTATTTCAAATTGAATAATCACACGTTCAAGATTGCAAACACTCAAAAACATCCATTAACAATAATTTGCAAATATCGAAGTTGGAAAAGACCAAAACACATTTACCACTTGAATTACGAACGAGATTTACCGAGTTATTGTTCAACTTCAAGATTAAATAAGTAATACCACTCTTCAAATTTCACAATTTTGAATTTTTCTAGCACCGTTTCGACTCTTTGAACTTTTGTGCTTCCTCGTAAACTTTATCATATCTCCATCCTAGAACCTCCCCACAATCAGAGCAATGAACATCGGACACCATGTGCATACCAGTGAGTAATCGACGATCCCTTTTAGGACCCGCCTCCACATTCATCACGTGGGAAAACAAATACGCTCTTCGACGTTGTCCTGCCTGCAAAAAAAGAAAAATTAAAATGAAAAAGGAAAAAGAAATTTTTTGCCTCAGTTACCAAGTAATTAACCACTAAAATAAGTAATGTTTGTATATAAAAGAGAACTGCTCATAAGTTGTAACCAAAAACAAAATATTTATATATTGACATTTGACACAACATATCTACTCGCGCACATTACTTTCATTTCCTTTCGGTCAAAATTTTTTCGAGAATATAGCGTTAATATCTATATATACGTACACTAAAGGAGAAGAAATAGTTGCTTCATATTTTGCCACGTAGGTAACATGCCACGTGGCAACCTCTCATAATTTTAAATTAAATGAAATATATAATTAATGTTAAGTAATATTTAAATATATAATATTAATTAATAAAATTATCTACGAATCCTATTCAAACACTAATTATTTAAATTTAAAAGATAAACTAAAAAATAAATTTAGATAGAGTTATATAATATTTGAACATAATATTAATTAATTGAAAAATCTATGAATCCTACTTATATAATAACTGAAAAATAATATTAAACTATTGAACTTATAAAAATTGTTTAAATTAAATTGCCGTGCATCGCAAGAATTTAAATCTAGTATATATATATATATAAATATATATATAGGATGGAGATCAAGAGATAAGCCAAAAAATTAGAGGAGGAAAGCAAAAAATCTCAACCCTTGATTTCATCATAAATGAATTTTAAAAATTACAAATAATTTCAAAATTTAACATTCATCACAAATGAATGTTAAAAACATTTATTTATGAAAAAATCAAGGGATAAGATTTGCTTCCCTCATTCTCCAAGATTTGGAACTTCCTTATGGATCCTTTCCCTATACATATATATATATATATATATGATCTAGGTTTAAATGAGAAATATAATATCGTACGAACGTAAGAAATGACTTTAACTTCATTTAAATATTTAAAACACGTTATTTCACAAAATTTTCTTCGTAGCTCCTTATTCAAATAACTTTTAGAAGCTATTTTTAAAATAAAATTTTTTTTTGACGTTTTTTTTGTTTTTTTAATTATTTTTATTAATATATTTATTTATAATAATCACATTTTATAACTAGATAATCACATGAAAAATATGGGATTATCAAAACCCTATTTTGTGATTATTTCAAACACATAATAATCACATTATATTAGAGAATAATCACATGTGATTATCAAGTTATATTTTGTGATTAACTTAAATAATCACAACAGTAACGACTAACGACTATAAAAAAGTTCGATTTTTTTTTAATATTTTATATTAAAATTTTTATCATAACTTGCAAAGTTATTTTAATAATAATCATTGAAAAAGTTTTGAAGAAAAGTGTGTTTTGGATATTTAAAAAGTAATTTCAAAGTCATTCTCACGTCCTCAAATAAAAAACATAAATATTGTGAGAACGTGAGAACATAAATAATTTATATTACCAGCCCCCTATTTTTCATATATTATACATTCAATTAAGTTATAAGTTATGATATAGAAAAAGAGGATTCTTGCGTGTTTTGCCCTCATCTTATTTATTTTTCACTCACATTCTCACCTCCACCACCGTTCGGAAGTTTATTATTATTTTTTTGCAATTTTTTTTTGATTTTTAATAATATTTATTCGTAGAATGTTTTATTTTTTAACTTTTTTTCTTAATATTCTCACTACATTTAGATGTCTGTTGCTGCAATTTATGTATACTGCATATTTTGTGTGTTTGTATTTGTATATTTTGTTTTGTATATTACATTTTGATGTTTGTTGCTATATTTTCTATATACTGCATGTCATTTTGATGTTCGTTGCTGCATGTTATATATACTGCATGTCATTATGGTGTTTGTTGTTGTATTATATTTATACTACAAATGTTTTGTTTACTTGTTTTTAACTGCATCTTATAACTATTAAAAAAGGTCTACATTTAAGTGAAAGGGGTTTAGGTGAAAAATAAAATTGGTTAAAAAGTGAAAGGGTTGTAGGTGAAAAATTTATGTGATACTTTTTTCTAAACTGGTATTCTCATATTTTAACCTAATTACAAAAATGATATTAAGCATTTTTGTTAAACTTAATCCATAATTTAATGACTCACATTAATCTTCTTGCTTTTGCTCTTCATATGACCCATTCTCTCTTGATTTATCTTTACTAAGTTTAAATGATTTATCTGCACTTGGTTGATAAACGTTTTCACACAAACAGAAATGAGAAATGTAACTTGTGATCAATTATTTGAGAAAAGGAACAACATCGCATTGCATTTGCACCAAATAATTCCTCCTACTCTTAAATTCAACATTTTCTTCTCTTCTTACTTTATACATCTCTTTCTAATCTCTTCAACTCCCTTCTTCTTCTTCACCCTTCTCATCTCCTTACAACATTGTCTATACCCTGCCTCTATTGCTTCTAATGCTATCCTAACCTTAACCTTATCACTTTCACATAAAGAAAGAAAAGAACCATTTCTCGTTAATCCCCTCACTTTTGAAAGTTCTTTTAGATCTTCGAAATTCGACCCTAGTTTACAGCCCGAGCTAACAAAACGTGTGTGTCCCAACTCCTGTTTTAACATATAAAAAATTTGAGTTACAAATAATAACCAAGATAAGCACTTTATCAATAAATCAATATGAAAAAAGCTAGAGCATACAGGTATGTTTGTATTTGATGGTTTCCAGCCACGTATAATTTTTCTGATCAAGTCATCGATAAACTCCGCAATAAAAGGCACATCATGCTTAGCTAAATCAAGTTGTTCAACCATCTCATGTGCGACTGATAATGCAGTGTCAGTTTTTAGATAAAACTGGAAATCTATGTTCCTCACCCGACCTGCAACCAATAATAAGTTTTTAAGGACTATGCTTTTTCACCAAAAAAAAAAAAAAGTTTAAGGACCGTGATCGCTAGTCAAAGAACACGACAACTACAGGATAGTTTGCAATTATTCACCATTCGAGTCAGCAATTCGCATGTTCAAAGTGACCGAGTATTTGTCAATTTTGGTGCCTTTCAGTCTAAACTTGTTTTCTTGATGCATCCTATAAAGTTCAATAACGCAAGAAGTAGGTGTTGCTAATGGGTCGCTGGTTGGTTGTTTCAGATTCTTAGGCTTGAGAAATGGATCTTCCAGAAGCTCTCTAGCAGACACTCTTTGGCTTGCTGGAACCAGACATTTCTCTATGAACTCTTTAATTTCGGGATCACTGACTTTGTCAAGAGAAGCAGGCTTAATACCCTGTTGATTAACCCACCATATAATAATTTCAACAATCTCTATTACATCAATGAATATTACCAAGAGAAGTTAACTCACAGCGGAAACTTTCTTGTAGATTTGAGCTGCATTCTTGCACTCGCTATATGGGTACTCAAAAGTTACCATTTCCAACATGCACATCCCGAAAGAATATATATCAGCAAGTTCATTATATTCCTCCTCGTAAAGCTCTGGCGCCATGAATTCAGGGGTCCCTACATGGGTAATACAAGGTAAAGAATGAGTACGACATAGAGGTGGCAAGAAATTTGGGTAGCGGGTCAAAAACCGTTTGATTTGAAAATGGTCACTAGTATGGGGATGAAACGGGTCAGGTTGGGTTTACCAAGGAAACTCTTAGCTGTCGGCTGCTGCAATACAGTTGCTAATCCAAGGTCCCCAATCTTGATTTCACCATGGTTTCCATTAACAAATATGTTATCACATTTAATGTCACGATGGATTACAGGAGGGCTTTGACTGTGAAGGTAGTCAAGGCCATGAAGAATCTGTCTTGCCCAGTTCTTGATAGCTTTCATATCGACACTTTTATGCTTGTTTCGGTATCTAAATGATGCATACTATGTGTGAGTGAATATCATTTGAAAAAAAGATATCGCATTCAAGGCGAATATAGAAAACTCACTGTCGCAGGTTTCCTGATGTGAAGAGTTCTGTAATCATGTTTAAAGTTTTCTTCTTAACATCAATCCATGACTCAAACAACTTGATGATGTTATTGTGTTTCAGTGATTTGAGAAGATTAACTTCTGAATACAACTTTTTGAAATCATCTGGAGACTGCAAGACATCATCGATTCTAACTCTATTCCAGGCAACTTCAGTTCCTTCAAATTGGTCAAATGCCTTATAACTGAAAGTAGAAAGGAAAAATAACAATAACAATAACAATAACAATAAGTCATTATTTGAAACGAAAAAGTGTACAGAAAAAATGAAGTTATGGAAACATACACTTTCTTAAATGCGCCTTTTCCTAGAACTTCAGGGTACTGTAAAAGTAACAAGAAAGACATGAATCTTTATCCCTCCAAATAACTAATTCATCCATTTCTAAGGGGTGTTTTACATTACCTTTTGAAAATGATTATTATGTGAAGTATCATAAAAATGCACGTGTTTTCGTTGTAAAGTTGTGATAATCAAACAAACACCTGTTTGAGTGAATAACAATAATTTAAGTGTTTGACTACTTCTGATCATTTAAAAATTTGCATGTAAAAATGGTCTTTAAATCACATAATCATCAAAAATATAATAAAATTGCAAACCATATGAAAACTGATTATTAGTCATCAGAATCTGTTTCACTATACCTCAACTTGAATATGCAATGATTAGATAACCACTTTCAAAACATGCACAATGCCAACACCCTTTAATAGTTTACTAGATCAAAAAATAATAAAACAATAAAACACAAATTCACAAGAATCAAATATAAATTAGAAAAAGAATGCAAAGTTGAGAACACAATTCTAATTACCCGAATGAATCGACCACTTGGGTCTTTTTCGACATAATCGACTTCCATGCTAGCAACGTCTCCATTTTCACACGAATCCATTTTCACAGGAATCCAACGAACCAACTTGCCACCAGAATTCAAACAACCAGACAAAAAGACAAAGTGGACACAAAATGGAAAGAAGTCAAAGAAGAAAATGATGATGAATGAATTAGAAAAAGCAACGGGAGGACTTAATCAAAGGGATCCGCGATCAATACGGGTCAAAGAAAAGTCCTCAGAAGCAATTAAATTAGAATCGAATGCTGATCGCGTAGAGACTCGTGATCGGCATTCGATACTAGCATTAACATAACCAAGATTTCTTGATGATGATGAGCAAGAGAAAAACAAATGGTTGAATATGTAACTTTTTTTAGATTTCGAATAACATTTAAACTAATGCTAGAAACATTCCCCCTATTCCTTGTATAATCACCATCTCCTTGTTTGATATTCTCTTTTCTTTTATGTATAAATAAAATAAGTAGAATAGAATGAAATCCGAAATGTTTTTGTTTGTTTTCTTAGAAACAAGCAATTGGGTTTTTAATTATTGATAAGAAAAAAGAGATTATGGATGGAGAAATGGTGAATTTGAGCAAGGAAATGGGGGGTGAAACTTTAGCAGAATGAGCCCCAAGTTTAAACATTAGAGGTCAGATCAATCAAGATAAAAGGGAAAAAAATGTGTTTTTTTGAGAGAATGGAATGAAAGTAGAGGAAGGTGCCAGAAAAACTGGATTTAACCAACACCTGTATGGTACAACGTTGTTGTCATTGAAATCCCAGAATGTACTTTTTTTAATGTTAATAACAAAAAAGAAAAGCAGCAAAGGTGTGGTAGAAAAGCTTTCATAACCAAAATAATAATAATGGAATATGCGGTGAACGTGGATCGAACACGTGACCTTCAGATCTTCAGTCTGACGCTCTCCCAACTGAGCTATCCCCGCAATTCTGTAAATAAATAACTAAAACTTTATTTGTCCTTAATTTACAGGTTTAACAAAAATAAGTTTTACAAAGGACCAATAAATTAAACGTTTTAATATTAATGGAAAAGCAGGAGACTCTATGAAAATTAATTAGTTTACAATAAAAACTTCAGTCAAGTTAATAATTAGGACATCACCTAAAAATAACTATTCAAATCCATATATTTTATACCATGCTACGATATAAAAGGTATAACTTTATTGTTATGGGAGTCATCATCACTGGGGTTAAGGAAATCTTCAGCCCTAACACTGTTAAAGCTACTATGAAAAATCACAAGAATCCTGTATAATCGGGAACCATAACGAACCATGTTATTAGCACAAATAAATAGTAAGCTTATTAGGACATACTTAAATGAATGGACCAAGTAGTCCATGTTACTTACCACTTGAGAGAGTGATTTTGTTTAAAGAAGGAAGTGAGAGCCTGATAACAGGGATGAGAGCCATTTTAATGCAGCAAAATGTCCCTTTTTTGTTTGTTTGTTTATTATTATTATTATTATTATTATTATTATATTATTGTTGTTGTTGTTGTTGTTGTTGTTGTTATTATTATTATTATTATATTTAAAATTCAGATATTATTTTAATACAAAGGAAGAAGAAGAAAAAGGGATTTGTGAAGACGTATTATGTTTGTCAGATTTCATGATTCCCTTTACATGGATTTGTAACAATAAGTTGTTGGGAGGTGTTTACTGTTCATACAATCATACTTTTTTTTAGTCATCATCTCCCTAAAACTCTCTCAACATCAACTCTCTATTTGACTCAAAACTTACACACCTGCTTCAGACATAAATAATATAGTATGTTAGAAGTTATATTATACTTAGAATGATGATAAGATACATAGAAAGGATCTTTACATCAAGATTGATGGAAGCAAGCAACCGATTTTTTTTCTTTTGGTTTCTTTTTTTCTTTGCATTGAGAAGGAGTAAAAGGTGAGTTTCTGGTTGGCTTTTATTGGACATCCTTCTATAAATGATGATAAGCCATTAATTGGTGCATGCTAATGTAGGGACTCTTCTACAAATTATAATCATGTGGTTTTGTGATTCCCCAAAGAACATTATGATCTTGACTAAATATTTCATTTCAAATTTGAGGTTTAGGGTATGTTAAAGGAACTTTTGTTGCCAATTCTCCAACCGAACTCGTTATAATGGTGGACCCACAGTACACAAAATAACAGTTACGAGTTACGAGCGTGATCCACAATTTTTTCAAATTGACTAGAGTCGTAAAATCCATAAAGCGTGATCATCATGTGGGTTTCATGATTAGAGGTGTAAAGTTTTGACTCGTGTATTTATCAGGAAAAATAATAACTGTCGCGAAGGTTAAATTGTGCTTCAAGATTTCAAATCATGTAAAATCCCAAGATTTCAAATCCACGAACCAGCCCTTTATAGTTTTTAACAGTAATCTAAAAAGTTATTAACTTTATCGAATAAGCGCAACAATCAAACTCAATCAGTTGAGGAGACTCAGTTAGTTTGAATTATTTAGAAAATGAATTCATTGGAGATCAATGAAGGACATGCCCATGCATGCATACGTAGAGGTTTGATTATGTCAATATATGCTTATATATAAAACACATCAATAGACCTTCCCCTGATTGTGCTCTTATTTATTATTTTCTTGGTATAACTTTTATTATTAAATTACTAAATATATTAGAAAGTATATCTTATAAAAGGGACCAATTCCTTACATTACACATATATACCCAAGGTCTCTTAGGTTCCAATATATATCTTTAATATCTGTTTATGGTTTCCAATATAAATAATGTTGAATAAAGATTAGAATCACAATGTGGGAAATAGCATAATATTGAAGTGGTTTTGTTGAAGAAATATAAAAACTATTGACTCATGTTTGCTGCCCTCATCCATCATGCATGTCTTCAAATTTTAAATATATTTTGAGCAATGTTATATTCATACAAATTTTATAAAAAAACATCCACAAAATGATGTGTTATATAACATCTATCAATCAAATTCACTTTTTATTTATCTCTCATAATTCTTTTTCTTCATTTCATTGGACCACCTCATTTTGTGAATAACTTTTTGTAAAATTTTGATGGCTCTATCATTTCTCATTTTATATTCAAACAATGGAAAGTGCCAATAAGCAACTCTTGATGGTTGAAAGTTTCTTATATGTTGTATTTAAATTTAAATAATGAATGAAGTGAGTGCTATTGCTTAGGAGACAATATTTCTGCTTCTTTTGTTTATAGTTCTCATTCTTTAACCAAATTGCAACTCTCTTTTAGGTTTCATCTTTGCAATTGATATGTGTTATTTACCAATTTGTGTATAGCTATCAAAGTTATTTGATATGGCTTGTATCATGAAAAATACATAATATAATAATGTTGACTAAATCCATAAGACGACTCGAAAACAGAGCAAGTCATAGACCAAACCAAGTGTTTACAAAGGTTAACACTTGTAGAAAGTGTGATTAACATGGTTCACCTTTATCAAATGATAAGTAGACTAATGGTGCAGATTGTGACGTTAAATGTAAATAGGAAATTAAAAAAAGACCTTAATGTAACCACAAGAAGCATGCGTATAGATCATACATCCTACATTCCTAAACAGCATAAACAAAATAAGGATAATTTCATTTTCCTGATTTTTCAATTATTCCATTCATAGAGAGGAATGATTGCCTACAATAACGACAATACTAATTAACTAATTAACTTTAAATATCATATGATAAGATATGATTAGATTAGATTGTTTAATGATAAACGAAAGTTATCAGATTAAGCCACCACCAATGCTATGACAATTGACAAGGATATACTATATATGAAACAAAAGGTTCGATAGCAGATTCTTGTTTATACAAGGGTCATACATCGTCAAATAGAAAGTCTCACTGGGAAACAGTATTTCGAACCAATACATAAGAGAACATAATTAAATATCAATGGTTCTTGTATATAAAATGGATTTATGAAATGCAAATTAATACGTATATAAACTATATTAAGAAGTCATGAAACATAAAGATCATCGAATAGTACAAATATTTGATTTGTTTGATAATATTTTGATGTTGTAGTTAGTTTAATCATAAGTCACAAAAGTTTAAAAGATAGAATTTATCAGTTGATACTGTAATTTTGATTAGTTGATTAAATTATTTTAAGTAATTTTAAAGTGGGAAAAAAATCACCTGGGATGTGGACGTAAACTTATACCCACGTCGGGCGGGGATGAGAATGTGGTACCCGCTATTCTCCGCCCTGTTGCCATCGATATACCCTACTCTATCGGCATTGAATATTTCACCATTCCAAAGCATAAGGAAAAAAGAATCGAATAGAAAACTTATAAATATATTCAACAAAAAGGTTATAAATACCAAACAAGTATAATTATCTATTTTTTGGACACCATGAAGAAGAAAAACTGAACTTCATTGAACATTATGGATCCGTACTTATAACCTTATAATACAACAGCAATCATACATCCAAGAGTATGTTATAAAAATGACAAAACATTATACAATATATCTTTGAAGGATGATTACTATAGTTCCTCGGTTTTATTCGTAAGCAGCAAATGGTGGGATACGCGCGTAGTGGTTCATTAATAATTGCGTGTGCAACATCAAGGATCGCATGTCCTGTGAACCCATCGTCATTTGTATAAAAAGTATTCACGATATTACACATCTTCCAGAATAGATCTTTGCAAGCTCTTGGAACAATGCTTCCCTTTTCTTCCAAAACTAATTTCAAAAGCTTTTTCTCCTGATCCTCGCTCCACATTTTAATCTCATCTATAACCTTTGCGTCCTCAATTGCACTCTTTCCATAATTCTTGTGCAAAGTCACAGCGTTCAATTGGCCTTTCGAAATTTCTTTCTGCATTAATTAACATCCGTTAGTATAGTAGTAGCATTTTTTTTATCACATCTTTAGAAATCAACAAGTAAACATTTACATAGACGGTTTGTGTATCATTCATGAGGCGGCCGTGAGTGCTCACTAGCTCAAACAATTTGATATATTCAGAGCTTCGAACAATCTCTTCTGACAATTTTGGCCCAGCAAAGTACATAATTGGGAGTAAAATTGGACCCAATCCGAATGACACTAAAGACACTTCTATATATTCCTCTATCGTTGGCACCACACCATCTCTCGCCCATATAGCTTCTGTTAACATAGACTTCATCATATCCAACCACTGACCAAAAAAGAAAACAAAATTAAATAATAAGAAAAGAGTGAGTACATGAATTTTCTTAATGGTAATAGCTAGGATTAAGAATTTCATCATACAGTTTCCATAAGATGATTTGTTATGTCTCGTTCTTGCCATTTAAAACCTTTGTCTCCAACCCACCACACTGCATCCTTTAATGCTAAAATTAAAATGCGAACTTCCTCTGAACAACAATCGTTGTCAACGTTGACATTCCATCTGCAGTTAATAACAACAAAACGCTTAGTACTCTTAAACAACTTCAGAGAAAAATATCAGTTTAAAAAATTGCAGATATTTATATTAAAAGCTCCATTGAAGGTAAAAATGATATACTTTTCAACACATAAGTCACAAAAGTTTAAAAGATAGAATTTATTAGTTGATCTTGTAATTTTGA
Source organism: Logfia minima (assembly GCA_963921325.1). Classification (NCBI taxonomy): domain Eukaryota; kingdom Viridiplantae; phylum Streptophyta; class Magnoliopsida; order Asterales; family Asteraceae; genus Logfia; species Logfia minima. Next base: position 17,081,506 of record OY992770.1, read on the forward strand.
TTAGTTGATTAAATTATTTTAAGTTATTATAAAGTGGAGAAAAATTCCAGACTAGGATATGACGTGGACATAAACTTATTCCCAGGTCAGGCAGGGATGAGAATGTGATACTCGCTATTCCCCGCCCAGTACTCTATCGGCATTGAATATTTCACCATTTCAAAGTATAAGGAAAATATAACTAAATAGAAAACTTATAAATATATTCAGCAAAAAGGTTATAAATACCAAACAAGTATAAATATCTATTTTTTGGACACCATAAAGAAGAAAAACTGAACTTTATTAAACATTCTGGATCCGTATTTATAACTTTATAATACAACAGCAATCATACATCCAAGAATATGTTATAAAAATGACACAATATTATACGGTATATCTTTGAAGGATGATTACTATAGTTCCTCGGTTTTATTCGTAAGCAGCAAATGGTGGAATACGTAGTGGTTCATTAATATTTTCGTGTGCAACATCAAGGATCGCATGTCCTGTGAACCCATCGTCATTTGTATAAAAAGTATTCACGATATTACACATCTTCCAGAATGGATCTTTGCAAGCACTTGGAACAATGCTTCCCTTTTCTTCCAAAACTAATTTCAATAGCTTTCTCTCCTGATCCTTGCTCCACATTTTAATCTCATCTATAACCTCTGCGTCTTCAATCACACTCTTTCCATAATTCTTGTGCAAAGTCACAATGTTCGATTGGCCTTTCGAAATTTCTTTCTGCATCAATAAACATCCGTTAGGAGAGTGGTAGCAATTTTTTATCACATATCATTATAAATCAACAAGTAAACATTTACATAGACGGATTGTGTATCATTCAATAGGCGGACGTGAGTGCTCAGTAGCTCAAACAAGTTGATATATTCAGAGCTTCGAACAATCTCCTCTGACAATTTTGGCCCAGCGAAGTACAGAGATTGGAGTAAAATTGGACCCATTCCCGTTGACACTAAAGAAACTTCTATATATTCCTCTATCGTTGGCACCACACCATCTCTCGCCCATATAGCTTCTTTTAGCATAGACTTCATCATATCCAACCACTGACCAAAAAGAAAACAAAAATTAAATAATAAGAAAAGAGTGAATACATGAATTTGCTTAATGGTAATAGCTAGGATCAAGGATTTCATCATACAGTTTCAATAAGATGACTTGTTATGTCTTCGTTCTTGCCATTTAAAACCTTTGTCTCCAACCCACCGCACTGCATCCTTTAATGCTAAAAATAAAATGCGAACTTCCTGTGAACAGCAATCGTTGTCAACATTCACATTCCATCTGCAGTTAATAACAACAAAACGCTTATCACTCTTTAACAACTTCAGAAAAAAATATCAGTTTGAAAAATTGCAGATTTTATAATAAAGGCTCCATTGAAGGTAAAAATGATATACTTTTCAACACACTGAATGAGGTTCTTCAGTTCCTCTGCAGAGCCTCCGATATCAAAAAAGTCATCAATAACGGTAGTAAGGACAGTAGTTTTGGCGAATGTAATACGAGCATCCGATGGTTCAGGAGAGGTAAATGTTGAAGAAGCAGCAAATATAGCATAGATTTGCTTCTGCCTAGCAAACTTGAGCTTGTCAATTTTATGCTCTACCACCCACCTGCCGACACAAATAGAGATGTATCATGACTTTTCATTATCAAAACATGAATCTATGAAGTTGAGTTTTGTATACAAACATATTGACAGTTGCAGAGTTGGAGACATAGAATCGATCACTAGAACGAGATACACACCTTTCAAGATATTTTAACTCTCGGCGAAAAATAGATTGGCTTTCATTATAATCTTCCACTGCCAACATGAGATAGTCATTGTTGCTAATGTTCGGTGAGCTGTCATTATAGTAAAGTATTCAGAATTATACAGCATAATCAAATATAGCCTACGGATTAAGTAAGAGGTTGTAGGTTCAATTAAGTGACAATCAGAACAAAATTGTGCAAACAAAACCTCACCGATATGTCGTTTTCAAGATTCTTGTATAATCTGCATTGTAGCTCTATATGTTTCTTTTGAAAAACAGTCCTTCAAAACGTCCATTGAAGGGGAACGTAAGAGCGTTGTTGACCTGATTCAATAATCAATTCAGGTTCATTGGTTACTTACACCATACCTTAAAAGATGTACCGACTAATATATTAGACATAAATTTATGGGAGATATATAAATAAAAGTGATCGAACACCTCTTTTTGGATAAATGTAGAGAGCCTGTGTTTGAAGCAGTGGATAGTTTCGATTTGAAATCAGCCAATTTCAACCTTTGTTCATCGAAAGATAACTCCTCTTGATATTTTATCTGTGATGCTTGATACATCGCAAGCGATTCATATACATCTTTAAAACTCTCTTGATCATGCGAATTCATATAAGCCTCTTCTTTGGTAGCTTCAGCTAATGAATCTACGGATAAAAAAATAACAAATTTTAGGGGAATATGACTTACATTAGTTTAAAGGGGTTTGTTAATGACAGTCCTTTAGAGTTGTCATCAATAAGTTTGGATAAATTATTGTATTTTAGAGCTGTCATTATCAGAAGACAAAATATACCTGAGGAGACTTCATAACCCTTGGTCCTTAATAATCGAAAGGCTAGAGCGCAAGTGACAACATCCATAAATATTTGCTCATCCTTCTCCAACCAGCAACTAATATTGAGAAAATCAATTGCATTGAACGCTTTTGATTAAGTAAAAATGTAATGGATTGATTAAACCAGAATGTACAGTATAGCTACCTATATGTTTCATCTAAAACATTTTTGATTTCCTCCTGGAAATGTCGTGTGATATCCAATCTTTCAAGCGTGTCAACCATTGAAAGCCGGACATATAAATCAAGAGGGTAAACTGTTGGGACTGATCGAAATTCACCACATATAAGTACAAACCACTTAACATTATTAATTTTAACCTATATGAATGTAGGACTTATGCATTAAATACGAATGAATGTGGAATTTGTACCTGCATTTCCAAACTTGTTCAAGAGTGAATGTAGATAATTAAGACAACCTGTGTTTTGATGATGAATAACAGCAGCAGCTGTTGCTGAGGGTGGGTTTGAAAAGCGAACCGTTATTCATCTGATACTTCTTCACCATGTTCCAGTCATAAAAATCACCAAGTCCTTCTGAAATATATGCCATGTATGCTTCCCTCTCTTTCAAATCACTTCTAAGTAATAATTACAAATAAAGATTTGACAAGTAAAAAACATTTCGGTTTATTACATAATCTTTAATCGATATCTCATATGTAGTACAATATCATTTAGTTGAAATTCCAAAAAATACCTATTCAAAATTAATTGTCTCTCATGTAGCATGAGACTCAAATCACTTTGTTTCAAAGGCAGATTTATGTTCATGTCTAGTGCATGCTGAAGCATATGAGGAAATATGATGTCGAAACCAGATGGAGATGGATGATGTTTGTCTGTAGCTGAAGAAAAATTTGACTCGATATATGATAGACCTGCGACAAGAGATGATCATTTATCTAGTGATCGAACATAATCATGTATTGATCAAAGAGGACAAGAGCTACCAGTGACGTACATACCCTTGTTAATTTGGTCTTCCCCAACATTCCATCGTTTTAATGCAACAATACATGCTAATGTTTAGTTAAAGTATCTTTAATCAGTGAAGGATTGTTATGAAGAAGACCCCATGAACCATCATTAATCTGATTATCCATTAACCAGTTAACGCACTCTGGGAAACAAGGGGATTTGGGGGTGAGCTTGGAGAAGGAACCATGGCTACCCAAGCTGTATCATATGAAGATACTGAAAGCTCAACATTGTTGAACATTTTTCCAATTCATTCTTTGGTCATATCAAGGGCCTACATAAAATTCAAAGATAATTATGTTAATTTAGTGTTTTATTTATCAACGAATTAAACAAAAAGAACTGAATGCCGGCGAACATACCAGACCATTGGGATTAAATCGCCCAGAATGCAAAGAAGCTGCTAAAAATAAATATGGGGAGCCACGAAGTGAGAAGTGATAAAAAGATTTATTTACAAACTCTTAATTCGCCTAAAGCGATCTAGCTACATTCTTATTTCAAACCTTCAGGTTTGGTAATTATCTTTAATAGTTAACTATTGATAAAACTCAACGATATATAGCTTAAAAGGACAGGAGGGTCGACCCAACAAAACGGGCATGTGTCACTGTTTTGACACATTACCCTACCTATCCCACCGTTAAAAGCTAGCATAGAATATGGGCAGAAAACACGATTATGAACCAAATTGCTTATCTATTTTTACACTTTTTTAAAAGAAAAGCAGAGTATACTGTGTTTACTTAATTACCTGTGTGAAGAGCCAACGGGTTATACTGTTCTACGCAACAACCAACAACCCCCGATCGGTGTGTTCTGTTTGATGAAGGGACCCTAATGACCAGTGACGTGTTTTGTGCTATCTTCATCGATGTATCTATCACTGCTCCGATGCAATTAGCTGCTTGCACTGCAAGAAATTATTAGTCCCTTCTACTGTCTCTTTATATATATAGCCACGCAGCCGAAAGTGTACATGTAGAAATATAATTAAGAAGTCATAGTCTATTTGACTATAAAACTAAGTCGGGTTATCAATCTCAACATATCTTTAATAGCCAACTACCATAAACAAAACTTCAAGTTGGTAGGAAATGAAAAACAAAAAACTAGTAGTGTCAATTTGGATGTTTTTTAGGGGACGTCACTAATTAATGTAAGCCAAAAAATGAAAAATAAAATTTTTATATGAATCATATAGAAGTCAATTAAGGGAGTTTCAAAATATTTGTATCTAGATCTGAATTCGGTATCCGAATACTTGATCGTCTTCGAAATTACCTGAAAATTCGAGTACACGAATCCAAAATCCGGTATCCGAACTTTTAAGGTTCGAGTATTGAATAATGATTTTCAAAACTTCGACAAATTCGAGTATCCTAATATTCGAGAATAGGTTTTTAATCTATAACTTTTTAGATTTTATATTAATTATTATATTAAATTTTAATAATATAATCTATATCTTATAATTATTTATTTTATCATGTGATGAAATAATTAAATGAGCTATGTTTATATATTTCAAAACGAAGCTATTGTGTATTTAGAAAATGCTTTTAGTATTATTGATCAATCAAATCGAGCTTTGTTTGCCTATATGTATATTTTCTACATATATTATGTTGAATTTATTACTTAAATAATAGTTATAAATATTTATATATTTTATTTAAAATTTTTAAAAATATGTTTTAGTTTTTATTCGAATAATTCGATATCCGTATACGAAATTTTGAGACACAAGTTTCGGGTAGCGATTTTAATGTCCAAAATTTTGAATCGAGTATCCAAAATTTCAGTATCCAAAATTTCATATATGAGTTTTGACTAGCAAAATTTACCGTCTACAGCTTTGGATATACGAAATTGGGGTATTCAAAAATGAACACCCTAATTTGTAGTGAAATCAACTAGTTCACAAGATATTATAGCGAGCATATATATTCTTTGAAGGTTGATTACTAGTGTTGTTTGTTGATTAACGGGTGAGAATTTGAGATACCAGTTCATAAATAATTTTCTTTACAATAAAAAATATTAATCATTCTTAAACATTGACACTTTCATATTAATCGTGAATCTATAATCTACTAATAGAATGTGAATTGTGTTTTACAATACGAAGCTCCAAACATGATACATTGCTAAATGGATATGAAAATATGCTCCAATTTTTATTTATAAACATATATAGTAAACCTTAACCATAACAATATACTAATGTTTTTTCAAGAGATTGATGGCGACGTACATTTGACCATTGAATGTTAACGAATATAAAATGTTGATTCCATTCACATGATCATATCGCAGTTAACAGATTTTTTTCAGGAATTGGGTGTTGTTGTTTTTATAAAATGATATATAGTTGCTAATACAGTTGCTGCTACAGATTGGAGTACACATATATAGCTAATTAAAAAGGCCGTAAAATTTACCCGATAAATTGAATGAGAATATATATGCACCCCAGAGAAGAACGAACGTGAATGAGAACTCGACCAGATAAATTGCTTATTTGGTATTTGTTATTTAGATGATATTTCGTTGACCTTCAAGTGAAATACTTAAGGATCTTTATAGCAAGGTGGCTTTGAAATTAATTGTCTTAATTTTTCTTTTAGAAAGTTGAAATTGCTTATTACAGTATTCTTCGTCACTTAGATGTGGTAAGCAACTATTAGTTTATTACTAAGAAACGTACTAATCGCAATTGTTAAATCGCAACTATCACTTTTATAATACATCAACTAATCTTATTAATTAATCTCGTTGAATACCGACAAACTGCATGTGCTATCTAAAATCTAAAAAATGGGAATCTAGCATTTTGGGATTATTGAATGTACTGTAAGATAAAGATAGGAATTATTAATAATTACTTTTAGAATTAGTGCATTAAAATGTATTTAATTATAACACGATAACTATTATGTGTACTCAATTTCATTTTTGATTTTCTTTTTTCGTGTGTATTAAATTTTTAATAATTGTTATTGTATCAAATACTTAATTTATCCGGTAATCAATATTTTTGATGACGTGACAAGTTCTCATGTAACCTAACACGCTATCACCACATCACCTTATACGGGTGTCACATCATCGATTACAAGTAATAGATCGAAGGTCGGATACATACAATAACTATTATTGAAAGTTCAATACACACAATAGAATAAAATGAAATTAAGTATACATAATGATCATCGTATTATAATTGAATGCATTCACCTTTCATTAATCCCATTATTATTTAGGTAAAGTATGACTTACGACACAATAAAATATAGTAATGTTTAAGATATACGTAGTACTTGATGTGTAAATATAGTAATGTTAAAGACTTAAAGATATACACAGTACCAGTCGCGGATCCAGAAATTTCAATCGTGGGGGGAAAAAATAAATACGTATTGACTATAATATTGTGCACAAAATTATAAACTACTACACTAAATTATGCACAAAGTTACATCTCGCTACGCTAGATTATGCACAAAACAACACATAATTCTGCACAAAACATTACATAAATAGCATATGCTATGTATTTGGGGACTTTTATTCACTATATTCCCATTTGGTCACTTCCCACATCGTTTGACAATTTAATTTTTCAACTGAAAAACCCTTATAAAAAGGAGAGGAAGGAAAATATATTAAACTAACAAGTCATTTAAAAGTTGCTTAAGCTTTCACTTTAAAGTCTTTCAGTATTGGGCTGGGGGCTTTTTAAATTTTAGAATGAGGACATCTTAAAAAAAGCTCCTAATTTGTACTGATTCTTTTTGGGTCGTTGGGAGCAGCTGATCCAGTTACACAAGCAGGGATTCCCCCTGCATAGTACTCAATGTGTAAATATAATATTTTAAATCAATGTTTCAACAGCAATGGAATCCGGTCTCTTTAAATAATAGAAACATAACTTCAAATGTCAGTGAGTAACACGACATAATTAATATTCTACTAGTTACTAAATTGGGTTTGGTGAATAATATGAAACTAGAGACGAAAGAACAAGTACTACCTACTTCCATCACGCCGCATTTTCAAAAGCAGACTACAAAAACAACACAAATACGAACCTTCAAGTTAGTCCGAAATGACAAACAAAAGTTAAAATATGAATCATATATGTAGCTAACTATTTGAACACTAAATTAAAGTTTAAATAAGTATATCAATTACGTGATGAATTGAATGTTACATACAAAAAAAAAAAAAAAAAACAAACATTCCACATATTTGGCTGACTAAATTGGACATGAAAGGAATCCAACAACTTGATCCATTAATGCAAGACAAAAGATGATTCATGGAATATTCTACCATCTACACAAAATGGATATCTATTGGAGCCTTGAAAAGCCATAACCAAAGAACAACAAGGTTAAACTTGAGCGGATGGAAGCAAGAGGGAAGAAATATCTTTAGTATTTTTTTATGTTTAATTCAGTGTCTTTATTTACTGAAAAATATCTTTATTTTTCATTTTTATTATTCTAGAGATTGTGAAGTGTTTTATGTTCTTAAAACTCGTGAACATTCAATAAATACGTTTAAATGAAAGAGAAACAACTTTCATTTTACTTGATGGATGGAAAAATATATAGAACTACAAATAATAATTTTCAAATTTATATTTAGATACACTTTGAACAACTTATTAGTTATTCGACGTTTCATTCAAGCTAATTTATTTAGTTAATTCATTCGTTAATTTGACTACAAAACCGTCGTTGTTGAAATATTTTTCTATTAAAAGTTATTGACACCTAGTACCCATGTCATTAGATTCCATCTTCTATTTTTAGATTCTCTAAATAATAGCAACAAAACTTATAATATCATACAAAAGACTAAACGACGTTAATAAAATCCTCAACAAGATAAGTGAAAAACAAATGGGTAGATTTGACAAAAATGTCACAAATATTAATGAAGTAGAAACACATGATTATAAAAGTGTTGGTCCGTAAAAAGTAATCTTAAATATAATATAAAAAATAGATGATGATATTATTAAATATCTAATTGATCAATAGAATTATTTAATTTTATTAAATTAAGTAAAATTAGGGATTTGATGACATCATCATTTACTTTAAAATTTTTGTCAACTAAGTCCTTTAATTTCACTCAATTCAAAATTAGAGTCCCAAACTTTTTAAATTATATAACTTTTGACGGAAAGATCATATCGTTATCAAAATTTATAAAATATATTTCATATATTTGTATAAGTTCACAAACATAAAGGAGTACTTATATCAATAAACGTTACATTAAATTTTTTATGCGTAAAGAAATTATATACGAATCATGTTTATGACATCATGCATATTCAATTTAAAAATGCAATTTCAACTCAATTTCAATAAAAATAGTAACCTACATTTTATTGTAATTATATTTATATATCTATTTAATTATCTATTATAAATATATTTTTATTTATATTTATATTATCTCTTTGTGTTGCATTTATGTTTATAATTTTCTGGTGTGTTTACATCAAATTCCTTACATTAATAGTATGAATTGTATAATAAAGTTTTCAAAAGATTAAGGGAAAAAATGACATCATCAATTTTCAAAAGATTTAAATTAAGCAATCAGATTCCTTACATTTTAATTCATTTAAAATTTTAAATTCTGTAAAAAGAATTATTAACTAATACTTTAATAGTATGAATTGTATAATAAAGTTGTACTACCCGTAATTAATTGTGAAATAGTAGGTTTTATTAATGTTACCTATTTGTTCTACTACTATCACAATATTACATATTACATAAAAGTATCATTAGAGAAACTATATATGCATTATATAATACCTACAGATTAAGGGAAAATATATCTCCATTCATTCAATTAAGTTAAATAATATAGTATATTTTTATTATACTAATTTATTATTTTAAATACATTTAGATAAATAAAATTACTTCAAATACTTCCACGTACATCTCGAATCCCACAGGTAAGTTTATTCAACCTTTTCAATATACAAGTTATACGTTTAGGATAAGATTTGAGGTGTCAAAAAATCTTCAACATTTCAACGAACATATAATCTTAAATATATAAATTAGTAATAAGGATAAATATAAGTTATTACTCTGTCATCTAAAAGGAGAATTCTTAATTAAAACTGTCAATTTCAATTTGATTACATTTATCATCTTAAATTCTTAATTAATCGATGTCCTAAGATGATTATCAAAATCCCTACTCAATAAGTGTTGATTTGAAAATTCAGACTATTGCATAGACAAAATAATCTAACTGTGTCATTTATAATTCTTTTAATTTAATGTTTATTTTAGTATCTTAAGCGATCTGTGTGTATACACGGGTTTGGACGCTATTTAAGTATAAAACAAACAATAAATGTAAGTAAGTAAGTACACTAAATCTCAAGTTTAAAGATTTTCTTTTATTGATTCAATTAAATAATACTTTACAATAGTTTAATGCGGAATAAGACATGACAAACTAGTCTAGTTAAATTACACTTGGGACAAATTTGTTTCCAACAAGTTGTCAACGAGAGTATGTTGATAACACTCAATGATCAATAGTTAACAGATAAGTGAGGGCACAATAACTCATTAGTAAACAGAAGTATGCTTAAATCAAGGTTGGAGGCGAATACAAAATTCTAGAAATTTAATATGGTAGTTGAGGGGAGTATTTATAGTCTTATAAATAATCTTAAACCCTGCACATGTCACTACCATTTTAAAGAAGGTTTAAATGTAACTTCCAATTAATGGAAGTGACAATACATACTAGGGTATGGAATATGATTTAAATAAACCTACTATTTAGAAAATTAAAGTTCTTTTCTGATTAAAGTACAATAACCAGCAGTACATATCTTTGATAAAGATATGCACAAGTTGTTATCCTTTATAAGTTGACCTTCTGTATAATACATCGAGTATTTGTCAAACCCAATGTTCTTTTGAATTAAACGCATGAACCGCTTGTTAATAGAGAAGTCTTTAATTGACTTTAGTGAGCTTCTCTCTATCTATGTCTTCAGTCTTAGACTTCAACAGATGTTTTATGTTCTACTTAGCATCATGCCCATTGTAACTTCTTCAAATGATAAAGGCATGAACCGCTGGTTAATAGAGAAGTCTTGAATTGACTTTAGTGAGCTTCTCTCTATCAATGTCTTCAGTCTTGAACTTCAACATATGATTTATGTACTCTTCAGTTTCAGGTTCATTTATACTTCTTAAAATGACTAAGTATCCATCAGTGAGTGATGGACACTCTGCTTTAGACTTTATTACAATAATAAGAAGTCACTGCTAAGAGATGCAGTGAGGTAAATAGACATGACTTATATATTCTAAGTATCAATTAGTTCGTTGTTCAATATGAGCGGCGAACAAACCTGCTTGGTCTATTCTAAGGTCGCTGCTAACATGCGCCAGCGAGCAGCGATTGAAAAACACTTAATAGTTGTCATTCATAAATTACATGAGTGGGGTCTCTGATCCAACAAAAAAGCTTAAGTGTTGCAAAATGTAACTATAGATATTTTGATATTCATAATATACAATAATCTATACAAATTTTTTATTGTGTGTAATAATCTTCTTATATTTGATAAAAAAGTTCAAAACTTGACCTACGTAACAAATTAGTAATTCGTGATTTTCTAATTTTCATTAAGTGTGATGTGTAAATGTAGTTGTATTTAGTGAGGCCAAGTGTTGTCCACGTCATCAATTTTGTGACTTATTGGTTGCCGTATCATTTTCCATCAACAACTTCATCTTCTCACGAGGAAAAATTTAGGCAAAATTTTGAAATATTTATTTTGATCGGAAAAACTACAAATTTTACGACGACATTTATTAAGGTAAGAGATTAGCGATGTGGCATGATGTTTTGTTCGAAGTTGCGAGTCGGAGGTGGGATTCAATGGTCAGATCTGGTTAGTGCGATGTGGCTTCGATGTTTCGTTCAATGGCTGGAAAAGTCACAGTCCATTGACGGTAAAAAGTCGAGTGAAAAATTGGTCTCGATTGAAAATTGTAGGGAGGTTTTTGAGGAGTGAAAATAGGGGGTAATTGTTAGTGTTAGGTTTTGATGTTTTTGTTATATGTTGTTGATGATAGTTACCATGTTATTGTTGTAGCTGTTGAACATGACAAAAAGGATGGTGTTGTTGACTTGTTGTTGATGATATATGATGATGATGATGATACCACGATGTTGTTGTCTGACTTGACTTTATTGTTATTTTATGGAAATTAGGAAAGAAGAGAAAATTAATTAAAGAGCGAATTACAGTCCCTGCCCCTGTGTTATTCCGGATTTTAACGCCGCATCCCTAGACTCTCATTTTCGCAGTCCCTACCCCCATAGTTGGCATTTTCGTAACAAATGAACCCCTCCCCCGTTAAATCTAACGAAATGTCCGTTAAGTCATATAAAATGACTAAAATACCCTCGTCTTCTTCCCCAATTATTTAACCCTAATTTCACCCCAAATTTCTTCCTCAATTTCTTAACCCTAATTTCAACCCATAGCCAAATTACTTGCATCTTCTTCCCCAAGCTAAATTACTAACAACATTAGCAAAAATCCTAGATACTCAAAAAACACTAACTTTTCTTTCTCAACCTCAATTCTCTGTTCACATACACCACCACCACCACACAAATCGATTTGATAATGAAAAAAAGAAACCGCACATCTGGAGAAACAAAAACCAAACGGATGCTGGTGGCCGGAGTTCGTGGGCGGCGATAACGAAATTGCACTGGATCTGATGGATGCTGATGCGTTGGTTGCTTGGATTTGATAAAATTGTACTAGATCTGACCGCCGCAAATCACCAATACTGCTGGAGAAACGTGGCTGATCGGTTTTCGCTGTTGCTGTTGGAGTTCGCCTCCCCCTCCCCCTCCCCGTCACTCTTTCTCTCATCGTTCTCCGGTATTATAGCCTGCCATCACTTTCCGGTTTTATAGATGCCATCATTTTCCCGTTGATGAGTACAAAAAGATGACGGTGGTGATGGTTTGTGGTGGCTTGTAGCGATGGTGTATGGATGGGTATCCGAAGTATGCTATGAGGTTTAGCTATTTACATTTACATTTATATAATTAAATCGATCTCCGTATGTGAAAAGGGAATTAAGGAATAATCATTATCATAAGAAATTGAGGTAGATAAAATAATGAAAAAGGGTACTTTAGTTAGATTTAACGGGTTGAAATTAGGGTTAAGAAATTGAGGAAGAAATTTGGGTTAAATAATTGTGGAAGAAGATGAGGGTATTTTAGTCATTTTGTATGACTTAAAAGACATTTCGTTAGATTTAACGGGGGAGGGGTTGATTTGTTACGAAAATGCCAACTATGGGGGTAGGGACTGCGAAAATGAGAGTCTAGGGATGCGGCGTTAAAATCTGAAATAACACAGGGGCAGGGACTCTAATTCGCTCTTAATTAAAAAACTTCATTAACAGATAAACATAGGCACATAAACTGCTATAGCTCATCTTTTACACTATTCGTTTAAAATGAGGAGATTGTACACATAAGCAGTTTTGCGATCTACCGGTAATGAGTTGATTTCATGATTGTACCCTTCAACTTTTTACGTCACTCCTTAATAGTACCAAAAGCATGATCGATGGAAGCTTTTTATAAAGATTTTTATAAAATTCGGTAAGAGCTTTTGTGAAAAAACCTTCAAAAAAGATTTAATTTCAATGAAGATTTTTTTTTTTAATCATCTTAAAACCTATGAAAAGGCCATATTTTAAAAAGAGTGAATTGTCTAAATCATCCATATGCTTTTTACTTTGGCCCACCAACTACGGGAAACAAAAGTTTTAAAAATTGAGCAATTCAAATACTTTTTGAGACGTCAAAAATAACCAGTGAAACAATGTGAAAATCACGTAGATAATTTAACTATTTTTTTTAATTTATAGATTTAATAACTTGAGAAATACTCTCTTTTTGTGATAACCGACAAATAACAAATTTTTCTTTTTTTTACTATGAAAAAATAAACTAAAAAAAAGGTTTGTCGAAGTAATTTTGATATTTTTTTCAAAATTTTATTAAATCAGATAACATTAACTCACTTTTTCTGGTGACTTAACTGCTATTTGATATCTTAATGTCATTTTCAAACTATTAATATATGTATGTGATATACATAGTTTATTATACAAATATGTGAAAAGTATGTTATATATATGTGAATTTTTTGTGTTATTTCATAGAATAATGGAATAGAATAATTACTTGCATGAAATAAATAAGCAAAAAGGAGTGGTTACCTGTATACACTACTAGAATAATTGGATATTGTAACGACAAAAATCGTCGCTAAAAGGTCGTTGCTACAGGTTTGTATGGGTAGGTCAACTAGAAGGCTGGGTCCCACACTTTTAATTTCCTGACAAAAAATAAATTGAAATTAAATACTTTTAGCGACGACACAAGTGGTGGTGGTGGTGGTGTAAGAAAGTGGCCGTCTTTAGTGGTGGTAGTGTTTGGTTCTGGTGCAAAGCTGGGTGGTGAAGAGAGGTGGTTTTAGGTGGTGAATGGTAGGTTTTGGGTGGTGAATGGTGGTGGTCAAGGTAGCACCGACACAAATTGCATGGAGAGAAGTAGGATTTCAATTTGTAGACGAAAAGGAAAGAGGGGCATGAAATTTCTCAATTAACAGGAGCTTTAGCGACAACATTTTCGGGCAATACATATTTTGATCGGAAAAAGTACAGATTTTACAGCGACATTTATTTGGGTAAGAGATTAACCAACAAACGCATAAAGTTATATATCAATTTACTTCACAATAACTACATCAATGAATTCTAACATCGATCTTACTTCCCGCATATCCACCCCCCCCCCCCCCCTCACATGTAATTCTAGCGACCCAGCAACTCCAGCCAACATCAGAAACTTTCATCCACCAAATCTGGTAACGATGTGGCATGATGTTTTATTTGAAGTTGCGGGTTGGAGGTGGGATTCATGGTCAAATCTGGTTAGTGCGATGTGTCTTCGATGTTTTGTTCAAGGCCTGGAGAAGTCGCCGTCCGTTGACGGTAAAAAGTCGAGTGAAAAATAGGGGGTAACTGTTAGGGTTAGTTTTGCATGTTTTTGTTAAATGTTGTTGATGATACTAACTATGATATTGTTGTCGCTGTTGAACATGACAAAAAGGATGGCGTTTTTGACTTGTTGTTGATGATATATGATGATGATGATGATGATGATGATAATACCACGATGTTGTTGCTTGATTTTATTAGCTTTTTAATGAAAATTAGGGAAGAAGAGAAAATTAATTTAAAAATTGCATTAATAGATAAACATGGGGACGTAAACTGCTATGTATAGTTCATCTTTTACACTATTCGTTTAAAATAAGGAGATTGTTACACATTGGCAGTTTTGCTATCTACCCAGGAAATGACCTAATTTGAATATTGTACCCTTCAACTTTTTACGTTACTCCTTAATAGTCGAAGAGCATGATCTTTAAAGGTTTTTATAATATTTAGGAAGAGCTTTTGTGAAAAAACCTCTAAAAGAAACTTTAACTTCAATGAAAATTTTTCTTAATCATTTTAAAACCTCTAAACAGCTCGTACTTTAAAAAGAGGGAATTAACTAAATCATCCATATGCTTTTATTTTGTCCCATCAATTACCGGGGAACAAAAGTTTTTAAATACATTGAGCAATTCAAATACTTTTTGAAAGTCAGAAAATGAAAATCATGTAGATAATTTTAAAAAATTGCTTTTTATAAAATTATACTTTTAATAACTTGAGAAATACTCTCTCTTTGTGATAACCGACAAGTAACAATTTTTTTTTTCTTTTTTACTATGAAAAATTAAATTAAAAAAAAAAACAGTTTGTGAAGTAATTTTGATATTTTTGAAAGTTTTATTAAATTAGATAACATTAACTTACCTTTTCAAGTGACTTTAACTTCTATTTGATATCTTAATCTCATTTTCAAATTATTAATAGATGTATGTATGTGCTATCATTTTTAACAGTTTATTTTACAAATATGTGAAAAGTATGTTATATATATGTGAGAATTTTGGGTGTTATTTCTTAAAATAATGGAGTAGAATAATTACTTGCATGAAATAAATAAGCAAAAAGGAGTAGTTACGTGTATATGGCTAATTCAAAAGTTTAACTAGCATGTAAATTGTACGAGTAAGATATATG
This sequence comes from Logfia minima, assembly GCA_963921325.1. Lineage (NCBI taxonomy): Eukaryota > Viridiplantae > Streptophyta > Magnoliopsida > Asterales > Asteraceae > Logfia > Logfia minima. The sequence continues at coordinate 17,097,371 of OY992770.1, forward strand.
TAATCTCATCGGCAACCATATCCTAATCTGTTAGATATTAAAATATAGATTGTAACATTTGTAATTGAAATTAACCATGTGACTAGTTTATTAGTATAAATAGCTAGTTAGTGGTAATCATTTGTATGTTTCCAAATTTAATAGAAATTACACATTCAAAGGAAACTCTCTCAATTATCATTGAATCATCATAGAATTGATTGAATATGTTTAACAATTGGTATTAGAGCTTGTGTGATTGAAGATTTGAAGGAAAATCAGATTGAAACAACAAGAATTCATCAAAGAAAAAGTCAACAAAAAGTCAAATTCGTGATTTTAAAGATGAAATTCGGAGATTTGATTGTGTTATGGTGAAAGTAATCCATTAGAATTGAAGACTACTGATCAAGGAACAAGAATCAAGCATCCATTTTATCAATTATAGTGAGAATCGATCCAATTTGAAGAAATCATCAAAATGGGTATTCTAAGTCAAACTTTCGGTTTATGGATCAAATTATGTGAAATCAAAGGATCAACGAAGCTTCATGAAGTGATATACAACAGATAGAATCAAGAATTCACGATCAATTCATTCAAATTCTCGAGTTTGATTCAAACTTCAAAAATGGTGGTTACTTTGTGATTTAAAGAATTTGAGTTTGATTCAATCAAATTCAACCGATCAATGTGTTTCATAAGTGCTTAGGAGTGAAATGAAATTGATTTCAGACAATAATTTCATCATTTGATCAGATTTGGATTTTGTGTTCGTTGTTGTTCGAAGAACAGGAAGGTTCTGTTCAAAGAACAGGAAGGTTCTGTTCAAACAGACGACTCTGCGACAGTTACAGTGCGACAATCTTCATTGTGCGACAATTCTCTGCAACAATTGATAAACTGTCGCATACAGGTTAAATTTTGAGTCTGCGAAAAATTTTGAACTGTCGCATATAGTGTTTCTGCGACACTTTCGGTGAGACAGTTGGTTGCGACAATTTATAACTATCGCATAAAGACCAAGTGCGAATACGATGAGGAAACCACCGCACTATTCAAAGAGTGAGAACATTTACAAGGTCTCTACAAAAAGATGCATTCTAAATCAAGATCATCTTTGCTAAAGAAAGAGAGTGCAACAACAAGTGTTCAGAAATTTCTGAATATTATGAGAAAAAGATGCTCATTGAACAGAAAATGGAAGCCGAGAAAGCAGTTATGGAAAATTGGGAAGAGAAATATTGGGAAGAACATGCTCAAGTCATTAAGTTGTCAGCTGAGAAGTCTAATGCTTTGCAACATGTCAAGCTTCTTGAAACTCAAATTGAGGTACACTATGAGGTACATTCTAAAGTTCTAACTGAGTTAGCATCAAAACAATCTAGATAGTTGTTTGCAATTGATAATGAATGATGTTGATCAATTAAAGCATAATACTAACAATGCGAAAATACACCGAGAAATTGAGATCTATGTTACACGCAATGATTAACACTGGCTCTTCAAGTGCAAGACGTTTATTCAATTAGTTAGTAGTCAATTCTTGTAAATAAACATGAAACCTTAAAGTTGATACTAGGGATCCTTTAGGATAAAATGTTACTCATTGTTGAGTTTCACAAAGTGACTAGTATGTAGGACCCCAAGTATAGGAACTCTATGAAAAATCGTTCCCCGTGTCCAAGTCTTTAACCAACCGTAGAAACTCGTCATCAACAACATAATACTCATACGAATCAATAAATCCATAATGCAAAAGCAGTAACAAACATATTCGCATAACATCCAAATCATTGTACTCATAAAGTCGGTCAAAAACTAAATAAAGATCACGCACGCATACATAATTTGTTCTTTTTTCAACCATCAACAACAATTAAACTCAGAAAAGGAAAAGGCTAATAAATTGCAAATGATCTAGCAAATAACCTTGATGTGATAAAAACTTTGACTCGGGATAAATTGGTTTTACAAAATCACATGGAAGGTTATAAGACCAGTTCTGAAAATTCTGAAAAAGAAAATATTTCTTTGAATCAAGAAGTTCTTGGTATCTTTTCTGAATGCAAAATATTAAGAGAACATGCAAGTTTTGTTCAACAAAGATATAATTTTGCAATTAATGAAAAGAATTTCAAGATACTTTGTTGAAACATGGTCAAATTGTTCAACCCGTTTTCTTAAATAAACCAAAGGATATCAAGTTTCATAATCCAAGGGAAGGGATATCTTTTGATAATCCATGTTATTTGAAGAAAGCAATTTCTAAAGTGCCAACCTTGTATAACTACGGTAACATGGGTAGCATTTTAAAAATGAATTTTCCACAAACAAGTAATGAGGATGAAGAAATTGAGAAGTTCAATAAAGCAAGAGAAGAGAATGCTCAATTTTCATTTGATTATCAAAAAATAATTAAAAGTTATGGGTCGCGGAAAATACCTCTTTCCGAGGATTATTTTCCTAGTTATTCAGAACCAGTTGATGATCAAAATGATGATGTTCTTGAACAAGTGGTTAAAACTAATATTTAAATTCCAAATTTAAATTTGGAAAATAAAATGTTCGATTTAGAAAAACAAATAACCACTCAAGTATTACATCATCACCGGTATCAATTCCATTGTCAAAACCCATGCCTTTTACTGGTGTTTCATATAAACAATATGAGAAAAAATGTCTTTTTGAACACAACAAAGTCAAACCTCAAATGTCAAAAGCGACAAAAACTCAAATGAATGTTGCAGTGAAGACTTACACAAATAAGTCTTCCAAACCCCTTTCTAAAAAGATATCACAGTTTACCAATTATTCTTTGCAAAAGGATAAGAGGCACTCTAAGATATCTCAATTACCTGGAATATTTACTCAAAAGAGGTTTCATCAATCAAAATCAAATTATTTCAAAACTTCATGTAAATCGGTTTCCCAATTTCCAAAGAAGATCAAAGTTTGGAAACCGAAACAAAGCTTTTCTGAACAATCTTCGCAAACAAAGTCATTCAACTATTCCAAATCGAAAATGTTTGCACTTGCATCACAAAACGTTTCTTATTCGGTGCAAATAATGAATGATTTTGTATCCCCTGCTACCAAAAAAACTTACTCACTATTTATTCCACGAAAATTATTTCGAAATAGAACATCAAGTTTTAACTCAAAGTGGAATTCAACGTCTTTACATCAAATAGGCATAACTTATAAATGGTATTCAATATTTTCAAAACCCGTTGGCACTGTGTGTAAATGGGTTCCCAAAGTTGTTGTCTAGTGTTTGAATTGACTTATGAACAAATCGGTTCATAACTCATTCTTCAAATGAAAATGGTTTCTGAACATTTCAGTTCAAACTCGTTTTAATTGAAAAGGATCGAGCTCCCGTCATACTTCCTTTTGCGAAATGTATGTTATATTTGAGGGGGAGCTTGTACAAAATGAAAACTTCCAAGTGTTACAACTACTTGTCTTTATCAAACACTTTGGAAGATTTTCAACGTTCTGACATATCACAACGTAGTGATACAATGATCAATACATGATCAATTTTTGGCAAATGCTGCAATCTGCATTGAGTGTTATGGATTTCAAATATCTCTCTTACGATCCACCAGAACCGGTAAGATCTACCACAGGAGCCACCTTCTAAAATTTAGGATGCAAGGGTATCTTAAGTCTAAGTGAGAGGGTTGTAAATGAAAATGAGGGAGGAGTTGAAAAATTGTGAGAGGTTGAGTGATGAGTGTGTGAAAGGGTTAAAAGAAAAAGAAAAACCCTCACGAAACAATTAATCGCCGGGTAGCCACATTGTTAAGTCATGATTTCTTCTATGATGATTTCATGATGACAATAACTCTATGTTAATATAAGTGTTATGGGATTACCCTTTTCAGAAAAGGAATTCGTCAAAATAAACCAAGACTTTTGTATGCTGACTGCAAAGGAATTACTGTTCATTAGTTCACCCAGCAGACATAATTGTTAGTTCAACCAGCGGACAGAATTGTTAGTTCACCCAGCAGACATGATTGACAGTTCACCCAGCACACAGAAAACTTGCAAAGAATAACCAGTTCTGAGAAGTTTGAAGTCTTATATCTCACACATCTTTTAGTATCCTTCAGTCAAGCTGTGATAACTCTCTTTAATAGTCAAGATCAAGTTTGAGTATTAGAATGAAGACCCATCATAGAGTCTGATGTTCTAGTTTAACCAGCACAGAAACCGAAGAACACTTGAGCTGTTACAAACTCAAGTGAACATGCTTACAACGTTTAGGAATACATGTGTATGATAAAATGGCATCTTCAGAGGTTGTACTCAATGTACATGCCTGCCTTTTTTGGCTGCTTATGCACATAATGTTTCCTTATCATGGTCAGCCTACAAGGCAAGATATGCAGTGTACTTTCTGACAGACTGCCAGGCCTGGTCGTGCAGAGTCATCAAAACACACAAGCAAGCATGTCTGAAGTCAACCAATTAAGATGAAGACATCTGGCAGATATTCATTGGCTGATCAAGTTTCAAGCATCATACAAGCTCGACTGTAAATATCATACTTGGATTACAAAGCCAAGTGTGACACAAGTGGGAATTCTTAGTGAATCATTTGTTAGTCAAAAAGAGCATTTGTGTTAGCAGAGTTAATGTTACTTGTTATCAGCTTTGAGTCTGTTCTCAGCTGATCTTAGTGATAGGATTCTGTATTCAATTAAGTTAGAAATTCCGCATCTAACTTGTAATTCTTTGATTTATCAAAATAAAAGAATTATTTGAAAAACTACTACTTGTTCTTGTTATACAACTAAGTTAGATTCACAATTCTAATTTAACAAACGAAAAAGTTGTATTCACCCCCCCCCCCTCTTCCAATTCATAATCATCATCTTCATTTAACTTATGTCTTGCCTTTATCCGTAGCAAAACAAGACCGTAAGTTAGATCCAAGTTTTATTAGATCTAGATTCATCCAACTCTGTGGAATATCATCGTCATCATCACTTTCGGTCTGTTCACTCACAAACCCCCTATATCCTACTCGAATTTAGATCTTCTAGCTTTAAAGCTTTGTCATACTTAGGCTTTGAATTAATCTCATTCAAGTTGTTTCTCCAATCGTAGAGTTAAACAATCAAAAGTAATTATATCCCCATTTTGTAAGAACTTAAATTGGTACAATTTAAAATGAAAAATAACAAAATATAAACAAACATATATGAAATTATTCATATTAAAAAGCACATTCTTTTTGTGAGAGTCACTGTTACGAAGATCATATTAGCAATGATGTAGACTGTACACAGTAGGAATTATTGTATTCCTTGGTTATTATGTATGTAATTTATAGTTCACGACGATTATCGGTATTGTTGTCCACTTAAGCAGTCAATAGTCAGAATTTTCAAGTACAAGTTTAGTTATTGTTCACGATTAACTATGTATCTCACATTTGATATACCCTTAGAATTAAGAGAGTCCATAATTCCATGTATCGGATGTTTTTAATTAAATTTCATCTCTAAAGTCAAGTCCTTTATATTAAGAGCAATGTACTTTTGTACATGTGAAGAGACTAGACTAGGGTTAGAGCCTAACAAATCTAAAATCAAACCCGAGGTGACAAGTCTGTACTTTCGTACAACAAAGCAACATAGTTTGACTAGAGACTTTGAAAACGGTATTCTTGTTTCGCGGTCAAGTTTGCTCTATTTTTAGGATACATTGACTGAGTCTAGGTCAGCATGTTTCAAGATGTTGCAAAAGAAACAGTCAAAGAACCCCCCAGATGAATTGTTTTATATTTATCCAATAACATGTATTCAAGTACAATCTATCTCCTAAGAATTAAGACTTAAAGTCATACATCAAAATAGAGATTGCACAGAATAATCGTATTATTTAATATTGATTAGGTACTTGAAAACCGTTATGTCGTATGCCTATTGATACATCGTATGATGAAGCTATTAGTTACATTTATATTTAAAGTACTTTTTACTGTGTATTTACTACATCTAAGAGCCACACATATAATAATGTTCTAGGCATGGGTAATGTTTTCGTCATTTCTTCGCGTCATTACAGTGACACTCATATTTTTTATAGTTTTTCCAAACTAACTAAAAATCCTAAGAAATAAAGATAGATAAAAGTTCTTAAGGGAGATATGTCACTCATGATTTTTCATACCAGCAATGTGGACTAACAACTCAAAACTTGATTGATCAAAAGCCTTACCATAAAACTCAGCTAGATTATCATCCCATACTTGATCTTATCCCCTCCGCAGTCGCGACGTCTTCTGCTGAACTTGTAGCCTCTGAATTATGTGTTTCTGCACACTAGATAAAAATCATTAGTAACTAAGGGGGACCCAAGCCACCACGGACTTGGATCGACCATTTTCATCAACAAAAGTAAATTCCTTCAAATATCTATCTCGCCTTTCAGGTGACTTGGATACTCTGGAATTCTCACTTGTTGGGAAATGGGAGGAGCTACCACTAGACCTTCTATCCGGAGACTTTTGGAAAAGTCTATGATTAATTGGCCCTTGGTTTGAAGTATATCTGACCCTCGATTTATAGTTATAATTCCTATTACTACTACCCTGGTTAGAAAAACTTTTGTTGGGGTTGTTAAAACTTTTTGAAGGTTTCGACTGAAATGATTCCCTACTTGAGCTTCCTATTTCAGGAGAAGTGCTCCTTGGATTATCATTTGTCAAAACTCTTGATTTCTTATATGGACACACACTTGCTACATGTCCCTTTTGATGACACGTGAAGCACGAACGCTTCTCCCAGGCTTTCTTTTGAGCCCTGAGAATCGCTTGGTGTTCCAATTCAGTTTGTTTACCTTTTTCATTTTTATCCTTAAAATCTTCTATTTTAGGTCTAACAAACTCAATTTTAATTTTTGACTCCTCATTGGTCGCTGACACAGCTCTCTCTGACTTGGTCGACTTGGTGAAGTCTACCATCTCAGAGACTGTTGGTCGTATATTAGAAGTTGACTCATCTTTGGTACTTGACTCAGCTTTCTCTGACTTAACAAATTGTATTAACCCAGGGACTGCTGATTGATTGAAAGAGTCATTGACAGTTGACAGCTCAGTTTCATCAGATGTAGAATTATAATTATGATTAAATGGAGGAGGGGTTTCAGTGTAACCCATTCCCTTGTAATCATTGGGCTTTTTCTGAACACTTAGTAGATTATCTAAAGTTTCGATTGAAAATCTTCTTAGTTCTAGTTTTCTAATAAGATCTGCAATCCTAACCTTAGTGTCTGCTAGTTCTTTTTCCTTATTTGAAGACTATTTAGTTAAATCCAAAGCATGCTCACGAGCTAAGTCAATTATTTGACTCCGCTCGTTCACTTTGTCTTTTAAAACTTTTAAATCATCTTTATCAGATTTAGCTTTATTAACTAAATAAGAGTTTCTAAGTTTTAAAATTGTGTTTTCTTCTTTTAAAGCATTTAGCTGAGACATCATCATATTAGATGATTCAATCAAATTCTCAGCCTGCTCTGCAAAGTTAGTACATAAAACACAAGCATTAACTACAGAGTCTAAGTTTAGAAACCTTATGCTTCTCATCATCCATGTGGGCCATATATGCAATGAAGTCCTTTGTACTCATAGTATCAGTTGACTCCAATCTTATAACCCTGGTCTCTGAAGCAGGTAACTCTCTCTCAGTCTTCTTCTCACTAGCGTCCTTTTGATCTGCCTCATCAATTGTGGTTACGAATTCCTGAGGCTCCTCAACAGGTGTACTCAGATCATATGACCCGTCATATGTTTTAGTAATCAAGGCTCTAGAATGTGTACTATTCCCTGAGTATTGATCACTAGTAGACGTCCCTTGATGTGAGTTAGCTCTACTCTCTTTGATCTATTCATTACCATCGAATCTGTGACAACTGTCAAAAATCTCAGGTCAACACCGCACTTAAATTCCTAGTACATTTATTTACGTTTACAGCACTCTAAAATCCTAGTGAAAAGTCTAGGTTACGACTCCTTAAGTACCGAAACCGTAAGTTACCGAAATCGCGTAACGTTCTAGGAGATTGCTTAGCGGACTTTAAGACCGTGATGAACAAAAAATTAGGTTAAAAAGTGACAAAGAAAACAAATGAAATTAAATTTCATAAGTCATTATCATATCGCAAAAATCAGAATTTAACCGGAAATTCCGTAACTCGTTAAACGCAACCGGAAATCGATTAATTAACTCGCGAATGTCAATCGTGATCGAATCAAATACATTTTGATGAATGTTATAAACTTATAAAATAAAGATTCATGACTCAAACTTTAACCACAAAAACATCACAAAAATCGGAATTAACCGAAATTCCGTAACTCGGCGAACTCGACCCGAATCGAATAAACGAAACTCGAATCCGACAAACTAATACTTGAATATCCATTATAAACAATCTAAAATACAATTTGAAGTATTTTAGAAATTTAGAACATCAATTTTTATAACCCAAATATTAAGCATTAAAACAACACAATTTAAAGTCTTGAAATGTACAAGACTTGTGCAATTTTAATACAAATAAATACCACAACTAATATACATTATATTTTAACAAAAAAATAAAATAAGAACTCATATTTTTGAGTAAAAAACCAGCCTCCCCCTTTGACCACTCAAAACCCCCACTCACATATTAAGATTCCGTGCAAAAAGCCTTCCACACTTACACACTCTTCCACTTTCATCATTTCTCTCATTTCCACTTTCGAAAACACACACTAAACTCCAGCAACTTATCATCCTTAAATCATCTCTTTGAAGGTGTTCATACACCTAAACCAATATTCCAAGGTATGAACACCATCTTTAACTTCCATTCTTGCATTTTCATACCTTGAATCTTGTAAAAACATGATTTTTATGCCTTTTTCCATGGCTAAAAATCTCATACAAGGTTTGATGGCTTGTAGGTTCCCTTACACTTGTTTAAGTGTTAAAACAAAAGGGCAACCCATGATCAAACCGAAAAATCGTCTTTTAAGTGTTAAATTGCTATTATACATGTTTTTGCTAGATTAAATGGTTTAAATTGTTAAAAAACTTTTCTAACACATATTGGATGTATTTTAACACCAAATATGTGTTAGATCAAAGATTTAAAGGATTAAATATGATCAAAAGCTTGGTAGCAAGTTGTGTTCTTGAAAAAAAAGAGTCAAAAACCCGATTTTTGGGCTTGCATGTTCCAAAGTTCATAGCTAGATCTTAATCCAAGTTAAAATATTTTTATGTTTATGTTTATGTAAAAACACATTTTCATGCATAAAAGACAAGGCTTCAATCTTTGGATGAGGTCTAAAAGTCGTTGGTAGTGAAAAACACACCAAAATGATCACCATTGTCTTATATGTAATCTGTCCAGATTTTGACCTCACTTGAAACGACCATAACTCAGTGAATAATGGTCCAAAAATCTTGATTTTTCTTCTAAAATTTAGCTTAATGTCTTACCTTTAAAACCCTACTGGTCTCACTCAAATTCATTGAGTATTCGACCTCCAAATGTATCACACAAAACTGATGCGCAAACAGTAACTTTTCTGTGAGCACCTTGTTGTGATACTTGTTCATGGGTCTTAAGGTATTCTATAAATCTAAGAAAAATTATTTTAGACTCCTAACATGTATATCTCACTAGTATATAAAGATAAGAATTTATCTTGGTGATTAAGTATTTCTAGAAAATGCATGAACATCATGCATTATTTTAGTCTTGTAAAATGTAAATAATTGTGTTGTGATGATTCAAAAATACATAAGTGCTAGATAAAACTTCTTAAAATTTTGGGGATTATTTTTCTCATTATCTAGATCATGAAAAGAGTTTTGAACATAAAAATGGGAATTTTTGGAAAAAAATAAGTATTTTTCCTAAATTAATGCAAATAAAGCATACAAAAGGTGAAATAATCATAAAAAAAATACTTTTGGACACAAAATAATTATGGGAAAATTCTAGTGTCATTTTTTAAAATGACACTATCCTCAAATTGTCACACTCTTTGGAAGTGTTTTGATATGTTTTCCGATTTACGTCTCGTTAAAATGCATAATGTTGGGAACCAAAGTTCCATTGCTCAAAAAGACATGAAAATTTTACAAAAACCTAGAAATGGGTACAAGATGATCTGGTAAAAATTCCAGAATTTTTGGTGAATAATTACTATTTTTCCCATAATTATCCTACTTTTTAGATATAAAATGATTATAAATAATCTATAAATCTAAAAATCCCCAAATTTTTACAGAAAATTTGTGAACTATATTTCATGTTTTATACCAAGTTTGATAATTTTTAGATGTTCTATTCATATATTATCATCATTTTGTTGACAACTCGAACAATTACCGGCAACGTTAATTAAAGGGAAATTCGAACTTTTTCGGCACTTTGTAATTTAATTAGATAGCTAAGAAATCCTAACAAACCGTATTAGCCGAGAAAATAATTAGAAACCTTGTGTTCGTAGGACTTGGATAGGAGTCAAACCCAGTCGGCACGCACATTACATGCATCCGTACGCTCACGTTCAATAGTGAGTACACATCCCCTCTTTTAAACGCTTTACTTAAATGTTTTGGGGTGAAAAGCATGTTTATATGATTTAAATTCTTATACTATACTTGATGCTATGCTTATGTTTTGCTCGTTTTACAAATGCTATTCTCGATTTACAAATGCTATACTATGCTATGCTTAATTTCAAAATAATGTCGTGAATGCTTACTGTTTATACGAATGTGATTATATGCTTGTTTTTCTATCGTATCTAAAGTCCCCGGTATATCTGCACGACCATTAACTCTATATGAGCCAAATGATGCATATGAATAGTACTATTTGGGAGCGAGACCACCTCCCCACTCACGCGGCCACGTGAGTGCATCCCATCATCCTAAATCCCAACGATAGGGCATCTCTCTTTTGGGGCAAAGGTTTATCGGTTGTAGGTTTGGTTGTGGACTCAAGCATAATAACTCATTGTGACTATAGACATTATAACGTGATAGCATAGAAATTTCATAAACGATTATAAATGTATGACGTTTTGACATTTGAAATGACATTTCTTTGAAACTATAAACTTACGACCCGAGCTTTACAATGACTTTGTCATTTGAAACGATATTTCTTTGAAACTATGAACTTACGACCCGAACTTTACAATGACTTTGTCATTTGAAACGATATTTCTTTGAAACTATGAACTTACGACCCGAACTTTACAATGACTTTGTCATCTGAAACAATATTTCTTTGAAACAATAAACTTACGACCCGAGCTTTACAATGACTTTGTCATTTGAAATGACATTTCTTTGAAACTATAAACCTTACGACCCGAACTTGACAATGACTTTGTCATTAGAAACCACATTTCTTTAAAACCATAAATTCTATAACCTGAGTTTTATACTATAAACCGTTGTGGTTTTGGACAATGATAAACGTGGTTTCATAATAATGCCTCGTATTCTTATGAACCTCGACATAATAATCTGTTGAAATTATAAACATTTTGACATTATGCTTGGATATTATAAACGTAACTTGAACTTATTAAACACTACAACTTGAGTTTTATAAACGTGAATTGAACATTCCTTTGAAAATATGAGTGTGGCGTTATAAATGAATCACGACTTTTAATTGAGTTCCAAAGGGAATCGCTCCTAAACGAATCTCGTACTTAAATAAACCTCTTTTGCGAACAAAACATCGAATCACGAATGAATCTAACTATCAAACGAGTATCGCTTTTAAATGAGCCTTGTTTTAATGAATTACTTTCATAATTATCTGCGCAATAGCGCTTGACTATCCTACAAATTGATTTTCAGATGATTATCGTCTTTGTATGAGCCTCAGCACTAAACAGGCTACTTTTGCGAACTAATCACGTAGTAACGTGGAACTTTTAAACTAGACTTTGTAAACACTTGAAAAGGGTCTTTCATTACACAAAACTTGTGTACTCACCAACTATGTTTCATAGTTGACCTGTTTACTTTTACATGCTTTTCAGGAATTAGTCACCACTTGTTTATTGAAGCTAAACCCGTTATATGATCTATGCTGCTGTAGCGTTACGGGATTTTCTCTTTTGGATGTAATCGCATGTTTAGATTATTTACTTTTGTGCTGTAAACGCTTGTAAGACTTTATGTAATGTATTAATTGTAGACCGTTGAACGGTGATCTTTTGTAATTTTCGATTGTGAAATCATTGTACTGTTACATCTCGTGTTTCCGCTTTAGTGGGGTGTGACAGAATCTTTTCTCCAAAGCTACCCAGAGCTCTCTAGAATAGCCATAACGTTGTTTGAAGGTATACTTAATTTCTTCAGGAAGACACTTGATGATAGCAGACAATGACTTTTTATCTGCATCATACATCTTTTTGTGTGCCTCCTTCATCGTTGAATACGAATAAAACATACGTTTCCCTTCGAATTCATAAGAAGGTGTATCATACCCTTCACTTATACAGATCCACATATTGATGTCATTGAAGTTTACAAATGATTCAAATCGATCTCTCCACCCGAAGTAATCTTCAGCTAAAAGCTTTGGTGGTGAAGTAGCTTTACCTACTTCATGATCCATTTGTATCAGCTTGTTCACATTTGACATTGTAAATAGAGTATATACGGATTTGAGGTAAGTTTGTAGTAGAAAGTCAACTAACATCAAGTCCACTTAAAACACAAATTTCCCTCCAAAATTTCTCAAAAAATTTTCCGAGTAAAACTTAAATTTTCTCAAACCAAAGTTAAACAATGGTAAGCCTAAATTCAAATTTTGGTGAAAGAAATGTAGGACCGAATAAGGACAGACCTTTAACAAGAAATCAATATTCAATAGCTAAAGCGCGGAAATCAATAGCTATTCAATGTACGTTATAAACCAAAACATAACACATAATCACAAATATTTTGTATTAATCAAAGCACAAATTGTGACTAACAAATACTGACCAGAGAATACCACAGGCTGCATACAAATTCGTAGATGTTGAACAACAACAAAACTGAAACCCTAACCAAGTATTTATAGGTAACTAATCAGTGATGTAGGCGATATTGGTGATATCGCATATGCGATATTGTCAATATCGCCTAAGCGATATTACCAATATCGCCTAATACAGAATCTAACTAATTAATTACAACTCAAAACCTAGACCAAGTGACAGACATACTAATGTATCAACAAACTCCCCCGTGTCTTCAGCTTGGTCTTCAAAAATGATTTTCAGACACATCTTCAATTAAACCCATCCAGCAGGAAACTTACCACCTGCATGGATTCCATGGGTGACACAGATATCCACAATTCTTTGAAATTGTTGAGCAAGCTTTTCATTTATCGGATTGCCCCGATAGTATCTTATACGGTTATCGAACAACTTCCTCATATCTTCCTTTGATAGATTGATCAAACTCATAGGATCAAATATCCTATACTGAGACTTTTTCAATCCATAAAGAGAAGTCTTCTCAGGTTCCACATGTCCAGGTACAAACACCAACACAGCTTCTCCAGTCTGACTGTCAAATTCCCAGTAGTGGAATCTCTTTAGAAAATCCAGAGGAACAACTTCCAGAGGAATCTTCTTCAAGCAATCAGCTGGTGGATAATATACTTTGTAGATTTGCTGCTTGGTTACTGGATCCAACTTCTTCTTGAATTTGTATCTTTTTCCCAATGTTGGTTTAATAAAACTAAATCGCTTTGTCTGTACTTCGTTGCGCAAAGTTCTCTGAATGTAATCTGCATTGTTATCTTGAAACGGATTTATCAGTTGTAACTGAGCAAGCCTGTTAATTTCACATTTGGGCAGCGTAATCAGTTTGTTGAACGAACACTTGAAATATTGAACCCCATCTGTTCTTTTGATCATAAAATTAGCTTTATATGCTTTCCAGCTCTTTATCAATCCAGAATAATCTCCCCTAACCCTGTATGTTTTGCAGGTAACAGGCACAACTTTCTCTTTGCCATGAGGCCACCATGATGCTAGGCGAGCTGCCCTTTCTTCTGCAGTTTCCGGAACCTTAGGTGATTTGGGCATTTCAGCTTCAGGTTCAGTCGAATCTTCAGGAGTAACAGTGGTAGGTTCAGGTTCATCTTCATCCTCAGATGAGTCCGACTCGATTATCGGTTCAGGTTCAGGTTCAGGTTCATCTTCATCCTCAACATCCGAGTTTTCTTCTGGTGTATCTTCTCTCACATTATCAGATTGGTTAACCATTCTTGCTAAATATTTCAAATCGGCACACGAATAGTCAACCGCCAACGGTCTTGGCTGACCGGGTATATCTTCAATCGAGAAATAATCCAAATGTAAAGTTTCATTACTAGCTTCAACATTTACATTTTCTGTTTCAGGGGGAGTTACATTTGGTCTTTCACTAGCTCTTATCTCCCCCGAAACGACCAATTGGGACTCCAAGGTCATAACCCTATACCTAAGCTCCTCATTCTCTTTTTCCACAGCTGCAAGTCTTGTATCTTGAACTTCTATTATAGCAGCTTGGGAGTCCAATGTATGTTGCATCACATCCAGCCTCTTGATCAGTTCTTGTATGACCGAGGGATGAGGTTGAACAGGAATATCAACCTGCGGTGCAACCTGAGGCCTGGAAGATGTAGAAACCTCACGAGCAACCTTGGACTTCTTTGGAGGAGGAGGCACATACTCATCATCTGCAGCAGTCCTAACTCGTTTGTCTTTTTGCTGAACATGCTGCCTGCCTTCAGCAATCCTCCTCTGAATCCTCAAATATTGCTGAGGATTGATCCGCCTAAGATATTCAATCTCTTGTGGAGGCGGGACCAGACCCTCAGAGTCACTTTCAGTAAAACCACCAGCAGGCCCAGAAGATGTAGAGTCGGATGACCCCTCAGATGTGTCATGATGAACATGCAAAGTGTGCAAAGCACCCTGCGAAGTGACACTTATGAAAACATTCTCTAAAGGATCTTCCGTAGCTTGTACGGGAACATCTGCAAGGTTTTCTTCTTCCAGTTCAGGCTGTTGAGCGACCGGATCGAGATATCCGTCGTTTGCTGGTGGCTGGTAGTTTGGGTCAAGAATATGACCAAACAAAGGTGTATCTGGAGGAATAGGAACCCCCTTTCCATTTGAGCTCATAACCCCGAATATCCGATTGGACATTGGAGTTTGCCTATACATATGGGTGGCATCAGTCGCCAAACCCGGTAGCTCCCGGTTGATCATCAGTTGCAAAAACCATGGATACATGTACCATCGGTTATCCCCAAGCTGGGCATTATCAACCATCGATCGAAAGATGTAGCCCGAATAGTTGTACGGTTTGTTGTAGACGAGGGCTAACATTGCACATACGGTCCTATGACTAGTACCGTCGTATCCAGCCTTTCTGTTTGAGATGCACAAGATAAAAATATGCATCAACCACCTCCAAACTCTTGTAAGATAACCTTTTCTGTATTGGTCTGAGTGGCTCCCAACGTAACCCATATGATTCATTGCCCCGACAATAAACTCGTTAGGAACCTGAATCAACATGTCCGGTTGATCACCAAATTGAAAAACGTCGCGAATTAGCTGCTCGGTAATAATAACTTGACGTCCGTGAACCGTTGAGATCAGCCGTGTATATTCAAGGTCACTATTGACATTAACGTTTCGCCAGAACTGCCCAACATGATCCCGATAAACTGTAGCGTAGGCCGTGATAGCAGTGAAGATGTGAGATCTTCGTAAAAATGCGATCATTGGTCGAAATGGCGCAGCTGAATCCTTAGTATCATCCAAAAATGCTGTAATATTGTGAGGAGGATCACACTTGTTGTCAAATACTGAAAAATCTTCCATGTCTGCAAAACAAATCAATGCAAATCGAGAAACTCGAAAACAGTTAGTGAAATAATTGACAACAGGCCAAAAACACATTAGAACGTCTAAACTAGGCCCATTTCATCAACAGTTTGGGCCAAGCCCAATTAACAAATTTTGATTTAGGCGATATTGAAACTGATATCGCACAAATCAATTTAGGCGATATTGAGTTCAATATCGCTTAAATTGAACAAAATTGATGAGTTCTGATTGAAATTGGCGATATTGGAAATTAATCCGAGTTAAGCGACATTAGATAATATCGCACATAATATCGCATCTGATATCGCTATTTAGAAAATTGATCAGAGGCGATATCATCACAATATCGCTTAAATTAAAACAATTTGATTAATATCGCTTAGATTTAACAATTCTGGAAATTAATCCAATTTTAGCGACATAATCAATATCGCGTACAGTATCGCTAAAATCAAAAACCAATTTGGGCGATATCACAATATCGCCCCACAATGTCGCTGTGACATCAGCGCAGAAACCTAAGGTCGAATTTTCACAAATAAAAGGGTTCTAAACCCTTACAAATATATCACAATCATCTGGAATATGCAGGGAACAAGATACACTATGTTTTATAACCTATTTAGACATTTAGAACATAAAACAAATCCCAAAATAATCCGAATGTTATATCTATAAATGTGGTATAAAAAATGAAATTAACAGGCAGTGGGAACGTACCAGTCGATGTAAGGGATATAGACGAACACAGTGGTGTGTATTGATTAGCGTAAGGATCGAAAACGAGAAAGAAATTGATGAAAAATGCAATATCGCTAAAATCGCTTGCAATATCGCATGTAATATCGCATATATATGATTTTGAAAACGTATGGAATTCTGAAACAGACTGTTGTATATATACAAGTATACGTTTGAGCGATATTACCAATATCGCATCAAATATCGCTAAACAAATATCTAGATGGGCGACATCACAATATCGCCAGCAATATCGCCAAAATTCAAAAACAAACAGTAACTTGTGACAAAATTAAAAATAAACAAAATGAAAAATAAAATAATAAAACATTTACTCTTTACTACCTTCTTTTTTTTTTTGTTTTTCTTTTTTTTTTTTTTTTTTTATGACGAGATAGATTTTGTCGAACTTAGGGATCATATTAGAAAGACAGATTCGCAAGACAATATCAAATTTTAATTTGATTATCAGTATAGTTGTCCAAATTTAAATTTAGCACGCAAAGTTAACTAGCCAAAGAGACAATCAGTAACAAGACGATTATAGGTATTGTTTGTCCACTTAAACATGTAACATATTCAACTTCAAGCTCAGCAGTTATTGTGAGAGTGAATAGGTCTCCGTGAATCCCACATAGATATACTCCTAGTATCAATACATGCCCAAGACTTCGATTAGTTAGAGAAAGCATTTGATTTCAACATTTTTAAGAATCAAGCCAGCGGTGACAGGTCTGTACATACGTA
This sequence comes from Logfia minima, assembly GCA_963921325.1. Classification (NCBI taxonomy): domain Eukaryota; kingdom Viridiplantae; phylum Streptophyta; class Magnoliopsida; order Asterales; family Asteraceae; genus Logfia; species Logfia minima. The sequence goes on from OY992770.1 coordinate 17,114,772, forward strand.
CAACAAAGCGACATAAACTTGATTCAGGTGTAAGCAAAATCAGACTTGGTCAAACCATTTAGCGACCTTGTAAGTAATCTTTGATTTTATAAGATTTGAAAGTACTTTTGACTTTTGTTTGCTTAGTTTTTGAAAGTATACTGATTGAGACCAGGTCTGTACAAACGTACAACAAAGGAAACAGACAGCATAAATCCCCAAATGTTGTCATATACAAACTCAAGTTAATAGAAGCATGGCAAGCTGATACATAAGAATTAAGACACATTGTCATACATCATATGATGGTCATCACAACAGATTAAACACAGATTAAAGTATTTCTTAGTTGCTTAAAGAGGAGTATGAGAATGCCTACCAATACATCGTGCAAGTAATCAGAGGTCTATAAGGACAAGTATAACAAATTCGAGATAAACCTACTGATATATCAAGGATAAAACTTAAGATTGTCATTTGAAAAGTGTCTCCTAATGTACTATCATCTCCCTAATTGTTTACAGACACAACTAAACGTCCTTGACATATGTTGCAACGTTGCTTTTCTTTAATGCTAGTAAGCATAAAGAATGGCTATTGCTTAACATATTTATGCAGAAACGATCAAATAAGCAAAAGAAATAATTTTCACAATTTACTGTTTTTCTTGAAAGAAGCGCAACCCTATCATATCAATAAGCTGGTTAAACCTAGTTCTGGAGAAGGCCTTGGTAAACAAATCAGCATTTTGCTTATCAGTTTCTATTTGGACAAGGTCAATCAGATGTTTCTCATAGCAATCCCGTATAAAATGAAACCTTATCTCTATGTGTTTGGTTTTAGAGTGTTGTATGGGATTTTTAGTTATACAGATAGCAGCAGTATTATCAATATATAAAGGAGTCATAGTTAAGAGTAAACCGTAGTCACGAAGTTGGTGCTGAATCCACAAGATTTGTGAACAGCAACTGGCAGCAGCAATATATTCAGCTTCAGCTGTGGAGGTAGAAACTGTCGTTTGCTTTTTGCATTGCCATGACACTAAACGTGAACCAAGAAACTGGCATCCTCCTGACGTTGACTTCTTATCGATGCTACAGCCACCATAATCAGAATCCGAGTATGCTGTGAGAGCAAAAGACTTCTCTGTTGGATACCATAGACAAAGAGTAGGTCTATGTTTAAGATACCCAAAAATTCGTTGAACCGCTTTCAAATGAGACACCTTGGGTTGAGATTGATATCTTGAACACATCGAAACAGCAAATACTATATCAGGTCGAGAGGCTGTAAGATACATTAAAGATCCAATCATCGACCGATATAGCTTTTCTTCACAGTTCGCTTCATCTTCAGCTGGTCCTAGATTGTGGTTTGTTTGAATGGGAGTGCCATACTCTCTACAATCATGCAACTTATAGCGTGTTAACATATCGTTAACATACTTTGATTGATGAATGTAGGTGCCCTTTGTTGATTGATCGACTTGAATACCCAAAAAGAACTTTAGCTCCCCCATCGCACTCATTTCAAATTCAGACTTCATAATCTTCTCAAAGTCTCTACACGTAGACTTGAACTAGCAGCTGACTATTTTCAGTTCGCTTGATAAAAAGAGTACTGTCAATATGACCACGTTCAAAGCCATTTTTAATCAAGTGCGTTGCCAACCTTTCATACCAAGCACGCGGAGCTTGATGAAGGCCATAAAGAGCCTTAGCCAACTTGCACACATAGTCTGGGTTGACTGAATCCTCAAAACCAGGAGGTTGCCTGACTTCATCATAATCCAAACCTTCTTGTTGTGTATACCCTTGGACTACTATCCTAGCTTTATTTCGAATCACCACACCCCTATCATCACGTTTGACACGAAACACCCAACGAGTTCCAATTGGGTGAACACCTTTAGGTAGTGGAACTAAATCCCAAACTTTCAGCTTCACAAATTGCTGCAACTCTTCTTGCATTGCAGAAACCCAATGTGAATACTTTAGAGCCTCATCAATCTTTGTAGGCTCAACTTGGGATAAGAAACATTCTTCAGTGTCAGCCTTTAGACACGTAAGTGAAGGATCTTCAGAAGTTTCATCCGAAAGATCATTCGTTGGAGAAGGTTCAGCTGCTTTGCTTCTAGTTAGAACACCTGCATTCACATCTCTAATAAAATTGTCAATAGAATGATTCTTATGAATACGAGAGACAGGTATTGAATCAGGTGTGAGGTTTGTTTCCAAATTGTTTAGCTCAACCTCTTGAGCGAAGGAATCATCTTCATTCTCAGAAAGGATGTCATCAACAGTAGTAGGAGAAGATTCGGGCTGTTGATCTGCAGAAGAACTTTCGGGAACATCAGTAGACGAAGATGGTTGAAGATCAGTAGCATCAGGAGTAGAAGACGGTGTGGATGAAGAGTTATCCGGATAAAGATGCAAGCCATGATGAAGCGTAACAACTTGATCCACTTCTTTGAATTTCGGAAGATTGAATGAGTTAACAAGATTGTCATACTCAAACAACCAATCAGGACCTTTTCCTTTAGGAGACTCCGTGTACTTTAAACATTTTACTTCAAAATGTTCTTCAATCTTTCCCGTTTCCTTGTTGAAAACTCTCTTGTTAAGAGAATTAACTGAATACCCAAGAAATAGCCCATCAAAAGCTTTTTCACCGAATTTTGAAACTTTGTCTTTTGTAATTAAAATGGTGCATGGACATCCAAAGGGCTCCAAAAACTTTAAATTTGGCTTTCGGTTATTCAACAATTCATAACACGTTTTGTTCTTCTTCTTGTTCATCAGAACACGGTTTAATACATAGCATGCCGTGTTAACTGCCTCTGCCCAAAACGTAATCGGCAAGTGAGAATCAGACAGCATAGTACGTGCAGTTTCAATGATTGTTCTATTCTTTTTCTCCACTACACCATTCTGTTGAGGAGTTCTCGCTGCACTAAATTGATGAACAATTCCTTTGCGTAGACAATATAGTTCAAGAATTTTGTTCTTGAATTCCGTTCCGTTATCACTACGTATCTTCTTTATCTTCAAGTTGCACAGATTCTCAAGTCTATCGAACAGATAGGTCAGTATATCAGGTGTTTCATCCTTTGTACGCAAGAAGTAAACCCATGAGAAGCGAGAGTAGTCATCAGTTACTACCAAACAATAAGATTTACCTCCAATGCTCTTCGTACTTACAGGTCCAAACAAGTCCATGTGAAGTAATTCCAATGGAGATTCAATGGAATTAATTTGCTTAGACTTGTGAAACTTCTTGTGCTGTTTTCCTTTTAAGCACGAAACACAATCGTCTTCCAAAGCAAAAGATTGCTTAGGAATCCCATCCACTAAGTCATGTTTCACCAGATAATTCATTTTCCGAAAATGAATATGACCCATCCTTCTGTGCCACAACAATGAATCCTTGGAAGAAGCTTTGGTTAGAAGACATGTATGATCTTCAGTTTCCACTGTCCTCATGTCCAAAATGTAAGAGTTCTTCACTCTAGGAGCTCTAATCAGAATCCATTCCTCGGGAATTACAAATCCCGGCTTCAATATCAAACACTCCAAGTCTGTAAACGCAGCAGTGAACTTCTTATCGCAAACTTGAGAGACGCTTATCAAGTTGTGATTTAGCTCCTCCACAAAGTTAACATTTTCAAAGCTCACTTGACCATTTGTGAGTGTACCTTGACCAGTTATCTTACCACCATTATCACCAGCAAAAGCAACATATCCCCCATTGTATGGTTTAACATCAGAAAGAAGGGAGATATTGCCCGTCATGTGTCGTGAGCAGCCACTATCAACATACCACTTGCTATTCATCACCTTTGACTGTCACAACACAAAGAGACAAATGGTTAGTTTGAAATGGAGACCCAAGCCTTGACAGACTTGGGTACTCCTGAGACTTCATCGATTATTACCACATCAGTTAAAACCTTGTTTTTCAATAGTTCATTTTCTTTTACTGATGTGATAACTTCAGACGACACATTATTTCCTATACCTTTCTTTTTCCAAACTTTTTGAGGAATAATTGGTTGCTTATTAATAACATCAACCTTTCGAAACATTGGTTGAGTAGGTGTAATGTTATTAACTCTAGAAATTGGAACATTTCGAGATAATCCATGTTGTTTTGTCTTTTGAAAATTTTTATTTTTGGAATATCGTGGATCATTTCTTGATGCCTATTTTTTAGCAAGCACTGGACACTGATTAATGAGATGACCCTGCTTCTTACAGTAGAAGCATGATCGTCTCTCTCGGAAAGTTTGATCATTTCTCGATAGTGGTTTTGGCGAAAGATCAACTCTATGAGGCGTGATTTCAGATACATTTGCTGCACATGAACATTTATGCGAACATGATTGAACAAACGTATTCACAGTTGAAAGAATTTTTGAAGAAGGATTTTTAATTGAAACATTACTATTTTGAATGTTCTCCTCCAGATTTATTTTCAAATCCTTAACAACTGTTTTCTTTTTAGAAAACATTCCACCTCTACCATCGTTGGTAAAAATAAAATTTTCAGGTTTGAAATTATTCTTTTCAACTTTCTGTGTAATCTCGTGAGTTACATCCTCCACCTCAACCACCTCTTCAACATTTGTTGATGGAACAAAATTGATTGGTTCAAATTGAGGCTTAATAGGCTCAGCCTTCTGGTTATTTGAACTCAACACTTTAAGCAACTCAGGTCGCTTGACATCAGCAGCCTTAACAATCTTAGGCTATTTAACATCCTCAGCCTTGACAAGCTTAGACTGATCGGGATAATCAACATTAACTGATTTAATCACAGGATTTGTATCCTTTTTGATAACAGAATGTACATAGTCTTTAATTTCGTCCTGCGAAAGACTGGGCTGATTCAAATTTGAGGGAGGAGGTTGGTTGTGATAGCCAATTCCTGCCTTACTCTTCGTATCAGTCCGTTGATTTTGTAGAATGTCGGAAAAGACCATAGTAGATGTGGAGATATTTGCAAGTCTTCGTTTTAAATCAACATTTTCAGATTGAGTTTCAGCAAGTTCCTTTTTAAGATGTGAAATGAGTTTTAAATAACTGTCAATTTCATCTTGTTTGTTAAAAATCATTGCCTTTAACTCTTTCTTTTCGTCAATAAGGGTTTTCTGATTTACAGTAAAGACTTTTTCGTTATCTTTTAAAACTTTGTTCGCTTCAATAAGATTGGTTAGATCTGTATTCAAGTGATCATTATCTACTATGAACCTGTTGATTTTACCAGTTAGTGTGATACAGGAATTACAATTAAACGAATCAAAGGCTACCTCATTTTGAACATCCGCCATAAGAGCTACGTTATCTTGATCGTCCATAGCAGAAAAATCATAGGCTTCTTCATCCATCAGAAGAGCTGCCTTGGCGTCTTCATTCTCTTTGTTGAAAGTAGAAGGTTTTGTAAATCCAGTAGACGGTTGTCTACCTTTCTCACATTCTCTAGCAAAATGTCCCAGATTTTGACACTTGTAGCATCTAATCTTGGACTTATCGAAACCCATGCTAGTTTTATCAGTAACGTCTTCAAGAGATTTCTTTCCTGTTCTCTTCAAATATGTCTTCGTTCTTCTGGTAAGCATAGCCATGTTCCAACGAAGATCCACTCTCTCTAGTTCATCAGGATCAACTTGAGCAAAATCTTCATCGGTAAGATCTACCGAGCTAATCCTCTTAGATAAAAAATCATCATAAGATGATAAAAATGCATTGAAGATTACTGCATGCTCGTTGTGTGATGCAGTAGCAGAGGAAGATGGTTGAGCAGAAAAGGAGAAAAATGTTCCACTTGAATTATTACCAGCTGAGTAATTCGTTTTAAATACAGCAGTAGCAGGTCCAGATAATAGAGTTGTACTTCCATATCCAAAACTACTAGCATCAGGAAGCAATGAACTGGATCTTGTGCTTTTCTTTTGAATATCCAAAGCACATGTTTCTAATTTGCCAATAAGTTGATCCAAAGTCATTGCCAATACATCTGGATCATTCTCCATCATTAGCACTCGAGTTTCCCAGTGAGGAGGTAGAGCATTTAATAGTTTCTTGTTGACCTCTATAGAACTGAATTTGTATCCACCCTCAGTTAGTTCATTCACAAGACGTGAATATCTACAGAACAAGTCCTTAACCATCTCGTTCTTCTGAATATCAAATAGATCATACTGTTTCTTTACTAATTCCAGCTTACTTTGCTTGTATTCAGTAGTCCCTCCACATCTTTCAGCTATACCATTCCACAGATCATAAGCTATGTCATGTTGTTTGAACATTTTCATAGCATCGGCAGGTAGAGACATGGTTATAGCAGAATGAGTCTTTCGTTCACATTCTCATGCCTTGCGTTCCTCAGCAGTCATTGAACGAATGGGTTTTGGAGGAGGTATACCCACATGTTCTCCACTTGCAACCGGTCGAACACATCGCTCGATCAAAGGTATCTCCATTTCAGGGTCAGTAAAAGCAACAAAAGATAAAAATCGACCACGCCATTCAGAATACTCCATTCCCGGTGCAAAGAATGGAGGTTTGTTTGCGCTACCAACCTCAGCATTGTGTTTTAACATAGCATTAATAGCTTGTAAAGTAGACATTTTAATATGTATTAAGTAGGATAAAACTTTGTTTTATTTTAAAATTCTGATTTAAAACAGTTATAGCGATATTGATGATATCGCTAAGATGCTGATGATTGAGCGATATTGATGATATCGCTATCAATATCGCTAGTTAAAGCGCAAATCAAAATTAGAATAATAAAGGCGATATCACAGGCAATATTAATACTAATATCGCTAAAATTAATTAGGCGATATCGCTAAGTAATATCTCTAGTAATATCGCTAGAGATATCGCTCAAATTATGAGTTCAGATCAGGTAATATCGCTAAAACCCTAGAGGCGATATTATGGTAATATCGCTTCTAATATCGCTAAAACGGCTGTAAACCCTAAAAAATACGAATATTAACGATTTAATCAAATTTTAAGGCTGCAAATGACGAACACAAATCCAGAAAACACTAGTTAACACTAGTTAAACAGATTTAAGACTATTAATCAATTAATCTATATGAAAACTAGTTATTTAGCGTTTTTAACGTACTAATTATTGATTCAATAACCACTAATCCAATGGATAAATGGCTCTGATACCAATTGTAGGACCGAATAAGGACAGACCTTTAACAAGAAATCAATATTCAATAGCTAAAGCGCGGAAATCAATAGCTATTCAATGTACGTTATAAACCAAAACATAACACACAATCACAAATATTTTGTATTAATCAAAGCACAAATTGTGACTAACAAATACTGACCAGAGAATACCACAGGCTGCACACAAATTCTTAGATGTTGAACAACAACAAAACTGAAACCCTAACCAAGTATTTATAGGTAACTAATCAGTGATGTAGGCGATATTGGTGATATCGCTCATGCGATATTGTCAAAACCTAGACCAAGTGACAGACATACTAATATATCAACAAGAAAATTTTTCTGAAATTTCCCGCCAAATAACTTAAATTTTTTTTTTCATCGAACTTAAGAAGGTTAAGTTCGTACGAAGTTAGGAATTTTTCAAACTTATAAGTTCGTACGAACTTAGTAAGTTCGAACAAAAACTAAGTTCGAATGGTAGGTTCGTACGAACTTACAGGTGTAAGTTCGTATGGTTATTCTGGGTAAGTTCGTACGTACCTTTCTAGGTTCGTACGATCTGCTGTTGAAAAAACTCAGATTTGAAAATTTCAGATCTGGGTTCGATTCAACCTGCAACTTCGAATCCTTGAATACTAAGTGATAATACACAACTTTAGAAGCTAAAAACAACAATCTAACTTCCAAATCCTTTGTAATCTCTCGTTTTCTTAAAGTTTCTTTACCCCGAACCAAAAACCAATTGTTTAAAGGCTCTGATACCACTTATAAGTCCCCTTGGGGCTCGGATCTACGGGGTAAACTTGTTTATACGAGTGCGGAATCCTCACATAAACATAAACGATAACAAACGAGTATACAAATGTAAATATCACTTTTATTCGAACTTAAACAAGGTTACATTCGAACATACAAAGAGTATACGAACCTACACTCAAAAAACTCAGTTTCTAACCTTCAAAACTGATTTTCGGACTTGTGTATATATAGGCAGCCAAGTTCGTACGAACTTAGCTGCTTCTAAGTTCGTACGTACTTCAAGTTCGTACAAACTTACTAAATTCGTACCTACTCTAAGTTCGTACGAACCTACAAAATACACAGACAAAACTTAAGTTAACAATTACAACGATTAACAAAATGACTTCTAAACCTAACTATTACAAACTAGAAGCTGTTGTCACAAAACATACACCAACAAGATACATATCTGAATTGAAGACAATCAAGCAAAGTTTACAATCAGGGGGAGATTGTTAGATATTAAAATATAGATTGTAAAATTTGTTATTGAAATTAACCATGTGACTAGTCTATTAGTATAAATAGCTAGTTAGTGGTAATCATTTGTAAGTTTCCAAGTTTAATAGAAATTCCACATTCAAATGAAACTCTCTCAATCATTGAATCATCATAGAATTGCTTGAATATGTTTAACATAATCCACTGTTATCTAAATGTCGTATTAGATATATATCCACTCGCAACGTGATGGCACATCAATCCTCGTTGGATATAAAAATTTAATTAAAGTTTATCACACACATATATGGTTATCATATATTAAGTCTTTTCATAAAAAGGTTATAGATGAATTAGGGGAAACAAAAATAAAAAAACACCTAGTATTTGATGGGTTTTGTTCCAAATTTCTAATGTATGATTCTTGTTAAGCGGACCGTAATGAAAATTAATTTAGTGACGTGGTAAAGTTAAACATCGGAGATGTGAGGTAATCAGCACGTGAAGAGAATAAAGTATGAGAGATAGTCTGATATGCAGGATGGAAGATAAAGATGAAAGAAGTACCAGTGGGAGAGAGAGAAGAAAAAGTAAAAATTAGTTGGTTTAACTAAGGGTATTACTAAACATACTAGTTTAATAAAAGAAATACCGTATTAGAAATTGTGATACTGCATTGGAAACCGTGTCATGTGAGTGTTGACTAGTAAGTTTAGTAAATTTGATTAGTATATTGAGCTTGAGCCTTAACTAGGGGTATAAATGGTCAATTCAGATCAAGAGTCAGTGTACAAAGTAGAATTGCAAGCAGCAAAATCACGACCTTACATTAAACAATAGGAGTGAGCATTGGACTAGTACGGAACAATACCAAAACAACTGGTACCGTGTTATGTTTTTTTTATCAAAAGTGAGTACCGAATATCAGATCGTTTAAATCGGTTGGTATCGATACGATTATGGTTTTGCTACCTTAAAATTGGTATTATACCAGATTGGTACCATTCAAGTTAACATTTAAAATAATTTTCATGGAGCTAAATATTTTTCCTTTTAACTTAATCTTTAACTTTTAAAATATCAATCATATTTTGTAAATTGATTTGTGTTGTTGTCTTTATTGGATGATGTGAAACATACAAAGGCATACATGTCATAACGAACTTGGCGCACATATAAGAAACAATGACATTTGAAAATTTTGCATTTTGGCGTGTCTATTTGGTGGTGGTTAAGTACGAAAATCCATGGAAGTTCTCCTTCAACGTTATAGTTTTGCTAATCTATAATCTACTAAAGGTTTCACTGGAATTTGTAATTCTTACACATCTCAAACATATTTTTTAAGATATATGATACAAAATTATAAATTCCTTAATAATTAATTGACTTCGCCACTATAATTAGAAATTTATTACGACTCTCTCTCATATTAAATGTTATTTGCAATAAATTTTTAGGTATAACCAAAAAAGATATGATGAAGGAATCTAAGCCCTTCATTGTCATTCACTATTTCCGATCCAACGATCTTAATTTCATTTGTATAATTGCACTTTCGACCCCTTCAATATTTAATGTATTTATTTAAATTAAAAAAAATTAAATATTTTATTCATTTATAAAAATTAAAGAGTCTATAAAATATATAAAATATAGGCTACAATATTTTATTCATTTTATTATAATTAAGTTCGTCCCGCGTTATAGTGAGTCTATAAACTATATAAAAAAATTGATCACGATATTTTATTCATCAAAAAAATTAAATTCGTCTAGGGTTATCGCATGTCTATAAACTATATAAAAAAATCGACCAAATATTTTATTAAATTATAAAAATTAAATTCGTCTTACATTATCGCGGGTCTATAGTCTATATAAAAAAATGGTCACTATATTTTATTAATTTGTAAAAATTAAGTTCGTCTGCCGTTATAGAGGGTCTATAAACTAGCAACAATCAACATTTCTTTCGTATAAGTGCACTTTTGGCCCTTAAATATTTGATTTATTTGTTTAAATTAAAAAAGTCGACCACATTATAAAAAAATCGACTAAATATTTTATTCATTTATAAAAGTTAAATTCGTCGCGCCTTATCGCGGGCCTATAAACTATAAAAAAAATTGGCCATAAATCGACTACACTATGTTATTCATTTATAAAAATTAAATTCGTCCCGCGTTGTCGCGGGTCTATGACCTAGTAATTATATATAATAATTATATCATGATTTCATTAATATTTTGAAAATACTCAATAAAATATTTATTATTATATTTATTAGGAAAACCCTATTTTTTTATTAAATTATCCTTTTAATTTCTAAAATTACTAAATACAATGATTGTTATTAAATTGATGACAAGTATTTTATAATTTTATAAAAAGATTAAAGTTGTATTGTTAAATCTTCTATTTGAATTTAAGTACAAAAGAAATAATGCAAAGTTAATGTAACACATTCGAGGAACATTTTCAGTTTAATCATATTTTTTTAAAAATTTATTTTACACTAAAAATGTAATTTTTCGCCTAAATAGTGTATAAATTAAAGATGCTTTTAGTGACGAAATCTTAGGTTGTTGTTGAAAAACTCGTCCCTGAAGACTAATTTTTATTGTGGTGAACTGAATATTATGTCATAATGATCTAATTTTTGATGAGTTGTTTTTTCCTTTATAGTTTGAAACGGTTGCAGTTCTATAAAAAGGTAAGAGTATGAGTATTGGTGGTCTAGTTGATGGTTCGGTGAGTTGTATAAGAAGACATCAGATGATTTGGCATTGAGTCAATGCACCTTTTTTAATACAAATTAATGACATGACTAACCATGAACCCGTGAGATTATACACATCTGAATACAAGAACAATTGACTTTAGTGACCTGTCAAATTTCGCCACTATACCATGGAAATCGTCACTAAAGCACTTCAGTAATGAAAAAAAATAAGTCTGTCACTTATTTACTATAGGACGCCATGTCAAGTATTAGAGACGGAATGTCAAAAGTCGTCACCAATTTAGGACAAAATAAGAAGAGTCGCAAATTGTGACAACATGTGACTAATTCTTTCACTAAATAAAAGAGTAGTCACCAAATTGATCATGTTACTAAAAGCTACTAAGCACCCAAGACGATCAGGTGGAGACACAACATTTTAAATTTAATATCGAGTATTCATAAAATATGTCGTCACTAATTGATGGTTAATGTCACTATTAAAAAATTATACACTCGTGATGTTTCCATTTCAATTATCCCCCAACAAAAAAAAGGTTTAAATTGTGATACGTCATCACCAATCCTTTTTGAGGTTTTTCTTGACAAAAAAGGATTTTGAAAAGCTTAACTCCATTGGAGATAAAAGCTTTTTTGGCATAAGTTTTGTCAGCTTTGCCAATAAGTTTTTTGTTTGTTAACTTCTTAAAAAAAATGTAAACTTAATAGAAAAAAGCTTTTAAAAAGATTTTTACATTTGAGCATAAAGCTCATACTTCATCAAAATAAATGCAAGTTGATGTAACATAATAAAATGTCTTTTAAACCACTCTAACTATTGCGGATGCTCTAAGAAGACGTGATTAACATGGTTCACTTTTATATAATGATAAGTAGACTGATGGTGCAGATTGTGCCGTTTAATGTAAATATGAAATAAAAAAAACCAAGCACCTTAATGTAACCACAAGAAGCATGCATATAGACCATAGATCCTACATTCCTAAATAGCATAAACAAAAGAAGGATAATTTCATCACCGACTAGGATATGATGCGGGCGTAAACTTATTCCAAGGGCTTGCGGGGATGAGAATGTGATACTCGCTATTCCCCGCCTTGTTGCCATCGATATACCCTACTCTATCGGCATTGAATTTTTCACCATTCCAAAGCATAAGGAAAAAAGAACTGAATAGAAAACTTATAAATATATACAACAAAAAGGTTGTAAATACCAAACAAGTATATATATCTATTTTCGGACACTATGAAGAAGAAAAAATGAACTTTATTGAACATTCTGGATTTGTACTTATCTATAACCCTTATTAAAAATTTAACACTCTGTTTCTTAATACTTTAAAAAGGAATATCAGAAATTACCATTGTATCCCTCCACTTATTACTTATATAAATCATTCAATTAATATTATATTTCATATAATACATTTAAATATATTTTTTTCTTCTTTTATATTACAATATTGAATTTATAATTACAATAATTTAAACTTTTATAAAAAATCACTTTCATCAAAGAAATATCAATTATTATTGCATTCATATACTATTAAACATGTGCCTAATATCAACATGTGAAATCTTCACCCGCTGCTATACGCGAGATTCGATGCTAGTAACCTTATAATGCAACAGCAATCATACATTCAAGAGTATGTTATAAAAATGACGCAATATTATACAATATATCTTTTCAGATTGATTACTATAGTTCCTCGGTTTTATTCGTAAGCAGCAACTGGTGGGATACGTATTGGTTCATTAATAATTTCGTGTGCAACATCAAGGATCGCATGTCCAGTGAACCCATCGTCATTTGTATAAAAAGTATTCACGACATTACACATCTTCCAGAATGGATCTTTGCAAGCTCTTGGAACAATGCTTTCCTTTTCTTCCAAAACTAATTTCAATAGCTTTCTCTCCTGATCCTTGCTCCACATTTTAATCTCATCTATAACCTCTGCGTCCTCAATCGCACTCTTTCCATAATTCTTGTGCAAAGTCACAGCGTTCAATTGGCCTTTCGAAATTTCTTTCTGCATTAATTAACATCCGTTAGTATAGTAGTAGCAATTTTTTTTTTTATCATATATCTTTAGAAATCAAGTAAACATTTACATAGATGGTTTGTGTATCATTCATTAGGCGGCCGTGAGTGCTCAGTAGCTCAAATAAGTTGATATATTCAGAGCTTCGAACATTCTCCTCCGACAATTTTGGCCCGGCAAAGTACAGAGATTGGAGTACAGTTGGACCCATTCCGAATGACACTAAAGACACTTTCATATATTCCTCCATCGTTGGCACCACACCATCTCTCGCCCATATAGCTTCTTTTAACATAGAATTCATCACATCCAACCACTGACCAAAAAAGAAAACAAAAATTAAATAATAAGAAAAGAGTGAGTACATGAATTTTTGTAATGGTAATAGCTAGGATCAAGGATTTCATCATACAGTTTCAATAAGATGACTTGTTATGTCTCGTTCTTGCCATTTAAAACCTTTGTCTCCAACCCACCACACTGCATCCTTTAATGCTAAAAATAAAATGCGAACTTCCTGTGAACAGCAATCGGTGTCAACATTCACTTTCCATCTGCAGTTAATAACAACAAAACACTTAGCACTCTTTAACAACTTCAGAGAAAAATATCAGGTTGGAAAAATGGAGATATTTATATCATGGGCTCCGTTGAAGTTCAAATGGTATACTTTTCCACACACTGAATAAGGTTCTTTAGTTCCTCTGGAGAGCCTCCTATATCAAAAAAGTCATCAATAACGGTAACAAGGACACAAGTTTTGGCCATTGTAATACGAGCATCCGATAGTTCAGGAGAGGAAAATACTGAAGAAGCATTGATTAAAGCATAGATTTGCTTCTGCCTAGCAAAATTGAGCTTGTCAATGTTATGCTCTACCACCCACCTGCCGACACAAATACAGATATATCATGACTTTTCATTATCTAAACATGAATTTATGAAGTTGAGGTTTGTATACAAACATATTGACAGTTGCAGGGTTGGAGACATAGAATTGATCACTAGAGATACACACCTTTCAAGATATTTTAACTCTCGGCGAAAAATAGATTGGCTTTCGTTAAAATCTTCCACTGCCAACATGAGATAATCATTGTTGCCAATGTTCGGTGAGCTGTCATTATAGTAAATTATTCAGAATTATGCAGCATTATCAAATATAGTGTACCGATTAATTAAGAGGTTGCAGGTTCAATTAAGTGCCACTCATAACAAAATAGTGCAATGAAAACTCACCGATATGTCGTTTTCAAGATTCTTGTATAATTTGCGTTGTAGCTCTCTATGTTTCTTTTGAAAAACAGTCCTTCAAAACGTGCATTGAAGGGGAACTTAAGAGCGTTGTTGACCTGATTCAATAATCAATTCAGTTCCATTGGTAAATTACACCATACCTTAAAAGATGTACCGAGTAATATATTAGACATAAAATTTATGGGAGATATATCAATAAAAGTGATCGAACACCTCTTTTTGGATAAATTTAGAGAGCCTGTCATTTGATGCAGTGGATAGTTTCAATTTGAAATCATCCAATTTCAACTTTTGTTCATTGAAAGATAACTCCTCTTGATATTTTATCTGTGATGCTTGATACATCGCAAGCGATTCATATACATCTTTGAAACTCTCTTGATCATGTGAGTTCTTATAAGGCTCTTCTTTGGTAACTTCAGCTAATGAATCTAAGGATAAAAAAATAACAAGTTTTAGGGGAATATGACTTACATTACTTTAAAGGGGTTTGTTAGCGACGGCCCTTTAGAGCTGTCATCAATAAGTTTGGACCTGCATAAATTATTGTATTTTAGAGCTGTCGTTATCATAAGGACAAATATACCTGAGGAGACTTCATAACCATGGGTCCTTAATAATCGAAAGGCTAGAGCACAAGTGACAACATCCATAAATATTTGCTCATCCTTCTCCAACCAGTATCTAATATTGAGCAAATCAATTGCATGGAATGCTTTTGGATTAACTGTTTTGATTTAGTAAAAATGTAATGGATTGATTAAACCAGAATGTACGTTATAGCTACCTGTATGTTTCGTCTAAAACATTTTTTATTTCAACCTGGAAATGTCGTGTGATATCCAATCTTTCAAGCGTGTCAACCATTGAAAGCCGGACGTATAAATCTAGAGGGTAAACTGTTGGGACTGATCGAAATTCACCACATATAAGTACAAACCACTAAATTAACATTATTAATTTTAACATATATAAATGTAGGACTCATGCATTAAACCCGAATGAATGTGAAATTTTTACCTGCATTTCCAAACTTGATCAAGAGTGATTGTAGATAATTAAGACAACCTGTGTTTTGATGATGAATAACAGCAGCCGCTGTTGCTGAGGGCGAGTTGAAAAGCGAACCGTTGTTCATCTGATACTTCTTCACCATGTTCCAGTCATAAAAATCACCAAGTCCTTCTGAAATATATGCCATGTATGCTTCCCTCTCTTTCAAATCACTTCTAAGTAATAATAACAAATAAATATTTGACAAGTAAGAACCATTTTGGTTTATTACATATTCTTTTATGGATATCTCATATGTAGTACAGTATCATTTAGTTGAAAATCCAAAAAATACCTATTCAAAATTAATTGTCTCTCATGTAGCATGAGACTCAAATCACTTTGTTTCAAAGGGAGATTTATGTTCATGTCAAGTGCATGCTGAAGCATATGAGGAAATATGATGTCAAAACCAGATGGAGATGGCTGATTTTTGTCTGTAGCTGAAGAAAAATTTGACTCGATAAATGATAGACCTGCAACAAGAGTTGATCATTTATCTAGTGATCGAACATAAACATGTATCGTATTGATCAAAGAGGACAAGAACTAACAGTGACGTACATACCCTTGTTAATTTGGTCTTCCCCAACATTCCATCGTTTTAACGCAACAATACATGCTAATGTTGAAGTTAAAGTATCTTTAATCAGTGAAGGATTGTTGTGAAGAAGACCCCATGAACCATCATTAATCTGATTATCCATTAACCAGTTAACGCACTCTGGGAAACAAGGGGATTTGGGTGAGTTTGGAGAAGGAACCATGGCTACCCAAGCTGTATCATATGAAGATACTGAAAGCTCAACATTGTTGAACATTTTCCTAATTCGTTCTTTGCTCATATCAAGGGCCTACAATAAATTCAAAGATAATTATATTAATTTAGTGTTTTATTTATCAACGAATTAAACAAGAAGAACTTAATGCCGGCAAACATACCAGACCATTAGGATTAAATCGCCCAGAATGCAAAGAAGCTGCTAAAAATAAATATGGACAATTAAGCCATGAAATAAGAAGGGATAAAATATTTATATAGGAACTCTTAATTCGCCTAAAGCGATCTAGCTACATTCTTATTTCAAGATAAAAAGGACAGGAGGGTCGACCCAACAAAACCGGCATTTTTAACTGCTTTGACACATTACCCTACCTATCCCACCGTTAAAAGCTAGCATAGAATATGGGCGGAAAATACGATTATGAACCAAATTTCTTATATATGTTTACTCTGTTTACACTTTTTTTTAAAGAAAAGCAGAATATACTCTGTTTACTTAATTACCCGTGTGAAGAGCCGACGGGTTATACTGTTCCATGCAACAACCAACAACCCCCGATCGGTGTGTTCTGTTTGATGAAGGGACCCTCATGACCAATGACGTGTTTTGTGCTATCTTCATCGATGTATCTATTACTATCCAATGCAACTAGCTGCTTGCACTACAAGAAATTATTAGTCCCTTCTACTGTCTCTTCATATATATAGCCACGCAGCTGAAAGTGTACGTGTAGAAATATAATAAAAAAGTCATGAGTGTTTTATATAATAGTAAAATGAAAAAAATTTAATAAGCTTTGCTCAACTTTTCATCCATTCGACATTTCATTCTAGCTAATTTATTTAGATTAATCTATTCTTCTATTTAGATTAATCCATTCGACAGGTATAATATATACGCACCCCGGAGAAGAACGAACGTGAATGAGAACTCGACCAGATAAATTGCTTATTTGGTATTTGTTATTTAGATGATATTTCGTTGACCTTCAAGTGAAATACTTAAGGATCTTTATAGCAAGGTGGCTTTGAAATTAATTGTCTTAATTTTTCTTTTAGAAAGTTGAAATTGCTTATTACAGTATTCTTCGTCACTTAGATGTGGTAAGCAACTATTAGTTTATTACTAAGAAACGTACTAATCGCAATTGTTAAATCGCAACTATCACTTTTATAATACATCAACTAATCTTATTAATTAATCTCGTTGAATACCGACAAACTGCATGTGCTATCTAAAATCTAAAAAATGGGGATCTAGCATTTTGGGATTATTGAATGTACTGTAATAGGAATTATTAATAATTACTTTTGGAATTAGTGCATTAGAATGTATTTAAGTATGACACGATAACTATTATGTGTATTCAATTTCATTTTTGATTTTCTTTTTTCTGGTGTATTGAATTTTTAATAATTGTTATTGTATCAAATACTTAATTTATCCGGTAATCAATATTTTTGATGACGTGACAAGTTCTCATGTAACCTAACACGCTATCACCACATCACCTTATACGGGTGTTACATCATCGATTACAAGTAATAGAACGAAGGTCGGATACATACAATAATTATTATTGAAAATTCAATACACAATAAACCAAAATGAAATTAAGTACGCATAATGATCTATCATATTATAGTTGAATGCATTCGCCTTTCATTAATACCTTATTATTTAAGTAAAGGATGACTTACGACACAATAAAATATAGCAACGCTAAAGATATACATAAGTTTAATCAAATAGAAGCTTTTGGTGTGTTTAATTATCAAAAAATATCTTTGTTTTGCGTTTTTATTTTTCTAGAGATTGTGAAGTGTTTTGTGTCCCTAAAACTTGTGAAAATTCAATAAATACGTTCAAATGAAAGAGAATCAGTTTTCATTCTACTTGATGCATGGAATAAATATATAAACTACAACAAAAAAATTTCATATTTATATTTAGTTACACTTTGCACAACTTATCTCATAATAAAGGACAATAAATCAAAATAAAATTAAGTATACACAATAATCATTGTATTATAGTTGAATGGATTCACCTTTCATTAATCCCATTATCATTTAGGTAAAAGATGACTTACGACACAATAAAATATAGTAATCGTTAAAGATATACGTTAAAGATATACATAGTACTTGATGTGTAAATAAAGTAGGTTTAATCAATGTTTCAAGAGCAATGGGATCCGGTCTTCTTTAAATATCAGTAACAAAACATCAAATGTTGGTGAGTAACACGACATAATTAATATTGTACTACTTACTAAATTGGGTTTGGTGAATAATATGAAACTAGAGACGAAAGAACAAGTACTACCTACTTCCATCACGCCGCATTTTCAAAAGCAGACTACAAAAACAAACACAAACCTTCAAGTTAGTCTGAAATGACAAACAAAAGTTAAAATATGAATAATATATGTAGCTAACTATTTTAACGCTAAATTAAAGTTAAAATAAGTATACCAATTACGCGATGAATTGAATGTTACATACAACAAAAAGACCAACCTTCCACATATTTGGCTAAACTGAATTGGACATGAAAGGAAACCAACAAATTGATAACTGCATGCAAGACAAAGGATTATTGATGGAATATTCTACTATCTACACAAAATGGATATCTGTTGGAGCCTTGAAAAGCCACAACCAAAGGACAACAAGGTTAAACTTGAGTGGATGAAAGCAAGAGGGAAGAAATATCTTTATTTTTCTTGGTGTTCAATATAAGCTTTCGGTGTGTTTAGTTATCGGAAAATTTAATATCCTTATTTTTCATTTTTATTTTTTTAGAGATTGTAAAGTGTTTTGTATCCCTAAAGTAAATACGTTTAAATGAAAGAGAATCAGTTTTGATGCCTGGAAAAATATATAAAACTACAACAATAATTTTCATATTTATATTTAGTTACACTTTGCACAACTTATCAGTCATCTCGACGTTTCATTCCAGCTAATTTATTTAGTTAATTCATCTGTTAATTTGACTATAAAACCGAAGTTGTTGAAATACTTTTCCATTAAAAGTCATTTACACCTGTACCCACGTCCTTAGATTCCACCTTCTATTTTTAGATTCTCTAAATAATAGCAACAAAACTTATAAGTCCGGTCACTATGGCCATCTTTACTCCCTCTGTTCTGCTCACGTGGCTGCACCCTCCAAAATACGTCATAAGCACGGCCCCGTTCTATGGATCATGCTTGTCTCCATTGTCCTCTCCTGAACGGTGCTAGAACGGTTCAAAGGTGGGTCACCTCATCCAACGGCCAAATTCCAAACAAATTAAAAATAAAAGAAGTTAAATCTCAAAACACATTATATATAAACATACAATTACCACTATATTTCACACACAATTTTCACATTCTCAACCTATTTTACACCCAAATTATATCAAACAATTACCATTGTTTTTCACACACAACTCTCAAAATCGCTACCTATTTTATACCCGAATTACGTCAAAAAATTAGCACTCTTTTCACACACAATTCTTATTTTCTTTTTGATTACTACATCAACTATATATACATACAACATATATAATTCAAACACTTTCTCTTTATCAAATTATAAATGGATCCCTTCTAAAATTCCGATGAAGATTCCGACATAGAAGATCTAAAAGCAAGTATTGGTTGTTCTGATCCGAATGTTATGCTCGATATTATTGAAACGTTGGAAGAAAATGAAGAAAACGTAGGTGAAACTTTTCGACCAAAATTACGTAGAAGGCGAATACATAGAGATTGCTTGGTTCCGGTGAACATTTCTGGTCCGACTACTTTTCTCAAAACCCAACATTCCCGAAGATTAATTTCGAAGTCGAATTCGAATGAACAAGTCATTGTTCCTATGTATATGTCAAGGTATAACGTCTTACTATCAACTACCACTACCCACCCGGTTGGTGATATTCGTGCAAGCAATCTTATTCCCAGGCTTAAAGCATGTTCCTAGCATATTATTTTTCGGCCCAACATGAAGTTTTCAGCCCAATATGATGTTTTCAGCCCAGCTGGCTGCTTTTGGCCCAAATCCCTAAATCCCTAATTCCCCTAAATCCCCAGAAGGTGGTCATGCGCAGCATTTTCTTTCAACTTTATCTTCTTTCCTTAAATTGATACAAGTTCATAAATTCATGTTAACTCACAAATTGATGATGATTAAATTAGCACTTTATAGTGTAGCATTACAAGTTCAATTTGCAATTTAGAAGGCTTACATGACCGAAATGTGGACAAGAGAGGGAGCTGCGATGGTGGTAGCTGTCGGATGGAAGGTTCGGTAGTGGTGGTGGTTGCCGGAAGGAGAGTGCGACGGGGTGGTGGTTGCCGGCCGGATGTTGAAGGACCTTAGTTGATGGGTGACGGTGGTTTAGGTTTTAGGGTTAGGAGAAACAAGAAAGCTAAGTGTCATTGAATGAAAAGGTGAAAAATTCGCAGTCCCTGTGTTTAGATTCATATCAATAAAAGAAAACTTTAAACTTGAAATTTGTTTGTCTATTTACATTTGTTGTTAGTAGTTAAACGTTTCATTTCACAAACCGGGACCAACAATTGGTATTAGAGCAGTTAGATAATCTAATATCTAGATCTGTAATGACTACTAACTCAAACTTTGAAGTTACGAATGCATATATTGACAATGGTTCCAATGTAAAACCACCTCGATTTGATGCTGACCATTTCCAAATGTGGAAAGGCCGTATGCTTCTCTTTTTAAGGGCCCAAGATTCTAATCTTATTAAAATCCTAAATGAAGGTCCTTTCACTCTCCATACCATACTTGAAAGAAATCCTACCTCTGCTGGTAGTGATGAGGATGTTACTCCTAGGAGTATAATAAAACCTCTTAGTCAATGGTCTGAGGAAGACAAGAAACTGGTTGACATTGACTCAAAGCTTCAATCTTTTTTGGTCATGTCTTTACCAAATTCTGTCTACCACTCTGTGATAAACTTCACAAGTGGTAAAGATATATGGGAAACTTTGTGTACCATATATGAAGGACCTAATCAAATATCTAAGCTTAAACGTGTCCTTCTAAACAGACAGTACGAACTATTCAAAGCAAATAAGAATGGGACCATAACTCAGACTTACAATAGGTTCAATTGTCTATTAAATGATATGAAAACTGCTGGTATAAAAAGAGAGTCAATTGACATAATGAATAAATTTTTGGACTCTTTGCCTAGCTGTTATGAAAACTCCATTGATATCCTCGGGGATACAGGTCACATAGAAAAAATGACAATGAAATCACTTTTTGGAACCTTTCTATGCAAAGAGCAAAACAAACTTCAAAAACTTGCTCATTCAGAGACCTACAAATCTTCTAACTCTGCCTTAGTGGCTAAAATCTTGTCCATCAAGGATGTCCCTTCCACATCTTCTACAGTGTCAGCGTATGAACCTTCTGAAAGTGGAGGTGAAGCTGACATCTCTGTAAATGAAGATGAAAGTGACCTTGAGTCTCTCGCTGAAGAGATGGCCCTGATGGCAAGTAAATTTAAGAAATTTTCAAACTATAATAAAAATCCAACCATCAGGTCAGGAGCATCTTCCTCCAGATACTTGAAAAATCCCTACAACGAGAAACTTAAAGGGAAACAAAATTTTGACAAAGCTGATGCTATATGCTTTAACTGTCAAAAACATGGACATTTTGCTGCTGAATGCAAGGCTCGGCATGTTGAATCCAACAAATCGCTGCAGTCTCAAAAGGCATCAAAATACAAAGCCAAGTATAAGAAACTCAAAGAACATATCAAGAAAAATGATACTGGGCTTGTTGCTGAAATAGAGATCTCAAGAAACTTGATCTCTGTGATGAAACCTCATCCTCTGATGACTCTTCTTCATCTGATCATGAGGATCTTGCTGGACTGTGTCTTATGGCCAATTCAGTGAGTGAATATGAATCAGATGACTACTCCATAGATGTCTCTGAATCTGATGATCATGCTAGTCTGGTGAATGAACTTCTTCTTGAAAACTTTTCACTAGAAACCTCTCCTATATCTCTCCTTGAAAAAGTTGAATCTCCTTCTCAATCTGCTGGTGAAGAAGAAACCATTGCAGAACTAGAATGTCTCATGGTTCAGCTAAATAATGCAACGGAAGCTTCTTCATCAACTCCTTCATCAACTACCACTTGGGACAGAGAACAACTCACCAAGGAAGGAAAGAGTACCTGGTACTTGGACAGTGGATGCTCTAAATACATGACTGGGTCCAAGTCTCTGCTCAACAACTATCAGGAAACTGATGGTCCTTCTGTATCTTTTGGAGATAATTCTAAGGGCTTCACCAGAGGACATGGTTCTCTGACCAATGGAAACATCACCTTCTCTAATGTTTCTTTTGTTGAAGGACTAAAGCACAATCTTCTAAGTGTTAGTCAGATCTGTTCTCTGAAGAACAAAGTTCTATTTGATGAGTTCTCTGGCACTATTCTCAAGCAAGAAGGCAAACCTTTTCTTTCTGCCAAACGAAAGAGAAACGTGTACACCATTAACATGGAAGAATCTAAGTCTCAGAAAGGTATCTGTCTCTACTCTAGATCTGTAGCTGAGAAGAATTGGCTATGGCACAAGAGACTTTCTCATCTTAACTTCAAATCCATAAACAATCTGGTCAAAAATGATATGGTATGTGGTTTACCCTCTCTCACTTTCTCTAAGGACAAACTCTGTTCTGGGTGTGAAAAAGGAAAACAACACAAGTCCTCCTTTAAATCCAAACATTTCTCTTCTATCTCTGAAGTATTTCAACTTCTTCATATGGATCTTTTTGGTCCAGTCAGCACCACTAGCCTTGGTGGCAAGAGATATGCTCTGGTGATTGTAGATGAATACTCCAGATACACTTGGGTATTCTTTCTAAAAGCAAAGAGTGATGCCGCTGATGAAATTATAAGTTTCATCAAAAAGATGGAGACCATGAATGGTAAAAGGATCAGAATGCTCAGAAGTGATAATGGAACTGAGTTCAGAAACAATGTCTTAGAATCATTCTGTGAAAATAAGGGCATTTCTCAAAACTTCTCTGCCCCTAGAACCCCTGAGCAAAATGGTATTGCTGAAAGAAGAAACAGAACTCTTGTTGAAGCTGCCAAATAAATGCTCGCTAATGCTGGCCTTAAGGGTTATTTTTGGGCAGAAGCTGTCAGCACTGCATGTTTCACACAAAACAGAAGCATAATTGTGAAAAGAGACAACAAGACAGCCTATGAAGTTCTTAGAGGAAGGAAACCTGATGTAATTTTCTTTCACATCTTTGGAAGTACTTGTTACATTCTAAACACCAGAGATCAGCTAAAGAAGTTCGATCCTAAAGCTGATGAAGGCATCTTCATTGGGTACTCTCTGGTATCCAAAGCCTTCAGGGTGTACAATCTTAGAAGAGAGACTATTGAAGAATCAATCAATGTCACTTTTGAAGAATGCTTTAGCTCTGATAGAAGCTCAGCTGATAATGTTGAAACATTTCACCTTGAAAATCTCAGTAATTCTTTTCCTCTGCCTGATGTGAGTATCTCAGCTGATATTCAAAATCCATCTCCTATCTCTTCTATACCTAATAACCCAGATCTATCACCTCCTTCTCCTATCTCTGATCAATCACCCTTGAACCAAAATCTTGATTCTCCCGCTGAAGAAACTCAAGATCAATCTGTCACTGATAATGAATCTCAAAATCAACAGATCATTTTATCTCCTCACATTCCCTTAAGAGTCACTAAATGGACTCGCTGCCACCCTATTGATCAAATTGTTGGTGATCAAGAAGCTGGTATTCAGACAAGAACTAAAGCCATAAGAAATGTCTGTCTCTATGTCAGTTTTGTCTCTCTGATTGAACCAAAGAAGATAAATGAAGCTATTGAAGATGCTGATTGGATTATTGTCATGCAAGAAGAACTGATGCAGTTTGAAAGACATCAAGTGTGGAAGCTGGTACCCAAACCTAATAATAAAACTATTATTGGTACTAAGTGGGTCTTTCGCAATAAGATGGATGAAAACGGCATTGTGATCAGAAACAAGGCAAGATTAGTTGCTCAAGGATATAGACAAGAAGAAGGAATTGACTATGATGAAACATTTGCCCCTGTTGAACGTCTGGAAGCTATCAGACTGTTTCTGGCATTCGCTGCTCACAAGAATTTCAAAGTTTATCAGATGGATGTCAAGAGTGCATTTCTAAATGGTGAACTCCAAGAAGAAGTCTATGTTATGCAGCCTCCTGGATTCACTGATCCAAAGATGCCTTCACATGTCTATAAGCTGGACAAAGCTTTCTATGGACTTAAACAAGCCCCTAGAGCCTGGTATGAAACTCTATCTGATTTCCTTTGCAAAAGTAAGTATACTCCTGGCATAATTGACAAAACTCTGTTTTATAAAAAGGTCAGAGATGATATTATCATTGTTCAAATCTATGTTGATGATATCATCTTTGGTGCCACTGATGAAAACTTGTGCAAAGAATTTTCTTCTCTAATGTCTAAAAAGTATGAAATGAGCATGATGGGTGAGTTAACTTTCTTGTTGGGTCTTCAAGTAAAACAATCTGACAGAGGTATTTTCATCTGTCAAAGCAAATACATAAAAGATTTACTCACTAAGTATAGCTTTGAAAACTCATCCACCATGAAAACTCCAATGGCTCATCCAGTATGTTGGTACATTTAGAGTGTTTGTCACTTGGTCTAGGTTATCGAGTTGTAATAATTAGTCTTGTTTTTGGAACTAGCGATATTGCAATATCGCTTAAGCGATATTACAATATCGCATATGCGATATTACAATATCGCTAAACAGGCTGATTAGACAAGTATAAATACGTTTAGGGTTTCAGTTTTTGGAAAACTTTTGACATACGAATTTCAGCAGCTGTGTTATTTTCTCTGGCATTTTATATTGTATTCACAACTGGTTTGGTTGATTAAATATATTCTTGTGATTACTTTGTTGAATTATGTTATTAAACGTACTTTGATTTGCTATTGAATTCCGCGCTTTAGCATTGCTTGATTGATTCATTGTCTAAGGTCTGTCCTTTAATGGTCCAACAAGTGGTATCAGAGCCAATAATCATTGGATTAGTGGTTTATTGAATCAATATTCGTACGTGTTAAAATCTTTTAAACGAGTTTTACGATAAACAAATCGTTTATCAGTCTTAAAAGCATTTTATTCTGTATTTTTAGTGATATCTGATGTTGTGTTCACCAGTTTTAAACCTTATTTTTGTTTGATTCGTAAAAAAATATTTTTTTAAGGTTTACAGCCGTTTTAGCGATATTGATAGCGATATTACCATCAATATCGCCATTAGGGTTTTAGCGACATTGTTACTTCTGTGCTCATTAATTTGAGCGATATCACTAGCGATATTACCTTGATATCGCCTAATTGATTTTAGCGATATTGTCCCAATATCGCTTGATTGATTTTAGCGATATTATCCCAATATCGCCCTTTGGTATCTGATTTTGATTTGTGCTTTAACTAGCGACATTGATAGCGATTTTACCAATATCGCCCTATCAATTTAGCCTGCGATATTGTCAATATCGCTTTGTGATTTTAAATCAGAACTTTTATTCAAGACAAAACTTTCTTTAGTTCAAAATGTCGACCTTACAAGCTGTGAATGCCATGCTAAAACACAATGCTGAAGTTGGTTCTGCTAATAAACCTCCATTTTTTGCTCCAGGAATGGAATACTCTGAATGGCGAGGGAGGTTCCTATCGTTTGTAGCGTTTACTGATCCAGAAATGGAAATTCCTTTACTCGAACGATATGTTAGACCAGTTTCGAGTGGAGAACATGTAGGTATTCCTCCACCAAAACCAATTCGTTCAATGTCGGTTGAAGAACGAAAAGCATGGGAGTGTGAGAGAAAGGCTCACTCTGCCATCACTATGGCACTACCTGCTGATGCAATGAAAATGTTTAAACAACATGACATTGCCTATGATTTATGGAATGGAATAGCTGAACGGTGTGGAGGAACCACTGAGTATAAACAGAGCAAACTGGAACTTGTGAAGAAACAGTACGATCTGTTTGACATCCAAAAGAATGAAACAGTTAAAGATCTGTTTTGTAGATATTCACGCCTTGTGAATGAATTAAAAGAAGGAGGGTATAAATTTAGTACCATTGAGGTTAATAAGAAACTCTTAAATGCCCTTCCTTCTCACTGGGAAACTCGTGTGCTGATGATGGAAAATGATCCAGATGTGCTGGCAATGACTCTAGATCAACTCATTGGAAAATTGGAGACCTGTGCATTGGATATTCAAAAGAAAAGCACAAGATCTGGTTCCTTACTTCCTGACAATAGTAATTTTGGATATGGTAGTACAGCACTTTTATCTGGACCGTCTACCTCTGCATCTAAGTCAAACTATTCTCAGGGAAATCATTCTGCTGGAACATTCTCTTCGTTTCCACCTCAACCATCCTCTTCTGCCATTGCTTCTCAAAATGAGCATGCAGTTATTTTCAACGCATTCTTATCATCTTATGATGATTTCCTTTCAAAGAGGATTAGCTCGATAGATCTTACCGATGAGGATTTTGCCCAAGTGGATCCTGACGAGCTAGAGAGGGTTGACCTCCGTTGGAACATGGCTATGCTCACAAGAAGGACGAAGACATACTTGAAGAGAACTGGAAAGAGATCTCTTGAAGATGTTACTGATAAAACGAGTATGGGTTTTGACAAATCAAAGATCAGATGTTATAAATGTCAAAACCTAGGCCATTTCGCAAGAGAATGTGAGAAGGGTAGACAACCCTCGACGGGTTTCACAAGACCTTCTGCCTTCAAGAAGGACAATGAAGTTGCCAAGGCTGCTATAATGTTGGAAGATGAAGAAGCCTATGACTTCTCGGCCATGGATGATCAAGATAATATAGCACTGATGGCAGATGTTGAGAATCAGGTAGAATGTGATTCATTTAACTGTGAAACCTGTATTAAATTAACTGGTAAAATTAACAGGTATATAGTAGATAATGATCGTTTGAATACAGATTTAACAAATCTTGTTCAAGCGAACAGAGTTTTAAAAGACAATGAAAAGGTTTTTGAAATAAGTCAAAAAACACTTATCGATGAGAAGAAAGATCTAAAAGCTATGATTTACAATAAACAAGATGAAATCGATAGCTATTTAAAATTGATTGTTCATCTTAAAAAAGATCTTGCTTCCGCTCAAGCCGATAACCTTGATTTAAAAAGAAAACTGACAAACATTTCAACATCTACTATGGTCTTTTCTGACATCCTTCAAAGTCAGAGGACTGATACAAAAAGCAAGGCTGGCCTTGGTTATCACAACCATCCTCCTCCTTCAAACTTGAATCAGCCTATTCTGTCAAAGGATGAAATTAAAGATTTTGTGCCTTCTGTTCTCCAGAAGGATACCATTCTAGTGGTTGAACCAGTTATTAAGCCTAAATCTGAAGAGGCTGCTGATGTCAAGCGACCTGAGTCGCTTAAAGTTCCAACTTTAAACAAAAGGAAGGCTGAGCTTATTAAGCCTATTCTGTTTGTGCCTTCAACAACTGTTGAAGAGGTGGTGGAAGTGGAAGATGTAACTCACGAGGTTACAAAGAAAGTTGAGAAAAATAATAGTAAACCTGAAAATTTAATCCTTACTATCGAAGATAGAGGACAAATTTTTACTAAAAAACACTCAACTACTAAGGATTTAAAAATGAAACAGGTAGAGAATATTAAAAATCATAATGTTTCAATTAAAAATCCTTCATCTAAGGTTATCTCAACTATCAATACAGTTACTCCATCATGTTCATATAAGTGTTCATGTGCGGTAAATGTACCTGATATCAAAACTCGTAGGTCACCTCTTTCACCTAAACCACTATCGAGTGATGATAAGACCTTCAGAGAGAGAAGATCTTGTTTTTACTGTAAGAAGCAAGGTCATCTCATTAATCAATGCCCTATGCTTGCTAAGAAATGGGCATCACGACATGATCCAGGTCATTTCAAAAATAGAAATTTTCAAAAATTAAAACAGCCTGGATTATCTCGTAGTGTCCCAGTTTCAAAAGTTAATGACATCACTCCTACTCAACCGATAGCTAGAAAGGTTGATGTTATTAAAAAGCAATTTATTGTTCCTCAGAAAGTTTGGAAAAAGAAAAAGGAACAGGTTTTAGTTTCTTCTAAAATTATCACATCAGTAAATGAGAATGATTTACTGAAAAACAAAGTATTAACTGATGTGATAATAATAGATGAAGTTTCAGGAGAACCCAAGTCTATCAAGGCTTGGGTCTCCATTTCAAACTAACATTTTTTTTGTTGTTGTGTTGTGACAGTCAAAAGTGCAAAACAACAAATGGTACGTAGATAGTGGCTGTTCACGACATATGACAGGCAATGTCTCCCTGCTTACAGATGTTAAACCACACAATGGAGGACATGTTGCCTTTGCTGGTGATACTGGAGGAACGATAACTGGATTTGGAACACTCACTAATGGACAAGTGAGCTTTGAGAATGTGAACTATGTTGAGGAGCTGAAACACAATTTGATTAGTGTCTCACAAGTTTGCGACAAGAAGTTTACTGCAGCATTCACAGATCTAGAATGTTTGATATTGAAGCCAGGATTTATAATTCCCGATGAATGGATTCTTATTAGAGCTCCAAGAGTGAAGAACTCTTACATTTTGGATATGAGGACAGTTGAAACTAAGGAACATACTTGTTTATTATCCAAAGCTTCTTCTAAGGATTCATTATTGTGGCACAGAAGGATGGGTCATATTCATTTCAAGAAAATGAATTATCTGGTAAAACACGATCTAGTGGAGGGGATTCCTAAGCAATCTTTTGCTTTGGAAGATGATTGTGTTTCATGCTTAAAAGGAAAACAGCACAAGAAGTTTCACAAGTCTAAGCAAGTTAATTCCATTGAATCTCCATTGGAATTACTTCATATGGACTTGTTTGGACCTGTTAGTACGAGGAGTATTGGAGGAAAATCGTACTGCCTAGTAGTTACTGATGACTACTCTCGTTTCTCGTGGGTTTACTTCTTGCGTACAAAGGATGAAACACCAGATATATTGACCTATCTTTTCGATAGACTTGAAAACCTGTGCAATTTGAGGATTAAGAAGATACGTAGTGACAATGGAACGGAATTCAAGAATAAACTTCTTGAACTATACTGTCTACGTAAAGGGATTGTTCATCAATTTAGTGCTGCCAGAACTCCACAACAGAATGGGGTTGCCGAGAGAAAGAATAGAACGATCATTGAAACAGCTCGGACTATGCTTTCAGACTCTCATTTACCAATAACTTTCTGGGCTGAAGCAGTTAACACGGCGTGTTATGTATTAAACCGTGTTTTGATGAATAAACGGAAAAACAAAACTTGTTATGAGTTATTCAATAACCGGAAACCAAACCTAAAATTTTTAGAACCTTTTGGATGTCCTTGCACCATTTTAATTACAAAAGATAAGATTTCTAAATTCGGTGAAAAGGCATTTGATGGGTTATTTCTAGGGTTTTCGGTTAATTCTCCTAACAAGAGGGTCTTCAATAAGGAAACGGGAAAAATTG
Organism: Logfia minima; assembly: GCA_963921325.1. NCBI lineage: Eukaryota > Viridiplantae > Streptophyta > Magnoliopsida > Asterales > Asteraceae > Logfia > Logfia minima. Next base: position 17,144,739 of record OY992770.1, read on the forward strand.
AGGAACATTTTGAAGTAAAATGTTTAAAGTACACGGAGATTCCAAAAGGAAAAGGTCCGGATTGGTTGTTTGAGTACGATTCTCTATTTAACTCATTCCACCTTCCAATTTTTGATGAAGTAGATGAAGCTGTAACGCTTCTTCATGGATTACATCTTAATCCTGATATCTCTTCACCATCACCTTCTTCCTCTCCTGTTAACACTGTTTCTTCATCACCCTTGCCCGCTGCTGTTCCTAAGAGTTCTTCTGCTGATCAACAAACTGATGCCTCTCCTGCTACTGTTGATGCTGTGGATGTCTCTCCTGTAATTGAAGAAGAACCTTTTGCTCAAGAGGTTGAGCTAAATAATCTGGAAACAAACCTCACACCAGACTTAATACCCATTACTCGCATTCATCAGAACCATCCTACTAACAATATTATTGGAGATTTGAATGCAGGTGTTTTAACACGAAGCAAAGCGGCTGAAGTTTCATCAACGATCGATCTTTCGGATGAAACATCTGAAGATCCTTGTTTGAAGGCTGACATAGAAGAATGCTTTTTATCTCAAATTGAGCCAACAAAGATCGATGCGGCTCTAAAGGATTCACACTGGGTATCTGCAATGCAAGAAGAGTTGCAGCAATTTGTAAAATTGCAAGTCTGGACTCTTGTACCACTCCCTAAAGGTGTACACCCTATTGGAACACGCTGGGTGTTTCGTGTCAAACGTGATGATAGGGGAGTGGTAATCAGAAATAAGGCTAGGCTTGTTGTCCAAGGCTATACACAACAAGAAGGATTAGACTATGATGAAGTCTTTGCACCTGTTGCAAGAATGGAATCAATCCGTATTTTCCTAGCCTATGCAACATTTAAGGGGTTTCGCGTCTATCAGCTGGACGTGAAGAGTGCGTTTCTATATGGAAAGGTTGCTGAAGAAATATATGTTCGTCAGCCACCTGGTTTTGAAGATTCAGTCAACCCAGATTACGTGTGCAAGCTGGATAAAGCTCTTTATGGTCTACATCAAGCTCCGCGTGCGTGGTATGAACGGTTGGCAACGCACTTGATCAAGAATAGTTTTGAACGTGGACAAATTGACAGCACTTTGTTCATCAAGGGAACTGAAAAAAGTCAGCTACTAGTTCAAATCTATGTAGATGATATTATTTTTGGTTCGACTGATGAATCTTTGTGTCGTCATTTTGAAAAAATTATGAAGTCTGAATTCGAAATGAGTGCTATGGGGGAGTTGAAGTACTTTTTGGGTGTTCAAGTTGATCAATATCCGACGGGCACCTATATTCATCAATCTAAGTATGTCAACGATATGTTGACTCGCTATAACTTACTTGCTTGTAAAGAGTATGGCTCTCCCATTCCCATTAACCATAATCTTGGACCCGATCCCGAAGAAGAAATGTGTGATGAAAAGCTATATCGGTCGATGATTGGATCTTTGATGTATCTTACTGCATCTCGACCAGATATAGTGTTTGCTGTATCGCTGTGTTCTCGATATCAGTCGCAACCAAAGGTTTCTCACTTAAAGGTGGTCAAACGGATATTTGGATATCTCAAACATCGACCTACTCTAGGTTTATGGTATCCAACTGAGAAGTCATTTGTTCTCACAGCATATTCAGATTCTGACTATGGTGGGTGCAGCATTGATAAGAAGTCTACGTCAGGAGGATGCCAGTTTCTCGGTTCACGATTAGTGTCGTGGCAATGCAAGAAGCAAACGACAGTTTCCACTTCCACAGCGGAGGCTGAATATATTGCTGCTGCCAGCTGCTGTTCACAAATTTTGTGGATTCAGCACCAACTTCATGATTATGGTTTACTCTTGACTATGACTCCATTATTTATTGATAATACTGCTGCCATATGCATAACTAAAAATCCCGTACAACATTCTAAAACCAAACACATAGAAATTAGGTTTCATTTTATACGGGATTGCTATGAGAAACACTTGATTGACCTTGTTCAAATTGAAACTGAAAAGCAAAATGCTGATTTGTTTACCAAGGCCTTCTCTAGAACTAGGTTTGACCAACTGATTGACATGATTGGGTTGCGCTTCTTTCAGGACAAACAGTAAACTGTGACAAACCCTTTCTGTTGTCTATTTCTTTAATTCTACATACAGCTGTTTATTGGCAATAGCCACTCTTTATGTTTGTTAACATTAAAGAAAAGCATTATTGCAACATTTATAAAAGACGTTTAGTTGTGTCTGTAAACAACTAGGGAAATGATAGTACATTAGGAGACACTCTTCAATTGACAATATTATGTGTTATCCTTGATGTATCAGTAGGTTTTTCACGTATATGTTATACTTGTCCTTCTAGACATCAAACTACTTGCACGATGTATTGGTAGGCATTATCATACTCATTCTTCATTATCTAAGAAATCTCTTAATCTGTGTATGATCTTTCGTGATGATCATCATATGATGTATGACAATGCGTCTTAATTCTTATGTGTCAGCTTGCCATGCTTCTATTAACGTGAGTTTGTATATGACAACATTTGGGGAATTATGCTGTCTGTTTCCTTTGTTGTACGTTTGTACAGACCTGGTCTCAGTCAGTATACTTTCAAAAACCCTGCAAACTTAAGTCAACAGTACTTTCAAATCTTATAAAATCAAAGATTGCTTACGCGGTCGCCAAATGGTTTGACCAAGTTTGGTTTTGCAAACACCTGAATCAAGTTTATGTCGCTTTGTTGTACGTATGTACAGACCTGTCACCGCTGGCTTGATTCTTAAAAATGTTGAATTCAAATGCTTTCTCTAATCAATCGAAGTTTTGAGCATGACTGGATACTAAGGGTATATCTATGTGAGATTCACGGCGATTTATTCACTCTAATAATAACTGTTAAGTTTGAAGTTTGTGTATGTTACATGTTTAAGTGGATTAACAATACCGATAATCGTCTTGTTCCTGCTTGTCTCTTTGGCTAGTTAACTGTATGAATTTAAATTTGGAACCCTATACTGATAATCAAATTAACATTTAAGGTTGTCTTGCGAATCTGTCTTTCTAATATGATCCCTAATACGACATAATTTAGTTCGTCTTGTTTTTTTATTTTTTTTTTTTTTTAAAAAAAAAAAAAAAAAAAAAAGGAATAGAAACTTTGAACAGTATGCTGTGTGTGTTATATTTAATTTTAAAGTTTATTTTATTTTTTTTTATCTTATTTTATTTTATTTTTTGTCACAGATTACTGTTTATGTTCCGTTTTTAGCGATATTGTTCTAATTTTAGCGATATTGTTTGAATTTTAGCGATATTGCTGATTTCCAGCGATATTGTGGTATCGCTGATATAGATATTTGATTTTAGCGATATTGACTAGCGATATTGTGATATCGCTAGATATTTGATTTTTATTTAAATAAATATCTATCACTGTATTCGATACACTTTCAAATCCACTCAGCGATATTAACTAGCGATATTGTCTAAGTGTTTAGCGATATTGCAAACTGTTTCGATTTCTTCTTCGTTTTCTCAATCAAAATCAAATTAAACCTCTTCCCTGTGTTCGCCTTTGTCTTTTACATCGATTGGTATGTGCACATTATCTCTTATTTCACTTTTTATATCAATTTGTGTACATTTACAGTCGGTTTACTGTGGGATTTGTTTATATGCATTAACTGCTTAAATACTGTGTAAAAAACTAGTTTAACTTATTCCCTGTATCTCCCTCATACTTGTAGTATAAGTTTTGCGGTTTAGATCATTGTTTTGTGTGAAAATTTTGATATTTGCCCGTTCGCTGATGTCACAGCGATATTGTGGGGCGATATTGCAATATCGCCCAAATTAGGGTTTTGAGTTTAGCGATATTGTCCCCAATATCGCCTAAATTAGATTAATTTCCATATCTGACACATTTTAGCGATATCATGCCCAAATTTTCAATTTTTAGCGATAATGTTCAGCGATATTGTGGTATCGCTCAAATTAAATAGCGATATTGTTGCATCGCCAAAATTGTGGATTAATTTCCAATATCGCTGATTTGAATCAGACTATTTCAAAAGATAGGGAAACACCAAATGTAACTCCCCCGCAAACTGAAAATGTAAATGTTGTATCAGGAAATGAAACAGCACGTTTAGATTACTTCTCGTTTGAGGATATTCCTGGTCAACCAAGACCATTAGCAGTTGACTATTCATGCACCGATCTGACTTATCTTGCTAAAATGGTTAACCGATCTGAAAATTTGAGGGAGAGTACACCTGATGAGGATTCAGACCTAGAAACTGAAGATGAAACATTAAATGAGGATGAATACTATTATGGTGCTCCGACTGTTGAGTCAGACTCATCTGAAGATGAATCTACTGAAGACTCAAATGATCCTGAAGCTGAATTGCCTGAATCTCCAAAGGTTCCTGAGACTGCTGAAGAAAGAGCTGCTCGCTTAGCTTCCTGGTGGCCACATGGAAAAGAAAAGATTGTGCCGGTCACGTGCAAGTCTTACAAAGTCAAGGGAGAATATAAGGGTTTAATTAAAAGCTGGAAAGTGGTAAATGATATGTTTCTGATCAAAAGGACCGATGGAGTCCAATACTTCAAACTGTCATTTACAAAGCTGAGTACGCTGCCTAAGGGAGAAATAAATAGACTTGCTCAGCTACAATTGATCAACCCTGAAAGAAACACTTGTGCAGATTTTATACAAACTACTCTACAAAAGGAAATCCGTACAAAAAGGTACAGTTTCATAAAGCCGACGCTTGGAAAAAGGGTTACCTACAAGAAGCGGATAGATCCAACTACCAATCAGCCTATGATCAGGATGAGGTATCCACCGGCTATCTGCATTAAAAGAATCACTCTAGAAACAGTTCCCTTAAACTTTCTCAGAAGATTCCATTATTAGGAGTTTGACAGTCAAACGGGAGAAGCTGTGTTGATTTTTGTGCCAGAAAATGTTGAACCAGAGAAGACATCTCTCTATGGGTTAAAGAAGACGCAGTATCGAGTTTTTGATCCAATGAGTTTGATAAACTTATCAAAGGAGGATATGAGGAAGCTGTTTGATAATCGCATAAGGTATTACCGAGGTAATCCTACAAATGAAAAGCTTGCTCAACAATTTCAGAAGATTGTTGATATTTGTGTCACCCATGGCATTCATGCGGGTGGAAAATTTCCTGCTGGATGGGTTTGAGCTGAAGATTCTTTTTGAAGACCAAGCTGAAGACATGGGGGAGTTTGTTGGTACATTTAGAGTGTCTGTCACTTGGTCTAGGTTATCGAGTTGTAATAATTAGTCTTGTTTTTGGAACTAGCGATATTGCAATATCGCTTAAGCGATATTACAATATCGCATATGCGATATTACAATATCGCTAAACAGGCTGATTAGACAAGTATAAATACGTTTAGGGTTTCAGTTTTTGGAAAACTTTTGACATACGAATTTCAGCAGCTGTGTTATTTTCTCTGGCATTTTATATTGTATTCACAACTGGTTTGGTTGATTAAATATATTCTTGTGATTACTTTGTTGAATTATGTTATTAAACGTACTTTGATTTGCTATTGAATTCCACGCTTTAGCATTGCTTGATTGATTCATTGTCTAAGGTCTGTCCTTTAATGGTCCAACACAGTAAAGTTAGATGCTGACACTGATGGAACATCAGTGAATGTAACTACTTACAGAGGAATGATTGGATCTCTGCTCTATCTCACTGCTAGTAGACCTGATATTCTATTCTCTACTTGTCTTTGTGCTCCCTATCAAGCTAACCCAAAAGAATCTCACTTGATAGCAGTAAAAAGAATCGTCAGGTACCTTAAAGGTATTCCCAACCTTGGTCTCTGGTATCCCAGAGACTCGGGTTTTGATCTAACAGGCTTTTCAGATTCTGACTATGCAGGATGTAAGTTAGATAGAAAAAGTACATTAGGAGGATGTCAATTCCTTGGTGGCAAACTTGTTAACTGGTCCAGCAAGAAGCAGCACTCTGTCTCTACATCCACTGCTGAAGCTGAGTATGTTGCTGCTGGCCATTGCACTGCTCAAATACTATGGATCAAAAATCAGCTTGCTGATTATGGTGTCAAGGTAACTAAAACTCCAATTTTCTGTGATAATCAAAGTGCAATAGCTATCACAAATAACCATGTTCACCATTCTAGAACAAAACATATTGATGTAAGATATCACTTCATCAGAGATCATGTTATGAAGGGTGATGTGGAGTTGTACTTTATTCCCACAGAACACCAGCTCACTGACATTTTTACAAAAACCCTGGATGAATCTAGGTTTAACTTTTTGATCAGCGAGCTGGGAATGTTAAATGCTTAACACTAAGCAATCTTTTCTATCTAAAACCGACAATTAATTTCCAGCAAATTGTCAACACGCTTTCTGAAAACAATGTTGAACTGACTTTGAAATTACTCTAACTGATTGATCAACGAGTAAGATCTAGTCTGATCAGCGAACAGAGAAAATTTCCAACTGATCTCATCAGCGAAGTTTTATCTCTGTTCAAACAATCTTTTCTTCTTAAACCTCATTGTTTATTTCCGCTTATGCTCCAACTGATCTATCAGCGAGTATAATCTGTGATATAACAGTATTCTCCAGTAAGCAATTAATATGAGATCTAACTGATATATCAGCGAAAGCATATTAACGAAACTTATTATCTTTCTAAACCTTTTCAAAACCCTCATCAGAGACTTGTCTATCAGCTAAGCTCTCCAACTGATTAATCAGCGAGAATCTGAACTGATGATACTTAGTCTCTGCTGAAACTTGATCAGAGTTAAGAAATATATCTAATGAATTCTCTAACTGATTGATCAACGAGAGAATATCAGATATGTCTTCTACCTCTTCTCAGGTCATTTAAATGAGATTTCAAAAGTTGATCTCTGATATGCTCTCTAACTAATCTCATCAGCGAGAATCTATCAGATCTCAGAAAAATGTTTATCTAATAAAGAATGTCATATCTCACTCTCTAACTGATTGATCAGCAAGAACGGAGTTGGGTATATTCTATATTAGTTTTATATTAATCTGTCTTTAAATGTTTCTCAAAATAATTATTTTAACCTCAGATATTTTATGTTTCTTAATTAAGAAATTAAAAATATCTTATCCAAACAAAATGATTACTTTTTGATTTGACAGTTTTGAAAAACGGTTGCACTTTTCCATTTCCCTCTCTCCAACTTTCTCTCTCATTTAAAACCGACCAATCACAAAATATTAAACCTATATAACCAAAAAAAAATACCTTTTCATTTCACTTTTTCACAAATCATCTCTGTTTCCATTTTCCCCAAATCCTTTCTTCATTCCAAAGCAATCAAAACCCTAGAAATCTCAAAGTCATCATCTCACCAAAATCAATCATGGTTAGATCAAAGAACCCAACTGATAGTGTTCCATTCGTTCCTTCTGATGCAGTGAGAGCATCAAAACCTACAAATGTAAAGTTTGCCCCTGACGCCATTGTTATCAAACCTTGCAACTATGTTGCTAATCTTTCTGTCCCTCCTTCAAAACCTGGTTATCAACCAATGGTTGATTATCTTCTTATGTCTCCTATCTATGAAGCCATCACAAGAGACCCATCTCCAATGTATATTCCTTATCTCTCTGAATTCTGGTATACTGTTAGATTTGTGGATGGAAATGAAGATGATGGATACGTAGGATTCAAAGCTACTGTTAACAATGGAACAACTCCCATCTGCTTTCAATTCTCCAGGTTCAGAATAGCTCTTGGATTAAATTATTTAAGGTATATTGATAATATCTCTGAGTATGAAGAACTTATTGATGCTGATGAAGCTCGGTCATTAGTTGATCTGATTGATTATGAACATGTTGAAGGTGACAATAAAGTCACAAGGGTTTATATGAGTGGTGAATGGAATTTATTCTTTGCACACATCATTCAGTGCCTAGGAACAAATATTGGATCCCATGATAAGGCCAACCGGATGCAGCAACAAATTGCAGAAGCCCTGATCACGGGAAGATGTATTGACTTTGCCAAGCTCATCTTTGATGACTTAAAGAAAAGGGTGACAGCAAAGAAAAGGGAACCCACAATTCCTTATATCAGATTCATCTCGTTGGTAATAAAACGCATCATGGGTGATAAGTATGGTCTTGATGAGGCTTATGGCAGCTTAGCTTTCCTGCCAATCTTCAGAATGGGAAATACAGTCTACACTCATAAAACAGCTTACAGATCAGATACCACTCTATCATCCATACCAGATACAATGCTCATCCTTAACACTCGCTCTTCTGAATAACCAACACCATCAGCAACTCATACTGATGTTCTTCGTCCAACTCCTTTATCTATTCGACCTCCATCTCCTCCTCATGATGCAGAAGAAGCAATTGATCTGACCAAGGATGTAAATGAAAATGTCACTGCATCCTCTGTTGGTGATCGAGAAGTAGCTTCCTCTGATCCTTTGGATAGAGTCCTCATTGAGACTGATGATGAAGTCTCCACTGCAGAGAAGGATGATGAACAAGTAATAATAAATGAAGATGTTGGTATCTCTAACGTTCATCAGGAAGCATAAGTGTTGGAAGAAAGGGCAGCGGAAGCTGAAGCTGAAGAAGAAGATAGAAATCCCTATCTTGAAGCTCTGACCCACTATGGGTTAGATAAGCCTTCATTTATTGGTTCATTCTTTGATGTGCCAGTAAATAAACCTGAGTTCTTTCCAAGCAGCTTGGGTTTTGAAGAAGACGCTGAAATGGATGTCGCTGAAGAAGGTGCTCAGCTTACTCTGATGAAGAGGTTGAAGAAACTCCACCACATCTCACTCAATCATACACAAGCATTCATCAAAGAACTCCATCCTCAGCTCCACCTTCTCCATCAGAAAAAGTCAACTTCCCAACTCCTCAACAACCATCATCAGAAGCAACACCATCTCCACCTCTAGGTATCACTGATAAACCCATCTCACCTCTCATTACTACTACTGTCACACCACCACCTATCCCCACTGTTACTCCATCATCACCACCAAAGTCAACAGAGTTAACCAACACTCTGCAACTCCTCCTCTCCAAAATGAGCTCTCTCTGCTCAATTTGAGAAACTTTCAAGGCATCCAGCAGAATCATATTCTTGTTGTGGATCGCACTTTTTCCAGTTTGTTCGAGAGATGTGATTCTCTGCAAGTAAGCATCTCTGATGTGACCCCACCTATCACTTCAGAGCTTACATCACTGAAAACACAACTATCCACCAACACTACCTCAATCTCCACTCTCTCTACAAAATCCATCAACTGCCAACTGATTCATTTACATCAGCTGACAGAACCCAACTCCAACTAACTTCAAAATCCCAACTTCTCACCAGCAACACCTTATCATCTCTGCAAACGGATGTCTCTGCTCTAAAGGCAATCATGAAGCCTGTCATCTCTCATCTTTCCAATACTGCTCAAATCTCCAAGACTTCTATTGGTATAACTCCTGATCTGCCAGATTCACCAGTTCTGGGGGAGAAAATCCAAGAAGCTCTTGTAACTCCTGAACCTGAACACACTACAACACAAGTTAAGGAACCCACTGCTGCTGCTGTTATGAAAGAAACTACAATTCCAACTAGTGCACAGAGCATGGGGGAGCAAAGTGCAGGGCAATCATCTTCCCTGGTTAGAAGAAGAAAACAATTTGATGATGATCTTGAACTTGAAGAAGAAGAAATGATCACAGTGACTGCTGCTGGTGATCAGAAAAAGAAAAGAAAGCTTGTTGTGGAGTCAGAATCTGATGATGATGATGATCAGATAAAGAAGAAAGCCAAGGAACTAAAGGTTCCTGTTGAACTTATCAAGAAAGGATTGGAAGCTGAGAAGCAAGCTCAGCTTGAGAAAGAGAGTGATGTTGATGTCAAGGCTCTGTCTAAGGAAATGGAGATTGAGAGTAAGAAGGGAGAGTCTGCTATTGAAATCAACAAATGATTGATGAAGATGGCAGAGAAAGAAAAAGAAAAGAAAGCTAATAAGTTGAAAAGATTGAAGTTCTATCTGTCTGTTAGAAAGAATCCTGCAAGAATCATCAAGGTCACTCCCAGAGTCTTCAAAAATAAGAAGTCATTTCTAGAGTTGACCAGAGATGGGTCTCAGAAGATAGAAAAAATTTACTTCTCTGAGCTGAAAGAGATTGGGTTCAGCGAACTGGGTGAGATCTACACATGTGTTCAGAATGGGTCCAGTGCTGCCAAGCCTCAGATACTTAAGATCATGGATGATTTAGTGGCAAATCTGAACAACACTGAAGCCGGTCTGAATCAACCCTTATCTGAGTTGAATGTCCAAGGACCCAGAAGAGCTCCCAGAGCAAGAAAGGACGAAGTTGCTGAAGCTGCTCTGATTAGAGATATTCAACGAAGGGGTGTTCTTCCTGACCCAGTTAATCTCGACATCTCTCTTCCTCCCAACATCATGCCTATTCCTGGTAGAGTCATCAGAGTACCGGAGTATGGTATGTACTTTCTCAACCATGACAAACAGCATTGCTTCCAGAGGGCCAGCCAGATTGGCATTGCAACTGAGCATCTGGTGGCAATTAAGTATATGGGTGAAGGGTCTAACAGCGAGCCTGAGTTCATGAAGCTGATCAATGATGAACTGAAGGAGAGACTGATAAATAATGATGAGCTCAAGTTTTTTAAGGTCAAGCAGGAGCTGTTAGATTAGTTGGTTATGTGGATGTTTATTTGCTTTGTAACTGACCTTTTATGCTCTATAAATCAATGTTCTTTATGTGATGATTTATATTTACTGTTTTCCATATAAAGTAAAATGAAAAGAACCCAAAAACAGAACAATAGGGTCAAACAAAAACAAAAGATAAAAACACCAAGTACTCATCAGAGAGATAACTTGTCATAAATAAATATGGGGAGATTGTTGGGTCAGAGACCCCACTAAATGTAATTTATAGATGACAAACTCTCTTAAGTGTTTTTATAGTTCACTGCATCAGTTAGCAGTGAACAAGTTAGAGTAGAAAAGTAACTGTCGCTAATCAAGCTGATCAGCGAACAGTAAAACACTTAGAATATTTTATGTTTACTCTAAGCACTGCACATGTTGGCAGTGATCCTCTTGTAACTTGTACTCTTAAAAGACTTCATCACTCGCTGATGAACACTTAACCTTCAGAGTTACTAAGGTTGTCGCTGAAAAGAACAAGTTTCATCTGCTGAAGTCAAAGACTGAAGACAGAGACAGAGAGCAGTTCAATGATGTGGAAATCATCACTGCTCTATTAACCAGCGGTCCATGCCTTTATCCCAGGAAGTACAATAGGTCTGACAAATACCTATTGTACAATAGAAGGTCAACTTATGCAGCACACTAGAAGCGTGCATATCTTTTCAAAGATATGTACGAACACTTATTGTACAAATGCATTTAATTCATTGTACCTTCTTCTGTAACCTAGGATTAAAGTAATATATAAACTTTATTCCTAGGATGTACTGTCACTTCCAAATGTTGGAAGTTACTTTACTGTCCCAACTAATATGGTGTTGACACGTGGTGGTTTATCTCTCATTATGTGAGAGTATAAATACCACGCTCAACAACCATATTAAACGTCCAGAATTTTGTATTCAAGATCAACCTGTGATAAAGCACGTTCCTAATCTCTAGTGAACCAAGTGCCCTCACTTATTTGTTAGTGTTGATCACTGAGCCTTATCAGCGAGTCTTTCGCTGATAAGCTGTTGAGACCAAATTTGTCACAAGTTAGATTACTTAGACTTGTCTGTCTTGTCTATTTCCGCAAGTAATCTTTGTAAAGTATTCATTTGATTCATATCAATAAAAGAAAACTTTAAACTTGAAATATGTTTGTCTATTTACATTTGTTGTTATTAGTTAAACGTTTTATTTCACAAACCGGGACCAACAGATTCATCTTTAAAAAATTACATATACTAACATTTAGTAAGATATTGGGATACTATTCATTTAATAGTTAAAAAATTACCTTCCAAATGTATAATCCAAATGTATGATTTAAGCTAGTATCTCAACAATTTTCCTTTTCTTTTCTCTTTTAATTAATAATTTTCTTTTTCTAATTAAAAAAAATTTAATATAAATAATTTTTGTTGTACTTTTTTTTTTTGCAATTAAAATTTTTTTTAATTCTAAGAGTAAATGATTTTTTATAGAAAAAAAATAATATTTTACATATTTTCTTTTTTAGTACCACTAGAAAGAAGAAAATTTCATAAGAGAATGTGGAGAAATATATATTTAAAACTATGATCCATCAAAAAATAAGTATGATTCAATAAAAAACAAATATGATTTTAAACTGAATCAAAAGGTTATTTTGCTGAATCAAAATGTTAAAAAACTCTTCTCCCCTTCTCCCTTAAACTCACTCCTTCTTTTCTATTAGTGTATCGTTACGTTAAACACAAGTTACTTTCTTATTTTTAAATATTTGTATAATTCATAATAATTATTGAAGATGTATTTATTTTTATAATTATAATTATAGACCAATCTTTGTAAATTTCTTTTCATAATCGTATGACAATTACTAAAATTTAATATAAATTAGTAAGTGTAAATTTTTTATTAAAGGTATAGAATTTAAGAAACTAACAATGATGATATATTTATATTACCGAGAAAATATATTCAAATTAATTGTATGAATATTTATTTTAATTATAAAAAGAAAATAGAAAATTGTTAAGAAATAATATAGTACATATTAGTAAGTATAAAATATAATTGAACTATGTATAGAAACATTTGATAAATAAGAGTAACTATAATCAAAGTTGACGTAAACAGTTGATATGGTAGGGGAGTGTTTATAGCTAGACGGTTAAGATAAAATATAGTTTAAGTATAAGGGTTAATCGATTCTTTTTATATTTGTGGAATTATGGTTAACAAAGATACAACCCCTATTTATATAAATATAACATATATTAGAATATTAATACACTGACTTTTATATTCTAATGTTAATGTATAAATTTATCTGTTCAAAAATATATATATTTAGATCTCGCCGCAACGCGTGCGTTAAAAAACCCTCGTTAGAACTATTTGATACTCACAAATGCAAACACGGATATTATTGTTTCCTTTTTGGCAAAAAGACCTTAATATCGAAATAGGTTTATGCAATTTGAGAATTTATACTTGGCATATCTTGTCACTTAGTGACATATTTCGTACTTTGTAGCTATAGTCACTGATCTGATCAATTAGTGACTTATTTGGTGCTATGTAGTTTTTGTCACTAACCTGATTAATTAGGACTCTTAGTTAGTGATGGAACTTAGTGATAATCCGATCTTCACAAATATAGTGACGTCTCTTGTTCCAAGATTAATTACTGATGACTTTGACATTCCTGTCTCTAGCTAGAATTTGTGACCCATATTGACCAAAAGTGACAACTTGATTTTCGTCACTAAAGTATGTTAGTAATTTTTTTTCTGCCTATAGTGACAAAATTTGACACGTCTCTAAAGTCATTAATTCTTGTAGTGTTTTTTAATCGAAGAGTCAGAGGTATGTGTTGGTGCATTTAGTGTGTCTGTCACTTGGTCTAAGTTTCGAGTTGTAATTTTTTAGGTCAACTTCTGATTCATGCGATATTGTCAATATCGCTCAAGCGATATTGTCAATATCGCCTAGTTGCCTAAAATAGATAATTATATAAATTTGTTTAGGGTTTCATTTGTCAACAGTTCAGTTTTTGCTATTTTCGGCTTTTGACATCAGATAATCTCTGTAGCCTCTGTGATTTTCGTGATCAAGTAATAGCAAATCATTTATGTGTTAAAGCAATTCTTGTGTTTTGTTTTACATTTGTCTATTAAACGTTCAAGCATAATCTATTGAATTCCGCTCTTTAGATTGTGTAATATTGATTCAGTGTGTAAGGTCAGCCCTTCTGGGATCCTACAATTGGTATCAGAGCCTTTCAATCATTGGATTATTTGATTTGAATAAATATTCGATAACGTTTAATATTTTAAAAAAAAAAATTTAAAATTAGTTTTTCTGTTCATTTGAGTATTTTAAGTGTTAAACTAATCTTTTATTACTTTTATTTTAGTTTCTGGATCATTGTTCGTTGGTTTCAATCCTAAAACTTGTTTTGATCTTCGAAACTTGTGTTTTTAGGGTTTACAGCCGTTTTAGCGATATTGGAACTCAATATCGCCATTAGGGTTACTGCGACATTGGAAGCGACATTACTCATTAATTTGAGCGATATCACTAAGCGATATTAGTTCAATATCGCCTAATTGATTTTAGCGATATTAACCCAATATCGCATAGTTGATTTGTGCGATATTACTGAAATATCGCCTGTGATATCGCCTATTTTCGTTTGACTTTGACTTTTGCTTTAACTAGCGATATTAATAGCGATATCAACAATATCGCTCATTTATCGGTTTGATTTAAGCGACATTGTCAATATCGCTTTAGAGTGTTAAGTTATTTCTCACTATTTTACAAAAGTTAATCAATTTTAATACATTCTAAGATGTCTACTTTGCAAGCAGTCAATGCAATGTTAAAACATAATGCTGAAGTAGGTAGTGCAAATAAACCTCCATTCTTTGCTCCCGGAATGGAGTACTCTGAATGGAGAGGTCGTTTTTTGTCGTTTGTTGCGTTTACTGATCCGGAAATGGAAATATCATTACTAGAGAGATATGTGAGACCAGTTGCAAGTGGAGAGCATGTTGGTATTCCTCCACCAAAGCCTATTCGTTCTATGTCTGTAGAGGAACGTAAGGCATGGGAATGTGAACGAAAGGCTCACTCGGCTATCACCATGGCCTTACCTGCTGATGCTATGAAGATGTTTAAACAACATGACATAGCTTATGATCTATGGAACGGGATAGCTGAACGATGTGGAGGTACCACTGAGTACAAACAGAGTAAACTAGAGCTCGTGAAGAAACAGTATGATCTGTTTGATATTCTGAAGAACGAAACTGTGAAGGATCTTTTCTGTAGATACTCACGTCTTGTCAATGAATTAACTGAAGGTGGTTATAAGTTCAGTACTATAGAGGTCAACAAGAAGTTGCTAAATGCTCTACCTCCTCATTGGGAAACAAGAGTTTTGATGATGGAGAATGATCCAGATGTTCTTGCTATGTCTCTGGATCAGCTTATTGGAAAATTGGAAACCTGTGCTTTAGACATTCAGAAGGAAAGCACACGGTCAGGCTCTCTGGTATCTGACAATAGCAACTTTGGCTATGAAAGTACCGTACTTCTATCGGGGCCATCTACTTCTGGAACGAAAATGACTTATACTTCCGGAAATCAGTCAACTGGAACATTTTCGTCGTTTCCAACTCAGTCGTCGTCTTCAGCAACTGCTTCTCAGAATGAGCATGCAGTAATATTTAATGCTTTTCTCTCATCCTATGATGATTTTCTCTCTAAGAAAATTAGCTCGGTGGATCTTACCGATGAGGATTTTGCTCAAGTGGATCCCGATGAATTAGAAAGAGTGGATCTGCGTTGGAACATGGCCATGCTGACACGAAGGACTAAGACTTATCTAAGACGAACGGGTAAGAGATCTCTTGAAGATGTGTCTGACAAAACCAGCATGGGTTTTGACAAATCCAAGATCAGATGTTATAGGTGCCAAAATCTTGGGCACTTTGCTAGAGAATGTGAGAAGGCTAGACAACCACCTTCGGGTTTTACTAAGCCTTCTCCATATAAGAAGGACACCGAAGTAGCTAAGGCTGCTATTTTGTTAGAAGAGGAAGCTGCTTATGATTTTTCTGCCATGGATGATCAAGAAAACCTAGCTCTTATGGCGGGTATTCAAAATGAGGTAGAATGTGATTCCTTCTTCTGTGAAAACTGTCTAAAGTTAACTGGCAAAAACAACAGGCTCATTGTAGAAAATGATAGGTTAAATACAGATTTAACTAAACTCATTGAAGCAAACAACGTTTTGAAACAAAATGAAAAAGTCTTTGGAGTCAATCAAACAACTATGATTGAAGAAAAGAAAGAGTTAAAAGCTATGATTTATAATAAACAAGATGAAATTGATAGTTATCTTAAACTGATTGCTCATCTTAAAAAGGAACTTGCTGAAACTCAGGCTGACAATGTTGATTTAAAACGTAAGCTTGCTAATATATCAACTTCTAGTATGGTCTTTGCTGATATCCTGCAAAATCAGCGAACTGATACAAAGAGCAAGACAGGAATTGGTTATCATAATCAACCTCCTCCTTCAAATTTGAATCAGCCTATTCTCTGTCAGGATGAAATCAAAGACTATGTTCCTTCTGTTTTTAAAAAGGAAACTGATTCTGTTGTTAAGCCAGTTAGTGTTAACAGTAATGATCAACCCAAAACTCTTAAGGCTGTTGATCACAAGCAGACTAAATCACTTAAAGGAGTGATTTCAAAAAAAACTGAGCGTATTAAGCCTAAACTTGAGACTGTCAAGTTTGTGTCTTCAACAAATGTTAAAGAAGTGGTTGAGGTGGAAGATGTAACTCATGAGGTTACTCAGAAAGTTAAAAAGAATAATTTCAGACCTGAAACTTTCATATTTACTAATGAAGATAAAGATGAAATAAGCTCTAAAAGGAAACCAGTAATCCAGGAGAACTCTCATAATGATAAAGCTATAATCAAAAATCCTTCTCCAAAGATTATTTCAAAAGTAAAAGCTTTTACTCCAACATGTTCACATAAGTGCTCATGTGTAGTAAAAGTATCTGAGAGTAAACCTCGTGCGGTTTCATTTTCACCAAAACCACTATCTGTCTCGGATCGTACTTTTCAAGAAAAACGATCATGCTTCTACTGTAAGAAGCAAGGTCATCTCATAAATCAATGTCCAATGCTTGCTAAAAAATGGGCATCACGAAAAGATCTACATCATACAAAAAATAGAAAGCAAACTAGATTATTTCGTGATGTTCCAATTTTAAAAGTTAATAACGTTATACCTACTCAAAAGGTAATTCGAAAGGTTGAAGTTATTAACAAGCAACCAGCGTTATCAAAAAGGGTTTGGACAAAGAAAAGTATAGGGAATAGTGAGTCATCTAAACCTATCACATCAGTAAATGATAATGATTTACTAAAAAATAAAGTGTTAACTGATGTGATAATAGTTGATGAAGCCTCAGGAGTACCCAAGTCTATCAAGGCTTGGGTCTCCATTTCAAACTAACATTCCTTTTATTTGTGTTGTGACAGTCAACAGGTCAAAATAGCAAGTGGTACGTTGATAGTGGCTGTTCGCGACACATGACAGGCAATATCTCCCTTCTTTCTGATGTTAAACCTTTCAATGGGGGACATGTTGCCTTTGCTGGTGATTCTGGAGGTACCATTACAGGAGTTGGAACTCTTACAAATGGACTAGTGAGCTTTGAGGATGTAAATTTTGTCGAGGAGCTGAATAACAATTTGATAAGCGTCTCTCAAGTTTGCGACAAGAAGTTCACTGCTGCGTTTACAGATTTGGAATGTTTAATTTTGAAGCCGGGATTTGTGATTCCCGAGGAATGGATCTTGATTAGAGCACTGAGAGTGAAGAACTCTTACGTTTTGGACATGAGGACAGTGGAAGCTGAGGAACACACCTGTCTTCTAACCAAGGCCTCTTCGAAGGATTCATTGTTGTGGCACAGGAGGATGGGTCATATTCATTTTAGGAAAATGAATTATCTGGTGAAACACAACCTTGTTGAGGGTATTCCTAAGCAAACCTTTGCTTTGGAGGATGATTGTGTGTTCTGTTTAAAGGGTAAACAGCACAAAAAGTTTCACAAATCCAAACAAGTTAATTCCATTGAAGCTCCTTTGGAATTACTTCATATGGATTTGTTTGGACCCGTTAGCACGAAGAGTATTGGGGGTAAGTCGTATTGTCTGGTAGTAACAGATGATTACTCTCGCTATTCATGGGTTTTCTTTTTGCGTACAAAGGATGAGACATCAGATCTTCTGACCTACTTTTTCGATCGTCTTGAGAACCTGTGCAGTTTGAAAATTAAAAGGATACGTAGTGACAATGGAACGGAATTCAAGAATAAATGTCTTGAACTATACTGTCTACGTAAAGGGATTGTTCATCAGTTTAGTGCAGCAAGAACTCCACAGCAAAATGGGGTTGCTGAGAGAAAGAATAGAACAATAATTGAAACTGCTCGCACTATGCTGTCGGATTCTCATCTGCCAATCACCTTCTGGGCAGAGGCAGTAAACACGGCATGTTATGTTCTTAACCGTGTACTGATGAACAAGAAAAGGAATAAAACTTGTTATGAGTTATTTAACAACCGGAAACCGAACCTTAAATTTTTGGAACCTTTTGGATGTCCTTGCTCTATTATGATAACGAAGGACAAGGTTTCCAAATTCAGTGAAAAGACATTTGATGGTCTATTTTTAGGTTTCTCAGTTAATTCTCGTAACAAGAGGGTCTTCAACAAGGATACTGGAAAGATTGAGGAACATTTTGAGGTAAAATGTTTAAAGTATACGGAGTCTCCTAAAGGAAAAGGTCCGGATTGGTTGTTTGAGTATGATCATTTATTTAACTCATTCAACCTTCCTAAATTAGTTGAAGTGGACCAAGTTGTAACTCTTCTTCATGGGTTACATCTTAGTTCGGATAACTCTTCATATACACCTTCTTCCAGTCTGTGTCTCCGGATACTATTCCACCTCACCATTCTTAATGTTCTTTAACATTTAAGAAATGCAAAATTGCAACATTTGGACGTTAAGTTGTGTCTTGAAACAACTAGGGAAATGATAGTACATTAGGATGCATGCTTGAACTTTAAAATTTTAAGTTTTATCCTTGATGTATCAGTAGGTTTATTTAGTATATGTTTCCCATATTCTTGAATGCATTAACATCATTATATGATGTATTGGTAGACATAACTTATACTTTTTTGAGCTATTAACAAAAACCCTTAAAATTGTGATTAATATCATCTGGTGTTTATCATGAGATGTATGACTTTCAGTCTTAATACCAAAATATCATCTTGACTTTCTTTTATTAAACTGAGATTTTATATGAAATACATTTGGGAATCTATACTACTGTGTTCCTTGTTGTATGAAAATACAGACCTGGTCTCAGCATGTATATTTTCAAAATTTTAAGCAAACTAAAGTCAATGAACTTTAAATATCTTATAAAATCAAAGATACATAATCTGGTCGCCAAAGGTTTGACCTAAGTTTGGTTTTGCTTTTAACCTTGAATCAAGTTAAGTCGCTTTGTTGTGAACTTACACAGACCTGTCACCGCTGACTTGATTCTTAAAAATGTTCACCTTGTATACTATCTCTAAGTTATAAAAGCTTAAAGATCATGTTTTGATACTAGGTGTATATCTCTGTTAAAACTATATGATATTATTCACATGCACAATAAATACCTTAGCTCCAAAATGCATTTGCTTTATGTTTAAGTGGATAAACAATACCAATAATCATTTTGTTGCAAAGTACAATCAAAATATGTTTTGCATCACTAAATGAATTTAAAGTCGGATCAATATACTGATAATCGAATCAAAATCTAAAATTTATTGTTCAATTCTGTTATCCTAATATGATTCCTAAATCAACCTACTTAATGTTGTCCCCAAAATTAAATTAAATTTAATTATTCTTTTTATTTTTATTATTTTAGTTTATATTAATTTGTTTTATTTTTTTAATTAAAATAGTTTAATTTTGTCACAATTTATTGTTTGGATTTGAGTCTATGCGATATTGTATGCGATATTACCTTTTGAAATTGATTTAATAGCGATATTGATTTCAATATCGCTATTGCAATTTCAATTTAGGCGATATTGCCTGCGATATTGCTATATCGCCTAGTGAGTCTGAATTGATGCGATATTGTATGCAAATTCTGTCATTTTTTTTGTTTCGTATTTTCGATCCATACTTCAATCTACTCACTTCTTGTTGATCACCCTTGTTTATCTCATCAATAGGTATGCTTCTAACGTTTTTCTTTTTTATTGTTGATGCTTGTTTGGCTAGTTTCAATTCGGGTTTAGTATCCATTTCGAATTTCATGTATTTCTCGATTGAACTGTAGTTAAAACCTATTTAGAAAGTATTTTTGTATTGCTCATTGCCTATGTGATAAGTTCTAACCCTTGGATCATCCGTTCATGCCATTTTTCGAACCTAGGGTTTTGTGCCGTATGAGTGTGATATTGTGGGGCGATATTGCAATATCGCCTAAGCGATATTGCAATGTCGCTCACATTTTTTATTTAAGCGATATTGTGACAATATCGCCTAAATCAATTTCAAATCCTGCGATATTAGAAGCGATATTGTGTAATGTCGCTAAAATTGGATTAATTTCCAAAAATTGCAAAATCTAAGCGATATTATTCAAATTATTTCTATTTAAGCGATATTGTTATAATATCGCCTAAATTGAATTTCAATTTAAGCGATATTATGTTCAATATCGCCTAAACCAAAATTGAATTGGGCCAGGCCCAAAACAGTTTGTGATATTGAGGCCCAGTTTTGTTTTCTAACTTATTTTTCTGGTCCGTTTTCATTAAAATCACTAACTGTTTTCGAGATTTGTGTTTTGTGTTAATTTTGCAGATATGGAAGACTTCGCGCAGTTTGATCTTAAATGTGACAATCGTCACAATATTACGGCTTTCTTGGATGATTCTAAGGAGTCGTCTGCGCCCTTCAGACCTTTGATTGCCTTCCTGCGCCGTTCGCGAATTCTTACGGCAATCACGGCGTCCGATACTATTTATCGTGATCACGTCGGGCAATTCTGGAGGAATGCATCTGCAAATTCCGCACTGGAGCATACCCGCCTTATTTCAACGGTGCACGGACGCGAAGTCATTATCTCTGAACAACTTATCAGAGATGTACTTCGATTCAACGATACTGCTGATATGCCGATTCTCTTCTCAAATGAGTTTATCGTTGGGGCGATGACGCGTATGGGATATGCTGGTCCACATTCGGATCAGTATCGCAAGGGAAATCTGACGCGTGTCTGGAGGTGGCTTATGCACATTTTTATCTTGTGCCTCTCCAATCGCAAAGCTGGGTACGATGGTGCTAGCTTTCGCACGGTCTCTGCAATGCTCGCCCTTATCTACAACAAGCCCTATAACTACTCTGGTTATATCTTCAGGGCTATGGTCAACAATGCACAGCTTGGAGACAACCGTTGGTACATGTACCCTCGGTTTATTCAATTATTGATCAATCGAGAGCTCCCGGGTCTGGCAACTGATGCCACCCGTGTTTATCGTCAAACCCCGATGTCTAATCGGATCTTTGGGGTAATGAGCTCAAATGGCAAAGGGGTTCCGATTTCCCCTGATACCCCTCTTTTCGGTCATATCGTTGACCCGAATTATCAGCCGCCGGCGAACGAGGGATATCTTGATCCCGTTGCCTCTCCACCAGTTTTGGAAAATCTTGCCGATGTTCCCGTACAAGCTGCGGAAGACCCTTTGGAGGGTATTTTTGTCGATGTTGATGTGCAGGGTCAAGTACATACCTCACATGACAACATTGAAACTTCTGAGGGGTCCACTGACTCCGATTCTTCTGAGCCTGAGCCTGCAAGCGGATTCACTGACAGTGACTCTGAGGGTTTAGTTCCGCCACCTCGCGAAATTGAACATATCAGGCGCACTAACTCTCGGAGATATTTAAGAATACAGAGAAGAATAGCTGCCGGCAAGAAGCACGTACCGCAGAAAGATAAGCGGGTACGTGACTCTTCTGAAGATTCTGACGAGTTTGTACCTCCACCGCCAAAGAAATCTAAGGCAGCTCGTCTGGTCTCTTCCTCTTCCACGCCTCTGGATACACCGCGGGTTGCTACCCCTGTAAAACCGCATCCCTCGGTTATCCAAGAACTGATACAAAGGCTGGATACCATGCAACATACCCTGGATGCTCAAGCTGTCGTCATCCAAGTTCAAGCTACAAGAGTTGAAGCTGTTGAAAAAGAAAATGCGGAGCTTAGGTCTAGGGTTGTTCTTTTGGAGTCACAAGTGGTCGTTTCGGGGGAGATAGGTGATAGGGAAAGACCAAATGTAACTCCCCCTGAAACAGAAAATGTATTGAATCAGGTAATGAAACGGCACCACGTTTAGATTATTTCTCGTTTGAGGAAATACCTGGACAACCAAGACCACTGGCTGTTGACTACTCGGATGCAGATTTGACTTATCTTGCACGAATGGTCAACAGATCTGAGTTTGAAAGGGAGGATACACCAGAAGCAGATTTAGATTGTGAGACTGAAGATGAAGCTTTCGATGAAGATGAATTTTATTATGGTGCTCCCATTGTTGAGTCTGATTCATCCGAAGAAGAAGATGATGAATCAACTGATGACTCGACGGAACCTCAGGCTGAAATGCCTGAATCTCCAAAGGTTCCTGAAACCGCTGAAGAAAGAGCGGCTCGTCTGGCTTCCTGGTGGCCACAAGGAAAAGAAAAGATTGCACCTGTCACGTGCAAGTCTTATAAGGTTAGGGGAAGATATAAAGGATTAATCAAGAGCTGGAAGGTTCTGGACTCGAGGTTCGCAATCAAGAGAACCGATGGCGTTCAGTATTTCAAGTTCTCATTCAAGAAACTGAGCTCCCTGCCTAAAGGAGAATTAAATAGGCTTGCTCAGTTACAGCTGATAAATCCAGACAGAAATACTCGTGCAGACTTCATCCAGAGTACAATTCAAAGAGAAATCCGTACTAAGAGATACAGTTTTATAAAGCCGACGTTGGGTAAACGAATCTATTACAAGAACCGGCTAGATCCTGCTACAAATCAGCCTTTAATCAGAATGCGCAATCCTAAAGCTGATTGTGTAAAGAGGATCGTTCTGGAATCAGTTCCCCTAAATTTTCTAAGAAGATTTCACTATTGGGAATTTGACAGCCAGACTGGAGAAGCTGTACTGGTATTTGTGCCAGAAAGTGTTGAACCTGAGAAGACTTCTCTCTATGGGTTGAAAAAGACGCAGTTTAGAGTTTTTGATCCTATGAGCTTGATAAATCTATCAAAGGAGGATATGAGGAAGCTGTTCGACAACAAGATAAGGTATTACAGAGGTAATCCGACGAATGAAAAGCTTGCTCAACAATTCCAAAGAATTGACGATATCTGCGTCACCCATGGAATCCACGCGGGTGGAAAATTTCCCGCTGGATGGGTTTGAAGACTGAAACCTTTTGAAGACCAAGCTGAAGACACGGGGGAGTTTGTTGGTGCATTTAGTGTGTCTGTCACTTGGTCTAAGTTTCGAGTTGTAATTTTTTAGGTCAACTTCTGATTCATGCGATATTGTCAATATCGCTCAAGCGATATTGTCAATATCGCTCAAGCGATATTGTCAATATCGCCTAGTTGCCTAAAATAGATAATTATATAAATTTGTTTAGGGTTTCATTTGTCAACAGTTCAGTTTTTGCTATTTTCGGCTTTTGACATCAGATAATCTCTGTAGCCTCTGTGATTTTCGTGATCAAGTAATAGCAACTCATTTATGTGTTAAAACAATTCTTGTGTTTTGTTTTACATTTGTCTATTAAACGTTCAAGCATAATCTATTGAATTCCGCTCTTTAGATTGTGTAATATTGATTCAGTGTGTAAGGTCAGCCCTTCTGGGATCCTACAGTATGATTCTGGTTCGATCGATTCAACAAGATGACAATTATATATTATTAGTTTTATTAAAATACATAAAAATAATGAAAAATACAAATAAATACAATAAAAATATTAAAAAGTTTCATAATAGTCTTTTCAAGTAAGTTTAGCAACTTTAATTTTATTTTTACTCAAAAACAGTACTCAATCTAATATAAACAAAGTTTAAGATTATAAAAATAAGTAAATTAGACCAAAACCAATTTTTTAAATTTGGTTCGCCGATTTAATCTAGTTAAATTGAAAAACTGATCGACTTACACCGGTTCATAAGTCATAAGAAAGTTGATTTATAACAGATTGATGACCGCTCAATTTCTGATCTGACCAACTGAGCCGGTCAGTTAAATCGATCTTTAGACAATTATTGTAACTTTACTTTTGGACCCTTAGACCACTTGCAGTCATAATACCCGTACTTAGCCGTTCTCATTGCCACGTCAGCCATGACAGCTCACGACTGAAAACTGACCACAGCTCCCGACGGACAACTAGGACCCACTATTTTCATTATTTATCATTTTTCTTAAAAATAAATTTACTTTTAGTTAAATAAAAAAAACTATAATTAATTTAAAAATTACTTATTAATTAATAAAAAATCATTTAAAATACAAAAAAAAAATACATATGTCATATAAAAATAAAAGCGTTATAATATTAAAAATAAAAGCGTTACAATACTAAAAATAAAAACGTTACAATACTAATAATAAAAACGTTACAAAGTTGGCTGGAAGCGTCCAAATGTGCTCGGTGAGGTCGGTTCGTAGTTTGTCGTGCACATCTTTATCGTGTAGTTCTTTTATTCTTGCACTACGCGATGCGAATCTTTGTCTAAACCTGCCTCGGACCAAGTTAGCCGGATCGGCGAGACACTCTTCCTCAAGCGGACTTATTGAAAATCTGTTGTCTTCTACAATCAGGTTGTGCAATATCACACAAGTGTACATGGTTCTCCTAATCTTGTTCACACTCATTGCTTTGGCAGGAGCCTTTACTATTCCCCACCTACCTTGAAACACACCGAATGTTCGCTCCACATCCTTTCATGCACTTTCTTGGAATCTTTTGAATTTTTGTCGCTTCTCGTCAGTAAGACACGAATATGCCTTCATCAGCGTAACCCAATCTGGATAAATACCATCGGCGAGATAATAACCTTTCGTGTAATGAGTTTCATTCACATCAAATGGTGCAGGTGGACCGGTGTCGTTTTTGATGTCGTCGAACAACGGAGAATTGTTTAAAACATTGATGTCGTTGTTCGAACCAACTGCAACAAAATATGCATGCCATATCCACGTATCGGTTGAAGCCACTGCTTCAAGCATAATTGTCAGATGCTCGTGATCACCTCTTGTGTACTGCCATTTCCATGCATTTGGACAGTTCTTCCACGGCCAGTGAATGCAGTCAATGCTGCCGAGCATTCCAATGAAGCCATGTTTGTCTTCATGTGCTTTGTATAACCGAGCAATATCACTAGCATTCGGCCTTCTAAAATACTCTACCGAATACATATCAAATACATACTTACAAAAGTTGTTAAGACAATCAGCTGACTCCCTTTCAGCCATTTGTTAGCATTCATCACACATATCCGGAGACGTCCCATATGCCAACTGTCGTATGGCAGACGTGCACTTTTGTAACGGAGTAAATCCTAGCTGACCAGTTGCATCTTCACGTTGTTTAAAATACACAAAATGATCGGGGATAGGTTCAACAGAATAACTAGTAATATCAGCGACTATCCGGATAAACAACTCTCGTTGCATTCGAAAACGCCTTTTAAAAATGTTAGGAGGATACTTCGGATTATTACAAAAGTAATCCTCCTCCAAACGTCGTCCGGCACCTTCCCGATCGCTTTATATATACGTATGTGTTAAACGCGGACGTGAACTTTCGGCTTCGGTTGGTTGTTTTTCTTCCTCGACGTATTGTTGCAAAATTGTAACTAGTTCGTCGTCCTCGAAAGAAACGTCAAAGATACGATTAATACGATTAAGTGCTTCCATTTTGATGCTAAATTGGGTGTGAATTGTATGAATTTTTGGTGTGTTAATTGTATGAATTTTTGGAGAGAATTGTATAAAATTTGGGTGTGAATTGTGGTGTGTGAAAAAGTGATATAGTTGTTGTGTATATATAGGTAAATAAAAAGTAAATAAAAAATAAAATATACTTTTTTTTAGCCGTTGGACAGCCAATGGATATATATATATATATTTTGAAAAGTTACCGTTAAAGTAAAAAAACAAAAAAAAAAAGAAGTTTTTTTTTTATTTTAATCGATAAAATAATGAAATATATTCGTGGGTCCCACCAAAAATCGTCCTGGGGTCGTGCTGTGGAGAACGAGGACGGGACACGATGGCCACCACGGACCACTGCAAATGGTCTTAATACTACCTTTAATTGTTACCTTTATCCCTTTCACCATTATTGGCCCATGAAAGTATAGATGTCAAAAGAGACTTTCGGCGCTTTTTCGTTTCTAGGTTTCCACTCTCAATCTTATGAACGAGTATCTTTGCTCGCATCATTAGGATGAAATTTTTAATATAAATACCTTTTGACATATATAAAATAAATTAGATCTAAATATTTAATTTTTTTCAAATGAATTAATCCTTATTTATTTAAAAACTTTAATACATATTTATATTTAACAACATCATGAGACATTATTCCAAGCCCACCTATTAATTGTCATCGTTCAATCACTTCCTTTTTCATTAAGTGATTGTTTTGGTATATTTATTGATAAAATAAATAATAAATTTTAATTATAATAAAATTAAAAATATTTTAATGACATAAAAAATTAATAATACTATAATAGACAATAAAATTTATCACGATTTAGAATAATATTTAAGGTTAACAGATAAGAAAAATTAAGTTTAGGGAAATTGTCCGTTTTTGTCCCTGTGATAGTCGCGTTTTGACAGTTTTATCCTTTTTCGAGTTTGATCAATCTTTTTGTCCTACAGGTTGGTATTTTCTCCAGATTAGTCCAATTTTCTAACTTTCGTTAAGTTTCTCCGTTAAATCTTGTAAAATGACCTAACTACCCCCGTCTTCTTCCTCAAACCCTAATTTTTATGTCCTCAATTACCATCTAAACAATCAACACAACATCATTTACAAACTCAGATTATCTCAAATTATCGGTACTACAAAACAACAATTGAAATTGCACCACCAAAATATGAAATTCCTACACACATATATCGAAATTTAGGAATTAAAAAAACAAGAAAAGAAAGCAAGATCTAGAATCCAATAGCAACAAATATTGAAGAACCTACAACTAAAAAAAGTGAGAACCTGCAACTAAAAAATCAAAGCCACCTCCATAGTTAATCCTTCTAACCGACCACCCAGATTCACTAATTTCCACCATATCCAATCACTTTTCAAGATTTACTTCCATTATTTGTATCATCCAACTTTTAAACACAAAGCCTAACACACTGGATCAAAAATAATTCCATCGGATCCAGGTTCGTCGAAATCCTCGATTGGTTGTTTCGCTATTTTGCAACTCGTCGTCAGATGTGGGATGATACTTGGGTTCTCCTAATCTTTCTGCAACTCTAGTTTCGCCGGAAAAGAACCGCAGTCATCGACCACCAATTTTCGACGAGATCAGTCCGAGATCGGAGGAATTTCAGCCGCCTCTAACCGCCACTGAACTTTGACGAGATCTGTGCTCTTTACTTGTTTTTGGGCAAAGGTTTCGGCCCTTACCACTACCTTTCAGAACCGTTGGGAACCATCAAAGTTTTTCCCGATCAAGATCGAGTACCATCGAGATCCAGGTCTAAAAAGGGTATGGTTGTCGATCGGGTACATAATTTGTGGTGGTTTCGACCAATGAGAAGTGTGGCTAGAGTTGTTGAAGGCAACGATAACGACGGTGGTAGATCGCTGGAGAAGAAAGGGTACGGTTGTCGATGGGGGTGGGGGTGACTGAACTAGTTACGGGTTGGAAAAGGGGTGATAAATAAATTAGGGTTAGGTTTTTTTAAGGTGAGGAAGTTAGGGTTTGGGGAAAAGAGGGCAGAGGCAGAAAGAAAAGATGAAAGAAAGGACATTTAGGTCATTTTACAAGATTTAACGGAGAAACTTAACGAAGGTTAGAAAATTGGACTAATCTGGCGAAAATACCAACCTGTAGGACAAAAAGATTGACCAAACTCGAAAAAGGATAAAACTGTCAAAACGCGACTATCACATGGACAAAAACGGACAATTTCCCTTAAGTTTAATACATATAAGTATGTTACCCAATATAAAACATATCTACAATAGTAAATACATGTTATTTGTAGTTTAGATCAACAATAGTATGCAAAACTAAATAAAATAAATGTTATATTATATTAAGGAAATTAGTTTATTTTCAAACTCGAAGTATAAAACTTTTAGTTAAATTTTTCTGAAGGTCCACAATGCATTTTTTATGTGGTATTTCACTCTTTTTTTTGTTGAAAGCCCCTTTCTGAATTTGTTATATAAATATTTATATTTTAATAAACTTTATGTTAAATTGCTAAAATAAAGTTAAAACCTTTTATGTAAAATTTGTTAGAGTAAAAACTGGTATAATATGTAATTTTCTTTAATGATATTTTAAAACATTCATACTTAAAATTTACCATGATCAACTAACTTTACCTTTCAAAATTATATTTTCAAATACAATACATCAAATCTTCAACCATTTTTCCATTTATATCATGCAATTTATCACTTTAAATAAATAGCATATTTGTAGTTCGTATAATATCTTTAAACTCCAAATAATCAACAAATATTATAAAAACGAAATTACTCTGTAAAACAAACATTAGTAAAAGTTGTAAAATAGACGAAATGATTCACGACCAATAATAAAGATAAACCTTAATGAAACATATATTGTCAAAGTAATTTTATTTAAAATGTAAAATATTTTAAAAATTTAAAGAATATATTTTGTAGAAAGGTGTAGCTTTGTAATAATAAGATATAATAATTATTATTACGACAATGATAACGATCACTATTCATTGAATAGTGATTTAGTATCCTGAAAAATGCTCTGATTCTAATTTATCCTAACTAACGAAAGCCTATCCTTGTAGATTTATTTGCTTAATGAACTTTTGTTTAACAAATAATAATTAGTGTTGTAATTTATATCAATTAGCAGGAGTGCGTTTAAGGGGGAAAGAAATTTTGGTGATAAATGGGAGAAGGGTTTTTGTCCATTAGATATGTGTAGGATCCTGGGGTCTGGATCTACGAGATATTCAAGTATAAACAAGTGCGGAATCCTTGAATATACCTAACGATAATCAACAATTTATCGCGAATATGTAAAGAACACTAATAAACACGTCTTTATTGAATATAACCAATCTTTACATTCAATCAAGACTAAACCCTCAATACAAACGTTTTCTCTCTCACACAAGACAACTGAAAATCTGCTCTCCAAAACTTATTACTAAATTCGTACGAACATGGACATATATTGAGCTCAAGTTCGTATGGGCTGGGCCCTACGAACTTAGCCCATGTCCAGGCCCATACGAACTTAGGTACGAACTTAGACAAGTTCGTATGTCTAAGTTCGTATGTCCTAAGTTCGTATGTATCTAAGTTCGTACCTACTTTAAGTTCGTACGAACTTACATACCCACTTAGACAAACTTAAACATTTACAATTACAAAGATAAACAAAATGACTAATTACGAAACTAGAAGCTGTTGTCACACAAAGATGTACCAACAATATGAGAATCAATGGCTTAGATCATTTTAACCCCTTGAAGGGCAAAAGTGTACTTTTAACTCATTTGGAAAAAAAAAAAAAAAAAATGAAATCAATTATTCAATGAATGCAAAAACCATTCTGCATATTCAGGGAAACTGAATCAATTTTTTGCATCCAAACTATGTTTCCATATCAATCCAATTAATCCGATTAACTCATATCATTGAACTACATGTGACAGGTACCACCAACTCGGATGATGAACATTGTAGGTTGCTAAATAATGTGTCATAATTTTTGGCTTAAACTGTGATTCATGTGTAAGTGTGATTAAACTGTGATTTAGTAACATATTATGTGTTTCAAAAACTGAAAATTCAGTAACATATGAATGTGATTAAACTGTGATTCAGAAATCTGATATGATTTAGTAACTGTGCTTCAGAAATTTTTGGGTTAAACTGTGATTCAAAAATTATGTTGTGTTTGTGATTCATAATTCATGATTCAGAAATTTGTAGATTGTGTTTTCCCCTCAAGGTTATTATAACACCCCTCGATTTACTCAATATTAAAAGTGACATTTGACTCGGAAGCGATGGATAAAATAACATTATATATATTATATTACAAAAGGACCATAACAATTTCGCGAGTTTTACAACATTTAACTAATTTCCAAAAGCAAAACATATATAGTTGTTATATAAAATCTGCATACATGTTAACTAACAAAACATCTATACATATATCAGAGTTATAGCACGTGTCAAACATTCCTTCCCATAGACCATCTTCTTGCCCAACCCACAAACTTATACATAACCTGCATGAAGAGAAATGGTGGGATTAGCACGAAGCTAAGTGAATGAATGTACAACTAATAATTCAACTTAGCATAACAATCAGTTTACATTAAGCTCCGAAAAACACATAATCTCAAGAGGATCGGTGGTTACTGAGGAACCCTACAGCCGCGGTGGCCCTCAAGTAACGCTTATCACAATCTGTATTGGCCCATACAAGATTTACCGATAACTTGGTACTAATAAACAACAACACAAATTCCAGCAACAACACATGTCCATGGAACCTGTGTTGATCACTAATAGTAACTAAGTCCAATCACCATTGACCTCTGAACACACAGATGCCCGAAGGCCACATATATAACAAGTAGATACATAATCACATATCAGACTAAACTGTCTATCAATATCTACGTTACTTGTTGTAACCACACCATTACAACTAAATCAAATCATGAGTTGCAGATCCACCCACCTGACTTATCTAAGTCCACACTCAGAGATCTTATGTTATTGAGTCTTCTGCTGATCTGAGAATATAATAATTAAGAAGTTAGCAACTATTTCCATAATTGTATAACACATTTCACTACTCAGTATCCAAATTATAAACAATTACAAGTAGCAATTATCAGTTATAACCACTCTACAATTATCAATTTATATCAAGTTATAACGATTCATTTATACTTATACACTTTGAATTTAGCAAAATAAAACTTTCAGAATCATGTCTAAAAATTCTCAGTTCGCAGGAACAGTTCAGTTCGCAGTTCAGTTCAGTTCGCAGGAACTCAGTTCAGTTCGCAGAACTCAGTTCGCAGGAACTCGGTTCAGTTCGCAGTTCAGTTCAGTTCGCAGAACTCAGTTCAGTTCGCAGTTCTGAGTTCATGCTGCGAACTGAACCGCAGAAACCCCAAAAACCGAACCATTTCACTCACTAACACAAAAACTCAGTTTCCTATCAATCTAACCAAATTTCTCACATCTCTAATACATCAAGTAGCATCATATAACATCATTCAAACATCAATTACACACTCATTTCAAAGATTTACCAAATTTCAAGTTTATAATCAAAATAACAAAATGCTTACAATTAGGAGTAAGAACAAGCTGATGATGATGACAAGTAAAACAAGGAATCACAACAGATACAATAACACAACTCAATTAAATGTTAAATTGGGTGATTAATGATTTTAGGAAGAAACTTTGAGAGAATTGGAAAGAAATGTGTTGATGACAAATGAGATGAAAAGGATGAAGTTGGTGATTTATATCACCTACCAACTCAAATGTTTGTTAATTTTAATCCCTTGTTTGGCTTATTGTCTGGAACCTGAAAACCGTTTTGCGAGACAAGTTATTTTATTTTACCGATAACTATTTAAATTTAAAACTATTAATATTCTACCTGACACAATTAACTATTCGACCTTGATCTAACTTTCCTATCTAATAGACATATTAATATAATATAAAAATTATAATTAAGTATAAAAATTAATGAAATTATCAGATTACCCCTAGGCCATCAGAGTGAGTGTTACAGTTATTGTGTGTTTGTGATTCATGATTCAGAAGTTTGCTATGATTCATAAATATAATATTATTAAGAAATCATGGTGTGATTCATACATTTGTTATGATTCAATAATTATGGTGTGTTTGTGATTCATGATTCATGATTCATGATTCAAAAGTTTGTTATGATTCATATATATGCTATGATTGAAATTATGGTGTCTTTGTGATTCATAATTCATTATTTAGAAATTATGGTGTGATTCATACATTTGTTATAATTCAGTAATTGTGGTGTGTTTTTTATTCATAATTCATTATTCAAAAATTTGCTATGATTCATGATTCTGGTTTATTTTTAGGATGGATGAATGTCATTGACCCATGAATCGCATTTGTTCTCTTATTGCTTTTCCGAATCACATCATTTGTTATCTGCATCACTGTATAAGTTAGTAGAATCATAGTTATAATTTATCTGAATCACTTCATTAACTATTTGAAAGTTATGAATCACAAACACATCATAATAATTTGAATCACTATGTACATACTGAATCACAGTTTCATAAATTGAATAAGCAAACACTGAATCACAGTATTCATGAACATACTTGATTTTGTGAACATTGATTGCTGAAAGTTATGAATGTCGGGTATTACATGTTCTGACTCATAGTAGGTCGCTAAATTATGTGAATTATATGGCTAATTTATGGGATTCATATTTTGTTTCATTGAATACATGTGACAGGTAACACCAACTCGGATGATGATTTTATTATTTCACCACCAAATGAATCATGGAATCGAAAACAACAAAATGAAGTTGATAGAAATAAGGAAAAGATCCAACACAAGGAAAAGGTAGAAAAGGTTAATCGAGAATCAATTTATAAACTTTAGTGAATTTTCTAAATCAAAGTGTAAATCTTCCGAATCACAGGGTTATCTCACTGAATTAGTAGTCTAATATAACTGACAAATTAGTAACAACACCAAAAATAAGTACAACATGTAACCAACACCCGAATATTCTCAAAATAATATACATAAAGAACACATAAAATTTACAAATTAAATTGTTGCATGATCCGACTATTGAGTAGAGATAGAATCCTCAGCATTCATTTGGCTATTTATCTTCTCCACAAGCTTTCATTCCTTTTTGTGCACGTGTTGAGAACATGCAGTTATTATAGTAGTCCAACAAACAACATCACGTTTTCGCATCTTATCAAACACACGAAATGCCTCATCCAGGTAACCACATTGTACATAAAAATAAACTATAATACTTTTTGACAATCACATTACCAAAATCTGGCATCTTGGAATTCTACCGAATCCTACTATTGACAAAATCCATAAATCATCTCAACGCCTTGTCTTCAAACCCGTATTTCAAATACCCACCAAACATTGCAGTCGAAGTAACAACATTTATCTCAGGCATTTCATCGAACACCTTTCTTGCATCTGTCAAACAACCCATTCTCAAATACCCACTAATCAAATTGTTATCAAGAAACAACCTAGAATCCCCCCAACACTTTGTAACTACACCGTTTAACATTTTAACTTCTTTGATCCGTCAAACACCCCATTCTCAAACACCTTTCATTGATGTTCATGTGTACTGTGTTTGGGTTTCTTCAAGGATTTATGGTTATGGTTTAAAGAAGTGTGAATATGAATATCTACGATAAGTGCTGGCGGTGGTGGTTATAATTGATTGGAAGTGAGATTTAAAGGAATTAGTGTTATTGTTGATAATCTCTTTGGGAACAGAACCCGGGGTGATTAAATTCGTGGGATAGTTGCCAATATTCTTGGAGACTTAGGGTGCGTTTAATTGTAGAAAAAAGTGGCTCTTTTCTAGAAAAATTTTCTAAGAAAAGTGGAAAAATAGAAAATGCATTCAAAATGGGTATTTTCAAATGAGTTTTCTGAGATAATGGAAAAACCATTTTTCCATGTTATAACTAGGAAGTGAAAAACAAAGATTTTCACTTTTCACTTTTTTCCTTTATATTACTCCCTTGACTTTTCTAAAATTTTTCAAAACCTTTTAATCTTAACTAGTTTTGCAAAATGGAAAATGCAATAACATTTGAACACATTTTCTAAATTTTCATCATTTTTCTAAGAAATAAAAACTCTTATCATTTTTTAAAAAATTAGAGATGAAAAATTGTAGAAAATTTTCTACAATTAAACACACCGTAGTCTCCCACAAATAAGGCAACATAATTGTCAAAATTAAAGATATCTAATTTAATAATATTTATTAAATTATAATTTACTATAGTAGTCTTCTACAAAAAAAAAATTTCTCCCTTATCCCTTATAATTTTTTTCTTTTCGATCCCCTTCCTCAATTAGCAAATCTTGAAAATATAATTTTAACCTATACTCGTTGAATCGGAAGTGAAAATGATCATTACACTTTTGGTCTATTTTTCGGACAAAAATATGCATAGAAAGTAAGTTTTCACACTGAATCGTAGGTGAAAATGATCTTTGCACTTTTTGTTTATTTTAGAACAAAAATATGCGTAGAACTAATAAGCTTCCGCACCAATTTTCGGTGCGTAGATTACAATCTATTTTTCGCACCTTTTGTTAACCAGCTTTTTCGCACTTACAAATGTAACATTTTATCCAAAGTTTTTGCACCTAAAGATGCATAGACTTGTTTAGTTTATTCGCACTCAAAAGAACGTAAAATTTATCACTTTCTACTCGCTTTAAAGTGCGAAATAATGTTATACGGCTTATTCTAACGCGTTCTATTACGTGCGTATCTACGCCTAAAAAAGTACAATTATACAGCCTCGTGCGACCCACCTCAAGTTCACATTTACAGTTTTACACCACCTACAGCTACCACATTAATTCACAACCACGTGCTTTATTTAAATAAACATTTACACATCTAAATTGGCAGTGATTCGTTTTTGACTTTTGTACCATTAACTTCGGGACCCTTGCGCGAAATTGTATAATTTAGAATAACATACGTGAAATTGCAAAATATAAAAGGTTATACATAAATTACCTCTCATCTCCACTACCTTATAAACCCTTCCACTGAACCAAATAAGATGGATTGTCTGGGATATAATTGCTTGATTATTTTCTTCTTTCACATGAAACCTTGATTAATTTAAATTAGTTTCACATATCACATCACGATAACAATCATTAGAAGGTACAAAAACTTCGAAGATATATAAGGCAGAGAACTACTATTTACACATCTATAGATCTACATATACATCTCAATCATCTGTATAATTGTCATCTTTTTTGTTTGTAGTATTTTTCATTGTGTACTTTTTTTAATTGCAAACCCCTTATTGCAGTCAAATTACGTTTTTCATTTTTTATATTATAAAATATTATAGTTTTAATTTTTTTTTAATGTTTTTTATTCAAATCATATTTTTATAAAATAATAAGTTTTTTTAGTAAAATTTATTTTTTATTAATTTATTTTGTTTTTTATATATGTCAATTTTTTATGAATAGTTGTTTTTATAAAAAAATCTTTTTCGATAAAATCTATATTTTTATAAAAACTCTTCAATGTTTATAAAAGTTTTCATACTTTATAGATATTTACAAGCATAAAAGATAAAATATATATAAAGAAAAAAAACAAAGAAAAAAACATTGATTGATTAATTGATTTCATAGTGGGTGCATTCAGAAATCCTGCCCTGAAAAGTATTGTGATATTTTTATGTTAAACTCATAGTACTTGATAATTTAACTAAGCATTTGTTATATTGTTGGGTTTGATCGAATATAGGTTTAAAAGAAAAAATTCGAGAGAAAATATATATGATAGTCATGAAAAAATGTTTGTATTAAAAGTTGGTGTTGAATTTGTATATAAAAATGAAATAAATAAAAAATAAAAAATACAAAAAGAAGGGAGATAAAGAGTGGGAAAAGTATAAGAAAGAGCGATGCGACTAAAATGTTGCAAAAGGGAGATAAATCCGTCCCTTTATGTGGGTTTAGCGGAAGCCATTCGAGGTTTAAATCAATTACTTAAAACCTTACCCTCATACCAGACACATGTTTTTATTCCCTAACTCAAAAACCAAATCCTAAACCCTCAAAACAAATGACACCTAATTAATACAAAATTAGTACATTTCATAACTGTAATTAATGAAGCTTAACATATACGATTGTGACATAAGTTAGCTGAACCATTTTAATATTTTGAAGTTGATTTAGTTATTACACACAATGTGTATGGTAAATGGACTTGGCATTTATGTAAACACATCGTTCATCTTTGTCCTCTCTTAAGCCACCGGCGTTTTGGAAAAACAATATTTCAAAACATCAACTTTCATTCGATACAAAGTCCACACAGAGATTCTATATACACTTAATTATTACCTTTTTTGTCAAATAGATCCTACCACCTTGCTCTCAAATATAAAGACAACCACATAGCTAAGTACCTAAGAAAAAGTCGATCAACGAAACATCGATCAATGACAATACTATCACTGAGCACGTCATCGGTCATGGACATGGTGGTCCCTTCTTCACATAGAACACATCGGCCTTGGATTGTTGGTTGTTGCATGGGGCAGTTTAAACCTTGGGCCCCTCGCGTGGGTAAGCTTTTTGGATCAATTCATTTGCATAACTCTATATAATCGTGCGAGTTGGGTGATATATGATGAGTCGAAACCAAAATTTCATATATTACCGTATAGAAGTTATAATATATTTATATACTCCTAAAAGATCAGAACTTCATATACGTCCATCCAAATCATTTTTGTCATTTCATAACAATAAGAAACTCAAATTTATATAATGTAAATCTAAAAGATATCACATATATCGATAATTATGTAAGAGGTTAATTATAATCAGATTGCTGGGTATATTTGATTTTAATATTGGCTTGATATTGAATAACTATTTAGCAGGTTGTGTCCTGGTTACA
This sequence comes from Logfia minima, assembly GCA_963921325.1. Taxonomy (NCBI): domain Eukaryota; kingdom Viridiplantae; phylum Streptophyta; class Magnoliopsida; order Asterales; family Asteraceae; genus Logfia; species Logfia minima. Next base: position 17,181,654 of record OY992770.1, read on the forward strand.
TGGGTCAAAGGTACTGTAAGGGTGTTATGGTCGGGTTATTCAACATGAATAACCAAATGGATCGTGTTTGGGTAGGAAGATTCCAACCCGAACCCAACACGAATTGCCACCCATAGCAACATATGTAAATACATGCCACTTGGTTTACCCATATTTATAGGCTATAGCTTGACACTCAGTAAATATATGTAGTCATAGCTTGCCAAAAAAAATTGGACTTTTTGGACTGAACGTCAAAAGAAATGTTGAGGGACTGTTTTCGTAAATCTGTATAAACCACAAGCACCATTTATAGAATTTACTCTCCATCTTTTTTTTTTTCTTTTTTTCTTTTTTTTGTATGCAGCTTCTTCAAATGATGGACAAGCTAATCCAAATGCTCAGGTATGACTAATTAACTTCTCTCATGTCATTGATGAACACTTGAAATAATAATATGATATTATATCTCTACAAACGGTATGCAGAGAATTGATATGACCAAAGAACGTATCCGGAAACTGTTTGGCAATGTGGACCTTTCTGTTTCTTCATATGACACAGCCTGGGTAGCCATGGTCCCTTCTCTATATTCACCCAGGTTCCCTTGTTTCCCTGAGTGTCTTAAGTGGTTAATGGATAATCAGCTTAACGATGGCTCGTGGGGTCTTATTCATAAACATCCTAGGTCGATTAAAGATGCTCTATCTTCAACATTAGCATCTATAGTTGCATTAAAACGATGGAATGTTGGGGAAGACCAAATTAACAAGGGTATGCATGTAGTTGTTTGCTCTTTCCAAGCTTGCTTGCCTTACAGCAAATAAAATTTATAATAGGCAAGAAGCTAGAAATTACAAAACATTATGAATAAACCCGAAGAAATTCACCAAACCTAAAGCAAGATCATTAACCTACACCTTATACTAAGAAAAAACAATACCTAAGTGTTTCATTACCACAAAAAACCACTCAACCAAATGATTCATAAGAAAAAAACCTAAGCAGAGTGACTGGATACTTCTTCATATCTTCATTAGATATAAAAAAGTCAACTGTTTTTGCAGGTCTATGTTTTATCGAGTCAAATTTTGATTCAGCTACTGACAAAGATCAACCATCTCCATTTGGATTTGATATCATATTTTCTAGTATGCTTGAGTATGCAAAAGACTTTAACATAATGCTCCCTTTCAAAGAAGAAGATTTGAGTTTTATGATACATAAAAGAGAAACAGAGCTGAGAAGGTACGTATGGTTATTTTTAGCACATAATGCTAATCCAATATAATTCCAATGTTTGGGTGTTGTTTAAGTGATCTTAATAATGATTAGAAATCTGTTGTAACCTTCTTCAAAAGTCGGTACATACGAATTAATCTCTATATAATTATTTCATGATGTAGATGTGATTCAAAAGAGATGGAAGCGTACTTCGCATATATTTCTGAAGGACTCGGCGATTTCTATGACTGGAACAGAGTGAGCAAATATCAACTGAAGAATGGTTCTATTTTTAACTCACCCTCAGCAACAGCAGCTGCTCTTATTCATCATGAAAACGCTGGTTGTTGTGACTATCTAATTTCACTCTTGGACAAGTTTGGCAATGCAGGTACTCAATAACTTCATATTCATCCATATCCTATATATATGCATGAGTCTTACATTATGCAAATTTAACAATTATTTAACTGCTCTGGGTGAATCTCAGTCCCGACAGTTTACCCTCTTGATTTATATGTCCGGCTTTCCATGGTTGACACACTTGAAAGATTGGGAATCTCTCGGCATTTTAGTATTGAAATCCAAACTGTTTTAGATGAAACATACAGGTAAGCAGTTACTCCTTTGTATTAAACTATTTAACTGGGATATTGTCGTACTTGTTATTAGTTAGAAATGTGACATTTGCCACAAAATTAGATGTTGGCTGCAAAGGGACGAGCAAATATTCATGGATATCGTCACTTGTGCACTTGCCTTTCGGTTATTAAGGAGAAATGGTTATAAAGTTTCCTCAGGTATATATCCCAAATAAAGATTAGTCATTTTCCCTAATTCTAGATTATCTTTTTATTTTAACCACTTGGCTTGTGGTATATATAGATCCATTGTCTGAGATTACCAAAGAAGGGGCTTACTTGAATTCACCTGTCAAAGACGACGTATATACAGCTCTTGAAGTATCTAGGGCATTACAGAATTTATATCAAGAGGAATTGTCTTTTGGAGAACACAAATTTACGTCTGCTGATTTCCTTAAGCTTAAAGTATCCACTGATTCAAACAGGCTATCTGAATATATTAACAAAGAGGTGCTAGCTCCCTTTTAAGTATAAAATAACTAAATCTCTCTCTTTTCATGTTTGATGGATTGAGTTGATTATTAATCAGATGGATGATGCTCTTAAGTTTCCCTTCTATACGAGTTTAGAACGTGTGTCAACTAGAAGAAATATACAGAATTACATTTTAAATGATACAAGAACTTTGAAAGCTACATATCGGTGAGTTTTGGCTTTCAAGTCTTTAAAAATATTCACTTGTAAGAATTTAAATGTTACAACTCCATAATTCTGAATACCGTACTTTATAATGCCAGTTCATCAAACATAAGCAACAAGGATTACCTAATATTGGCAGTGGAAGATTATAATGGATGCCAATCTATCTATCGGGAAGAACTGAAAGATCTTGAAAGGTAGATTGGCTTATATGTCTCCAACCCTATGACTGTCATGTGTTTGTATCTCTACCTTTGATTTTTGTTTTAATCCATAAGGCGTTCAAAAAGACGGTTGTAATTCAAGAAGAATCGTGATGTAATTTTCTGTGTCAGACAGGTGGGTGGTAGAGAATAAAATGGCCAAGCTCAAGTATGCTAGGCAGAAGATGCCCTACTGTTACTTTTCTGTTGCTTCCACGCTTTCTTCTCCTGAACTATCAGAAGCCCGAATTACATGGGCCAAAAGTAGTTTCCTCGTTATCTTGATTGATGACTTTTTCGATGTCGAAGGTTCTATGGATGAATTGGTGAATCTGATTCAGTGTGTTGAAAAGTATATCATATAATCACTAGACAATCTTGATGCATAGTTATAAACTGATACTCTTATTTGAAATTCTAAAGAGCTTTGTTATTATCAATTGCAGATGGGATGTAAATGTTGACACTGATTGTTGCTCAGAGGTAGTTTGTATTCTATTTTTAGCACTAAAGAGATTAGTGTGTTGGATTGGAGACACGGCTTTTAAATGGCAAGCACGAGATGTAACAAGTAATGTTATTCAAAATGTAAGATAAAAATACTTCCAAGCCTCTAATCTTTCATACCTCCGTTTCTTTGTATATAGTGTTGTATTGGCAGCATTCTGTTCATAACATTACAAAAAATTGTTTTTCATTTACTTACATGTTTTTGACAGTGGTTGGCTTTGATGAAAAGTATGTTAATAGAAGCTACATGGGAACGAGATGGTATGGTGCCAACAATAGATGAGTATATCCAAAATGCTTATGTATCATGCACGTTGGCCACATTCGTACTCCCTGCTCTATACTTTATCGGGCCCAAATTGTCAGAGGATGTAGTTCAAAGCAAAGAATATCACAACTTGTATGAGATAATGAGCACTCACGTTCGCCTAACCAATGAAATCAGAACCTTCAAGGTATAGTGTTTTCTGGTTAGCTTCTAGAATGTCAAAAATACTACTACTTACTAATGGGTTATGAAATCATTGTAATGCAGAGAGAATTCAAGGAAGGCAAACTGAATGTTGTGACATTACATAAGAATTATGGAAAGAACGAAATTGATGAAGAAGAAATTATAGAGGAGATTAAGGTGATGATTAATAAGCTGGAGAGAAAGCTGATGCAGTTAGTTCTGGAATCAAAGGATAGTATTGTCCCCCAAGCTTGCAAAGACGTATTTTGGAAGATGTGCTGTGTGAATATATTTTTGTACGCTACAGATGATGGGTTCACTGGAAATAAGATTCTTGATAGCGTGAAGGAAGTCATTTATGAACCGGTATCCATGCCTGTGTCTTGAACCAAATAATCAGGCCTCTTTGAAAGATTATACAAGGATAGCAATATATAACAGATCTTATATCAATGCCGTACATTAAGCTCGGGCATTTAGTGACTGATACTACGTTACGTCCTTATGGTCTATCTTCAAGTAAGTTGTTTTTTCCTTAGAGATTGGAGCTGTTGTAGTTTTATAAATGACGAGGTAATAAATCCACTATATGTAATAATTTTAATTCATATACATGGCATCACAATAAGATAACAAGGGAGAATATATCAATCAATAATTTAATTAGGTGTAACTTTTGTTCTATGTAATTAGATGTATATATCATCTGAGTGTTTATATTGTGTGAAATGTGAACTTAGAAAGCAAATGCGTAAAATACCCTTGAAAGTATCAAGAAAGTTTCGTCTTCTCTCATTTTGATATAATCATCATGATTATAAGGGATAATTAATTAATTATTAGATTATAACTCGCGACTTCACGGAGTGATACACATTTTTGGTATCAATGTGATAAAAAGTAATAATTTGAATTCTTGGTTATCTTACACCCTTATAAAGGGTTTAACCTTTTTCTTCAATAAATTAAATGTTTAAAGAACGGAAATGACACAAATACTCGTATCTTTAATGAAATAGATCAATCTATCATTATCTAATTTTGGAAACGACATAGATATTTAAGATATAATTATATATTATTAAATATATAATTGTATATTAAATGAAATACAATTTAATCCGTAAATAAAGAAGTGTACATTTGAAATACATATTCATAAAATCACTAAATGGAATAAGTACTCGGATGCTTTGTACGGGCGTCTGCTAGTGTAATTATCAATTTGTTTTAATTATCAATTTGTTTTAACAGTTGATCGAAACAAGTGTATAGTTAACTGCTCATATTGTAACATGTTTATCGATGTGTCATTCTTTTGGACGAGCAAGTCAAAGACTACTTATTATCAAAACCTAAAGAAGTAGTCATTTCTTTTGAGCATGACAAGTGTTAATTGTCAAGTAATGAGTATTTTATGCATTTGTTGTAATGTCCTTTCATTAGCCTAGTGGTACAAGAAAACGTTAGTTAGATAGTAACAATGACACTTAACTTCAACATGTCAAAGTATTGTTTTATTCTGCTAACATGTTATGATTCATAATCCATCACGGAATAATTTTAATCTAAGCGATAAAAAATGAAATATTAACATTATAAAGAGCTTGAAAATTCAATAACATACAAAATTGCCCTAAACAAAATAATCTATGATTAATCAACAGATAAATGGTTGAGAATAGGAAACTGCAAAAATACGAGTTGATGGCTTCTCAAACAATTTTGGTTAACCTAAGTTGATGCTACTCCAACAAATACACAGCTACACAAACCATATAACGACAAAATTTTATGAGTATACGTCATCAACATTCTAATCAAAATTAACGAGATAAATCAAACATTCCAACGTTAATTCTTAGTACTTTCCTGTAATTAATGAAACAAAACATAAATTGAAGAATTGAGGATCAAATGAGAAGCCAGATGAATATATAATGGTCATGCCAAGCAAGATGACATAACACTTTTGTACATGGGGAATCCTGCAAATACATCTAACAACCAGAAATCGGTTAATTGTAGATGGCAATTTCGACCCATTTACTCATGAACGGTTCATTCAAGCTATACTTAATATTTGGTTCTAATAAACATAGATGGTTATAGTTAACTGATAATGCAAGGCTATTTTACATGTAATTTGTTACAAAATCAAAATTTTCCAAATAACAATTATCTAATTTTGATCATTCTGGCAACTCTGGCATCCTAATGGAAACTTCCAATAGAGTACTCAAATTGATGAAATAAACCAATGTTAGTTTCAAGCTATATAATTAGAGGTGGATAACGGGTCAAAACAGAGTATGGACAGTTCAAATAAATGATTAAATGAGAATGATCAAAAGTGGAAGCAATTCAAATAATAACACTGTATTTTCCCCTTCGCCCATATCAACTTGGCGACTCCCAAAATCACACAATCTTTAATTTTCCGAGAAGAAACGACATCTCAAAGTGCAAATCAGAATATCCACCAGTACTTATGACCATATCATGAATTGCAATTGATTCCCTCTTTAGATCATTAAACGTTGTAAGACACAACCTTTCAGATAGTCTTTTGATTGTTTCAAGATCAGGCTCGTTTCCCTTGCTCACCATAGCCAAATCCTTCAGAACCTGCAAATCAAGGGAATCCATTCTCCTTTTTGCTTAAATTGTACGTGCACAAGCTCAATCTGCATTTTTGGTTGTCATATACTGTTGGTAAAAGTATTAAAAGTCGTAATGGATTATTCATTCTGAATGAAAGAATGATACATGTTCATGGACTTCTTCCGACAAACCAAGTCTCTCGTAATGAATTTGGCTCAGTGCCTCTATAGTTTGAGTTGTTACTTCCTGAAATCTAATTGCAGTTTTCTCAATTTGTAGCGCCTGTGAGGAACGACAAATTATACGCCATTAGGCTATAGGGAATACATACATTAAACCATGAATATTGACAAATCAATCTAAATATTTGATGATCTCTACTTCGAAAACAATAAGAATTCAAAATTAAGAAAAACACTCAAACGGACTAGTCCTATTAGTGAACCGAATCAATAATGGCCATACGAATTTCATGAATCATGAAACATGAACAGTGAACTGAAGCTAATCATGATATTGACTTCTAATGTAAGCATTCTAATGATACATACATCAAAATTATTGCATTAAAATAATCTTACAGTATTGTCCCATTAGTTATTCATTCTGACTTCACAAAATACCAAAAAAATAGTTCTTCTTCTGGATACATATAAGTTCCATAATATATATTATATCAAATAAAAAAAATAAAAAAACAAATTTTTAATATTACCAAACAATCTAATCATGCTTAATCACAAAACCCACAAACAAAATTCATTTCACAACATAAATTAACCTAACGGAAAAGAAAAAAAAAACAAAATTTGGATAATACCCAACAATTTGATCATGCTCAATTACAAAACCCAGTTACAAAATTCAATTCACAACATAAATTAAACCCAACAGAAAAGAAAAAAACTCAAAATTTGAAAGACACCCAACAACCTATTCATGCTCATTTACAAAACCCACAAACAGAATTCAACAACCTATTCATGCTCAATTACAACTTCTGGAGTCCAATCTCGTCATCGTATCTTCGACTTTTATAAAACTTAGCCCAATTTGTTTCCTACAAAAACTAAGAAAATTAATGATGCATCAACTACCAATAGCAAGAAAACAGAACAACAATTTACAGAACATATTTTTGCTATAATACAGATGATTTAAAGTGTGACATGTGTTTACAGAAGTGGTAGAAAGGTAATTTTACCTCAGACGCATTGCTAGCCAAAGCAAAATCCGCTTCAATTCGTACCCGACAGAATGCCTTGACAAGGTATCTTTATCTTCTTCAAAATCTACACATGTAACATCATTATAGTTATGCATAAGTATTACCATCTAAAGTGAAGCTATATGGTAAAAAAGCACAATACGTTTTTCAAACATTAAGAACGGTGCCAACGCTAGCGTCCTCCGGGCGTCTTCCATTTGTCCTTGGCATCCATTGCTGGCACAAACTCGTCCTCCGCTGTCTTCCACTTTCGTCCTTCGGTTTCTTCTTCTTGAGGACGCTCCAAGACAGAGCAAGGGTGGTCCATGGTGAGTCATGCATCTCAAACGGTCTACTAATGGAGAAAAATCTTTTACTTTTCAAAAGGTCCAATCCATTTTTAGGTTTTTTTTTCCTCGTATGGCAAGAATTCGGAAAAAATAAAAAATTAAAAGGTCATGAAACCGTAATTTAAAAATATTTATATTATTTTATGTTTATATATATACATACAACTTCATTACATTTTTCAAAAACTACATCTACAATTCTCATCATTCTATCATTTGCATACAACCCTCATTACATTTTTCACACTACTACAACTATAACTCTTATCACTTCTATTATTTACATACAACTTCATTATCTTTTTCACACACCTTCAACTACAATTCTCATCACCTCTATTATTTACATACAACTTCATTTATCAATTATCATACTCAAAAATGCCTAAAAACAACACAACTCTCAACTATCACAATCAAACGATATGTGGAACAACTTACTCGACAATCCTATTCCAAAATTTTCACCTACAGATTTGTTGTCCGCATCTCAATCGAGCAATACCAACTTAAGTCTAATGGGTTTTGCTTCATACGTACCTCTTGTTAACCCATATTCAATCCCACCCAACAACCCATGCTCCCAATTCCATATCTAAGTATGTATCACCAAGCACAATAAGAACACCAACAATTCAGCCAATACCCCAACACCACTATCCCAAAAGCAATTCCACAACGTCGAAACACAACCACCCGAAAACAAAGACAGCCGAATTCGTACCCGAACCTCAAAAATGTGATAAAGGTAAAGGTAAAGTTCCTTTTTCCCGATGATATAGCGAGCAACAAAATACATATGGAATAAGAAGCTTAAGACTCGATCAATCTCGACGATGAAGACAACACCCCGAACCCGACTATAATGCAAATTCTATTTTCCGACGACTCGTTCCACTATCCAATCGGTTAGAACAAAAGTCGAAGAAGCAAAAATTGTTCAGGCGTCTTATGCTACTTCCACACGTTATTTGAGTGACGCACGAAAAGAACTTATTGCATCCGATAAAATTCAACAAAAGACTATGGAAACGAATAAGGATTAAAGCATTTAAGTTTCTCGCTACCCCGATACCAACAAACTTGCCACTCGACAATCTTCAAATACTCTACCAAGCTAGGGAGGAAGTAAAACGCGATTATGGTTCGCGTTTCCGACAACCACAACCACCACACAAAAATGAGGACGAAGACGACGACTAGACTAGTCTTTTAGTTTTTCTTTTTAATAATTAATGTAATCGTATTTTTATTTTATAGTCGACGAATGTTATTTTCTTTATTGTAATGATATTTTTTCAAATTAATAAATGTAATGTTTATGTTTTAAAATAATAATTGTAATTGTCTTAATTGAAAAAAGAACAATTAAATAAATGGTGGGTCCAGTGTTTCTTTGAAAGTGCTGACGTGCCGCAGGGCCAGATTTGAGGTGTGCGGGGTGTGCAACTGCATAGGGCCTCCATTTTTTAAAGGGCCTCAAAACTAAAACTTTATAGTTAGGATCAACTAATTTTAGAACGATTTTATCAAACAAGATGATATTTTGTTAAAGTAGTATACTTTATTAGCTATTAAGTAGCAATTGAAGCCCCCATTCAAAAAGAAAAGTGAAATATGTTTGACCGCATAAATGATCAACTTGCAGGTGAGTTAGGTGGGTTTAACGGAGAAGATGATATTTTATCATCTTTTTTATTTAAAGCCCCTCATGTATTATGTAGTAATCTCTTTTAACCCCTTCATTCTTTTAGTTTTTCAAACAAACCCCAATCATCATTACGTAAATATAAAAATCATTTTTCAAAAAGCCAATTATCAATATAATTTACGGAACCTATTTTCAACCCTCAAATATCAATTTAGAAAAAGCATTCTAATTATGGAATTTTCTTTTAGAAAAACTAAAAGATACATATAAGTTTGAATAAGTATATGCATATATTTTAATATTGAATTCATATCTAATACATAACGACACATTTAAATTAAAATTAGAATTATAGTTTTATACTAATTAAAACTTTCATGTGAGAGGACCTGTTTTAAATAGTGGCACAGGGCCCTTGAATATCACGAGACGGGCATGATGTGGAGCTGAGCTGACACGAAAGACAAAAGAAATACCGGTCATCTGTTGGGAGAGATCTAAATAATTTATGTTAATTATTTACCTCCAATGTTTTACCGTCAGGAGCAATATCTATATCATGAAAACACCACCTATAAACTCGAAGCTTTTCTAGGAACTCAAAGTTCGCCCTTGCCCTCACACTGCAACATGAACTAAACAAACCTGTAAGTACAATCCGGCTAAACGATTAACTAAAAATTGCACAATGGTCTTGAAACAATTGATCTTACTTCTTCGCTTAACATAGCTAAAGATTTAGTACCATCTTCCCATGGCCACTTCTTAGTAGGTGCACCACATGAGTCACCTTCCGTCCCATGAAACGTGAGCCAAAATGCGACGGTAAAACACATCCAATCCTACACAAACAATAATCCATAATGCAACCATTCTACAACAGATACCCACCCCTCAATTCATATATCTATTGAACAATTAAAGTACAATTATTCAAGAAGTAACCTTCGTATTCTTCCCGAGAATCTCCTCATCGAAACAGTGTACCCTCTATATCAAGTGAAGTCTTGATATCGGTCCCTAAACGAAACAATTACAAAAAAGCATGTGAAATTAACTTTTTATCTGAGATTACAAACTTCGCAATTTAAATGGTTTTTTTTTTTTAACGGCTGAAGATTCAAATATAAAAAACTAGCAAGGAGCTAGAAGGAATTACAAAGGGAGGAGCATTGGGTTTTGCAACCACAATGACCAAGAGATACTAGTTTTTTTGAATCTATTAGAAAACCAATCAAACGAGCTCACTACTATATTTTCAACAATATTGCTCTTTCTAAACTTAGCTACTTGGAAGATGACATTATTTCTATATCTCCAAATTGTCCAAACAGTGGAAAGAATAATCACTTCAAGCATGACTTTCTTTGTTACGTTCATATTCAACACATCAACCCAAGTCAAGAGATCTTTAATGTTCGCAAGGGGAGGGAAAGTAAGGTCAAGCCATTTCTCAAGTTGAGTCCAAACTTGCTTTGCAACGTCACAGAATAGGAAGATATGGTTTACATCTTCCTGATGGGAATCACACATGGGGCGCAAGGTACTTGGGACATCTATGTCTCTATTCACAAGATTCAACTTGGTGGGAATTCTATTCAATAGAAGACGCCAAGTGAAAACGTTAATCTTAATTGGGACGTACTTATTCCATCTAGTAGAGAAGTTACCTGATGGCAGCAAAGCATTCTCTATGTAACGACGAGCACTACCCACTGTGAAACTACCAGAGGGATCAGGTTCCCAAAGCCAATCATCGACGTCACTACCGAGGGTAATGGTTTCATTGTGATTACTGATTACTATTTTGTTACCTCATATTTTAATTTTATGAATGCCAAAAATGATTTGAATGAAGCTAATCAGACGTATCTCACAAAATATACCTCGGTTAGTAATTCGCCCGACCACCTCCTTTGCCACCTAGTGCCATGTGAGATGATTATACAAAGTTTCCCACTCAATCTTGCATTTCATAGAAGAAAACACATGGACAGATCATATTTAAAAACAGACAAATTTGGTATTACAATCCTGGGTAAACTGCTTGATGAAACGCATATCCATCGGTTCTAAAGATCACCTTCATTAACCATTTACTTTAGAGTAAATCCAAGGGGAAAAAATGAACTTAGTTAATTTGCATATTAAAGAATAAAAGAAAATAAGTAAATATAACCTAAAGCGCAAGATATTACCATCTATTACCATCTCTTAGTTAATATGTAAAAGCCATCTCCATCAAACAACCCAAAATATTACCATCTCTTACCACCACCAAGAATAATCCTTATATCCCCTAAAATGTTATGACTATTATAAATGCAAGGATAAATGACAACAACAACATATGATTTTAAAGACCCAAAACATCCAGAGGCCAGATCTCTAAAAAACAATACAATTAATACAATTTCTTGTAATGTAATTGTTGCCATAGATGACCGACCCGCCAATTTTACTACAAAATGGGTTAACGCAATGTATAGATATACCATATCCTAAACGTAGCAAGTTGTATACTTACTCCAAAAGCCTATGATGATGAGCATTCCGAATATCTTTATATATATCAATCTCTTCCCCTGCAACTAGTTGCTATTATAACTAATTAATGATTAAAACCTCTTAAATTGTTTGACAGTTAAAATTTTTGTTTATAAATTTTTGTTATAAAAATATAAATTAATAAATTCACTTATAATAAGAAGTAAGCTACATCAGGCCTTCAACGTCTAAGCATATCAAGTATTAAAGCTTTTATTCTCTTTAACATATCCCAAAAATGTAATACTTAAACTATTACAGTGATTCAAGCTTGCAGTGTGGCACTCAACCGGAATGCAATATTTACGATTAAAGGGGCAACAGTACCTACTGTCACGTTCATTGAAGCTTGCAGTGGGACACTCAACGATGTCCGAAAAGTTAATCAAATGTAGTCTTACTCATTGAGCATATGTAACAAATATCATTTAATCAATGAACTCTCATCAGTATGAAATGTATGTATATAAGTATATATACATAGAGAAGTTATTTTTAACTTGCCTTCGTGCATGTTTAAGTAAGAGCTCATTCCGTGTCCAATTCCGAGTTCTGTGTCTATAAGAAATACCATAAAACCATTATATGAATGTGCCTCAGCTTTTGACTCCTCCATACAGGGTCATCTCAAGACTCTTCCTTCAAGAATGTATCCGTTGACCAGTTCTGCATCTATAATCAACACCATATGACCAATTGACCATAATGGAACTCGAGCAAGAACGTCAAGAACATTACCTAATATGACTGAACTTTTAATTGGACCAAATCAATCATACCAAATCCAATTAGAAAAGTCTAATCGATCTCCCAACAAACACCACATGAATAACAAATCAAAACAAATCAAAACACCTAAACTAATATAATTGAATAGAAACCCTAACCTTGCAAATCATAGAAAAAATCTTTCAGCAATCTACGAACGATAATAATTTATAACAAAATAACAAGTAGTTTTTTGGTTAAGCACTTAATTTTAACCTTTTAGCAATTGTATCTTCCAACTTTGAAATGATCTATTGTACGAGGTAAACTGTCAAAATTTTTTTACTGTAGTTGACTTGTCTTTTAATTTCTAACCTTAAAAAAATGAAACTTTCCTTTATTCATAATGGTAAAAACAAAAAATATTTCCTACAATAGAGAGGTTTAACAGGTTTTCCTCATACAATATAAGTTTTTAAAGTTTAAACCAAAAAATTTAAAGTTACATGACAAAACAATAAACCTTATTTTCTTTAAAAGGAAAGTTTCAAGTTAACATACAATAGAGGTTTAAAAGTTACCTCGTTCAATAGAAAATATTAAAGTTAAGAACGTACAATAGTAAAATGTTAAAATTAAATGCATAGGGAAACAATTAACCCTATTAGTAAATGAAAAAATTATACATAGTATTTCAAAACGAAGATGATTAGGGGCGGATGTAGCGTTTTAGTAGGGGTTCCAACCCATGTTTTCAAATTCGGGTCGACCCGGCCGGTCGAATCGGGACCCGGGTCCTAACCCGGGCGATTAGAAAGCGGGTTAACCCTGAAGTCAAACTCAGTCAAACTCGGTCGAGTTTTCGGTCGAACCGGATTGACCCGGTGACCCGGACCAGAGTTGACCCGATTTTTTTTTTTTTTTTTTTTTTTTTGCTTTGGTCAAAGCCATAGTCAATCCACTCAATGTCTTCCAGATCTAACAGGGGGACAATTTTGAGAAGCATTATGATTCTACCATCTTGCTAACCCTAATTCGTACAACCACCATCACCATCCTTTGATCTTCAATCTTTCAACCGGCACCACCACCACCGCCGCACCCTAGCGCCGGCAGCCAATACCACCGCTGCTCCCTCTCTCAGTCTCTTGTCCACCACAACCGCAGCCTCTATTGTCCAAATTCCGGTCATGTAAGCATTCTAAATTGCTAATTGAATTTGTAATGTTACATTGTAAAGTGCTAATTTAATTATTATGAATTTGTGAGTTAAGTATTATGAATTTGTGAATGTTTATAAATTTGACACAAATTTGTATCATTTTGTATCAATTGTATGAATTTGAATTTGTATGAATTTGAATTTGTATGAAACTGTGATTTGAGCAGAGGATTATACAATTGAAAATTTGAGCAGAGGATTACACAGATGGTTTGAAAATTGAAACGGTGGGTTTTTAAAATGTATAAATGTAATTCATACAATTGAAAATTTGAAGCTGTATGAATTTGAATTTGTATCATTTTGTTAGTTTGCATATCATAAACGATTTGCGTAATGTTAGATTTCTTATTGTTGGGTTAGTAATCATGTTGTTAGATTTGTAATACTTTGAATGGAATGTAAGTTGTTAGATTTGTACTAGGTTGAATGGAATGTAATGTTAAATGAATGGAATGTAATTTCAAAATGGAATGGAATGAATGGAAGATGATCAACAGCAGGTACATGTTTGGAAAATCTGGAAAAAACAACAAACAGCAGCAACAGGAGGTCAAACCTGGTCAACCGGCCGGTCCAACCGGTCCGGTTGGAACTGTCGAACTGGACCCAGTGAGTCGGCCGGGTCACCTAAAAAATTGGATTTCAAAACATTGGTTCCAACCCCCATCCTAATTGTGTAATTTGAATTTGAATTACTACCGGCGTCTAATACTCTAATTGTTAGTAAGATTAAGGGGTAAATTAGTAAATGAAACATCTCTTATCATACTTATTGAATAGTCATTTCTAAAAAGTTTGATCAATGATTAAAATTAGGTTGATAATCGTATTGAGGAGTCAAAATTCCTCCACGTTACATTAAAATCATAATGATTACCTAATTTTGTTTTTCTAAAGTAAAGAGAGAAGAGATTATGCTTGCAGCTTGCGTTCAAGTCACACCAAACTCGTTTTAAATTCTTTATGCTTCATAGAAGCATCCTATAACACCTTATCATCAGAGAACATCAACTACTCACTCAACATTGAATTTTAAACACAAATTAGTTTTTATAGCCAAAATGCTATTTTGAGCACACAAACTCAAAAGACACGGATGAAGAAAAAGAAACAAAAGGGTCAGAAATAGTAAAGAAGCAGAACATTCATGAATTAGAAACCTCACCTTAAGGTTATACAATCAGTCATTATTACTTGAAATCAAGATATAAAGATCATAGTATAATATTTTGAAGCTAATTATGAATGTTCTTTGTCTCCATCCACAGGCATCAACTGGCAGGATACAGGTTCATATATGACTCCCTTCACAATATCAAGAATCGCATTTCCAGTGAACCCATCATCTTTTGCGTAAAAAAAATTCAACACGTTGCACATGTTCCAAAATGCATCCTTGCATGCTCTAGGAACGATGCTTCCCTTAGCTTCCAGCACTAATTTCATCATTTCTCTCCTCTGATTGTTGACCAACGTCTTCATCTCTTTTACAACATCTTCTTTAACAATCCCACTCTCTCCATGGCTGATGCGCAATGCTAGGGCATTTAGCTTTCCTTCCTTAAATTCTCTCTACATTAACATTTAACACAATCCATTAGTAGCACTTATAATTAACATTGCATACTAAGTAATTAGAAAAAGAAAAAAAAAAACATCACCAAGGTGGCCTAGTGGTAATGCATCCTGATGTCCTCACAAGAGGTCTCAAGTTCAAACCCACTAGGTAAACATCTTGGGGTGGCTAGTAAAAGGGTCGGAAACAATCACGGGATATCCTAGTTAGGCTGTGTACATCTAAGTTGAAAAAAGACACGCCTCCCCAGATAAATTGAATAGTAAAACCTCATTTGTTTACCAGTTTTACCAAGTAATCAAAAAGACAACCTTGAAGCTATGGATATCATTAAGAAGGCGACCCTGAGTGCTCATTAGCTTAAATAGATAGTGATACTCGTCGCTTTGAACGATCTTCTCCGACAATTTTGGTCCCACAAAGTAAAGTGCTGGTAATACAATCGGGCCTAATGCAAATGATACGTAAGCATTTTCCATGTACTCGTTTAGTGATGGGACAAAACCGTCTCTTGTCCAAATAGCTTCTCTCATCATACTATTCATCAAATCCAACCACTGTCCGAAACAAATAAAAAAATAAATGCCATCATTTTGTAACGTCGTTATATGTCTGTCACAAACATAATATCAGCATATTTGAAAGAACTTTTTTTATCTTACGACTTCAATGACATGATATGTTATGTCTTGTCCTTGCCATTTAAAAGCTGTGTCTCCAATCCAACTGATTGCATCCTTTAGTGCTAAAAATATAACACGAACTTCCTCTGAACAGCAGTCATTCTCAACATTTACATTCCATCTGCAGTACATTACGCACCCATTTAGACTTCAAATAAGAAGATCAGTTATAATTACGAATCAATATTACGTAAGGATGATATACTTTTCAACACACTGAATAAGGTTTGCTAATTCATCCATAGACCCTCCAACATCAAAGAAGTCATCTATCACTGTAGTGAGGATGCTACTTTTTGCCCATGAAATACGTGCATCGGATAGTTCAGGAGACGAGAGTGTTGCTGCAACGGAAAAGTAACAGTAGGCTGTCTTCTGCCTAGCAAACTTCAGCTTGTCCAATTTATTATCCACCACCCACCTGCAAACCCAGAGCGTGACATCATCATCTCTTTGCGAACTAAATTAAAAATCAGAGGGAAAGTTATAAAAAGTTCACTTCAGATACATACCCTTCAAGACCTTTTAATTCTGCACGATAAATTGATTGGCATGCATTAAAATCTTCCACAGCCAACCTTAGGTAATCGTCGTTGCTAATGTTTGATGAACTGGCAGTAATTGAGTACAATATTCAAATTATGCACTACTATAATCCAAAATCAGATTAAGACTTGCAATCAAAACCTCACCGATATGTAGTTTTTAAAGTTCTTGTATCGTCTATGATGTAATGCTCTATATTCCTTCTAGTAGATATGCGTTCTAAACCAGAATTGATGGGGAACTCGAGAGCGTTCTCCACCTGATTTAATTATCAATTCAGATACGTTAATTACATCGCTTATGCAAAATGAGACTGATACTACACTTAAGTTAAAAGAGTAACTACAAGTCAAAGTCAAAAATGAAATTACCTCTTTGTGAATAAACTCAGAGAACCTGTTTGAAGCAGTGGATTTTTTCTGTTTAAGGAAATTTATCAACCTCAAACTTTGTTCTCCAAAAGCTAATTCCTCTTGATATAGAATATGTGACGCCCGATAAACTTCAAGTGCTGCATATACGTCTTTGACTTCATGTTCTTCAAGTGAATTCATGTAGTCTTCTGTAATTTCCGCCAAAGGATCTACGCCACAAGCCAATTTACTGATGAAACTAAGAAGATATGCGTCAAGTTATCATATGTTTCTTTAGTTTTAAAAAATACCTGACGAGATTTCATAGCCGTTGATCCTTAATACCCGAAAGGCTAGAGCGCAAGTGACAACATCCTTGAATATTTGCTCATCCCTCTGCACCCAGCATCTAATTTTGACCAAATGAGTTGCATTGAGCACTTTCACATTGTTTTGCAAACTCATGTGATTCAACCAGAATAAAAATTACCTGTATGTTTCATCCAAAACATTTTGAATTTCCACCGTGAAATATCGTGCGATTCCCAATCTTTCAAGTGTCTCAACCATGCAAAGCCGTACATATATATCAATAGGATAAACCGTTGGGACTGAGATTCATTACACTTCAATTTGTTAGCAAGGTATAGGAGTCATGAGTTATTATGCATAAAATATATATATATAATACGGATGAACATGAAATACGTACCTGCATTGCCAAACTTGTCCAAGAGTGAAGTAAGATAATTGCGACAACCATCATCGTGATGTTTAATAAGAACAGCCGCTGTGGCTGATGGTGAATTGAAAAGAGAACCATTCGTCATCTGATAATTCTTCACCATGTTCCAGTCATACGAATTACCGATTCCTTCTGAAATATATGCCAAGTATGCTTCCATCTCATTTGAATGGCATCTAAGTGTCGATAACAAATAAAGATTACTTTTTTAGAGTATAATGGATATGGTGGGATAAGTGTGTGCTATAATTAAAATAAAAAGAAGACCTTCTCAGTGCCAATTCTCTCTTGTGTAGCATCAAACTCAAATCTGTTTGTTTTAATGGGAATGTTATGTTCAAATCTTTCACATAATCAAGCATATCAGGAAATATGATATCAAAACCATACGGAGATGGTTGATCCTTGTCAATAGCTGAAGCAAAGTTTGACTCAATATAATGTAGACCTGCAACAAGAATTGACTATTTATCGGGTGAAATTAACAAACAGTAAGCAAAAAAAAGAGCAGAGAACCATGTACCCTTATTAATTTGGTCTTCCCCAACATTCCATCGTTTTAATGCAATGATGCACGCTAATGTTGAAGAGAGTTTATCTTTAACTAATCGAGGATCGTTATAAAAAAGACCCCATGAACCATCACTAAGCTGATTTTCCATCAACCAGTTCAGACACTTGGGGAAACAAGGCGATTTTGGAGAATCTGGAGAAGGGACCATGGCTACCCAAGCTGTGTCATATGAAGAAATAGAAAGTTCGACATTGCTGAACAGTTTCCGGATTCGTTCTGTTGTCATATCAAGGGTCTGCATGCAGTTTGTAGTTAGTAGTCTATTACCACTATATATATATTATATTTATCTGAACTACATTAATAAACACAGAGAACTGAATTCAACCAGTCATACCAGAACAGTAGGCTTCAGTTGTGCAGCATGTAAAGAAGCTGCTGCTCAACAGAAAATCTGAATTAAGCCAGGAAACACAAAAGAAGCTAAAAAAATTCCAAATCGATGATATTTTGTTAACAAACCTGCGTAACGTGCAGATGGCTTGTATTGCTTCCAGCAACAACCAACAACCCTTGACCAATGAGGTTTGTGTGAGGAAGGGACTTGCGTGAATGACGATATGCTCTGTGCAATACTCATTGATGTTTGGTTAGGAAATTTTCTAGTTGCTTGACTCTTTTCTGCTCTATGCAATTTTCAGTGATGTGCAATAAGGGTCTGTTTGACAAAACTTAATAAATAAGTGTATGTTAGAGTTATGTGCAGAATTGTAACAATGACAAATCAACTGTAAGGCACAACTATTCTATAAATAGAGCTTTTTAGCCGCCATGCACTATTTTTACAAAAGTTTAATGTCCTTTTCATCTAACAATAATAAAATAGATGAACTTGTCGATAACTTGTAAGTTAATAGCTGATAGTTATTTCTTGTCATAATTATGTAATCATAATATAATATTATTATTTATTAGTTCTGCTAATTTTAAATACAATGTTTAATATAAAATACAATTTCAACATTCCACCGGTGTAATACACAGGTGCTAATCTAGTATCTAGTATCTAGTATTCTAGATATACAAACGAACAAAAAGACTTTTGGGAAAACTAAATTTTCAGTATTGGATGATCTTCTCACAACATCCTGGTACAATTAAACAAGGAAAACCACAAAAGACGGTAAGATTTTCAATAAGATATGTCTCAAAAAATAAATTCAATTGTATTCTGGTTCATCATCTAAGAACACAATGTCGGAAATGAACATTTTGTACCTATGTAACATTAGCCATAAATCTTTGGCGAAAAAAAACCACAACAATTTAAATCCCATTGAACAAATTCATTTGAAAGATCCAATTTTCATGATTTTCCCAAAACTCATGGTTTTGACCCGTTTGAGAATTGACCCACTTAAACCACCAATTTTCGTACAAACTTATTGTTAACAAGACAGTAATAGTTTCAATAAGAATCTGGCTCATCATCTAAGAACACAATGTCTGAGATTTGACCCACTTAAACCACCAGTTTTCATAGAAGGTTTTTGACATTAAAAATAAAATAAAAAAATTCACCTTCCAAATCCTTATGATGCCCAAGATATAAACTTTATAATACATTCAAAATTCAGTGTTTAAGCATCAACATCATGAATTTGAACAAAACCCGCCAACTAAATATTTGAAATCGGTAACATTTCACTGTCAAAATGTGTTGTTTGAACCTTGAATGACGAATCTTGATACCATTAAGTACAATGTAAAAATGTGCTTTCTTTACTAATTCTAAGCATAATAATTCAACAAAATAAATTCCCCAAATCAATACTTGCATCTAGTACCAACACAGTGCATAAAAAAATGAGGAAAGAATTTATCATACCTTATATTAGGGCTAAGTTGGAAACTGAATGAAGATGATAACGATGATGTGATTGCCCACTATTTTTCACTTCAAGTTCCTCAAATTTCTCACACATTGTGTGTATTGAAAGGCTAGTTTCAAGTTTGAGAGAGTCCACAAAAAATGAAAAATAAAGAGTCAAATTTGTCAACCAATGATACGAAAATCGGACCGGACCGGACGGGACGGTCCGACCGGTAAAACCGGGAACCATGGACGTGACTTGTCGGGTATCAACGACTGAACCGCCGGAGTCAACCCGGTCGGAACCAGGCGGTTTGTGTGAAACCGGAATAAACCGGTGACCGGATTACCCGGCCGGCGAAGTGAAAAAGAAAATGAAGTAATAGATCCAAGAGAACTGATGGTCATACGCTGAAAAAGACGATGAATATTAGAATAAAGATGAAGTGAAAATGTCAAATTAATATTTTTCATAAGGAAAAACTACAAATTTAATTTATTAATCAATTAAAATTAACATATTAATTTTTTAATCAAAAGTTTTAACAAATTAATCCACTTTTAATCATCCAAACAAACAATTATCGTGATCATTAATTAAATCTTCAATTCTAACCGTTATTTAACAAATTCAAATACTAATGAATTTGATTTTGATTAATATTAATTAATTACCTAGTCAAACATTAAGCAATTGTAAAAAAAAAAAGTAAGAATGAACGTGGGACAAGGATCGATCAGACATACATAACCAACCAAATTGTAACATGTAGACACATTGCGATCATCCATGATCGCAATTGAAAAAAAAAAAAACAGGTGTAGAACACATGGCAGTGGGCGATATGCGATCACACAGTTGATCGCATTTAATAAAATTATATAAGAACAGGGGTGGAACTAGGTTTCGATCACCGGCTTAACACACCCAATGAATTACAGACACGTGAAGATCGCAATGTTAATCCATGATCGCCCTGTACGTTTTTTATTATTTAAAGCGTCTATTTCTTTACTTTTTTACCGTTTCAGTTTTTTTAACACACAGCAAAAGATATCACGGATTAGGGTTTATCTTTTGAAGGTAAAGGTGTAGGTCGATCAAAGGATTCGAGTAAGAAAGTGAGGTTTAATCTTTATTTTTGTTCATAAATCTCACATATTTTCTTTTTTTCTTTTTTTTTCTTTTTTTGTTTTTACTTTTTACAGTGTTAATGATTTAGGGTTTTAGGATTTAACATGTTTCCCTTTTTCTTTTTCTTTTTTTCTTTTACAAATTTAATCATCTTTAGGGTTTTTTGTTTTTTTTATTACAGTTATAATTATTTAATGTTTTTTAATGATTTAGGGTTTTAGGATTTAACATGTTTCTCTTTTTCTTTTTTTTCTTTTATAAATTTAATCATCTTTAGGGTTTTTTTGTTTTTTTTTTATTACAATTATAATTATTTAATGTTTTAGGGTTTAACTTTCTTTTACAGATTTTAGAAATTCATCTTCAAAGATTTTGCATAAATAATGGAGGATTTAAATTTTGATCTCAATTGTAAGTTTTCTTTCTTTGATATAATTGTTATTGGGTTAATTATTTCGTTATGTATCTAACTTTACATTTTTTACTATTGTATGTAACCACTTTTAAAACTTGCTATTGTGTGTATCGAACTTTACAATTTCATATATTGTATGTAACGGGTGACCGGATGACTAGAACTACCGGTTTCGATACATACAATAGACATTTTTTACAAAGTTCGATACATACAATAGATATTTGTTACAAAGTTTGATACATACAATAGACATTTGTACAAAGTTCGATACATAAAATAGACATTTTTTCAAGAGGAAAAACCGGATACTTGCTTATCCGGTCACCCGTTACATACAATATACGAAGTTGTAAAGTTCAATACACACAATAGCACTTTTAAAAGGTGGTTACATATAATAGTAAAAAATGTAAAGTTGAATACATAACGAAATAATTAACCCATTGTTAATTGCATAAAATTCTACTTATTATTTGTTTAATAGGTTATTGATATGTTGTGAATGTTTAAATCTTAATTTTTATAACTTTAGAAAGTAAGTTGGATATTGAAATATTTATTGAAAAATTAGTTTTATTTGTTAGAAACTAAAATATTTATCGAAAATTTAGATTTATATGTTAGAAATTAAATTTTTACTTCTAATTATTTGTTTTATAAGCTTGATTTATTTGCTGAAAAATGATGTTTGTTTGTTATAAATTCAAATATTTATTAAAAAATTAGGTTTATTTGTAGATTTTTGTTAGAGGTTAACTTTTAGAATGGTACAAGTTAGTTTTAAAATAAAAAAATGTTTGTTATTTTAATTTTTGAAATAATATTTTAAACTTTTTGTCGAATTTTGATGTTGTTTAGACGTTATACTATGATGCATACCTAGTTGTTAGATCCAATGTTGGAGTTGCATTCAAAATTCCCGAGAGCTTATCTAGATACCCTAATAGACTACAAATGTTTAGAAACTCGTATTTTGGATCATGGCTTGATCTTGAATGTGATAATCGAGACCCAAGTTTGGTACATTTGATACTTCAAACTCAGTACATCCGAGCAGATGAAATCGATCATTTGTTGTTTTTTGTCGGTGGACAAGAGCGTAGATTCACACGTTGGGAGTTTTGTCTTATCTTAGGACTTCAATTCAGTCATCAGGACTGGTTATCGAGTAGATTTGGCAATCCATTTAAGGATAGAGTTTTCGGGTCTAGAGTTGGTAAATCAATTAAGGGTAGAGATATTATATATGTCTTTGAGAATGAGGTTGACCAATTAGGTGATGTTGATCACGTCCAAGTTTGTTTATTGTTACTACTTCACTTTGGGTTTCTTGGCTGCAAGGCAAAGTCGAGCATAGACGACTGTGTATTAGTGCTTCTTAAGGACTTGGATGCGTGGAACCAATTTCCATGGGGTTCCTACTCGTGGGATGCCACTATTCGTTCGCTCCGTAATGTGGTAGGAAAACTTAAGGCGTTACATTTCAATAACGTCGTGGAGGGGTTACCCACTTATTCATTAACTGGATCTGTATGGTCTTTTAATGTAAACATCTTTACATTTATTTAGTTATTCTTTTTTACAATCTTCATAATTAACTTAACTTCTATGTGAGTCTAAGATTGTCATAGATATGGATTTATGAGCTTTTCCCATACAAACGACTTACTAGCTACTATGTAAAGAGGGAGGGTGTAATCCCTAAAGCCATTCCTTGGAAGAGGACCATTGTTGGATGCCTATGAGAGGTTACATGCAGATTTGTTACCACAACGTTGCAAGTTTTGTTTTGATTACTTTGTTTCATTTAGTATTTAAAATTAAAGTGTTAGTAAACAAAATAACTTATTGTTTTCAGCCTGGACGTTTACCAAATCGGGAGTTGATACTGACACGTGAAGAGGAAGCTACATACTGGTGGATAGCTAGTCAACCTTTTTTAAATGACGTGGATATTCAATCTCGGGTGAAGAAGGCACGAGGGGCACAAGACTTTCACCAAATACCTGAACTCACGCCCGACTTCCATCAATCACACACCTCGTTTCCAGGCTTTCAACAATCTTACAACCCCATGCGACGCTTCCAGCAATCACACACCGACTTTTAACAATCATATAATTCTATGCCCAACTTTCAACATTCATATCACCCCATGCCATGTCCGGCTTTTAACAATCTTGATCCTAGGGTATCGACTCTCGAAAGACAACTAATGGATTTACGTCTGGAATTCAATGTAAGTTATTTAATGTTACTTATTTAATATGTTAAAAATTTGTTATTTTATGAGTTTTTATTATATATATGTACAGAAATTTCGTGCTGGTAGATATTCTCACTGAGATGTCGAAGACTGAGATGAACTTTGAAAATGTGACACCAACAAAGTTTGTAAATAATGATTCATTTTCGCAAGAGTTTGAAAAAATGCAGATATATTAGGTATATTTTGGACATTGCTTTATTTTGGTAAATAGATATTAATTGTACATTAGATATTAGACAAAAGTTCATTCAAATATGAAATTTTTTGAAAGTATGGAAGTACAAATTTCAACCGTCCATCTTGATCAAAATAACAAAACCCTCACATTCTTAAAAATTTAATATCTCAAAAACCATTAGTCAAAAAGTTATAAAATTGCACCATAAAAATCACCGTTTTTTCTTCTTTGATTTAAGATCCCACATGACATACTTTCGACGATTTTTTATTTTTTTCATTTTTTGGTGGGTTTTGAAAATTGGTAACACATGTGTTACCGGCGACTATCACATGTGTTAGTACCGACTATCGCTTGTAACACATGTGATAGCCGCGGGTAACACTTTTGTTAGTCAATCGTAACACATGTGTTAACCCACAAAAAATGAAGGAAAAAAATTCATCGAAAATATACCTTGTGGGATCTTAAATCGAAAAGGAAAAAACACTGATTTTTATGGTGCAAGTTTTATAATTTTTTAACTAACAGTTTTTGAGATATTTAAATTTAAACAAAGCAGGGGAAAGTGGGGGTTTTTGTCAAATGACGTATTCTTATTGGTACTCCCATTCATTAGAAAAAACTCATACTTGAATGAACTCACGTCTTAAATATTAATTGTACATTGTTAATATGAATCCGTGACAAAATAAAATAGATTCCATTGAGATAAATAAAAATGAATAAATAAATAAATGTTGGGCCTGAGCAAAGAATAAATAGTTGCTGACTAATTGTGTCAAAATGTGGAATTTATATTCCAATCTTCGTTGCAAATTTATTTTAACATTACTAGCGTATTACCCACGCAATGCAGCGGCAATCAAAAATTTACATACATCTTTATATTTGTTCAACAATATGTCGTACTTTAATGAAAATTGAGAAATAATGGTATATCATTTTCTTACTATATTATAAACATCAGATTTCAAATTATTATAATTGTAAGTGATAATTCTCGACATGAATAAAAACCCGATTCACAACCGACATAAAATAAAAGGGTTAGAGTTTGAATTTTCAACTGGTCGTCACCTGCTAAGCTCTCATCAACATATTAAACTTTTTGGTCGGGATCGGGTCAAGTTTCAGGAGAACATACCAACCAAAATGAAAAAAAAAAAAAAAAAAAAAAAAAAAAAAAAACTACTCCTTTAAAAAATATATAATTAAAAAAAAAAAGCTCTAACCCGTCAATTCGTAACTCACATGATAGCCTGCCAATTTTTGACTTGAAATCAAATCACCAACTTGTTCGTTTTGACATGTTCACTTAAATGGATTATGTAAGTCGTGTTAGGGTTGGTCAATATTAACCCACTAACCCCTTTATCAAATCAATATGGGTTAAGATTTTGAACTTTTGACTCGCAAATTTGAATCTGCTAACATGACTCCACCCGAATTACAAAATCTAATAATAATAATTAAATTTGATAAATAATACGTTACAAATATTTATTCTAAATATCATATGAGATAGCTAAATAAAAGATGGTTACAATTGATAGTAACAGTTTGCTCGGCTAAAACACATTTATCCAAAAACTACAATTCAAACTGTGTAATAAATTAATCTAACAAACTTTATTTTTTTAATTTTAGCAAAAACTGCAAAATGTAATAAAAGAGAGACATGTTAGCGCAAATAATAATAACTAACTAAATAGTATGTTATGTTTTTTTAAAACTACAAAATGTTCAAACTATTTTTTTAAAACTGATTGAATTTAAATTTCTTAAATATTGAATAACATACTTAAAAGGGTAGTAAAAAGTACAAAATATTATTTTTTAAAAGTTTAGAATTTTATGTGGAACTATCTGAATATTACTATATAGAATTGTTATAATTTATAAAAGCTATTCGAGTTTTCACCGAAATTTATATCTATATAATCGTAAAAAAAACATTTCAATATCCATTATTATGTTATGTTAGTTATGTCAGTTATGTCAGTTATATAAAGAATCAAATAATCATAGGATTATACCGTTTGTAACCGAAATTAATTATGAGAGAATATAACATTGACAAAATTTATTTTATTTAGTGTCATTATGTAATGTGCATATATTAACTATAAATAAATATAATTAGCATGCATGGTTCTAACTTCTAAGAGATTGTGAAAATAAAAACAAGCATCATACATAAGAAAATCATTTCAAAAAAATTATCAACAATAGACTTAAAGTTTATATTTGTAATCGATTTTATCTTTTTATATCATATAAGTTTATCAACATAATTTGAATTTAATCTAATAATATTATTTTTTCAGTAGAGTATTGTACAAAACTAATTTCAAACATATTACAACGTTTTTCTATTCACTTTTAGTTGTACATTTGACTTATTGTTTTAGAAATAATTTGACATTGAATTTGTCATTGATGTGATTTTATTATTTTCTGAAAATCAATATATTTGTTTAATCCTATATTAATTGCTAAAGTAATTGTGGTAATGATATTTGTTTATACTTGTGAAATTTGCAAAGAAAATATTAGAGGTAATTTTGGTACTTCGCATCTTTTTTATTTAAAATTTAAATATAGACTCTTAACCAATTATAAAAGGTTATAGATATAGATAGATAGATATAGATATAAGTGGAACACGTGGTAGTTCAATACTAGTAAAAATGTAGGTGGCACTCATAAAAGATTACACTAGATGTTAACCAAAACCACACGAGACACCCCGATAATGGACTTCGAAACCACATTTATTTTTATTTAAGATCATTACCTATAAGTATTTATATATTTACGAACTTATGAACTGTCATTATTTTATATTTTAATGTTTTCTTTCTTGCAATTCTATAATGTATTTTTAGATAGATATAATTCAAAATAGATAAATAATTTATAAATAATGAATAATTATTTTATTTATATTTTTTAATATCACTATTATTATAATTTACTTATTATTTCTAACTTTTTTGTCTTTTAATACATTTTTTTTGTCAGTCCTACAACGATATAACATAATTCACATATATATACAAATCAAAGTAGGTAACTGATATATCATTAATAAGTGATTAGTTGTGTTTATATTTTTTGACTCATACTCGTATAATTTCTTTTGATTCTAAAACCAATTTCACGTACGTATACTATCCAAATTAGATAAATAAATATATAAAGATAATAAATAATTTTATTTATTTATATTTCTCAATTAATATTGTTATTGGTTTACTTTTAATCTTATTCCAATCTTCATTACAATATTAAGTTGACATTTATGAGGGGAAAACGTGGTAGTTAAATACTAATCTAATAAAAATTTAAATGGCACTCATAAAAGATTACACTAAATCTTAACCAAAGCCACAAGAAACACCCCATGTGGATTTCGAAACCACAAATTAAGTTTTATTAAGATTATTACCTATAAATACTTTATATATTCCAGAAATTAATTTTTACTTAAAATCATTACCTATAAATATTTAATATATTTACGTACTTATAAACAATAACTGTTTTATCTTTCAATGTTTTTTTTTCTTTTGTAGTTCTATAATATATTTTACATGTGTACAATTGAAAATAGGTAAATGATTTATAGATAATAAATACTTATTTTATTTATAGTTTTTAATATTACTATTATTATAGTTTACTTACTATTCTCAACTTTTTTGTTTTTTAATGTTTTTTTTTGTCAATCCTACAATGATACAAATTATTTCATGTATATACAACCCAAAGACAATAATTAATATATAAATAATAGGTGATGAGTTTATTTATATTTCTTAGCTAATACTATTTTCTTCAATCCTAAAATCTATTCTAGATATATACAACTCAAGATAGATACATAATATATAGAAAATAAGCAATTAATTTATTTATATTCCTTAATTAGTATTGTCATCGTTACAATTTTTTTTTTTTCATTTTCTTTTTTTTTGAAACGGTAAATTTAATCTACTCCTAAACTACTCATTAAATTCATCAATGTTTTAGACAGGACTCAAACCCTAACGTCGAAAAGAGAAGATAACACCTCATATTGCTAGGTTAGAAGCCCGTTAACTTACAATTTACGCATCAATCTTATTCCAATCTTTGTTACAAATTTATTTAAACATTTATAAGGGAAACACGTGATAGTTTAATACTGAAAAAGATTTACGTGGTACCAATAAAAGATTACATTAGATGTCAACCAAAACCACATGATACACCCCATGGACTTCGAAACAACAAAGTAACTTTTATTTAACATCATTTTCCATAAATACTTTATATATTTACGAAATTATAAATGGTGATTGTTTTATCTTTTATCTAGCTTTTAAATCCACATATATATATGGTGAAGATCAAAAGGGAAGAAAAAAAAAAGAAGAAATAGGGGAGCAAATACCCATTTACCATCAAAACATGATTTTCAAACAAAATTCATCAAATTAAAGCTTGAAATATAAATGAATGGATTATATACATCATGTAATCAAACAATGTTCTTATAATTTTACGTTTTAAACAAAAAAACTCTCAAAATCGACATCATCATTCATTTGTGATGAATGTTAGTCAAAATTTCAAGTTAATATTCTTAAAACATTAATTTATGATACATATTAACTCATATATGTTATTATACATTGATTATATCATTTATGGGTGAATGTTATCAATAAAAATTCATCAAGAAATGATGTTAGTAACATTCATGGATGTATAATAATAAAATATGAGTTAACATTCATTCCAACATTCATCTGGAATGAATGTCATAAATGATGAAATCAAGGGCTGAGATTTGCTTCCCTCCTTCCCCAGAATTTGAAACTTCCCTAGGGATCTTTCCCCTATATATATTTATATATATAACTAGTTTAGATTGTTAAATTAATAATATATATATATTTTTAACAAAAACCAGTTTAAATATGATGCATTAACTTAATTATATTGATCAATAGTTATGTTTTTCATATAAATTACAAATCACACAATTATAGCATATAAATTACCATCAATTCGAGAATGAAACTACCAATAAATAAAAAAACGACTGATGTAATACTAACTTCAATATTATAAGACTATAATTGATAAAAAATTAAAAAACCTCGTCATAAGAAAATACTATATCTTTTATACTTTTGCATAACAAACAAAAGTGGATACTTTTGTAACTAATGCAATTTTTCTTCTTACAATACAACTATAATGTATTTCCGAAGTACAATAACAGTTAACTACCCATATTTATAAATTACAGCCGTTAATGAGAATCTAACGGGAAGCATTACTTTTACAAGTCACCACAAATAAACAAACCATTTGATCGAACATGCGGTCTAACAGAGCTAACAATGCATTGTTATGTCATCTCAAGTTTCAATTAGATTGTTGTCAGCCGTCCACCACTCCACATAACAATTCTTTGAGAAGGAAATAACAAAGTCATAAATCCATAAATCTACAAATCCAACTTTGTAATAAGCTCGATTAATTGAAAAAAATGCTCAATTAATTTAAACCCCAAACCTTTTGGCTCACCAGCGTCAAATGTTATTTTAATTTAATTGGGATATCCAAAATATATGGAATAAAACTTTCAGATTTTTTAGATAATAATATATTTTCTACACAGATTATCTAATTTTGATTTTTAATATAGTTATTTAAATTTAATATAATTGATTTTTAAATCATGATATATTATGTCATCAAATCCTTAATTTTAGTCAATTTAACAAAATTAAACAATTTTATTGGCCTATTGAATTTTTGATGATGTCATCAATCGATTCTTCTATTGTATTTAAGATAAGATGTTTTTTTCTCTTGACAATCATGAGGGTATCATTTTGACTCCTGTTAATATATATCATTTTATATTAATTTAAAATCTTAATAGAAAATGATATATATTAACAACACATCTTATATAATAAGGTTTTATATATGAAAAATAATCAAACAACTACTTAACATCTATTTTGATCGATAAAAAAGAGCATTACATATAGTGTTAATAACTATTCGTTTTATTTGGACTATTTGGTTCTAATCATGGTAACCAAAATCAATCTAAAAACTGATATACTAATTCGCTTTTTGTTCGATTCGATTCACAAAAAACAAATTGTCCAATTCAAATAGTTTATTTGGATAATTCAGTTATATATGAATAGTGAACACCCTTATCTATGATTGGCGACTTTAATTCCAAAGACATTTTCACCATGTAATAATTCATGTGATTGCTAAGGTGAAATTAAATGTTTGAATAAATATAATAATATGGGTAAAATGGAGAAGTACAGGGAAAACCAAAAAAAATTACATATGGCATTCTTGGACCTGGTGAAATCCTACGATGCCACGTGAGTTGATTTGGAGGACTCTAAATATAAATCAGCTTTAGAAAAATACATAAGAGTTATACGAGATATTTATGAAGGAAACAAAAACTTGCGTACGAACCCTATCAAGAAACACATAGTATTTCCTAGTAGAAATAGGATTATATCAGGGATCAGCCCTTAGCCTGTACATTTTTCCTTAGTTTTAGACAAGTTTTTGTGCGAGATACAAGAGTGCATCCCATGGTGCCTGATATTTTCCAATGATATTGTGCTACTCTCGGAAACGAAGAATGGGTTAAACAATAGGCTGGAGCAGTGGAGGGAGGCTTTGGAAGATAAAGGACTAAAGATCAGCCGAGAAAAACAGAATACCTACGGTGTGACTTCGATAGGAATACGGACGAACTTGACGATGGAATGGACATACACATTGGGGACCAAATCTTACACCCGCATGAGTCTTTTAGTTACCTAAGCTTGATGCTACACAAATCATAAAGGATAGACGCGGACGTGACCTAACATGTAAAGGTAGACTTTTTGAAGTGGAGAGAGGCGAAAGGCTTCCTTTGCGACCAGAGAGTCCCTATAAACTGAAAGGAAAATTTTATAAGTGGTAATTAGACCAGCTATGTTGTACTGATCAGAGTGTTGGCCGATGACAAAGACACAAGAAAGGATTATGGAAGTGGCAGAAATGAGGATGTTGAGATGGAAATGTGGTTAAATCATGTTAGATATGATACCGAATGGAGTTTGTAGGGAGGAACTAGAAGTCGCAAGCATCATTAACAAGTTGAGAGAGGGACGACTAAGATGGTTTAGGCATGTAAGGAGGAAACCGCAGATAATTGAGAGTGAAAGCTCTCATAGTCGACAACTTGAGGAGAGAATGTAGACCAAGACGTAGGTGGGAGGATGTCTGAAGCTTGACATGGAGGAGCTTCTCTTGTCCATGACATAATTTATGATAAGAATATGTGGAGGACTAGAATTATGATTGATGAGTAGGGTATTTTTAAGTAGCTATATAGACATAATATATATATTATTATGTTTAATCATATACTCTCAATATCCATATACAATTAATTATACATAAATATATAATTGAGTAGGGTGTTTTAAGTAGAATGATGATAGATTGAATAACTTGTTTTAGGTAGATAGATAATTATATATAGAAAGGTGTTTTTAGGTAGGTTTATGACATATATTATGGTGTTCTAGGTAGATAGATATATTTATATATATTAGGGTGTTTTTATATTTATATATTTATTTATTTAAAGTTGTTTTTTGGGAGGTTTATGGTGTTCTAGCTAGATAAATATATTTATATAGATTATGGTATTTTTAGGTTTATATTTATATATTTAAGGGTGTTTTTAGATAGAATTATAACATACGAGTATGGTGGCTTGGTATATAGAAATATTTATATGTGTTAGGGTGTTTTAGATATATTAATACGTCTATTTATATTTATAAATATATTATATATTTGCTACTAGCATATACTTGTAATAGTCATATGTTATTATTATCGTTATTATTTTATTTCGTTTATTTATTTATTTATTTTATTTTTGTTTGGGTATGGGTGTGTGTTTGCGTGCGTGTATGAGTGGTGTGTGAGGTGGGTGTGAATGTAATTATACTTTTATGTATGTGAGTTTGTCGGAGCTCTTAATAAAAGTACTCTCTTTATTTTCAAATATAACTATCAACAACGATCATAAAATGTATGACTATTTAAATTTTATCTTTCATATATTTCGTCTTAGTGATATCGAATAATGTTGTTGTTATCATTGTTGCTATTGTAATAAGGTTAAAAGGTGCATATGGATTAAAAAGGCGCGTGTGAAAATTACGTTCCTTTATTTATAGGGGTAACGTCAAGGATTTTCTTTGAACCAAGTATGCATTGGTGAATTTGGTATTTGTATGCTAGAGGTTCATTAAAACTGGAATAGAATCACACACCTAAAGAAAAGGGTTAATTTTTTTGGCATCTCCCAAATTTATCATCAATAACATAATTGACGAAAAATTATATTTTATTTTAACTAAAATTACTCTGTGGGATAATTTAATTTATTAATGATCCGTTGCTTAGGGGCTTTAGTAATATAAACACATGAGAATGAATCACAAGAAGCAGATTATCATCAAAAAAGAAAAAAATGGATATATAAATTGAAAGTCAAAACGCTTTTGTAATCACAATTGATAACCAATCCAAATATTGTTTACCTGACTTTGACATTCTACCATATCCATCAAATTAAAATAGAGAGTAAACTGCATTTTTTGTTCATATGATTATTACTTTTGTTGATTTTATTTTTAAACTCTTTTTTGGATCGACAAAAATTACAAAGCTGGACCAATTCACAGACGAGCGATATGACAAAAGAAGTTTAAGAACAATATCAGTAAAAGTGGTCAACTACACGGACAAAAAATTGCGGTTTACTGTAAAATTAATGATTGGTTGGAGTAGTTATTTGGTTAAGATTTGAATATATTGAACATCAATGTGACATCGTGACCAAGTATGCAAGTTTAGACAACTTATTTTATTATTTCTTTAATCTTCATGAGTATCTTTCTTCAAATATTCGTGAGTATCTTTCTTCATAATCTTTGTTGTAAATTTCCCAACTTTAAAGATTCTAGTGTCTCATCTTATTGACATCCTTTTGTTGCTGGTTTATCGTATAGCTGAAAGGGTTTTGTTAATGATAGTTTTAATTGTTGTAGATGAGAATTAGTTTTATACGCAGTTTATTTTAACTTATAAATCATTTATGATGACGACATTTAAGCCTAAACTACAACAAGTTTATAATATTTTTTTAATTGGCAATTCTTCGGGTTATTTATTTATCATTATTATTGTGGCTTTAGCCCAATAGTATCATTATCCAAGCGTAAACGTTTTAATGAGTCACGAAAAAGAGGACTTTTGTGAAATAGGTCATTGGTTCAATCTCAACTCCACGCGATTTCACTCGAAACAGTTGAACATTATCTGAGGTACAGTCCTTGACAAAGGGTCGCATCGAATCCAAATGACATGGGTTAAAGTTGCCCGTCGACACAACCTTTTTCTGAAAAAAGAAAAAAAAGATGGATGGATATAATTAGAGTATCGGTTCTTAACTTAGTTTTAAAATGACTTGTCTTGTGCCTATCGATATGATGTAAATCGTGAAAGCCGTAAATAGAAACTAAGCCTAAATTTCAACTCAAGATTTTTGTTGTGTGTAGCATGTCCCAAACCACTAATTAAGCCATCCTCATGATGATAAGTCACTTGAAGGGATGACGAACACTGTTTTAAATACAGTGATTTTAATTAAATTTTTGAATTTTGTACTATTTTAAAAACAAGTAATCTAAAATGTATGTTTTTTTAGTGAAACTATCCTGAGTTATAAGGATCATACAGTTTAAGTATGACTTTAAAATCGGGAAGATGAATTTAGTTTTCTGCTTAACACATAAGCCTGAATTATGACACTTCGAGCTATCATTAGCAAAATGCTTAATATAAAATACTTTAATAAGATTGGGAGGCTATAAAGATTCAAGTAGCCTACATTATCTCAAAAATCTCTATATATAACTAATAAAACAACATTTTTGCTATGTGGCAAGCTTCCTCTAATGACAGCTAAGTTATAGTCTCATGTGTTATCATCTAAATTACTTGCTAAAGATTAATTGAAACTTTATGTATTCTTAATTTAGTATTCCATTCAATTGTCTTAATGACAAACTAATAGTATTAGAAGGTCATTTAGTTAATTAAGGTCAATTCATTAATTTTAGGATATCATTCTTGTTTCATAATCACAAGTTATTAGTTTAGAAGGTCAACCATTAAGAATCACCTTATAGAATCCATTTGGTTTTAGCATGTTATTCAAATTTTCTTAATGACAACTCATTAGTTTTACAAAATCTTAATGACTCCAAGATTTTCCTAACTTCTAATACACATTCAAAACATTGAAGAAATCATTGAATGTTTATGATTTATGAGAATAAGAATATTTATTTAATAGCCATTTTTTAATTTCTATGAATCTATTTAATTTTGAGTTGTGGTTTTTATATTTATGATCAAAATTTGGCATCCATGTGTCGCCAACTATGGAAATCATTTTCAAGCCAACAATTAACTTTTGTACATTCTTTCCTACATTTTCAAATTATCGATTTCATTTCCCCTTATATAACATATTAGCATTCCTGACCTACTTATGAAATTTATTAATTACTATTTTAAAAATATTTATTTATAAAATTAGGTCATTCAGTTGAAGTATTTGTTGGTAGATTGCTAGATGAATAACTCCCAAATTCACTAATATAACTTTAGAAGGTAATCCATATTAATGCATAAATATTCAACATTCACTCTATCAAATTTAGTTCACTAATTAATATGTTGTAGCTTTATTGGGTAACCCAATTGAGAAAATGTCTGCTATTAACATATTTGAAAAAATATTATTTTCAATCCTTTTGAATTTTTTCAATTGTTTGAATTTTTTCAATTTGAGCTGGGTCAATCATTATCATATATTGATTTACTTTTGAAAAAAAGTCTCTTTTCAGTCATGAGTAGTTGTATGTTGCTCGTTCCCAACTAAAGGATCAAAATGATTTGAAGGTATTGACGTATGATAAGACGGCAACAAGCCAACGATGTTACTAATCATCGAATTAATTTTGTATTTAAAAAGGTGCTGTGAGATTCTTAATATTTTTTTTATTTTAACATTTTCCTATTTATTTTAAGAGCATGATTTTTCACGATATGAACATTTTAGTCTATTATTAATAAAATTTATCATATAAAGTTATTGTCATAAATCGTACTAACATGTAACACTTGTTTATGTAATATAAAAGTGAATTTAAGATAACTTTTTCTGAACTATATATAGTGAGTAGGGCGGTTAGATTTGTACTTATTAGACGAAATGGGAATATCTTGAATTTGTTGTATTGTGATGAATACCATTGGTATAACATAGTTATGTAAACAAAGAAAAAAAATTGAAAGACATGGAGAACCACATCTTAGTCTTAAAA
This sequence comes from Logfia minima, assembly GCA_963921325.1. Classification (NCBI taxonomy): domain Eukaryota; kingdom Viridiplantae; phylum Streptophyta; class Magnoliopsida; order Asterales; family Asteraceae; genus Logfia; species Logfia minima. The sequence goes on from OY992770.1 coordinate 17,217,402, forward strand.
TAAACACGATAGCACCTTTCTACCTTGGTTAGAATCTTAATCTTTTTAAAATAAATGAGATAGTAGTAAAGACAACGACCCGTGACTTTTCTATTCTTTATTTTTCAAAGTGAGAACTTATAAATTATTACTGAAGCATTAACATTCGTGTTGGTCATTTTAATGTCTAATTGAACTTATTCAATATCAAATAATTTTTCAAGTTAAGTTATAAAATGAGATGATAAGTACAGAATGCACATCTTGTTCAAATTAATTTAAACTGCTACTAAACAGCGGGATCAAGAGGCCGTACCCTTTAAATGTTTAGGGGTCGAGCCCTCTAGCTAAATTTATTATACACATTTTTTACTCGTATTTTCCCATCAAATGGAACATACGTGATGTAGGTTCCTTAATCATTGCACATGTTCGATAAATAAGGTTCGTTGGTTTTCCACAACAACTTTTAAGGGCAAATGGCCGAACAAAATAATATAAGGTTCAAAATTTGACAATAAAAAAATATCACTTTTTCGATCGCTTAAAAATGACTCTTATTTTTAATTATTTACCAAAAAAAGGATATTTTTGTCAAAATTTTAAATTAAGGGGATATCATATGATCATTTTTTAAAAATTAACTATTGAAACGACTTGTTGGTTCATATATGTCCTAAATGTTCACATTATTGCATCATCACCACACAAACAACATTCAATTCCACGATTTGTCATCTTTTTAATACAAATTTGTCAGTTCAATTTTGAAACCCTAAATGGTTGTGCTCATCATCCCCGACTATTTTAAACCCTAATTTGTGATATAAAGTGTTTACAAATAATGCACATCAGTTTTAACTAGCCTTAATTTTAAAAACTAATCGATCAGGTGATATTCCCCTTAATTTAATATTTTTGACAAAAAAATATTTTTCTAGCAAAAATTAAAAATAATGATCGTTGTTGGGCGACGAAAAAATGACATTCTATGTACTGTCAAATTTTGAATCTTACATTACCTTTTTAGATCATTTGACCTACTTTTAACCGCCAAAATATCGTGAATATAACATAATGATTTGGTTCTCATTTTGAGACAAGAAAAATCAATATAATCTCTTTGTTTTTGCTTATTTTCTCTATCAAGATTCTAAGTGTAAATTTGTTATATCCCAATAAAAGTTTTATAAACTTAGATATTATTATAAAGTCAAAATACTTTATTGTAAAAATGTTTTATATGTGATTCATAGACTGTCCAATATTATTACCACTAACTTACTCTAATTTTCTAACAAATGTGTGGTTTATGTAAAGCATTTTGCATTTATGTCAATGGTAATAAAATTGCAAGAGATCTCACTCTACGCCTAACGAACATTTAGATGCATGCATAGTTTGTTTGTGAGCGTATAACAACAAGCTTCGCAGCTAGAGGGTAACTCTACATCTATTAATGGCATGATGTTGGATATTGAAATTTTTATTAACCATGTCCTACTCGATTGATAAGTGAACCGTTAACATATGATACTTGTATCTAAGGTTTGTTGAAATTCAATGGGTTAGAAATTTTGTTTTTGGGATTTTAGTGTTATTTTTTCTAACAAATCACCGCCAGATAAACTTGATATATGTAAAATTCTTCCTACAAAGTTAGGGTGTGACAGTAGAACTCACTATTTGAATTAGTAAATTTTAATTTACAACAAAACACAAATATCAAGTAAGACCTCTCTATAATTCCATTAGATAGAATAAATCAGCCATGGGCCATTTCCGCCTTCAAGTCCAAAATTTTAAATGATGAAAATTTAAAATTAACGGCTGTCCCACTGTCCCATTCTAGATCCGCCCCTGTATGAGAGGATTCATCAACAAACACGATAGATTTGGTAAGCATGAGGAGGCGATCATGGGCTTCATCATTGTCATCAAGATCATCGTGAGAGGTTGCAAGATTGATGAAAGAACAACGTTCAAGGGAGACAAAGAAGGCAGATGCTACGCTGCTTCCTAACCAATTTGCCATTCGATCAATCTTATTGCATGATTTGACACCGCAACTATTGTGAGCCATCACGGCTTTATTAGATGCCATATTTAATCCCGAGAATCAATCTTATTGCATGATTTCATTTTGTTTCTATTTTCTATGCTTATGTTCTGTTACGTAGATTATTTGTGTTCATAAATGAATACGACAATTCTTTCATTATTTTAAATGAGTTATTACTTTTTTGTTGAAATTTGGAATTAGTTAGCTATTTATTTATTCCATTGACTCTAAAGTTTTTAATATCCAAATTATATTGTTATCATCGGAGGGCAATTTTGTCTTTTTGTAAAAAATTTCCTTTTCTCATAAAAACAATTAGTAAAAGAAAGTTATGGCTGCCTCTTTAATTATCCTAGCTTTGATCATAACGTAGAACATATGTCATAAACACTAGCTTTATTTATTTATTTATAATGACAAAAATAATAAAATATTTCGATAGAAGCTTGAATTACAATTAATAAAAGAAAAGTTACTTTTTTCCATTATATTTGTTTGAACTTTGAATTAGAATTAAACCTTAAAGACTCGAACATCCTGAACATCATGAACTTTTTAACTTGAAAACTTGAACCTCTTGGATATTTTTATTTTTTGAACCTTGAAACATCATGAAACCTTTGAACTTGAAAAGTTGTTGGACTAAATTATCGAACAATTAACATTCACCCTTATTCATGAACGTTTTGATCATTCAACTTGCTTTCAAATTGTCTATGTATCATTGATAGGTTAATCATTAAAATAGTTAGTCACTAAGAACGTTAAAATAATATACAAACTCTTACCTAGTAACCAGGTGCATGCATCTATCTTGTTCTTGAGGTTCATGCATAAGAGATAGAAGGCAAAACGTTGGCATATCTTGAGCAAAATCTCGACAAGTTGGTTGCAAGATGGCTATAAATAATAGCTCAAACAAAGGTAAAGGGGCATCCTACATTTTCCATACATTTCTCTCTAAGTCTCATGGTAGTGTTCATATTTTGTCATCTCAATGATAAGTAACTGCTATCAGGACACTTACTTACACTTATGTTCTCAAAAGGGTCATTCGATTCCACATAGAAGGTGTGGCCTAAAATTGTACACATAGTACGAGTTACAACAGGGCATCGCCACCCAAAAGACATGTCCTTTAAAGTAGTATTCACACCTCTACGTACACGAACATCCAACTAATGTAATTATTATGCAATTTACCCGTGTTTAGTAGTGATATTAGATACTCAGTTCATAAGCACAGTGCAAAGATCAACAATCCTAGCCCGTGACTCGAGGCCGTAAACCTACGTATCATCAATTGGCGTCATCTGTGGGACCGAAAAATTCTCCTTATTCTCCTTAAGGAAAACACAAAACAACCCATATTACTACCCAACTAGTAGCAAAAAATCATGAACGAGACAATCCACCTCATACACTAGATCCAAATGTAACGGGAAGTCTAGACGAACCACATATTACACCCACACCAACCATCCATACAACTGAAGGGCATATCTCGGAACCAGGTCAAATGGACCCAGTAATGCAATTTGTGGTTCAAAATTGTGACAGAATGAATGCCATGTACATGGTACATGGCGTTCACTCAAAAGCAAAAGCACGTCCAACCCCGATAGTTGTTTACTACCACCGACCCACCAATCATGGAGCCATGGAACTCAGATTCAAACGATGTACACCCAAACAAAGCCAAAGACAATGCTTTTGTCGAAAGTGATAACGTAGACGCCTAAAAAGTCGCATCGGAACGGGGGCAACGCCACCTACAAATGCAACTAAAAGGAAAACGGTGGCAAATACCGATTTTTACTACGAGCCTTTCGTATTTAAAGAGTCGGACATGCATGGATGTGAGAGACTTAGTAGCTTCCCTTTTTACCAAACGATCACCTAACAATTTTCATGGGGAGAATGGATGTGCACAAACTTTCAGAATCGAAGTGGCGTAGATTTTATCACATCACGTTACGTGGTGCGACCCGATTAGGGTATAATAACCTCGCGCTAGGGAGCATTGACGATTTCGATCTGCTGAGGGATAAATTCAGGGCAAACTTCTTGCAACAAAAAAGATTCCAAAAAAATCATGCAGAAATCCTTTGTCGTGAAATATCTCTCGGCATAGCTGCTTACATTGTCCTTTTTTTATCTATGTGCGACTGCAATAACACGTCCGCAAGGTAAACCAGAAAACTGCCATTGTTCGCAACATCACTCCCATCTTTGTTACCATCAAGCACCTCAAAAATCCAATTTGTTATTGGATTTACTTTCCAACGTAACGATTTGTTCACTCTTTTGTCGATCTTATGGTCGACAAACGGTGTGAGAGATATTGTAAGTCCCTCTCCAGTGGCACGATGTATGAAATACGACTGTTGCACCGAAGCTAGAAAAAACTCCAAGAGTATTGTAATAGGGAGCTTTTGTGCATGCTTGCCTAGGTCACTAATTGACTCAACATTGTTTGATGTCATGTAAGCATATCTCATCCTTGTAGCATAACATCTTGACCATCTTTCTCTCCCAACATCGTTAAGAGTTTTAGAAGAGGTTTGTCAGTTCCGTGAAATCACACCCCAATGGTGATCGCAATCTGAACCCTGGTATGCCTTACACATTTTGTAGTAATGCCATTCGTAGAACTTGATCCTACCAGATTGGGTTTTCAAGTTCATGAACAAATGATGACAACATAGCACATGATATGCAACAGGATAGACCATTGAAATGACGACTGCAATTGAAGTAGCCCTATCGAATACGATAGTCAGATTCTCAACCCCATAATTGGATTCAATGGCGTTACACAAGTTTCCCAGGAACCACGTCCAATGATTGCTCGTCTCTCCTGCCTCGATTCTGTAGGCTAGTGGCAAGATGCCATTGTTGCCATCCATAGCTACAACAATTAAGTTGGTCACCAAGTAAGCCCCCTTCAAATGTGCCCCATATATAATAATCATTGGGCGCGTACAAATGTACGTATCAACAAGGACAATAAATTTAAAAATATATCAATTGCAGTATAATATGTATGTGTGTAAACATGGAAATAAAATATAGTTACTTACCGCTGCACTAATGGACATGTAACACATTACAAATCTATCTTCCTCATCCGTGAACACATTTGTAACGCTCCCAGAGTTTGTCAGTTTCATGTTGTGCAAAATAAAGGAGAAGCAGTTGAAATGATTCTTGGGGAGTACCTCTCAACAACTCTATGACATAACACTTTGCCCTCCATGCTTAGTGGTATGTAAGGCTGATGTCGAAACGCGCAGTCATGTCAACTTGTAAGTGACTACCTTTCTATACACGTCCTTCATTAGTCATCAACTCTTTTAATATGTGACAATGACTCTCTTGTTTGCATTCCGGTTATTTGCTTGGGGCTGAGATCAAGAACATGTGTGAACATCAACAAACTCCCTAACTTGGAAGTTTTCGGTATGCATAATTTTGTGAGCACATAATTTCCAATCACAATTAGCAAAGGCACATTTTACAACATACCAAACCTTGTCTGAATGATGTAATCGAGTTGTAAAACCCTCTTCTAGACACTTGGTTTCCAATTGAAGCTTCAAGTCCTTCTTACTTTCAAAAACTTGCTCAAGTTTTACCCGATAAGAGGGTTCATACATAGTAATCTGTCACACCCCGCTAAAGTGGAAACACGAGATGTAACAGTACAATGATTTCACAATCGAAAATTACAAAACATCACCGTTCAACGGTCTACATTAAGCACAATACATAGAGTTTTACAATAATCCCAAATACAAAAGTACTATCCAAATCGTACTAATACATTCCAAAAGACATAAAGTTCGTACGCTAATTAGTACATAAAATCAGACAGCAGGTTTAGCTTCAATTGTCAGATTGTGACAGGTTTCTGAAAAGCATGCAAAATACAGGTCAACTATAGAATATAGTTGGTGAGTACCCAGGTTTTATGAAAAAAAATAGACCTCCGTTAAAATTAATGGAGTCCAAAGGTGGTATGATGTGTCATACGGGATTAGTAGAGAAAATTTTGATCCAGTGTCGAGCTCATAGAACGAGGATAAGTATTTGTCGTTTAAGTGAATTCAAGTCTTGACGGCATATAAGTATTGTCTAGTGTAAAATAAAAGTGAATTGATACTTGAAACTCTTTTGCTAACATTTTATAAATTCAAATAAGTTTCATGAATTGATGGGTTTATTTATTAGTGTTGAAAAGTTAATATTTTAGATGGTTTAGCCTATAGATGTCGTAAGAAAAGGGGCATTGCTTTAAGGCCATGCCTATAATCATCAAGACCGTTATGATTTCCTTTTATACACTCTGATTACGATACAAAGATTCATCAAGAATAAATATTTTTTAATTGACATTGTCAGAGTAAGGTTCGAATCAAAGTGTGTAACTTTTTAATGGAAAACTATTTCAAATGTCTAAGTCATCCTAGAGCTCGAATCACAGGTTGATAGTTTTAAAAGGGCATTAAAACGTTATATGTAGCGAAATCATTGTTTTCATTCGTTTTGTTAATAAAATCCATGATTTATTTATGCTTGAGTCCACAACCAAACCTACAACCGATAAACCCTTGCCCCAATAGTGATGCCCTATCGTTGGCATTTAGGATGATGGAATGCACTCACGTGGCCGCGTGAGTGGGGAGGTGGTCTCGCTCCCAAATAGTACTATTCATATGCATCATTTGGCTCATATAGAGTTAATGGTCGTGTAGAGATTCCGGGGACTTTAGATACGATAGTAAACAAGCATATAATCATGTAGCATCAATAAGTATTCACAACATGGTAGTTCAAGTACCATAAACATGACAATCGCAAGTAAATAAAATCATTCAAATTATTCGTGCATGCTTTTCACCCCAAAATATTGAATTAAATCGTTAGAATAGGGGCTGAGTACTCACAGTTGTTAGTAAGCGTACGAGTATGGATGTAAAGCGCGACTCAACCAAAGGTGACTCCTATCCAAGACCTATGAATACAAGGTTCCTAATTAGATTCTTGACTAAGATGGTTTGTTAAGATTGCTTAGCTAGTTGTTTACAAAGTGCCGTTTGAGTTTGATTTGTTGTCGGTAATTACTCGGGTTATGATTAAAATAATGTGAACACTTGAAAACAGATTCCAAAAATCACCAAACTTGGTATATAATATGAGAAATAATTCACAAATTTTCTGTGAAAATTTGAGAATTTTTAGATTTACAGATTATTTTTAATCATTTCTTGACCAAAAGAGTGGGATAAATAGGAGAAAAATAGTAATTATTCTTGAATGTGACAACCGTCACCAAATCAGGTTAGATAACTTTGACCATTAAACTGATGCTCATTGTTTAGTTAAACTTATGTGCTTATGTGATTTCCTGAAACATAGGACATGATAAATTCTAGGAGTTAAGTGTTCTATCTGTACTATTCCCTCTAGTTGTTGTGATCATAACGAAATCTCTAAGTACTTACGTTTCCCCGAGAACGTTGAATTGATTCTTAGACATTATAGATATCTTTAGAAGACAACGTGTTGGTGACTAGCCCATAAATAAATAAATTATGTCAATAGTATTCTTTTATAATAATAATAAATAATGATACTGCAAGATTAGAAGTAAATTAAAAATAAATAAATGAATACTTATACAACACATTGAATAGTTAAATGTAACAATAAGGAAAATGTCACTCTTAAATATAGTTTTCTTTTAAAAAAAAAATAATGAATACTAATACATAAACAAATAAAAAAAAAATAAAAAAAAATTTTTTTTTTATATATTATTTAAATCCGGCCAAGGGAGAAAAAAATGAAAAAAAAAAATGTTTTACCTAATTTAAACATCTATTTCTTGCTAACTAAGTTATTTCTTTTCATTAATTCAAAACCCTAGCTTCTTTTATTCCCTCTCCTCTTCCCTTGGACGAATTTTATCAAACCCTAGCCTCCATATATTTTTTTTTTCATCAAAATCTCAAGAACAAGGTCAATCGATCGTCTTTTTGAAGTTTCGGTAAGTATTCTTATTTCCTCTCTAAATTGATCTTTCTTTTGTTTCTTAATGTGACTCGAATTGATGGAAATTATTATGATTAAATACATCTAATTAACATGTTAAAAACGAATTTGATGAAGTTATATCAAATATATAATCGTAGATATGATATTCTAGGTTAAAAGACGTTGTTTGGGTTAAATCAGAATCTGGACAGAATTTTGTACCTACTTGGGTAGGCCATATCTTGGTCATAGCATGGAGTTTTTATACGAATTTTGAGTCTAGAATTAAGTTCTATGAGTCTACTTTCTATTCCAAGTGGTTTCATGACGAACCGATAAGTTTAGGTCATCCAAAAGGTTATTACAACACAACTAGTCGAAACTGTATTTGCTGATCAGATTTTGGGTCGACTTTGGGATACCATAACTCACTCAATTTTTCGAATTAGATGATGATATTTTTCTGGGATAGGTTCTATGTGTCTACTCATCACTGTAAAAATTTCAGATTTTTTTGAGACTTTTAAGTATTTTAACAAAAATAAAACTTTTTGTTGCGCCAGCAGAATTCTTTCCTGACTAGTTAGTATTATGGAATTTTATTAAAATAGTAAAGAATTAATAAAAATTATGGGAAAATTTCTGGGAAAGCTTAACACCTTTTAGGTTCTGTCATTTAAATTTAGAACCCTAAATCACTCGTTTAAGATACTTTAAAAATACATAATGTAACCTTAAAATTTTGGTCAGAAAATTTAATCTATGAAAATAAGGGCAAAATCACCAATTACTTACATCAAGGGTTTAAGGAAATACAAAGTATCATTCTTGAGGGATAGTTCATTAGGAATACAAGGTTTGATCATATACATTCCATCAATTGTGAGTTACAATGGGAAGGATTATAAGCCTTGTCCATGTGTAACTTACACACTTTTTTTATTTATAGAATTACTAGCTCGGATAATTTTGCACTTTGTTTCATCTACAAATAAGGTGAGTTTCGTGGCCCCTTTTTCTTTTTATATAACTTGGGGGAAAATGATACTCAAAGGCTATTTCAAATACTTATGCTGTGATAATCATTTTATTTCTTGGGATAATTTGTGTGTTTTTAATTGCGTATGCGAGCATTAGTGGTTGAGGTGTACATAACTATGATATCTATCAAGCCAACTGTTTAGCTCCAGCTGGTAGGCGACATGTTTGGAAATCTATTGTGTTGATGACTATGTTGATTGTTGATGACTATGTTGATGACTAAGTTGATGACTATATTGATTATGTTCGGGTTGAACATTCATATGCACTATATGCTGCTACGTTTTTATTTTACACTATTGTCCTACTCATATTCTATGCACAGCAAAATGCAATTATTTCTTAAACCTACGAGCTCACCAACATTATGTTGACGTTTTCGAGTATTCATTTTCAGGTAATAACAATAAGAATGCTTAAGGTGGATAGAGTCCTTACCTAGCTTTATTGAGACTTAAGACTCGCGTATTGTTTTCTGTCGAATAAATCACATTAGTACATCTCTATGGATTTTGATGTTTTCTTTAGTTTGGTTATTGTTTGAAACTTGTCCCGGGTTGTGGGATTATGTGACTTTATGACTATGTTTATTGTGGTATTGACTGACCATGATACAAGTCGCCGCTTGTGTCGGGAGTCGTCATGACACTTTGTATTGATTTTCTTTCATTTAGTAAACTCTCTATTATTTATATCAATGTGTTATGACGATCTTCTCTGTCACGCCTCGCGTTTCCGCCTAGGCGGGGTGTGACATTGAAAAATTACGAAATTTTTACTAGATCAGTTTTAGGTCATTTCTAAGTTTGTGTAAACATTTCATGCCATTTTGGGCTCTGGAACATTGGTTCCTAATCGTAGGTGTTTAAAAAAATCGTACATCAAATACCATAACAAAACAGTTCCAATGAGTGTTAAATTTTGAGGATAGTGTCATTTTATGTGGAAAATGACACAGTAATTTTTCCATATTTTTCTGATGTCAAAAAGTATTTTTCATGAATATTTAGCTTTCTAGAGACTTTATTTGCATTAATTCTAGAAAAATACTTAAGTTTTTCCAAAAATTCTCATTTTTATTTTCAAGGTTCTTTTTAAGATATAGATACTGAGAAAAATCATCCTCAAATTTTAAACACGTTTTATCTCTATTTTGTGTATTTTACATTCATCATACCACATCTTCCATGCATTTACAAGACTTAGATTATGCATGTTAATCATGTATTTTCTAAAAATACTTAGTTAGCAAAATAAATTCCTATCTTTTTATACTACTGAGATACATGTGTTAAGAATATAAAATAATTTTCTCACATGTATTCGAATTGTTTAAGACCCTTAAACAATTATCAATGCATGATGTTAACAACAAACTCACTGTTTGCGCACCAGTTTTGTTTGGTGCATTTGGGGGTATTAAACTCAATGGATTTGAGTGAGACCAGTGGGCTTTTAAAGGTAAGACTTCGAAATAAATTCCAGAAGAAAAATCAGAATTTTTAGACCATTATTCACTGAGTTATGGTCGTCTCAAATGAGGTAAAAAATCTGGACAGATTCATATAAGACAATAGCAATCTTTTTGGTGTGTTTCCACATCTCACGATTTTTAGACCTCATCCAATGATTGAGGCTTTGTCTTACATGCATGAATATGTACTTTTACAGAAATAAAAATATACTTTAACATAAAATAAGATTTAGATACTAAAATGGTACATGCAAGCCCAAAAATCGGGTTTTTGGGTTCTTTTTCAAGAACACCCCTTGCTACCAAGCTCTAGATCCTATTTGCTCCTTTAAATCTTTGATCTAACACATTCTTGGTGTTAAAATACATTCAAGATGTGTTAGAGATGATTTTTAGTAGTTTAAACATTTTTATACTAACTAGAACTAGTAGATGAACATCAAAACATAGAAAAGACGATTTTTCGGTTTGTTTTTGGTTTGATCATGGGTTGCCCTTTGTTTTGACACTTTATCAAGTGTAAGGGAACCTACAAACTTACAAACCTTTTATTGAGGGTTTTAGCCATGGAAAAGGGCATAAAATCCATTTTTCATCAAGATTCAAAGTAGAGATTACAAGAAAGGAGACTAGGTATGAATGTTTTACCTTTGAATGATGGATTGAAGTGGATGAACACCTTCAAGATGAGATTATTTTGTTGAAAAGTGGCTGGAAATTAGAGAGAAAGTGTGTGTTTTTCTTGGAGAGGAAGAGAGAAAATGATGAGGGAAAGTTTGGGAAGTGTGAGTGCAAGTCTCTATGTATAGAGAAGTGGAATGGACAAAAGGAGGGGGGAGGGGGGCTGGCCAGATTTTTCAAGGGGGGGGGGGGGGCTGCATTTTAATTATTTTTTTTTATAAAATGTGTTATATAAAAGTCTCAAAGTTTATATAATTAATTTGTACTAGTTTTGTGAGTTTATTGATGTTTAATTGGGATTTCTTTGCGGTTTAATTCGAGTTACGAATCTTTATTTTTTATAAGTTCATGACATTCATCATAATGTATTTATTTTACTTATAATGATTTTTGCGAATTAATTAATCGATTTACGGTTGTGATTACCGATTTACTGAAAATTTTCTGATTTTTGTGATATGATAAATATTTGGTGACGACTTATGAAATTTAATTTAATTTGTTTTCTTTAGCACTTTGTAACCTAATTTAATGTTCCTTAAAGTCTTTAAAGTTCGCTAAGCAATCTTCTAAGACATTACGCGATTTCAGTAACTTACGGACTAGGTACTTAAGGAGTCGAACCTAGACTTTTTCACTAGGATTTTAGATTTCTATAAAAGAAATTAAAAGTACTAGGATTTTAATTGCGATGTTGACCTGAGATTTTGACGGTTGTCACATAATCGCCCGTTTAATACTGTCCTTAACATTTTCTGATAAAAGTGGTCGCTTATTCCAGAATTTATCTTCACGAGTTTTTGGTTGTGGTAGTGGGTTGTCAGTTTCTTCCCCCTCCTCATCTAACTGTTGCTCGTCATTAGAAACAATATCATTTTCAAACAGATGGTCAAATGCCTTTTGTGGAGGGACATTTTCTTCCCCATAATGTTCATCATTTGGGATCCTCCACATGATAAGCCGAATAATCATGATCATCAACAGTGGCCTGTGACAATGATAAGTCGCAACAAAGATCGTCAGTTACTTCTTCTACCCTAAAATGTGTGTCTTGGTTGTTTTGATGTGGGTATTGTTGAGCGACATGATAATGATATTGTGGATTTGATGGATAATATGGTGGTGGATAAGGAAACAAAATTTGATATTGAGGATGCATTTGGCATTGAGGATTTTGAGGTGGTTGGTTGTATTCATGAGTTTGTAGTTGTTGAAAACCACCACTACTACTACTGCTAGGTTGATTTCTACCCATACCTGAAACATTTCTTACAGTATTAACAAGGTATAATTTTACGTGAGCATTAATAATCGCATGAGTAAAAAATTTCTCGAGATCATCAACGTCATCAATTACATCTATGACAATTGATCCATCTTATATTTCATACGTATATCACTATCAAGTGGTAATCCTGATTTTCTTAAGTTGTTTTTAACAGAGCATTATATGAAATTGGCTTTTTTAGTGCTACGAGAAGTTTTAAAATAACTCTTGTGCAATCTATTGGCATATGCATTGGCATGTCGTTAATAGACTCGAAATGACTTCCAGAACAAACATAAACCTTAAACATATCATTTACTTGACTCATTTTTCTTAAGAAATCAAGATAAATAATACAACAACAAAATTGAATCACTTTCGTACATTGAAGATCTTCAACAAAATCACGATAACAGCAACATAAGTAACCATTTCGGCAAAGTGAGTGTTTTAATAATAATGTGATTTTTCTGTGAAAAGAAACTGATGAAATGAGTTGATTTTAGAAGAAAATATTCTATCCGAAAAAATTCAGAAAATCTAATAGAACTGGGTTTCATAAATAAGGAATTTCATCTACACAGACACGCAAAACGTAAAGTTGTCGATCCTTGGTTGCGTTTTGCATGTCCCATTTGGATATAATTTGGATATAAAATCTAGTTCGGATAAGATTTTATTATATTTTTTGGATTTTGTCAGATAAGATTTTATTAGTTTAAAAAGGATCTTTGAACCATCTGCATATTCACACAAACTTCATCAACTCTTTCATCACTAAAATACTCATTGTCTCTCTTTTTCTGTTTTAAGTTCACTTGTACAAGATGACCAACAAATACAATTCAATCCCAATTTCGAATGAAATAGAAACATTCGAAAGAGAAATTGAAGAAGGAAGAATCATCAATCGCTCCAATATCATTTCAATTTATATTATTCGTAGATTCGAGGAAAGCTCATTGGGTAATCTACTCAACCTTCGTCAACAAATCTTTCCAAACCGTATTCATGAATTTTATAAACACTTTCATTTTGACTATCGTTTCAAAACCATTGATTTCAAGATGAACGGTTAACCCATTCAATTTGATCTTTTGACTTTCACTTGCTACTTTGAACTTCCTCACCGAGGAATTTAGTACTATTGTCCGCAAAAAGAGCTAGGATACATTAATCTTAGAATCATTCATCCAAATCAAATGACATTTGCATTCGAAATAGTAGAAGTAGATATAGGTTGTGTGCCATTATTGAAGTCTTTGATCTTCAACCAGAAATGAGAATAATGTTTGATATTTTCGCGATAATATGTCTTGTGGATCCATATAGCCCCTCTTCTCTATGCCATGGAGGCCATCATGGTTTATTGGATTAAAAACAACATTGAGTTTGATGTTGGTTCTATTATAACATCAATAATGCAAAATGTTATGACCCACACCAATAATCTATTGCCATATAGCATGTTGCTCACTAAATTCTTTCGCCGTTTCTCCTTTGACAACGATCCTTCATACACACATTCCTTTCATCTCATCGGTAAACACATTTAAAACATTCCACACATGTAGTTTTAAGATGTTATTATATTGTATTGTTTTTAAATCTATATCTAATAAAATATTTTAGTTGTTGCAATCAAATCTATTAATCAAGAATAAAAACATACACACTTGATAATCATATTAAGGTCATATTATTTGTAGAAATTTTAAAAATCTCAAATATCTCAAAAGAATACCAAAAACAGAGTAAAAAATAAGTCAATTTACACAAAAAGATTTACGATCTAGTGCACGAATTTCACGATTCCGTCCAAGCAATACGCAAAAACCCCATGCAAAATGCAAGTTGCGTTTAATATCTGAAAGATAATTTTTTGTAATTTCATTTTAAAAAAATATAATATCTGATTGAATAAACCAAAAATTTTGAAAATTAAAAACTATTAATCGCCATCGGTGCCTATCAACGCAGTTCCCCGTACTACCGGAAAAAAAAGCTCATCCAACCGTTTCTGCGTGTTCTTCCCCACACCCAGAAATCGATGCAGCTGCGAACTACCGTGGCCGAAAATGTCACCTCCACCAGTGCCGCCGCCACCAGCACCAAATCAGATACGGCACACCTCGACTTCCCCTACCAGCTGATCAAATCGGAAACGATTCCACCTGCTCCAACCCGACCCGAATCCGCCTTCGATTGGTTACGGGATTACCTAGGGCACGCATGGATTGCTTACGCAGCTTCTTCACTTCTCGTGATCTCTCAATTTCCATCACCTTCGGAAAACGACGAAACTGTTGATCCATTTTTCCGGCAAGTGATTGAACTTTCCTCTGATGGCTCCAGCGATGTTTCGGCGGTTTCTTGGTCTCCGGCTGCGATGTCTTGTGGTGAAGTAGCTGCTTCTTTGGATAATTGCATTGGTGTCTTTTCACATAATTCAAAAGGTTAGTTTGTATATACTCAAATAAATGGAATATTAAGGTTAATTTGATGTTACTACTATTAATAGAGTCATAGAGATACACATTTTATTGAAGTGTTAGAATTCAAAAGCCTTGCACTGTCACTAGAATCATGAAATTGAGATCCTAGATTTAAGACAATTAAGTGTATATACATCAATTAACAGTTGTCCTAGAAGGACCTTGAAAGTTCATTGTAGTGCTTCTTATAAATCAGAATATAAAGTTCTAGGTTAGATATGCTATGGATCTTAGTAGAGCAGGAAGTATGAAAAATATTTATTGAACTGTAGTTGAATATAGCGGAGTGTAAAGTATGGAGCTTATTGTAATAGACTAGCGTTAATGTATGTTTTTGTGCTATGTGTGTGTATGGATGAGCAGAAATAAAGAAGCTCCATACTTGTTACCATGAAAATGTTCATGTTTTATGACATACTTGGATGTTGTGCATTTGAACTTTCTTACTCATATTCAGGTTCTTTTTGTTGGAGCCAGACTGCGATACTTGTGCAAGCCAAAAACGTTGAGGCCATCAAATGGACAGGTTCGGGAGATGGTCTAATCTCAGTTGGAATTCATGTTATTTTATGGAAAAGGAAGGACCTTTCATGGGAAATAGCTTGGAAGTTTAAACCCGAGTTTCCTCAATCTTTGGTTTCTACTACCTCATCCATTGAGGACCTGTTTGCAACTGCACCTCTAAATAAACTACAAAAGGAGTATTCAACATCTGTATTGATTTGTCATGGAAAATCAAAATGCATCAAAGCCGAGCTTCATCATCATGTGCCTATTTCCATGATTCAGTGGAGGCCTTTGGTAGCAAACCAATGGAAAGAGAAACCCAAACATCCGTTAAAGCTGGTTTTGCTAACATGCTGTGCTGATGGAACCATAAGGTTGTGGAGTGAGATCGATGATGGACGGGCCAAGAAGACCGTAAATTCCCATGATGATCAGAGACCAACTGGGTCATCTTTTCGAGTTGCTGCAACAATTGAGATAAATAAAGCTGTAAATGGCATTCTGGGTTCTGATGTTTTTGTAAGATGGGCCACTGAGCTTGATGGCATTGTTAATATTGGTAAAGAAGATAGTCAGTATTTTCCTTCAGAAGACTATCACCAGGGAAAACCTGGAAAATGCGATTGGTTAATATGTTTTGGTCCTCAAATGCAGGTAACCTTCTGGGCTGTCCACTGTATTGATGATATTTACCCATTGAGATTTCCACGAGTTACCTTGTGGAAAAGACAAGAATTAATGGGTTCTAAAACAGGAGCAAGCTATCCACTTCACAAATCTGTTATATCAAGAAACGGATCATTTGGCCCACCAGACATATGCTCTGTAATTCACTTATTACCATTGAATCACTTGGTGTGGTCACAGTTTTATAATAAAACATCATCAGAAGATTCCTTTCCTGCTATTGTGTATGGAAGGTTAAATATAGATGGTCATACTGGTAAAATTTTACAAATTGCAGTGCACCCTTATGGATGTTATCCTGAACTTGCTGTTTCCTTGGATACTAATGGTGTGATTTTATTTTGGTCCCTCTCCAATAATGCCATGGGTTTATCACCGCTAAGTTCTGGCTGCAAGCTCTTTGGACAGCTTGTAGTTGAGGATTCTCTATGCAAATACACTAGCTTGAGGTGGGCCCATGCTATACTAGATGATTACATGGTCCTACTTACGGGACATGCTGGAGCCATAGACTGCTTTCTAGCTAAGGTTTGTCAAAATGAAGACGAGATTTCATGTCATAAATTATGTACTATCCCTTTCACTGGTAAGTATGATGAAGACGGACCTGCCAGCATCTGGTCAATTCCTTTGGCTTCTACAAATGACAAATTTATGGTGATAGCTATATGGAAGGGTCATTTTCAGGCATCATCCTGGACTATCACTATTACTACTTCAGAAATTGGTTTCAATAGAACTGCAGAAATTGGCACACATTCCTTTGAAAGTGATTTTTCTGGGAAGAAATATCATATCTCTGTTGAATGTTGCTCATCTAAGTTTCCAGATCCATACAACCATGATAATATTACAAGCTTTGCTGTTCTTGGTATGCATAACATCTCTCCAGCTAAAGTAGAAGAGCAAATTTTCAACTATGATGTTGCATATCAAATTGTTACTGGCTGTTTTGATGGTAGTTTCAAACTCTGGAGAAGTATGGCTACGAAATCACTAAACTTGGATCAAGAGTGGGAACTAGTAGGCATGGGTGCTGCTCATGAAAAGCCCATCACAAGAGTAAGTTCAAGTAATTGTGGTCGCAAGATTGCTACTGTATCTTCTGCTGAGTCAAACGACCAAAGTACCCTTCACATATGGGAATCTGTGTACCTTGGAGGAAAAGGGGTTTTTTTACTTGAAGACACTATATATCTTGACGGTGGGGTTGTTGCTTTAGATTGGTTGACAATAGGTAATGGTCAGCTACTTCTTGGAGTCTGCTTGCAGAATGAACTGCAGGTATACTCGATGAGGCGTTGTGCAAGTCAGAGTTTTATCAGTTCAGAAAAATCTATAGATGGAAACATATGGTTTTGTCTTGCAAAAAGCCATACTCTGCCTGCCATTCATGATTTCATTTGGGGACCTAAAGCAACCAGTATGATTATTCATGATCATTACTTTTCTCTTTTTGGCCAGTGGCTACTCCCAAGCAATAAAAAGCACATGTCTGGATGTATGCTTCCTGAAATCATTACAGACTCTGATAGTCATGATCTTGAACATTTGACGTTGAAAGACAGCAAAGAATCAATCCTGCCCAAATATCCAACAAAAATGAGCATGGATAATTGTATATTTTCAAGTGTATCTGGAAGTCATTGTAATACGAAGACAGACATTGCTTTCAGGAGCATCTTAGAATTAGCAGCACACCTTGGTGGATCTTTACCTGCCTACCACCCTGAAGTTCTCCTGGTAAATATTTATTCAGGTACTCCAGATTGGTCAACTATTTCCTGATTACATTTGTGCATAGTTTTGTTCTGATAGACCATCTTTAGATTGTAATGGACTTTCTAAAATAATCTTATATAAATATTTATTCATGTAACACTTTCAATGTGTTCAGGCAATTGGAAACGTGCACGAAGTGCCCTGGGGCATCTTTTAGAATATCTTACTTCTAGTAATTTGGATCTGAAAAAAGTTCCAACTGCTAGAGCTAGCCATAGAGTCCCACAAATGAGCTTGTTAGACTATGTTGAAGGACTTCCCTCAACCAATTTAAACAATAAAGCTTTCACATGGAGTGGCGATGCAGATTTAGTAGGCACATCTTCCAGTTTCCAATTAGATTCATTTATTTACTCTTCCCGGGAGTCTAATGGTTCCAGCAATTCAACTTCTACAAGATCTGGACTGAGTGGACTCACTGATTCTCTTGAGAAGTTACATGAAATCTCAGCCATTAATAACATTGAAAAGATGCAAATTCTTGCTGTTATTGATCTTCTTGATGAAATTAGTAATTCAAATGCGTCTTCACCATATGTTGGTCTTGACGAACCTGGTCGAAGGTAATTTTATTTTGCAGATAATTGTAATGATTTTCAAAGTGTAATTTGATGCATGGTATTCTTATTACTTGATTTATTTGAAGGTTTTGGGTTGCAGTAAGGTTTCAGCAGCTCTATTGTGTGAGGAGACTAGGGAGATTGCCATCAGTGGGAGAGTTAGTCATTGACTCAGCCCATATTGCTTGGGCTTTCCACTCTGATTGTCAAGAAAGTTTATTTGATTCTCTTCTGAATAATGAATCATCTTGGCATGAAATGCGCAACATGGGTCTTGGATTTTGGTACACGAATAAATCACAGTTGCGAGTAAAGGTACCGTTTTTCTCCGCTTCCCCTATAAACATATGTGTAGTTAGTGCTACAATATGGGTCTGAAATCCTCCATTAATGTACTGTAATTGGGAGCACGGATATGTAAAATTCAATATATAAGTGCCACTAAGTTTGGTTACCATTTTGATTGTCGTATAGCGTCAGAATTATTAGGCTTTGTTTATGTTTACAATGTGACTATATCCAACTACTAAAAAAGAAGAAGAATATCTGGTTGAAATTTCTTGATTATACTTGAGTAAAATGCTGGCTTAGATTTTTGACTCAGCATTTGTTTTTCCATTCCTTTTTGAAAAACATATCCTAATTAGCTTCAAGTCATACTAAGAAAAGAAATAATTCAAAAAATCTACCATCAGGATTGGATCAAAATTCGGCAAAAATTCCATTCAAAAGAACTAAAGCTATTTTGACTTTATATATATAAGACATGAGGATGACTACTAAACCCAGATGAGGAACTTTGAAGAACACCAAAAAGGTTCCACCTTTTCTATTTCTTCCTAAATTCAGTTTTTTTTTTTAATCTAAGCATAGGATATTACTTTATCCATCTTGAGTTTTGGTTCCTTTTGCTTTCTTAATGATAGTTTATACATTGTTTTTCTAGTTCAAGTCAATATATTTTCATTATTCAAGTATAATGAAGTTCAAATAATTGATGGTTGTTCTTTATGCATTTAAACAAGTAACTTTTATAATTTCAATCTATCTTATAGGGCTAAAATGGTACTGTGCAGTTGTTTTACCCATTAACGCATCGACTCTTTTGTCAATTTCTTTGATGCAGATGGAAAGGCTGGCAAAACAGCAATATCTGAAAAATAGGGATCCAAAGGCTTGTGCACTACTTTACATAGCTTTAAACAGGCTGCAAGTTTTGGCTGGTCTTTTTAAAATCAGCAAAGACGAAAAGGACAAGCCATTGGTCGCATTTCTTTCACGCAATTTTCAGGTTTGCACAAGCTCAACCCACTGCTTTAAGTATCACATTTGTCATGCCATATGATGTATAATTAAAAAGTACATTAATTTGGTACAGGACGAGAAAAATAAAGCTGCTGCTTTGAAAAATGCTTATGTGTTAATGGGGAGACATCAGCTGGAACTTGCTGTAGCTTTTTTCTTGCTTGGAGGTGATACTGCTTCTGCTATCAATGTATGTACAAAAACTCTTGGAGATGAACAGCTTGCTCTTGTAATTTGTCGTCTTCTTGAAGGGTATGGTGGGCCATCAGAACACCATATTATATCAAAATTTCTGCTACCATCTGCATATGATAATGGTGACTACTGGAAATCAAGCTATCTAGAGGTAATAAAATATGGCTAGCAATAACTTCCTGATAAATTTGTGCTTGTTTTAAGTCTTACTGTTTTTTCCAGTGGATATTAGGGAATTACTCAAAAGCTTTGTTGAGCATGTTTGGCAAGCAACTTAACTCTCCAAGCAATAAATTGGCCCTCTCATCCAACCATGCAGCATTTATAGATCCAAGTGTTGGCCAATATTGTTTCATGTTGGCAACCAAAAACCAGATGAAGAATGCCATTGGAGAACAAAATACTGCTATTCTTGGTAGATGGGCGATTTTAATGAGCTGTACTGCATTAAGCAGATCTGGTTTGCCTGTATGTTCACCTGTAAGCAATGATTTTATTTCATGTATTAAAATATTTCATACAATTTGAATATTCTCTTTTGTTTATTTCCTTTTAGGTTGAAGCCTTAGAGTGCCTTTCATCTTCTGTGAGCATGTTCAATGGTTCTGAACCAAAAGGCGTATCAGATAATTCAGAACCTCAAATTCTGAATGAGAAGCTGAAGCCATCTTCATCTTCCTCGAATTGGATATCAGGTGATGTAGCATTGCATGTGCTCTCACATGTAAAATACAGTTATGCAATGTACTATGTCACAAATTTGTTGATGGAACATCCAAGTTGGCCAGAAAACATCACACCATCATCTGAAATTCAGTACAACACACTGCTTTCGACTTTTGAAAACAAATTGACCTCTGTGATATCATATATTGAGCAGAAGTACTCCCTGACTCGCCACCATCTGATTAACATGGTATTCAGTTATTATTAACTACTACTCTGCCTCATTATATTGACAACTATTTGTTCTGAACAAGTTTTCACTTTTACCGTTCTTTTTGTTCAGATTATTGCGTCTTTGTACAATCACGGCCTCATGTTCATTGGTTGTCACATATTGCAACATGATCATTTTACATTGAATGGAAATCCATCATATCCGTCACTACCAATGGTTGTTTTAAAGGTTATCGAAGATTTTTCATATTTATTTTCAAGATATAACATGGTTTGTAGGATGAATTGCCATGCCACCAAAACACATCTTCAGACAAGTGGGGTCAATGGTATCAGCTGTTCTTGGTTAAGCTTCTGCGGGATTTATATGAAGGATATATTGTTGTTGGTTTCAAATATAAGATCTGGACTTAAATTGCTCTATGGTTCTTATGCTGACAATTGTCTACAAACTCCCTTAGTTATTCTCAATTTATGTGAATATTACATATATTTCTCATCTTCATGGTTTGAGAAAGATTCCAAGAGTCTTCTTCTTGTTCTGAAGCCTATTTTGCTTACATATTCCAATGAATCTATATCAATCGAGACTAACATGAAATATCTCAATGAGATTCTCTTGGAACTGTCCGAGTCACTGGATCATAATCAAATGACTGCTCAGACTACTGCTAGCTTAACTGTAAATGACCAAAGTGGACATGTCATACCTGAAAATGATAAATGGCAAATAATACGGGCATCTTTGTGGGGACTTATGTCAGGGTTTTTGAAACACCAAATTGGTTTATTGACAGAGAATCTTGGAGATAATTACAACGTTTTTCCTCCATGCAAGCTTTCTTCCTACATGTCTAATGACAGCACAGAGACACAATTGCAGTTAGTGACAGCGGTTTTGGCCAGGTTACTGAAACTGGAATTAGAGCATGCGCTATCTTATTGTGCAAAACAACTTGCATCATTCTTGTTACAGAAAGTGAGTAATCAATCAAATGAATCTACTATTTTGTGGTTAGAAGATTTGTGTAGGTCTACGCCAATAACCAATTATCGTGGTCTTGGTCAAGGAGTTGACTTGGATATTTTAAAAATAATGAATCGTGAAGATGGATTATCGGCTTTTGAAGAACTATGGAGTATGTTTGATGATCAAAAAACGCTATGTGGAGATTTTGCTGTTGAATATTCTAAGTGGTCGCAGCTTATCAAGCAAAAGCATTCTAAAGGATGGTATGATGTGTATACAAGCATTACTGGGGAACATGAAGCTTCTCAGAATGACAATCAAGAAGTTGTATCCCCAGTTGACCATTCTGGAAATATCTACTCAGTGATAAAGATAAAACACACCCCTTTTCAGAAACCTAAAGAAGTCCATAAAATAAATGGAGAATTGCTTGAGGTAACTCTTTTCCTGTTACACTGAGACTTACTCCGTGTTAAATAAATTATAGTTATTATTATTTATTATTATTTTTTTACTTGAGCAGGCATTGTGCATCAACTCCATAGATCAACAGCAAGCTGCAATTGCCAGCAATAAAAAGGTCAGAACTGGTGTTTGGTTATAGCCCTTCCAATTCCTTATTATTAGAGGTGGCAATTTTGACCTATTTGCCTATGGATGGGTTGATGCTATGCTCAGCCTGTAAAGGCTCAAACTGGTAAAATAAATAAATTACATAGATGAAATAAGTCAAATTGGTCAAACTGCTTCAAATTCACCAAACATATATTTTTAATGCACAAGACCTTCATGATTATATAATACTTTATTTTAGTTACACTCACTTTACACATATGCTCTGCTTCAAACCAAACATATATTTTTAATGCACAAGACCTTCATGATTGTATAATATTTTATTTAGTTACACTCACTTTACACATATGCTCTTTTGATGATTCTATTGATTCAGGGAATAATTTTCTTTAATTGGGAAGATGGACGGACTTGCTTTGACAAGTCAAAGTATATCTGGACAGATGTTGATTGGCCTACTGATGGATGGGCTGGATCTGAGTCCACTCCCGTTCCGACATGTGTTTCTCCTGGCATTGGTCTTGGAAGCAGGAAGGGGACCCACCTTGGTTTGGGTGGAGCCACAGTCGGTGTGGGTTTAGCAAGACCAGTAAGCACATCTAGTCTTGGTTGGGAGATTCAAGAAGATTTCGAGGAGTTCATTGATCCACCTGCAACTGTAGATAATATTAGGACACGAGCATTCTCGAGTCACCCTTCTCGACCTTTCTTCTTGGTTGGTTCAAGCAATACACACATATATCTATGGGAGGTACACACATTCTAATAATCTCATGTTTCTCTATTTATTTGAAATTATGTTTGAAATTGATTTAGTAATCAAACATTTTTGGTTCAGTATGGTAAAAATACAGCTACAGCTACGTATGGAGTTCTTCCTGCTGCAAACGTCCCTCCACCATATGCTCTTGCATCAATATCAGCCGTGCAGTTTGATCATTGTGGACAGCGATTTGCTACAGCTGCATTAGATGGAACAGTTTGCACATGGCAGCTAGAGGTTGGAGGAAGGAGCAATGTTCGTCCAACCGAGTCATCTCTCTGCTTTAACAACTACACATCGTACGTACTCATTTACAGTTACTTAAATTGATTGTTTAAAACAGTTCCTTTTACCATTTCTAGAGTTACCAAATGGGCAGGTCGTGAACATTGTGTAATGGGTAGTTTTTGTGCATGGTTCATATAGCACGTCAGCCAGGTTGACCCGGCACAATGTTTCAAAGTTTTTTTAAGTTCTATAAATTATCAGTGTGTCAAGTATGATTACGAAGATTCTATTATTTTAATACTAACCAATATTTCTGAATAGAATGAAGGAGGTTTTATTTATCTGAATTACACTTTGGACAACTTACTGCCCATTTGACTAGTTTTCTTTTAAGCTAATTTTTATTTATTTTTATTTACCTATTTGACCTGTTAGAAATAGAACTTATCCCGGATCAACCAATTTATAAGTTATGGGGTCAAATAGCCACCTCCAAACATTTCTTGTATTTCTGTTTGCTGATGGTTAAAAACTTCTCTATTTTGCAGGGATGTGAGCTATGTTACTTCAAGTGGATCGATTGTTGCTGCAGCAGGTTATAGCTCCAACAATGTCAATGTTGTCATATGGGATACACTTGCTCCACCGACAACATCTCGTGCTTCCATCATGTGTCATGAAGGTTCATAAATTTGACATTTTGTATTATTTGGTTTGAGCCATGGTGACTTGATGATTTACATTAGCGTTATACATTCGATTGGTTTTTAGGTGGTGCACGCTCCATTTGTGTATTTGCTAATGACATAGGAAATGGTTCTATTTCTCCCCTAATTGTGACTGGTGGAAAGGGTGGAGATGTTGGAGTTCATGATTTTCGTTACATAGCCACCGGAAGACCAAAAAAGCACAACAGTGAACAAAAGTTCAATGCATCTTCAACGGCGGGCTTGCAAAATAAACATGGGGATCAGAATCGAAATGGGATGCTGTGGTACATACCAAAGGCTCACTCAGGTACCAAACAATACCCTGTCGAGTGGTTGACATCTGAATAATGGATCCAAAGGGGTGATTTTCGAGTTTTTGTGCTGATCCAAATGGTCAGGTTGTATTTACCCAAAACATTTTTTGCTTGAAATTGAATTTCTTTAATAAATATTGTGTTAAATATGATTACAAAAACTCATATTTCTGTATTGATATACTTTTTTAAATAAAAAAGGTTGTTGGACGATTTGTGTAAAAAATGTGCCTTTTAAGCTTTAATTCCCTCCAACTTGTAGGGAGTGTCACCAGAATAGCAGCTATTCCAGATACCAGTTTTTTCTTAACTGGAAGCAAAGATGGAGACGTAAAGCTTTGGGATGCAAAAAGAGCAAAGTTGGTATATCACTGGCCAAAATTGCATGATAGACACACATTTATTCAACCTAGTTCACGAGGCTTCGGTGGAGTTGTTAGGGTACCATTTTACCCTTTTACTTAAAAAACTTTTATTGTACATAATAGGATACAGTGTACACTTGAATTTAAAACAAAAGTTTGAAACTCTGCAGGCTGCTGTGACAGATATTCAAGTTGTTTCAAATGGTTTTCTTTCATGTGGGGGAGATGGTTCCGTTAAGCTGGTTCAACTTAGAGATTTACTATGAACCAGATGACTTGTGGTTCCTCTCATGACTATCACCGACTTCACCATGAATTTTTGTGTTAACTTTCTATTTTTAAGCCAAGTCTCCTTGCCAACTATACTTATATGTGCATAATGTGTTTGTGTGTATATAATAAATTTAGGGTAGATTCATCCAATTCACTTTTTATCATAGTTTTCGATATAGTACCCAATAGTTGCACTGTCACTGGCTTCGGGATTTTGTTTAGAGTGTAAGAACAAATTGTTAGAATCACGGAAGTCAGAAGCATAACTGTTTTGGTAAGTTGGGTTGGTTTTGGTATAATGTAGTTTCATCTTCGTTCAAAGCATTATTAATTGTACGTTCCTAACATTAGTCTTTTTTCAAGTAAGATTCGCGTTAGCTTGCTACTTGAAACCTCAATATTTGTATTAAGAAACGTATACTGTTTGATGTAAAGTCTAACTGAAATTATTATGCAGTTAGGTACATGATATGATTAAACAATAAATCAATCTATGAACTTATTATACAAGAATGCTACCTAAATTAAGCAAAATTAGTTGGTCTGTAAATAAATGTAAAAATACTTCATGCCTGGTATTGTGATTTTTCTAATTTTGATAATCACCTACAAGCTCTCTTTTTTTCTAATTATTATTACAAGTAAAGTATGCCGAGTTTATCACCTTTTGTGTTGCAAGTTATAACAACTGCTATATTTTTAACCAATATTTTCTTACAATAAGATATGTTGTGAAGTGAAGGTCAAAAGAAGGTTGCTTTCTTTAAGTATTCACATAACTTGTATAACGTATGAATGATAAACAACTTCCATTATATATTTATTCTATATATATCTATCTATATGATATGTTAGATATGGGTAATTGGATTGGATTCTGGATCAACCACTAAATGAAACAATATGATTCTTGTTGTTATTTCGTTGTCAAATGATGTCGAAGAACAATAACACAACTATATGTGTTTAGTTGACTCCTTCAGACATACATCCTATCCTATATTAACCAATAATTTGAAAATCAAGTGCCAACATATGATTGTAGTACGGACAAAATAAATAGAGATATCAACATATTATGTGAGATTTACATTTCTACGTTGAAACCTGACATTAATACCTTAATCTTTAAGCTTTGCCGCCTGTGTATAAACTAGAAATAAAGGATAAAAACCAAAACTCGAATATATATCAAAAAATAATTGACCTATCGATATCGAAGTAACTTTACATGTAACTAATTTCATCTTTCTGTATTACTAACCAGAAGTGAATTAAACAATTTATAGGTCTTTTTCAAATGTAATATATAAGTGGAAAATAATGTTTACTCCAATATTTGTTCTTATCCCTTCCTCTATGTTCCAACTTATGGTCTACTCCATTTCTGCCACATAGTTTCATGTCTTTTAATAAGAAGATGTATGTATGAAATGTAATGTAATTTATTGGCACAAAGTTATGTGATTGTTTATTAAATACTCAATACCTCTGAGAAATAAAACTTTGAGAAAAAGAAAACTGATATATTAATCTTGAGTAATGGATACGTACAGTTGCACAAATATACCTTCATAAATGTGAGATCATATATATCCAAAGAATTTTGGATAGGATTGTTGAGAGAATTACCGTCATCTTTTCTTAGAACAACAAACTATAATATAACCTACATATTATGTATAATTATAAATACCTTTTCATTTATAGATTTCTCTTTGATAAGTAACTTTATGCTTAGCCACATTCAAAGTGTATTTAGGATGTCTCAATTGTTATACATTTCAAGTTGGAGAACAAAATATGTGTGAATTTACCGTTGAAAAACAGACTATGTTACTCATTTTTTCTATATTTATCTGATGAACTTTATTAAGTTTATGATTATTTTAATATGGTCACTAATTAAACGTCAGTTGTAACTCAAAGTGTTCTCAAATGGTAAACCTTTTCCTTTAACCTAGTTTAAGAAATAAAAAATAAAAATTCTCATTTGACAAAACATATTCGTCATCTACAAGAATGATTTTTAGTCATTTTTATATTAGTTTGCTCTTTAATACTCACACTCTTACAAACACTGACAAAGTATCTGATAATTCTAACCTTAAGTAAAAACAGAGTTAACCACTTCTTTTGATAATATTATTTTATTTTATTTCAACTAATTTGATAATTCGCATTTAATATCATAATATCTATACTATTATATAATATATATGAGACTTTTTTAAGATAGAATAACTACTTTTAACAGTTAAGAGCTTTTTAAAGTTCATAAAATGATTAACATACCTTACATTTATTCTCATTCATACGAGCATTATTAAACCATAAACTAATTAATATATAATATTAAATCTTAACTTAAACTTCTCTATATTTATACTATTATATAATGCATTTGAGAATTATTATAAAGATATAAATGATTACAGATGAGGAATTTTAGAAAAGACATAACTTTTAAACCATTATTTGTTAACGGACACGCCAATTATGGATGGAAAGGTTAGGACAAGACGAAAGCGTTAGCATACTGCCAAAGGCGGGTTGTCTATCATTCAGAGTCAAATTCTCTCTCTAAAGCTTTTAAAATTAACTTTTCTGCAATCTTATACGTATTGTAAGTTATAAAAAAATAAAATATGAACTTTTAAATGTGTTTTTAATGAAATTCTATGTTTACACACTTATTACATGTTTAATTTCATTGTTAAGTTGTCAATTTCTATATTTGAGTAATTCAAATTTTTGATCAAGTTTCAGGATTACAATTTAACGTACATAATGCTTAATATTAAAATACAAAAAAATAAAAATAATAATAATAATAATTCAATGAAAGTTAAATCTCTAGACTCAACAAACGACTCCACAACTCGCAATCTGCCCATTAACAACTTGAAACTCGATAATCGCAACTCGCCATATGACCATCGAGCTTGCAATTACATATTATGATATATTTAATTTTGATTTATTTTGTTACAAATTTTTTTTAAAGTTGTTAGAAAAAGATTTTTCATATACAAACAATATTTTTCGTGTATTGCTATATAGTTTATGAATTTTAAAATATTTTAGAAAATGTGGTACTAAAATGAAGCGTAGTATATTTTTTTTAACGGTAGATTCTAATATAATATGTATGTATGCTCAAAATTCAAACTGTGTTTTTCTTCTTGTATGGAATGTAAATTTGACCACGTTGAGTACCAAGATACCAAATCCTAAATATAAGTTCTAATATATATGTATGTATGCTCAAAGTTCATTACTTAATATACATTTTTCTGTAAATTAAATAATTTGTTGAACCTAACGGTGTCGTCTTTCTATACAAATCCTCCTATAATATATTAACCGACACAAAAAGGGAAATATTATTATTCATTGAAAAAATCATTTCCTTCGGAAGACCATATATCACCAAAACAAGAACGACCCAATTGCTCACTGGTGAGATTCCTTACTTAATCTTTAATCATTATATCATAAAAATCAAATCTTTTTGTGTTGATTGGTTGTATAATTGTTTAATTGCATGTTATTCTTTGAGTGTTCATTTCCAATTGATCATAAAGTTTTGATCTTTAATTCCTTTTTCTAAATATCTGATATGGGTTTTACATATCTGATATGGGTTTTAAACTTTTAGCTACATTTATGTTTCTTGAATTATGTTTAGACAATACTGAATCATGATTCACAAATTTGACGTCTGGTTTTGTTTTGAAATCTGAATTAGTGTGATGTATACAAAGGATCAGTGAATTATAATGGCTGCAGCAAGGTCGGTTTGGCAACGAACTGCAAATCGATTTTTCATTCAAGAAGATGCAAAAAGAGCTCCTAAATTAGCATGTTGTCCTTCAACGTCATCTTTACTATCTAAAGTAGATACAAAACTAGATCGCACTGCATATATAGATGAAAATTTCGACCTTTACAACGAAAATTATTCAAATTCGAACTTCTCATCTGGCATAAAATGGTGGCTTGAACCGCAGCCTGATTATATGGACCAAAGGGGCTTGAGTTTGACCAGTGAACAAGTCAATTCTCATCAATTCTTCGAAAGTCAAGATGGTAGTAGTATAAATTCTATGTCAAAAGACTATTATGAGTTTGTGGAGATGGATTCTGTTGAGCTTCCATGGTGGCAAATGGCAGAAAGAGACGATTTTTCTTCATTTGTTTCGAAGAAATCGCTTAATATTAATGAGAATTGTGATCTTTCTAGACCAAGGCACACGGGGTCAATTGTAACGCCACAAAAGATGAAATGTACTGAAAATGTCATTTCGCGAGTTCCTGAGATTGATTCAAGTAAGTCGAAGATATTAGAAGCTCTTTGTCATTCTCAAACACGTGCACGAGAAGCAGAAAATGCAACTAAAAAGGCATACGAAGAGAAAGAGCACGTGATCAAGCTCCTATTCAAACAAGCATCACAATTGTTTGCATACAGGCAATGGGTCTATCTTCTACAACTAGAAAATCTATGTTACCATCTAAAGAACAACAATAGCAATCCGAAATCGTCCAAAAATGTGAAACTACACAAGAATTTGAAGAAGGTGCCACCTACAAAAGGGAAAAAGACACGAACTAGACGTGGGTTTGGGCGATATGAACTTGATATAAGAAAATATGTAGCTGTTTTCGTAGTGGGTTTGGGGATTGTTGGTGCAGGTTTGCTTCTTGGGTGGACAGTTGGATGGATGTTAATTTAGTGTTCAAAGATAGTGTACATAGTTAGGTTCTTTGATAGCCATTGCATATATAGTTCTTTTCATCTTGAGGGTCTATATTGAAATTGGGTTAGTTTTTCATCAAAAAAAAATTGTTGGATTCATTCAATTCAATAAAGATTGTGTTTGGATTTTAATTTGGTTGAAATGATTATATGGGTCTTCTATTTTGTTTCTATAAATTAAAGATGTGTTTCTTTTTATGTCAAATTACCTAAATCTTGATCAAGTTTGAGCACATAGTTTTTGTTGCCCTTCATTCTCAATCAAGCAATTTTTTGGATGCCTTCTCGCAAGCATTTTGTCATTTGTTCGTTCGAAGACCAACATGCCTTTATCTGTGTGGGTTTATCAAACATATGCATGTCCTTTTTACAGCTTTTGGGTTGATTTGTGGTTTGTATTGATAATGATAACCATGAATCACCCAAAAGCTGTAAAAACAACTAGAGGAGTTTGTCTAACATGCCTCAAAACTACTATAACTTTAGTTGTTTGTGTCTGTCTAATCTACACATATTCGGAACAATGTTTTCATTCTAGTTCTGTTCTTTTTAAAATTTGAAGTGTGAAATACAGAAAAAGTTATTCTGGTATACAAATAAGAATAGTATGATTAGAAAAATGCAACTACCAAATTTAGCTAATTTAACAAGAAAAAGAATGCATCAAACCAGTAGGCCTTCCTAGTCAAATTGAAGCAGAACAATTCTATTTGTCTTCTAAAACTGAGCCTTGTACAAACTTTTTAGTCTGCTACAAGCCCAAAATAGTGCTTCAAGCCTTCAAGAATAATCAGGCCAAGTTTTAATGAAAAGATAATTGATGATCCAACTCGTGTAACATATTACTAGTATTACATTATTATTATTATTATTATTTTTGATTTATTTATTATTATTATTAATATTAATATATAAAATATCACTTTTAATCTCTTTTTTTTTTGCTTTTCTTTTAACTATATGGAGTAAAGTAATGGAGTATATTTAGTGTAGCTTAAAGAAAATACATGTTGTACAAAACATTGTACAAACTAAATACCTAGATTTAAAAATATATATATAATTATCAACAAACAAGCCAATAAATTAGCTCAACCTACTAATAAAACAAATTTGGTTAATTTGATTTGACTGATATTGGCCAAAGATGTGCTAACTCATTATTCTGTTGGGCCACAGATTAGGCCCTTCATTATTCGTTGATGTTTGATGGTAAAATACTTCTTGTGTTTAAATGTCTAGGGTTTTGATGATTGGTTTATTTTTGAAAACCGAAAATATATTATGTAATTAAAGAACATGTCCAAAAATATGTAGGATCAAAATGCATATGTTGAGAATAAAGTAAAGAATATGAATATATATAATAATAACTAGCGTTGAATCTCGCACACAGCAGTGGGTAAAGATTTCACATGTTGATATTGAAAGACAAATGTTTAATGGTACCTGAATGCAATAATAATTGATACTTCTTTAATGAAAGTGATTTATTATAATAGTTTAAATTATTGTAATTATAAATTTAATATTGTGATATAAAAAAAG
Organism: Logfia minima; assembly: GCA_963921325.1. Taxonomy (NCBI): domain Eukaryota; kingdom Viridiplantae; phylum Streptophyta; class Magnoliopsida; order Asterales; family Asteraceae; genus Logfia; species Logfia minima. The sequence continues at coordinate 17,248,885 of OY992770.1, forward strand.
AAATGAGATATTTAAATGTATTATGTGAAATATAATATTAATTAAATGATTTATATAATTAATAAGTAAAGGAATAAGTAGAGGGATAAAATAGTAATTTTCGATATTTTTTTTAAGAATTAAGAAAGAGAATGTTAAATGTTTAATGAAAATTATAGATTATAGATAATAATAAAAGAAAAAAGACCTTTGTTTATAATGAAATAAATTAGTTGCGATTGGACTGAGCTTATACACCCTTTGGCCATTAATGGGGCATTTTATACGAGTACTTAGAAATTAGTCATCTTACTCTTATATATTATCAAAATTAACAATGATATATAGATCCAAGTTAAATTAATCTAAAGATAAATTTGAAAATAAGATTTTTTAACATATGAGAAATCTAACGTATATAGAAGATAACAAAAAAAAAATGTGAAACAAGTGTCCATTACTAAAGGTCAATTTTTACGTTCATTTATAAAACTTGTACATAACATGTTATTACAATACTTTATTAAAAGTTTAATTGGCTTTTATATTTGAAAAATCATTTTGCATCAAATACTAAAACTTGTACATATTATGTTATTACAATACTTTATAAAAAGTTTAATTGGTTTTTATATATGAAAAATCACTTTGCATCAAATATTAGGCGTGAGCATAAACCAAATCAATAATAATAATAAAAAAATCGAACGATTAAAATAACCGACTGTTTGGTTATTAGTTTTTCAAAAACCGAATGTATGGTTTGGTTTTGATTTCTATGACCACAAAAATTGAAATAACCGAACCGAAGATGCTAATAATACAGTATGGGTATGTTTGGCGACACGTAATAGTAGTGATAAGCAGTAGTAGTAGCAGTAAGCAGTAAACAGTAAGCAGTAGCATTTAGCAATAGCAGTTAGCAGTAGTTGTTTATTTAAAAAAAAAGTGTTTGGTAACGTAGCAGTAGCAGTAATTATAAAGTGTAAAATTACGAAAAAGGGCATATATACATTAAAATAAAAAAACTAATTAAACAAATAATAAAGTTATTTGAGGGTATATAGGTAATTTCATAAACAAAACTCCAGTTGCTAGTTGAAATGCTTCTCATCAAGCATTTTAAATGGAGCAAGTATTTTGAATGGAAGCAGTTAGATAATATGCAAACTCTAGTTGCTTTGTTGCCAAACAAGCTTTTCAACGAAACCGCTAACCGCTAGTCGCTCCAAAATACTTTTAAATACTTGCTACCAAACACACCCTATATGTTTTAGTAGTTTCAACTATTGGGATTTATTTGAGCCGCCATAATTTAGGATAAATCAATTTCTTTTTTACTAGGCTACTATTTATTTTATTGGGCTTTAAGAAACTTTAAAGAGCTCATGGTGGATGTTGGATCTATTGCAATTATGTAGGTGATATCTAGGGCATCCCGATCATAATATCAGGCGTCGCTCCGATTCTTTTTCATAGTTTTCTGTCTTGTTCGAAAATTAAAAGAACTAAAGATGCGCATGTCACTTTCACTCTATGTTGTTAACATAAAGAAAAATCAAATAAAACTGACACCCAAACCGAAAAAGTTTAAAACAAAACTGATAATAACTGATCGGTTTCGGTTGGAAGAAATCAAAAATCAAAATATTCAGTTTAGATTTTAATGTTGAATTAAAACCGATCCATATACACCCCTATCAAATACTATCATTACATAAATAACAAAATTCCTAGAAGACTTGTTAAATAGGTTAAGTATATAATAGGGTTTATTGATTTGTGATACGCTAAACTTTAACGTTTTCCTATTATATGAGGTAAACTTTTAAAAGTTCTATTGTATGATGTAAACCTGCTAAAATCTCTATTGTATGTTGTGTGTCATTTGAAACCGGGAATTGGATGACGTTTAACCATGAATTTGTGTTCGTGCTTTTGGTGTAGACATCTCAAATTTTTGGGTGTGATAGTACACAGTTGGATCTTATCTATTTAAAAGATTATAAAAGATCTTATTTTGGATTAAGGGTAATAAATTTCATGTTTTTTGTATGAATACTAATCTGTTTGTTTTGAAATTATATACTTCACTTAAAATCATTTAATTTCTAGCAATCAAATAAGTAATCTTTTTCTTATACAAAATATCTAGCAATCAAAGAAATATATAATTATAAGAAGAAGATGACAGACAAGCAATTCAAGTCGAACATTAATAAATTTCCATGAGCTTCTGTTCTTGACAAAAATATTAAATGTAACATCAATACGAGTCGGGTAAAACAGGTCTAAAACTGGGTTAAATAGGTATATGAAAAGGTGACATGTTATGCCATGTAGTATGAAAAACTGACGTATTAAAATTTTTACCGGCTACCTGTTATTCAAGTGACAAAGGACATATAATAGAGGTTTAAGAAGGTTTACATAATATAATAGAGCTTTTAAAAGTTTACCACATACAATAGAAAAAAGTTAAAGTTTACCTCATTATGAATCAATTATCCCTATATGAAAAGGTGACGTGTTATGCCACGTAGTATGAAAAACTGACGTATTAAAAATTTTACCGGCTACCTGTTGTTCAAGTGACAAATAACATACAATAGAGGTTTTAAAAGGTTTACATCATACAATAGAACTTTTAAAAGTTTACCCCATACAACAGAAAAAAATTAAAATTTAACGGATCATGTATCAATAAACCCTATATAATATGTTTACTATATGCTTCTATTCCATGCCACTTATATTTCTATATATCATAAAAGAAACGCTAATCGTGATGGTCTAAACCTCAGAAACTCACAAACATAATCACAATAACAATAATCATACATAAATACATACACGTTTTGCATCAAATTCCAATAGAAACATCTCTTTTAATTCAACGTAAGTAACCCGATTTTAATTCCGGAAGAACAGAATGGAATGGTTATTAGGCGAGTCAAAGAGCGAAGCTTTCCTTCTTAGGTTTCTTCTTCCAAGGAACTACTTGCTTAAATCCTGCGTAAATTGCCGCCTACACAAAACAAAACCATTAGTCAAGCTAACCCTAATACTACGTCGTATCTCGTATCAAGTTGTTACTAAGAAACAAAGATATCGCTAGCTAATCGTATCGTACCATCAACTATGATAATTCATGTGTGTGTTCACCCGATAAAAGACGCAGAATTTTTAGCTATGTGTAAGCATGTCACTTAGTAATAGCAAAATATATATTGTGATCTTTACTTTTGAAGTCGTACTCCGTACTGTTTATGATAATTGTTAATGTAACTCCCCAATTTATTCAATTATTAGTAAGTAATATAATCCTAGTTTATTAATTATACATTGTCGGTAAACGAAGTATGTATTTTTAATTCAATACAAAATATCGATTGATGTACAATTTTAGTGTTTTAAGTCCAAGTATTTAGACCTCACATGTGTTTAATGCTTGATGATTAAATTTTATCACTTTTAAATACGGCCACTTGTCTAGTTATAAAATGAATTAGTAAGCTTGAAAAAATGTAGACTTATGATTAAGAGGTTTATATGTACACATGTACATCATATTAGCTACGTAGAGTTATGACTGATTAATATAGTAGTATAAATAGATAACTAATATTATCGTGTTATTTTTCATGATGATGAATGAGAGGAACATAATAAAGAGTAGAATTTCAATTTTAAAACGCATAACACATATTAAAATTTATGATTATTATCATGTAAGAGTTTAAAATGAAGAACATATTGATAGTATAAGTAATCCAAGTATATGAAGCAAGGATCAAACTATTCATTGAATGACATTTTAAACTTCTAATTGATGTGAGTATTTATCGTATTCTTTACAAAAACTAGGATATATACTATATATGTGCTTATATGTTACGTATTGCATTAGAGTTGTTAGAATTATATGCATTGATCACATTTTGAGCATGCAATTTTATGTATATGTAACGAGGATAAAATACGTCATTCAGAGTTTGACACGGATTAGCGTGAAGCTTCCCGTTGTTCAATTAATGGGATCCGTATCTATATGGTTGGCCGGATACAAGAGAAAGTTACGGCTCTATTACACATTAATTAACGAAGAGATCTCGTTATGCATTTTCATGTCATGACTGTATGTCATATTTTAATAGAAAATACATGAGCTCACTAAGCCATTAGGTTACGTATTTAATGCATATATCTCAGCTAAAATCAAATAGTTGCTCAAGAAAAGTAAATTGTAGCAGAGACTTAATGAAGCGAAAGAAGAAATAGAAATTATACGTTTTAGAGATTTTTGTGTTAAAATTGTAGTTTGTATAGCTTTCGATGTTATATAACATTTATAGTATATGGTAAAAATAATGGACATTACAGTTAATTTATTTAATTAAGGTAAAATAAAATAATTATATGATGCACCTCCTTATATATTTGTACGGAAAAACTTATTAAAAGAGGAAGATGGTGCTTTAACTGGTACTCGAAACAAAAACATTAGTAATTTAATTTTCAAAGTAAAATGCTATTTGTCAGAGACCAAAATTGGAAGGTAGATTGAGTGGTGAGTGCCCTTCTGATGCCAGCGTATATGATTGACGTTTCCCGATTAAAACATCGTGGGGCCACTTACAACCTCTTTTTCGGGTCCCACTAGTTCACCATTATTTTCTGCTTATTGTATCTTTTTTATTCCTTGACTCAGCAGATTATTATTTATTATTTATTATAAATAAATCAACAAAACGCAAATAGTCAAATTAGACGACACCACTAATAATAAGAAATAACAAAATAAATAAAAGAATTTATTTTGTGATACTCGATGCACCTAACAGTCAACATAATATGTATCAGGTCCAATTACACGATGGGCGAAAATAACATAACAATTAACAAATAAAATGATTAAAAAATGAAACTACTATACAAATTACAAACACCATATCAAATTAATTACTCTATTCAACGTGCGTTTGAAGAAAATAACAAGACATGAAAGCTTTTATCCATTTAATATGCAGCTTAATAATGACTATAAATGTGCTTCATCATCCATCTGCTTTACAACTAAATGTACCTAATCAAGCACTAACTATTTTTAACGAAAGTTTAATTGAATAAGAAATGTAAATTAATAATATAATGTGCAATACTTATACAACCTCTATTTCCTGCTTCAGTTGTCTTATATAATACATATAATACACAAACAATATAAACTCCTATTTTAAGCTTATTTATTCATCAAATGGTAATTATTAAATATAAATAAAGTTTAATAAAACAAAATAAAAATTCAGATCATGCAATTATTAAAAAAAAAGTGTACCTAAAGCAAAAGAGAAACAAAACAATAGAAAATACTTACCCAAAAGTTGGACTTGGTGACCTTTGACAAACTTGCATTTCTCCTCATCCTTTTCCCTCTTTTCTCCTCAAAATAACCAGTATCCATAATATTAGAAACTGATGATGGTGAAATGACAAAACTAGCCTTATCATAATCATCATCATTTTTACCCTTTGTTTTATGAGCACCACTTAACCTAAATGACCCAAAAATAAACCTTTTACTTTTACTCTCAACACCATTATTTATAAATCTTTCATCTTTATTATTACCTCCATTAAGTAACAGCTCATCATCATTAGGACTCCACCCACTGCTACAATTACTATCAAACGACCCAATACGACGTCGTTCTTCTTTAGTAGTAGTAGTAAATCTAAATGAACGTGATGAAAAGACAGATATACCCTCACCAGAAGGACCATCTAAGACGGTGGTTGGCGAGGGTATTTTGGTCATAATGTTGGATTCTATAATGGTTAGTCTTGGAGGAAGCTCCAAGGATCTCTTTTCGGGTTGGGTTGGAGCGAGGATTATGTCCGTACAGGGTCGGGGTTTACCCGGTTGTTCTTCCCAACGAAATGGAACCGAAGCTGAGGTTTGGAGTGGTGGAGTTAACGTACCCGATGGTTCATGAAGAAGGTCATGTGGTGTCATGGAAAAGAGTGGGAGTTTGGGTGTGGTATTTGGGTCGGATTCTGCATCGGATTCGGATCCCATTGTGTGTGTGTGTGTGTGTGTTGTGTTTTCTTTCTGATTAGAATTGAGTGAAAATGAAAGGAAGAAAGAGTGGTTTATACTTTATAAGAGAAGAGAGTTATTTGGTGCAACTGTGTGAGTAGGTGATTGTTTATGTACGTAAAAAAATGAAATGAGGGACCTTCACCACTGTGTCACGTGACGTCGAGATTAATTTTTATATTAAAAAAAAGGTTAAGTACGTAAAATCACTTCGTATTTTCTATTTGGGAAAACTAAAAGTTTGATTAAGTGACCTGCTAAAATTAACAGACTAATTATTTAATCAAGAGTTTTAACAAACTAATCAATTGTTAATTGTCCAAACAAACGCTCCGATCAATCATCAATTGAATTTCAAAATCTACCTGTTAAATACAAATTTCAATACTAATTAATTCATTTCCCTCGGTCAAACATAAGACAATTAAAAAAAGAAACAAATAAAAAATAAGATTTTAAGTGGACCAGGGTTCGATTAGACACACAGAACCAACTGAATTATGACACGTGGACACATGAATTGCCATCATGTGTCCACATGTCACAATTTGGTTGGTTATGTATGTTTGATCGAACTCTGGCCCACTTGCGATCTTATTTTTTTTATTTTTTTTCTTTTCAATAATGTTTGACCAAGGGTTAATTAACGGGTAGATTTCGGAATTCAATTGATGATCGATCAGATCGTTTGTTTGGGCGATCAAGGGTGGATTAGCTTGTTAAAACTCTTGGTCAAAGGCTTAGTATCTTAATTTTAATTGGTCAATGGATCAAATTTGTGATTGTCCCTTTTTATTTTGTTATGTTTGAATCAAGTAATACAAATTTTCATTTTCACAAAACTAATAACTTTGTAACTTTTGAATCATTATATCTTCGTAACTGAAAACCTCTCATTTGACCATACAAAAAGTTTACGGCCTTCTTTATCTCTAAAGATGACGTCGAGATTAATTTTTATATTAAAAAAAAGGTTAAGTACGTAAAATCACTTTGCATTTTCTATTTGGGAAAATTAAAAATTTGATTTGGTGACCTGCTATAATTAACAGACTGATTCTTTAATCAAGAGTTTTAACAAACTAATCAATTGTTAATCGCCCAAACAAACGCTCCGATCAATTATCAATTGAATTCCAAAATCTACCTGTTAAATACAAAGTCCCATACTAATTAATTCATTTCCCTCGGTCAAACATAAGACAATTAAAAAAAGAAACAAATAAAAAAATAAGATTGCAAGTGGACCAGGGTTCGATTAGACACATAGAACCAACTGAATTATGACACGTGGACACATGAATTGCCATCATGTGTCCACGTGTCACAATTTGGTTGGTTATGTGTGTTTGATCGAACTCTAGCCCACTTGCGATCTTATTTTTTTTATTTTTTTTCTTTTAAATAATGTTTGACTAAGGGTTAATTAACGAGTAGATTTCGGAATTCAATTGATGATTGATCAGATCGTTTGTTTGGGCGATCAAGGGTGGATTAGCTTGTTAAAACTCTTGGTCAAAGGCTTAGTATCTTAAAAAAAATTTGGTCAATGGATCAAATTTGTGATTGTCCCTTTTTATTTTGTTATGTTTGAATCAAGTAATAAAAATTTTCATTTTCACAAAACTAATAACTTTGTCACTTTTGAATCATTATATCTTCGTAACTGAAAACCTCTCATTTGACCGTACAAAAAGTGTACAGCCTTCTTTATCTCTAAAGATAGGATGTCCTAACCATCCAACTGCTATTACATCCCCGTTATCCACTGAGCAATCCCCCCCCCCCCCCCCCCCCGGGCGCACGCGCGCGAATAATTCCCCTTTGGTCGAATTTTTTCCAATTTAATCATAAAAGGCTACTTTTCAAGAATTTTAGACCAAGTTTATGATAAACTTTGAGTTTTGGCTAATCCAACGCTAACTTTTTTATACATTTCTTGTTGGAAGTACCGCTAATCCCATTAATAACGAGTAGGCTCAAATAATTTGATGGGAGCAGTCGTGAACCATATAACACGGAAAAAGTTTACACTTAAAAGTGTGAATCATACATTACATGTATTTATGTTATTTACACGATCTCTACGCTTGATATTTTTTGATATAGTAAAATGCCTAATAACTTTTAATAGTGGTTCAATTGGATCATAATATAACATATCATATTTGTAAATTTACCCAATAACGGATTGGTGTTGAATTATATAGTTGTTCAAAATGAACAAAAATTAAAAGTTTATTGGTTTTATAAAATATTAAATGTAGTAATCTGGTTTAAAATAAATATAATGAAAATTATGTAATGATTTTAGACAACTAACCATTTAAAAGAATAGGAGTCATTTACCTACAAGACTGACGATCAATTAAACTTAATACAAAATAAGTAAAATAATGATAATAAAATAAAATAAAAATGATTCATTTACAATCAAACTTAATATACCAACCGCAAATTTTGAGTTATTTCAGATCTTGGTCTATTATTAAACTCATTAAGTTATTTAATCGAATTCTTGTTTAGTGTATCATCACAAGCTCAAGATTGGTTTCACTTGTTTTGTTTTTTAAGGTATAACTGGTTTGTAAAACGTGATTCGGTAATAATTAAATCAGCTTTGTACTTTACAAAAACTTTGTATAATAATATAAGAATGACTTTGCTAAACATAAATGAATCTAAAATAATTATATTTTTCTTTTACTTATACTATTATTAGTAAACATTTAAACACAAATGGTGATCAATAGTATTTCATCTTAAATGTAAAATAATGATAAGTTTATGGGTGATTAATCTTTGGCACTCTGACGTACGTGTAAATCTGGTTCGAAATTAACTCAATCGAGAGTGGCTAAGAGATTAATCCTCATATTATTTAAAGTCTTGCGTTCACAATCATTCAATAATTATTCATGGTCAAACAATTAAAATAAATCAATTAAAGTGTAGAAGCGTTCACTATAAACACCAATTAATTCACCAATAATATAAATCAATAACTAGAACTTGATTACAAATGGTTCTTCAATTAAACGTGAACTAAACAACGGAAATAACTAAATATCAACACCCCTAATCATAAGTTCATATCATCCGAGTGAATGTTCAAGTGTTTAGCTCATAATCAAAAAAGAAATAGCAAAACAAATCAAATAACTCAAATTAAACATCTTTAAGAATGAAAGGAATAAAAACCGAGTTAATAACGTGTTCCAAATCGCTAGTCTTCAACAATTAGATGGGAATGAATGCAAGAATGTCTTCTATCTTCAAAAACCCCAAAAATCGCCCTTGATATGAGAGAAAACGGCTACCAAGAAGTTAGGTTAAAGTTAGGGTTAATTTAGGTTAAAAAGTGCAGCACCCCGCTGAAAAAGCCCCTCACCCGGACGTGTGGACATGTCACCCGGGCGGGTGACAGCAAATTTTGGCTCCAGTTCTTATTACACCTCCCGTCCGGGTGATTTAAAAGACCTGACTTTCTGTGCACCCGGACGGGTGAACTTGTTTTCTCAGCTTGATGTCTTCTTGAAAGTTGTAGCCCTTTGAGTTCCGAAAATTTGAGCTTTTGAATCACCTCAATCGGAGTTCGTATGAGGAAGTTATGGCCAAAACCGTGGAGCCTCGCCGAAACTACAAAACTTCTTCGTTTTTTATCTTTTCTTCAACATTTTCTCTCGTGTTCTTCTCGCATCTGTTCCTAACGATAATAAACACATTCAAGGCATATTAAGTATCAAAAGTTCATTAAACTCATGATAAATACGGATAAAACAAGAGATAATGCGAGGGTAAAACATATATAAATTGAGCATTATCAAGATGCCCGTCTCGGGCTACACCGACACCGGGGCCTCGGTTTTCGTTATGTAGTGGGGTTTTAAGGAGGACAATGTGGCTACTGATGGCCAATCACTGTAGGATTTCATGAGCAACGTTATCCTTCCATCCATCCGGAATGAGGTCAAAAAGTTTAAGGGTCGTAAACCGAGGCACGCTCGGGCTTAGATATCCTTGTTGAATTTTGCGTTAGCCTGTGATGAGCTAGAGTGCAGTGAGGTGGGTGAGGGTATGTTGAAGACCACTTCTTGCATTTCCAATGACAACGAGACGCAAATGAAAATGTGGTGTGAGAAGACTTAGAAGCTTGAGAATGAGTTGCGCCAGGCCAATAAAGAAAGAATGAAAGATAATGCCAACATGAACGAGACGCAACTCGCTAGGGAGCATGCCGAGCAGCACATTGTACCAGCCAGGGTTGGAAACTTCATCAACCCGTGTACCGTTGAAGTGATAGTTGCAAATTTCTACAATATGATCCTTTCCAACTGCACATTGTACCGTCATGGTGATCGTATTACCAGAACTCCAACTCGATCAATCGGGTGTAGGGGTAGTCACCCAATGTAACATCTAGGGTATTGCATCCCAAAGGCTATGTTGTTTCACCAAATAAATCGAAAAGGGAGACAAGTGGATCCTGTAATCGTGCCCGAACTGCGCTAGGAAACTCCGGGAAGCAGTCTTCATACATGACCTCCACTGCGCTTAGATTGTGTAGACCCTGCTAATTAGACAATTGGATATTCGTGTCGTGATCACAACCAGTTCGTTAGATGGATTGACTTCTAGAATCGGTGGAAAGTAATTGACTTGAGCCCAAGCCTCAAGTGCGTCTGCTTTGCGTCTCTAACCAGAGCCCCATGCATGGACATGTGAACGATTGCATTTGGTGTCTTAGCTCTGACGTCTTTGTTCTTCTACCATCCATTTGTTCTCCTGGTGTCTTCCCTGCCTGAAACGCAGCATTGATTTCTTTCCTTAGTTGTTGGCAGTCATCAATGTTATGGTCATTGGTGGGGGCGGGTTCAAGGTAAATTTTGACGGTTTCAGGGTCAAAATTTCCAACACCCTTTTATGTTAGTGTTGTCATGTTTAAGACCCTTCACTTTCATGTCTACTCATTTAAGTCTGGTTTATATTTGTAAACCGTTAAGATCATTTACATATCATTTTTTTTTACTTAAACTGTCATTTTACTATATCATAAAACATAGAAAACCTGTCATTAACTCTTTGACGGCGTCTAGTTAAAAGCTTAAACCGAGTTAGTACCCTCTATGTTAAATTAATGTTTATATTTTATGTTTAGGGTTTGATTTGAGTTTATATGTATTGCATCGAATCTAGAGTTCAAACAAAATAGAAGGAAAAAAAGCTCTATATTTTCGTTCCAAAGAGGCGTAGGTAAGAGGGTTGGCGGATACGGATATAGGGGGATCTGAAGAGGTTGAGGGTGGGGACCGATGATGCAAAACCGGAGGACATGGCCAATTATGTTATGTACGTTTTGAAATTTTTTTCTGTCAAAGGATGCCGTATATGTTAATACTAGTAACTAGTGGGAAGGCTAGTATAGATCGATATAACGTAGTTTGGAACATAAAAGAAGTTACATGAACTCAAATTAGACCAACAAAAGTACAGGATTTTACAAGAGTAAATTGCGATAAATAGAAATTATCGATTTAGAAATGAACTTTCAGAAACATAAGTAATTGAAATTAACTTTCAATTTCTTCATATTTGTAGATAAAATGTTATATTACGTTATATTTTTTCCAATTTTTAAGTAACATATTGCTAGAATTGTAAATAAATCGTGAGTACATTTCCATTACTAATACTTTTGACAATTAATTTTTAGAATCGATAATTATAACGGATCTTTTATATTTTATACAATTTCCCTAATTTAAAATAGATCAAATGTTAGATTTTAGTAGTATTTAACTGATTATAAAAGTTATTGATATATTAATAACATTAAAATAAAAAGGGAAAACATGTAAAATATTTATAAAAAAATAAATCAAAAGTTGTGTTAAGTATCGAACAGAGGGAATATCCATGCAAGGCATCCACTTCATCTGGGTAAAAAACTGAACTTTCATTACATATTTTTAGGTTACCGGAATTTAAAAATGAATTAAACTAAAAAAAACCTTTTTTTTATACTCCTATCTATTTATTTTGTTTCTATTTATTTATAAAACGTCCATTTTCGTTTTTATTTCGCTGTCTAGCTCTTTCTTTGACTTTTTGTACGTCTTGATGCAATATGGCCAAACGAAGTTTTTAAAATAAGCACGATTTTGTAATATATTAAGAGCTTCTTTTAATTGTTAGATATGAGTACTATATGATATAACGGTTCTTTTTTATCGTCACCGTGACACCGTGTAAATATAAAATAGAATGATACCTAACACTACAACAATATCCTATATATAAAGTGGTCTCGAGGTCGTGATTTTTATTCAACTTGTGACGGTCTTTCAATAATTGATTTTTTCTTTATTAACCGCGTCTATATTTCATTTTTATCTATTTTCATATTTTTATCGGATGATTGTCCTTAGGTGGTCGTTGAGACGGAAAAACTATGAACTCGAGCTATATCACTTAGATAGTGTACGGCGACATATAATTTATAATTAATATATCGTTTTCTTTCAAAGATTTATGCAAATGTACGTTAGTTTGAAGCGATTTTAATTAGTCGAAACCAATCGGGAAAAAATCGCAATATCGTGTTTTCTTATAAAGAAAACACAATTTGCGTCTTTATGTATAATTCTATAGAAATGAAAATAGTTCTAACATGTTCATTATTCATAATGCCGGAAAGCCAAGAAGGTAAATGTAACAACTTAATATATTAATGGAGTAAATTGTAATTGTAATTATTAGTTAAAATAATTTTTTGTATATTGACCACAAATAATTATGTGACAATCATAGTATTTCTACTTTTATAAAAATTATTATATATATTTAAACAGAATAATTATCAATAAACATGGTAGTTAATCTTTTATAATTTCATCATTTGTTCAATTTTCATTTACTTGGAATTGTGATTCATCAATAATGATTGAAATAATCAAAAAATTTCTAATTGGGTTCTACTAGTATTTGCTAGCTAATAATTATGATGTACACTCTTACATTCTTTTCTCCCTCAAATCAATGCTTTTGTTTTCTTATTTCAACTTAATTATTTTCAAAAGTTAAAAGGCGTTGTTTCATACGTCGAGATATTAACGGTTATCTTCAATCAACTCACGTTTGATCATCTTAATTAGCTCTATCATATGAAGTGTACATCAAATTTCGATAGTGGTCCAATAAATTTATTCGTGTGTTTCAAAGAACTTTTTTAATAAATTAGATTTTTATACGAGTTGAGATTGAAATTACGATAGTTTTTAAGTATCACCACAACCAATTTACACGTCGAAAGTAATCACAAGTTCACACTCTTAATGATCCTAAGATTAAATCATAACTATAAGCTAGCAAATACTAAAACCAACTATACTTCCTTTTTTCTCCTTCCACATACATCTAAGATTCAAAGAGACTAATTAATATATAAAGTCTAATAAATATAAATTTTTAAGCAATAAACATGATCCGCGTTTGGGACTAAAGTTATTGGCTTTATACGTAAGAATAAAGTTGTTTTAGAAAATGATAAACCAAAAATAGTATTTATCTCAACCTTTTTAAGCTGCACCGATTATATTACTCGTAACTAAATTATGTCACATGCTCTATAGTCTCCTTTTTATTGCGACCAACAAGAGTGCTGATCGCTGATTTGCTGAAGATTGTTATATATCTCGAATGATATTGTAAAAACTAAAAAAATAAAAATTAAAAATCACTTTAAATGTCCATGGATTTGCATTAAATTTTTTTAGTAAAATTGTAACTGTTGGTAACTTAACACGGGCTACAACGCCATGTTCCATCTCGAGGAAACCTAGAAATCTCACACTTTTTGTTGATTGCGATTAGAAAAAAACACACAAATGAACAAGAATGGAAATTCGATGAACCTTAAAATGGTATCTAGAAATAATGAAAAGAGTTTATTATTAATTCACTAAGAAAGATTACAAAAATCTATGTTTGATCTATATTTATAGATTAGGATAAACTACTTAAACGAAAAACATAATCCTAGTAAGAAACTAAATCAATCTAAACACTATAATGATAAATATTAGTTAAAATTAATTACTAATTAATCCTAACGAGTCTAAATATTATCTAAATAATATTCTCTCGCGATTTGTGGTTTTATGATATTCACACTTTAGCTCCACTATTTCCAAGACTATAAAATCTCAGATACTGCATAACGGAAAAAAATGCGTTTGTCCATTTAGTGTTCCCATATCCGTATTGATCTAGTAACCTCTCATCGGCGTTTAAGCTCTTGAATATGTTGCTTGGGTCGTGCAATCTCCACGTCACACAGATCCGGTTCGTTGGCTACTTCGATGAATCTACGAACTAGATGTCTTTCATGTATCAGCCTGCCATTAGTACTAGAAGCTCTTATAGCAGACAATGGTGGAATGTAATAGCCGAGTAGTCAAATAACTAGAAAGATAATAAAATTCTGATTAGAAGATTTTTGGAGAAAAATAAAACTTTATTTTTTTAATCGATATCAAAGTCTAATCATAACCCCAAACAAAGAGTGTATTTAAAGTTTTAAACAAATGACAGCTTAAAAAAGAAAACTTAAAAAAAAAGAAAATTAACATTATTCAAAATAAATCCTAAACTCTCAAAATCACATCATTTTGTTTGCTGAAAAGCTCATATTTTTTGTGGCCATTCGTAGAGATTGCTTGTACTTTAATTCTAAGTTAATTTCTCTTACACATTGAGACCTTTTATATTTGATGGCTAACCTTAACCTTAACGTCATTAAAATTAAATAATTTGCGCTAAGGTTATAAACTCATTGAGTTTTATACATCAAGTTACTCAAATTCGATCATGTCAACCTTATCGGCTTTGAGATTAAAACATCTAGGAAATTTGAGAAGAACACAAGTTGAACTGTTAGCCAGTCTTCGAGCTCTGTATATATGCTAATGTTTATACTAAACTATACTATTGTTGTATGAAGTTATTCTTGAGCTCAACATTCTTTTATCATTTTTACGTAAATTTTGTTGTGTTCTATTCGTACTTTATACTTACTGAGTTCCATTTGAACCTCTTATATTACTATTTTAGACTATCATGAAATAAGTGTTATTATTTATATTAATCGACAAAAAAGAATAGACACGCTGCCACTTGTTAACAAAGTATAGTTCAGTGTTCTAGAAAAACAAAGCATTAGATGAACTCTCTCTATATATATATTTATATAAATATATATATTATTTTATTTTATTTTATTTTTTTCAAAAGTTGTGTTGAATGTTTGAATCATGCAGGGGGAATTTTACAAACCACCGATTCCATTTTACGCTTTTCGTACATAAAGCTGAAATACGGATACAGGAATTTAAATTAAAGATGTGGTTTATATAACTTTGAGTCAAATTAAAATGTTATTCTCTTTATTATGCTTTGGTTCAAAATTAACGTAGAAAAGGAAAAAGTCTTGGCCACAACTACAGAGATGCAACGTCTATTTTCATTGCATTTTTGCTTCATTTCTTTTGTCCTTCATTTGACTTTATTGTTCAACACAATATGAACCCGAAAGCCAAAGCAGAGCTATTTTTATATATCATGGATATGTATTTGGCATAACTTGTATGTATTAGTTCAACACATAAGTTGTATCTGAAATCATTTTCATTGTTCTGTTCTCTTCATAATAATAATACTTCGTTATGTAGTCGCACTTAAAGTTTTATCGATACTACTTTTAGCGGGAAAATATATATAACTGTGAGCCTAGTCGGGATATAAACCGAAATAATTTGGTCGGTTTTGACGTTTTGGAAATATTTTGTAGAACGAGCCAGTTTGAGATTTTTGAAGCAAATCTTTTGGTACAAGTCACTTTCTTGTTATTTTGCCCCAATATGTCATGTATCAATATCACTATGATTATGAATAATTCATAACATGTGTCGGCATGCTTTTCTTGATTACTTTAATTGGTTTTATCTTAAAAGATAATAAAGTTCTTATTTGCTCCATTTTCTATTTGTATGGACTATGGATTCCTTCGTTTAATACTTAAATCTAACCTACAAGATGGCCCAACACTGAATCCGCCACCTTGCTTGTAGGCCAAAAACCAACAAAAACGGCCCAACTAAATCAGCAGCTGGGTGCCGTGGCATAGCTCTAAAAGTCATATTTAATCATTTAGCATTTATCATCTCCAGCATCATATTATTAGAGCGTAAAATTTGTTTCCAATTTCCCATCCCTCCATGCATTTTTGGTCTCTTATATACGACAACAGTAATAACAATGATATTCAATTTTGCCTCTCTTTAGTCTTTTATCAAACTCATAAAAATATACGAGATTGAATAAATTGATCAATGCATTAAAATAATCTTGAGTTACGATGTACTTGTAACATGACCTTTACCTTTTATAACTTGTGCCTTGTGGTATCTACTAGAGGATTAATAGATACGCACGTCATTAAATTTTGTAAAAATGTTCCATTGAGATAATTATCTTTGTTTGTTAACAAAGCAATAACCCGACTAGACGCGAAAGACTTCTAAAATACTAAAATTAAGAAATGAGTTCATTCCCATTATTGCAGTGATTTGCTGCCGAATAACTTACGTTTTATCAATACATGCAGGCTCTACGTGTTATCCATATCACGTTTTTTCACATAACTAGGTCACTAACTAAAAGCCCCTCATTCTTTAAATTAGAGTTTTTTTCCCCATTTCCATACACATTTGAAATTGAAAACACAATTGGAGATAATGTTGGTAAAATAAGTGTTACTGAAATTTACTCGGGATCAAAGGGCATTCCAAGTTAAGTTATAGAACGAGCCAGTAAATGCGGAGTAGACACTCATTCAAACTAGCTTGGACCACTATTAAATAGCAGGGTTCTATGGAGCTGAGCCCCCTAGTTTAATATTGCATTTGTTCACGAAAGAGTGCGACTATTGGTCCCCACAACTACTTTTAATCGCCAAATGAATTATGGAGATAACATAATGTTTTTTGTCTCATTTTACACACACGATAACCCAAAATTCTCTCTTGTTTTGCTTAGTTTCTTTGTCAAGATTTTAAGTGCGTTCTTTGTCTTATCCCATTAAAGATTTGTGAACCCAGACCATAAATGGTCTAAATACTTTATTGAGAAAGTGATTACATGATTCTAAGAATAGTTCGTTTGAGGACTTTATGGACGTTTAGTAATCCGGCAAGTGAATTTTTTGGGTGCTTCAATTTCATGGTAAAACATCAAATTAGTGTAATATGTCAAGTTAGTGTGATCTATCAAATTAGTGTAAGCATTATTAGCTAGTTTGATTTCGTTTTGTTCTAACAATTTATGAAATATTTTTTTTAGGATTCAATCACTAATTGTAATTTTTTTAATGGATTGATGTGAAATTATCTAATCGACATTATCCAGAAAAAGTGTATGAGATGCATGTGCAATTGAGGAATGTTCAAACTGAAATCGATGGTTTGCAAGTTGAAAATCGTACGATTAAGTTTGAAAATGGTAGGATCATGTTTGTTAATATACAAATACAAAGATAATTATTCCAATTGAATGTTTTCATAAAGTTTAGTAACGTATAATCATCTATTAAGCCTATTTTAGATGGTGTATTTTATCATCTTATGAAGATGGAATTAAATCTTTTTAATTTAAACTGATTTTTCATATCGACTGGTTAAAAATCAAAATAAGGAAGTAGGATTTTAATTCTCTAAGTATGAAAGTTAGGCATATCACTCGACTCTTTTTAAGTCTAGCATCTAGCATTGGTTTCAGTCACATAACCTTTTAAAGGGCTTTTAGCACAATTTTTTATATTAATTTTACTTAAATGCAAGAACTTATTGAAAGTATTTTAATGAAAAAAAATTCCTAAAAGCTTTACACTGAACAATAGCTTAAATTTGACACTTAAAAAAGCTTCACATTGCAACAGGAAAAAACCTTTCAAATGTTTTTTTTCTCTAAAGAAACCTTCGTTAAAAATACTTACATTGGAGATGCCTTTAAACAATTACATATAGACACACTTAATTTTTTGTGATTATAGTAATAGAATCATTAGAGAATGATTATTACTTAATTATTATATGATTCAACATATATCCTCAATAATCATCTCATGTATTAAACCTTTCATGTTAAAATAACCTAATTATTTTGAGCTTAAACCTTTGAAATTTAAAATAATACCATTTTAGCGACCACTACAGTCAACTATTACCATTGAAATTCAAGAAAGTCACTACTATATCCTATTTGATTCATACACAATCCAAATAATACATATATTATGTGGAATTCACAGAAATATAATGTTCTCTTGTATTCAATACCAATTTGTCCGATTCTAATATGCTCAAAATATATGTTTGGGTCCCCAAAAGATCTAAAGAAAGAACAAATATTTGAACCTTCCACCTGCCATTGAAGCGATTACTCAGACTAACAATAAATGAGGACAATCAAAAAATTTTCTCGTCTAGCGGCATGAAAGTTTACTCTTCTAGGCAACATCTCAAGTTCGAGTTTTGTTTAGGACAATAGGAGTTTCCTCCTGCGTGTGTAAAGGGATTGGTGTCATTGCCTTCTGGGCTGGACCCAACCTAATTGTGTGGGCTCACTACGCCTTCTGTGCTAGGGGCCATCTAGCCACAATTGCCGTTAGAAAAAAAAAAAACAAATGAGAACAATGAAGTCGATGAACAGTTAGATCATGAATTTGTACATGAAAAACTCGTTGATAAACAACAGGGATCATAGAATTTGTTATTCACTTTTTATACTTACGTATTCAGTTTCTACTTTTATACTAACAATAAATATTAGGTCTCGTTAACGGCATCCACCCGTTAAATATAATTATTTACGAAGTGTAGATAGAAAGTTAATGAACTATATACAACTAAATAACACAAGGGTAACGCCGGTAAACTTTAGGAATTGTTTAGTATGGAACTCATAGAAGTTTTAACTTTTAGTTTTTGAATAAAAAATTTATATGAAAATAAAAATTTTGTTTGTCATATTCAAGCTGTAACTTTAAAATACAATAAAAAATTTAATATTTTAAACTATTAAAAATAATTTTTGACAAAAAGTTTAAGATCTAAATTATAATCACAGTCTACAATTACTTTATGAACGAAAGATACCCTTAATTCAACATAAGTTGCTCTCTGGGATAGTCATTTTGAATGCAATGGAATATTTCATGATCAAAAGAAAACAACAGTAGAATATAATAATAATAATTAATAACTAATAAAGACTATTAAAATCCAAGTATAATGTAAATGCGCCTTTCGTGTAATACCTTTTTCACATTGTCCTTTCAAAGCATACACGGCAATCATGTTCTCATCACGTGTATTAACTGATGTATCACACATCCCATCACCACGTGCCTTTCACCTCACTCCATACAACACAATCCTTCACATTCACCCACCTTATTAAACACTTGCCCTTTTTAAAAATATATATTTTTTCATTCATTAACGATAAATCACTAGAAAGAAGAATCTATAATACTATAAAATTGAGTTCCTTTGTAATAAATGATGATATTAAATAATCTATATAATAATAATAGTATAAAAATTAAGTCTTTTTGTAATAAATAATATTATTAAATTAATTATTTATTTAAATAAAATTGAGTCTCTTTATAATAAATGATAGTATTAGATAAATTATTAAAACAATTTAATACCTATTTTATATTCATATTTCATATAGTTGTAGAATTAATAATTTTAAGTATATTTTCCAAGCAATATATATTTTCTATCTAATTTGTAATGGTTGTATACATATAATTAACTATTATTAACTAATAAAACTCGAGTTTGTGAATAAGTAATAGTATTATATACGTTATTTAGACAATAATAAATGACATAATAAAGTATCTAAAAGTATCAAGTTAATTAGCGACGCACATAATAAAATTAACGGCTGAACTTCTCTCGATCTATTTTAACTAGACTATCTTTGATTACATAAAAAAAATATGAGTTTTAAATAAATATGTTTGGCCTATTAGTTGATTAACTCATCTTACAATAAAGAAATCAACTTAATAAAGTATTCGTTTGTTAAATTAACTTAACATTATTCATTTATAATTTTATAATATCTAGAATCTACAATAGTTAACTTTTGTAGCTTTATTTGTTTCGAAGTAAAATTATTGCAAAACTCAAGGTAGATCAGATATGTTGAAGATCAAGTTGCAAAACGTCAAATGGGCTTAGATGAAAACATGACATTACTTTAATCGGGTCATAACGGGTTACAGTAATAAGGCTCTAACACAACCACAATTAAAGTAATTAAATAATCAAATAGTTTATATCTCTTTACTTTTGAATGTTATTATTGTTAAAGTGATTAAAGATCGATATATCAACTTGACATGATCTATTTTAATCCATTATGTTCTACCCGCTTAACAAAATGACTCATCTCAACGGATTAAAACTCAAGTGTTCATAAGTATAGAATTGAACCACGATTCGTTTAGGGGATGTAAAGGTTGTAAATATATTACAATTATTATATTAATTAATAATATGTAACTACCGAAGAAAAAAATTAATAATGAGACAATTTTAGCTTACCTTAATTTTCACCAAAAAAATAACTAAAGAATGTGATGGTTATATCGCATACGTTTCTTAAACGTAATTTATAGTTTTTAATTCTTTTTTTCCCTATAATATTTAATTATAATTGTAATTATATGATATTATTAGTTAAGATGTCTTTTAAACTTAGAATAATATACATGTTCCATAAATAGCGTTGAACCTTGATATTGGTTATTTAGATATTACAATATATAATATTTATAATTAAATATTGGTATATCTAAACTAGAAAAAAATGTACTAAAAATAAAAAGCTGACGAAATTGCTAAATTGACACGAAACTAAAAAAGTTGGTTGGATAAGTCAAGTCGTTAACTCGAAACTTTTAACATGTATAATTTTTAGAATGTGTTCAAATTGATATAGGTAATTAAACACGTTGATCCGCCAATGTCAAAACATGTATATCTGAACATTGAATCATGTATACAATCAGTGAATTTTTTTGCCAATTATTAAAACCCGTGCATGGCACGGGCCTATACATCTAGTTTTATAGGAAAAAAAGGAGAAGCGATTTTGACGTTCAAATACTCGATAATGATTCAAAACAATTGATGGCAAAGCTGTACATTTTAGGGTAATTATTTAATCCTTGAAGGTCATAATTGTCCATTTACACTATACAATTTATAAGATCTTTAATTTATATAATTAAAAAATAATATAATGCAAGAATCTAAACCTTGCAGTATTTTTTATTCTTCGTGATCTATTGATCTAAAAAAAATTATATAATTATATTTTTTAACTCTTTAAATATTTAATGTATTTATTTAAATTAAAAAATAAATTAAATATTTTATTAATTTATAAAAATTAAAGAGTCTATAAACTATATAAAAAATCAACTAATATATTTAATTCATTTTATTAAAATTAAATTCGTCTCACGTTATAGCGGGTCTATAAAATATATAATAAGCGACCAACTTATCTATAGAAGCAGTCAACTGACTTCTGAACAAATTCACTCCTTGGTCTGCTTTTGACTGATAGAAAGCATCTCTCTTTTGTCCCTCTTGATCGAACCCGCCAAAAAAAAAAATAGAAATAGATAAAGTTAGTGAGCCGGAAAGCTTAGGGACGCCTCTCGTTCCTCTTCCCCCATTTGACAAATAAAATTAAATTCGACCTGCGTTATCGCGAGTCTATAAACTATATAAAAAAATCGGTTACAATATCTTATTCATTTATAAAAATTCAATTAGTCTCGTGTTATCGTCAGTCTATAAACTATATAAAAAACTGGCCACAATATTTTATAAATTTATAAAAATTAAATTCATCCAGCGTTATCGGGGGTCTATAAACTAGCAACGATCAACATTTCTTTCGTATAATTATACTTTCGACCCTTAAATATTTGATGTGTTTGTTTAAATTAAAAAAGTCGGTCACAATATAAAAAGATCAAGTAAATATTTTATTCATTTGTAAATATTAAACTTCTCGCGCTTTATCGCGAGTATATAAACTATATAAAAATATGAGTCACAAATCGATCACAACATTTTATTCATTTGTAAAAGTTAAATTCATCTCGTATTATTGCGAATTTACAACCTAGTATATATAAAAACTAATTGAATTAATGTGCAAAATACTATGAACCAAAATATGTTTATATTAATGAATTAATGTCTTGTAAGTGAATCATTACTATATAATAATTCCTAATCAGTGTATTAATGTGTAAAATAATATTTGAATAAGTATTTTGAAATATAAGATAAATTAGTAAATCATTAGTATATGATTTTGAATCAACGTATTAAAGTATACAATAATATGAATCAAAATTAAAATATCAAAATACTTGTATATACTACTAACAAAATGCCATTACAAAATTATGAATCATCATTAATTAAATATATTATAATACTTACATACATACATAATACATATTAAAAGAATAGAAAAACAAAATCATTCAAACGAATAACGTATATACACATCAACGATTTTATCGTATTCAACATTTTTCTAAAACAAAAAATTTTAATTGGTAACAAAATATAGATAGAAAGAGTACAAATATGTAATACAAGTGCATTGTTAGACACAAGTAGTCATTAATACATAATAATCTTTGTGAATCATGTGTTGGATTCTAGTCTTCCACGAGTATCGAAGATGTTTTATTCAAATTTAAAAACATGTGTGGTTGCATAATAGTGAATTATGAAGCCTAATTAGAGAGAACATTAACTGATGAGAAGACTTGATTTGAATACCAAAGATGAATTATGATTACTTGATGTGTCTTTCAATCAATTGAATAGTGTATGAAACCGATTTGATGATCAATTTTTTCTATCCGGATTATGAGATATATTCAATCAATTTGTTAGGGGGAAGATGGAATGAATCTTCTACGATTTAGGAAACTAGTAACCACCATTATTGTTTTAATAAAATAGATATATAACTATCAAATTAATTAAATGTCAATTCCTTATGATACCCTTCCACCTTGATTTTAAATAAGTCGTCTACAATGTTTTTTTCTCTCCTCTCACATAATTTCTTTCTTTTTTGATCTGGTTAATAAATAAATATATATAAAGGGGGATGATCCAGTGGAAACACGTTATTTGGGGGGACGAAGCAGTTAACATTCATCATGAACAATTTATATTCACTAATACAAATCATACATAAGTGAAATTTAATAAATGTTAATTATAATCGATGTTATTAATGTTAAACTTCATCGATAAATTTTCTAAGCAGGTTATAACATCAATTGATAAATATTAAACCCAAACTCGTTAACATTCATGGCGATGAATATTAGTTATCAAACATTCTGATGAATGTTAATCTAAATATATTTATTAACTAATGTTATGATTAAACATTCATCATGATGAATGTTAACTAATAGTCACCACAATGAATCTTAACGATTAATTAAATAAATATTCATCAAATAATGTTATGACTTAAAAAGAAAATTCATCCGTGAATATATTCTTTGTTGTAACACCCAGTTTTTTTTTTTTTTTTTTTTTTTAAAAAAAAACACTTTATTCAACAACATGAATAACACTTTTCACATTTATATATATAAATATTGAAATCACATATATCATTTTCCCCAATTAGGACTCACAACTACATTGCTGGGCCATTTATGATCACTCAGCATAAAGAGGGCTAACATTCACACGGCCATGCCATTTATGACCACCCAGCATAAAGAGGGCTAACCTTCACACGGTTATGCCATTTATGACCACTCAGCATAAAGAGGGCTAACCTTCACACGACTATGCCATTTATGACCACTCAACATAAAGAGGGCTAACATTCACACTGCTATGCCATTTATGATCACTCAGCATAAAGAGGGTCAATAACAACTTAAATTACTGAAACAATACAGCCTGCTCAAGTACTCCTGCCATCTGAATATTCTCATTCAATGTATAACAATATATTACTTACCTCGGGAATTACGTAGATGAATATCCTTGATTATCACGTACCGAACACCGGCTTGTAAACCACATATAACACAATTAATTCTTTTATAAACTTAGCGACACTTTATTAAGGTCGCCACATCATGCGACACTATCATTAGTGTATCAACATAAGCTTATGTGACTTTATTATTAAAGTCGCACACCTCAAAGTCGCTTATGCGACTTTATCACAAGTTCGCAACATGGAGTCGGCCTAGTGTGACTATATCATTAAAGTCGCACACGCGACTTTACCAATAAAGTCGCGTTCAAATCACGTAATATCAATCATAACACATAATAATCGAAGCCTTACCTTGAATTCTCGGTTCAATTGCTTCAATTTAAAGTTCTAAACTTGATTTATACTCTTTCTCTCTCTTTTCTCTGTTTCTCACTCTTAAACCGCCTCAAGAGCTCGTCTAAATGTTCTGGAAATGTTTAGACGAGTCATGTATATGTATATATCACGAATTACACTCTAGCTCCTCAATTTATTTCATTTAAATCTGCTCTGCGACTTTATCAATTAAAGTCGCGTAACCAGCAAAGTCGCCACTGCAACTTTATCAATTAAAGTCGAGGCCTCCAATAAGTTCTCAAATTTTAGATTTTTCAGCTATTTTGGGATGTTACATTTATAGCATTGATTTTGATTAATATTTACTAGTAAAAATAATTTTTTGTTAACATTTTGATTGATAAATGTAAGATTGTTCGTGATGATTGTTAAATGCTTCCCCCAAGTGTTTCCCTCTCGATCGCTCCCCTCGAGAATTACAGGGCAACGTTATTTTTTAGGGAAGGGGGAAGTACTAACATATTTTTCGGATATCTAACATTCTTTTTAGCTAATGTCAAAAAGAAAAATATTTCTACCAATGAATATTAATCAAAAATAATAATATAACTACTAATATTCATTCACAATTTTTTTCATAAATTATAACATCAGTTGATGAATGTTAAAGGAAATCATTAATGTTAATCCCTATTGAATATTAACCAAATTGGATAGTATCAGTTAAAAATCATGGATAAATATGTATTTAACTGTATTGATTAAGTGATAAACTCAATAACTTTCTATTAAAAAGAAATGTTATTGAGTTTATCACTTACCATTCATTAATGGACGTTCTTCCAATAAATGTTAGTCAAATAAACGTTGTTGATAACGCTCATTAACTTTCTTTTCATTTTGGTAACATTAAGTCAAGATGAATATTAATGATTTTTGGTATAATATTAATTCATCCATTGATGTTATAACCTACAAGGAATATTCAACAAGGAAGCTTAACATTCATACTATCGATTATGATTAACATTTTATTTTTTTAACATTTGACTAAATAAATGTTAATTAACCTGAAAAGCATGTTACTGCTTCCTCAAGATTTGGAGTTTCTCTCTGAATCCGCTCCACACATATATGTGTGCGTGCGCATGTGTGTGTTTAACTTAATAGCCAATTAGCCATTCCTCGAAGGTGTTTAAATCTATATTTTTCAGACATATCTGAATTTATTCTCTTTGCTTAAATGTGATTATAACTTTAAAGTTTCAATTTTTCTCAAAAATAATATCAAGTTATATTGATAAAATATCAAAAAGGATTTATAATTGGGAGTCTATCAAACTTTACACATTTTATTATTTGTAAGCATTTAACTTCAAAATCTTATATTGTATGTGTTCATTTTCAAAATCGTATATTGTATATTTTTTAGCTACTTAATTGATATTTTAATTGTAAGTTAAATGCATAGAATCGATAGTTTGAAACTTGAATACATACATTTTGAGATTTTGAAGTTTGATACATACAATAGTAAAAATATACAATTTAATATCCTCCCAAACTATAATCTGACTTTATATTTGACAAATTGTTTACTCATACATTGACTCGTTATAATTGTCAATTCTTTATGAACATACAGTAATTTTTCCTTTAGGTTTTATGAGAACAAGAATCGACTAACCACCCTCCAAAGAACATATTCTTAACGTTAACTGTGATATTAACACAAAATGCCACGTTTTTATTAATCATCAAAATGTTCAATAGAAAAGCACAATAACATGAATAACAATCTTACATATTAAAAGAACATTATTCTAACGGTATTAATGTGTGACACTCTAATTATGAAGTTGTAAATTAAAGTTTATGGATTGGACAGATATATATATATAAATGTATATACTTATGATTATGTAGGTGAGTTATTACATTTCTAATTCTAAAATTATAATGATAATCTTACATGGTAAATGAATATAAAGTCAGATTTAGGTTGTTTGATTTTGGGTGTATTTTTACTACAATGTCTCCTGGTATGGGGTAGAAGGCCAATGTTTGTTTCATGATTCCAAGGCTATCAAGTTAAGTGTAAGTATTTCCTTAAATTGTTGCACCTTACCTTTACGTATCTAACCCCTATATTCCCACTACCTTCCCACGTTTAAAACAAGTCTACCTCTTTAATTGATACAACCATCGTCTTTGTATCTCATTATAATAACCATTTGTTTATTCAAACTAACCATTATATATATTTAAAAACATCTTTCTCCAGAAAATACAAATCAAAATAGCTAACCCCTATAAATTTATCGATACTTAAGATAAATAGAAATTTTTTATAAGAGACAGACAATTTTATTATGAAGAACAAATTATTTAGGTGCTAAAAATTTCAATTATAAGAAATGATAACGACTACCAAATAGTCAAACGATTATGCAATTTACATCAATTCTAAAACTTCCTTCTACTCAAAACGATTCTAAAATTTCAAGTTCAAACAAATAAAATGATATTAAATATTACACTCAAATACATCGTGGATAAATGGGTATGAATTAATGATGAATAAAAAGACGAGATACATAACAAATATATTGTATATAAATAACAAATACATTTAAATATGCATTTTAGACATATTTAGAATTACTCTTAACAAAAACAAATTGTTATATTCGACATCGCATAAGTGGTTTCGTGATTTGGCTTATTAATCCCTTTTTGGAAGTAAAAAAAAATGTAAAACTGATCCTTTAGCGACCCCTCATCAACCGATTTCACAGTTAACATGGAAGAATTAAATCGCATAACTTACAACTACAAAAATTAAACATGTAAACTCTACTTTTATATTGAATATCTCCTACTATTAAATTACCATCAAAAGACCCTTTTAGAAACAACCCAACGAGTTTCAATGGCTTTATTAAGTACATAACATATTTACAATCTTGAGGGATACTAAAACATAATATCAAGAATACATATAATTACACTTTCAAAATGATATTGACTAATCAAGATATGACTATAAAAAAGTTTTAAACACATGATCATGATGACTGATAAGTACTTCAGGAAAATGTGAAAATAGAAGATGTCTAATTCATTGATAGGAACACTATATAGATCTAAAATATGAACCTACTATATTTAATGTTTAGCATGTGGAATGTATTTATTCTCGCTTTTCGAAGGTTCACACTTACCATTAAAATTATCACATGCAACGATCACGTTGGTAAATCTATTTATCTATTTATATATATATATGGATCTAGGTTCAAATAAAAAATTTAAATATTGTAGAAATATAGAAAATGACTTCAAACTCATTTTTAAATATTCAAAACATGTTATTTTATAAAATTTTCTTCGTAGCTCCTCATTCAAATAACTTTTAGAAACTATTTTACAAATAAAAAACATTTCGACTTTTTTTTATTTTATAATTATTTTTTATTAACTTTTTTATTCATAATAATCACATTTTTTAACTAGATAATCACATGAATAATATGTGATTATCAAAATCCTATTTTGTAATTATCTCGAACATATAATAATCACATAATATTAGAGAATAATCACATGTGATTATCATGTTATATTTTGTGATTATCTTGAATAATTACAACAGTAACGACTGCAAAAATAGTTCGGAAAAAAAAGTTAATATTTTTTGTTAAAATTTTTATCATAGTTTGCAAAAGTTATTTTAATAATAATCATTAAAAAGGTTTTGAAAAAAAATATGTTTTACATATTTAAAAATGAGTTTGAAGTCATTTCCTACATTCTCACGATATTTAAATTTTTTATTTGAACCCTCCCCTATATATATATATATATATATTTATATCTATCAATTATTTTCCGTTCATTTATTCAAAAGATTAATTTTTCCACAAAATATGCTTATGTTAAATGGGCACCACCAAACCATTGCGTAAGGTATAAATTAAACTCACTTATAAATCTTGTTTAAATGGTTACACAATCAATCAACTGATTCATTACTAAACAAATTTTGTAACTATTAGATTTATATATAAATTGATATTTTATTATATCTACTTCTCGTTATTTTAATAATGAAAATTATTTAAAAAAAAAAAAGATGCTTAACCAAATTTATACACAAAAATGTAAATATAATTTTGTCTATATATTGAATGGAAGATTGAGTATAGGAATATTTGTTATGGGACAAAGACTTTTACTCTTTCTAAGATCCTGGTCAATTAGATCACTTTCAACGAAACTTTTTTCTCTATTATTCTTTTCCTTTTCACCGTTTTTCATTGGCACGGGAGTTTCTTGCTCCGTCTTTCACTAGTCGTCCTGCGTTTCTATCTTTGTGGAGCTTGTGTGGGCCCGGCCTTTTATTTTATATAGTAAAATTATTATTAGTAAATAATAGGGTTTAGTCTTTCTGAAAAAATTTCATTTGCTGACAATATTCATTCTTTCTTTAATCTCTGAATAAATATTGACATAATACTAAATTGGGATTGAAAAACTCCATAAAAAAGTTTCATCGGTGGCAACCTATCATCGACTAATTGTCCCCCATAATTAGTTCACTCCCACGTTAGAAAATGGTTTAAGGAAATAAAAAATTTATTGCTCAATTGTCTCTTTAGTATCATGATTTTTTTTTTATTCTATTTAAAAGACAATTAATCACACAGATTAATACTTAAAATATATATGTTAATATTCTAATATAATTTTAAAACTTAGAACATTCAATCTCATTGTTAGAATGTTCATCTCGATACGATAACCATATTGAATGTCATAAAAAGTTAATATGTCGCTTATCAAAATATTCATAAACTCTACTAACTCGGTTGCTTCATTTGATTTTAAGTTATGCGAAATAAATTACGTGACTTACATATAATTTGCTAATTAATATTGTTTAGTTGAAGTTTATGAGTTTGATTATAGTTATTTTCATTGCTTTTTTACATGAATCGCGAATTTCTATGCTTTTCCATAAAATATAGCATTTGATCGGTTAAAAGTTACACGTTATCCAATCTAGTTAAATACATACATGATCTATGAATAATATAAAAATAATGAAAAAGAAAATGTATAAGAAAATTGTACGAGTAATTAATTATTGGTAATCACTATTTTGGCATGAGGAAAGCACAAATCACATGTTATTTGACTTTAGTCCAAACAATTGGCACATATAAAAGTATAAAACAAATGGTCTCAAAATATCATGTACCCAACAACAAGCTTTTCTTTTCTTGCGTTATTATTATTATTATTAATTATTATTATCATTATTATTATTATTATGTTATTTTTAGTATTTACTTTACGTATTTTATTTTATATTCGAAAAAATATATGCTTTTTAATTCCATCAAAACAAACATATCACAACATTCTTACCTTCTTAACTCAAAAAATTAACAAAATATAAAAATTCTAGTAAATAAATAAAATTAAATTAAAATTACAATATTATAAAAGAAGATTAAAGTATTAAACTGTGTTAAATTAGAATTCTGCTTTTGATATAAAAAAAAAAATAAAAAATAGAAAAGAAACGAGAAAAGTCCAATGATATTGTATAACCTAACCATGGTTAAACATTTTCAACCCCTTTTGAACGACGTACCCATTTTATACACGCGCAGTTTAGATTAAAAGACCAGCAGAACCAATTCACGAGCCCCCTTTTCTCTCTGAAAACCCAAAATTAAAAATAAATAAAAAAGATTTCATAATTTGTTTATTTAGATATGAAAGAAGAGGTGAATATGGGAGATGAAAGTTGGAATGAAGATGATAAAAGAGTTGTTGCTTCTGTTATTGGTTCAAAAGCATTTGATTACATGATTACAACTTCATTAATTTCTAATGAATGTTCATTAACTTCATTACAAAACGATGAGAATCTTAATCACAAGCTTTCAGATCTTGTTGACCATCCAAATTCAGCTAATTTCAGCTGGAATTACGCAATCTTTTGGCAAATTTCGCAGTCTAAAACTGGCGATCTAGTTTTAGGTTGGGGAGATGGTTCGTGTAGAGAACCTAAAGAAAATGAAGAAATACAAATAGCTCGAATTGTTAGCTTTCGATTACAAGATGAAAATCAACAAAGAGTTAGAAAAAAAGTGCTTCGAAAAATTCATGCTTTATTTGGTGGATTAGATGAAGATAATTATGCTTTTGGATTAGATAAGGTTACAGAAACTGAAATGTTTTTTTTAATATCAATGTATTTTTCGTTTCGTAAAGGTGAAGGTGGACCGGGGAAATGTTTTGAATCCGGTCGACCCGTGTGGATCTCTGATGCATTGAGTTTCGGTTCAGATTATTGTTACCGGTCAAATCTTGCTAAATCCGCCGGTATTCAGACAGTTGTTTTAATACCGACGGATGTTGGGGTTATCGAGGTTGGATCAACTCGATCTATCCCCGAAACCCCCAAAATTTTACAGTTGATTACAAGTTCGTTTTCTGTTAGCCCGGTATCGATAGCTGCTTCGGTACCCGTTAACAAAAAACAAAATAATGTCAGGGTGTCTAAGGTTTTCGGGCACGATTTGAGTTCGAGTTTAAACCAAGCCCAGTTTAGGGAGAAGCTCGCGGTTCGTAAACCAGATGAACCAAGGCTTCCATTTTTGAACTGGGCTCAGTTTAACTCGACTCAGAGGCCAACGGCTCAATTGCAGATTGATTTCACTAGCATTACGTCTCGTCCGGTTATGGACGAGTCGAAGGTTTCCGATGAGTCTTTAGGGAGGGAGGAAAGGGAAGACGAAAAACGGCCTCGAAAACGCGGTAGGAAACCGGCTAATGGAAGAGAAGAGCCGTTGAATCATGTTGAAGCGGAGAGACAACGACGAGAGAAGTTGAACCAACGATTTTACGCTTTACGAGCTGTGGTGCCTAATATATCGAAGATGGATAAGGCGTCGTTGTTAGGTGATGCGATTACGTACATAACTGATCTTCAAAAGAAGTTGAAAGAAATGGAATCAGGACGACAAGTATCGAATAACAATTTTAGTTTAGACAAGATCGAGGTTCAAACGTCTCAAAATGAAGTTATTGTAAGGGTTACTAGTCCTTTAGACGCCCATCCTGTGACGAAAGTGATTCAAACGTTTGAAGAATCGAAGATTAAAGTGATGGAATCGAAGATGAATGCGATAAACGATATGGTGTTCCATACGTTTGTTGTTAAGTCTCAAGGACCCGAACATTTGACTAAAGAGAAGTTAATCTCTGCGTTTTCGCGAGAAACAAACTCGTCTAATAGGTAAAAAGAGCTAGTTTTATATGTGATTAATCCACAACTTAGAAACGCTTATTAGCAGGTTAATTTCAGTTATATACAAGGTTCTTTATACAGATTTATGCAGGTTAAATTTAGAAAAATAATATGTTTGTTCATTATTTCGTATGAAATATAAAGGTTTAAATTGTTAATCAGCTGTTTTGAATTTGAATTTGAATCTGATACTTTGCTTATACCTTTTGGTCACATAATGAGTTTTTTTGTGTGTCAAGAACGTGTGGCAAAATGAAAGAGTACGTATGAAACGTTTAGTGGTTAAAAGTTTATAAATGTAAAAAGTGGAATTTGTATTTTGAGGTCAAAGGGGATAGTGGGAACATAAGGTGGGTTGTTTTCAAAAGCCATTGTGAATTGTACTTTATATGGAAAAGTGTTAAGTACACATACATAAAATATGCTTTCCACATTACCCTGAGAATAAAGCAACTTCAATCCTTAACCTAGTATACTCTTTTTGATATTTTTTTTTTGTGATCATGATATCTAATTATCGCAGATTTATAAGACCATTTACAACTCTAATTGTGTTATTTTTTGTTACTTGTGTCACTTTTGTGTTATTTGTGCCACTTTCGTGTTATTTATGTTATTTTGGCGGCACATCAATATTTTTTAAATTAACACAAAACCAACACACTCGTATCAACTCCGAGTATGTCACTTTAATTTTTGAGTCATAAATTTCCCAATATACCTTTTATCTATATATGCTAAGAAAAAAAAAAAAAGGTGATGCGGTCAAATTGTTGTGTCGCCAAACTAGGAGGAACCGACACAGTCAAGTGACATGCAGGTGCCAACCCAGTCCCTTCACATACATTCGTCGGTGGCGAACAGACGCTTTGCGTTGGATGTGGTCTAAACAATTTTAGGATGGAAATAATACAGATTTATGTTAGGCATGATTAGACACAATTCTAACATGATGCTGTAGGGGGTGGGGATGGTTGTGGGATGTAATAGCATATCAAATAGAGGAGCGGCGGATTAAAAAAATAGGACTATTTTGTAGTATATGTTTAAACGTGTCGGATTTGGTTGACTCGCATGGTGGAACTCATTCTTTAACTTCCATAAATACTGTAACAAGTTTGTTAACTAAAACTCAACCAACGTTATCTTTAGTTGTTTTGGATTTTATGCTACGTATATTGTAAAGCTTCCATACCCGTTCAAGTAGTTTAACGTTTCAATATGATTAATATTTTCTTGCAAAACAGAGTAATAATGTATATTATTGACATTATATTTAAACAACCAAAAAGGGGTGATGTCTTATACCGGTTCATTTTAATGTAGTTAAGGGTATGTTTGACACACAAATTTATCCTAACTTATGGAAGTTTAAGTTTATTTTTTTTCAAAAGCTAAGCTAGTAGCATTGTTTAGATGACAAAAATTATAGAGCTTATGGAAAAAATAAGCTCTAGAAAAAAAGCTAATTGAACTAGCTTTTAAATAAGCTCCTAGCTTATGATATGATAAATTTCATGTATATTTTTTATCCTTTATGTCAATTCACAACTATAAGCTTTATAGCTCTAGCTACTTTGCCAATCACTTATAAAAAATAAGAAGTTTCAACTTTCAACTTCAAAAATAAGCTACAACTATAAATTTATAATTCTATTTACTAATTAGTTTTG
Organism: Logfia minima; assembly: GCA_963921325.1. Classification (NCBI taxonomy): domain Eukaryota; kingdom Viridiplantae; phylum Streptophyta; class Magnoliopsida; order Asterales; family Asteraceae; genus Logfia; species Logfia minima. Next base: position 17,282,453 of record OY992770.1, read on the forward strand.
CCAAACATACTCTAAAATTAATATTGCGTATTATATGCCAATCTAGAAGGAGGAGGTCGTGAGGGTAAGCTAAACATTTACATTTTCTGGTTGGTTTAGTACTGCTGTTTTGATTTAAATTTTCATTTAAGTGAGGTTTGAAAATATTAAATAATAACATGATAATAATTCTTATAAAAGAATCATCTCTTGACTTGTTTATCAGAACTAGGTGAGAAAAAAATAAAATGAGAAATGTATGATATACAGTGGGGACATATATCTCATTTGTCAGCGAATGAAAAGTTTCTCCCTTCCTCTCCTCAATTTAAATCAACTGGATTTAAAAAAATAATTAAATTAGCTTGCTAATTATTGACATTAGCCACTAAGACCATTTACAGTGGTGCAATTGAAAGATATCATGCAACCATTATAGTTCAGTACAAAGTGGTGATCATAGTGATATATTATCGTGGTGTGGAGGACGAAAGCAGAACGACCAAATGCGAACCTCATTTAATGTTTTCTTCGATTTCTTTTCGATTTTCTTTAAAAAAAAGTTATACCTCCAACAATAATATCATTTAAAAGTTTTTTAAAAAAATTAAATTTTTTTTGATTATCTATAAACGAGCACTTGCCGAATTTATAATAGTGTATGAAAAAAAGTTTAATATGAAAGAGGCTTGAGAAGTTCTAAAAGACAAACCAAAGTGGTATATGCAATTGGGAGTAGGTGGCTTAACGAGACGATGATTTGCGAAAACGAAAACGAGGCGGTTAATCTCGACGACGATACTACAAATGAGTTTTTTGGTGATGATGTGATTCCACGATCCCTTGTCAGATTGAGTGGCAGTCAAGAAAAGTCACAAAAAGTCAAAGCTCTTCCAACGCGGCGACTTCTTCTCGTGCTAGCGGTTCAAGACTCGAAGTTGTGGTGGAACACATAACGATAAAGATAGGATGGAAGCTCAACATTTAGAATTTGTGTGTGAGATCAGAGAGGCCGAATAAATGCGTGCGACATTTGAGTTATTGAAGTTTTTAAAAGAACCTACCGAGGGGTAAAAGCCAAATGATAAAAGGAAAATTAAAAACATGAAAAAGTTTATTCGCAAAAAATATGCAGAATTCGTGAACCTAGATGAAGACGAAAGCGAGGAAGAAAAATAGTTTTAGGATTGTTTTTTTAATTGTTGTTATATTATATTTTTAGTTTTTAATTAATGTATTTCCTTTAGTATTTTAATGTTTTAATTTTTATTATTAAGTACTTTCTAATTTAATGTAGTATTTTATTAATTAAATGTAATTTTATTTTTAAGAAAAATAAAAAATAATTAAAAAGTAGTTCTTAGTTTACAGTGGTGTATAGTAGTGGGAGTTAGCACTGTGAGTAGTCATTCCTTAATACACAATTTATGATGACGTGACTTGTAGTGATGCCTTCACTACAAATGATCATTGCAAATGGTCTAAGCACCAATTTTGTTTTGGCGGGAGCTATTGATGTACACGCCTTAAAAATGTCGGACGAGTAACTAAAATATCATTAAAAGTTTTTAGGTGTTGGGGTCATTGGCCCCAGCTTGCTCTTTCCTAACTAGGAGTGTGCACATGTATGAATTAGGATCGTACCCGTATGTTCCGAAAACTTGAAAATATGCATAAGAGATATTATATTGTATACAATCGGTTTGATATTAGTAACTGATTCGGTCTCAAAATCATGAACCGAATTCAAACTTTAAATTAATGATTTTAGAATACATTTTTATCAAAATATAATGGGAAAATGACGGGTGATGTTAACGATATTTAAGCTATGTACTATTTGCGTAAAAACAGGACGGAATCTGTAAATACGAAAAGAATTTTAGGACATGAAGCGTAAATTGGTACGGCATGTCTGTCGTATACTTATGTTGCTGATTTTGAACACACCTAACATCAATGGTGATGTTTGTTTATCTTCACGAATGATCAAATGTGATTTTTCACACGTGCTGGAAATCAATGAATTGTTCATTCATTTTATATTACTTTCTGTTTGGAAACTAGCAAATTGAATGTTGAATATTCACCTTCTTAGGAAAGCTCTGTTTTTATATGACAAATCAATATGATCTCTTACATATTTGGATACGCGTTATTATATGATATGTTGATCGTGATCGATTATTATTATTTATTTTATACATACGGTGTATACATGGATTATTAAACTAAAGAGTAATTAGTTCGATAATATCGATGTGATTCTCTAACAATAAATAACGGGTTTGTGGATTTATACACCATCAATTCATGATTTATACCCTCCTAATGATTACATTCACACATACAAGGGTCACGTCTCTGTCACTTTAATCATTACATTCACCCAGACAAGAGTCATATTAAGGGTGTACAAACCCCATGACCCTAAACAAAATTGTAAGTTTAAACCAGAATTCAATATATATGTATATAGGGTGGGGATCAAGAGCGAAACAAAAAAATTGAGAAATGAGGGAAGCAAATCTCAACCCTTGATTTCATCATAAATAAATTTTAAAAATCACAAATAATTTCAAATTTTAATATTCATTACAAATGAATGTTTAAAACATTTATTTATGAAAAAATCAAAAGCTAATATGTACTTATTTTCTTCTTCAAAATTTGAAGTTTCTTTATGGATCTTTTCCCTATAAATATATATAAAGAGGTATATGGGTTCATTAACATTAATAATAAAATTTGACATTTTTGCTATTATAAACACGCGTTTTTACAATATAGTTAAAATTAAATCTTCTGTTGGTTGATTATTGGGTAATGATATTTTCATCGTCACTTTTAATAAATCCATCAGAACTGTACATTAACAGGTAATACTATACACATAATCAATGCATAATTTTGATGAATTTATCAAAAATAATGATGAATTTATCCTTATCCTTGATCATTAAAGTCCATTAAAGGAAAACATTGGTATAAATTCATCACAATACTATACACACAATCGATGCATAATTTTGATAAATTTATCAAAAATAATGATAAATTTATCTTTATCCTTAATTATTAAAGTCCATTAAAGGAAAACGTTGGTATAAATCCATCACAGACCATAAGTCTTTCACTTTTCTTTTATGTTGTGTTCCTATATCACGTGCAAAACCCCTACACACGAAGTTACCACTTTATCCCCTACTTGTACAGTTGTACTCGTGACCGGTGTCATGATTGACTTCACAACAACACAATTAATTATGAGTACTGTCCACCAAAATTAGTTATGACTTACGAGTGACGACCACTATTTTAACTAGCGTCATCTTTTATTTTGTTGAGATTTTAAACAAAAGGACTACCACAAGACATTGCATCTCGTCGTGGGGAGCACGACTTACACTTACACATACACTAAAAAAGAGCATGCTCATCACATGTTATACATGGTCATTGTGTGCACCGCTATGAGCACCAATCTCTTCCTCATTACAGGTTTCTAACTGAATAATTTAAACTCATATTTGTTCGAACTTCTAACTTTATTTGCGTGACAAAAATCTTGCGTACTTAGAAACTATTTATAAATATTTAAACTGCTTGAATTACGTTATAAAATTACATCAAATGATACTAATTTATTCAATATTTAAAGTAGGGATAGTCCCGAATGCAATGAGTTCCCTGGAAATTCATAGCTTTCGAGTCGAGTTTAGCGACGACTTATTGGTTTTGGAACCGTTTGAGGCATATAGATAAATTCTTATCGGTACATGGTCTATAATCTTTTACCGCTCCACCTAAAAAATATTTAATGTATTATTTTATATATTAATATTTCTAGTATAAATACTTATTAATCATCTTTATTTAAGAAGAAAGTTATTTAATATATTTATTTTATCCTTTGTCACAAAAGGTTGTAATTCGGGATCTTTTGTATCTTATGCGATATTTCTTCAAGATCGCACCTTAAACTATATTAAACTTCTTCATGTGAAATCGTGGGTGGTTGATTGAGTTCATGACATATATCACAAAAGCCCTTTCACATCTCACGACAATATTCACATTGACATAATAATATTGTTGGACTAAATCCACAACTATATATTTTATTCTTTGTATATTACTACAATTGAGAACACTTGGAATAATACTTATATACTTTGGGAAATATCATTTCATATCTATTATTACCTTTAATTATTATCATCTGATATTTCTAATAATCCTTGCCATTTTAATTCTTAGTGTTTTTGTTTGTATTTGGGATTATTAATGCTAAATAGAGATCGGGTTTGAATTTGAGATAACTTCCGATCCTAAAAGTGATCGTTATAAGTCAAAAATAAACATAAAAACGTAGAAAGAAAATACACAATCCTTTTACGTGGATAAAATTGTTATGTGTATCTTCTAGATATTTAAAATCGTTATTGACGTTTTATAGCTTAAAAAGTTAAAGTAAATGACTTATGATATTGTTGCAGATGCTTTTCAACTATATCTCTATTTTTATCTTTTGATATTAAATCATCTTTTTAGCATATGAATTCTTTAAAAATCTCCTTCAACAATATCCTATAAAACTTCACCTCTATAATATTTATCCAACTTAATTTATAGCTAATAACCATTTTAATTTAATTTTTACATATCTTTTTAAATCATTAAACAATAAATACTTTATTGTAAATATTATTTATAATTGAAAACATATTTATAATATTTAGTAAACTTGAAAGCATTAAAAATATGCAACAAACATATTTGATGTACATGGCAAATATATTCAAACGGAATTTATAACACGTAGACATGCTATGTCTTTTTATTTACAAGTTTAACGTCTAATTTTTCGAGTTACTATATCGCTCCCATATATGTTCAATTAATGCGTTACACAATTCATAATGAGCCTCCTTATCTCTAATTTGCTTATATCGAGCAAGAAATTTGCGAAATTTATCCATCTCATTTTGAACGATTTCAGCTAATATTAATTAATTAATTATTAACAAATATTAACTATAAAAAATATATAAAAATGATTAACAAATATATTAAGTATGTTTTAAAAATTTTTGAGGATGAATATTATCCCCTTATATATAAAAGAATCTGACTATCTCTATTTGTAAATATAGAGAAATCGTTGAAGTACAATTTTTTTTTCTTTATTAAAGTACAATTACAAAGTAATATTTAAAAAAATATATTTGGGAAAGCAAAACACGAGGACAAGAAAACAAAGAAAGGGACAAAAAGTGTCACTCAAATCTAGCATGTTAACTAGGAGATCTTGAAACAGTGTTAATATGCTCTCATATGCCTAATGCTATATAGATTATTACTATCCTATAATTTCGCACGTTTATAGTTACACTAGTTATATACAGTAATATCTAGCTAGCCTACTTTTTGACTTATTATCCGACCTTTTCTTCCTCATTTTTCAATAATTTATCCCGTAACACTAAAGAGTATAGCCTAGTAAATTTCCATGTCATAATTCTAATTTGTGAACGTACGTGTTATAATTTTTTATTGTGTTGATTTTTTCGTGAACAAAATGTCTTCGACGAGATCATTGGACCGGAGATTTTGAAGTTACCAATACAATAATCGACGAATTACTTTAACATAGACCATTAACTTTACTAAAATTTAATTCGGATAATAATGGTCGTGACATCTTGTTGTATAACCTTTCAGTAATATGCTATTATGCTTGCTTCAAAAAGCTAATAAGTGGACGTTATGGGCGGGCTTCCTCCAGAGTCCAGAGTCCAGACCACTACAGCAGCTCATTACAACTGGGCCATGTGTATCCAGCTAAGAACTATGACCCTGATATCAATGTCACTGTTTAGCCCGCTAAGTTTAATCTTCAGAATCAAATTGCGTTTATAGAAAGATGTCAAAGTTTAAGTTTGTATATATCTAATACAGCTAGGATCGAAAAATCGTGTTGTATTCCAATTCACGTGTTCGTGTTGGCGTGTTGTCGGGTTCATATATCCTAACCCTAATCTGCCACGTTTAGACAATCGTGTGAAAAAGTTTAACCATAACCAGGACATGTTTATTAAACGAGTTAGTTGTGATGATCAAGCAAACATAATATATTTGATAGGTACACCATTAATTTAATATTAAGATTAAAACATAAGTAACCATAAAAAGAAGTTCAAGATCTTCTGGAAGATAAAAATATGAAATAGAACTTATATATATAGCATTTTTAGTTGTATTTCAAACGAGTTGGCGAGTTTGAGATTACTGAGTAAACTTCACCATAAGGTAACTCATTTATTTAATTAACGGGCTACATGTGTCAATCGGTTTATGATTCTAACCCGTTTATTATAGTGTCGTGTAACCAATTGCCCCCTAAAGATGCACATATACATAGCTTTCAATATACTAATCTTCTAACTTTCTTATTCCCTTTCTTGGAATTGGTAGTTACATTCCAGTACGATTATGTTTCACAAAAAAGTCACAATGTTAATGTTGTCGTTCACTCCACAATTAGTCATAAACATTATGATATTATGTTAGGAGTCGAGAATGATCGAGGTGTTGAAGAATTGCGGCAGTTCCTGACCAGAAGATCTTATAGTAGTCTTGATAAAGATATTGATCGTGTATTTTACTTGTGGTACATTGCTGAGATACTGTGTAGTACAACATATCATATGTTATGATTTGCAGTGGTAAACACCTTGTACCTTTTACAATGAAATACATAATTTTTTATACACTTTTGTTTTGACTTTAAGGATTTGTACAAGACCCTTCATTTTATTCAGAACTTTGACATCTAAGTTTTGGCAATAATATTATTGAGTGCTTAGTGTTTAGATGTGAATGTTGATGTTTGTCTTCAATGTGACTATCGGGCCTAATATTTAGAGAGCGGTTCATTACACTAAGAGATAGTTGTCATTTTAACCAAAGCAATAATGCAACTATCACAAAACTTTAAGAAAAATAAGTATGTGCCAAACAACGAGCGCCAACAAGGTCGTTACGGTGACTCCAAGCGACGAGGCAGACCCCAAGCGCAACTTGCCCAAGCATTGTAGCATAGTTGGTGCACTCACGATACTTATCATTTTATGCGTCAAGTTATATTTTGTTTCTTGTTCAAGAACTTCAATCGGAATGAAAACATATAAATGCATTTATCGATAAGAATATACCTGAAATCTCGTACAAATTCGATTCAATGTATGACGGATTTTAATAAAAAAAAAACGTTTGGACCTGAATATATGTGTACGTATTAGATTCAGATAATAAAATTATCATAAAGATAATAAGTCATCTTAAGTACGGTATTCACTTTTTCCTTTACTTAAAAAATAAGAAGAATAATTAGGATTTATAAAAGAGAGTGATCTAATTAATAAAGGCTTTGTGTCGTTTAAACCCATATGTGCCACCCCTTCCATCAGCAGATCTGGGATATCAAGAAGTGTAGCTTTTAGCAACTAGATTGAAGTGGGCATTTACCACATTGATAACAGAAACGAGCTCAGTAATAATCTACATTTATAAATATGATAATTAGAATTTAAAGAAAAAGAGTATTTTAAGATGGAACTAGAAAATAATAATGATAGATTTATTTATGTCATTAAGTTAATTGAAGTGAACTTTAGTAGGATTTAATCCCGGACAACCTGAATCGGGGATGAGGTTCTTGAGTTCACTAGCAATTTCCAAAGCATCACTAGCAAGCTTAACATCATCGTTCTTCAATGATGATTTAGTTATTGCTTCATAATATTCAGGTGTTTTTATGGTATGAGAATCTAAAGGAGTCTCAATGGATCAAAAATTCAGTTTTAACGACTGGAATGTAAGTGTCCAGCTTTTTTTTTTCTTTTGAGTTTTAATGTGTGTGGAGTGTAGCGTATAGGTTGTAGGTGTAGCGCGTGCACACACACACATAACACTGTTTGGAAAATTTAATTAGTCAATTCCATGGTTTTGAAAGCCCGTTTGAACCTAGAATGGGAAGAATAATAAGATAATTAAATTTAAAGAAAAAAGTATTTTTTTTAATGAAAAGAACTAGAAAATAATAATAATACTATATTTACGTCATTAAGTTAATTGAAGTGAACTTTCGTACCTAGACGACTCTAGGGACTCTCATCGGGGATGAGGCTCTTGAGTTCATCATCAACTTTCAGAGCTTAACTAACAAGCTTAACATCATCCTTCTTCAATAATGATTCACTTGCAGCTTTATAATATTAAGATGTTTTTATGGTATGAGGATCCAAAGGAGTCTCAATGTATGAAGAGTAGTTCTTAACGGCTGGAAGGCCAGTGTCCTTTCTTCAATTATTTTTAAGGTTTTAGTGTGTGGGGGTGTAATATATATATATATATGTATATGATATGTATATGTATATATAACGTCCAAAAATTTAGTAATTTTTTTTTTCCGGATGAATAGTGACCTGTGAATAGTGCTATCCGCCGGATAACCCTTTTCTATCAAAATTCTGCACTTTTTGCACTTCCTATCCGGCCTCAGCTGTCCAGTTTTCAACATTTTATCACAATTCAAACCCTTTTAACATTCAACTTCAACTTTTCCTTTCCAATATCAAATATATATGTCACAACAACTTAATTTAGTCATAAACAACATTTAACATCAAATTTTATACAAAAACCAATTCTTGACCCATTTGGACACTTACAAAACATGGGCATAGATAACAAGTCTAGTATTCACAACTATGTTTTAAGTTAATTAGACTCGCATAACCTACAGCGAGTATATATAACACCCCAAAATTTATAGGTAATATTTTAATACTCATAAATGTTTTATTTGAACTAGTTGTGTAAATTATGTGCGTTATTATTATTGATTGTGAAATATTGAAGTTGTCTAAATGTTAAGTTGTTGGGGTGTAATATAAAGAGAATGAGACTATGGGGTTAGAAATGTAAATATCCTTAATAAAACTCTAAAACCTTCTACACACACATACGTACATACACCCACACACACCCTGTACTTACTAGAACAAGAAAGAAGAAGAAGGAAATGAAGGAAATCATGCCTCAATCATTAAATTGAAGCTAGAGAAGTCAAATTAGAGTCATATATTCCATCCCTAACCCAAGGTAAGTGTATGTTCTTATTCTTTTGACCTAGAAATGGAGGAAAGTGATGATTTTGAGTTAGGATGATGGTAATTAATGAACTAATCCATGAATTATGTTTAATTGATGCTAGTAGTTGCCTATGGTTGGTAATTATTGATTTCAAACCATGAAATGGTGAGATTTTGATTAGAAACTTATGAAACCCAACTTAGAAGAGTTGAATTCGGGTTTAACATGATAACCCACTAAATTGATAGTTTAAAAGAGTCAATTTGATGCTATTAGTTATGATTAAAGTGGTGGTTTAAGCAATTGAACTGTAGATTGGTTCATGGGCTAAAATGATGGAATTATGCTAGTTTGACTTTTAAAAGTCAAACTGGGCACAGTTAAATTAGTTGTTGATTTGTGATAAGAGAAGTAGTATGAATGTTAATACATGTTTATTGTATTGTTAAATTGATTATGTGGCATTAATAGGTGTTAAAGAAGTGGAGAATCCAAGTAGCAAGTTATCTTCCTTAAATCACCAATGTGAGTTTATATTGTAATTAAATTGGTTATGTTGATTGAATGGATCCGGATTACATCTGTGTAAGAGGATCCATATGATGATGGAATATATGTTTTCATGTTGTATATGAACCACATTGTTGAGTTATATTCATATGATGGTGGAATAGGTGGTTTCATGTTGTATATGAACCACACAGTCGAGTTGTAAAGATGGATCCGGATTACATCCGTGTAAGAGGATCCAATTGATAGTTGATTAAGTGGTTTCATATGGTAAATGAACCACATGTTAGATTCTATACCTTGGTAGAGATTTCCTAGCCTTGTGCTAACCCAGTTGAGATGAGAAAGTGGAATAGAGAATGAATCCGTATAGTTGTGTATATCATGTATATGCTAGTTGTTGGTCAATTCATATTGACCCCAGTTGTTAATTGAAATCAAATCGTTAGGCGTTCAAGTTGATTGTTGATCCCCGTTGTTATTTAATTTCAATTATAGTTGATCTTGTTGTTGTCAAGATAGTTGACTCAGTTGTTATTTAATTGAGATGTATACTAGACTTTAATTGTTAACTGGATTCAAACTGTTGCATTATGTCAAGTTGTTGAATTGTGATCAAGTTGTTGAATAATGATCAAGTGATTGACTTTTGATAAGTTGTAGTAAAGTCAAATTGAGGATTCACCTTAAATGACTAGTTGATGTCATGTTGTATAATTGAGCACTTTGTGTTCAAGTGGAAGATAAGTTGTTTAAGTTGGTTGTGAAGTTGATCAAATTGATTCAATAGTTGCTAGTTGTTCACTTGTTTAATTACCTATGAATTCACTAAGCGTTTCGCTTATCCTTTTAGGTCTTTTCATTTTATAGGTCAAAGTGGTTTGGGTAAGAAAGTGATCATGGGAAAGGAAATGCGTGACATTGAAATGCTTGTATGCTTGCCGTAGGATATGCAAGAACTCCTTTTTTGAATCATGATCTTGATTGTTAAATTTGTTGCATTGAGCCCAGCTTTTGTGTAAGTGTCAAAATGGGTCGAATGTGGTTTTGGTATAAACTTCTATTGTAAATATTAAAATGTTGTTTATTTTAGTGCAATGGCAGAATTAGTGGATATGGGTTAGATCGTACGGAGTACACGCCCGACTAAGTTACTAATTTCCGAGCCTAAAATTATTGTGGGAATCAAATTTGACTAGTGTTGTGTGTGCTGATTTGTTTAAGTGTTGATTAGCCTGTGTGCTGACTGGCCTCTGAGCTGGCTGGTCTGTGCTGGCTGGTCTGAGCTGTCTGACCTGAGCTGGCTGGCCTGTGTTGGCTGGTCTGAGCTGTTTGGCCTGAGCTGGCTGGTCTGTGCTGGCTGGTCTAAGCTGATTGCACTTGTCCAAAAAAAAAAAATTGGGGGTCTTACAATATAGGGCTTAAGGCAGGGGAATGCACCAAACTATTACGTGATGTCTATTGTGTGTATCCAACTTACCTTTGCTATTTTTAATACATCCAACTTTCAAAAGTTGTGTTTTAATGTATTTTGATGACGTGGCATCTATTTAAGGTGCCACGTGGCATCCGTAGATGTTGACATATCATCAAAAGTACTACATAATACATTAAAACATAATTTTTGAAAGTTGGATACATTAAAAATAGCAAACGTAAGTTGGATACACACAATAGACATCACGTAATAGTTGGGTGCATTCCCCTGCCTTAAGCCCTACAATATACCTCCACGTTAATACTATACCACTTCCTTCCCACGGTCAAGCTTCTTACCCGACGAATTCGAACCTACAAAACAATATTAACTAACGGAGTAAGCGAAAACGCTTAGTGAGCATATAGATTGTTAAATAAGTACAACGACATAAAGATTAATGCAACTTGGTCAACTAATGATTCATTTAGCTTCAGAAAATCAAATAACAACTTAAACACCAATGACAACTTGATAAAAACTGACATTTGCAACTATCCACAATACAAGGTCACCTCTTGAGCAACTACTAGCAACTTTATCAACATATAATCCACAATCGACTGCATATCAATTAACAACATATAATCCACTGAGAACCACTGAAAATCAACTTATAATCAATCATTAACTGAGAGTCAACTGCAAGTAACTAACAACTGGAACAATTAACAACTAAACAATTAACAACTGATATTTGGTCAAAGACCATATACTCCACTTCACGGATCCGTGTCATCTCCTCTTAGCACGAGGCTAATATTTCTCCACTGAATTTCAACCACTTGTGGGCAACCACCACATTCAACAACTTGTGGTCAACTACCACATTCTACAACTTGTGGTCAACTACCACATTCAACTACATTACACAACAAGTAAATCATACGACAACTCAATTAGTCAAAGACTAATATGTACATATATATCTCTACATTTAGTGTATTACTCCTAATCAACAACCACATAACAACTTAGTCAACATAATTTGAATCATATCTCCACGATTAAATCAACGGGTTATGAAAAATCATTACCTTCTAACATATATCATCATCTAAATACACGAATCCTCTTACACGGATGTAATCCGAATTCATGTAGTTAGTCCATCTATTTCAACATCAACTTATTGTTAACATCACATTCAACTCATTGTCAACAACACATTTAAATAGTTAGTCAAACATTAAATTCAAACACATCATAAACAACTAAATTAATGTACATCAAACAACTCCACTATTATTAACGATTAAATCAATATTATCACACCATCTCAAGCCACTTGCCAATTTGAGCACAAGAACCCTCTTACACGGATGTAATCCGGGTTCATGTATTCCCATTACCCATTTAACCCCCTATATACTCACCTCTTGCTTGCAAAATTGATAATTTGCCAACTAGAGTCGTTACTCCTTTAGCACCTAACAATCATCATATAATAACAACATATAAGAATACAACAACTATATTACACATTCATCATACACTTTCACCACTTAATTCCTCAAAATGTTCAGTTTGACTTTTAAAAAGTCAAACTCAGCATATACTCTTACCAATTCTACCATCTAATTCATTTAATTGATTAATTGTTCCTTTCACTACCTTAATCATCATCAAAATTAGACTAAACAACTTCTTCAACTAACAATTTCATGGATTATCTTCATTTGAACAAGAATTCAACATTTTAAATTTGGGTAATCAAACTTTAACAACATTTTCTATCATCATTATGCTTGTAATAACAACAACTAGTGATTACCTACTCATTCGAACATCAATTTAACATACATTAGGTTTATTTTATTTATCATCATCATCTAAACCCCAAATCACCATTTCCCTCAAATTCTATGTTAAAAAGACAACAACACAACTTACCTTTAGATGGATGATGATGAATGATGCTTAATTTCACTTCCTTAAGCTTAATTTAATGCTACAAGACTTGGATTCCCTTCTTCTCCCTTCTTCTAGATTTTAGGTGAAAAATGTAGGTGAGTTTGTTTGGTACGGTTTTTAGTGTGTGTGTGTGTGTGTGTGCAGAATTTTAATTAAATAAATGGGTTAAAATGACATTTACACTCTTAACCCTCAAGTCTCATTTATCTAATAATGCTCCCCACGTCCTAACATCACCACAACTTAAATTCATAATAATAATAATACTAATACTAATAATAATAATACTAACACATAACTTAAATAAATTAATAAGATAAGTCATGAATACGAATTAAAATATTACCGCTATTTTCGGGGTGTTACAGTATATGTATATGTATATTAGTTCGTTTGAAAATTTTAGTTGGTTAATTCCAATGTTTAGAAAATCGGTTCGAACTGGGAAGGGGAAGGTTTATGTATTAAATAGAACTTGTTTTTTGCGATATAACGAGCCAGATTGAACCGTCCGATTTTACATTCGGACCGTAGTTTGGACAGACCAGAGCCGTTAATAAAATTGGTTTAGACACTTAAAAAGTAAACAAAGACACTAAATTGAACATGTTTTCAGGCACATTATCAACCCATTTATGCTTAATTTTAAGGTAAAAAAATATTAGATTTGATGCTTAATTGCTTCATAAAAGCTGAAGAAAACACGAAAAGAAGACAAAAGTTGAATTATCAGCGAGGCTTCACCGTTGGACCATAAATCTGTCATACAGAGTCTAGAAATCAGTTGATTATGAGCCCACATTCTCTAGACACATAAGGGGTAAAACATATCCACAATTCGGCCTGATAGGAAATTGGTTCGACGAGCAGTAACTTTGTAAAGATAAGATTAAATGCAACAAACTTTGTAAAGAAGCCCGATCTATCCCCTGAGTGGATAGGGATAAACTCAATGAGCTTAGTCAACAGAAACTCTATAAGTATCAAATGAACCCCCACAACTCTCAGATACTCTTCTTCAGTAAAGCAATGACGATTTTAGGGTCTTCGAGGCTGTCCTAGAATCAAGAAGGAAGATTCAAAGTTCTGGATTGCATATTCATCATTTATTCGATCGATTCGTGATTATGTTTGTGTTCTTTACCTTTTTTTTTTTGTTAGATATTAACTTTTTTATGAGCTAATTTCTTCAATTCATTCGAAAGAGATAACCTAACTATTATACATAATTATTGTATATTGATTATTTGATTAATTCTAAATTAACATGTAATCGTTTATTTATTGATAATATTATATTGGTCATGTGATAATTATTTCATAAAGTACTCAAGCAAGAGAGATAATAAACTATGTATATGATTGGTCCATTTCATAATAAAAAATCTATTACTCCGTAGTTTGTAAGCTTGTTTTTATAAAATGCTGTAACATTTCTCGTACCTGAAAATGTTTTGGATGCCATATCCAAACTCGTCACTGTGAATTCTATGTTACATTAATTATTTTGATTATAAATATAGACAAAAATTGAAATGACATATAACAATTTGTTACGACACTTATAATTGAATATTTTACTTCAAAGATAAACAATTGACGTACATCCAAACATACCCTAACCATATTAGGAAACCCTGCTTCACTAATTTGATGACTAGATCTCTTACCAAATTCAAGCTTATTATAAAGCTTGTTGAAATTGTATAAAGCTTGATGCTTTTTTCTAAGGTAAATTTGACCTAAAATGGAAGAATACAACCACCAAAAACTAAATGAATTCAAATGAAATTGTGGTTAAACAAAACAACTTATCATTATTATTATTATTATTTATTATTTTTATTTGAAATCAAGTTTATTTTGCGTATAAACTAAATAAACTTTAAGGGGTAAATAATAAGTTCTAGAAAGAAACCTCAAATAAGTTATTAATATTTCATTTCGCGCGCGTACATAACAGATTATTCATGATTCACTAGAAACTAAAAACCGTTTATTTATTTTCCTATTAAATAATAATAATAAATAAATTAAAATGTAATAGAACACAATTATTATTATTAATCGAATAAAGAACGATATTACCGTAATTTCATGTTTAATCAATCAATCAAATCAATCTTCAGTTCAAAAGCAGAGACCGCCATTGCAATTCCTTCAAATCATCATCATCATCAATTCATCATATATCATTATATATACAATTAACAATCTTAATTCCCCATTTCAAAGTACATTACAAAAAACACAATTAATCATCAACAATGAAGCCCTAACACAGATCCAGTTTTAACCTCAATTGCAACACCACAATTAACTCCACTCTCAACTCTATGTGTAAATATTTTCAAAACCCTAACCCTACCAACCAATTTCATCTTCGTCTCGATCTCCATTGTCGCTCCTTCCATCCCTAACTCCGTTCCACCAATCGCCGTCGTCTCCGCCGTCACCGGCATCGCCGGAACCGGAAACGACTGGACGGCGAATTTCGCCGACATGTGTTGCGTCCGTCCGCCGTCGATTTTTCCGGCGGGAATGAAAATGAAACCGACCGGTGAATTTGAGTAGGCGAGCTGAAGTGAGCTGTCGTAGTGAGTGAAGGCGTCACGGTTAGGGTTTGTAACGGAAACGAACTGGAAAAAGGTGAAGTTAACGGTGCCGTTTGACATCGAGAAGGTCGGAAATTGTACGGAATCGACGGCGATTTTAGGGTTTTTTGGTTTGAAGATGAGGAAGTAAACAACGACAACAGCGACGGCGATTAGAAGGAGAAAAATTGTAGCGACGAGACATGAAGCTAGATTTGTTCGGCCTGTTTTAGATCTGTGGTGATTGTGATTGTGAGGTTCATACATGATTTGTATGTTTTAATTATTCTTGAAGTAAGATTTTTGAGTGATGAAATGAAACGATTATAAAAGAGATGGGGAAAGTGTGGACTGTTCAAGTGTGTTTTTGTCTTAATTCTTTTTATCTCTACATTCACATCTCTTCTCTATTCCTTTTAATAATATAATTGATTGATTGATTTTATAAATTTGTATTGTCTTGCGAATAACATTTCAATTTAAAAATGTGATTCGTAGACTAAATTCTCAAATAAAACTAGCATAATAACGCTGCAATGCAATGATCAATAACGCTGATTGTGACGGTCTATAAAGTAACAGTAGATATTTGTAACATAGATTTTGAACATGTATTGTTTATTACTAGACAAGCCTAGATTCGAAATCCAGAACTAAGATCCGTGTTTTGTGGCTGTAGTGATAAGTTAAAAGACATTTATTATGTTAATTTGCTTAAATAATTGTGTCATTGTATGATGACTCTTGTCGTGCTAATTGAATTGAATTGTTATAAAAAGTAAGAACATCTAACAAATAGTAACAAAAACCAAAAGTGTGTTTCAGATTTGAGATCCACGATCGACTATCCATTCATTCATTACAAGATTAAATTTTATTTTACTTTTGAAATGATTATTGATAATAGAATAGATCGATGAAAATATATTTTTCAAAAAAAGGAAAAAACACATGTTTAATTATTATAGATATTATTTAAAGTGAGACTTAAACCTTTAACGTTAGATTGAATTACCCGATATCACTAGACCAAGTCAACTATATAGTTAATTAATCATGGTATAATTGCAATCCAAACTTGACTTTTAAGATTTGGCAATACATCAAATAGGATCAGAAGTTATGATGATGACATGATATGAATATTTTATGACAACCATTTATAAAGGGAAATGTTCTACGAACGATTTAAGGAATAATATTCATTTTGTTTTTTTAGAAACTTGTCCATTTGGGTAGTAATATTACGTTCTTATTTCGTGTATCTTTGTCTCGGTTGATCAATGTCGCGAGTACTTATACCTATTTCAAAGTTTGTTATGCAAGATGTTGTTCAAGTAATCTATTATATTGCGGTCATTTAATTCGAATTCTTATTTTCTCTTCTTTTCTTACGATCAAATTCGCATGGCACATAAGTTTATAATACCAAAACTTTATGTTAAAAGCTTTTGAGTTCAATGAGAAAAAAACTTTGGAAACTTTTGAACTCAGTGTTCATCCAGGCTGTACCGCCGCATCCCTGACTACTGCTAGTTACGGCCACCGCATGCTAACTGGCGCATCCCGCCCATTGACGCATCCACACTATTTTCGATTGAATCTTTCTTTTCCCGGCTTTGAAATTATAGGTAGTTTTTTCATTTCAGAAACATGAAATTTCTTGTTGGTTTTACAGGGTGAAATTAAAAAATAATAAATTTACAGCAGACTAAGATCAAATTTCAAACAAGAACTTCAGAATTACATTCAATCATTAAAAAAGAAAGAAAGTATTAACAGTCTTGCAGGAGCATCCCTGAACATCAAATACAATATGAATAAAATCTAATATTTCCCTTAGTTCTTGATCAAATGCAAGTTCTTGATCAAATGCATAACATATCAGGATAAAAACAATCTGCCTATATGTACAAAACTCTGTTCTTGAACAATCTTAATAAAAAAATCTTCAACACAAAGGCATTTACCTCTCTCTATCAAACCTCACAGTCTTCTAAATTACTTTGTCTTGGCTCCAGTACTTTTCTGTTTCGTAAGATCGAAACAAATTATACTATTATACTCTTTGGTATTTATAACATCCTAGGTAGATTGTAACCATTTCTAACCTCTAATGGACTGGATCCATTGGGAACGGTGGATTTGAAGAAAACTTGATTGGTGCTTTCAGCTTCAACACTTCTAGAACAATAGACGTAAGTATGACTGCAGCAAGAACGAACCCATAACCAATCTTCCATGAATTTGCTGCATCAGCAAGTTGTATTCCTAAAAATATATTCAAAGCTCCAAAGAAGAGAGCAATTCTTCCAACATAATGATGGTACCAATTCCAGTACTTTCTATGCTTACTGTCCTTATCAGGTCTTATGAAGAATGCCATAACCTGAAATGCAAGACGGTTTTAAGAAATGCATAACTGGAGCTAGTGTTTTGACTGTTATAGTCAAACATTTCTGATTTCAATATAATAAAGTTTGAAACTTTTTAACATTTCCAATACCAATACCAAAACCAATCCATTTCACGTTTTTGGTATTGAATCAATAAACCCATCAAGATTTTTCTTGATGATTTTAGAAATAGAAATCAGTCTGTTTGACCTTTAAAGTCAACTCAAAACTGTAAATGTATTTTCATTTTTGAACCTGGAGAACACTGAGCACAATGGCAGTTATTCCGATGCCTTTATGCGTTGGGGCATGGAAACTAAATTTGTTGTACATATTTAGTCCAACAATTCCTGTGGCGACTGCAAATATGAACCCGACGAACTGAAAGCCTAAATGCAAAAAGTACCATAACGGGTCCTTATGCTTAAAGTATCTAGCAACAATAGCTCCATATGGCAATATCAGACCCCATCCAAGCAAACCCAACACTCCATGAGTCGTTTTTGAACGGTGGAGATTGTTAGAAGGTGTTATTGAACTTGAACTTGAACTTGATCTTGAAGAACCTGAATACAGAAAAGGCGCAAACTTTGACTTTTAAGATTTAAGGGCAACCAGACAAGTCTTAAAAGTGACAATTATTCACTAACTAAACGAACCTTGAGAAAAATCCACGTTGATAGTTGTCTTGTCATCATGAACCGCTAAAAGGTGGTGTTGGGGGTATTTGCTTGAGAAAGCCAATAAAATCGGTTGTCTTTTGAGTTTGCTCGGGTACTGTAGTTGATATGCTAAATGAATCTTGGCACCATAAACCGTGACAAAAGGAGGAATACTCGTTAGGGGCAACTCTCCCTTATCGTGTTTTACTTGTGAAGGTGCAAAGCCCTCGGCATAGTATTGTTTAATTACTGGAGTACCCTTTCGGGTAATCCAACCAACCATGGCGCTTGAGTTAAGCATCATACCATCCTTTGAGAACCCCATTGCAACGTATCCACTTGTGTAAGTTGCTGATAATACAATTGTCACAACATTGTCTTTGCTCTGGGAGTACTATTTTTGGAAGTAAATAAAATTTATTACCAATGAAAAGAGAAGGACTCATTTTTAATTAATTACGCTTAATCTTGTAAATTAAAGATCAGATTAGGGAAATGGAACAACTTACACGAATAACGAATGAATTCCAGATAGGTTTACAAACCATATGTGACATATTAGCATAAGGAAGAGGAAGAAAACTGTTGACATCATCATTGCATTCATCACCTACAGCCACTGAAATCGCCACAATCGACACAAAAGCAGTTAAAACCAAGAATCTGGAACCCGAAATCATCGCAAATTGAAGGAAATCTATAGATTTGAAGAAAAAGTAATAGAGATCATAAAAAATTTTAAATGTGTAAAGAAGGGTATTATGCTATTTTCAAGAGGTTTCTTAGTTTTGAAGGTTGCCTGACTGGTGGTAGTTGATGAATGAGGTGGGTAATCATCATCACAGAATAATTTTCCCGCCATTTTTGTAAAGTTACCTTTGATTATTTTTACTTTTTTGACCTCATGAATAACCAGCTTGTGAATTGTAACAATTTTTATTTATAGGATATCTGAGAAATGTTGCAGTATTTTACTAAAAAACTTAAATGTAATTCTTTTTTTCAACTTCTTTTGGAATATAATTGTGAGAAAGCATGGCCATCTTAAAGCTAAAAACGTATTGGGCTTGTCTTAAGACTAACTAACATACATCATTTTCATGTTCTGTTAAATTGTACGGTACGAATTGATAATGCGATGTCATCTGATTTGTGGGGTATTTGAAGAAAAAGTTTTCTTTGGTTGCTGGTATGATAATTGGGCGTTGCGTAAAAATGGGCTAAATGGTACAGGATTTAAGTTTAAGGGTCACCACCGAGTTTGTTGGCTTTTTTCATGATATTATATGTTCTTTGTTTTAATTATTACATATAAATATAAATAATATAAATATATATGGTGTTATATACTATGAAAATAATATCACTTCAAATATACTCTGGGTTTGTTATTCAACAATGTAAATTGTTCTCTCCATCTGTTTTTTGTCATCTTGTACGTTTCGAAAGGAAAAAAAAAGTCCCAATTCTGTTTTGTAGATTACACCAGACATGAAAACTAGAACAATATTGTATATGTTAATGTTAATATGTACATCATTGTGAATAAATTTAGAGTCTGTTTGAAAAAGTGGACATTTTCTGTTTATGTATGTTGTTGGGACTGAGATGAAGTGAACCACTTACACTTGTTGGACAACTTTTGTATGAATGTATGATTCATGTGTATTTGACCTATATTTTTTGTCAACAATGCAAAATTCTATGAATGCAAACATAAATTTGGACGACGTAACCAAGTCCATAAAACGGACATAAGCATCAATAAAAGGTCGAAATATTGTTTAGAAACCAAAAACAAACATATTGATTCAACAAAAAGGTCATGTATACTAAAGAAGTAGAAGTGTATAACAAAACTTCTCTCATACCACGAACGAGAAATATTACTACGCGTACGATGTATTTATTTCCTTGTTATAGAGCTACAACAACAGTATCAAAAAAAAAAAAAAAAAAACCTTCATTAAAAGATTGACTATAAGGACATAACGTTCTATCACATCTTGTTTAATTTGAATTCCAGGGCTTAATTTCAAGAATGATTATTCACTTAAGTTCACGGGCATGGATACCGATTCGTAAATGACTTCCTTCACGCTATCAAGAATCTTATTTTCAGTGAACCCATCATCTGTGGCGTAGAAAAATATATCCACACAGCACATCTTCCAAAATACATCTTTGCAAGCTCGGGGGATGATGCTATCCTTTGGTTCCAGAACTAACTGCATTAGCTTTCTTTCCAGATTTTTGATCATCATCTCCATCTCCTCTATAATTTCTTCTTCATCAATTCCGTTCTTTCCATAATTCTTATGTAATGTCACAGCATTCAGTTTGCCTTCCTTGAATTCTCTCTACATTACAATGATTTCACAACCCCTTAGTAAATAAGTACTAACATTTTTGACATTTTAGAAGCAGACAGGAAAACATTATACCTTGAAAGTTCTGATGTCATTGATTAGGCGACCATGAGTGCTCATTATCTCATATAAGTTGTGATATTCTTTGCTTTGAACTACATCCTCTGACAATATGGGCCCGATAAAGTAAAGAGCAGGGAGTACAAACGTGCCCAATGTAAATGATACATAACCATTTTGGATGTACTCGTCTATTGTTGGTATCAAACCATCTCGTGCCCATGTAGCTTCTCTTAACGCACTATTCATCAAAGCCAACCACTGTCAAAAATATGTAAATAAAAGTTAAAACAATTTTTTGTAATGTTATGAACAGAATGCAGTCAATAGAAAACTAAATAAAAAGAAAGTAAGGTATAAAAGATTAGATGCTTGGAAGGATTCCATCTTACATTTTGAATAACATTGCTTGTTAAATCTCGTGCTTGCCATTTAAAAGCCGCGTCTCCAATCCAACACACTAATCTCTTTAGTGCCAAAAATAAAATACGAACTACCTCTGAACAACAATCAGTGTCAACATGTACATCCCATCTGCAGTTGATAATAACAAAGCCCTTTAGACTTCAAATAAGAGTATCAATTATAACTATACATCAAGATTATCTAATGATATAGGATATACTTTTCAACACACTGAATCAGGTTCACCAATTCATCCATAGAGCCTTCGACATCAAAAAAGTCATCAATCAAGGTAACGAGGAAGCTACTTTTGGCCCAAGTAATTCGGGCATCTGAGTGTTCAGTAAAAGAAAGCGTGGAAGCAACAGAGAAGTAACAGTAAGGCATCTTCTGCCTAGCATATTTGAGCTTGTCCAATTTATTCTCTACCACCCACCTGTTCGACACAGAAAATTACATCACGATTACAACTGTCTTTTTGAATGCCTTGTGGATTAAAACAAAAATCAAATTAGAGATACAAACACATGACAGTCACAGGGTTGGAGACAAATAAGCCGATCAACCTTTCAAGATATTTCAGTTCTTCCCGATAGATAGATTGGCATTCATTATAATCTTCCACTGCCAACGTTAGGTAATCCTCGTTGCTTATGTTTGATGAACTGGCATCATAGAATACAGCACATATTAAAACTTATGGAGTAGTAAAATCTGAAATCTTACAAGTGAATATTTGAAAGCCAAAGCTCACCAATATGTAGCTTTCAGAGTTCTTGTATCATTTAGAATGTAATTCTGTATATTTCTTCTAGTGGACAATCGTTCTAAACTGGTATAGAGGGGAAACTTAAGAGCATCACCCACCTGTTTAAATAATCAACTCAATCCAGTTCAGCTGATTACATCAAACATGCCAAGATAGATTTATTGATATTATATTTAGAAGGGGAGCTGATAGCACCTCTTTGTTAATATATTTAGACAGGCTGTTTGAAGTAGTGAATACTTTCCGCTTAAGGAAATCAGCAGACGTAAATTTGTGTTCTCCAAAAGACAATTCCTCTTGATATAAAATCTGTGATGCCTTATACACTTCAAGAGCTGCATATACGTCTTTGACAGGTGAATTTAAGTAAGCCCCTTCTTTGGTAATCTCAGCCAATGGATCTATATATACCACAAACCAAGTGGTTAAAACAAAAAGATAAACTAGATTTAGAGAAAATGACTTAATTACCTTTATTTTTGATATATACCTGAGGAAACTTCATAACCATTTCTCCTTAATACCCGAAAGGCTAGTGCACAAGTGACCATATCCATGAATATTTGCTCATCCCTCTGCAGCCAATATCTAATTTTGTGGAAAATGTCACATTTCTAACTAATAACAAGTCCAAGAATGTCCCAATTGAATAGTTTAATACAAAGGAGTTAACTGCTTACCTATACGTTTCATCTAAAACAGTTTGGATCTCTATACTAAAATGCCGTGAGATTCCCAATCTTTCAAGTGTGTCAACCATGGAAAGGCGGGCATATAAATCAAGAGGGTAAACTGTCGGGACTGAGCCCAACAAGCAGTTAAAAACTTGTTAGCATAATGTAAGAGTCAAGCATATATAGGTTATGGATGAGATTGAAGTGGTTGAGTACCTGCATTACCAAACTTGTCCAAGAGAGAAGTTAGATAATCAAGACAACCAGCGTTATGATGATGAATAAGTGCAGCCGCTGTTGCTGAGGGTGAGTTGAAAATAGAACCATTCTTCAGTTGATATTTCTTCACCATGTTCCAGTCATAGAAATTCCCGAGACCTTCAGATATATACGCCAAGTACGCTTCCCTCTCTTTTGAATCACATCTAAGTCATGATTTAAAAAACATCTGTAAAACTAAGGACCTTTTACGGAGGTAATAACAGATTTCTTAATCATTATTTCATTTGCAGTAGAAACTCAGATCACAACATTGGGATACTAATATATAAGGGATAAGTAGGTACTACAATAATAATTATAATAACCATATATACCTTCTCAGCTTCACTTCTCTTTCATGTATCATAAAACTCAAATCATCGTGTTTCAAAGGGAGATTTATGTTCAATTCTTGTGCATACTCAAGCATACAAGGAAATATGATATCAAATCCAAATGGAGACGGTTGATCCTTGTCAATAGCCGAATAAAACTTTGACTCGACAAAATGTAGACCTGCAACAATAGTTGACCGTTTTTATATCTAGAGAATATATGAATAAGTGTCGACAGGCTCTGTTTGCCAAATAAAGGGAGGGATTCAAATCTTTAGATGAGATTGAAATCTTGGTAGAAGTGAGGCTATTCAAGTGAAAGGAAAAAAAACGAAGCCAGCAAGCAGGAAAAGAGCATAAAGCCACATACCCTTACTAATTTGGTCTTCCCCAACATTCCATCGTTTTAATGCAACAATAGATGCTAACGTTGAAGATAGAGTATCTTTAATCAATGGAGGATCATTATGAAGAAGACCCCATGAACCGTCATTAAGCTGATTATCTGTTAACCACTTGAGACACTCGGGGAAAGAAGGGGATTTGGGTGAATTTTGAGAAGGGACCATAGCTACCCAGTCTGTGTCATATGAAGATACTGAAAGGTTGACATTGCTGAACAATTTTCTGATACGTTCTTTGGCCATATCAATGATCTACATGTATACAGTTTGTAAATAGTATCAAATTATAATTTGAAGTGATCCAATGAACATGGAGAAATGAATGCAGCCAATCATACCAGAACATTAGGATTAGCTTGTCCAGCATGTGAAGAAGCTGTTCAAACAAAAAATCTTTAGTAAGACTGGAAATGAAGAAGATCCAAAAACTGTGAATCTAAATGGTATGCTATGGCTACAAATGTTTACCGAAAGCAGCTGTAAATATGTGTACATCAAGTTGTATTTACACATGTTGCTGTGGTCGGGTTGGAAGTTTCTGAGCAGAATATGACCCGTTTAATTAATCGCGTTGAAAAACTCAACCCTAAACCAGACATGTTTAACCCATGTAAACAGACACAGCCCACACAATCCGTTAATCTAAAGGGTTTGGCAGGTTAATCAGGTTGTAATCGGATCAAAGGGGTTGTAAGAAGCTTGGCGCGTCTAACTTAGATTTTGAATATTCTTTAAGTTTATTTATTGTAATGTTAAAAGGGTTGGTGGGTTGACCCGTTAATCCACTACTCAACCCAATTAAGACCCATTCAATGAATGAGTTAGGTGGTTCGATCCGTTAATGACCCTACCACACTTAGACCCAACCCTTTTTGTCTGGACCAATCTATTTAAATGTTTAATCGGATTAGAAAGATCTTTGTTTTAGCGGTATATGAGCATCCCTTCTGCAAAAGGCTGTAAATGATGATGTGGCTGGAGTCTAATTGAACTAGACAATTTGTATACGTGCCATTGTACACTAGCCTAATATCCGCGCAATGCGGCGGCGTCAATAATATTATGTGTGTTCATATGTTGTGTGAGTATCTTATTTTTGCCTTTTGGGTGTGCTTTTGTGGTCATCCGGTTGAGAGAGATAGGGGAGAGGGGTGTGTAGTTTTAGGTGTTTAGTGTGTGTATGTGTTGGTTGGTAGTTTTTATAGGTGGAGTAAAAAAAGACAGATAGAAAATAGGTGGTTAAGATCAATTGTAGTTTAAATGAATTGTGGGAATCTATTTTACTTAGTCTTATATTTTAGGAATTTGAAAAAAGGATATATGTATTAAAAAATAGTATAGATATAGATAATAGGTACAATAAATTGTAAGTTTGTGGTTCTAAAAGAAAAACATTAAAGAAGAAACAAATGATTTGATATGGATTAATATATTCAATTTTAAAAGTTAAAAAGTAGCAATCAATTTGAAATATCTCGGTCCATTTTAATCCGAGTCCGTTTTTCACCCGAACCCATTTGAATACAAACTCATTTTGATCCGTTACTCAAACCCGTCTAGCTTGTCTGTTTTTCTAGATGCAAGTTAAGTTTTTGTTTTAGTAATAATAATTCAAAAGTAAAATAAATATTTCTAATAATTAAACATAATGGAGAAGGGACGAAACACATAATAAATTTAAAGCTTTTAGACTGAAAATGTAAAAAAAAAAAAATAGAATATAAAGACGGAGAATAAAAATGCATGTAAACCGTAGGAACTAATCATGCAATTAACTCCATTAATATCCAGTAAATTCAACAATAGGTAACATAACTTTCACAATTTCCTAATAGACAGGGGTACGTGTAAAGAGATTAAGCTACTTGTGAGTAAATCGTGCCAACTTGTTGAAAATTCTATCTCGGTTGAACTTAAACATATTAAATGAGTCAATCTCGAAGCAAGCTCAAACTTTATACATTACTAGTATTTTTGACTATTTTTGACCTGTGCAATGTACAAGTCTTCTTAACTTACTAATTGTCAATTATTTGTTGCTACCATCTTTTTGCATGGTCACAATTTTAATTATTATCTGTTTTTTTGATAACTTTAAACATAGTTAAGAAATTTTATAACAAAGTACTAATACTAAGTTAGATATTATATTATCCAAATATACACATCTAAAACACTTTATAGTCATATTTCTCTATTGTTATATTTTTTACTAAGATAATATCACGATGACCATTATACATCTATCCTTATATGATTAACAAACACCCACCATTAGAATAATCCATTGTGATATTCAATAAATTTGTTTAATCAACAAAACTTAATCATTTGTTCCACTAAAAAGTCACACACACGTTATAATTCGTTTACTGAAATTTTATTGTTATAAAACGATTATAACATATTATTTCATATGAATTTGTAATTTATGAAAAATGAATAAACATATGAAAAAATGGTGCAAGTTATAGGTACTTTAGCACAATACCTATAATAAAATAGGGGCATGTCATATGAAAATATTGGTGCAACTTTATTATTATTATTATTATTATAGATTGTTTATAACATAAGTTTAAATATAAATAATAATAATAAAGATTAAACACTTGTTTATTACACCATTAATTATATCAAGAACTCAAAAATTATAGGATATGTGATTTTTAAGATAAATTATTATTATAAATTTTTTATCACATAAATATAAGTATTAATAATAATAAAGAATAAATACTTATTTATTACATCATTAATTGTACCAAAACTCAAAAATTATAAGATAGGTGATTGCAAATTTATATTTTCTTAGCTACAAACACGTAAGGTTTTATTTATTTATTTGTTTGTGTTCATATTAGAAGTTTTATTGTTAGAAAATAATAATTTGAGTTGGTCTCAATCGATAAGTTGGTATATATATTTTGACTTAAATTAAATAAAAATTTAGTCTCAATTGAGTGAATCAGTCGCTATATGTTGTTTTACTTATATGCATAACTATACAATGATTTTCTAAAATCAAAAAATTATATTTACCTTGAAGTAATTTTCGGCCCCCAATAATAACGTTCAAGTTCCGCAATACAATGAATCACACTCAACTTTAAAATTCGACTTGACTCGCTTACACCATAGCTAGTAGATACTATTCATAAAATATGATTAGATATTCAATCTTATCGATAAAAATGGTTGAAAGCTAAGTTAGCTAGTTCTATATTATGACTAAATATATATAGAACTGAAATTTGGTTATTAACTTCATTAAGAAGTTTGATATACTTTTGTTGATACGGATTTCATGTTACGTTTGGGTTAATCTGAGCTTACCTATAGGAGGGGACAAAGGCTTATACTGCCCCAAGCAACAACCAACAACCCAAGGACGATGTGTTCTTCGTGATGAAGTGACCGCAGCCATGTCCATGACCAATGACATGCTCGGTAATAGTATTACCATTTATCAATAGTTCGTTGAGTGGGTTTGCTTTATTCCTTGATATATTTCCCTGCACCAATTTACTTAGCTATGTGGTTGTCGCGAGCAAGGTGGGCAGATCTGTTTGACAAACGTAATAAATATAATTAGGGTCTCCATATGGAAGTCATTTCGAATGAAATATGTTGTACCGTTTTACAAGATAGTGTTTTTTCATAAGGCTAACGGCTAGAGAATGATCGCTTTTTAGTTAAAAGGTGAATGATCAAGAAATATTTACGTATTTACATACCTATGCATGCACCGGAGAGGATACCAAATGTTGATGAGTAAAGAGTCAACAAACTAATGGAACATTTGAAGTTGGTCTGGTGAAATAATTGAGGGTCATAATGTATAGAATATCTTATAGCGGATTAGTATATGCGGAAGTCATTATACCATCCTCTTACGATTGAGTTCAAATAAGAGATTCAGTGAGAATGAGAGAATGTATTCTAGTAATTTATTTGGCAAAATTCAACTTTTTTTCTACGTTCTTTAAAATTAAATATCTCAAAAACAACTAGTTAAAAAGTTATAAAAGTTGCACCATAAAAATTAATGTTTTTTTTCTTTACGATTAGACATCTCACATTATATACCTTCGATGAATTTTTTTTTGTGGGATTTGAAAACTGGTAGCACATGTGATAGTTGCTAGTAACACATGTGTTACCGGCGACTATCACATGTGTTACAAGGTTTCAACACCCACCAAAAAATGAAAAAAGTTCGTCGAAATTATGTCATGTGTTAGTCGCTGGTAACACATGTGTTAGTTTCCGTAACATATGTGTTAGTTGTTGGTAACACATGTGTTAGTCGCAAGTAACATATATGTTACCAATAACTAGGTAGCACATGTGTTAGTTGCTGGTAACACATGTGTTAGTTGCCGTAACACATGTGTTAGCTGTTGGTAACACATGTGTTAGTCGCAAGTAACACATGTGTTACCAACCACTAACACATGTGTTACCAGTTTTTAACCCCACAAAAAGAAAAAAAAAATTCGTCGAAAGTATATCATGAGGGATGTCTAATCGTAGAGAAAAGAACGTTGATTTTTATGGTGTAATTTTTATAATTTTTTGATTAGCCGTTAGTGAGATATTTAACTGGGTGAAAAAATTGGGTTTTGCCAAATGAATGGCTAGGATTCATTCATTCATTCTCACTAAAATTTTCATTATCATTTGAACTCAACCCTTTATATATTATTGACTCAATAAGTAATTTCAAAAAATATCGCCTTATATCGCATAACAAAATTTCTTTATTGCAATATCCATTTCGCAAGACCGCAATACCAATTTGCACTATCCATTCCGAAAATCATATATATTTGAAGTTAAACTAAGTTGTATTACTATACTGATATTGCGAGCTTGAGATTGCAAAATGGATATTGCGGTCTTAGGAAATTGATACTCCCATTTTGATATTGGAGATTGCAATTTCGGTCTTGCATATTTCACCATACTTGTGAAATAAAGTGATATTTTGTGGGGGAAAAATCGAGTTGATATTTAGCGGAATGTTTAAATAGTTTGTTTGTTATGTTAGTAACGGTAGGATTGAATATTTTATTTTCAATTTTAAAATTAACTAATTCTTTTGATAAAAAAAATAATATGAAAATTATTAAAATCCTATACTCTTTAATACGAGATAAAAAGTTTTCTAAAAAAGATGTGATACACACTATAAATTTTTAGTGTGTATTACAGTTAAAAATTATAAAAGTTATGCTACACAAATTTAAGTTGTATATCATATATTTAAAAAAAAAATCAATATCATATTATAAAGAATAAAATTATAATAATTTTGGTATTATTTTTTTTTTTTACAAAAATAATAGATGTGTTGAAATTAAAAATAAAAACATTCATTTTTAACATTACCACCATAACAAACAAAACTACAATAACTCCTCTCTATACTTAACCTGTTTCGTTCCCTTTTTATATCTAGATAATTATTTCAAATTTTGATGCATACTTAAAGATAAAAAAACTTTAGGATGAAATTGATAGTTGATTTTTATTGATTTTAATTTTGATACTTGATTTTTAAAATTTAAAATTAACCAATAATTCATTTGAATCTCAGATAATTTGCCTTAAATTTTCAATCATCCAAGCCTCTCCATAAATTAAAATATTCAAGTTATGCCACTAATTGATTGGGTTATGGTACGGTCTAGTTGTACTATAAAACTGGATCAATGACGTAAAAAAAAATAAAAAAAATCTAAATAGATGTATACACAATGACGTTTATCAGTTTTTAAATGAAAAGGAACCAAAAGGGGAGAGAGAGATATATAAACAAGTTTAATTGGTACACTTTCTATAATTTTTATGTGTAAATCTTTTATAATTGTAACATCTCCCATACAAAATATATATATTTATATCATCAAAAATCAACGATAAATAAATAAAGACATCGGCAATAGTAGGTTACAGCAGGTGATAGTAGTAGGTAATGCATGCTTGTATGCGGTAACTCTTCAAATTATTTAACAATCATAAAAAAATTGCAATGAAAGACGGCAAGAATAAATTAGTTTATGTCAATAACTTTATATTTTATACGGGAAATTTTAAATGGACACCTTTATATTCATGAATGTACACTCTTTATGTATGTATATATGTGGGCTTCTATGTATATATATGTGTAAGGGTGTCCGAATAGTAAACCCCATATTATATACATCACAAGAAACTTAATTCGAAGTCAATCATATTATTTAAAAAGGGTGACGGATGCATCAAACTAAACAATTTTATCAATCGGTTGAAAGTGTTAAATCACGAATACTAAATGGGTTTGATTAAATTAAAATTATATACACCACAAGTTCCTAAATATCCATGCTCATATGAATTTGATAAATAAGTAACAAAATAATAAATAAATCTGAATCATATAAATCAAGATAAATATAATATAAAACTACTCCGTAATTGCTAACAAATTGTAACAAACCAATGCATATTGAATTTGGATAATTTAAATAATATTCTCTAATATTCCCTTAGTATGAGCTGAAGAAAAGATGAAATGTTTAACTGAAGTGAAATCCGTTAAAAGGTGTACAAGAAAACCCTTTGGCAGAGAAAACTCTTTTCTAGCAACAATGACTGGTAACTTCTAAGTGCACGTACGTCTATTTAGTTGGCAACCGATTTCGATAGTTAAGATGTCAGGCAAACGCTGAATCAATGATATCTATTTATATAAATGAAAAGTATTATGATCGAATTCATAATATCTCTATATTACATTTGTAAAGACGTGTAACCACTAGATACATAAGAACGGGTTTTCACATTAATTAGCGTTAGAGATGGTAATGGGATGGTGATTGTCGAAGATCTCATTTCTATCCACATCCCTCTTTCTCACTCCTCATCCCATGCCCGTTCCCATCCCTATTGGGGATTATTTTTCATCTCTATCCCCGTCCCTTATGGGGATCGGCTATCCCCATTGAGTGTTCGAGTATTTTTTTCCCCACTCTCAATTTTTTAAATAAAAAAAAACTGAATCATATGAAATCTTATGTTCTATTGTAAAATTAAATATGACACCGACTTATTATTACAGGAAGATATTAGAAGGTATATAAGGTTTTTTTGATAAATTGAAAAAGTTTGAGTAAAACTTGTAATATATACATATATATTATGAAGCGTATAATATAAAGGTGTCTAATAAAATGGAAAAATGACTTTGACAATACAAAGTGTTGGGTTGTAAAAATGAAATGTATGATATGATAATATGTTAGGTTTTTTGAAAATTAAGAACTATGATATATACATATGTAGTTTATATTATTAAAATGTATATGATTATGTTATGTAATATTTATATAATATATATAATTTGAGTATGAGTTCGGAGACCCGATAAATTTACTATCATGTGTTCGTTTGGTGTTGGTTTAGGTACAGGTATGAGGACCCGAGGGGTCCCAGCCCCATCCCCTATTTTCAAATTGGAAAATTCTCCGTCCCCAATCAAATCATGTGTGAATACCGAATTCATCAAGCCTGAATTTTTTTGCCATCTCTAATTGACAGTAAAAAATTCTTATTATAAAATTGGTCAGAAGAAGAAAACTAAAACAGTTTATTAGTTAGTACCTAAATTAAATTAGACGCTAAGTATGTTGAAGTTTATTACTATGTTATTGAGTTGAATTAATTATTGAGAGATACACAATATCTATACAAAAATGCAAGACAAAAGTGACTGAGTTTTAGCTTTTTTATCATTGATAGTTGTTTAAATTAATCTTTGTAGATTGTGCGAAGGGTCATACTCAACTCGATAAATAAGTTAGCTTCGTATAGTTTGTTCACATACGAATTCTAATCTTCTTTGCAAGATTTCTTATGATTCAATATATATTTGTTTATTCCTTGGATATGCTTCGCTTAGATTCTTTATACAGATTTCTCTATCTTATCTGTAAGATGTCTTTTGATTTCATTATATGTTCGTTTTGATATCTATTATTTGTTTAAGGATACTTGTATACATTAATTTTCTATCATTTTGTACGTTCAGATTTGTAGGTTTAAATAACATTCGTTTTTTACTCATATGTTGGCTCACTATGATAATATATGTTATGAATTTGATATGTATGTTTCAATTCACTCTGATATTTAAGCTATTAACCACCTATAGGAGTAAATAGATAAAATGATCTAAAGTATGAGTTTTATTAGGAAAAGGAATGCTAGAAAAGATGAAAGAGAAAAAAAAGTGAAAACTTTTTTAAAATGGAAGAAAAAGTGATAAAGAAATCGTTGGTGATGATTAAAATAAAATCAAAATATATTTTTAATTAACATGTCATCATAAATAAAATAATATAATAAATTATAAATTATAAAATTTAAAATACAAGAAAAACAGAACGATCCATTTTGATTCATCATACTATGTGATGTTTCGAGGAATTGACGGAATATACGTGTTCGTCGTTGGATTACTGTGATTTTTGGACATGTTGTTTAAGACACATAAAAGAGCAATCTAAAGTTAGGTTTTCAATTCAAGTTATATTATAATTATTATACTACCTCGTCTCAAATCAATCTTTTCATCTCACTTTAATTGTTGAATATGTATCATAGTCATATTATTGAAAGTTAAATCCCCAAAATAACTTTAAGTAAACACAATAGAAATTATGTTTCAATATATTCCTCTGCACGAAATAATAGTGATTATTCAATATGCTATCCATATATTTAGGTAACTATTAATGATAGTAACGTCCTGACAAAATGCTTACAAACAATAGAAATGATGTATTATTCATGCCCTCATTGTTATCGGCTTGTCTCAGGTAAATTAGAGCATGGAAAAATCAAGCAACATAAATATTCATGGCTGTCGATCACTTCATCACACAAAGCAGATCCCTTGTAGTTGCACCAAGCAATATGATCTGTCAGCATCTTAATAAGGAAGTAAAAAAAGATGAGCTCTCGTCCAGGAACCACTCATCACCAACAAGGAAACGACGACAACGATGGATGGATTAGGGTCCATAGGCACAAGGAGATCAGACAACATGGGTGTTACAATGATTTGAACGTAGGGATTTCACCCAGAAATCCTTTTTTCACTTCTCTGGAGAAAGTTTCTACTTCCGTTTTTCTTTCGAACATCCCGTGGAAGGCTTCGGTTAAGGAGATCTGGAACGTGTGTGCTAATTGGGGGACGGTGGTGGACGTATATATCTCGTCAAGACTCTCGATGTCCGGTGCCCGATTCGGTTTTATCAGATTCATCAGGGTTCGAGATGTGGGGAACCTGATCTCCAATCTTCGAACGGTTTGGATGGGTTCCTTCCATCTTTTCGCTGACATTGCTCGGTCCGAGAAGGTGCATCTCCACAGTATGGGGCAACGTCATCGGTCCAGGACGATTTCGAAATCATACGGTCACATAGGTTCGTATAATGAGGCATCGTCCAAGTCGGATGCTTATCAGGTAAAGACTTTTGGTGAGAAATCGTTTGCTGATGTCGTTCAATATGGTAAGCAGACCTCGTGGTTTAACCGTCATAATTCTACGCCGGAGAAGATGGATAATTTCGTGGCCAAACCTGAACCGGAAAAGGCTGCTAAGTTCGTAGGTTTTCATGTTAAGAAGGTGGGTGATAAGTTCGCAAGATCCCAGATTTCAAAAAAAGTTGTTAAGTTCGTAGGGTCCCATGATTCGAAGTTGCCTTGCAAGTTCGTAGGCCCTGGTGGTTCGAAGGCTCCTGTCAAGTTCGTAGATAACCATGCAAAGCCCAATAAGCCCAAATCGTTTGATGAAGTGAAGCGTACTGTGGAACTTCTAGATGACGAGTGTCTTAGTATTAATTCGAATTCCTCCTCGTTTCTTGCCAGAGTGGTAAATGTCCAAGTCATCCATAGACTTTATTATATTCTTGACCTTAATGGTTATTCGAATTTTCAGATTAGATATATTGGGGGTAGGTGGGTTTGGATTCAACTGGATGGATCCAACGATTTATCTTCTGTTAGACTTTCAGCGGAACTAAATAAAGTTTTCACCGAATTTAAACCTCTAGACAAAGATTTTGTTCCGGATGAAAGGGCAATATGGATTGACATTGTTGGTGTTCCTCTTTGTGCTTGGTCTAGCAGTGCGTTCAAAAAGATCGGATCCCTGTGGGGAGAAAGTTTATTTGTGGATTTAGATAAGGAAGAATCGATGGCCCATGGCAAAGTTTGTGTTTTTACTAAACAAATGAGTAAAATTATGGAGGGCATTCGGGTTAAGGTGAATGAGAAATATTATGATGTCTCGATTAATGAATTTGCTTATTGGGCACCCGATTTTGAATTAGATGGTGTTAGCGAATCAAATGCGTCCTTTGAGTCAGATTGCTCAGAAGGTCAACAATCTGAATATTCTCTAGACCGTAAAGTTTTAGATAATCAGAGTACATCGCAACCGGAGTCAAATTCTATTCCTTCCCCTAGTGAGTCAGATCCTTAACCTGATGGGGCTTATCGAGAATCAAGGTACTACATCAGCAACGCTGGATAAGGTAATGAAGAGTAAAAGCGCTACGGAAAATATGTTGAAGCAACCGGATTTAGCAGAGATCAAGGATTTTGAGTCAATTAAGGAATCACCTAATATTTGTCAAGAAGGAAGCAGTAACGAGCAGAGGATGGAGAATTGTAATAAGTATAATGAAAAGACTCTAAAAAATAGAACGAAGTTACAGGAGGTAATGTCTAACAACACAGACAATTACAGAACGAAAACATCGAAAAACTCTTGGCCACCTAGTTATACGGAGTTTGCAAGTCAAGTTAAGAGAAATAAAAAAGATCAGGAGGGTATTAAATGTAACAGTCTTAAGGGGTCAATGGATTCCACATGCTCTAAGAGACCTATTTTCTCTGCGGCTGATTTTGCTCGGGTTACTGAACTTAGCAATATCATTGGGATAGAAATGCCTGCTTCAATCAATGAAGTTAACCGTTTGTTACATCGGACGAGTGAGATCAATGTATTCAGATGAATATTCTCTCTTTGAATATTTGTGGGACAGGGGGCAAAGATCCCTTCAAAAAATGGAAGATTTGCAATATACTTACTAAATTTTCGGTTAATTTTGTTGGGATTCAGGAAACGTTTATGATGATGGATAACTTATTCTCTATTCGGTCTATTTGGGGTAATTGTCAATTTGATTATGAATCGGTTCCTTCGAGTGGCCACTCGGGAGGGATTGTTTCAATTTGGGACCCGTACAAGTTCGCCAAACATAGGATTATCTCGAATCCAAATGTTGTTATTGTTGAGGGGAGATGGATTGACATAAACCTTGATATTTTCATGGTCAACGTATATGCCCCTCAAGATGAGGATGGGAAACAAAATCTTTGGCGCTACATCAGTGAGTTTAGATCGCGTAATCCGGGACATTACTTGATTTTTGGAGACTTCAACTCGGTTCGTAATAATTCTGAGAGGTTCGGATCGGTTTTTTCTAATATTAATGCTTCGAATTTTAATGAGTTCATCGATAATGGGAATTTGGTAGACGTTCCAATGGGTGGATATAAATTTACTCGCGTTAACCGATCTTGTACCAAAGGTAGCAAACTTGATAGATTTTTGGTTGCGGATTCGACATGGAATTTTGTTGGCTTATTGTCGGCTGTGGCGTTAGACCGTACTATTTCTGACCATCATCCTATTTTACTCCGCAGTATTACGGTTGATTATGGCCCCATCCCGTTTAAGGTGTATCATTCCTTGTTTCATGGTGAAGGATTTGATAAGGTTGTTGCTGACTTTTGGTCCAACGAGAATTACCGAAGATCCCATTCCGCTGTGATTAACCTGAAAAATAAATTGAAAGGATTAAAAGGTGCAATTAAAGCTTGGGTTGATGCGAAAAATTGTAGGATTGGGGATATTAACTTCCTGAACGCTGAGTTAAGGAAATTAGATTTGAACATTGACGCGGACCAAGGTTTGCATCATGGGGGAAATCAACGTACAAAAATTGTTAATGATATTCTAAAATTGGAACGTGACCAAAAAGATGATCTTATTCAAAAATCCCGTATTAAGTGGTGTATTGATGGGGATGAGAACTCAAATTTTTTTCATGGTATGATCAACAAGAAAAGGAAACAACAATCGGTTCAGGGTATAAAAACTAACGGATCCTGGGTGGAAGACCCCTTGGCTGTAAAACGGACTTTTTTTAATCACTTCTCCCAAAAATTCGGTAAAGTTACCTCCTTACCTTTCTCTGTTCGTAGTAATCGGTTCAGGTCGGTTTCGCAACACCAACTCGATTTTCTGGAATCTGCAGTGTCTATGGATGAAATGAAAGAAGTTGTGTGGGATTGTGGCAGCAATAAATCGCCAGGTCCTGATGGATTCACTTTTGGTTTTATTAAGAGGTACTGGAGCATGATCAAAAATTACATTTTCGCAACCGTTACTGAATTTTTTAACACAGGTGTTTTTCCCTGTGGTTGCAATGCCTCATTTATCACTCTTATTCCCAAAACCAATTCACCTTTGGTGGTAAACGATTTTAGGCCTATTAGTCTGATAGGCTTGATTTATAAGATCATTGCTAAAATTATTGCACGCCGCATTGCGCTATTTATTGATGACATAGTTGATCCGGTGCAATCGGCGTTTATTAAGAATCGCCAGATTCTGGACGGCCCGTTGATTTTGAATGAGGTGGTCCATTCTCTGAAAAGGAAGAAGAAAAAAGCGATGATTCTTAAGGTGGATATTGCCAAGGCTTACGACACTCTTAGTTGGGACTATCTTTTTTCAGTTCTTAAATTTATGGGTTTCAGCAATAAATGTATAAGGTGGATTAAAGCTTGTCTAGAGTCTGCTAGATCCTCTATCCTTGTTAATGGAAGCCCTACGACGGAATTCTAGTTAGAACGTGGTCTACGACAAGGAGATCCCCTTGCTCCTTTTTTATTCATCTTAGCTATGGAAGGTTTTCATATTGCTATGGAAGATGCGATGGAGGCTAAGATATTCGTTGGTATCACTATCGGTGACATTTGTTTGTCACATCTCATCTATGCGGATGATGTTATTGTGATAAGCAAATGGAACCAATCTAATTTGATAAATATCATTGACATTTTCAATTGCTTCTATCTCGCTTCGGGCTTGCAAATTAACATGTTGAAATCCAAGCTTTACGGTATCGGTGTTACGGAAAATGAATTAAATCACTTTGTAGATATGGCGGGATGTAAGGGTGAAAAACTGTCGTTTATGTATCTTGGCCTTCCTATTGGTGCTAACATGTCCCGGGTCAATTCGTGGCAACCTGTAATTGATAAATTCTCTAAAAGGCTCTCTAAATGGAGAGCTAATTGCCTCTCTATAGGAGGTCGTTCGGTTCTTATTACAGCGGTATTTGGTTCACTCCCTACCTACTATATGTCTTTATATCGTATGCCACGAAATATTTGTAACCAATTGGAGGCTATGCGATCTAAATTCTTCTGGGGAGCTGAAGCTGATAATAAGAAAATCCACTGGGTTAAATGGGATATGGCTTTAGCGAGCAAAGAACGTGGAGGTCTCGGGTTCGGCAGTCTTCTTTATCTAAATAAGGCCTTGTTATACAAATGGAGGTGGAGATTTCATAATTACCCTAATGCTTTGTGGTCTAAAATTATTAAAAACTTGTATCCTTTTACTAGTGTTGCACTTGGGTGGGAAAAGGTTAGAAAGCAGGATGGGCCTTGGAATAATATTATGCAATATGTCTCACATCTTCATAATTCAGGCTTTGTTAATTGCTCTTCTTTGTATAGAAATATTTGAGATGGTATGAGTACTCTTTTTGCACGATATTTGGATTAACGACTCGCCATTGGCGCAACAATTTCCTCGCCTTTTCTTGTTAGAAGAAAGTAAAAACGTTGTGGTCGGGGACCGCTGGAATGGTTCAACATTTCACTGGCATTGGAGACGTCCTTTACGTGGAGGTACTGAGGATGACCAATATCATAGGATTTGTGATATTGTCAAGCAGGTTACAATTGTTCAAAAAGCAGATTCCTGGAGATGGACATGTGATACTATGGATCTGTTTTCGGTTAATGGGTTACGCAAACATATTGATCGTTTGACTTTACCTAGTAATTATCTGGCGACTAGGTGGAATAAGTTTGTTCCTCGTAAGGTCAACATTCACGTATGGAGATTGATTAAAGACCGTTTGCCTACCCGTTTTAATCTTTGGTTTCGAGGTATTGACAATGTCTCTCTCGTTTGCCCTATATGCAACAATGGGTTGGAATCCATGTTTCATACCATTTCCGAATGTAGTAACTCGGTTAAGGTTTGGAATTCGGTTGAAAAATGGCTTGACCTGAAACTTCCTTACCATCTTCCTCCTATTGAGTACCTTGACTTCGTTAAAAACCAAGGTTACTCGCAAAAGGCTAAAGATATTCTACTTACTATCATTTATACGGTCTGGTGGGAGATATGGAGATCCAGAAACGATCACATTTTTCGAGCTGGGAAAAAGAGGGATGTTGGTATAGTGGACTTTATTACTCACACTTCATATTTGTGGTATCATAATAGGCAAACGAAAGTGAAAATGCGATGGGATGACTGGCTTAAAAATCCACTGTGGGTGATATAACAAAAGTGGGGGAGCTTCTGACGACGAATCAATGTTGTTTTAGCTCTTAGTCTAGTATTTATTGTAAATGTAATTGTTGGCTTCTAGTGCCTTACTAGTAGCATTTATAATATAATTCTGCCGTTCAAAAAAAATATATGATCTGTCGGCACTTTGCACATGTATAATTCAAATTTGAACTGTGATAGTTATATTTTTCAGCATCACTTCAACAAAATTGTCAGATACGATCTAAATAATTGAGTGTCATATAAGTATCAAGTTAGTATAATTGAAAAAAATATTGACCATGAAAATCTCAATGACTATTAATAACTGAAGAACTGTACTTTTATAGACTCATTACTCCATTTTTATTTTCTTATTTTTCAAATAATACATAATACATTTATATTTTTAAAATATAATGTAAATAAAACTATTTTGAATATTAAAAATAACACACTACATTCTAAAAACAAAAATTAATTAATTAATTAAAAATAGCAACACATTGATTAAATTATTTCGACATGTCGTATGGAAAAAAGGAAAAGTTAAATGAAAATAAATAAATAATAAGTCTTTTAAAGTGGGTTTGATAGGCACATATTTGTTGACAAGCCCATGGTATCCATCAAATTAGGCTTCACTGTTTCAGCCGTTTCTACAAACTTCAAACCTCCTCCATTTTCAAAAATGGTATTCTTTTACAATTTCTCTTCCATTTGATTGCAGTTACATTTTTTATATGAAAAAAACAAAGAAACACTCAAAATTGCATGCGAGCCCCCCGTTCTACCTCGTTTCTTTTGTTTTCCGCCGAACGTCACACCGTAAACAAACTTAGAACGCCAATGATGCCAATGGCGTTCATCCGCTCGTCCTTTTCCGAATGCCGAAAAAGCTCCCCCATATATATTGATCTGAGAACCCCAACTATGATGACTTGAAAAAGTGAAGAACTGACTGTGTCATCTCATAAACATGTCAACATTTTGAAAAAAGAATCGACCAAGAACCGAACACTGCCTATAAGAACTCAAGAATTGAACGGTTTTTAAATCCCTTATTTACCAGTAATATATTTAATATATGTATATATATATATATCGTTAAAATAGAAAAAAGTCAGCTAGGCCGCTAAACCTTTCGTTCCCCTCTATCATTTTGTGGACAAAACAAAAAGATGAACAAAAGACGTGTTGTTGTCCATGGTTTTCTTGCATTCTTCCTTTGGAGAACTTAGGAGAGAAAGTAGTCTAATGAAAATAATAAACGGACCAGGATGAAGAGTCCGAAAGTGTATTTAAATGATGTCTTACATTTGTTGTATGGAAATCTCTAAAGGGTGTATGAGAGATTGCGTTTTGAGGTTGATTATTATATTAAATTTTAAAAATGCAAGTAATTTACTATTAGTGTTTGAATTTGAAAAAAAAAATGAAAAGTGTTTTTTTTGCATTTTGAAACCACCAAGATTTATGTTTCGTAGAAGTAGCTTCATATTGTAAAACGCAATTAACATCTTACTGACAATCTAACACATGAATTAACCCTTAAATATCACATTGAATTCTTATTTCCTCACGGACGGCCACTAATACATTTTAAGATAAATGAACGTCTTTTTCTTATTACATGGGGTACTCCCTGTTGGATAACGTGAATACTAATCGCATAATCTTTACTCCCTTATAATTCGTGAGGAGATTGGCTTAAAAAAATAATCGAAACTACCTGATATACCCCCACTATACAAATATTTACTTAAATAGGCCATAATTGTTTCCTTAATTCACGGTTCTTTCAAATATTAATATTATATTATATTATTAACCAAATCAAAAAGCACCCCGTACATCACTTCCAATTTTACTCAACAACTTTTCTGGGATTTTCTTTTTCCACCATTTTAGGTACGCATGGAGAAAAGCTTTCGATTCAAAAATTTGAAATTAAAATTCATCTGCTTCTCTATCATCATCTCATGTTTCTAATCCCTATTTCTACATCTTCTTTCATCTAAATCCTCTCATCATCTCTTGAATCTTTAACCAGCAATCGTGATACGTTTATATAGTATATAATTGGGTTTTGATTTTAATATTTTATTGTCTACTGATTTTTATGATTTAGTTATTTGTTTTAATTTGTACAGTGATATTCCATCATGTTTGATTAAAGAAGTTGATGGAACCTTTACAGTTAGAA
Organism: Logfia minima; assembly: GCA_963921325.1. NCBI lineage: Eukaryota > Viridiplantae > Streptophyta > Magnoliopsida > Asterales > Asteraceae > Logfia > Logfia minima. The sequence goes on from OY992770.1 coordinate 17,323,328, forward strand.
ATCAAATGTTTGCGTCAAGTTTTTTTTTTCCTTTCTTTTGTTTAGTTAATTTTATGTTACGATTTTTGATTTGAGGGTAACTTTATGGGTTTATTGGATCTAATAATGTTAAGAATTCGTTTATTCAGAGTTTCCAGGCAGCGATGTTACCAAAAAAAGTGACATTCTCAAAGAATGTACATAAGATTCTTTGAAATGGTTTTGAAGGTAAGGTGTTTGACATTGAAAATATACTAATATGTGTTGTACTTTCTACGATATTTTGTACTTTAATTCAAGATGTATTCACATCTTTATTTCCCTAATGATTTTTTGGTTAAGTCGATTTTTCAGTTCATCTATGATGGTTGAGCATTGAGATAAACCACAAGCGAAAATTACCCATTCACGAGTAAAGATTTTACACTGCCACCCCTATGTTGTTTGAATATCTACCAAGAACCATTGTTTAAGCTTGTCATAAAGGAACCGTAACCTAAAAATTCACACACACAAAAGAAAATTCGGAGTTGCGGTTGATACTCAAAGAGAAGGAAGGTTATTAATGGTTTAGTTAAGGTACGGACGACTAGATTCGACATCAGAATATAGATATATTATGTATAGATATGTATAAATGGATATCAATTATATTTTATTGAGAAACTTTACCAATTTGAGTTATGTATAGATATGTATAAAGGAAGCATTAAGCTTTTATTTTTGCATTTGAGTGTTGATTATTATATAAACTAATAATAGATTAGTTATCAGAAATTCATGAAGAGCTTGGAGCCCCAATTAATGAAGTATTTGATTACTTTGATTTCAAGCCAATAGCTTCAGTAATCAAGAGTTCATTTTATGTTATAGTTATTGAAAATCTTACTGCTCATCATGCATTCATTAGTCTGTCATGGTATTTGTAACAACCAATTTCAGGGTAATAACGCATATGTATTGCGAGTCAAGTACATCAAGCAAGATTGAAGGGTCTTAAGGATCTTTTGAGTTAAGTTTTACATCTTATGTGAAATTCCTTTACTTCACTCATATAACATTGTGATGTGGTAAATGTGTAAGGCTGTTTCATGTGATCCTTTTGACTTGATTTACTACTTTTTGTTTAATTACTTTATCACAAGATCTTTTACTAATTAATTGTTTTTGATTTGCAGGTTTCCAGGTATGCCATTCTCTTGGAGGTGGAACGGGATCAGGGAAGAGTACCCTGACCGTATGATGATGACCTTCTCTGTGTTCCCATCACCGAAGGTTTCCAACACAATTGTTGAGCCATACAATGCCACCTTGTCTGTTCATCAACTTGTTGTAAATGCTTGGGGCAAGTCTTGTTGCAAAAAAGGCCTCTGAATTGTGCCTAAAGGTTAGTATGGTGAAATTTGCATTTGCTGTTACTTAAACTCGAGATATATATCATGTCTTCTAATACAATTCAGAGGGTGTAAGAGAGTCACTCAGACGCCTCTCGAGTATAACATAGATGGCAGAGGAATTGTTAATGGTGACAGATTATTATATGCCCAATAGATGGGTAAGTTATATCTCCAAGATTCTGTTTGTTTGAAAGACTAAAAAGTATCATGAATTAGATGATTATTTAAAACATACCACCACTTGGAATATTCTCAAAATTCGGATTAGTATGGTTCTTGTATGTTCATTTATTTATTTATTTATTTCGTAAATGAAGTTGACTCCCATAATTGTGATTAATTGATTAAATTTCTTGATCACTGAATGAAGAAAGGATGAATTTTTACTCCATAATTGTGATTTTTGTTTCTGTTTTGAGCTTCAAAATCACAAAATTATGTTACAATAATTGACTTTAGTATTGGTTTTATTGGAACAGGTCATTTTCATGCTTTTGTAGTTGCACATCATTTGGATCGTAATTCAAGTGGGCGTGGAGTATGACAGTTCAAGACTGGTCTTCTTCAATGACTTGAACAGGTGAGTTGCAACATACACAAGGAAGAGTTTATAATATTTCATCATAATTTTTTTCTATTTTAATTATGTTTTGGCCCTTGAGATTGATAGGATGAAGAAGTTACTTACAGAAGAAGGAAAGAAAAGAGTGATGTACATGAAGTCAGACGTGTTTATCGTGAATACAAAGATTATATAATTAAACATGGTGGTGAAAGTACTTTGGAGAACAAGTATTTTCTGTTTTCTCCTTTTCTTAATTATGCATGCCTCATTTTTTTATGTTTCTGGTGCTGATAAGTTAAAAAAAAAAAACTATTTTAAAGGGACGTGTTGATCAAGCCTGGTGCAATCGCTGCTGTATTATATGAAGTGTCAAATACACTTACTAAGGCTGCTGGTACACAGGTCCAACTTTCGTTTTAAGTTGTCTGAATATTTAACAAAATTATTATAAATGTTAAATTCAATGTATTGAATATCTTTTATTTTCCTGCTAGGCCCACGCTGATAACGATGTTAAAAGATCAGAATTCTATGATTTGAACATTTTTCTCCTTAATCCAGGAGGTGTTCATCAAGCAATTATGCAATTTCCTGAGGTATGATTATCGGCGGGTTGGTAACAGGTCAAATTGGGCTGGTTTTGATCCGTTTCAATTTTTTTTTCTTTTTTACTTTTTTCCATTTTGACTCGTGAGAGATTAAACATAGCCCAAATCAACTTATTTATAAATGGGTTAAATTGTTGGAATTTGAGAATTAGATATTGATGTTTTTTTTTCTGGTAGAGAAAAGCAATCTAACCATCTGATGAACTGCTAGAGATTAAAGCTGCAGTTGGTGCGGTTTGTAATGTTCAGGGTATACCTTTCATTAAAGAGTTTGCCAATTTCTGGAGGTCATTACGTTATCCTTTTCTTCAGAGTATGGTCCCAAGTTGAAAGATGACTATGTATGGTTCAACATTTAAATCTCATCCAAAGGGATGATTCAGAGGCAGGATGTTTAATGTGTTGTTCTTTTTAGAAACAATTGGCAGAAGGTTTATTTTATAATATAACATATGTCCGTCATGTATTATTCTCTCCAATGTTTCTAATTTTAGTAAGTTACCATTCATAGCATTTGTATGTTACTTGATTAGTACCAAGCTCTTAGATATCATTGTTTTTGATGTGCTACCTCCTTCAGATGAAGAAAAACAAAATCTAAGTATTTAAAATCTTTTTAATCTCTTTTAAATTTCTTGTCGCTGCAACGCGCGGGTACCAACTAGTTAATTTTTTTATAAGTAACTTAATTTTTAGTTAATAATAAAGTAAAATATGTCTAATCATGTCAAAATTGATTATCGACTTATCGTTCTTAAAAACTTGACTTAATTTCATACTAATACCTATGTACAACATTTTAGCCTTTTATAATAGAGCCACATTTTAGAGAATCTCCAATGAGAGGTTCTTTTAAAGTTTTCTTGACAAAAACTTTTGAAAAGTTTAATACCATCGGAACTAAAAGCTTTTTTTGACAAAAAGTTTGCCAAAATAGAGCTTTTGCTTAATATTTTTTTTTGCTAGTTAATTTTCATTTGACCCCCTCTTAAATTGTATTTTCAATTTGCTCTCTTAATCCAAATTAATTATTTATTAATTAAACTAAAATGAACACATGATATATAGTTTGGCCAATTTTACGAAATTAACATACTGAACTAATTTGGAACACATACTAGACTTGAAAACAATGGTCCAATTGTTTCAAAATTGCTTAACGTCCTCACATAGCATTTTATTTTATTTGTAATCTACTTTATTATTTCCAAAAAAAGAACTTTTCATAATATTTCAAAATAATATACTACTGTAACGTAAATGGAGTTTTAAAAAAAAAATGGTATGGAAAGAGATAAACTTGTTAATATTTTAAAAAACATAACTATAAATATAATTTTAGGTATAAAAAGCTTTTAACATTGAAGTGTAAAGCGTAACACTTTATCCAAATAAGTACAAAATGATGTAGCATCAGAAAAAGCTTTTGAACAACTTAAACCATTGTGGATGCTCTTAATAATTAATGTGATGTGATTTTCCCTTGAGCCTAAAAAATTCAGGACTCTCCATTTGAAGATTTTCTATATTATTTAAGTGAAGTAGGGGTATGATCATAATTTTAAATTTTAAAAGTGTAAGTTTAAGATTAATGTCTAAACCAGTAAGATAAGATAATATATATTTATTTTAATATTGAATAGGAGACCCATATAATACACGACAATTTTAATTTTACATTCTGATTAATATAATTTATAATTATTAATGTCGAATTATTAACAAAAAAAATAAGGTTAATGCATTTTTTCACCAACGTATTCTCCTTCATTTTCCGAGATCACCATCCTACTCATTTTAATACTAATGTCACCAACATACTTGTTAGTTAATTGTTGAGGTCACCAACGTTAATGATTAATTTGCAACCATAATTGTGTAAACACATGAAGATTAGTTCCAAAAATTATCAAACTTTATTTTTATAACCTAATATTGGATATAAACTTTTTAGAAAAATTTGGGAATTTTTATAATTGTATTTTATTTATTCTAAATTTAATACAAAACTATTACTAAAATGGAGTGTTTAATCATAAAAATTAGTTCCTAAGGTCAAAAATTATTGAAACTTTTTCTGAGGTGTTTATATCAGTGAATAACACCGCACAACAAAAATTATATCATTTCAATTCTTTATAGTATTTATTTTAATTTGTGTGCTTTTAATCTTAAAATATTGGAAAACCGGGTTTTATTGCTCCAAATGACTTGAAATTTTTACACAAGTTTTATAATAATTAGAAACTGAGATGGTAAAACTTTCATAATTTTTCATGAATATTTGCTATTTTATTTGAATTTCCATCACATTTTGGACATAAATTGAGAATAAATAAAATAAAATTATAAAAATTCCCAAATTTTTACAGAAAGTTTATATCCAATATTAGGTTATGAAAATAAAGTTTGGTAATTTTTGGAACTAATCTTCATATGTTTACACAATTATGATTGCAAATTAATTATTAACGTTGGTGACCTCAACAATTAACTAACAAGTATGTTGGTGACATTAATATTAAAATGAGTAGGATGGTGATCTCGGAAAATGAAGAAGAGTATGTTGGTGACAAAATGTTTTAACCCAAAAATATATTTAAGTTTTAGGGCTTCTTTTTATACTCCTTAAGTAAGTATCATACACATATACATACTAATAAATTCACAACTCACGTATAGACAAATTAATGTTAATTTTTGTAATGTTACATGTATATTACTTTTAGATTATGTTTGACAGAAACATAAAAAAATTATGTTTTTCTTATCGATCTACTATTTTCAAGTACCAACATTTTCGGTAAATGAGTTAGGTCGTAATGTTAACTATGATGATGCGCTGATTTGTGAAACCCAAAATAAAGGTAAAAATAAATGTCATTAGTTTTATAAATGACAAAACAATGTAATTAAAATTACTATGATGATGCTTGAATTTAAAAAGTATTAGGTGTTACATTTTTAGTTATCATGTATATATAAGAGAATGATTTCATATGTTAGCATGATAATGAATATGAATTTTTTGATTCAATTTGTCTTTTAAATGGAGTTTTTTTTTTACTTGTAATTTTTTGAAAGCAGACATGAAAATCTTTAAAGTGTCTATGTGCTTATATGAATTCATGTTGTTTATGTTCTTTTTATATATATTTAAGATCTAAGATAAGAGATACGATGATATACTATGTATTTATGAAAATATGAATTCTATTAATGTATAGTTACCATTATCAAATAATCAATATAGATGTAATAACATCTTTACATGACAAATTAATTGTGATTTCTAATAATTCTAGCTAGTTCCGAACATTTATAAATCTATTTTTCAATGTTTTGATGAACATACAAATTAGCAAGTTTAGTAAACATATATTCTTAGAAAAATGAAATATTCAAATAATTTTTACAAAAACTTGTCCACAAAATGATGTAGCCCAATGAATTGACGGAAGAGAATCATAAGAGGTAAACAACAAATAAATTAAATTGGTTAATATTATGTGCCATGTCATTTTGTGAAACTTATTTTGTAAATTTTGTGTGATCGTAGCATTCCTCATATTTTTATATGAGTAAAGTGAATGTCTTTTTAAAGAAAAAACTTGTTTAGAGTTAATGAAGTGTGAAATTTCTTAGTGTATATGTGTCAATTAAAGGATGACCATGTTTTCTTTTTTTTTTTTTCTCTCTTTTTTTTTTTTTTTTTTCTTTTTTTTTTTTTTTTTTTTTTTACAAATGTATATTAGAAAAATTAAGAACATAAAATAATTAAATTAAAAAGATGAATTTTTTGTTAGTGACACGTGTTAATTATTAGGGTGTACATGTGTCAAATTTAGAAGACTTATAGTCTTTCTCATATAATAACTAAAGATAAGATATACAAATAAAAGTGAGTATTAGAGGGGATGGTGACTTTGAAAAAACAAATGGGGTAGAAAATCTTAGCTTTTTGTTTTGTTAATAGACAACCCAGATTCATTGCATCGTAAGTATACTGTATCATAAACGTATCTTATGCTATACAACACCGTAAATTTACCCTCGTAAATTTAACTGCATCACAATTTATTGTACCGAACTAATAAATAATAAATAAAATAGATCGACATATATTAATAACAGCAAAGTGACTATTTTTTTTTTATAAAATTGATATATATTTTGAGAAGTACTGCACTGTTTTTTCTAGTTTTTCTATGAAAACCTTGGAGACCACGTTTCGTCAAGGCACTAACTTTGCTCTCACGCAAATAGTCCAGGGACATTCATGTAAATCCCTTTATTCTTCATATCCACGCTGACACAAGCAAGTCGTTCGATTTTTACACCAAAATTTCTATTTTTTTATCTCCCCTGCAAATACACGTATACCCCTCTGCTTCTTCGTTTTTGATTCAATTCTTTTTAATTAATTGTTACAGAATCCAAAATTTAATTAATTCGTTTAATCTTATCATCAGTTTCTTTAATAACATCTTATTTTCACCTTTCGATTCTTGAATTAGGGTTTATCAATGTTATTCGAATCGCATTGCCGCACTTTCTGAAGAATTTATTGATAATCCCTAATTCTAACCTCTTCGTTCGATTTTTTAAGATCAGTTAATTGATTTTAGTTATCTGAATTATCAATTCATTCTTTGATTACATTAATTTTGCGGTGGTTGCATAAATTTCAGTAATTTGTACTGAAATTAGGTTTTTTTTCTATTGATGATAAATTTTGCGGTGATGATGGTGAAATCAGAGATGCCGAACGTGAAACGCTGCAAATTGAATGGAATTGATAAGGATTTTGCAGCAATTTCTGATAATGAAGACTGTTTTAATGAGTATAACAATGTTGTTAATGCTTGGTGCAATGGTGATTTGAAGTCAAAATCAAAGTCTACTGTAGGTGATTTGACGCGGTTTAACGATTCGGTTATTAATTGGGGGAATAAAGAGAATGATAATGAGAGTCTGAATAAGAGGACAAATCCATTTTTTGATAGTGAATTATTAGTATCCAAGAAACAGATTGTGGAAGTGGATGTATGTTATGTAGATGATTTGAATTCGAGTAGGAATTATTTTTCGAATGGCAATAAGAAGGTGAAGAATGAGATAGCGAATGGCTTTTATGGAGTTCAAGATTTCGTTGCAGGTGATATTATTTGGGCAAAATGCTCGAATCGGTTTCCTGCTTGGCCTGCTGTTGTGATTGACCCACAACAAGAAGCTCCTGTTTCTGTATTGAAAGCTTATGTTCCTAATACTGTTTGTGTAATGTTTTACGGGTACTCGAAACGTGGAACACGGGTAGGTTACTAGTCTTTCATACTTATGAAGCTTTAATATTATTTTTTGTGTTTGCTTAAATTAAGGCCCAAGTTTTGATATTTTGATGTATAGGATTATGCATGGGTGAAGGGTGGAATGATATTTCCGTTTTTGGAGTATATGGAAAGGTGTGTGCTTTAATGTAGTTATACCTCAGAGTTATATTTTTGGGTATTTAATAATGAATTATCTACAGATTTCAGGGACAGACTCATTTACATGGCTGCAAGCCAGATGATTTTCATAAGGCTATTGAAGAAGCATACTTTATAGAGAATGGCAAATTGAGTTTTGGATATAGGGAAAGAGAAGAAGAATGTTCTACTGAACCTAATCTGGTTGAGATCCCAGTGCGAACTGCTACGGATCTTCATCTTGTATACTTTCGTCTTAAGAAGGCAAGTTTTGTTATTTGTAGACATTTTTTATAAGTGTATGTATGAAGAATGTGTGGCTTGATGTTTTATATGATTATCTTTGTTTTTGTAGATGTACTGTGATGGTTGTAATCTTTGGGTACCCGCAGAATGCACCAAAGGTTCTGGCGAGTTCTTCCAGGTATATTTGATTCACTAGCAGTTTTGTTGATTCATGTCTTGTACTTACTTGATTATATTAATTAAAGGATCTGGGAAGCAAGGAATATTACTGCCAAGAATGCAAAAGTCACTCGTCATGTGAACAAATAGCTATAGATGAATGCCAACCAAAACTCAGGTATTAAAACTGTTCAACATTGGAATTTAAACAATATAATCGTTGGGTTTATAGCTGATAATTTGATACGTGTTCAGCAGATCTACTGACAGAAATGACCAAAGTACATTACCTGATAAAATAGGTGTCATCTGTAATGGCATGGAAGGAATTTATCATCTAAATCTTCATCTGTAGGATCACTATTTTCATTTAAGTATAATGCTTCTGTTTATTGTAATATGGTATATATACTGCAAATGATACTCAATTATCTTAATGAAATTCTCTGTCAGAGTTGAGTGTAAATGTGGGTCATGTGGGAATGGGAAGCAAACCCCCTCTGAATGGGAACGCCATACTGGTTCTAAAGCGAAAAAGTGGAAGTCCAGCATTAAAGTCAAATATTCGATGATACCACTCGGCGATATGGTTTGTACCACTCAAATTAATACATTATTGTGTTAAATAGATACTTATAGCATGTTCTCATTTATCTACTGTTTTTAACATTTTACATTGTAGCTTCTAGATCATAATGTTGACTATGTTAAGGCCGCTTGGACTCAATTAGATGAACAACAGTTGTTTTCATTTCTTCAAGGTAATTTTATTCTTTATTCTGATCTTTCTGGATACTGATTCTTCTATTATCCTTTACCGATGCTTGTCTGGAGGATGAAAGTCAAATTTTGGGAAGCTATTAAATTTGTCACAAATACAGGGACATATGAACCTGTTTATACAAGGTGGACAACCGAACGATGTGCTATCTGTAGATGGGATGAAGATTATGACATTAACAAAATTATCATCTGCAACAGGTCTTACTATTATATAAGCTTATGTTATTTTAATGTATCCATACATAAGTATGCTACATTTTTCAAGTAGAAGACTATTCAAATACAATAATTGTAGCTTCTTTATATCAGATGTCAAATAGCAGTACATGAAGAATGCTATGGAGTCAAAGATATCCATGATTTCACATCTTGGGTTTGCAGGGCATGTGAAATACCCGAGGTTGAAAGAGAGTGCTGTCTCTGTCCTGTTAAAGGCATGTCATTAACTCGTTATTCATCTACCTACACTTTTAGAATTATTATTTATATTTCCTCTGTTATATTATGGCTCTGTAGGTGGTGCATTGAAGCCTACTGATATTGACACCTTGTGGGTTCATGTTATTTGTGCATGGTTCCGACCTGAAGTTGCCTTCCTGAGTGGTGAGAAGATGGAGCCCGCAGCTGGAATTCTACGGATTCCACCCGATTCATTTGTGAAGGTAGAAATATTATCATGCTCTCATGGAAAATGTAATTAATGGTTGGCTTGAATATAAGATATCTTCTTTTTTTTTGTCCATGAATTGTAGACATGTGTGATTTGCAAGCAAGTTCATGGTTCCTGCATACAGTGCTGCAAGTGTTCCACGTACTTTCATGCAATGTGTGCTTCACGGGCTGGGTACTGTGTTGAGGTAATTTCTTTACCGACTTTATGTGGTATTGCAGATTGACAGTAATTATATCAAATTGGTTTTAGTGTGTGTTTTCATGTTGTTTCTTCCTTGTATAAAATCAATTTAGTGATATAATAGTATAATTGTTCAGTTGCATTCGTCCGAGAAGGGTGGAAAATATAACACCAAATGGTTGACATATTGTGCTGTCCACAGGTAATGTTACAAGTTTTCTTATGATTTATAATTGCAATTAGACCATGTCACATGATTGTCTTGATATTGATGCAGAAAGCCAGAAGATAATGGTATTGTCATCAGAACATCTTCAGAGGTCTTTTGTGCAAAGGGGTTGTTTGAAAAGCAGAATCAGAAACAGAGTTTTAGGGGCTCAAGACTCCATTTGTGTACAAATCTGGAACTCTCCGATTCATCAGCAGTTGAGAATGATGAGTTTGAGCCACTATCCGCTGCCAGGTGTCGAGTCTATAAAAGATCAACTACCAAGGTACACCCCTCTTACAATACTTCATTAAATTAGTGGCTAGTCATATTCGTTTGAGCCACTCTCACTTGTTAGGCTTGTTTTCAGAATGATGTAAATGAGGCGCTATTCCATCGGGTAATGGGCCCAATCCAGCATCCAGTAGATGATATAGACAGCTTAACCTCTCACAATGTAATCTTATCACTCAGCACCCCATGTGTCTTTTAGAAATATTATATTATTCTGTTGATATTATATTAAACCCATTTTTTGTCTTTTTTTTTTTTGCAGGAAATTCAAGACCTAAATACGTGTTTTACATTCAAGGAACGGCTCGATAGTTTACAGGTATACCTTGTTTGCCCTTTGTTAATGTTATTATGTGGCCTTGTGTAGCATCCTTATCTGTATGTCTAAATTCAGAGGATGGAAAAACATCGTGTCTGTTATGGTAAATCTGGAATACATGGATGGGGTCTCTTTGCACGCCGCAAGATACTAGAAGGAGATATGGTACTTTTATCCCCTTAACTCTTGAAATTAAGTTGGCTATATATTTTACTATCTGCAATTATGTCAAATTTTCGCATTATCATTTTCATTCTTGGTGGGATGCACATGTCTCTAGGTTCTTGAATACTGTGGTGAGCAAGTAAGGCGCAGTGTTGCAGATTTGAGGGAGGTTCAATATAGGTCTCAAGGAAAAGATTGCTATGTGAGTCAATTCTTCATGATCATTACTTGAGACTTGCTTAAAGTAACTTAACTTAATTACTATTGTACTTTTTAGACTTGATTGTGATTAAACTAATTTTGTTCTGCAGCTCTTTAAGATCAGTGAGGATATTGTAATTGATGCGACAAATAAGGGTAATATGGCACGCTTGATCAACCATTCGGTAAGATTCCTATTTGGTGAGATATTGATTTGCATTGATCCTAAAAGTAACTAATAAAACTAAGAAATCATAATCAAGTCTCATGGTTATTGTAAAAAGGATGTTATGGAAAGAACGGTAGGATTGACTGAGGGTGTGCCACGTGGAAGGTTGAGCTTGTACATTAATTTTGGGCAGGTGTTCATCCTAAAAATTGATGCACAACTATCCACGTGTCGTACTCTCATTCTTTCATAATTCATACCCTTTTTACCACGGGATGTTTGACTTGATCCTATTCCCTCTGATCCTACCTGTGGAAAACTGCGCTCGACTTGCGTCTGTTATGTGTAACTTGTTGCTACTTTCTGTGCAGTGCATGCCCAATTGCTATGCAAGGATTCTGAGTATGGGTGAACACACAAGTCGGATAGTTCTCATTGCTAAAACCAACGTTGCCGCTGGTGATGAATTGACGTATGACTTTCACATGCTTTAATTTGAGATATTCACTGTTTTACAAATATGATTGGGAAAATGCAACAAAAGAAAATGGTTGGAAGTTGATCGCTCTTCTCTCTTATGCATTCTATCTATATGGTTTTGAGAAGATTTGAAATGTGATCCAGGGTTTCTCAACATGACCCATTATAGAAACTCTAAAAATGGGATTAATAGTTTCTTTGAGCGATTGACTTCCTAAACCACCGTTATTGTCGAAATCCACAAAAACACAATAGTTTGGATGAAATCATGATTTTGACATATTGTGTCCCTAATATCTGAAAATTATGGTGACAGGTATGATTACAAGTTCGAGCAAGACGATCAGGATGAAGTTAAAGTTCCCTGTTTATGTAGAGCACCTAACTGTCGAAATTTCATGAATTAGTAGATAACCGAAGAACGTACAGTATCAAACACACCAGCAAAACCTGCTCTTTTTAGGTAGCATGTAAATCTCTAGCCATCTGTTTACTTTTTTCTTTCTTCTTGAAATTGAATATGGGGACTCTTTTTATGAAACAGTTTTGATATGTTTTCGTTGACTAGTCTAGGCTGGTTTAGTGTATTGAGGTATAATAAAATAATTCTGTTAGGCTGCGTTAAGTCATTAATTGTTTTTTCTTTTGGTTTAGTTATATAGTAAATTCGCTACCTCATTGATTCATCTTTGATAACAATAGAGTATTGATACCGTTGATTATCTACAATAATCATTTTGGTTTTCAACTACTGAATTGGACACTTTTGGTGGAATGCTATGGATTAAAATGCATGTGTTCAACCTTCACGTTTAGAATAAAATGAGTGACCGATGCTGTGAATTTTAAGAAAACTATATTACACGTTCAACCTACGGGCTTTAGGTTTGTTTTAGTTTCGGGTTTCTTATACGGATTGGATTACAGGGGGGAGAAATCATCTGCTCCTTGCAAACATCCAATCTTTAACATTTTCTTTGAATTAAAAGTAGTGAGTATCTTATCAGGTCAATATTATACGGTCGTTAACCATGCACCGTTCAAATAAATAAAATTACGAAGTTACCATATGCATGAAGTCTGGATCAAAAGAACCAATTAACCAAAAACCAGCGGATTAGGGTCGTTCTCCAAGCTTCAATTTACATCGCGAAAACCAAACTACAGTGCTTATTCACCTCCCAAATTCCAACAACTTTGCAGTCCAAACCATCGACTATCGTTCTAAAACCATACAAATTTACGACCCCCTAAATTGCCTTCCCGCTCCCCTATTAACTTTACGTTCAACCTCTCTGATTCAATTTTCTCAGTTTCCAACTTACAAAACTACATTCATCATTTTCTGCTATACCTACTTCTTCCATAAATGTTGTGAGTTCAATGACAAGTAATCATACAACTTGTCGAATCTTGGGCTCTTTAAGCAGTTTTGGCAAGTGATGTTGTGATCAAATTTCATTGAATTTAATTGTAACTAACAAAGTACAACTGTCCTTATTTCAGAGTCGGATTCCATGACACAATGGATTATTGGATACGATTTTCTTTTGTTTCTTCAAATAAAATGACAGATAACTTGTATTAATTTTGCATGTTTATCTTGCATAAAAATCAAGGTTTTTAAAACCAGTTCGATCTCACTTTTCCAGTTGAAATAAAAACGGTTTTGGGCCTTTGTTGACTTGGTCAACGATCGGCGATCGAACCTGGAACTGGCTGTTCCAATCGAAACTAGGAACTGGTTTTCAAAAAAAAATAATTCTTTTGTAAACTTTGAAATGTCATTTCTTTTCACTTGTAACTCAGATTAAATTATCTAAGGGTGTTTATCCCCAAAAAAGGTCAAGAAAAATCGCAAAAAGTCAAAGACCGATTGACTGGAACCGGAGGGTCGGACGGTCCGACTTAAAAACTGATTTTCAAAGCATTGGTAAGAATAAGCAATAGGCATATAATAATAAGCAATCCTAAAAACCATCATCAAGATGATCTAGTAGTTGGCGTCTTGATATTCTCCGCAAGAGCTCTTAGATTCAAACCTCACTAGATGCACATCTTGGAGTGGCCACGGAAAGGGTCGGAAACAGTCACAGGGACACCTCGGTTAGGTTATGTACATTAGAGTAAAAATACTCACCCTCCCCGGTAACCTGAACACGAAAAACCTCATCCATTTACCCGTATAATAAGCAATCCCAAGCACTTGTCCCTCAAATTCATATTTGATGATGGATTAAATCTATTATCCATTAGCAACTCTGTTGTCCGATTCGTATGTTTATACAAGAATTGACGCATACCCAAAGAATCGGTCAGTCAAGGCAAAAGTTAACAAAAATTATGATAACGAAAGACTATACGACTTATTTGTTTTTCTTAATTCTACTTTTCGCAACGTTCATATAATATTTGTAACCGCAACTTGATAATATGTCTATTCGTCTCTAATCAGCCTAATACTGTATTTCTGAGTTAATTTTCAGAAAGAAAGAAGTAAGTTCTGAAAGAAACATAAAAGTTGTTAGTCAAGATCATATTGGATATCTAATGACAAAAGTACTTATCATTGACTTTGATTATGGTTTATATATAACCAACAAGTTTAATTACTTGCATACAACCCCAAACACCTGTCACAACTCACAACCAACCACAACATGTTCTTCCAAAATTTTCATTCAAGATTTATGTATCATCATCCTTAAAAGCAACTTTCTTACTAACAGCATCCTTGTATGAATGCCTACAAATTTCTCTTTTTGCCTCTTTCTTCCTTTTCTTTCTTCAGCAGTAACAAATGATTGTCAAACTTCTTACTGTGGTCAAAATATCAACGCAATCCGCTTCCCTTTTAGATTACTCGAATAACAGCCGGAAAACTGTGGTTTTCCAGTATTCAATCTACGTTTCGTTTTTCCCAACATGATGCTTATCAACCTCCCGAGTGCTGGTGACAAAAGTAGTCAGAAACATCGACTACCATCATCAAGCCATGCTGATTTACGATCCTTTGAATTGTCTTCCAGCTAAGCTTTTAAAATTTGATATCTCGAATTCACTTTTCTCAACTTCTTACTATCAAAACTTCACTCTTTTAGCTTGTCCAAGTGATTCTAATTTATTTGGTTTTAAACCAATTGAACGTCGAAGTAATTCTTCTTTTTTGATTTTTGCTACTGATTCTAAGACTTTTGTGACATCAATGACAAGTAGCGAGAGTAGTTTTGTGGTCTCTGAGCGTTTAAAGGTGCCAGTGAATCAACCATATGATGATGGGTTTATGTCGCAACTCGATGCATGAAGATATAACTCTAACATGGGGTACACCTGATTGTGAAAGTTGTGAAGCAAATGGTATTTCATGTCGTTATGCTGATAAGACCTCACTAACAACAACATGTTTCTTCAATAATATTGGTGGCAGTAAGACATCTCTCTATATGTATTCAGTTTTGTTTTCTGAAACAGTTATAACTCTATTAATCCCAGTGAACACAATGTACAATCACAAAAAATAGTATTACGTTTGCTATTTTTTAAAATATATCTGCAAAATATCAGTTACAAATCTCTATTTTTACAATCTATTTTTCTGAAAAATTTGTTTTTTAGAAATACAATGCTCCTCTGATGTGTCTCAAATAGAAATCGTAGAAAATCATAAATTTTAGTTTTCATACTTTATAGTTATATATATATATATATAAGTGAAAACTGAGATTTTTTTTTTCTTATAAAACTCTTTTGAGAGTCACAAACTTGAACACAGTTTTCCAGTTTTTTTAGAAAATATTCTGGGAAAACAAGAGAAATTTCCCGCAACTAAAAGCCCTTTTAATTTTCTGATTTTCAGGTGCTCTGAAAGCATCTAGTATATTCAGAATCATAGCTTTTGCCATGGCTATACCAGCTATGACAGCCTCCCTTGCGATCGCATGTTGCATGTTTACAAGAGACCGAGGAGACGAACTCATGATCAGCAACTGGAGAGACACAATCACCACTGTGAGCCCAGAAGACTCGATTGGACCACCAAGAAGCGTTAATCTAGAACAAGCGACCATCGAGTCCTACACAAAAGTCGTTCTGGGTGAAAGCAAGTGTCTCCTGGGACACGATGATGCAGCATGTTCTAGATGCTTATCAGAATACAGTGTCAAGGAGATGGTGAGGAGTATACCTGCGTATCTACATTGTTTCCATGCGGAATGTAGTTGATGAGTGGCTTAAGATGAATGGGACATGTCTGATTTGCAGGAATTCACCGGCTGTTTTTCATATCAAATCGTAGCATTTTATTTGTTCTTCTTAATGTGAATACCATACTTTTGTTGTATATCTTTCAAAATAGGGTGTTTAACTTCTAAGTCGGATTTGTTATTATAATACCACTCTATCAAGCTAGCATAGCCTGATCATCAGACTCGGGTCGAATCTGTATTCTTAGCCGAGCTTTTCTTGGCTTTAACACTTATTCGCTTCACAAAAGAGAAAAAAAACAAACAAACTAAAGTTAGTTACCTTATATGTAATAATCAAATCTAACCACGATAAAGTTAACAATTTAAAGTCTATATAATATGTGACAAACCAAGAAATCAACAGAGGTTCGCATAGACACAAATCTTGGCCAATGCTCTTTGGACAAAAAGTTGTACAGGCCGAATGGGGATAGATTATTAGCATGAATTTTGTGGTAAGCTCATTCTTAAATCCCCTCCATTACTTATTGACCTTTTTCATCATGGTTTCTTTGATAGCATCGTCTCTAATATTCCAATGAGCTTTTGTACAGTCCCATAGATTTTTCAACATCGTTGGACTCACTTTGGTTTCGTCCTATGAATCAATAGTCTTTGTCTTCCATTTCAAATATTAAGGAATACAAACTTTACCCTCGTTACCAAACCAAGGACTAAAATCATCCCGGTTTGGTCCATATGGTTCACCATTTATAGTGAATTGGATACGACGGTTCAGATCATAAACGTAAAAATTAGCACATGCCACCCTTCGTCCACCACCACCTCTACCTCTAGATCCTTATCCTTTTCCTTGTTCCATATTTACATATAGTTTACCCTACAGGATAAAAAGTAAGTAATTTTATGTTTCTCCAACAATTGGAAACCAACTTTTTTACATATATAACGATAAATATAACCTTGCCTAAATATAATAGCATATACACAAATCTACAAATTCTCAAATCATATGTTCAATAATATATTACAGACTTCTCTTTCATAAAAATAAAAGTTTCATTTAACACATTGGCATATGGACTACATACGTACACACAGACAACAAATCAATAAACAAACAGATAAACATCACTTTTCATAAAAAGAGTCTTTAACAATCCTTTTTAATAACATTCGCATAAATGTGGTCTATGTGTTGGATATCATGTTAGCAACTACCACAGAGTAATATTTAAAGAGCCACACGAAAAATTTCACCTTTACATTCAAGCAAAAAAAAATATTTATCTCAAATCGCATTATATATATCATAAAAAGTTAATAATAAAATTGATAATTTGATACCATTCACGATATGAGTGACTTTAAGCCCTAAACAAAAGAAAAGCAACCCAAAATTCCTCAACTCGTAGTTTTAAACCCCGAAGAACTTCCTCGATGCGTCTAAATAATAATCCCTCAAAAAATTGCTCAATGTGTCGAACTTTTAAGCTCAATTTAATGGTTTTTGGTATTGTTGTTGTATCGCCAAAGTCATCTACTGTAATTTGAGATGAAATTTTGAGAGTGATAATGTAACGCCAAATTTTCAAACATTTGAAACTTGTAAAAATTAATTAAAAATAAGAACAATAAGGCGGTTCTAAAGAAAACTGCTTTAAACGATGTAAAATTAAGGCCTTCCTAAATAGAAGACCGCCCTATTTAATTTGACAACCGCCTAAAAAAATTGTTGAAAAATTGCAAAACTAATTAGCGCATATTTTGTTTGATAGGGTTTGGAAAAGTCAAAAGATTTAATTCACTTTATTACTCCAATTTGACTTAAACTTTATAAGATCACTACAAGTATTATATTTCAAGTTAAAAGTGATAAATTGTATTAAGTTAATTAAAATTTTTTTTGTTTATATTAAATGATAAGTTATACCACTTGTATATTAATGACCATATATGTCTATATCTATCTATACGGTAACATAAAGGATTTAACACACTCTTTTTTAAAACTTAAATTGAATTTAACGCTTTCTTTCTTAAAACTTAAATTTTTTAATTATAGTAATTAATTGATGTTTATAAGTCATACCTTGCTTTTTTCAAAAATAAAGCAAATCTTGATTTCTACTATTAAGTATATTCTTCTTTTATCAATTGTTTTATAAACCTTCATATTAAGAATTCTCAAAAGTTAATTGTGTGATCTTATGTGTTGTAATTGATTTATATTCGTACACATGTACAATGAAGAACAATGTGATGTTTGTTCTTAATTTCGTATAAGTGTACTTAATTCTCATTTTACAAATATTCAAACGTTGTCTTTAAAAAATAAATAATAATAATAATAATAATAATAATAATAATAACATATATGATACATATGTAAATTAGTTTTGTACAATATATACCCATTTGTATATAAGAAGTGATTTTTATTTTAGCTTTGATACTAAAAATGAATGCAGGGTTTTTTTGATTTAGACATGTTGCTCATTATACTATTCGTATTGAGTTGCATTAACTCCATGTTTTTCAATAAAACGACATGTGACTGACAGCCACCATATCTTTTATGTATTTCCATTGGATAGCGTGGGTACCCTACTAATACATAGAAGGCCTTATCCATATTAAGTGCTTTATTCTCTTTTTTTGTTGATTCGTGTAAGATATCGATAAGTGAAGCATTGGTAACATATATCATAAAGGCCTTGTGTCCATATTGCTCCAATTGTTGTTAGTATTTTTTCTTCTTTCTCGTGAATTGAAATATTTATATCATCTATCATCGCCACTGCTTTATTTTATTGTTTTGGCTTCATTGACCATTTCATTAATATATTTCTTATGTTGTTCCACACGTATTCGTTGACGACTTCTCTTATGGCTATGATCAAAAGATTTATTTGATCTTGAAGATTCCATATGGGAACAATGATTGGAGTATAAATCAAAGGGTGATCAAAGTGGTTCTAAACATATTACAAATAGTTGTGTAAACTTGTGCTAATAAATACAGTTGTTGCCTTAACTTTACATCGTTTAAAGCGGTTCTAAACATATTACAAATAGTAATTACATACTATAGTTTTGAAATAAATTCTTGAATTTCTAGCACATTCTTCTTCAAATGTTCCATCATTTCTTCACACCTTTCTTTCTCCTCTATGTAATAGGAACGATTACCTGCAAGTTGTGTACGAAAGTCGAATTCATATCTAGAAAGTATCAGAACAATGTTAAGTGCTTTAATTTCTCTACTTATCTTTGTAATTATTTTATTAAAAGATTGAACTTGAGCATCAACCTAGTGTAATTAATAGCCTCTTTATCCACCCTTTGTAATTTTTTCACCCTATCGCGGATACAATACTATTGTTTAAGATCACTAATGTTAGCATAAACACTTACACTTACATAGATGAAACTTGTACTAATAAATATAGTTGTCGCAATTCAAAGCTGCAAATCAAATGTCAACAACACCATATTAATACATCCAACAACCATGTATTTAGGGATTAGCGTTTATTTTTTAATTTAACTAATTAAGTATTTTATATATGTCTTTTTATTTTTTAAACTTTAACTAATTAAATATTTTATTTTTAGATCAAGCTAGTTTGAATTCAATGTCAACCATCTAATATCAATCTAAATACGTGTCATCAATGTTTAATGACAACCATCTAGTTTTTATTAATGTACCCAACCATCGAATTAAGTGAAGTCTTTTTAAATTCAACGCCTAAATAAAAGGCGGTTAAAATAACAACCGTCATTTTAAGTCATAGGTAAGGTGGTTGGTCGTGAGAACTGCCGTAATAAATTGTGACATTTTCTTATCTATATACATACACAAATTTTAATTACTAGCTTGTATCTAAATGAAAGTAACAATATTATGGAGCAGTCTCTTTTCATTTCCCTTTCATTCCAATTTCCAGTCCTCTTTTTGTGATCTTCCTTTGCACAATAAAAGTAATAATATATATTCCTTCCCAACAACGATTTCCCTTTTTAAATCTTCCTTCATCCATAGACGAATCCCGTCTCAGAGATGGAATGATTATTGCCTTAATAGGGCAATCGAGCAATCGAGTAAGTTTGGCTACAAATGAACATAGAGCCCTTTGTTTGGATGCGAAGAGCTATTTGTTTGGGATGCAACCGTGATTACTCTGTTTAAATATTTTGGATATCTGAGAACAAGTCCCCTCTTGATGAAAGAGTAGTGTTCGGCCAAAGATCCCGACCCACTATTATCGGGATGTTAAAAAGGAAAAGTGTTTCTTTGTAAACACATTATTTTTTCAACTTTTGACGTTGAAAAAAAGTTGTGTTCACAAACACCATTACTTTTTCATCTCTTGAAATTGTTTTGAAAAGAGTGCCCTGATAAAATCACAGGCTTTTGGGTTTTGAACCTCAAAAATGTGTTTGAGATGTTGCTAGCTGCCATTGACATGCAACTATTTTAAAGCAATGCATAACTTCAGCTTCTCCCTTTATAGCAGTCTTACTATCGAAACTCAAGTACTCCATACAGAAGTTGTTCTCTTCATTCATTTTATCTTCTTCATGGACTAAATCCATACAAACTAAGTGACAATTTGAGAACTATTGAAACTCAAGTAATCCATACAAAGTTCTTGGCTTCGGTCTATTATATAGGTCTGAGAACAATTTAATAGTTTGATTTATGTTATAAGATTATTATGTAATAAGTGCTTGTTATGTTAAATTGTTATATATGGTTACCATGTTGTTTACAAGATATTTTATTAATGCAATCTGTTGTCATTATAAAATTATATATTAATGTAGATATTACTTTGTATGAATTTCCATTTTATTTTCAGATAGGATTGATATTTATCTATTTATAATTATAACAATACAGTATGTAACCAAAAATAATAAGAAGTATTATTAAAAATTGTAAATTATAGTTGATAATATAAAACATTTAATTTAGTAATAAAAATTAATAATGTAGATGAATAGAACAAATTAAAAGACATTCATATTAAAAATTGTAAATTAAAAGTACATAATGTAAATCGACCGTTCTCCAAAACTAAATTTCAGCCACTTAATAACCAAATATTACATCATTTCTTATACAAACTCAAAAAATCTCTCTTTATATTCATATATTTCTCGAGTTCTAGTAGCTTCTAAAGATCTTCATACTTCTTTTCTTTATTTAGTTTTTTTGTCCATTTGTTAGCTTGATTTTACATTGCTTCACTGCTAGAAAAATTGAAATAGAATCCCCTTAATATAATTCGGTTATATATAAAATCGGATTTTATATTCATTAATTTAAATAAAACCCAGTTTTGATATGCCAATTTTTCTTATCCAACATAATGGAATTCGGTAATACTTTATCAAACCGTGTGCTATTTGAGAAACCTAATAAACTCCGATTCCCTACTTATAATCGTGTTCTATTGTCAAAAATGTAATCCGGTTGCAACATTTAAAACCGTATGCTAAGTGATTTTCAAATAAAACTCGTTTTTTTAACAAATAACTGGATCCTGACTGTTTTCAAAACTTATTAACGTTATCTCCAATGTCACCCCATATCAGATCTAAACAACTACAAAACCCCTTACCCTTTCCTCCATTAAAACAACCTACAAGTTCTTCTAAGGTTTTCCTCCATTTAAGCCACCAACAAAGATTTTTCAAGACTTTTCACTTTCAACACTTCATTTAAGGTATATTCTTAACTTTATCACATTTTTGATTAAATATATATACATTTAAGTTAAATGATATGATATGTTATGTATATTACATACTATATATTAGCTTACATGACATAATATATACATATAATGTTGAACATATTTACTATATGAAATTATATTATATAAGTTTTAGATATATTTATACATATCTCTTTTTTTGCATTTACTAAAAGATATCATCATAATATCATAATATATATATATATTGTTATGATTATATATTCATGAAATATCACGTGCCTAGGTTTATACCCGTTCGAAATTAATCTAATAGAGATTAATTTCGGATTGTCCCCGTTTGGGACTACTTTTTAAATATTTACTCTCATTTAGGATGTGGATGCATATTAACAATTGGATACTTAAGTAAAAACTTGGTAGACATTCTTTTCACTCTCACAAGTTTGTGTTTTTTACGCATCTTGGGGAGTTGAGGAGAAATGCTGCCAATTTTTTTCTTAAATATTCAATTGTTAATACGTGTCAACATATGAGACTAAGTATTTAAAAAGTGGGTTAGATTGCCACCTATGACCAAGTTCGTTCTTTTCATATAATGCATACATTCATTTTGTAAACTTTGTTGTTTTATAATTTTCAGATGGATCGCGCTACTTGGATGTACAACATACCTCGGGCAACCATGTCATATATGAACCACCTGAATGATTTTATTAAAGTTGCCGATGAGCATCGTTTGAAAATAAATGAGAGATACAGTTGGTGTCCTTGTATAGATTGTAGGAATTTCAAAAAATTTCGCAATTTGGATGTAATTAAAGAACATCTTACTCTTCGTGGTTTTGTGAAAAGTTATATTTGTTGGTCGATGCATGGTGAATTATTAGTGGATCATAACACGGGGGTTTCTAACAATAACGATAATGAGAATGATGATACATTTAATGATGGTGGTGATAATTTTGATGATATGTTTCATGATATAGAAGATAATGTTTCAGACAAAAACTTTGACAAGTTCCAACAATTATATGTCGACTCAGAAAAACCTTTGTATATTGGGTGTACAAAATTTACCAAACTTTCTGCCGTGTTAAAACTGATGAACCTAAAATCAAAAAATGGATGGAGTGATAACAGTTTTACATGTTTATTAGCGCTTGTACATGACATGTTACCTGAGGATAATGAGTTACCGGTTACATTATATCGTGCGAAAAAGCTGATGTGCCCAATGGGATTGGAAATAAAAAGAATACCTGCATGTCCAAATGATTGTATGTTGTATAGAAAAGAGTTTGAAAATCTAAATGAATGTATTACATGTGGGACATCAAGATATAGCAAAAAAAAAGACATCGAGGATGACGATAATGCGACAAAGAATCCACCCACAGCTAAGGTTTTATGGTATTTGCCTATCATACCAAGATTGAAACGGCTATTTGCAAAACCCAAAGATGCAAAATTGTTGCGTTGGCATGCCGAAGAACGTAAAAGAGATGGTAAAATAAGACATGTAGCCGACTCCCCTCAATGGAGAAACATTGATTCTAATTTTGATGACTTTGGATCTGAGATTAGAAATATAAGGATGGGACTTAGTTCTGATGGAATTAATCCTTTTGGGAATATGAGTAGTCGCCATAGCACTTGGCCGGTTCTTTTATGCATTTTTAATCTTCCTCCTTGGTTGTGCATGAAAAGGAAATACATAATGATGTCATTGTTAATTCAAGGTCCGAAACAACCTGGAAATGACATTGATGTGTATTTAGCTCCGCTAATTGATGACCTGAAAATTTTATGGAGTGAAGGGGTTGAAGTGTATGATTCGTATAAAAAGGAGAACTTTAGATTACGAGCAATGATTTTTTGTACAATAAGTGATTTTCCAGCGTATGGAAATTTGTCTGGATACGGAACGAAAGGGCGAAAAGCGTGTCCTGTTTGTGAAGATGAAACATGTTCATTGTACTTAAAAAATTGTAAGAAAATGATTTTTATGGGTCATAGAAGGTCTCTTCCAAGAAATCATCCGTATCGTAAACAAAAAAAGGTGTTTGATGGTAAAACTGAGCATTCAATGGTAAGACAACAATTAGATGGAGAAACTGCATTTTCCAAAGTGGAAAACATTGATATTGTTTTCGGAAAAAAATCAACACCTCCTCCAAAATGTATATGGAAGAAAAAGTCTATCTTTTGGGACTTGCCATATTGGAAGTATTTGCCGGTTCGACATTGTCTAGATGTTATGCATATAGAAAAAAATGTTTGTGATAGCCTGATCGGTTTACTATTGAATATTTCGGGAAAATCAAAAGATGGGATCAATGTTAGAAAGGATATGGTGGCTATGAACATTCGACCAGAACTTGCTCCAAAGGAGATTCCTGGGAAGCGCACCTTTCTACCACCAGCTTGCTACACCATGTCGAAGGTTGAAAAAAGCAAATTTTGTGGATGTTTAAATGGTGTCAAGGTTCCTTCCGGTTATTCGTCCAACATTAAGAAGTTGGTGTCAATGAAAGATTTAAAACTGTTTGGCATGAAATCTCATGACTGTCATGTTTTAATGACACAGATGATCCCCATCGCAATTCGTGGAATTCTTCCGGACCGCATCCGACACACAATCACAAAGTTGTGTTTGTTTTTTAACTTGATTCATTCAAAAGTGATTGACCCAGAGGTGTTAGACGGATGGCAAAGTGATATTATTGTCACTTTATGTCAGCTCGAGATGTACTTTCCACCTTCATTCTTTGATGTTATGGTGCACCTGATATCTCATATTGTAGGTGAAATAAAGGCATGTGGGCCTGTATTTTTAAGGTATATGTATCCATTTGAAAGATATATGGGTATCTTAAAAGGGTATGTGAGAAATCGAAAGCGACCAGAAGGTAGTATTATTGAAGGATATGTTTCTGAAGAGGTTATTGAATTTTGTACAGACTACATGGCTGATGTAAAAAGTATTGGTGTTCCAGTATCTCGACATGAGGGAAGACTTCAAGGGGTTGGGACAATGGTCAATCTTTCAACAAACGGTTATATAGGTGAACCATTTATTCTAGCTAAACAAGCAAACCAGGTTTTCTTTATAGAAGATCCAAAAGATTCAAATTGGCATATTGTTTTGCATGGTAAACGACGTATAATTGGAGTTGAGAATGTTGTTGATGAAGAAGAATACGATCAGTTTGACGAGCTACCTCCATTTTCCGTCGGTATTCCTCCTTTAGATATGAACATTGATGATACTACTTACATGAGAACTGACCACAAAGAAGGACTATGGATTAAATAACTACGCACTACATGAAGGTATTCAATAATACCTTTTGATTATGTATTTTGTGTTTAAGACAAATTTCATTATTTATCAGATTCGATATTAATACAACTTTTTTTTTTTTGCAGGAGCACACAATGTACGATGAGTTTTATATTTAAAGTCACGTATCATAACTTTAAATTTTGAATGAAACTCATGTATCTATTATTATATTTATAGATAGTTTAATTGATTAGTTAATGTTTCTTTACTTAGTACTTTAAATGACTAGTTAATGTTTGTTTACTGAAAAATATATATCAGTTTACTGAAAGATATATAACAGAAACTTCTAGTGTAAATGATGTAAAAATAAATAGCCATTAAAGATTCGAACTCATGACCACACGTATACTAGTGATAGCTGTTACCATCTAGACTACCAAACTATTTATGAAACTTGCCCTTAGTATTTAACTTATAATGTCTTCTAAAATAATGAAACCAATCTTTTATATGAACAGAACACGGTTTTTAATTACAAAACTGGATTCTATTGTTTTTTTTTTAAAAGAGTATTGCTACTGAACATGGCAATTTTTATATGAAAAGAACACGGTCTTTAATTCCAAAACCGGATTCTGTTATTTTTTAATAAAGGAAGACGGTTTTAAATTCCAAAACCGAGTTCTATTAATTCCAAAAAATAAATCGCGCCAGATATTTCACCAAAAATTCAATACTCCCTCCATTGAAAAGCCTAATATGATATTTTATTTTCATAGAAACACATTCTAGACTCTTCGATGACTTTATTTTGATAAAACCTTTTTCCTTTTTTTGTTTGAAGCTATCTGTTTGGAGGTGCTGTTTGGAGGTGAAGGTTCTCTTTTACCATGTCTTCTTCATCTATTGAATCTACTGATGATACGGTTAGTTAATTTCTCTCATTTACTGTTGTAACTAACTTTTGCATTGAATATTTCTTGACTTTTAGTGTATAAATTGGTTGAAAAGGTGAACTTTGTCGTCATTTGAAGATAGATTTGTATATTGCTTGAGAAAGTAAATGTTTGTGGCTGAGATTCTTTGAAAATTTTGATGTTATATTTTATATTTTTGTTTGTAAGATTGTGGGGACCAGATTTAGTTGTTGTGGGTTGTATTCAATACAAGATTGAAGATTCCACCCATTAAAATACTCACAATCACTTTACTGTAACTTACTTGTTTGTCTCTTATTTGTTAGTTTATTTGATGTTATAAGTAAATGTCACATGGCTGTGTTTCAAGACAATTAACTCATGACCGACTGTTCTTTCAATAACTTATTTGTTAGTTTCTAGCGTTATTTCGTTTTTGTTGATAACCGACTGTTCTTTTACTGCCATAACTCATGACCACAAACATATTTAATTTAGAGACATTGCTCTTCTTTTACTTATTATAATTCATCAACTATATTATTTATCATTGACCAAGAATTTATTTATCTATACTATGTTTAGAATCCTTTTGTATTTGTTTATTGTTCTTGTAAGTCTCCTAATTAATGAACTTCCTCCATAATGGACATATATTTGTAGGGCTTTTGAGTATGTGAATATTATTATGAATAAGTGTACATTTGTAGGATTCTAATGAAGAAGAGGTGCAACAAGGACAAAGGAAAACACGAAGCGTTACCTTACTTAAAAATTTATTTAAAGACGGTGTGCCATTGGAAGTTGATTTCAATAAGTTTGGATTGAATGTTGGAGACAATCAAGCTACATTTAGTTCATATTTAGGACTTGTAACAAGAGCAAGGATCTCTATACTTTATCCCGCTTGGAATAAGATAGATAAAGATGAGAAAGAGAATTTATGGGCGGATATAAAGGTACGTTCATAAGTATAAAAGCATATAATTTTTTATATTGAAAACATATGCATATTTTAACCACTACGTGACATGTGTATTTTGTAGAAATGGTGGAGTATTAAAGATGATTCAAACAAAAAAGAAATTCTTAAACAAGCGAGTGGTTTATGGAAAAATTTTAAGAAAGTATTGGTTGATAAATATGTGAGAAGAGGACGATCTCCGTGTAGAAGGTACCCATATCTTAAAGATAAAAATACATGGGAACAATTCGTTGCAATGAAAACTACCTCGACATTTCAGGTTTTAAATCTTTTATTATCCGGTTCTTTTTTTAATTTCTTTAATTTAACTTGCAATGTTTGTTATATATCTTTTTCACTTATTTGAAGGCGTTGAGTGAAAAAGCAAGGAAAAGTGCCATGTTGAACACAAATCCTGCAAGGATTGGTCCAAAAGGGTACCGTGGATGGGCACCGATTTGGAAGGCAGAGACGGACTTAGAAGTTATCCCTACACCTGAAGTACATGCATGTATGAATGAGCGTACTAAAAATTTTATATTGGCTAGGAGAAGAAGAAACAATTTTGGAGAGTGGTACATACCTGAAGATTTTAAGCAGAAGTATTTTGATTTGGTAAGAAAACGTTTCAAGTTTCTTAAATATATAAGCAACACTCATTATATATTATATCAATTTCTAAGAGTTGCATTGTTTTACATAAATAGCTTAAAGAAGATGGCGAAACTCAAGGTGAAGATGTGATACCCAAGGTTATAGGAAAAGAACATGGTAGTCGTACAAGGGGTGTCGGTAGCACTGTTGGAAAGACAAGAGGTATTAAAGGGTATGTAAAAGCCAAGAAGAAAAAAAACAGGGTTGATCCGGAAGAGATTGAGAAGTTAAAGAACCAAATTGCTGAACTAAAGGAGATAGTTGAGTCTAGAGAAAGTCCCGGTTTAAGGAAGAGTAGTTGTAGCTCAGCGGCACCGATCAATCATTTTGATGAGCTAATGGTATCGTTTTCTTTTATTTAATTTACTATAAAATGTATAAAAACTTATTAATGTTATTTTTGTAGGAACCGACACCGTGCTACTTGATGGTAGCATATGGTGAGCCGACGATGAAATGTGCTAAGGCAATTGCATATCCGATTGGGAATGGGATGTTGCATATGGGTGCTCTAGAACCCGAGTGTGTGAAGGTGCAAATAGATCAGGTCTTTAAAAACTTTAAGGACTTGCCTCTTTATAAGCAGACTGAAGAACAGTCTACCTTATCAGATGCCGAACACAGCTTTACACAATGGCCACGGTTCTATACTATTCTGATTGATCAGGTACATTTAACTTATAAGTTTCGTCACTATAACATAATAGTGGTTAATATATGTATATATGCATTTTGTTCATAGGTGCGTGACCCTCCTTCGATATATGTGTCTGATCCCGCTTCAGTATACGTGCCTGAACCCCCTAATGCAATTGATGATGACCCCTATTCAGTATACATGCCTGACCCCACTCGGATACTCGAGCATACACCCTTTTTAGTATTTGAGTCTACACCCGAATTGGTATCCGAGTTTACTCCTAAACAGGTGTCTCACCATATATCTGCTCCGGTGATTGCTTATACCTTTTAGCTATTATGTTCACCAAAATATATTGTTTTATAAAATCTAACTTGTTTTGAATGTAGGTTAAACCAACAAACTCAGGGGGTGGCAAGAAAAGAAAGTCATCCGCATTTGATCTTACACCATTTTCGTTGTCTGTACCCATGCAGGTAGTCTCTAAAACATTGTTAATCATATTTAAACAGTTTTATAAAATCTAACTTGTTTTGAACGTGGGATCAACTAACAACCTCAAAGGGTGGTAAGAAAAAGAAACCTATGAAAGAGAGTGTAAAGTCAATGAAAAAAGATCTGTTACAAGACATTATTCTAACTAAGCCAAAAAATGTACAAAAAGTTTATATGCATTTGTCGGCTTTGGAGAAATGTGATCCATTTCTTGTGACTGTGGAGGCTAATATCTTCGAACCCAATGAGCTTATGTTAAATTTTGAGTTCGATGATCTCGAAAAGTTTTTCACAAATGGATGGGTCGATGTTGTCATCATTAGATGGTATTTGAGGTAAATTAATCATCTACATTTTTTCTTTCTTTCTTTCTTTCTTTTATATGATTTTAAGATATCTTATCAATTGGCATGTTACTAGAATGTTACATGTGACTCATCAAACAAACAGAGGGAACAAATGTGCATTCATCAATCCAAATGTGACATGTCAGAGAAATATTGATCCAGATGGCGATGATAATGTCATAGAATACATTGTCCAAGCAATGCAATTGCATTCAAACAAGTCAATTTTTATCGCACCATATTGGCAAAGGTATTATTATCTACAATACTTATTGTTTGTGGTGTTTGTAGACTTTGTTACTAACACATTTTTAACATTACCAGTTACCATTGGATACTATTTATTATTACCCCTCACACACGATCAGTGCTCATTCTCGATTCAATGCATTATGGAAAGACCGCCAATAGTTACCGTCTAAAATCTATAATCGAGAGGTATAAATTTTCCACATTTAGTAATGAATTGGAAAACATTTATAAATTTAACACTTTTTTTGTTGTTCATTTTTAGGGCCATTGGGATTATCCATAAAGATGTCAATCCCCGTCCAGTTTCATTCAGTTTTGTTGATAAGGTACGAGTAATTTATATTAAAGATATTAGAATTATGTTCATTTATTGACTGCAACTAAATAATATAACACAAACAACCGTGAACAACACTCTATTTGTAATTCTACTTTGCATACATAATTGTTAGTATTAAAACAGTATTGAAAAGGGATTGCTTAATAAATCTAGCTGATGTAGTGTTGGTAGGTCAGTGGAGTATCGAGTTTACGTGACTTGAGTGATCTTTTTCTTGTTGCGTATAGTTTTCCTAGGTTAGTGCATAAAGGAGTCTTGGTAGGTTTATGTGGTTTTTGAGCAACTTGTATTAGAATATGGCTCCTTAGTTACTAGGAGTAGTGTTTTTGGTCTGAATCTGGTCTAGTTTGAGCTGGCTTTTTATATATGTATAATTTATTCTTTGCTAGTTGTAATGCTTGTATTGTTATGTGGGTTTTCCCTTTTATATATGTATAGTATATTTTTTCTTATTAATTGTTCAAATCAATGTTGTGTGACTTGGTATTATTTTGATCATGTTAGTGCAATCAACAAGAAGCCGGTTGGGAATGTGGTTACTATGTAATGAAGTGGATATTCGACTTTGTGATGATCCATCAGAAAAAATTCCCGTCAAATGCAATGGTTATTTGGAGAAGTCGTGACCCTCTTCCGACTAGTGAGATAGACAATATTGTAAAAATTTGGACTAAATGGTTTATGGATCAACATTTGAGTAACATTTAGGTATGTTTAGTTACATGTGTTTTGAAGAACTTGTTTAGAAAATGTTGACTGCAACTTACTAGATGAAGTTGTGTTTTTGATTGTATTTTGAACACGTGTAGTTGAATTTGTTTCTAACCTTATATTAGTTGGTTATGAAACTGCTCTAGTTTTCTGTTTTGGATTTTATAAAGTTCTGGACTTACATATTGTTATAGATCTGCTAGTGCGTACAGGTTGTATATATCTGCTAGTGCGTACAGGTTGTATATATCTACTAGTAATAAAACTGCTTTCATTATTTTGTATATTAGAACACGGTTTTCTTTGAATAGAAAAGTGTTTTTGATGTGTAAATAGATCACTGTTCAGTTTTACAACCGTGTTCTATTCTTAGAATAGAATACGGTTTGAAAACCGTTCAAAAACTGAATTCTATTCCACATTTACCCGGATTTGTTTTCACTTTTTGTAGTAGTGCTTCATCCTTTTGGCCCGAAGGATAGAAAAGTTCCATCATTGGAAAAGGAGGGCGTGGAGGTAAATCATTATTCGAATTTGAGAAAATGATGTCATTCTTGTTTTTAAATATTCGAGAAATTTTTGTAAAAAAAAAAAGTGAATGTTTGATGAGTTTAGGAATCAAGACTTCGGACTATATAGTGCACAACTTAATTAAAGGCACAACAATTAAGTAAATATTAAAAGCATTTAAATCAACCCTTCAAAATGCCTAACAACCAAAGTGATTAAGTATTATAAACGTTTTGTGTTTAGATAGGAATAGTTGGTTCTTCGAAAATCCTCATTTACGACGGGACACCTTCAAACCGCTTTATTTCGAAATAAGATGGATGAAAGAAACCGCCACGCTATGATATACATGAGACAGTTTTCCTAACGTCACTTTATTTAGTATTAAAATATTGTGTACAGTCGATTAAAAATCCACCTTTTTATCCTTGTAGCGATTTTCCTTTTTGAAGTGCTTTTTTGTGACGCTTTAAAAATCTTTTTGTGTAATAGTGAACAATTAAGGTTATAGTTTAGTTTATGTAACTTATATAGTATGATAAAGAAAATGCTGCATGATCCTAAAGACATATGCCTATAGATAGGTTCAAGAACATCATTAGTGAAAATGTTAAAATTTATTTGTGAAGATCAAAAGAGATAATTAGTCCGAAAAGTGTTTAAATAAATGTGTAGAGTTTAAATTTAACCATATTTAATACACTCTTTGATAAATGAAATACAAATTGGTGTAACACCCACGCTTAGGTCTAAATATCTGTGTTATTATTTTTTTATGAGTCTTCATTTAAATAATGCAACCATTATTTTACTACAGTATTTTTTTTTCTTTTTTCTTTTTTTACTTTTCATCCAATAAAAGTTATTAAAATCAATTATTTTTTCTTTATTCTAATATTAATCTTGGTATAATTTGAACTTTCAAAACTTTATATTTTCATTTAAATAAATTAATATTGTACACATTTATATAAATGGTTATCGTGATAAACGTATCGAATGAAATTTTAATACGACTTACTATTTATGCATGTATACATTTAGCAATATATGGCCGCGACACCCCCTTGTTCTTTTTCAAATGTCAATTGAACAAGATGTTTAAATGGTGTTTGGATTAGTTTTTTGGATGACTTTTTCCTTATCGTATTATTTAAATGCAATAGATTCTTTTGAGTTCTCAAACACATGTTAACCTTTTAACTTACTTAACATGAAAAGCCTAAATTTGTGAAGCCGATAAGTTAGGGCTTTTTAATTTGAGCCTTTTAAACCTAAAAGCTTATAAGCTAAATAGCTTAAGCTAAGCCAAACAGCCCGCTGTTCAGTTCAATCTTTGCATACTGCAAATGTACAACCATTTTATTATATAACCAAAAACAATATAATCATAGTATTCAATTATCAAATGCAACCTTAAGTAATTTCATGGCTACATTGACTGCATAACATTCCCACGATTTATCTTGATGATCGAATGCGACTCCATCACTGTATCCTGCATTACATCAAATTTTGTTCTAGTATATATACACACAACATAAATATATATGTTTAAAATTTGTCCCAAAGATCATTTCAATTCATATGCTTCGCATAAGTTTCAATCGGGATCAACGAATCTGTTTTGCAGTTTTAAAAAAGTCTTGCATTGATATAAATCAGACAATCAATAATCTTCAGTGTGGCTAATTAGAGATAGAAATCAAGAGATTAGTACGTTTCGCAGTTGAAGTTAGTATCAATCTTTGGGAACTTTGGGTCGACATTACATTTCTGAAAAATCACTTGTATTTTTGATGATTTCCAATTATCCATATGCATATACTGTGCCTGTATACAGCTGCAGAGATCCAAACGATCTTCCCTCGTTTTCCAAAAATTTTTATAATTCTCGATTCCCATACAACATGATTTCGATACAAGGAATCCATCTTTCTCTTGCGCGTAGCATAATACCAATTTCTGATTTAGTTCATAACATGGAAACTCGTCTGCAAGCATCCTCGATGAACTTAATAGCAAAAAAATCGTTACAAAGGTTGTTATGCGACTGTAATCCATCCTAATTTGCTTATAAATTAAGATGTACAGGATATAGTTTTGATTGATTCGTTGTGCATAACTCTAGAGTTTATTTATAACCAACAGATTGCTACTATATATTATGTTAGAAGAAAAGTAGAAACAAAATGACAGCCAAACATTTAGTTGTTAATTTCTTTTTATTTGAAATTTATTGGTTTCTGGCCACTAATCATCTAAATTGAAGATGGTTTGTTTAGATTTGTGGTTAGTGATACCTAACTTTGCAGTGTGATGTATCTGAAGACCAACTAGCTTGATATTTTACGTTTTTCATTAAACCAACTCATTTATCAAAACAAATTTTAACTTAAATGCATCTTGGTATTCATGAAACCAATTTAGAATTTACTTGCGGTATTTTTGTTATTTTACAACTTTTTTTTATATTGGTATGAACAGAAACAAGTAATGTACGTGCTGATTTTTTGTGATATAACGTTGTTTTTATAAATAAACGCTCTAAATGAAAATTAGTTCTTAAGTACATTTTTATTTTTTAAGGCCACCAGCAGGGTGATGATTCGTCGTGGTCAGTTATAAGTGTCACGTGAGCATGATTAAAAATATCACACGACCAACAACAATGAGATTTTACAATTAGAATTCAATATTTTATTTTATAAAGAAAAAAGAAAAGAAGTAAGGGAAAAGGGGGAGAAACATTTGAATAATAAAGTGGGCTCAATTTCTTTTGGTTTGGTACTCTTCTTGACGACGATAAGTGAGCACAAATTACACTCCTTTTATACTAGTACTATATTGGTCAAATTACATAAAATAGAAATCAACTATGGACTAATTTTAGATTTTAGAAATCAAGTAATAAAATTATTAATAATAAAAGTCACCAATCAATTCCATCATAATTCTATAAACATGTTTCCTCAAAATTCAAGTAAAAGATGATATATCATGAAAAATATTATTATAATTATGATAAAATTAATAATTGATTTCTACTATTGATTCTTTTAATATTGGTTTCAAGAAAATAATATTAGTCAATAATCCATTAATATCTTAAATAATTTGTCCTATTATATTAACTCATTAAAGTTCGTAGTAAAATGTAAATGAAAAATACTTATGTTATTCCTTAGCCAAGGACCAGTTTATATAATACAAACTACATCAAATAAATATTCAACGATACGACATATCCTGGGAAAATATACTCTTGCTTAATTGTCAGTTTAGGGTATGTTTGGTGAAGTAGTTGTAGGCTGTAGCTGTAAGCTGTATGTTGTAGTTGTAGGCTATAGGTTGTAGTTGTAGGCTATAGGTTGTAGTTGTAGCTTTACGTTTGGAGCTTTTCGCGAAAAGCTACTTCTAGTAGCTTTGAAAATTCGAGCTTTTCGTTGGATTCTAAAGCTACAGCTTGTACATGACAAACAGAGCTTTTATTTTCATAGGAGTTTTTTGTT
Source organism: Logfia minima (assembly GCA_963921325.1). Taxonomy (NCBI): domain Eukaryota; kingdom Viridiplantae; phylum Streptophyta; class Magnoliopsida; order Asterales; family Asteraceae; genus Logfia; species Logfia minima. The sequence continues at coordinate 17,357,790 of OY992770.1, forward strand.
CAAAACTTAAAAGCTAAAGCTCCGAAAAGCTCCATATCAAACATATCCTTAGTTTGATAATTTGAATTGATGAGCATCGTGCGTGTCACATACACCAAAGTGTTGATCCATATTTTGAATATTAGGTTCCATGATTTGCCATCTAAATAGTTTGGCCAATATTATGGTAAGAATCTGAGTGTAATTTGCTTTGGATGGACAAGAGTTCGAAGTTGGGTATATATAGAGCTTACTAACCTAATAGTTGGTTTAGAGTCCATTATTGCTTATTTTTCAAGATATTATATTTCATTATAAATAGAGAAGAGATATAATCTAATATATCTAATTACAAGTTTAACCCCAAACCCTCGAAATATCACAAATTAAAAAAAAAAAAAAAAAAAGAAAGAAAAAAAAAAGAAAAAGGAAAGGTCGGTGAAGAAAAATTTACTGCCGCCTCTCAAATTCTCAATCCCACTTTCTCATTAATTAATATTGGTGAATAATAAATCATTGGATCTTGTACTCATTCTTTCTGACTACGATTCCCTAATTCACTTTTTCCTTTTGATTTGGTGTTAAAAAAGGGGGAAAAAACTTATAACTTCGATGAATCAATCAAAATCAATTTGGGAGGACAACAGTACTCTCAAATGTTCAAATGCAATAAAACTGGTCACACAAAGAATGATTATTTCGAGATAATAGAATAGCCATATTGGTGAGATTATAATTGTGATTATCGGAAGAAAATATCAAAAAAGTCACCACAACAACATCGGTTAAAAGTACACTTGATGATACTATTGACGTTACATGTATTGTCGAGTAAAATAATAGTAAGGCTTTTAAATATTTATGTATAGTTAAGAATAGAAAATAGATAATTGACTCAGAAATTATCGATTATATGACTTTTGACACAAAAAATGTTACTTCACTTATATTTACATTCTAAAAACTTGTATCTACAACTAATGGTAACTCAACTTCTATAATCAGTATGGGTAATTTACTCCTTACTAATACTTTAAATTTAGACTCAGTTTTTGTTGTTCCATCTTTAGACTATAACCTTTTCTTAATATTTTAAATTACAGCTACCTTATATCACATTGTTATTTTTTGCCTGATCATTATGTTTTTAAAAACATCATATTACTTAGACTTAAAGTCAAAGTACTCAAATAAATTACAAAAATCATTGGTTGCAGATGAACCTCAAGGAAATAGAAAGGAATTTAAAATTTGGTTTTATCATCGTAGATTAGGTCATACATCATTTGGTTACCTAAAAAGGTTGTTTCCTACTTTATTTAAATAGTGTGATGTTTCTAGTCTTCATTGTGAAGTTTGTGAACTTGCCAAAAGCCATCGTGCGTCTTTTTCATTAACGTTGAATAAAAGTATACTTCCGTCTTATGACTATACACTCTGATGTTTGGGTTCCGTCGAAGACTCCAAATATAAGTGGATGTTCATGGTTTGTTACATTCATGGATGATCATAGTATAATGACGTGGTTATGCCTTATGAAATCAAAAGATGAGGTGAATGTATTATTTCAAAAGTTTCATAGAATGGTCGAAACTCAATATGGAACAAATATTTGTGTCCTTCAAATTGATAATGGTAAAGAGTATGTCAATAATAATTTTTGAAAAAACTTAGAGGATCATGGGGTTGTGCATCAAACCACCTTCTCTAATACTCCTCAACAAAATGGAGTGACGAAGAGAAAAGATCAACACTTGTTGGAGGTTGTACGTTCGTTATTGATAAAAGCTCATATGCCAATGTCATACTGGGATAAGGCGGTTGCAACGGCTACATAATTAATTAATCGTATTCCATCAAGTTTAATTAAGTTCCAGACTCCACTTCAAGCATTAAAAAGTAAATATGATGCCCCTACAGTTCCATATGTGCCTCCCCGAGTGTTTGGGTGTGTTGCTTTCGTACACATCCCTCAACATCAACTAAGCAAATTAGCTCCAAGAGCCATAAAATGTGTGTTTGTTTTTATATACGTCATGACTTTCTTTGTGCAATCAAACAACAAAGCAATAGTCAAATAAGAGGATTTTTCAATCTTTTCTCTTTTCATTCCTTCCTCCCTTTTTGTGACCTTTTTTTTTTGTTTTATTCACAGCATGGCTTGCTTTGCCTTTAGGATGGAGCTGCAATTTGGTAGGAAACTTGTGTTGTCGACGACAATGATCTCCGACTGCGAAGAAAAGAATTTTATTTGATTGATGGCTACTCAATATACGTTCGATGTAGTATAACGGCTAGGGTTTGTTGTAATAGGGTTTATGAGTTTGATAGAAGGAAAACAAGGACTAATTAAACAAAATAATTAAGCATAATCAAATAAAATGGGATCTATGCGGATCATCCACGAGTAGCCGATGACCGAAGGATAATAATTTTTCGACTGTTTATATCTAAAGCTTCGATACTAAGTTAAATAGCAAAAAAGTAATATATTAATTGTAATTTTAATTGTGATATTGTATCTAGAGAATTAGCAACATAATCATAAAGCTAATACATCCTAAATCCACAATCGAATTTGAGCAACCTAATCATCTAATAAAAGCTTCGTGGAAATACCCATATGATATAGATTTGATGGGATCCTTAATTCCCCTTCTTTGTAAAGGGCGCGCTAGATAACAAAAAAGAAAACGTAAAATAAAAATAAAAACTACTATATGACTACATTTTTATGTCAAAAGAGTTATCAATACGTACTCGGGATAAAGTTGGTAAAATAATAAAATGGACAATTATATTTGAAGGAAGGACTACGTTTTGATCAATTATACTTATGCTTATTATCTTTACCTAATGTTATACTGATCCTAAGAAAGTAGCTTAAAAATAAATAAATATTTGGATGTCGGCTTTTAATCCTGTTAAGTATTTCTATACGACACTTGCATTAAACTTAGTGTGACAAAATGAAAACACGCCAAACGCATGAAGGTTTTCATATTAGAAATTTAGAATATAAATTGGCTATGATACAATAGCCGTCGTTCATATAATTAAATAAACGTGCTAAAATCAATTTTTAACGACTTCATCATCAAAATGGATTGTATTCGCATAATGTGGTCCATCACAATCGGTTTATTATTGGTTTCATGTAGGTCTTTGGTCTTTGCGGCCCCAAACTGTGCAATGGTCGCAAGCATGTTGTCACCATGTTTAGGTTACATAGGTGGTCAAGAGCCGTCGACCATTTGTTGCTCGTCAGTTGAGAATATCAAAGACATGGGGAAAACAAAAGATGATCGAGTAGCTATTTGTGACTGTGTGAAACAAACGATAAGATTGATCAATTATGATCCTAAACGAATCCCACTTCTTCCTAGGAAATGTGGCGTTGATTCATCATTTCCTCCCGTGGATAAGGAATTCGACTGCAAAAAGTAATTAATTACTCTCTTTCAATCTCATGTTCTATTCAACGTTCATCGTTGATTATTTTTGTTAAAAGTTTATGAACGTGTGTGTGTGTGTATTCGTGTACACTAACTTATGCTTTGTTTTGTTTGCAGGGTGAAATAGCTAGGAAAATATGGCATAAGCAACATGGATTATAGCATAACATGAACCAATGATACATGTAAATTAAGTAAGGTTGTATTTAAATAAATATTTGTGTATCTCGTAGTCATATTAAATATGTTTATTATATAGTATATGATGTGATGTGATATGATATGATAAAGTGCCACGGTGCTACCTATATAGCTAGTTCGGTGAGGAATAAAATGCAATCTGTGGATATTTGTAATTAAATACTATGTATAGTCCAACTTATGTCTCTTTCGAGTGGTGTTTTTGTAGTCACTTCAAGTCATTTGAAGTCCTCTGTTCAGAGAAGAAAACATGAGCCCAAATCTTAGGTTTAATTAAGTGGTTGATAAAAGCAAAGTAAGATCATTCATGATCAAGTGTGGCTGGTTAACGCTAGAGTACTAAAGTGCTTTAATTTAAACATAGACGCCTACACCAGATACGAATTAATACGTGCGGTACGTGTATCACAAGATACGAATTAATACGTGCGGTACGTGTATCACAAGATGAGTGAATACTTGTTGAATTCACATACTTGGACTGCTGCAATCGTCGCCTTAGACTACTCATAGTCATGACGGAGATCGTGACCCGTCGTGGATGTCACCTCACGACGGATCAAAAGGCGGACAATTGGGACCCACAGTAAATTGTATCATGTGCTTTATTTGTTTTATCATCTTTATTTTAAAAGAAAAAAGGGAATGAAAAAATAGGTTGGCCCATCAATTTCTCGTGGTGTTCCGTGAAATTCTTGACGACGACGGTTCACTACGAATGTACTCCATCCGTCCTCATCTTTGGTGTTGCATGGAATGCGAGTACGAGACCACTTCATGTGGTCTTAGTGGTGGGCTGAGGACTGGAGAACAAACGGAGTAGGTAACGTCCTCGATCATCATCGTCAAGAATTTGAGAGCTCTGAAGAGTTTAGCAAGTGGGCTCCACGCATGTTTTTTTTCTTTCCATTTTCTTTTGGAAACTTAATAGTTTCTTAATTTAAGAAATAAAAAGCGAAAAGGAAAAACAACAAGAAGAAGAAGCCGGGAATAGAAGGGAGGAGTTGCATGTCTCCAAGAAAGATGAAGAGGGAAAGAAAACAACCTTAAAATATTTATTGGGTTTTTGTATATAATTTGGTATGTTAAACTTTATAAAAGTTTATTTAAAAATGTGATTTATAAAACTATTTATGTAATTAAAAATGTTATGTATTATTTTAAATTATTTGTTTATTTAATTAGAAGGAATTTTTTTTCAAAAAAAATAAAAAATTAAATAAAATAGTGAGTTCAGATTGTAGTCGTGACAGTTAGCATTGTAAGCAGTCGTGACTGACATGACACGCAGTCATTCCACGACTAGCTGTCACGAGCACAAATGATCTTATGTTTTTTGTGAAATACCAAAAGAACGTACATAAAATATAAGCTATGTTGGACAAAAGATATCGAGAAGAGCGGTTACAGCATGTTCGGTTTTTCTTAAAGCTTTCTAATGCAAAAAACATAAACAAAACAAAAAAAAAGGTACTCCTATTATAAGTGAACAAAATAATTTGATGAAGAATTTGAGATTTTCAAGCTCTGGTGTAAAATTCAACCCCTCCTTGTAGTAAGCTTTCGTGTAAATTTTGTTCAGAAAAACTTCTCTTACATTGAAGTGATGACTTTTTTAAAAACATATTTTAATGAAAACTAAGATGGCATGTCTAAGGTTTTAAATAGATTTTCTTCGTTAAGGTTGCTCTTAGTTTGACTTTTATGTTTCTACAGTACTACAACCTATTAAAAATAATTTGGAATGTATACCCGAAACTCAATGGAAACTAAAGTTCGATAGCATCTGATAAATGAGATCCGAGTCTGACAGGATTGAGACCGACTCTTGGGTATGCTTTTACAATGTTGGACAGGCTTGACGAAAATGGGATTGACAACCCGTCCATTGTCATCCCTACTTATTACATGTAATCTATGTAATGGTATGTACTCCATGTCGCCAACTATCTATTCTCATTCAACATTCACCTTGTAGGATTGCTCTTAATCCTTGACTCCTCGTAAAGTCGTAATCTAGGGGATGATGCGTCGATCTTGTCCTTAATGATAATCAAGTGAAAATTACTTCAAACGTCTTTCAAAGTTATGAATTGTAAAAAAGTTCTGATAGGATCAATAAATAGATTGTAAACATTATTGTTATGCTTAATCATATGGTCAGTCTAAGAAAAATAAATAACCAGTTAGGGTTTAATATTTGTAATTTTCACAACACGAATGATGCTTAATAAAAAACACATTTAAATGAAACTCTTTCAACATTCATTTACATTCATACAAAATCATTCATTGATTGTTTGGTATAGAACCAATAATTGGTATCAGAGACTGAGAAAATAAATATTTGAAGTGAGAAAATAAATATTTGAAGTGATCAAAGCAAAAACAAATCAAGCAAATCAAACAAACTTGTCAAGAAATTGTTCTTGAAATTAGCTACCATTAACTTTTAGTGAAATCTCAAATTCATCAAATCGATCAACAATTTGTGAAATTAACGGTTCCAAATCACGAGTAAAGATCTCAGTTTCATCAATCTAGCGTTTAACTACAAAAAAAATATACAGTTCATTTTTAATGAAATTGACGAAATTATAGTAATTGGGATTTCATACTGTTCGTGAACAAGTGATCAACATATTTCATCAATTAGCCATCAATTTATGAAATTGATCCGTTAAAAGCTACATTTGATCGAGTAATAACACGATTGATCAAAGATCACTGTCAAAATTCATCTGAATCTGTCGTTTGTAATCAATTTTTGTCCCAAAAGTGTCGGTGACCAAAGCATATGTCACCAATTATTTGCGATCACATATGTTATCTAAAAGTTGTCTCTAGACTAAAACTTATTAACTGTCGATTACTGATTTATTCTCATCTTGCTAGATCAAATACTTTTATAAAAACACATATATTTCAAAATCATTAATAATAGATAATATATATGGAACTTACAGATATGATGATCATTAAAAGTTACGTACATGTATGATAATTATATAGAAATTCATATGCATATGAAGACCAATTATATAAGTTCCTTATGTGAAACCTTCACTGCTTATATAATTTTATGCATGTAACGTAAAAGGATAAAATTTCACCTAAAACTACCATCACCCATCACCATCCTTTGTCTTTCAACCATCCAGCCGGCAGCCACCACCACCGCAGCGGTGGTGTGGGAGACGGTTGTGTGAACAACACGACGGTCGTGTGGTGTTCGGTGGTGGTTGTGTGGGTGGATGTAGGTTGGCCGGAGCATTTAGGGGAAAGGGGAAATACAGGTTGACGGAACATTATATGAAAGATAGATCCAATGAAATGAAAGAGATGATATCAAAAACAGATATGTCATGCGAGAATGTCCAAAGGTGTGGCAATGTTTATTGGATTATTGGGTAGGACATAATAGAACCCCATAGACCAAGGTGAGCAAGGTTATTGTTTGGGAGTTCCATAATGGGCTTGCAAATTGCATATGTGGCTTGGGCCAGTGCTAGCGACTAGTACAATACTGCAATTTAACAAGACTGGTTCAATCGGCCGGTCTGACCAGTTCGACCGGTCCGAGTCATAAATTGATTTTTAAAACATTGAAAATTAGTAGAGAATGCAGAGAAGCTAATGAGAAGAGGACAAGTATCCTCTTCATTTATGCCCTATTTTTTTCTCCTTTCTCATTTTGTTACTCTCCAGCTTTCATCTGCTCTTTCATTTTCTTATCATTTTTACCTTTTTTTTTTTACGTTTCTTTTTACATTTCTTCACGTTTTTCAGTACATTTTTTAACAAAATAATTTTTTTATTAAATTCCGTTATTGTAATATCCATTGTATATGTATCCAATATAATGTTATGATAAACTAGATTTTGAAATAACAAAGTTAATACTACGAATCATCGTAAAAGCATAAATTATTGCACCATGTTCTATAACCATGATGCACCAAGACTAAAATAATAATGATGTTTATCGTATGGAAAATGATACATATGCCTAATTAGGCATATGTGCCTAAAAATGTGATTGGTTGATAAGAAAATGATTGGATGAGATTATGAGAGAGAATGAATGGAATTCATGTGTCAAAAACTGTATGGATTAGGCTTGTGAGTAGGCTTATGATTTAGGCCTATTTAGCATTACTCTTATCGTATATCTAGTAATTAGAGTATCATATTTGATAATCATAATGCACCATATCTTACAAATATGATGCACTGAATTTTCAAAATTTACAGTACCATAATTTATAACTATGATGCACCCAGATTTATATAAAAACGATGTCTATCGTATATCTACAAATTAGAGTATCATATTTTTATAACCATGATACACCATATCTTATAATATAATGCACGATTATTTTATTTAATAATGATATTTGACTATATATTAAAAAAATCAGTGCATCATATTTAAAAATGCAGTTTATTATATTCAGGGAAATTGGTACATCATAGTTTAAAATGAAAGTAAATCATTGATATTAAGACGAATGAAAATGCAAAAAAAAATACAAAATTAAAAAATAATAATAATAAGAAAGAACAATAAACAAAATAAAAAAGAAATAAAAAAATAAGAGAAAATGAAAAATACATTTGTCTCCTCCATTTATATTATAATAATTTATTTATTATTATACCTAATAACAATAATAGATTTTTCCATTGATTAAACATTTTAGTCTTATATTTCTCAAGAAAAGTTAGTTTTCACATTTTTAATGTCAAAATGACGATATTATGCTTAAACGATAAAATGCTGATTCACTTCACCTATTGTATATAAGGGGTAATTGAAGGGGTGAACATGAAATCAGTAAATTGATATTTGATTAATCATATAATTATTAAAGTAAATTATATAATTATAGTATTATAGTATAATAATTATTTCAAAGTTATATACATATAATATAGTCTTCTTAATTAATTTAATATGTAAGTATTGAGTGATACGTCCATTATGGTTAGCTAGATCATCTGTATAGTTGAAGAAATTAATCATTAATGAACACACTTATGTTTTCTGCTTTCTTTTAAGTGTACACAAAGAAATGGCGTTCTTTTTAGTTTACACTTTTGTTTTCTGCTTTCTGGCCGGAATTTAAGGGGCGTTGGTAACTAAAATTTAAGCTGTGGTGATTTGATTGTTTGAAAAGAAATGGAGTTTTTTTTGGATATGAACAAGCAAGGGAAAATAATATTGAATGAAGGGGAGCAACAATAAAGATGATAAAGTAAAGAAAATTACCCTAATATTCTTGTGTGTACGGCACATGTTTCAAATTAACGAATTGGCTAACGTCCATTAGGGTAAAGGATGTCCAATGTAAGATTTGGTAATTACAGGGATGACAAGTGTCAAAAAAACTTACGAGGAAATACGATTGTCATTTTTAACATACTACAAGGACGAACCGTGTAATTAAGTCAATGATAATGTGGAATTACAAGAAAAAAAAAATTAATAAAAAATAATGTTTTGGGAATTGGTATATATCTCAAAATACAAAACGAACAATCAATCCAATTAATTAAGAATAGAAAGTGAAAGTAAGGTTTTGAAAACCGATTCAACCGGTCTGGTCAGACCGGTCGAATCAAATTTTTCTACTTTTCCGGTCAAAATAGAACGGTTTTGGGCCTTTGTTGACTTGGTCAACGACAAGCGGTCAGAATGGGAACTAGAATTTTAAATTTTATTTAAACTTTGAAAGATTACATCTTTTCACTCGTAACTTGGATGAAGTTACTGTATTTTCTAAAGTTGTGCATTTTTTCGAAATCTATTTGTTGGCAAACTTTCAAATGGGGTTTGTCAGAAAAAAAAAAGTCAAAAAAAGTCAAAAAAATAAAGAAAAGTCAAAGACAGATCCGACCGATCGATCCGATCAAAATCGAAGGTCGGTCTATCCAGCTTAAAAACCGATTTTTAAAACATCGAGTGAAAGTCAAATTTGAATTGATACTAATAATAACGCTAAGTTATAAAAATCAGGGTGGCTTCCATTTACTTTACGGGAAGCTTCCCACTTGCCACTTGCTACTTGCTACTTGCTACTAATATACTTCTCTTCACCACCGGAAGCTTCCTTAATTCTAAAACACATTCTCTTTTCTAATTGCATGTTCATTGCCGTATATAACTACAATGATAATTATTATTATTATCATTATCATTACTGTTATGTGCTCTTATGTACCAGAATATTTGAGCAAAAATAGGCACCTCTCAAGGAATTATTCTAAGAATCCGATCGTTCTCAATTTCTCCTATCCGGTAATATTTATATTCCTTGTTAAGAATCTGATATGAAAATCAGTTGTTTGAATCATTTTTTAACATTTTGGTATTGACTTATTTGTTGCATACCAATGATTGGTTTCTCCTTTCTCTCTTTTTAGCATGCGTATCTTAAAATTTGCCAAAAACTAATAAAAATAAAAGCTGTGAATCTGTATCTATATAGTTCTACAATTATAAATGTAACATCCGTATTTGTCTTTTATTTTATTTTTTGGTGTAACAATAACCAAGAACTTTTAGATTAATTTTCGGTTTTCCTATTTATATATGTCTAATTGCTTTATTTTCATTGACAACCTCCAACCGTAAGTTAATGAGAGATGTTCATGGTCGGGTTTGGTTGGTTTGACCACTTTGAGCTCACAATCTCTGCCAAACCATTAATAGGGGTTGGGCCTTTTTTCAAACCAAGCCGGTCAAATTGTCATGTCAAACCGCACCAAACCAAACCAATGAAACATATTTGGTTCAACCGGTTTTACAGATTGAACCGTTTATCCAACTACCCATTTCTTTTTTATTTCCAATTTCATTTTGTCAAATCACTATAAATTGTTGTGGTTGTTTAGATTGTAAACTCGTCTAATAAAATTAGTGGATGATGCTTGAGAGATCTTAGTGGTGGTGGTTTTGAAACAAGTAAATGACATCTACACTGAATTTAACAAGAAATAAAAAGATGGAATTTTTATTAATGGATACAATGTTATCTTGAAATTATAAGAACTAGTTATTAGTTATATCATCATATGGTCAGTAATCAACTTGTTGGATTTGACAGGTGCATGGGTGATCACCTCTTTATGACAATGACTGAAAGAGGACTTGGCATATAGTTTAGAGTTTTAACTTCCACATATGACATTGATGTCGATCAATACGGACTTTGTTTTTAAAAATTAAACCATTTTCTTTATTAGTTAAGCAAATGAGAAGGGCTTAAATGTAAGTGAGTATAGAGCGGAAAGGAGTTGAAAGCCCTTCAATGAAGTATTTTGATCCAGAGGGTCGATTTATTCTGCTGTGAAACCAAACTTTTTTTATTAAGTACTGTGATAGCACTTTCCTTGGATCCTCTGTTTTTCTATATACCTATAGTTGATGGCACTCAAAAGTGCCTTGATGTGGACCGCAATTTGGAAATTGTTGTATGTGTCCTTCGTTCAGTTGCCGACATATTATATGTATTTCACATTGTTATCCAGTTTCGAACTGCTTACCTGCCTCGTCATAACTATTTACCTGTAACGAGAGTATTTATAGACAAACCACATTATGTGGCAAGACGTTACATAAACTCCTACTTCATCATTGATGTGTTAGCAGCCCTTCCACTTCCACAGGTATGTCTATCTTTATATTCTCATATTTCTTGTGATATTTTCATTAATATATATATACACACATATAGGTTCTGTAACCTTATGATGTGGAAAGTAGGATCAACTATTCTAATGAATTTACGGAAACAAATTTATGAGCATAACCACTTACCCAAATGTCCATAATGAATACTATCTTTATGATTTGTGTGTACAGTTTGCAGTTTTGGTAATCATCCCAAACTTAAGTGGGCCATCCTCATTTCAGACAGAAAATTTGTTGAAGTTCATTATCTTCTCTCAATATGTCCCTCGAGTTATTCAGAGTTTTCTGTTCTATCAGAAGGTGACACAAACTTCTACTTTTCTCACCGAAAAAGCATGGGCTGGAGCTGCTTTTAACTTTTTTCTCTATGTGCTAGCTAGTCATGTAAGTGCTATTCCATTTATTGCTAATCATATTACAACAAAAAATTAAAAATTAAAGTGAGTAGGTAATTTATGGTTATTCATGAAAAATGATGGTGTGAATATTACGACCTAATAGTTGAGAAATGTATTGATATTGTTATGCTTCTAATGGTATGAAAGATTCTTAATAAAAAAAGGTAGTTGGAGCTCTCTGGTACTTATTTGCAATAGAAAGTGAATTGAGATGTTGGAATATTGAGTGTGAAAAGCATGGCTGTCACTCCAAGTATTTATACTGTGGAGAAGACCGTATGGGCGATTATGGATTCCTAAACACTTCATGCCCTCTTCTTGAACGAAACGAGTTTAAAGATTCAACAAGCTTTGATTTTGGCATATTCCTTGATGCTCTTCACACTCGTGTCTTAGAAACAACAGACTTCCGCCAGAAAATTTTGTATTGTTCGTGGTGGGGTTTGCAGAGTCTAAGGTTAGTTATTACTTGGTTTTTCATACAAAAAAGTCTTTAGTGAAATATCTTCTTGAAGAAACATCCGAATCACAGAATACGCATTTAGACTTAAAAATAATATTGATTCATAAACAAGCTCATTTGCATAGATAATCATATAAATATGTGATGAACTTTTTGGGTGAACATGGATGGTAATTAGTTTGAGGGTTTGTCATGAATATCAAAATGGTCTTCTCTCTATTTAAGCTAAAAAATGTTCTCCTTCGATCCAGTTCTCTTGGTCAAGGCCTTAAAGCAAGCACTTTCTATGGGGAGATTCTATTTGCTGACTTTATTGCTGTCATTGGGTTGGTCCTATTTGCTTTGCTTATTGGAAACATGCAGGTTTGTGAACCGATCTGTCTAGTCTTGTTCAATGTTATTAATATTTCTTACCCTCTCAAAACCTTCATTATGTTCTTCACTTTGTAATGTGCGATATGAAGTATGTGTGTTACTGTTTATTAATTGATCTATATCATTTTTTATGATTTTAGTATGCTTTGAATCCGCATTTCCTTATCACTTAGATAGATGGAGTATGAATGTATGATGTATGGTCTAGTTATCAAAATATGATTGATTACACCTTATTGGAATCATGAGTTAATATAGTTTCTCAACTGTTACAGAAATATTTGCAATCTATCTCAAACATGAAAAAAAAAAGACGAGAAGCCGAGGAGATGAAAGAAAAAAGGAGAGAGGCAGAGGACTTCATGTCACATATTTCCCTCCCTGAGACGTTGAGGCAACGAGTTAGAAGGGACAAGAAGTATAAATGGAAAACCTCTAGGGGTGTTGAGTTGGATTCCTTTGTCAAAGAACTTGATCCGGATCTGAGGCGGGACATAAAACGTCATCTTTGCTTGTCTTTACTAATGAGAGTGAGTTGTTAGAAATCTGTAAATTAATAAGGGTACTATCTGAATCAGGATTGCTTCACGAATCGTGTATGTTCACTTTCCAAATTTGATATTTCGACCCTTAGTGCCTAGGTTACACGAAATTCAAATTATGGGGATAAGACGCGAAGATCAAACAAGATTTTGCCACAAAATCGTGTTTAGAGTTTAGATGATTGAGAGAGTTTTTCTTCCAGATTGTGTATCAAAAAGTGAATGAGATGTTCTCTGTTTGGAACCAGAAAAACCGTGACGATTGGTGGCGGTTGAAGTGATATTTTCACAAGCAGTCCCTCAACTATTGTTAAGTCTTGGGGCCCCCGCCACGGGGTGCTGCCCCTTGGACCCCGCAAGGGGGCGATGCCCCCTTGACCCCCACCCTTACCGTCGAACCAGGATTAGCTTAGACTAGTACAAGTGTGCACTCCACACCTCCAAGCTTGCACAAGAACTAAAACCAATCCCCATGATACACGTATTATTTCCATTAAACTAAAACGACTAGGTGACGCTAAAATCACCAACATGAGTCATACCTCATATTTACACCACCAATTTGTAGAATAATTGATGATTTGACAGAACTGTCCTTATTACTACAGGTACCTATGTTTGAACAAATGGACGATTATTTACTAGGTGCTATGTGTGAGCGTCTAAAGCCAGTTCTTTACACACAGAATAGCTACTTAACCCGAGAAGGAGATCCAGTTCCTGAAATGGTCTTCATCACACGAGGTGAGTTATTTAGTATAACAACCGATGGTGGACAGTCGGGCTTTATCAACTCTGCAAACCTCAAAGCTGGTGACTTCTATGGAGAAGAGCTTCTCACGTGGGCTTTAAATCCTATAAGTCAACCAATTCCGTTCTCTACTAGAACTGTGAAAGCAGTTACAGATGTTGAAGCGTTTGCTCTTGTGGCTGATGAACTCTTGGTCATTGCATCACAGTTTAGGGGTCGTTACAGCAGGCGTCTCATACCTATATATAGGTAATCTCATCCACTACACCAGGCTACATTTGTTTTTCTTTTCAATTCTAAACCTTTTACTTTCCACATTCAAATTCGGTACTGAATGTTATTGATATTCAGGTACCACTCACAGCAATGGAGGACTTGGGCAGCCAGGTTCATACAGTCTGCGTGGTGTAGGCATCGTATAAGGAAGCTGGAAAAAGCCTTGGAGGAAGAAGAATGTAGAATACAGAATGCATTGGCCACTGCCAAAGAAACCTCTACCCTCAGCATGGGTGCCTCCATATATGTGTCTAGATTTTCCTCCAATGTTTTACGTATCGTGAGGCGGAATCAAACATACAATACACAAGTATCAACACCTAAGTTGGAGATCATGCTTCCGAAGCCAGGTCAGCCTGAGTTTGATGATGAAGACAATTGTTACAATTAGGTAACGCCATATGTCCTTATTGGATGTTCTCTTTGAGTATCCTTTAGCTTTTCTATGTCCAAAAGAACAAATGTAATTTGAGTTTCCCCTCTATGTCTAAAATGATGTCAAAAATAGCTTCCTTAAATTTTAAAAAATATTAAAGAAAAATTATTCCCTAGAACAAATGTATGAATCTCCTTGTATGTAACTAGTTTGGTTGGGAGCTTTTCCAATAAATTTCCCTGCCTTTTGTTGAAAACAAAATAACCATTATTGATATCTGCAAAAGGAAGGATTTTTTTTATTATTGTTGGAAGGATTGCTAGTATTAAATCTTGTCTAATGTCTTTCAATCGTGGTATCGAAGATTAGAAGAAACTATTGGGTATGTTATTCATAAATAAGTGATATATTTATATTTTGGGTGGGGATCAACAGGGAAGAAAAAAAATTAGGGAAGTAGGAAAGCAAATCTCAACCATTGATTTCATTGTAAATGAATTTTAAAAATTACAAAAAATTTCAAATTTAACATTCATCACCAATGAATGTTAAAAACGTTTTTTAATAAAAAAAGTCAAGGGCTAAGATTTGCTTCCCTCCTTCCTCAAATTTTCAAGCTTCTCTATGGATCATTCCCCTTTATATTTTATTATAGGACAAATATGTAACAAGTTGCTAAAATATAAGAAGATGAGGGGCAGAAACTATCACCTTAAAAGTTCATTGAGTAGAAGCTGCTAACATTGGAAGAGGGGCTAATGTATAAATATGCGTAGTATGTAAACAGTTGACATTCATGTTTGTTCCATATATGCTTTTTAGGGGCATAAACGAACTGAGAACTAAAACTTCACTAGATTCCAATGCAATTTAGAGAGCTCGAACTCGGCTCACTTTAAGTCATATATAAAGTTTGAGCTCGACTCTCTTGATATGTTACAAGTTCGAGTTGGATTCAGACTCGACTTGACTCCTCTATTACATAATATCATTTATTTTACTATTATTTATATAATTTTTAACTGTATATAATAATATTTATAATTGTTTATTTATTTATTTAAATTAGCAATATTTTGATTAAAATAGGATTTGTATGCCCTCGCGATGTAAGGGAATATATCCTTTTTACCAAAGTATATGTCACATATTATTTGCAGTCAGACATATTATTTAAACATTGTCTCTAGACTTAAATTTATAAATTGTCGATTAATGATGTATTCTAATCTTGCGAGATCAAATATCAAATACTTTCATAAAAACACATTTAGATTTCAAAATCGCTAATAATAGATAATTTATATGGTACTTACAGATATTGTTATAATTAAAAGTTGCGTGCATATATGATAGTTATATAGAAATATATATACATATGAAGACCAATTATATAAGTTCCTTATGTGAATAGACCTTCACTACTTATATAATTTTAGATTTGTATCCTTAAGAATCTGATGAGATTTTTATATGTCATGATATTATGATAAAGTTACTTATCTACCCCTAGAAATATCATGAGAATATAGCCATCTTGTTTGCCAATTGATAAATGACTAGAACGAGAAAGCATTTGCCTTCCATTTATGTCATTATTCACTTCAAATACTTTAGATAGATTTGTTAATTATTCACTCTTATATTCAAGCCATGTGTATTTTATTCTACATGAAATTTGTTACATTAGTGGTAGTTATAGATTAGATAATAAAGTATACATGTTTTTATAATATACTTCCTACCAATTAAGTCTTGTTTTTATGAAGCTAGCTGCTGGCTTGAATGATATTCTGTCACTTATTAACATTATAAAACATTGACGTTATAATTTTTATTCATAATACTTTTATCAATGAATTTTCGATAAAACAGAGATGTTATAAAAAAGTTTATATATTCATTTTTTTTTTTAGGAAGAAGAAAAGTTTATATCATCACATAAGAGTTAATATATTTTAAAGGAATACCGTTTCCTATATTCTAATCGCTCACCTAAAACTTATGAGTAAAATCATTTTGTGTTATTAATTTGTGTACTATCGAGGTAAATCATCAAACAAAACACACATAGCATCTCATTTATTCAAAAAATGTTAAATAACTCATATAATCTTACTTAAGTTACATACCCACCACGCGTCCACCTTCCAAACTATATTCGACCTCATCATAAATGCGTTGACGATACACTTTAAGGAGTGACTTCAAATAAAAATGTTAAAAAATAGAAAATGAAAAAATAATAGGATTAATTTATTTTATTATAAAACTTATTTTCACTTTTTACTTTAAAATTAAATATCTCACAAAATGTACATCAATAAATTATAAAAATTATATATTCGAAATCAGCGTCATTTTATCTTTAATTAGAGATCTCACAAGCTATACTTCTGACGATTTCTTTATTTTTTTTTTGCGAGTCTTAAAAATATAATCACATGTGATTTATGATAAAAACCTAAAATTGGTAATGTTAAATCACATGTGATTTTCAATTAAAAATTGATCTTTGATGATTATCTTACCTGTATATGATAATTCATATGTGATT
The DNA here is from genome assembly GCA_963921325.1 of Logfia minima. Lineage (NCBI taxonomy): Eukaryota > Viridiplantae > Streptophyta > Magnoliopsida > Asterales > Asteraceae > Logfia > Logfia minima. The sequence goes on from OY992770.1 coordinate 17,374,862, forward strand.
ATTATTTAAAATCACATGTGATTGAAGATTTATCGCGTGTGATTATTATTTAGTGCTTAAATCACATGTGATTTAACATTACAAATTTTTAAAACCCATTAAAAATAGAAAGAAAAAATTCGTTGAAAGTATAGCTTGTGGGATCTCTAATTAAACATAAAATGACGCTGATTCCGAATATGTAATTTTTATAATTTATTGACGTACGGTTTGTGAGATATTTAATTTTGAAAAAAAATGTGGAAATGGGTATTTGAAATGGAACAATCATATTGGTTCTCACATTCTCTACTTTTTTAGCATTCTTATTTGAACTTTTCGCTACACTTTAAATGTTATCAATTTATGATTTATAATATTGGTTTAAATAAAAAATAAAGATGATAGAGAAGGAAAAAAAGTTAATAAGATAAAGATAAAGATTCTTTTTTCTTATTTCTTTTAACTTTTTTTCTATTTTTCACGCTTCATCTTTCATCTTTTTTTTAATTTTTTTTCACTTTTTTTTTTTTTTTGTTTTTATTTTATAATGTGGTTTTTAACAAAATAATTTTGTATGAGATTCTATTTTTGTAATATACGTTTATATGTATACCCAATTAATGTTATAATATACTAGATTTTAAAACAACAAAGTTTATAACTACGATGTATCGTAATAATATAAATTAATGTACCATATTCTATAACTATTATGCACCAACACTTATATGATAATGATATTTATCGTATATTTAGTAGTTAAAGTGTCATATTTTATAACCATTATGTATCATATCTTATAAATATGATTCATTGAATTTTCAAAATTTATAATACAATATTTTACAACTATGATGTACTCAGATTTATATGTTAACGATATTTATCGTATATGTAAAAATTAGAGTGTCATATTTTTAAAACGATAATGTACCATATCTTATAATATAATGTACGGTTATTTTATTTAATAATAATATTTTATTGTATATTTAGAAAAATCAATACATCATATCTAAAAATGCAGTTTATTATATCCAGAAAATTAGTGCATTGTAATTTAAAAGTAATAGTTAAGATTCAGAAAAAAAAAATTAAAAAAAAATAAGGAGAAGAAGAACATAAAAAGAATATTTATCCTCTCTTTATTAACTTCTTTCCCTTCTTCATTAACTCTCCCTTCTTCAATATTCTTAATGATTTATTATTATCATTATGCTAATAATAATAATACGATTTTGCCATTTATTTAACATTAATTGTAATCAAATCAGAAATTACATGTAATTTGAATATATTTATTTCTAACAATCTCATAAAATCATGGTAAGCATATAAGGTTTATAAGAGTTTAAGATTAGTTTTTTATTGGCTTTTTCCTTCACTTCATTGAACAAAGAAACTTGTTATACGTATACCACAAAATTAACGAACAATTACTGTAATTTTTATATTTTTAAGGTGTTGTAACTTGCAAGTCCAATCGGGATCTTCAAATCTTCATCCACCACCAACCAACATTTTGAGACAAAACTGTAGGAAACTAAAACTAAAAGTCGACTCAACATAAACAATATTTTAGACAAATAAAATCATAACAAAACATTAATTAGTGGTCTAATGGCGGTGGCGAACCTGAACGACGGTGATGGCGAATAAAAAAGTATATATGGTATCAAGGTTTGATATCTACAAAGAAGGGCTGGTTGATGGTTAGGGTGTGGTGGCGATGACGGTGGCTTAAGTCAGGATATGATGGTGAACTGTGGTTCTAATGTTGTACGCTTTTTGGTGGAAGATAGAGAGAGAAATTGATTGTACATATGTGAAGTTGGGGTCCTTCACAAATGGAATCAAGTGCACACAATAAAATGAAGCCAAAGTGCAAATTACCATTTTAATCTTATATTTCTCAAGAAAAGTTGGTTTTCTCATTTTTAATGTCAAAATGACGATATTATGCTTAGATTCTCACGATAAAATGCTGATTCACTTCACCTATTGTATATAAGGGGTAATTAAAGGGGTGAACATGAAATCAGTAAATTGATATTTGATTAATCTTATATAATTGTTAAAGTAAATTATATAATTATAGTATACTAATTATTTCAGAGTTGTATACATATAATATAGTCTTCTTAATTAATTTAATATGTAAGCATTGAGCGGACGTCCATTATGGTTAGCTGGATCATCTGTATAGTTGCTGTATATATATATGTGAGTATTTTTTTTTAAATGATCATATTCAATACATTAAATAAATAGCGATTTTCTTATTTTTAATTGTTTTTTCTTAACAGTCACCAAATTAATAAATATACATAAATGTATGTTCTTAACTAAAGATGTTTTTTGTTATTTAATGTTATACTATCTAGCTATTTGTTATTAACTAAAGATGTTTTTTGTTTGATTAAGGATGATTTATCATTTTAATTTGTTTTGTCCGTTTCCTTTTAGTAAGATTAAACCAACATATTATACATATATAGTTTACGATGTTATTATGAATTTTATATTGGTAATGTTAACCACTTGTTTCTAACTCTAAATCTTATGATGAAAACTTGTAACTATATATTAACAAATTAATTATATAAATAATAGCAAATAACTATAAGTATAAGTATATATAATTAAAACAATGGAAGGTGTGTGGACTCAAAGTGGAGTATGAGACAAAATAAGGAGCATGAGACGAAATCTTGCCCATTGCATCACAATTTAGGTGTCTCCACGGCAAATGTTTCCAGCGCACTTTTAGGTAATCTCATCCACTACAGCAAGCTACATTTTTTCTTTCTTTTCAGTTTCGAACCTTTTACTTTCCACATTCAAATTTGGTATCGTATGTTATATATATTTAGGTCCCACTCACTGCAATGGAGGACTCAGGCTGCCTGCAACATACAGTACGCGTGGCGTTCATATTTGTTCTACATATTTTTTTGGGGTTCTTTAACTTTGGACAATTTTCATCATATTCAATTTATTAGGATCTCCATACACGAAACCACCGCAAATATTAGTACCATGTGAATAGTTGAAACAAACAAAACTCATCAGATTTTCTGTACATACAATAAATCAAACACGACTATATAAATCGCCTAAAATGAGTATTCTAAAAACAAGTGAATACTAATAACACTACCAAATCAATTGTCAAGTCCAGTTTAATGGAATACTAAATAAAACTACCAAATCATTTGAAAACTATTTTAACAATCATTTAAACATGACTAAAGATCCATATGCAAATCTTATCTTTTAAGCATAAAAACACTGGTTACATTCTTTAATAACAATCTTATCAAAGGTCTTTATTAACGACGTCTTCCATGAACTACTTCGACTTAATTAACATCAAGTTTTGCTCTCTTAGCTTTAGGAATCTGAAAACTGATTGTGAAACCATTAATGTGTAAGGTGAGGTTGTGTGTTCCGTCTAGCTAGTTCATTTAAGTAATATATTAGTTAGACTCCTTCATTTGTTCATCTAAAAGTTTGGCTAATATTTGGTTAGAATTTGATTTTGATATATATACACCAAAGTGTTAGTTGATATATAATTATATATAACTCATTTATAGGTTCCTTGATTTGCTGTCTAAAAGTTTGGCCAATATTTCCTTGATTTAACTTCACTACCTATATTGTTTTTTTCCAATAAAATAAAGGGTACATCTGAGAAATTCTATAGGACCTAATGCATATTGCATATAACTGTACTAAATTTTATAATTTAATAAATTTCCTCATTCTTAAACGAGTGAGATTTATGCAAAGTTGTTCACAATATTCGGTGTATAGTTTTCATTAGGTTTTTCCCATTGTCAAATTAAATCTATTTTTTCCTGAAAAATTTCTATGCTTAATTCGCCAAGAGTTTTGCTAAGTTGCCTAAAGTTAGAATTAAAACCATGCCTACTCATACAATTATTTACACATGTTTTTTACTAACTTTCGCTCTTAATCTTCACCAATAACTTCAGCATTTTCAGAGATACTTTTGTTATGCCTATCTTTTTTAGGCATATCCTTTTAGATCTATGAATCATCTTTTCCGCTAACTCTATACATTTTTAGTTGATATACCTAAAAGAGCGTGTAATTAAGATTCAAAACATTTATTGCAATGAGTGTAGAAAATATTTTAATGATACGTGTCACATTCATAGTCCATCCAAAAAAATGATATAATTATACAAATTTACAAGACATTTCTTATAAATATTTATGTCTTTTGTTATTGATAAGAGAATGATGAGAGAGAAAAAAAATTATATTATTGATATACGTGTAATCTGCTTCCTAGTTTTGTAAGCATTATCTTTAAAATTTTTGTATACATACAATTTCTCGAAAAAGAAAAATGTGTGTCAAAAATGACACACATCAAGATACCAGGAATGATAAAAAATCGTACATTTGACGTATGTCATGCATAATGTACAATTATTTTCATCATGAAACACAACGCGGTTTCATGACACAATGTGTGTCATTTATGTGTCATGCTCATTAATTTTTGTATGTTTTCACAAACGAATCTTCTCCTATATATATATATATATATCCCAAAACATAAAGCTCAAAAGTATCTAAAATCTTTAACATCTTTGTGGACAAAGAATGGATTGCATTCGCATACTATTCTTCGTAGGAATTTGTTTAATATTAGGTTCAAGGAGTTGTATCGGACAAAAGTCACCGCTCCAAACGTGTAATGTAACCCAAGTATTTGGACCATGCTTGGACATTGTCACTAACAGTCAAGGGTCTCCTAACCAATATTGTTGTACCGCACTCAAAAGAGTTACAGAGATCGGGGAAACATCTAATGATCGACGGGCGTGCTACAAGAGTTTCAAGCGTGAATTGAAACACGACCAACAAATCAATTTCCGGTTTATACTCAAGAAGTGCAAAAAGTAGGTTTTTCTTTATCTCCATCTCCAACAACATATAATAGTTGATTTAGTAGCAATTATTTTATTTTTTAATTATTCATTCATCATTTTTGTTCTCATAGTTAACAATCGGTTATTATGTACGTACATGATCTTTAGTTGTTAGCGTTGATGATTTAATGTTGTATATAGCTCAATTTAAAGCATGACGATGACAATTTTTCAATAATAACAAAGTTATAATTGTACCTATAGTTTTATCATGTTCAGAAGGTTTCTTTTACAATTATCGTACAAGTTCCTCGAAATTCACTTGACGACCCATATATTATTCTAAAGCGATACTATATTGTAGTCCTAATCTGTGATACGCCAAATAACTCTTTTAACTTTTGTTAATAATTTGTTTACAATTGAATTTATAAATTTTTATCAGACGAAAGCTTTCAGTCACCTGTAAAGAGATTTCGAAGAATTATAAACCATGCCTTCATAAGTCTATAAAGGGTATGTACAAATGTTGCGCCGGATACAAGAAAATAGTAGAAATGACACAAACTTGGGATGATAACGTGATTTGCAAGTGTCTAGGGATGAAGCCTCGAACATTTGGTAACCTATTAAAGGAATACAATGATCTTAATCAGAACTGTGGCGTCGATCTTAAAATCCCTGAGAACTTCAACTGTACAAGGTAGTTTTATCTTTATTTAACCAACAACGAAACTATAGATCACACAAATTTGGTCGTGGTCCGATCCGGATGTATACGACCCCTATGTTTTTTAATGCAAATAAAAACTACTTGATATTTTCTTAGAAGTAATATGTGATTTTATGTGATGCAGCATTTCGTAGGTATTGAGGTGTTGAAGACATGAAGACGGATTATAATAGAAATAACATGCAACCAAGATAATTATGAATAAATAACATGTTTATGTACAATATGATGGTACACTTATGTGTGATAAAATGATTGTACGTTGAGAAATAAAATACAATAAAAGGTTGGGAGATTGCTAAAATATTTCTTGTGGTATTATTTATAATTAATTTGTAATCGCTCACGTCTAACTATGACTTTAATTTAGACTAAAAGATCTTAAAATTAATTGGCTGAAGCTCAAATATCACATTTAAAAAAGTATTAATTTGCGAGTTGTGAGGTGACGATTCATGGATAAACAGTCACACTAATCCTCATGTTATCATTAAATACTATATATTTAATTATATCTATTATATTTATAAAGCGTTTTAGTATTATTATTTTTTAGACAGTTTTCAGTTTTTAACATGTCTATTTAACTCCTAGAACCCTTATTTTACATTGATTTTATCATCTTAATATTTAATTCACATTCTTTGTCAAAATTACTATCCTATCTTGAGTTTTTATGTACGAGCAAATTATCATTACCGATTCTTCATTATAAATAACAAATATATTATACGATTTTCATAGAATTACTTTTTAACAAAATATTTTATTTCGTTATATAGCGTAAAAGTTATATTATGTACCCTGGAATTAATTTATCTTATCATATATATATTGCTAAGTTAAAATATGTTTTTGGTCTACGTAGATCCTTAAAATTTAAGGCAAATGTAACAGATACACAACATACTGCTACTCATTGTCTTATGTATGTAAGCTACTATTTTTATTGTCTAAGTATGCAACAAACCGGAAGAAACCTTGTCTAGATACGCAATATGGTAACCAGTTACCGGTTGTCCCGGTAAACTGGATTTCGTAATCATTTTTGTTTTTCTTTTTAAATGTGACGTTATTCATATTAATTGATAAATTGTCTGGATTAGCAACGTACTGCAAAAATTTGTTCCATGTATGCAACCTACCATTTTATTTAACTATTTTTACAAATGATAAAAAAACATGATATTTTTGTTGAAATACATAAAACAAAGAATGATAAATAACTTTTAATTTCTACGTATTTATTCAATTATTGAATTGAATTAAAATATAATATATCAAAACATCAATATCATCTTTCTCAAACGCAATCCATTCCCTCGTCTTTTATTTCTCCACATAATCCTGCCGGACAATTTGATTCTAACAATAGGTGACTAATAATTACCAGAATTAGAGCGTCAGCCAAAATTTTACGGCTACATGATGTTAAAATGTATATATTTCAATAAATTATGTGGAAACATGATTGGATATGTGATATTGAACTTCTACACATTATTCGCGAAATGCAACGTACTGCCACAAATTGTTCTATGTATGCAACTGACGGGGCAGATGTTTTTTAAAAATTCCACGTGGCATCATACGTGGCAGCCTAGTCAGCATTTTCAAAAGTTATCCGGTAAAAATCAACTTTGCACATATATCGATACGGTTTCTTCCGGTTTATTGCATACTTAGACAATAAAAAGGGTAGCTTGCATACATAGAATAATGAATGACAGTACATTGCGTATCTATTGCATTTACCCATATATATTGCTAAGTTAAAATATATTATGTACCTGAAATTAATTTATCTTATCTTATATATATCGCTAAGGGTTAATAGACAAATTCATTAGTTATTGTACTTTGTGAAAATGTTCATATAGGTTACTATACTTTCAAAATGTTCATATAAGTTACTATAATTTAGGAGAATGTTCATATGAATTACTGTATTTTACGAACATGTTCATATGGGTTACTATACTTAAAAATGTTCATATGGATTACCGTACTTTGCGAAAATGTTCATATGGGTTACTATACATCTAATTACCTATCAAGGAAAAAATGTCTTATTATACTACGTTTCCCTCTTAGTATTAGTTGTTGGAGGGACATAAACTATATTTATAAAGTGAATTTATTTTCAAATTCTTAAACACTTGTATTAATTAGATGTACAGTGACTTATGTGAACATTTTGCAAAGTACAATAATCCGTATGAACATTTTTAAGTATAGTAACTCATATGAACATTTTCGTAAAGTACAGTAATTTATATGAACATTCTCAAAGTATAATAACTTATATGAACATTTTTGCAAAGTACAGTAACAAATTTATTTATTAACCCTATCGCTAACTTAAAATATGGTTTTGGTCTACGTAGATCCTTAAAATTTACATTTACATTTTCTAAAAAGATAACAATAAATCACCTATGCAACCAGTCAGTCAACTGTCACTTCTTTTTTAAAGCACCTTAAACCCCTTTTTTCAACAGAACTAAGGGGCCTAAACCCTAATCTCCGCCTCTATTCCACACTTTCTGGCCAATACTTTACCGCCGTGTATGTAGCATGCCCTTCAAATTCTTCTCATTACAACACCTTCGTTTCCTCAATTCATCATTCATGAAATCCAATTCAAGGGGAAACGAGGTTTTCAGTCGTGTATTTCCTCACAAACTAAAGTACCAATCATCATCTTCATCTTATAAGAAATTAGGGTCGCAGAATTTGATGATGACGTCTGCAGGTCAATCTTATTCAACTAAGGGTTCCAAGAGCTTAATTGAAGATGAAGCTGAGCTTAGTGATTGGGTTAGTGAATTGAAATCCGATTCGTTTAAGAAATCTCGATTATATAGCGAAAGCGATAATAATGACGATAATGATAATGATTGGAAGAGAAGGAAACAAGAGAGCGATTCAAAGGGAAAAGCACGGCCGGGTAGTGAATTTGAAAGTAAGAGAGATAATTTGGGTGGGGGTTTGAGAGGTCGTGGGCGAGGTGGTGGTGGTGGTGGTGATTTGGAGAGGAGAAATGATAGGTTTTCGCGTGATTTGAATAATAAGGGAAATGGGCGTTCGTTTGATACTTCGCGGAAAGGGAAGGAGGCTTTTACACGTGATAGAAAAAGGAATGATGGTGATGGATTTGTATCAAAAAGTGCTAGAGGTGGTAAAAGTACGGGTAGAGAAAGGTTGATGGCGTCTGATGGAAGTGATGAAGAAGAAGTGGGACGAAAGAATGTAATGAGTAAGTTCAGAGAATTGATTAGTGATGATGATGAGGATGTCGATGATGATGAGAATGATTATGATGCTGATGATGGTGGGAAATTGGAAAAGCCGGCTGTAGTGAATGCACCTAGGGTTTCACCTGATGGAAGTGAATCGTATCTAAGTGAAAAGAGGTCCGTATTTATTGTATTGACTTTATATGTTTTGAATTTGTCAAGTTGGTTCATTTGAAAGTTTTAAAGATTTGATTGACCAAAATAGTGTTTTCTGAGTGACTGTAATTGGATTTTGTGCAGGTTTGATGAGTGTGCAGTTTCACAGCTGTCTTTGAAAGCAATCAAGGATGCTGGGTACGAGAAGATGACTGTCGTACAGGAGGCAACACTTCCTGTCATTCTTAAAGGTTCTTATTTTCTGTAGATAATGTGAAATTTGAGAAGTCTAAATAGTTGAGTGATTCGTTCTATGCTTATTTGATATTTCATATGCATATGAATAGCCTGTATATGCAAGATAGTACTTTTGAAAAAGAGTCATACTTTGGTTTTGGAGTGATAAAAGGATTTTCTTCTTTGCAGTTTCATACTTTCATCAACTATTCAAGAAAATTTGATAAGTATAAAAGCTTGATTAGGAAAGTGACAAATTAAAGTTTGGTGTTAATTTATATCAGGACGTGTTAAGAATCTTAATTTGATATGAATTAAGGTTTGACCTTTGAAGTCAAAAAGGGACCTTCATGTTTTGGTAATAGTTAATTCGAGCTGTGAATGATATACAATGATGCTTATTCTAATTATTTTAACTTTTCAGGGAAGGATGTTTTGGCTAAAGCTAGAACAGGCACTGGAAAAACTGTTGCATTTTTGGTAAACGCTAATATCAGTTCTCCTTTTTGAAAAATCAGCCACGTATGAAAGGATTATAATGTATTAAAAATATGTTAATTTCAGCTCCCGTCAATTGAAGTTGTTGTGAAATCGCCAGCTGTTGGGCGTGATCAGAAGCGGCCCCCGATTCAGGTCCTTATCATATGCCCTACTAGAGAGCTTGCAAGTCAAGCTGCCATGGAAGCTAATAAATTGATCAAATATCATACATCTATTGGTGTTCAAGTTGTCATTGGTGGCACCCGACTTGGTCTAGAACAAAAACGTATGCAAGCAAGCCCATGCCAGGTCAGCTGTGACACAAAAAAAAAGTGTAGTTTAATATTGAAATTTATGTTGTATTAGCTTTGGAGGGATAAAAAGTAACTTGAATAAGCATGTTAAATTCCGCAAAAAGATGAACTAAAATAATGTGTTTGGTGTACCCGTAGATTCTTGTAGCAACACCTGGACGGCTCAAAGATCATATTGAGAATACGGCTGGATTTGCCAGTAGGCTAATGGGCGTTAAGGTTTTGGTTCTTGATGAAGCCGACCATTTATTGGACATGGGATTTCGTAAAGACATCGAGAAAATCATTGCAGCCGTCCCAAAACAAAGACAGACACTTCTATTTTCAGCCACGGTCCCACCTGAGGTTTATCTCTTAATTTTAGTGTGGTAATTCTTGTCGTGTACTTTGTGTAACATTGGTTGCAAGTTGCAAAATTTTAAAAACTGTTTATGAATATGAAGGTTCGTCAAATTTGCCACATTGCTTTAAAACGAGATCATGAGTATGTCAACACCGTGCGGGAGGGTAGTGAAGAGACGCACACACAGGTATAGTGTTTAACTGCTTCTATAAAATGTTCGTTATCGATTTAATTATTGATTGCAGTCAATGACATACATTTATCCCATTGATAGGTTCAACAAACGCATTTAGTTGCTCCATTGGACAAGCAATTTTCAATATTGTACGCTCTCTTGAGGGATCATATTGCAGATGATAAAGACTACAAGGTCCAAAAATTTCAAGCTTGTAATTTCTCGGTGATGATTGCATTTTATTTTAACATTATGACTAATTATATGATGTTTATATATGCAGGTTCTTGTATTTTGCACGACTGCAATGGTCACAAAGCTCGTTGCTGACCTACTTGGTGAGCTCAAGCTAAATGTTCGAGAAATTCATTCCAGAAAGCCACAGAGTTATAGGACTCGGGTTTCAGACGAGTTTAGAAAGTCTAAGGGTCTTATTTTGGTAACTTCTGATGTGTCTGCACGTGGAGTTGATTATCCAGATGTAACACTTGTCATTCAGGTATCATGTTGCGCTCGGATTTTGACTTCTTACTACATGTATTTAAAGCAAAAATTACTCATCTGACCTGAACCCACTTTAACCCGCCCATATTCTTGTAGGTTGGGCTTCCATCTGATAAAGCTCAGTATATTCATCGGCTTGGAAGAACTGGGCGTAAAGGGAAGGAAGGTCAAGGGATACTATTGCTAGCACCTTGGGAACAGTTTTTTTTGTCTACCCTTAAAGATTTACCGCTTTCAAAAGCCGAGTCACCCTTGGTAGATCCCGACACAAAGAAAAAGGTTGACTATTTCCTTCTCTCAATTTATTGATTTTGACTTTTAGAAATTAAAAGTTGACTTTCATTTCTCACCTTAAAAATGTACAGGTGGAGAAGGCATTGTGTAATGTAGAGATGAAAAACAAAGAATCTGCATACCAGGCATGGCTTGGGTACTATAACTCAAACAAGACCATTGGTAAGGACAAATACCGGCTTGTGGAGCTTGCAAACGAGTTCAGCCGAAGCATGGGGCTCGACATTCCACCTGCAATTCCTAAACTTGTTCTTGGCAAAATGGGGCTAAAGAATGTCTCTGGTTTGCGCTCTAAGTAGAACCAATTAACTGGTTAGCTAACCTTGAAATAGGTGTCTTGTAAGCCTCTAGGACAAAAAAAAAGTTGCAATATTATTGGAACACACTATATTCGTTGTCCGAGTTGGTTAATGAAGTTTTGTTTTCTTTTCTGACTACGCTAATCCCTGGTCCTGTTAGCTTCATTATGTTTGATAAATTGTTCAAAGGAACAGTTACCTCGAAGTTTGAATATCACAACGTAACCAAATGCCTATATTTTCTTAGATGTAATTTTTTATGTTTTGAATTGTTAACTTGTTTAACAATTTCATAAAACAAATCAAAAAAAAAAAAAAACAAGGTATGAAACTATATGGTATAGGGTGAAATCTTGCTTTTCTGGTGGTGGTTAAATGGGTATTCAATTTTTGAATATTCAAGTAAATTTCTCATAAACTAAAGATAGCAGAATTATACCAAAACTTGAAAGTTACTACAGGTTGTGCGAAAGAAAAGAAAAGAAAGAGAAGTGTTGCATTTTTTTGAAGCAAACCTTAAACAATTACAAGAACAACTCAGAATCATTAAGAGTCAACAAGAGTCTAGGATAACCTGCTTATTATCAACCATGCAAGAAGTATTAATTCTAAACTACATCTTCATTTGATTCTTTTATCACCATTGATTAGATTTATAAATGATGCAGGTTCCAAGAAAGTTAGTACAAATCTATCTTCTGTACTAATATGCATAGTCAAGCAACACATATATAACAGGGTGGATGCCTAAAAATTTCTACGTCTCACATAACACTCGTGTACCTGGAATAAGAGTATGTGTCATCAACCCCTACAAGCCGACAACGCGATACATAATAAGCAAAAATGGAAAGAACTTAGCTTTCCCAACAGCATACCACCACCCCCTAAAGCCAGTTGATGTAGAACATGAATTTCGGTAGTTTACACGACCATATTATGCTAATCCAATAACGAAAAGATTTGAGTCCGTAACCTTTGACCATGGATTCTCTCCACATCATCATCTTTATGTTTTCGTAACACCCAGCTCAGAATCTTCACGGTCAACTGATGTGCCATATTAACTTAATCAAACCCTCCTGCTATCAACACTAGAAAACCTTCATATTCTACTGTCAACAAATTTTCCTGACGTTTACAGATAAACTGATTTACCTTTGATGATGTGATGATGAGGGGCGATCTGATGAAGATCGTTGCATAGGAACCTTATATAACCCATGTTCCTCAAATGTGCCCCTTGTACGACTTCCTTCACTTAACTGGGCTTGCTCATTCACACCAGAAAAGCCCACTGGACCCAACGACCCAAACTCAAGCTGTTCACTGTGTGAAGCAAAACCTGTGTTATGCTCGTATGGATACATCATCACCATAGAGGGACCGGTTGAACCATTTGATGACGGTCCACCAGGGTTTGAATACATGCCATAGGCCACATTGGTTTGACCGCTTTGACTAGGGCTTGGATGCAATGAACCATTCTGGGATTGGTACGTAGCATATGAATCATGTCTATATGAACCCGTTGATCTGTCAGCCCGACTCTCATTAGCACTCAAACGATCCAACCTCGACGTTGATTTATCCATTTGGTTGCGGTTGTTGCGACCCGAACCTCGTGACTTTGAATTACCATTCCAGTTACCTTCTCTATCAGTATGGTTGTCACTTCTATCATGGTTGTAATTCCCCCTTCGGGGGCCTGATGATTGCCGGTCCCTAACTGCAACCTTCTGAAAAATGGACAATAAAATAAATATTACAATCATACATAACCCAAGACTGGAAACGAAAAATAATAAACTGTCTTACAGGATTCGGTAAATAAGTCCCGGTCCCACTACGATATCTGGGGAGTTCTTCCACATAGCGCTGGTATACATTAGGAGGTCTACTGGAAACGGACTGAACAGGTGCAGTAACGGGAACAAGCCGAGGTCCATAATTCATGAGCTGAGTCACTAAGTTCATGTTTGGCACAGGTCTTCCAGGGCCATCCCATGGGACACGACCCTGTAAATACATAGGTGGTACCATAAGGGGTGAAGGATATACCGTAGGCCCATGCTGACGTGGACTCTGGCAACACCGGCCAAACTGAAGATTCTGCCAATGGCTAGCAAAGTCACTATTAAGAATATCTGGCTTGCGCTCATCCGGTGTCCCACTAGGAGACGCCCCTCTCACAGAGTCAGGACTCACGTCACGAGACAGTTCTAGCACTCCTTCAGCGTGGAAGTTCTGTCCGAGATCACCATTTTCAATACTATCCTCAGCACCAAAATGGCTACTTGATGGGTCAGACGGTCTGGGCTGGGATGGTACATTGTAAAAAGGAAGCATTGTAAGGAATGGAACCGGTGGGCCGGTGGGGTAAAATGTCAAGGGCATTGCTCCTGAATTATTATCCATCATTCGTTGTCTGGAATTAGGGCCTATAATCATTGGACCCATAGGGACCAATGAATCAGATCCACTAGTCTGAGCAGGTTCATAACCAGGCATATGAGGTCTTGGAACAGACTGAGATCCTAAGGATTGGTCCGTGGTGTCAGAGCCCATACTTGGTGGCCGAACAGAGTCCAGATCATCATCCTCAGACTGCTGCGCAGATGTACTCTCGAACATGGTCTTACCTTTGACATATCCACTAGATGACTCAGCAGAGACGACTGGTTTTTTCCCTCGTTTTTCCTTTGTTGACTTGTTGACTGTTGACGTTTCGTCCCAGGAACTCTCTGAGGAGGTTTTACTTTTTAGAGAATTACTATGAGCGGCGGATGAGAATCTTGAACTTGTAGTTCTTTCATCAGAAATAGCATCGCTTACTCTATCATCGACCCTCAATGGCCCATGTTTTTCCTTGTTATACTTGTGTTGACTTCTCACTAGACCACCCAAACCACCTACACGACGTGGTGGAGGAACATAGTTTAACCCGGCCGAAGAAACCTGACGTTTATCATCTGATACCAAAATTTCAGATTTCACTCTCTCGGGTTCAAAGCCACCAGCGGACTCAACAACTTGTTCCCGCCACGAATCATGGTCAGCATCTAAAGAGGTCAATTCCACAGAATTAGAATTTTCATTAACGGGGTCAACTGAAGCTGAATCTTCAGAGTTTGAAGTCACTCCGAGCCCAGAAAGATAATGTGGAACCAAACCATGCGGGAACTGCATTCCATAGAATGCAGGATCAATCATAGGAAAATTGGCGGGGAATTCCGGAAAATTCCTATGTGCATATCCCATTCCTGCTAGAAAAGATGGCGATAACGGAAATGGTAAATGGCCAATTGGCATATGAACCTGACCATTGAAACCGTGAAGCCCAGAAGATGCCATCATGTTTACAAGGTCTTGCTCTTCTTGATGCATCCCTTGTGCTCCAACACTGGAAGATACCTCTTCACATTGATGCAAACTGGACCCATTACTAGAATCAACAGAACCATCAAACCCTGAATGGGTGGGACCGGTATGATTAGGTACCTCAGGTTCAACATTCTTTTTCCTATTGGAGGGCTGATTTTTTCCACTTTCAGGTGCTCGGTTAGGCCTAACTTGAGACGGTACATCGTTATATGAATCGGTTAGTTCAGGACTTGATCGTGTTCTAGCAAAGGGAGACCTTTGAATGTCATTGACCAACTGACTTGATATCAGATTCTTTTGTCCCCTGGTTAAGTTCCCATGACCCTTTTGGTTTTGGTTACCACGAGCTGCAGTAGATTCACCGCTCTTAACCTTGCTTTCTAACTGATTAGTACTACCATGTTGACGGGATGAATTGCGGGAACGAGTGTCTTCGTACTCACAATCACGACCAATGAATTCCTTGAAGCTTTTGCCACTTGAATTGATTTTTAGAATATCCGTCGTAGGCTGATTGTCAGGAATTGACAGGTTGGCATACAGTAAATCAGTACCAGGTGCATCAGGACGGATGCCACTGCCATGCCGGTCCCATGTGTTGGTAAAAAACTTATTTACTTCAGCAACTAGATCTTCCTGAGGGCAATCTAGTAATCTTGCCAGCCTTTTTGCCCCAAAAGCAAATGCACTGCGGATTCTGAAAAAATTACCTAGAAAGAAAAAATATATACAACATTAGTTTACGTTCATTTGTAGAGACGTTCCATGTCTACTTTCTAAATTGGTGAAATTTTAAATCTCCGTTTTCTTGTTTCTCATAAGCATACAACAAACTACTTTGACAACCGATTCAATTTAAACAGGTAAAATACATATAAGACTACTATTACTGTGAGGAATTTCACCATCATTATCATCCTTCTGATATATGATGATCAGTAAGGTAGACCCAGCAATATGGACCACTAGCTTAACATCAAGTCAATTTAGGCCTTTATTGAATTTCATGGGTCTATTTGGACCAATCTGCTTTCTCAACTGGTCTAAATGAGCTGTGAAAAGACTACCTATAGATGAGACAGAGTAATGCAGGTTAGGAAGGAATAAATTTGGCCAGCTCCCTAAAACAGAAGCATCTTCTTCTTCAAGTGTCATTTTCTTTATCAAGCATCAACATTGTATTCTTTGTTAAGCATTTCCTTGCTATCCCCTCTAATGGAATAACATCTGATTAAGCCATATTGGGCCTAAATCCTCACATCTGACAGCCATGTACCATGGTGATCTGCTGCTAGTAACTACTGATCACCCTTCAATCTAATAACTTGACAATTAGTTATATATCATTTTACTCTTTTGGTATCTTCTTTTTTAGTTTCGGGCTTATTTCATCTTGGTTTTTCAATGTCTTAGTTTAGATGTATACTGCAATGGATTGAAAAGACATATCCATAGCCAGCTACAAAATTCATGTTAAAAGGTGTAATATTTTGTGCTAACTGATCTCTTTATGTGACTTATACCAATTACTAATATTTACGCTTTTGCTCTTCAAATTACGAAAAATTAAATATGAAGCAACTGAGAGTTTACACGTAAAACGTACGTGTGTGACCGAGATTGATTAGAAATCAGATTTTGTGGGTTTAATCCAACAATAACTGTATATTCTAATAAATTAAACACAGTAGTTACTTTTATGCTGAATGAACGACCTGAACGATACAAAATGTTTAGAGTACCCCTAGTGTGAATAACTCGTTTTTTAATCATGCTAAACAAACAATGAAAATTATTTAGAACAGAAAGTTTTAAAATTTCAAATCTTCAACCATAAGACATTTTATATGGCATAATTATGTATAACGTATAATTTCAAAGATATATCTTATATAGCTAAAAAAAGGTTATGTTATGAATTAACATGACATTACATACTTCAAACATGCAATCCCATTAGTACTTATCATCGGCTATTTATCTAATAGGAGCCAAATATAATGGTGTAAACAAAATAAGATCTAAATATAATGGTGAAAACAAATAAGATCCAAAATAAGATCCAGTACGGGACTTTGTAGGTATTTATTTGATAATATCAGTCCACATTACTTGTTTCGTTGTCACTACAAAAAGAGCAAAACTGGGAAATCGTACAGACAGATCAAACAGCCAGAGATCTCTACATCTGATATGGTGTGCATGTGTGTGAGCGTGTGTGATAAACAACAGTGAAAAAAGGTAAAGTACCTTTACTGACACTACGTCCCAGATTATTGCTGACACGCAATGGATCAATAACATTAAAATGTTTGGAAACAAAAGGTTGCCCTTGGTTATCCTGGCCGCTAGGAAACACCGCATACACGGAGCTACAGGCATCAAGAAATACTTTGTTAAGCAGCAACTCTCCACTGTCCTTACGAGGTGGCTCCGCTACAATTTTAATTTAAACAGATATATAAATTAACGTCAGCAAAAAAATCCAACATTACCTAAAGCCATCCCTCTATCATTAAGTACATAAAAAAACACACATTATTACCGGTCACATCTGGCAGTGAGCTTATTGGAACAGGACCCCATAAGCTAACACAAAAGTTTTCCCAGTCGAAATTACTAAAAAACTCCAGAAAACGATAAAGGACCTGCAAACAGATTGGGATCATTCAAATGTGAACAACGTACTCAAGTATCTCATGTAAAACGATTTTTTTATAATTTAACCAACCTCAAGGGGGCCCGCAAAAGAATTGTTGAAAACATGGAATATGTAAAGAACCAAAGTCTCAAGGGCATAAGTTGATATGAGACCATGATGAGCACCAAGTATCCGGCTCTCATAATAACACCAGGCTTTGATCAGTATAATGCTACGCTTAAATAAATGGTTTTGGTTTATCAAATTATCGACCTGCAAATGCAAAAAAATTCATTACAACAGCACTGACGTTATAACATTTGTCACTATGAGTATGATCGTCATACTGACCTCCTCAAGAAAGCAGAGGGTGCACAATCCTCCAAGTTGATTAAAGGATATATCTACCACAATGTTCTCAACGAGACACTTTATAATCTTCACCTGCATTTTCAACATCAAATGTCAGGATTGATAAAGTAATATCTATACACTGACGATAGAAGCTAAACTATAACATACTTCTGCTTGAATGTATTGAACCTCCTTCACACGAAATTCTGCATTCTCGTTTTTCTCCTCGGTCTCCAACAGATCACGAACCTCAGTAGCCCACGAGTCTTTCAAGTTCCCATTGTTACTGAATGCTGTTAAGTCAATATCTCCATCAGGTAGATACGTTTTAAGGGGTACAGACCCGAATGTAAATACCTGCAACACGAAAAAGATATATGAAGGGCAAACCCCAATTACTAAAATAACACTTAGAATACAGTTATTGTGCAAAAGTTTTAATCTTTCTAGGGCATGAAATTAAAGAATAGGGTGTCATAACCAAAAAGGCAACAATGCATAACAGAACACAAAGAACCCAATAACATAAGTATTACATCAACTGCAGTCATGCTTCGATTACGAACTTCAAATTCTTATTATAAAAAACTACATTAATACACATCAGCAAAACATACTACTCCATTTTAAAAAGTATTCTGTACTGAATTCTAATTAGGCATGGTTAATAATGTCACATAACAGCCATATCATCATCACAAATAAATAAAAATAGAATTTATGTGTAAAGAGCATGTACCTGACAGGGAAAGCACTTCATAATAAGTCTTTGAACATAATCAGCAACAGCATTTCTTCTTTCTTCAGAAGGCTGATTAGGCTGAATGCAAGCGATAAGCTCTGTAGTTCGTTCCTCGGCCTTTAACCATCTAACGGAATCTAAACTTTCTAACAGTGGACCAGCATTGGGCAATAGCCCATTTGGCAATAAGCCATGTGACCATTCCTCATGGTCACCCATGCAATACAGTACAATTATATATAATATAAAATATATATATCTAGTTCAACCTACTCAATACAATAACAAAATCAATTTAGTTCAAACTAAGTATATAGATTTCAGATCAAACTAAGTATATGCGCAAATACACATATATTGCTATAGATTATAGAGTAAAGGTAGGGCAAAATATTGTCAAAATCAAACCCTAAGAACGGAAGTTGAAAAGATCGGAGAATTAATTGTCAACAAAGCCCTAAATTTGAAAGGAGTTAAATTAGACAGCAATCAATTTCGTAAATCAACCAGTGATTTTAAATAAAAAACAATATTGGATGAAATTTAGGGTTATAAGTAAGAATCATAAAAGTTGAACAGATAGAGTGTGAGTATGTATTTGTGTATGTTTGGTGAGAGCGCCAATTTGGGGGTTTTTTCTGTGTGTTGGTAAAATCGGATATATAGAGACAGATTAACGTTGCGAATTTCTGGGTTGTTTAAAATTTTATGTGGAATTAAAATGGTAAATTTGGGGAAGTGATGATATTTGATGATTAGAATCTGGGAAAAAATGGATTTTTAATTAATTAATTAATTAATATTATTTGATTATTGATTATTATTATTGTTCAAATATAATTATTATTATTAATTATTATTATTATTATTATTAAAAAAACAGAAATGGAATAGAGAATATAGTAATCTTTAAAGATTAAAGATGAGGAAAACGGATAATGTGAATTTAGAATTTAGAATAATTATTATTAGGGCTAAATAATCATGGCAATTAAGTGTGTGGCATCTGTTATGAAGTTATGATATAGAGCCCTAATTTATACATCTTATTGGGCTTATGAGCCGTTAAATTCAAAGCCCAGACTAGATAAGCAGATGTTGGAATGTTGGATCATGGGTTGATGGATATGCAAATGGCATAAGAACTAAAATATACACATTTGAAACTGAAACCCATCTGTAGCTTTATGTTTACATTATTTGTTGTTTTATTTTCTAGCTTTATGTTTAGGATTTGGTTTACATTATTTGTTGTTAATATTTTCTTGCTTTTTGGAAGTTACCAAAGGAACTTGTGATATTTGTAGCTTAATACATGGAGTATTGCTAGATATCATAACAAGGATGGATATTATAATTTTAATAAAATCGCATTAATTATAATTATGATTGAATGTTGAGTATGATTCAAACTGCCATCGCTAGTTAAAAGAGGAAATGTTATTTTCACGATATTTGTTGCATATCTTGTGCAAGCTAAGGTAATGTTCTATTGTCCTAAAACAATCTTCACTGTTGCACCTATAGAGATCGTGTAGTGGCATTTCAATTAAGGCGACCCAAGTCACAAAGCCCATCAATATACCTCTTAACAAAGGTTTAAGTGTTTCGATTTCCAACATTAGTGAAGTGCGCCAGTTATATT
Organism: Logfia minima; assembly: GCA_963921325.1. Taxonomy (NCBI): domain Eukaryota; kingdom Viridiplantae; phylum Streptophyta; class Magnoliopsida; order Asterales; family Asteraceae; genus Logfia; species Logfia minima. The sequence goes on from OY992770.1 coordinate 17,395,294, forward strand.
ATGTCGTATTTCATAATCAACAATCGTTGGTTAGACTTTCTTCACACCTCCCTCCTAATCAGATACTCGTTGTTTGCACTTTTGATTATCGATTTTTAACTGTTTTGTAATTATTAGTTCCACTCGAAGATATTAATGGATGAGTGCAATATTCGAGCTTACAAGTTTTTTATGTTCCTTTTGGGTTTTATGACTTTTTGTTTTATTTCTCTTGATCACTAGTGCTACATGTTGATCTGATAGTAGTGTGCAGTGTTTTAAAACCTGGGTCAGGCTGATTAGTCAAATCGCGATCCAGAAGGAAGTTTGGGAGGAAAGGTGCCGAGTCAGCTTGGAAGTCAAACTCGGTCAAATCCGGCCGGTTTTCCGGTCTAACCCGGTTGACCCGGTGAACCGGACCGATTTGACCGGATTTTCCTATTTTTTTATTTTTTTATTTTAGGGATTTGATCTAAACATTTTCAATAGTTTAAGGACTAAACCTGAAAATTTAGGCGTGCGGTTGAACTAGTCGAACCGATCAGACTAGACCTCGGACCCGGGACCCAAGTCGGGCCGGTCAAAAACTCGGTTTTTAAAACAATGGTAGTGTGGTTGTTACATAATTCTTTTTACGATCTTGTTTATTTTTGATGAAGTAATTTTGATTTGATTTTATTTTGTTTTATATATTAAACAAGAATTTATATGATTTACTTCCACTAAAATTAATTGAAGTAAATTGATTAGGATATCTTCAATGATAAAAAAAATATTTATAAGAAAAGAATTTAATGCTTATGCTTCGATGAAAGAAGATAAAGTTGAAAGTTCATAATAAAAAGAAAGCGTAAAGTAATAAGAAGAGAGATGGTTACTTCACATCAAAAGTTTTTCACTTCCAAGCTATTAAAAGAATACCTCTGATTGAAATAAAATTAAGAGCAAAGTGTCAAAAAAGGTAACATAAATGTTAATTTTTATCATTTGAGGATGTATGATTCTAAATGTTACATCAAAGGGATTAAAACTTTTAATTCGTTATTCTAAGAATGTGAGGTCAGGAAGCAGAATAGCTATAGTACGTTTGAGGTTAGTTGTCATCCTACGTGTATATTTTTTTATTACGTGGCATTTTAATGCATATATATCATAATCACTTTACCCTTAATCTCAACATCACCAAAACCGTCATTCTGACGATGATCATACCACCATCACAACTATTATATCTCTCAAATCTCTTACTACCGACGACTTCCAACTACCCGTGGAACTTCCCGTGACTTCCGAGTTCCGACCATCCCTGCAACTTCCGGCGAACTCTTAATCGCTGAAAATCAATACTTGACAAGCAATCCGATGTCATAGTGTTGTTAGTGGTTGCAGTAAGATTCCTCGATGGTATCAGAACCACTTTAACATTAATCTCAACATCACCGCAACCGTCCTTCTGACGATGATCAGACCACCATCACGACTATTATCTCTCTCAAATCTCTTATTTCCGACGACTTCCAACCACCCCTGCAACTTTTGTGACTTCCGACCATCCCTGCAACTTCCAGCGAACTCTTATTCGCATAAAATCGATACTTGACAAACAAATTCGACGTCATAGTGGTGTTAGTGGTTGTAGAATTTTGTTGCAACAATCCGCGACGGTGTTAATCGTAATCGAAAAACAAATATGGCTTGTATAGTGAAGAATGATAATGGTGGTGATGGTTAATGAATGTAGAAAAGATTATGTGTTGCTGGTAAGTGAGGATTGAAAGTTTAATTCAAATTGTCGTATCAAATTGATTTAGTTTTCCGAAATCAGTATTTAAAACCATGGGTAGCGTCTTTGATTTTGTCTTTTTAGAGGAGATGGAAGGGTTGTTACCAGAAAAGATGGCCTAGGTGGGAGAGGTGGTAAAAAATATGGATAGAGGTGTTGTAGTTCTTGCTCGTAGAAAAAGTGTAGGAGAAAGAACTGAGTGAGTGTGAGAGTGACAAATTGATATACATGAAAACCATGTTTAATACATAATATGATTACCTAATTTGATATATGTCTGTTTTTTTATATATAGACGTTTCACGTAACAAATATATTATATATATATATATAGTGGAGATTAAGAGGAAAGAAAAAAAAATTAGGGATAGATGGAAGTAAATCTTAACAATTAATTTTATCATAAATGAATTTTAAAAATTTCAAAAAATTTTAAAATTTAATATTCATCACCAATGAATGTTAAAAACGTTTTTTAATAAAAAAATCAAGGGCTAAGATTTATTTTCCTCCTTCTCTAAAATTTAGAATCTTCCCTATAGATCATTTCCTATATATACATTAAGATGCCAAGTAACCTTAAATAGGCTCCAGCTATTCAAAAATCATACACCCCCAAATTATAAAAATTGACATTTATGTTACTTTTTTTACATTTTCTCTAACACTCAAATTATAAAATAAAATTTAACAAATAAGAGAAATTTTAAAAAGTAAAAAAACATAAACAAACAAAAATACAATATTTTGCTTTTTTCGATTTAAAATACTCGACTATGTAGTCATGATTATATTAAAGACAGTTTTAACTTGTTGAGCCGATAACCAGTCACTTATCATAATTTGTATATGCGAATGGGTTAATGTTTGAAAACCACTAGAGATGGACAAAATTATCTAGTAAACCGTAATATCATTCCAAACACATTGTATAAGTTGTATATGCGAATGGGTTAATGTTTTAAAAATGTGTTAAAGTTTACACTTTTTAATTTTATATGTATTTATGTTTTAAAAGTTTTATTGTGTGTATGAAAGCTTCTAAAATGTTTAATGTATATATTTAAGTTTCTAAAAACTTTCTATTATATCTATCAAAAACTAACGTAGATGTATACATTAGATATTTTAAAAACTTTCATAATGCTATAGAGTCTCTTAAATATAAATATAAACATAAATACATATGATAGGATAAAATGTAAACTTTAATGCATTCTTAAAATACTAACATATGTGAATTATTTACATCTTATGAATGTCACAAATCTGTTCATGTTATACAAATTTAACGTGTTATTACATGAGAACACGTTGAATTTTATAAAAAAAGAATTAGTGTATACAACGAACTTTTAAACTTACTATTTAATGTTTACGAGGAAATGATTCATGCGGGCAGCGAGGCATAAGTGAAGGATCAATTGTATACATTTTAGAAATTTTATGGTCCAAATATATAAATTTTGTTTTGTTACATACGATGAAACGCAAATATCATAGATATATGTTATTAATAACATATATGATTTAAGAAATTACGTGATTGAAAATCAATTGCTACCTCGTTTTGTATATGTTCCTTTGCACAATTTATGTGAAAATAACATTCCTCTGTATGATATCGACGTTTATAACTCTTAAATCATGACAATATTATATAAAAATTAACGTGAAATCTTAAAGCTAATAATAGATGCTATCATTTTGGACATTGTTGGTGATTTATCACCAATATGATTTAAGTGTAATGGGATCAACTTATTGACCAATTTGACCTAAATGGATATTAAATAAGTTTGGTGGTGCGGAGTGCACGCTTGTTTTAATTCGTTTAGGTCCAACGGAAGTCTGGGGGCAGCGCCCCCGGTAGCGGGGTTTAAGGGGCGGCAGCCCCTGGTGGGGTCCAAGGGGCAAAGCCCCTGGCTGGAAAATGCCTTGGAGATCCGAAATTGGAAATGAAACCCGGTTTGACCCGCCCGTTTGAAAAATGGTTAAAAACGTTTGGAAAAATGGTTTTGTAACCGTTTTATTGGTCAGTTTTTGTTCATCTTTTTGGTACATAAAATCATAACGAATTCACATACTAATTCTCTGAAAAATATTGAATTCTATCCGATTGGAATTTCGTGTATACCAACGAAATATTTCAATCTGAAAGTGAATCACGACTTTCAGTATCATCCGAGTAATCAACAATTCCGAATTTCAATCTGAAAGTGATCATTTTGCATACTAGAGTTAATTGTATCGTATGAATCTATTTTACAAACTGAAAAATCTATACTTGCACGACTTTTACTAAAAGAATACTTTTTTTAACAAAATACGTTATTTATTTTACAAACTAAATGATCTCTCTTGCACAATATTCACTAAAAGAATATAATTTTACAAAATACATTGTTTTAGTAAAAGAAAATGATATATATACGTAAATTTGTATTGAAAGTTTTATTGGTTCATGTGCTAAAATGATATATGAAAACTACAAAAGAGAATATGTGTGAATGATATGTCAAATAATGAATAATTTTTGCATACTTGTATATATATATGTTTAGATTTATTTAACATTGCTGTTATATCTTTTCATTTTTCATAATCACATGTCAAATGCTTTCCAAAGAAACACCGTTGCAAATTTCATATTTCTCTTTACGAATTCAACATGTCATCATTGAGATGTTTCGTTTTGTTGTTTTCGTTGTACACCGTTTGGTACGATTATCATTGTCGATATATGTTGATTATCATCTACATAATTTCATGAAAACTGTAAGAGGATGATTTATGTAGCATGTCTTCAACCGCAGATGAACTCAATTTTAATTTACTAGTCCAAGTATAATTAGTTGAAAAACACAAACCCTTTAAAAACGAAAACAGAAGAGATGGATAAGGAGGCGACCTTTGCTCCGTGGAGGAGAGTGATCAACAATGGTGTGGTCATATGGATGGCATAGTCTAGTCACGTGCTATGATATAGACAACTCCATTACAAATACGTTGGAGGTTGGACCACTAAAAGCAAAAACATACCAATTTGCCTTACGAAATTCTTGACAATGATTTCCTTTTTCTTTTCTTTAAATACATGTAATGTAAGTACAATCAACACTAGTTGCCTAATAAAAGTCAGAAAATTGATCCAAAGTACCGAAGAGAATGGATCATACTCAATGTTAAATTGTTAATTACCAATTTGCACTTTAATTATAGTGTTATTTTATTTTTTTTATGTCAATTCATATTTTTAAAATTACATTTATAGTTACTTTCTTAAATATTTACTAAAAAAGTCAACACTTCAGCTTTTAACTTCAAATATAAGTTCCAATTATAAGCTTCAGCTATAAATTTTCAGCTATCAATTTTAATTATAAGCTTTCAGCTACAAACTAATTTCACCAAAAATTACAGGAGAGAATAGTACTAAAATGCACAAATCTAGTTCAAAGTTATTATGTTATAGAAAATAAAAAGTCATGCGTCATTTGGTCAAAGCAGACAATAATATTTCCTTGCAAGTGTGATGTTACAACTAACAAACTTAGTTAACTTGTGATATATGATAAACATGTTAAGAAACACAAAGCTTAAAGGTAATGAACACTTTGTAATGATTAACTTGAAACAATAATTAAACAATCATTAGCATATATCACAGACAGGAATACCTCTAAATATATCTAATCTTATACTTCATCATATAATATTTGACATGTAAGTTTTATATAGTTTATTTCTTAATACTTATCAATAATCAATCGACACTTAAATATTTATATACATCGATTTAGGCCTACATTTTGAGTAGACTAAACATTTTGCATACAAGAGTCGAATGAATGTAGGGAAATCAATTTGCATACAAGAATCGAATGAAACTACATCCTCCACGTAATCGGTGGTGGTGACCAAGATCAAAGGATGCTAATTAATAGGTAGATAGGATGACCTCTAATTGTTGTAGTTAATACACAAAGTTATGATATGTGCGGTTAAATATGGTATATATAGTCATAAAGTAGAGAATCTTCTGCCACACAGAAAAGATTAGACCACACCCTTGCAATTTCATTTTGACAAGTCGTATTTATTATTTTGTATGTTCCGTGATTTAACATCTTTTGTTTAGTTATCTACTTTCATTTAAAACAATGAGAGTCGAGTGATGGACTTGTTTTAATAATATTGGAATTAGTGAGTTGACTCACTAGACACTTCTTTTTTTTTTTTCACGAAATGAATAGATCACAAACAGTGACGGATTTATAATCGATTATTATTGATATCTAAATCTTTTTAACCTATATCAACTACAAAAGAATTCTATTGTTTATAAATGCTATTACACTAACTAAATTTAATTATTACATTACGCAAATTAAATGAACTCGTAACTACAACTACCCAAGTAGCTCGTTCATGATCACCAAATCATTCATTTTATACATAAAGTGCAACACTTTAATGTTTATCGTGCGGAGTATTCGTGAAAGAATTCGATGTAAATATCACTTTCCAAAAAGTGAAATAATCACGTACAACTACTATTAAAATGACCAATTTTGGATACAGTGTCTTTTCTGTTATACATCATATTTTTATATTACTCTTGTTATTGGAAACTTTATATAATATTTGACATAGTATAGTTTTGACTTATATTCCACGATTATTTTCTTAAATAACAAAAAAACCGAAATAAAAAAACAGAATGCAATAAAAACACAATAAGTTTGAGACATATAATTCAATATATTATATATATATATAAAGACAGGATTAAGACAAACATGAGGGGTCTATTTAGACAGACCCATTTCAGTGTCTTCTGTAAATATTTATTTTATGATAACCATAAGCTATTTTAAATGTTAGATATAGAGTATTATATATGGGGTAGTTCCAAAGGCTATAAAGTCCCACATAGTATCAATTCATAGCTTAGACTTCTATTTCTTCACTTCCGCTAAAGTATTGAAATTGTTAAGGAATAGTAGATCCTCCATGAAGAAAAATGGCGAGTTTGAAGGTGAGTTTTTTCAAGCTATACTTTTATTGTCTAACTTTATTTACAATTAATCGATAGCTCAATGTATTGCAATTACCTTTAAGAGTATCGCCTATGATGCACGTTGTGCTCAAGTTTGTAAGTCCACAATGTGTGTCACCGTAGCCAGTAGGCAGGGGTGCATTGTAGGCAAGTCGTGGTGGGGTGCCTGGTGAGGATGACTGACCGTCTGAGCCTTTTATCTTTTTGTTGTCTACAACAAATGTAATAATAATAAATGTAGGTCTCAATTAGTAAGTTTTGGGTAACCTATGATCGCTAGCTAAATATTTTTGAGTATAAGTAATTGTGAGTAAGTACTAATAACGTGGCACGGATGTAACACTCACAATTCAGTTATCACCATAGTAACCACTGTAAACATCTAATCAATTCAATCAACTTCCAACACATGCATTTGGGGCTGTTTGGAATTGTAAATTTTTAAATATATTTTTTCTTTTTCTTTTTGTTTTTCTTCTAATAGAAGTAAATGTAAGTATTCTTATTTTACTTTTTTGTACTTATTGGGTATAAAATAAGCGCATAAGAAATAGGCGTTGGGATCAGAATTGCGGTCTTCTCCTAATAAAGAAAAATAAACGTAAATTATGTCCGTTTTCATCTTGAACTTACATGTATTACTGTTATGCATTCGAGCCGTTAAGTTGTTGAACCCTCAATCAGAAAGGTTGAACATATATCCTGATCTTCTATAACCTCATTGATTTGATTGAAAGTGGAAGTGACATACAAAGAATACAAGCATGTTTTTCTCTTAACATCAAAGACAAGTAGATGGTCTGGCAAGCGTACATTATAAATTTATGCAGTTAGATTTGTGTAAATTAAACTAACACATAATTATGAGTTTATGAAAAATTACTATGATATGTTCAAATTTTTTAGTATCACCAATGAGTAAAAAGGAAAGAAAGAAAAAAGCTAGAAGGTATATATTGCAAAACTAAAATATATGATAAGGATGAGATTAAACAATTTGTTGGTCTCTTTTTGTCTAATTTAATGATAAACTACTAACAATAAATGTAAAATAGACAATAAATTCAAGTTCAAAGTTTTTCTTTTATTAATTCCAATAAAGAATGACTTTATAAAGTTTACTACAAAAAAATACAAGACAAACTAGTTTAAGTAAACTAACTTGTGACAAATTTGCTTCAACAGATCATCAACAAGAATACGCTGATGATGCTCAGAGATTCACACTTAACATATAAGTGAGGCACTTGGTTCACTGATATACATGAACATGCTTAAATCAATGGTTGAAGTAAATGCAAATCTAGACTATTGAATATGGTGGTTGTGAGATGTATTTATAGTGTCAAAAATACATCTCAAACTCTACACGTGTTACCACCACATTCAAAGTGATCTTAATGAAATTTCCAACGAATGGATGTGACATTACATCCTAGGAATAAAGTTTACTGTTTACTTTATTCCTAGGTTACATTAAAGATCATTTAAAAACTAATAAAGTACTATAACTTTCTTGTACGTATCTTTACAGAAAAATACGTGCAAGCTATTATCCTTTATAAGTTGACTTTTGCTTTAGTACACTAGGTATTTGTCAAACCCAATGTACTTTAACAGATCCAGGCTTGATCCACTAGTTAATATAGTAGTATTGATTTTCACTTCTATGTACTACTCTCTATCTCTGTCTTCAGTCTTTGACTTTTTCAGATGCCAAGTATCTATCCGTGAGTAATAGATACTCTGTTAATGTCTAAGTAACAATAAGAAGTCACTACTAACAGCTACAGTGAATGAGTAGACATTAGTGAATATTCTAAGTATAAAGGGATTACTGTTTAGGTTGATTAGTGAGCATTTCTACTTAGTCTACGATAGTATCACTGTTAACATATGCAGCGGCAAATAAAAACACTTTGTTTATTTTGTCATTTATAAATTACATAGTTAAGGTCTCTGACCTAACACAATTTTTGTTTCAAATTTTAGGGATAACTTAGGAATTAGAATTTTAGTTTAATTAGTATTTGAGTTATATTAGGATTTGATATTAATGTAGGATGATTCTTTTGTTATAAATATTAGGCTTATTCCTAGTATTCTTAAGTTCGATTATTACTAAAATAAAGTTTGAGATTTTTTTACTCTTGTTAGGTTTTATTCCCTTGAGGTGCGCCTCATTTATCAACCCTTGGATTGGGGTTATCAAAATTCTCTTCGCGTCTTGCGTCAGTCGGTATCAGAGCGTTGTTTGAGAAAAAAAATATCACATAACTCGAAAAGAGTCAATTCAAAAGAAACGAAAAAACTGTTTTTGATTCGTTAGTTTTTGTACCGTTGTGGTAGAATTGGCACGGATTCATTAACAGTTGGATCGTTGGGAAATTTAAACTGTAGGTTCTAGACATGTAGATGTAGTGTATGACCGGAGGGATCTTTGATTCAAGGTTCGAGTAGGGAGATACAGCTTGTCGAAGTTGCTGCTCGAATATGGGTTTTTGTGTTGTTTTTCGTTTCGGGTATTGTTTGGCTATCTTGTATTGTGTTGATTAAAATCTCATTATCCTGATGGCGAATGATGGACATGGTTTTATATCCAAAGCCCGCACCGCTAGTGGGGTTCGGTTTGCTGAATAGATGGATCGTGCTATAATTGAACTCAAGACCTCTCTTGGTAGTTTATCTACTGCAATTAAAGAACTACGTGTCGTGATTGTAGGTGGTGTAAATAACCACAATAATGGCGAGGGTGGCATACACGATGGTCGAAGGATTCACGTAACCGTCCCCTAGTTCATTAATGGGAAACATGTTAAAGAATGGGAAGATAGACAAATGATAGATGATTGATCACGAAGAAAAAGTTATTTCAATCAAAGTGCTTAGTTGTTATTACGGTATGCTTTTCTGGTATTGATAATTATAGCATAAAGAATTTAGTTTCAAGAAAATTGGTAAATTTCATAAAATTACCAATTGAGATTTGTCTGGTTGAGGATTACCAAACTTATCGGGTTTCGATGTCAATCAGGAAGTTCTATAGAATTGAGTGTTGTGGATGGTATTGATGAATGCGATATTTTATTGGGAAAACCATGACAAAGCGAGCTTCGTGGTAGGTATAGCATCCAACACAATATCTATTTCTTGACTTGGGAAGGAAAAAAAATAGCAATGGTTCCATCCGGAGAAAAACCGCAAGTACAAAAATCTTAGGTTAGGATCGAACAAAACATGTTGAAGGCCGAAGATGTAAAAGAAAACGTTGAGAAAGCAAAGAAATCTCATAGTGAAAACGATGGGCCACAACATAATCATGACGTTAATGTAACTAGTATGGAGAACTCAACAATCATATCAAAGGAGACGAACAATTATAGTGTTGTAAAAAATCGTGAAATTGAAGCTACAAAGTCCAAATATATTAAAGATACAAAGGTTTGTGATGTTAATCGTGAATTAAGCACGAATACTCCAATCAGGAATCCAAATTTTTTTATGATATGTAATGAGGAAAACTTGGTTACGATTAAAGAGTTGTTGATTCTCAAAGTTCCAGCAACTCATCAACAAATAGGGTCTATCCTGAGAACTCGAGGACGAGTTCTTCTCAAGAGAGGGAGAATGATGAAGGGACAATATACCAACAATTAGATTCGTTTGTGAATCGTTGAGAATGTGGAAAGCGGGTTAAGATCAAAGTTAATAAAGAATAGCCTAAAGTCATTCCTACGGGCGCAACACCTATCCATGTGAGTTTGGGGTTGAGTTCTTTTCAAGTGAGGGGAATAGTGAGGATAAGATTAAACAATTTTTTGTTTCTAATTTTGGGGATAAGTTAGAAATTAGAATTTTAATTTAATTCGTATTTGAGTTATATTAGGATTTGATTTTAATGTAGGATTATGATTCCTTTGTTATAAATACTAGGTTTATTCCTAGTATTCTTAAGTTCGATTATTAAAATAAAATTTGAGAGTTTTATTCTTGTTAGGATTTTATTTCTTAGAGGTGTGCCTTGTTTATCAACCCTGAATTAGGGTTATCAAAATTCGCTTCCGCATCCTGCGTCAATATAAAAATATACCAACTTTACATCATTGATTATTTATCATATTTATTACTCGTATATACTATGGAATATGGATTTGGGCGTGATCAAAACAATTGAATTATGCAGAGGTTACAAGTAGAAAATGGGAGTGTATAAACATGAGCAAAGAAGAAGAAGATTTGATTTACAGGATGTACAAACTTGTCGGTAACAGGTCATATTCTATTTTTCTAGTAAATGTGCGAAATTAAGGAAGATCATAAGCTTGATGCTATTATTTATGGTGACATTTGTTAAACTAACGACAAACACATACTAAAATTTCAAGTGATTATTGAATTGCTTTGTATATATAATAGTATAGATATAGATATCGTTAAATGGTTTCACCATACTAATTAAATTGGTAAAATGTGTTGTAAGCTGATAATATTCAAGTAGTTGAATTAATAAGTTTTTTGAAATGATTGGCACATTGCAGGTGGGACTTGATAGCTGGTAGGATTCCAGGTCGAAAACCTGAAGAAATAGAGAGGTTTTGGTTGATGAGACATAATGAAGTATTTAGGGATTTAAGGAAACAAATAAAATCTTAAGCAGTTTGAAACTATTATGGTTGTTAATTTAATCTTTTTAGGAATAAGTTTTTCGTGATATCTTGCCTCATATATATATTGTTATATATATATATATTATATTATTTTTTATTTTTGATGCATTTATCTTATGCAGTGATCCAATGACTATTGTTTTCTTTTGCCTATAAAAGTATACTTACCCATAACATGTGTAGTGACATTTTTTTATCTACTAGTATGTTAACACCCCAGTTTTTTGTATTTGGGGCAATACTTTTTTCTAACTGGGCTAAAAGATGTATCTAATCTAATAATTTAGATGTACGGGCTAATTATGAGAAAAAGAGTCAATGCTATATGACCCAAATTAGAGTTGGTTTATATTATTTTTTATTTTTTAGTTCATGGGACGATCATTTTTTTTATATTTATTGTTTCAAACTCTTATAATATAATTCAGCTAGTAAGAAAATTGATAGAGGTTATGTTCGTTTGCGTTTACCACATGTAATAATGACTCTTCATGTTCTTGCGGCTATGAAACTAGTGTTTTTCAAATTAAAAATTAAATCTCAAAATAAAAGGTGACACTAAGAACATCCATATAGAACTTTCAAAACTAATTGCAAACATAAATGATATGTCCACGTGGTTCTCCATATCTTCAATCCACTGAAGGTGATTGCAAGTTTTGCGATTGCAATTAATTGGGTCCCACTTTCATTTATTAAAACATTACATAATTATTATATAATTACTTTATATTATTTATTACGAAGTATATTATTATTTTGTCACACTTTTATTAATCGATTGCATTATACAATTTTTTTTAATTTAACAAATGATTTGTTTTAATATAATAAAATATATAATAAATCAAAACAATAAAATAAAATAAACTATAGTATTAAAATTATATATTAATTATTCATATAATAACTATATTTTTGTAAATTTTAAATAAAAATATAAAATTTTGTATTCTATTTATTAAGTAATAAAGAAATAAAATGTATACTTAATTTATAAAGTGGTTAATGATGTGGTAGTGGAACCACTTTTGAAAGTGTTGGTGGATTATATGTGTGTTGGTGGTAATTGCAAATGCTGATGTGTTACAATTGAAAGTCTAAATGAATTGCAGGGATGTGAATGGTCGAAGTACCCTTTATTACTTTTGACAAACAACTAACGTCTATTTTGGAGTTGGTATGTCATATACTAAAATTAGATCATGCTAAAATTGAGTTAACTGCAAACATCAAATAGGAGTTAGAAGAAGGTCATGGGTCAAAGCTTAATAGCTCTTCCAGAGGCAATTCCCTAAAAGTAACCTACGCTATGTTTAGTTAGATGCGGACACACTCATAATATTTTTATAGCGACAAAGTTAAATTTCAAAAAAGTACATCATATATCTAAAGAATGGGAGAATGAATGAGAAGCCTACATTTGTAAGGATAGAAGGGTCTTTTCAAGAAAAACCCCACTTTGCCTCCATGTTTCTAAAAAATTAAATATCTTCAAAACGGATAGTCTAAAATTATAAAAATCGCACTATAAATTTTTTTATTTGATCTATTCGATTAGACATCTCACACAGTATACCTTTCACGATTTTTTTTCTGTTTTTTTGGTGGATAGAATGATACATCATTAAATCACATGTGATATTACTACATGATTTGAATTTTACATGTGACTAGTGATAGATTTTATTTCTCATGTAATACAACTTGTTATTTCTCCATTATATTATTTAAGATATTTATTGTTATACAATAACAATTTAATGTTGGTAATAGTTGTTATCACATATGATAAATACTTGTAACACTGAAATTTTCATAGACATATGTAATCACAGGGGTTGGTTCAAATACAATAATCCTTGATGTAAAACAAATAAAATAACATTTTAGTCAAATGGTGAAATAGTAATTTTATTTGCATAATTATAACCATTTAATTAAAATTAAAACATCCCCATTATTTTAGCTAACAAATTTTCTCTCTCCTCCCTCAATTACTGTGCACCACTGGAGTTCTTATTGTGCATCACCGGAAAAATATTGTGCACAACCGGAATTGTTACTGTGCACCATCGGAATTCTGATTGTGCACCACCGAAATTTTGATTTCTGACTGCGCACCACCGGAATTGTTATTGTGCACAATCAGAACTTTAATTTCTGATTGTGCACCATCGGAACTTTGAATGACCCTTTTACCCTTCAGAAATATTTAATGAGTCTTTGACTATTTTGAAAAATTAATTTCATCAAATCTCATCCGACGGTTGATATGTTATCTTATTTATTTTACGTTAAGATTTGTTTTACGATAACCAACCCCCGTAATCACATGTGAATAAATTACAAAAAAGAAACTATAAGTAATTACATATCAATCACTAATATATATGATCACATGTAATTATAGTTGTTATCACATGTAAAAAAGATTTGTAGGTTTGAAATTTGCAACTAACTACATATACAATCAGATGTTAATTAAACACCAACAATAACTACATGTAATTACATACAAATCAATAATATACATGATCACACATAATTGAACTTGTTATCACATGTGATATTAGTTGTTATCAAATGTGATAAATATTTGTAGGTTTGAAATTTACATCTAATTACAAATACAATAAGATGTGAATAAAACACAAAAAAGTAACTAAATGTGGTTAGACACCAATCTATAATATCTATTATCACACATAATTAAACTTGTTATTACATATAATATTAGTTGTTATAGCACATAATACATACTTGTAGGTTTGAAATTTACATCTAATTACATATACAATTAGATGTGAATAAAAATCCAAAGAGTGACTACATTTGATTACATACCAATCAATAATATATATGATAACATGTAAGTGTACATGTTATCATATATATTATTGATTGGTATGTAATCAAATGTAGTCACTCGTGTTATCATATGTGATATTGGTTGTTATCACATGTGATAAATACTCGTATGTTTCAAATTACATCTAATTACGGATACAACCACATATGAATGAAAGATCAAAATGTAACTATATGAGATTAAATACAAGTAAATAATATATGTAATTACATCTAATTACACTTATTATTACATTTGAGATTAGTTGTTACCGTGACACCCCTTTCTACTTTTATACCTGCATGACTAAGCATTCATTTACAATTATCCTTTTGATAAAGTATCAATTAATAATAGTTTTTTAACATCACAAAAAATCAACTGCTGGACAATTTTAACGTGTAGTTTAACAGAAGCAGATCAAAACTGAAAAAAAGTTGGGTTCTTTTTTTCATGGTGCTCCCCTTCAAATTCTTTGATCTATTAAAAAAAGAAAAAGTGAATTCAACAAAGTATTAAAATATTTGGCTTCTTTTCTTCATCGTGCTCCCTCAATTTTGTTGTTTTACTCAATCTTTTACTAGTTATAAAACTGTTTTTGTCCGTCTTAAAACTACCGCCTTTAGTTATTATAGTAGATCTTTATTTGATGATGACAATAGTGGAGGTTCATGACGTTGGCAATGGCGGTTGACGGAATTAGTAGTAGATGTGGATGTGACTGTGGTGGAGGTTCATGGAAGTGACAGAGACGGAGACGATGTTGATGCGATTGCGATGGAGATTTGTTTTAATGACGACAAATGTTGACGAAGATAGCGTAAGTTATTGATGTGACTGTGGTGGAGCCGTGGAGGTTCATGGAGACTACGATCGCAGTTGTTGACAGGATCGATGACGATTGTTAACAATAACGGTTGGTCTATATTGTAGTGGAAGTTATGCTATTAAAGATAACTAGGAGGAGTAAAACGACTTGAGGGACTGATTTTACAAAATAGATACCTGAATGGACGTTTATACCTCCTGGCCTTCATAATTAACGTACCACTCTAACCATTTACAAAAATGCGGCAACAAGCTAAGGGTAGCAATTCAAGTTGACAAGTCTATAGAAATGATCGACTTGAACCCAACTCGATTTTTAAATTTGCTAACTCGAACTCAACTCAAGTAACCTGGTAGATTTTTGAGTCATTTTGTAGTTAATTGGTGGGTTTTGGATCACACGGGTCAATTGGGTCACGTGGTTGAATCTTTCCAAAAATGTTTATAAAATCTTAAAAATAGTCATAATACCTATTAAATCCATTTATATCCATTACCAAAATATCATTATATATAAACAAGTTTAAAATTTAAAATTGAACTTTATAGTGTTTCGGGCCCTTTAGTCAACCCAAAAATCCGTTGGGTGACGCGGACCCAACCTGAAAAGAACATTAGGTTGTTGGGTTCCAGGTTGGTGGGTTCGTGAGTCAAAAGCTCAGACCCAAACTTGCTTTTTTTTAGTCGGTTTCTTGTTGGGTTTCGAGTCGTGTTGGAAATTACCAACCCTACAACAAGCCTTGTACGTGGATCTTTTAAATCTAATGTGAAGGCTTGTACTTTTATAGGTTAAATATTAAATGTATTTAAATAAACTTTTATCTACAACAATAATTATTAATTATATATGCAAACATAATTGCTATCCTTATAAGTATATCCAATTCAATATACATCTAGCCTAATTAAAATTTATAAATATTAAAATTGTAAAATCATAAAATTGATAACCATAGTTTATAGACAATTGAAGCAATAAGTATAAATTAAAGAAATGAATTGTCAAAATCATAATCATAATATATATATTTATTGACTTTATGCTTTCATTTTACTACTTAGTAAGTTAATAAATTATTATATTACTAAACTAATTCAATATTTTATTTTATTTTACTATTGATATTAATACTAATTATTCGTAAGTATATAAATATGATATATATTTCTAGTTTTCTAATAAGTAATTAATTTTTATTATTTTATTATATATTTATATATATATATACTTTTTTAATTATATACATATTAACACTAAACCTTTTTTAACTAATGTATTTATTTATATTACTATCGAATTTTATTTTATTTTTAGCCGATCAAATATGATAGAATACAATTCATTCAGGTTACAATTTCATCGTATTCCAAACTCTTTCATATTCTAACTGGCTTTAACTGGCTTTTATACATGTGTATACATACGAGTTATTTTAAAATATTTGAAATAATACTATCTGAATATTTTTGAAAATAATGCAAGTTTAATTCGTCAAATATGATTGGTAAACTTAATTTAGAAGCACTTAAAATAACAAATAATATAAAACTATTAAAAAACCTCAAAAAAACAATTAAGCAACTACAAAATATGAAGAACGAAGACAAATAGTAAAGAATCGTGTGTTGCAAATAGTCTACAGTGATTTTAATCATAAATTTTTTGTAAGTTAACTAGAAATCACCTATGAAACTATTATCATAAGAAATGAGCTATATGTAAACAATCAATTTATATCTTATTTATTCTATATATATTTTAAGGGTCAATATTGTCAAAAAGTAATAGAGTATGCTACATCTATTTTCTTAAATTAAAATAAGTACTTAGAAGTCATTAATTAGAATGTTTGATTTTCATAATTTTTACAAAAAATATACGATCATCATTTAAAGTTGTTGAAAATCTACAATAAAGTTATGATATAATTTAGATAATGTTATTAGTATTATTTACTAATTATTTTGTTTACTATGATTATCTTTAAAATAGTTATTTGAATTATTTTCTAAACTATAATTTATGATGTCACTATCTTCTTAAATTTAATCAACTTAATAAAATTGAACGATTCTATTGACTAATTAAATTTTTAATGATATTGTCGTTCAATTTTTATATTATATTTATTTATTTTTTAAGATAAGATCTTTCAATTTGATTTTTTCTTTTTGATTTTCTCAAATGTATTATGCGAACTAAAGAAAGCTAGGTTCTCTAAAAACATATAGATTTTTCATATATTATGCGAGTAAATGCAAGTCTGTCTTATTTTGTACAGGCAAAGTATATCTGTCACGAGCCACACCCGTGCTTCTATTTCATTTTATTTTCGTTCATCATCCTCTTCTTTCCTCCCTTTCTCTCTTCCTGAAATTGTAACAGATTAGGGTTTTACAAATTCCCCCAAATTTTAAATCAAAATCACGTACAAATGAGAGATTCAAATTTAGATCTTTTTGATCCTAGAACGGCGGTTATGGACTCCACTTACTCGCCGGAAAACGGTCACGGCCACGGGGACTTTGGTTTTGCTTTTAACGATAGTAATTTCTCCGATCGTGTTCTTCGTATTGAAATTATTTCGGAACCGCCCGAGTCTACAATCGATGGTGACGGTTGTACCAGCTTAGCTGATTGGGCTAGAAATCGAAAACGACGTCGTGAAGATATTAAAAAAGAAAACGGTCAGTTTTCCTTTTAGAATTATTTTTCTTGTATAATTTAGCTAAAATTTTGTGCATGTGTTTTATGTGTATACATGCATTTGCTGTTTATCTATTGTTTTGCAAGAATGAGATGAAATTAGGTATAATTTGGGCGTATACTCTCTATTAATTTATTTTTTCTTTTCTGTAAAAATAGTTTAATCCGTTAGCTTTCCTTACGTTTGTGAGTAATTTAATCTGAGATATATAGGTGTCAACATGTTAAAATGTGTAATGTTAGGTTAAATGTGTCCCTCTTGCTGGAAGTTAGTAGTTCAGAACGTAGCTGAGATATACATGAAACAATATACAAATTTGGGTGGCCTCCAAAAATATAATCCCTTATTTTTATCTTTATTATATATAAAAGTAAAATTAAGGATGCTTAATTATACCTATGTGATACCAATCAAGTGTTGTCAAATATACGAAATTCATAGGTGTCATTTTCACTAATTTTTTTCACAATTAATCGTCCATGTCATTAAGTTTTATGTGGAAATTTTTAAAATTTCAAAATTAATAAAATAAATAAATAAATTAATGATCATGATTAAATAAATTAATTACTTTTTTAAAATTTAAAAATTGTATTAATAATAATTATGGAACGCATATACATATTAAATAACATTAAACTTTATGAACTTGATTAATGCATGAAGTTTAATAACTGCATACATATTACCCAATAAATAAACAATATCACACTACCGTGCATCGCACGGGTTTAACACTAGTAAAATATATATATATCAAGAGCTTTATGTTTTTTGTTATACGTCTGAACTATAGAATAGTAAAAGATATAAGATTTACATTTTCCTTATTTGTGAATTAGAACTCCATCTAAAGTCATTGCTTTTGTTGTGGTGAGTCATGATGGTAGCCGAGTGCCAAAACATTGTGTCGCCCATAGTCTATACAACGACAAGCCGATTAGGTGTTCAAGCTTGTCTTAATTGCATATGCATACATTAAACAATTGGTACAAACATTTTAGAAACAATCATATCATCATTTTAAGTGTCAAAGACAAATTGTTCAACAAAAGAACAAGCTAACAAGTGTTACGACAATAACAACACATACGAAAGGTTTCAGTGGAATATAGAATTAGAATTCTGAAAACAGAATTGTTTAGTATCAGACTGAAGAAGAAAAGGATGTCCGAAGACTCACAGGCAGTAACTGATCCACTCGCAACCTGATTATAAGGCTTAAATTCAAATAAGAATGCTTGTGCATTAAGTGGTGTACATTGCTTTGGTTCTGGTATAAGTAGGCAGAGAAGGTAATAGGACACACAGAATTATGTTTATCCCACTGAATCAAACAAGAAAGAACAAAGAGTAACGATATATAAAATAACGAGTAGAGAAAACAAATAACAGGAAGAAGAAAATGACTTGATCATTTGGTCTTTAATTTGGATTACAGTATTGGGTACTACTCAAAATGTAAGTTTTCTCAATTTAAGTCTATTTTATTGGGCTAGGTTTGGTAACTTCTTGGACAATAAATTATCACTAACACCATAACAACCGTGGTATCCGGCACTGGAATCCTTTCTTGCTGACGTCTGAAGTGGTTACACATACATACTTTGTTTACTGTTTACAGTATATAATATCATAATTTTGGCATTCAGCGTAATCTTATCCAAAGCATTTTTGAAGTCTTCTTTTGTTCGTTATTATTTTAGATTCTGCCATATCGTGTTCCTTTTATTTATGCCATATGAGCATATGATACAATTTCAGCAACTTACATTTCAAGGTTTAAGACAAGATCTGATCATTACCGTTCCACTCTCTCAGTTTAACAAAAGGGCGTTGCGGGTTATTGTAGTTCTTTTGAATCAGCACACTCATTTGTGCTATTATATGATATCTGCGATATATTTTTATGTGTTATATATTTACCATATATTGTTTTTATTATCTTATATAGACATTATTAGTATTCTGAATAGTATGACGTCCTCTGGATGACTGCTCTGCATGCTTCAACATTCTGCATGTAAATTTGCATAATCTTATATCATATATCCCATGCATACACATGTGTTTATTGACTTTAACGATGTACTTTTAATATTCACAGTTATAGATATAGACATTGCTGCTGGTTATCCAGAGGAGCAAGTTCTCAATCAACCTGATGATGGTGTGGACACTGAAAATCAGGATGAAGAACCTGCGGCAATGATTGAAGAGTCATTATCAGGTATGAATCACCTATTATCATACCGGATCATTGCTGATATGCTACTAATACTCACTATTCTCAAATCAAATGTTTACCTTACTTTTATTTGCTGATTGTCATTCTATCCTAAATATAATATCCCTACTAATATTGCTTGTATTTTATTGGATGAAGGTGCAAAGGACAATGATTCAAGCTGGGGCATGGAGTGTTCAACAGTTGTAAGAGTTAAAACGTTACATATTAGCTCTCCAATATTAGCTGCAAGAAGTCCATTTTTCTACAAGGTAATGTCACAATGTTCAGGTGGATTTATTTTCTCGATTTTATTTAAGTAGTAATATCAAGTTCCCTGGTATATTGTTCGTGCAGCTCTTTTCAAATGGAATGCGAGAGTCAGAACAGCGCCATGTAAACTTGCGAATCAACGCCTCAGGTTTTTTGATCATTTTGAGCTTCACGTACATTGTATCTAATTAATAGTTTATTAATCATCCATTATGTTCTCTACTTTTGGTTTTTGAACAGAGGAAGCTGCCCTCATGGAACTGTTGAACTTTATGTACAGCAATACCTTGACAGTGACTACTACTCCTGCTCTGCTTGATGTACTGATGGCTGCTGACAAGTTTGAGGTTGCTTCATGCATGAGATATTGCAGCAGATTATTGAGAAATCTGCCTATGACACCTGAATCAGCACTACTTTATCTCGATCTTCCTTCTAGTATTTTAATGGCTGAAGCGGTTCAGCCGTTGACTGATGCTGCCAAGCAGTTCCTTGCTGTCCGCTACAAGGATATAACCAAGTAAGCGTCCTTCCTTAACTACACAAATGTTTGATAATTACCGAATAGTCTAGAATACCCTCTATAATTCCAAAATGGAGGAACTTCCGTACGAAAATTCATCGCATCAATATTTTGTTACGATTTAGCAGGTTTCAAGACGAGGTTCTTAACTTGCCGCTTGCTGGGGTGGAGGCTATTTTGTCCAGTGATGATCTCCAGGTGGCATCTGAGGATGCAGTTTACGACTTTGTCCTGAAGTGGGCCCGGATCCAGTACCCTAAAATAGAGGACCGCCGTGTAATTCTAGTGACCCGTCTTGCACAATATATCCGCTTCCCCTACATGACATGCAGAAAGCTCAGAAAGGTCATGACTTGCAATGACTTTGACCATGATTTTGCCCAAAAGGCCGTAGTAGAAGCACTCTTCTTTAAGGCTGAGGCCCCTCACAAGCAGCGGACATATGCTGGTGATGAAAACTCTAATCTTTACCATCGGTTTGTGGAGCGGGCCTACAAGTACCGGCCTGTGAAGGTGGTTGAATTCGAACAGCCACGTCCGCAGTGTGTGGTGTATTTGGATCTGAAACGTGACGAGTGTACAAGTTTGTTTCCATCAGGACGGGTCTATTCTCAAGCATTTCATTTGGGTGGACAAGGGTTTTTCTTGTCCGCCCATTGTAACATGGACCAACAAAGCTCCTTTCACTGTTTCGGTCTTTTCTTGGGTATGCAGGAAAAAGGGTCGGTCTCTTTTGCGGTTGACTATGAATTTGCAGCGAGGTCAAGGCCAATGGAAGAGTACGTTAGCAAATATAAAGGGAACTACACTTTTACAGGTGGAAAGGCTGTTGGGTACCGCAACTTGTTTGCGATTCCGTGGACGTCGTTTATAGGGGAAGAAAGTGTTTACTTCATTGATGGTATTCTGCATCTTAGGGCTGAGCTTACAATTAAGCACTGACACTAACAAGTAACAATTGCTGCTGCTACAAAGGTACAATTTTTTTTGTTATAGAAGTGGTAGTAACTTAACTGATAATGCTGATTTAAAAACTGAATGAGGAAATGTAAATTGGGATCCTGAATTTAGAAATTTTGTTGTTTCTTACTTGGTAATGTCAGGTAGAGGTTATGATATATGAAATTATGACTTGTTGGGTAAAGTCGTTTTTGTTGCCAATGAAACTGAGTTTACTACAGTTCCAGCTTTTATTTCAACTCTGAAACGTGATGAAAACCATCCATATTGTTTGGGCCTTTAGCTGCCGTTATACATCGGTTTCATTAAGAACGCCAGGCTCCAGTTTCATACGTTCTAACCAGACCGTACCAGAACGGAACAACACAAAAGAACTGAATCTAATAAAGGTGGTTTTTGTTTGTTTTACTCTATGGTTACTTATCCTATCTGGTAAGTCATTTATGGTTACTTATCAACTGGGTAAGTTAGTAGTGTTAAGTTCAAAATGTTGGAGATAATTAAGTGTAGAGATGTATCATCCAGTAAATGATTAAAGATGCATTATAAATTTGTGTATCCATATAAACAGTCAGACATTATAATATGTTGAGATACATCCTTATTCCATATAAGACCTCTATACATGCCTTTTATATCATACAGAAATGAAAAGCCAAAAAGAAGAAAAAGAAACACTTGAAACTACCCTGTCTATAGCTCTGTGATCTTCTTCTTGATTGAGTCTATGTTTGTGCTCAATTCTTTCCTGCTTGACTGAAATTCACAATTTATGTTCTTAAAGTTATAAGTGTGATCTCAGGCCCAAAAAAAATCAAAGCAGAATACATGAAAATTTAATCTGAAAGAAGATGGAAAAAGACTACAATTTGAGCAACAAAATGGCTAGTGAGTAATTGTAGTATTGGAACTAAGTTATGGATATGAAGGAGGAAACACTTTATACACACAACTTTAAGGTGAATGTGACTATATTAGGGATAAAAACTTAAAAAACGAAACCAAATTTCGATATCAGAAGAAGGTTAAAGTGACAAATTAGTAGTCTGGCCGATATTATCTTGTTATTCAGTATGATAAATGTATCATATGACATCCAGATATGTTAAAAGACATTTTACGACACGTTGAGGTCTTCCATTCGGTACAATAGCAAATACCAGAGTTAAATTGCTAAGTTGTAACAATGGTACATACACGATGGTTAAAAATAACTCGTTTATTTGTCGAACATAATCTTACCTCAAAGAGAAGATATTTGTAAACAAACCATCCAGAATATCCAACTCCTACCAGCTCCATGATATTGGGAAGCTAACGTTGTATCATTGAAAAGGAAAAAAACTTTAGAAATACATATCAGCTAAAACAGTCGCACAAAAATGTAGAAAATTCGGTCTTTCTTTTTCGAGTAGAAAACTTACCAATGGAACTTTGTTGATGGCGCCAATGATGACCGAAGATAGCCAAATAGCAACAGCTCCTCCTGTTCCATAGATTATAACTATTGGCTTGTTTTCAACTGCATCCCACTATAAAACAACAAAACAAGATTACAACAGAATTCAAAAGTTTAGAATGTTTCAAAAGTATTCCAATCTAAGCGAAACTCTCATACTGTCTGTTAAGGATAGTGTCTACCTTTTTCTGTAGGTCGGCGAACAACTCATCTGTATCGATGGAGGATGACGCATCTTCTGAGGCCTTGACATGGAACTGAGACAACCTTCTCGACACTGCCATTCAATCAAGAAAAAGAAAAGTGATTGAAACTTACCCAACAATTCTACTAAAACACACAATTCTAACGTCCTTACAACAAGATTGAGGTTTAAAGTTTAAACCACTTCTCTTAGCCTTATTTTTTTTTTTTTCTTTCTTATATTTTATACTTTAAAGTGTAAAAAAAGGTACATCATAACGTTTGTATAACACGAACATATAGTCTATCATTTTCCCCTTTGTTGCAAACCAATTACCAATCATTTTTATATGAAATGCTATGCTATTATGGAAGACCATTTTACTTAAAAAACCTTTTAAGTCAAAAAATCCTTATAAAATAATATAATATCAATGTATCAACGAAACTCCACATGATATCATACATAACCAAAAGGAATAAAAAAAGAATGAACATTACCTGAAACTAGTTTAAAGGAAGCCGGAAATGGTCGAGGTGGGAGGTTAGGTAAGGTGGTACAACGGACAGCAGTGGCGGTTGGTGGCCGAGGTAACATGACGGCAGTAGACGCCATTGTAGCGGTGGTTGCTGCCGTCATAACCATTAGTCGATGAACAAAAAAAGATGAAAGAAAATAAAGATTCTGAATATTATGAATTGATGATATGATCCTATCTTTTTCTCATCCACACTTGCCTGCTTTACTTTTAGTTATATTTATGTTTATTATTATTCTTTTTGAAGGAAAGAAGACAAATAATAAAATGTTGTGTATGGTGTGACACGTTCATATACTAAACTTCATGATCGCATGTTTCTCATTAATTATCTTCACAATGCAATGCAACAATTGGTAGGTTCCTCTTATACGACTTATAATACAATGGTCCAAAGTTTAGATAACTAGCTATTATAATTTGTCCTTTTAAGTTTTAAATACATCTAACAATTAATAACAATTCCTCTATTTGTACATAATAGTATTTTTGGTATGTATAAGAAATATAATCTAATATATATATAAATTAAAAAGTGTATTACCATATGCATTAACTAAATGCAATTTCAATGTACTTATCATAAACTTGATGTACAAAACTACAATTACGAAGAGAAATGTGTAAAAGACAATTTTATACGGTAAATGAATAGTAAAGTATAGATCAAATAAGAACACTTTAAAAATAAAAACGGTAAAAACGCTTCAAATTTAAATTTATACTTGATAAAATCATTGGATTAACATTTGTATATCTCATGTAAAGAAAAATGAATGCACATTTCTAGAAATGTATACAATTTGAGAAAAACTATTGATGCACATTCTACATTTTTCATCTAAAATCGTGCATCAATTGTTTTTTCGATTTTTATGCATTTATAAGAATACGTATCTATTTATCTCCACATATTTAAGATGTATGAATGTGAATCTATTGATTTTTAGGATATATTTGCGGATATGGAGCGTTCTTACTCGTTCTTATTTTTAAAGCGTTCTTATTAGAACTCTACCCTAAATAGTACATAATTTTAAATGTATGTTTTAGATACATGTATGGGTCATTAGTACAGTTTGATATAAGTCTCTCATGATGTGTTCGAAACGGTTCATTATATACGAGTATTTTTTATTATGAAATATGATAATGACAGTTTTAAGAGTTACTAATAAAATTTATAAATATATGTCAATACTTGTACATATATCGAAATAAACTCAAAGTACTCTTGAATGTTAATCGGAATAATTTACGTATATATAAGTTTTTTAATGCTATAATGATTCTCATTAACAAAACCTTTTATGTATTGTCACTCTTATTTGATATAGCTTAGAAATTTGTTTTTTGAGATGTTTGGTCGGACTAGTTGAGATGGTTTAAGCTGTAAATGGGCTGAAATAGTGAATAGAGTATGAACGTTTTGCTTATGGTTAGGCCCAACTACTTGGTTTAGTTTGTTTTGCCCATCCCACTTTTGATATTTTTTAGGATGTTTGAAAAATATACTTTTTCAATCAAACCGTCATTTAAAAGGTCAAAATATATTTTGAAAACATATTCCCAAACACCCTTCAAAACATGACTGTAACCTCTACATACGAGTACGTGTGATTAGCCCATCAAATATAATGTCATGACGTATCTTTCGTAAACATATAACGTTACTGGTGTTGAATAAGGTTTTTTTAATGAACTTTTGATAATACCAAATAGGTTACACGGAGGAGGATATGTCTAGCTGGCACCAACCAATCGAGGCCATGTGATCAAAAGATGGATGCCATGTGGTACCATCACAAGATCTGCAGAATCTTATATGATGACGTGTGAGTCTTCATCTCTGCCTGAATCTTCTGACCAATTCATTTTTCAGGACTACACGTTACACTTCGACTGTAATCTTTAGTTCTTTATTACTCTTAATTTTAAAATTTTCTTACAAATGTTGTATGAAGAGCTAATTAGTTTCTTCCATTTTTCAAGACTAAAAACATTTATATTTACTAGTATTTTTACCTAATTTTTATTATTTATATTACTATTTTAATTCGTCTCAAAAAATTATCTACTTACAAATAACAGCAAATAAAAATTATTGAACTCTTCATTTAATCTTCGTATATTTATTTTCAAAAGAAATTTGATCAGACTTACCTCGAGTATAATAACAAAAATAACGCTGATCTCATATATATTAAACCCGATGAAAAATATTAGAGGACAGTAAAAGTTAAAAATATACATTAGCTAGAGTTGTTAATTAGGTGTTGACAAGACAAAATTTATGTTGGACATTTACATTTTCAGTTTATGAAGTTTGTATCATTACATATAACATATTACCTCCTGTTTGTTATAGTTGCACCTAATTATAAATGTGGCTAGAAGCACTCATCATTTTGTTATAAAATTAAGATGAAAAAGAGAGCAATGGGTTGAGAAGACTTAGAGATGGTAAAAATAATGCACCCTCTTTCCTTCGTAATTACTACTGCGTATATTTTTAGCAAAATTCGAAAGGCAACCATCTTTTTTGTTTTAAAAAACGTAACCTAGATGCTTGGAATCTTCGGTTATTGGGTAACACGTGGATCCTATGATGGAGAAATAGGATGCTATCCGATGCTGAGTGTGCAATGCAGAATAGACGGCTACGATTGTTTTTTTAGTGATAGTGACTTTAATTCGTCAAACAACCAAACGTCATGTGCTCTCCACGTAGGATACATGTCATTAAACAATATGGAAATGCAAATACAAGGGAAGTGTTCAATTTAAGTTGAAGGTAAAAGTAGACTCATCAATATGTTTTTGGACTGGTAAGAAGAAAAAAATCTCAACACCACGTTAAGCACTCAGCATGGCAATCAAACAACACGTGCTGTAAGGGGTCAACGTGCGTTGTTGTCCCTCAACACTCTGCTCCTAGTGCTTTTAAAACGGGAAATTGTTTATATACAATAAAAAGTAATATGTACATTACAAATATATAAATAAAATATTATATTATGATTTAATGTCACATAAAATAGCTCTTTTATTATACTATATGATTTATTTTTCTATATTGCATTAATCAAGTTAAAGAAAATAAATGAAAAGTTACTTCAGTTAGAGAAAAAAGGGTTGTTTAGGATGTCTATTGACATCTCTATTTTTGGGGTTTTAGAGTTGATTTTATAATAATTATAAGTCTAAGTACTTGTAAAAAATAATTTATGTGGAATTTTTTGAAAAAATAAATTCGTAAAAGTTCTTAAAACATAAGCTATTTCAAGTAGTTTATGGAAGTCCTAAAAGCTTGTTTAGTGCACTTACAAGTTTCAACCATCAATTACAGTCACAAGTTCCAACTCCAATAAGTTGTTACTAGGAGTTGGCATTCACCACTCCCCGTCGACGTTTAATTTCGGCTTGCGAAATTGAATGTTGAGCTCAAGAGTTATTTTCCTTTTATTTGATTGGTTCGAAATCATTTTTATTGCACTATTTGAACTTTGAGTTGAACGTTGAATAACTTCTCTCAAAATTTTATAAAACTCCAATGTTCAACTGTCATTGAACATAAGAGCAGGCACTTCTTGTTCTCTAACTTTGCACAAAATTAAAAACTCATTACTAATCCGAAGCATTAACCCTAATTAATATGTAATTATTTTAACTCACCATGACTGAAGTTTCTGAATCTGTCGTTATGTCACTATACAACTTTTTAAGACATGAACAATTGACCATTTCTAAAAGCTCAATGTTTTCAAGTAGTAAACGTGTGATAAAAGTTATTTATATTTGTTTAATATGAATTTTACACAAACTTTATGAGTAGGATGTTGGATGTCACATTCTTCATATTTAATACGTTATCGGATCCCTTTTTCTCGATGATTGCATAGTTTCCTCAATAATTTTTGTCTACTATCTAATCTTATCGATTAATTTGATTAACCAAAAGTCGCAGACTACAAAACTCACGTTGTGTACGTTTGGATATAAGTGAATTCGTATGTAACATATTCTTTGTTGATTTGATGTTTTATGTACTAGTTACACTTACGAATTTTACCACTTATACGTAGAACTAAGTATACACTAAGGTTGTGTTTGTTTTGTGAAATTTTTTGAAAGAATTGGAATTTATCAAAGAAAAGGAAATTTCAATTCTTTTAGTGGAAGGAATTTGATGGAAATTAACTTTATAAATTATTCAACCAAACAAACTATGGAATGAAATCTCAATTTCAATTCCATTAAATTTCAATCAATTCCGTGAACCAAACACAACCTAAGAGTACACGGAGTTGTCTAATTAAGCAATTGTCAAATTTAAACTACTTTGCTGAAAAAAAAAATTTGTGTAAAGAAAAACATTTATTACACGTCTTGAAAATGGTTACATTTTTATTAAATCGTCAAACTTATATAATACTCCGTATTAAGTTATAAATCACGATTTATTGTATTATTTATCTTCTAGTTAGTGATTTTTAATAAAATAAATTAAATTAAAATCTCTCTGTTAAAAGAAAATTAAATACTTCGCTCGTTCTTTTTTCTCTATTTTTTGCTCGAAAATTATTTTCTAAAATGGAATATAGTATTTAATTTGATTTAATTTGTTGAAAAAAGATTTTTTTTTTCTCTGTAGACTGGTTGGCCAGATATTGATTATTCATAGATTGAATCTGAAGCGTACACGTGTAATTGTCGACCCGTCGTTGTATCCGAAACGGAATTTGAGGATTCTCAGTTCGCCCCCCCATACTTATCCCAGTCAGTAATAGAACACCCTTATAGTTTATAACCCTTGTTCTATCCCACCTCATATCAACAACAATACAAATTATATAATTACGTCTGCTTTAAATTATATAACCCTTATAGTATCTGTATGTGAATTTCATAATTTCTGTAAGTCTCTATGATACAAAGAAATTTTTTAAATATATTTAATTTCAATAGTCTCGAAACATATCTAAATAAATTATTGAGGGACATGAAAAGACAGAGTGAAATTCAAGTGTCACTAGTTATATAATTAGGTCTACTTTAAATTATATATTTAAACACGTATAAAAAGACTCTAATTAGAAAATAAAAAATATTTTTTTTTTAATAATTATGAATACCCGAGTTTTAACGTATATCTAAATAATTATAAATATAATTGTAAGTTATGAAATATTAAAGTTTTTATATAACTGTAACAATTAAGTTTAGTTGGATCTTAGTGCGATACATAGAAAGATTATGAACACTTGTAGGTACATATATTGATTACAAAAAATCGTAAAAGAAAATTCTTTTCGAACATTCATAGAAGATGTGCAAATGTAAATAACGACGTAAAACTCACTTAAAAGGCAAACTAAGTAAAAAAGAACTAATCAAATTCCTGGCAAAACCAAAAAGACTCAAAATTGGTCGTGATTAGATAAAGTAAAATAATGAAAGGGCCCAAGAGTAACTTGTACACAACGGCCAGCACGATAATGAATGGGCCAGTTCAATCAACACCTTGTAGACGGCACTTCCACGTGTGTCTACCGTCAATAATATGAAGAATTTTGATTATTTACGTATTTTGAGAAAACCTCACCAACAATAATTTTAACTGTTTATTTTTATCATAGATATTTATATTTTTAAAAATTAGATAATTTAATAATAATTTATCAAAAGATTATAAAAATTGAACGATAATAATTAAAGTTTTTTCTATTTAATTAGACATCTCACATAATATACACCGTTAAACTTTTCATTTTTATTTTTGATGGGTTTGAAAACGACTATGACATGTGATAGTCGTTTTTAAAACCCACTAGAAAATGAAAAAAATAAATTCGTCGAAATTATATCATGTGAAATATCTTATCAGAGGAAAAAAATGTTAGTTTTATCGTGTAATTTTTAAATAAACTATATTTTAGATATTTAATTTAAAGAATATAAGAAAAATGGAAATTTATTAAATAAACTCTCTTATTAATTCTTATATTCTCACAATAAACCTATACTCATTTAAACTTAATTTATAAATATTTATTTATTATCTTTTGAAAGCTACATGTAACTACAATCTTTAATAGCGTCAAGCGAGTCGGAGAGCTCGACTAAAGCCGACTTGAGAAGACCTACAACTGGCGGTCCTCTACTTATTTATTTAATTAAGACGTTTTATCTTTTCATATAAACTTGTCACAGTTACTATAAAAATAATTATTAATGACAACATCGAAAATCATTTCATTTATTTTTACTCTTATTTGTCACGGAAGAAAAGATTTCGGGTACAAAGTCAAAACGGGTATGGTATCCGGGTTAGGCAGATTCAGGTCAGCATCAAAACGGGTTGAAGTTTTACCCCTGGGAACCATTTTTGTTTGACTTTCGTTTTCCAATTTGACTTTTACAAATTTAATTTTTGTTCTTTTGTTTGACTTTATTTTTCATTTTAAACTTATTTTTTATACTTTTTCAAATTAATTTTGATTTTCTTTTTCAAATTAGATTTTGTTTTCAAAATTGAGTTTTTATTTATTTTCTTTTCAAAAAGTTACATTCTGTTTTAGAAAAATATATTTTGATTTCAAATAAACTTTGACTTTTTTTAAATTAGATTTTTTTTACTTTCACTTTTTATTTTGAAAATTGTTTCTTAAAAACAAATAAAAAAATAAAAATTAATAATAAGATAAACACGTTACGGATGGATTCAACCTTTTTGAATCAACATTTTTCTTGAACAAAAGGATTTTCTTTAAACTTCAAATCATAATTTTTAAAGATCTATTCAAACAATGTTTTACGATGACGAGAGATGGAACATAGAGTGACTCCAAAAAAGAGTTCAGAGCAATACAAAAAAAAGATGGGACTTCTTAAAAAAGATCTACACAAAAGAAATATTTCAAACGAAGATCTTCATCATTGAAAAAGAAAGAGAATTAAAGGGAAAGTGTTCAAAGAACGTTCAAGTATTCTGATAAAAAGATGCTCAATGCTGAGAAAAAGGAAGTCGGATAAGCGTTTTGGATGAAAAACAACACCGAGTATTCAGATCACAATTAACTTCCTTCTTGCTTGTTGCATGCAGAATCCGAGGCATTACTCAAACAAACCGAGCAAGTAGAATTGTTAAAGATGACGAGTCAAAAAGAGTTACAGACTCTAGCTCGCGATTGGGAAGCGAAATAGTAGGAAGAATATGTTTTTGTCATTAAGTTGTCAACTGAAAAATCTAGTGCTCTAAATCGAGTCAAGATTCTTAAAAAGTATACTGAGACATGTAAGCCTGAAAATGCAATCTATTGTTCTAGCTTTTAACTCAATCTATTGTTTAGTTACCTTTAACACTACTTTAATTACATTTAATAGTCTCACAATAACTCCATTAAGTTGACAATTTAGTGGGTTAACTTACTAAACCCGAATTCAACTTTTATAAGTTGGGTTTCATTAGCTTCTAATCAAAATCTTACCATTTTATAGTTTGAAATCAACAATTACTAACTACAAACAAATACTAGCATCAACTGAACATAATTCGTGGATTACTTCATTGTTTAATATCAATTCTACTCATAATCACCAACTACTCAATTTTTAAGTAAAAGAAATAAGAACATAGACTCACCTTAGGTTAGGAATGATAATTGAAGCTCCAATTCAACCTTTCTAAGTTCAATTTGGTGTTTATATAACACCCCTTTAATTATCTCAGGGTTAAACTAGTCACTTGACTCGGAAGCGATGGATAAAAGATAGTATTATATATTATCTTACAAAATGACATAAATTTTTCGCGAGTTTACAATATTTAAAATATTTCTGAAACAAAACATATTCTGTTATTCTTCAAAATCTACATACATATTAACTATCAAAACGTAAACATATTTATCAGAGAATGAGCGCATGTCAAACATTCCTTCCACAGCCCATCTTCCTGCCCAACCCACAAAAGATAAACATAACCTGCAGGAAGGGAAATGGTGGGATTAGCACAAAACTAAGTGAATGAATGAACAACTAATAATTCAATTTAGCATAACAATCTGTTTACATTTAACACAGTAAACACATAAACTCAAGAGGATCGGTGGTTATTGAGGAACCCTACAGCCGCGTGGCCCACAGTAACACTTACCACAATCTGTATAGGCCCATACAGAATAGACCGATAACTTGGCACTACAACACAACAACACACTTTCCACCGACAACACATGTATCTGGAACCTGTGTTGAACACATTAGTAACCAAGTCCAATCGCAATTGACCTCTGAATAACACAGATGCCCGAAGGCCACAAATATAGCAAGCAGATATTCACAATCATAATTCAGACTAAACAGTCTATCAAGTCTACGTTACTTGTTGTAACCACATTATTACAACTAACTCAAATTATGAGTTGCAGATCCACTCACTTGGGTATATCGGCTTACAAGCTCAGTAGTCTTATATCACCGAGTCTTATGCGTCTCTGAGAATAAACGGAATATAAGTCAGTAATCTGTTAACATAATTCAATGTTTAATATTCATATAAATAGTCACACACACACATATATATATATATATCATCCTGCATATGGTATTCGCAATGACCCACTCGGGGTCGACTAAACAGCGTGGGTTTAAGGGGCAATACGACTGACGGGGTCCAAGGGGCTGGCCCCTGGCTGCGGTCCCGAAACCTCAACTAATTCGACCTGCGATATTAGAAGCGATATTACCAGCGACATTAGCCGCGACATTACTAGCGACATTACTAGCGACATTAGCCGCGACATTACCAATATCGCCAAACCAGTTCATCCTGCAAACTTGCAGAAAACAGGGCTGTTTCCACAAAAAAATTCCCAAATCTTAATTCTAACATCGTTTTTCACCAATTGAACGTTCCCACACTTCGCAAATATATAAACAAACACTCGAAATGCATCAATTTAACATAAAAACACATAATTAAATCCAACCAACTATCTTTTCTCTTTTTTTTTGAAAAACCAAAAACTAACCAAAAACTAACCTTTGAATTGATTACATGCACTGAAACGATTTGCAAGATAGATTGATGATGAATTCCGAATTAAATCATACAATTTGAAGGTGTTTTGGGCTTGATTTGAGCTTCAATTTTAAGTGTGTGTGTTTAGTGTGTGTGTGGAGTGTGGTGGTTAGAGGATGAGAATGATGATGAATTTTCTGGATTTTGGTTTATATAATTTTGATTTACGTATACTACGATGTATTATTATCATTAATCTAGCACACGATGGTATTAATTCTAATACTTAGGCCTATCCGTATTTTAAACTAAAAATACCATAATTCCCATTTAATTATTCCTAACAATTACCCATTTAAACATTTCATATAAATTAATTCAATTAAATAAAGCAAATAAGGAAATAAATTTACCGGAAAAAATACTAGGCCGTTGGGGAGGATGTTACAGTTTACAAGCTAGATTCTCTTCTTCCTCGTGTTCTAGTTGTTATAGGGTGTGTGAATGTACGTATGTAAGTATGTGTAGAAGGTTTTAGAGTTTTATTAATTAATATGGTAATTAGATATATACACTTTCAATCTCCTAGTTTCATTTACTTAACATTACACCCCACAATCAATAATACTAATACATATAACTTATACAATTTATAAAATAAAACACATAGATACGTATTATTAAATTACCACTATTTTCCGGGTGTTATAGAATATTTATATTCCAAGAAGGGTCGCTTGTCCTTTATAAGAACAAGTGTTGGGAGTTAAGCAAGCGCGCTTCGACCAGAATCACAGTAATCTATTTCCTAGTGACATACCAAGTTAGAACCTAGACTAAACTAGAAGAGTTACAGTGTTTACCCCAAGGTCTATCTGTCTATTAATCTAAAAGTATCCCTATAATAAACATTATTTGAAGGCTATACTATATCAAGTCATGACAAACCATGTCTTCCTTATCCTTAATTGTTCCTTATATGCTAGCTAGCTAGTTTAACTTTATTGCTTTAATAGTTTAAAAACCAATATAAACCAAACAAACATTTTATCCAAACTATTCGAACGTTAGGTTGAATACTAAATTATCGAAACGAGTTCCGCTTCAAATTTGACCATCTGGAGATGACTCTAGATCAGCCTTACCACATACTAGTATTAGGTACTTGTATTTAGTGCAAGTAGGTAGTTTGGAGGTTAAGGCCCCCGAACAAAATATATATTTTAAAAACATATTGATACGCCCGGTACTGACGTTGCGGTACTCTTGATGAGGTTACCGCTTTGCAACCGTCAATTCTGGCGGCATCACGTTCATTCGATATAAATATATAAATCAAAATCAAAATCAAAATCAAAATCAAATTTATTAGTAAAAGTTTGAATGATAGTAGTATAATTGAAAATTATGTAAGTATACATTAGTAATTTCATGTCGGTTTTCAAAAACTTATAATAATAGTGATGTGCAAGGTAAAGTAGTAACTTCCCTTTAAAAAACACCTAAAATGCTTTATATATTAATATAAATACTAGAAAAATTTTAATTAATTAGAATTGAATGTCATATGTTAATTAATTTAAAGTTTAATAATGATAGTATGAATGAGATTAATTATATGTAAGCGTATGTTATTAATTTTAAATAAAATTTTCAAATTAATAATGATGTTAGAGGTAAATTAGTAAATTTTCTTTTATAAAAATATTATGAATCGTCTTATATATTGATTTAGATAAAGCCAACTAAAATTTATTACTGTAACAATTTCATTGTAAAAATTATTATCAGTGACCTTAATAGAAAACGTTAGAAAAAACACTCTCTCATCTATTTCATAAATTCATCGTACAATTACTTGCTATTGGACAAAAACACTAGTAGATCATAATCATATCATATCATAAAAATATAATAAAAATATAAATAACAAAAGCAAAAATATCTAGTCAATATGGCTTACTTTTTTCAATATCATATGCATACCTCTGACTAGTAACCACACTATATATATATGGAAATAATTTATTGAGAAATTTTAAATTTTGAAGAAGGAGATAAATAAATTTTAACTCTTAATTTTTTGATAAATAATTCTTTTTAACATTTATTTGTGATGAATGTTAAATTTTAAAATTATTTGTGATTTTTAAAATTTATTTATAATGAAATCAAGAGTTGAAATTTGCTTCCTTCGTTCCCTAACTTTTTTGCTTCCCTCTTAATTTCAACCATATCTATATATATACTAAAAGAGAATAAAATGTTGCTCCATATTTTGCCACATAGGCAAAATGACACATGGTGACTTTTCATAATTTAAAAATAAATAATTATTTAAATTTAAAAGATAAACTAAAAAAAAATCTAGATAGAGTTATATAATATTTGAATATAATAATAATTAATTAAAAAAATCTATGAATCCTACTCAAATACTAATCGAAAAATAATATTAAATTATTAAATCTATAAAAATTATGAATATTAAAATTGTTTAACTTAAATTGTCATGTATCACACGGTTTAAATCTAGTATATATATATTGTTTAAACATGTTATCTTAAATAAAAGTTGAATCCACGCACCAAACATATTTACAAAATCATTTACTGTACTATTTCAAATTAATCTTACTTTGAGAGTAAGAATCTCCACATTTACATTTACAAGATTAAATAAAATAAAATGATATACATCAAAATGAAATCCAATTATGCCACTTTATTACTTCTCCGTCTTCGGATGATTGATCAACGTTATTTTATTTACAACACTTTACAAATATTTTGCAAACGTAGCATTATTTATTATTTATTTTTAATATAATAAAATAAAATCACGACCATTGGTACACATAATATATTTATCGTATAATTCGATGACACGTGTCTGGTGACGTGGATGTTACATTGTCGCCCTTTTTCTCTCTTTCCATTCTGCAAAAAGCTCCCACTTTCTTCCCTCCCTCCATTGTTTTTAGAGAGAGAGAGGGAGAGAGAGACAAAATGCAGCAGAATTCTTCATAGAACAACAACTCAGGTGTCGTTTATCTCTTATTTCTAACTTTATTTTCTTTCAATTTCTCTAAATTATTTATATATCAATTTTAATCATTATCACTTGCTTTCTTTGTTATTCGAAAGTTCAAAGTTGATTTTTTTTCGTCAATTTATGGATTATGCAGTTGATCGTTTCGTTGATTCAGCTATAATTATAATTGCTAGTTCGTACGTACAGGTTTTAAGAAAAGTATATACATACAGAGAAATCGCAATTGCGAATTGGGGAAAATAAAGCACAAAGAAAACTCAATTGATTTAAATTGTTCAATTATAGAATATAATCTCTCTGAATTTAGAATTATGCAAAACATTTTGTTTTTGGCTTCCTCTTTTGGTTGCTGAAAATATTTTTGTAGAGGTTTTCAATGTTTCTATATACGTGTACGGATTTTGTTTGTTTTTATATATCCAAATGAAAACTAACTGATTACAAATAAAAACGCTCAAGTTTCTATATAAGTGCAAACATCTTACATGTTTTATGCTATTATATCCTTATTGAAGTGTTTAATAACATTTTTTATGCTATTTTTATAAGTACATATTTGGAGTGTAATTAGTTACTAGGATTGCTGGATGTTGTTAAATCTGAATCAGCAAAGACAATTATGGTCTGTTTTTTATTTATGTATTTTTGGTTTAGGTTAAGATTGATACTTTTGTAAAGTTATAACTTACTTGTATGGGGGAAGTAATTGAAGTTGGAATAAATAGTACCTGAAATCTAGCTGGGTTTCCTATACGAGACAAATGTAACAGATAATTCCGTGAAACAAACTTGATGGATTTAGGGATGCATGAGCTTTAGTGATTACCAAGTTCTAACCTTGGGAGATGTTTTCTTGAATGGGAAAATGATACACTAATATAAGATCAATGATAATTATTTGTCATTATTTACTTAATACTTTTGTGGTGGTGACTGTGGTATGTGTGTCGGCCATGTCGTTGCGAACGCTGCCATACATCTCAGAAATATGAGCTCATTTACAATTATAGCCTAACTGATGCTTATGAAATCTTCTGTTTATTAGCATCAGTTTGTTCAACCTTATTGCAATATCGTTGTGTATTTGTTTACTTCATATGGTAACATTCTCTTCCCTGTTATCTTGGCACCTATCCCATTGCAGTCGATTGAGCAAATATATAGCAAGGAATTTTTTTTTTATAGCTGAACGTCGCCCAGATCTTTGTTGAGTCGGTTTACGGTGTTTACTCATGGGGAGCTGCGAAGAAGCAAAGGATTGTAAGTCCGAAGAAACATCTTCACCTCCTCCGGTAAGATGCAAAACAGTTACTCATATTTGGCTTTACATTTGGATCTTGTGGGTGAAGAAACATGGGTTGGTTGGGCTGAATGTGCAACTAGTCAAAATTGGAAGGTCAATTGGGTGTCTGTTCTAAAATACTTCAAAAAGGTTCACGGGTTGGCACAGTTGTGTTAACTTGGTGAATCTGAACACTTATTTTCTTTTTCTTTGTTCATGCATGCATACATATATGTTAAACAAAAACAAGTTATAAGTAAAAATGGAAAATCCACTTATATTATATATGAAATGAATTAGAATATCAAGTTATTTTCGAAAACGTTACTATACAGATGTAGTGGATCAAAACTGTTGCTTTGTATATAAACTATGTAGAGATAAATAGACGACTGTATTAACCTTTTACATGTCATTTTCAAACGTATTGTGATCGTATAGTTCATATCATTTCTTCCATGATGTATGAATTTAAGTCGTATGATCATATAGTTCATATCATTTCTTCCATGATGTATGAATTTAAGTCGTGTCATACGTTTTATACAATGTCATAAGCTAATTTACCATTTCAGACAGCTATCTACCATTTTATTTAATACTATCTCGTATCATTTCATCCCGTGTTATACCATTTTTGTTTGGTGATATTATCAAGGGATTCTGTACTATTTTTTTATGTCTCACGGAATGTGTGTGAGTTTCTTTTTTTTTCTTCTTTTTTATTTAGTTATTTTTTTCCCCTTATGGAATTCTATTACATTTACCGTTTCAGGAGCAGCAGCAAAACGGTCATTTATATCATGAGTGGGCAGCCATGCAGGTTTATTAACATTTCACACTATCTAAAACTGAGCTCTTGAACCAATGAAACTCAATTAAGCAACTAACATTCAATTCTGCAGGCTTATTATGGCCCCAGAATGGTTGTGCCGCCACCATACTTCGGCTCAGCTGTCTCATCTGGTCATCCTCCTCACCCTCCTCCACCTTTTATCTGGGGTCCAATGCAGGTATTGTACCACACTATCGCTAATCCTATAAATATGTTGAAACTTACATTATGAACGTCATCCCGTTAACCTATTTTTGTACTCATGGTTCAGCATATGATGCCACCTTATGCTGCAATTTATCCACATGGAGGCATTTATGCACATCCAGGGGTCACTGTTGTAAGTCTTAAATGACATATCTATCTGATTGTAGGTCGTCCTCATTAGTATGTGCATAGCATACACCTCATATTGAGCTCATGTTTGTATCATACAGGCGGCTAATCCTGTGCATAGTGATTCTCCTGCCAAGTCATCAGGGAATTCAGATCGAGGCTTGGTTAAGAAGTTGAAAGGATTTGATGGGTTGGCAATGTCAATAGGGAACGGCAATGGAGGCGGTGCTGAAAATGGATTGTCTGATAGGTATGCCATATATTGTAGTATATTATTGTATAATATAGTGTTGATGATATACTAAATTAAATTATGTAATGTTTCAAACAGTGGGGAGACGGAAGGTTCTAGTGAAGGAAGTGATGGTACTACAGCAGAGGTAAAAACCAGAACTTTACCATCGCTTCTAATGTCATGCAAATGATTCTGAAAGCTTGTATGATGTTACTTTCAGGAAGCTAAAAATGGTCGGAAAAGGAGTCATGGAGGAACATCTACTAGTTGTAAGTTATGTTCTCACTTGATTCAAAAAATAAAAATAATTAGTTACGAATATCTATGCTGAACGTTTATACCACCAGCTGAAGTTGGCAAGTCTAACAAGAAGGTAACAGGTGTTACTGTTACTCCTGGGAAGATGGCTATTTCTTCTGACTCAGGAACTAGGCTTAAGAAGTCTCCTGCAGCTGCTAACATGACCATGGTGCCCGGCACTGTGATGCTTCAGGTTCATAGTGTAGGTTTTATTTATGTATCAGACATATAGATTTAAAGTTTCAGAACGATTTTTTATTTCTGAGTTTGGACGATGTGATCTATGTCCAGAATGAGCGAGAACTAAAGAGGGAGAGAAGAAAGCAGTCAAACAGAGAATCCGCCAGGAGGTCGAGATTAAGGAAACAGGTAAAAGGAACTCTTCTCATTTTATCATTTTAATCCTACATGAAAAATACGGAAAACCCACATTTTGGTTTGTGGGTTTTCGATTTGAACAATATAGTCATTGCCGTTTTATTTGGAAACATTTAGTTTCTATAACAATGGTACATTACAGTCATTTGTCCCGATTTTGACATAATGTCTGACTGGACGTGCACGGTGCATGTTGTTCCCTTAAAAAGTAATAGTAACATTGTTAAGGAAATTCAAATCACAATCACCAAAAATCACCAAAATAGGGGTTTAACCTATAGGGTTTGTATCTTACCATATCTGACAGCTGCAGTGCATCAGCTGATTGATATGCATTGTTAATTTGATTTAGATTTTCTGTTTAAATAGAATATTTCAAATTTACAATACCCAGGCTGAAAGTGAAGAACTTGCTACCGGAGTTGAATCCCTTATTAAAGAAAATTTGGAGCTCAAGTCAGATCTTAACCAGTTAACTGTTAATTTAGCAAATCTGAAGCTTCAAAATGCTAAACTACTGGTACCAATGCAAACTCTATACTCTCCACTTATTGCATGGTTCATATATCGCTTGTAAATTGTAACATATTCTTTGCAAACTGCATAAAAGATGTAACATTTAGGTTAATGAACTTCCAATTTTTTCATATATAAAGGTTATCTTATAACTTAAATGGTTTTAATATGCCAAATTAGCTTCACGGCAGGAAAAGTTCAACATGGTCAAAGTCATCAACACGTGATCTGCCATGTCATTTGATTGGCAGATTACCCAGAATCAAAACTTTTGGAAGTTAGTCACCTTAAATCAAGCCTTTTGAATGTATGTTACCCTTTTATGGCTGAAAACAAACTTTTTTACTCAAAATAGAAATCAGCCTAAAGTACGTTATGCTTTTATGCAATTTGTCCTAATATTATCTGAAAATTTCCTAGATAAAATTTAACACGTCTGCTTTGTTATTTAAATTAAACCGACGGCATTTAATCTGGGTTTGCAAGATCTCTTTACTTTGTGGTTATTGAGTATATGTTTACACATTTTCTTACACAATCTTAAGAAATGTGGTTCTTTGGTTACAGGAAAAACTTAAGAAATCACAACTTGAAGAAGCTACAGAAGAGCCAAGTTCCGACAAAAAGGATTCGTCGCTGAGCACTGCTAATCTCCTCTCTAGAGTCAATAACGGTGCTGGTTCTGTTGTTGGCGAGGCCACCAGCTCCGGTTCGGGTGCACAGCTGCGTCAACTTTTGGATGCTAGCCCCAGGGCTGATGCAATTGCTGCTGGCTAACCCACAACAAACTCAAATTTCTAAAGTGAATTGTGCAACTTCGGCGCATTTATGTGATCGACATTTACTTTTAACAGTAAGTAGATGATATCCATTTATCCCAAATAGGTACCTTAAAGTTTAGAATTTGGCCCAGTTGGAGTCTAAATTTTTCGCAGCCAAGTGAAATGCGTTTTTAGTTTCAGAGTCTGCTTACCTATAGTTTGATGTAATTACCTAATCCGGTTGACCCTATATATATACACACACATGGTTTTCAACTTTTAGTAATATATAAGATGTGTTGGTTGAATAATATAACTTGTGTTTTGTATGTTTCTTGCCATCAAGATTGTGTTTGATTGTTGATCCTGCAATATTTGGAGCATAGGATCAGATTTTTTGAAGCTTTGTGTGCATGTTGTCACAGCCAAACTTGATGGCCGAGGAAAAATAAAGTTATTAAAATCTCGAATTTGAATCAATGATTTCAATGTTGTTCGCCCTACGTGAAAGATGAAGCAGAACAGAAAGTATGAGTTAAATTTGGTGGTGGCCCCAAATATTTAAATAAAACAAAAGAAGTTGGGCTTTGGTTGTACGTGGGCCGAGACCAGGAAAGACATTTAATTTAGAGAAATTTTTGAAATGGACAAATACTTGGTTGGTTTTCACTCTATGGTCCGTGTCAGGTTCATTTAACCTTTGAAAATACAAAGGTTAGACACAATTCTCATTGGATTTAAACAGCGGGACAACAGGAAACGAAGTCGAATAACAAGCCGCCACGTATTACCAAATTCCTGCTAGTGAAGGATAGATCCCGCTGGTCAAGATTAAATCCCGCTGGACACTCGATAACCGTTGAAAACTAAAATCCCACTGTATACGTTAAATACTCACGATTTTGAGCCAAAATAACAACGGTGCCCATATAACATTTGATTTGCTGATGAATCAAATAAATGTCTAGGAAACACCACAACAGTGGGGCTCAATATTGCGAAATCTAAAAAGCTTAGCTGGATATTTTGTCCTCACTCTTTAAGGTGATCAAGTTTCAAATTCGGTTTGACATCCCAATCAAAGTTTCATCGCTACATCAATCATCATGATCCTCACCTCCACCATTTAATCTCTAAAAAGACCAAAACACTTGAGATCTGCACTTATACATTATTACATGGACAACTTGCATTCCTCAAGGAAAAAGAAAAAGGAGGGAAATTTACTGTTAATAAACATTAAAATTAATATGGTATGTTTATATTACACCATCAATCATGTCAACAACAAAACAGATACAAAATAAAATACGATCATTAAAACTACTAAATACGAAATATAGCACCTTATCTGATGGTGCACTGAACCCTTCGACTATGAACAGCAGGTGCAAATCGAAGTCTTTGTGGGTGAACAAAAGGTCCAAATCGAAGTGGGTGGAAGTTCAAAAGTGAATATTTTCGAGGATGAACAATAGCTCCAAATCGAAGAGGGTGGTCGTTCAAAAAATTTAATTTTGGCGCTCAGCTTGCTGATACAATTTGGCCCAAACATCACTTTACAACAGGTATTTTGAGCCCAATCCAGCGGGTATTTGATGCACACAGCGGGATTTTGATTTTCAACGGGTAT
This sequence comes from Logfia minima, assembly GCA_963921325.1. NCBI lineage: Eukaryota > Viridiplantae > Streptophyta > Magnoliopsida > Asterales > Asteraceae > Logfia > Logfia minima. The sequence continues at coordinate 17,437,692 of OY992770.1, forward strand.
CAAGTGTCCAACGGGATTTACCTTGACCAGCGGGATCTATCCTTCACCAATGGGAATTTGGTAACACGTGGCGGCTTGTTATTCGACTTCGTTTCCCGCTGTTTAAATCCTACGGAAATTGTAACTATTGGACCGTAAACGAACCTGGCACGGACCATAGAGTGAAAACCAACCAATTATTTGTCCATTTCAGAAATTTTCTCTTTAATTTATTACTATATTTTTTTTTAGTGATGCGATGTTAATTAGAAAATGTGTGTTTGTACTCTTGATTTGGTGGTATCAATAAAACATCATGCCTTTTCTTTGTGCCCTTATCTAAAACTTTATATGACTATAACAAACCTCTACACTTAAATTTGACTAGTTACGAAAAGAAGAAAAAAAGATATATGAATCAAATAATTGTTAAGCTTTTCTTTGATAAACATATATCTATATCTATGTATATTATATACCTATAAAACATTTTAGTCTTTCAAAATTTTTTATTCTTTTAGAAAAATAATTTTAACTATTTCATTACATCTAACAACTAAGTCACATTCTTTTTGCTAAATCTAATTTCTCTAATACAACAACAACAACAACAACAATATTCAATCCCGCCATTAGTGAAGTATGAGAAAGTAAGATGAACAAATGTAGATGGGTGAAAAGGAGTATAAGTAAGAGATAATTAATTACATGTCAGTAAGACCATTTGAAAACTAGAATAGAACTATAGTATACAAATATACGTGTACATACTGAGTGGCTATAATATAAGATATAGGTGTAAAAATTTATTATAACATAGTTAAAGTGTAGCTATATATTGAGATAAAAATAAAGAGTAAATAACTGTAATTAGGTTTATGAAATCGATATACGAAAATATATAAGGGCACAAAAAATATATAAAGATACATGTATTTGTAGTAAATGTAAAAGTAATATTTATATATATAGTGTAAATATTAGAGAGTATATGCTTCTAACTATACATATATTTACATATATATTATACCAAAAGAATAGGTATACATATAGTGTTTTCAATATGTATGAATATAATATAGGTCAATGTGGATAAGTAAATAAATATATAGTAAATACTACTACGCCGCTATGTTTAGATACTTCAAAAGATCCTAAAACCGCCTGCTTACTATACTCTTCTATCCTAATCCTAAGCCTCCACTCATTTCCATAAGAGGTCATGTCCTCATAGGCGATGGGTGCAACATCAGTTATTTGCAATGGCCTCATAGGTGTGCAACTAATGTAAAGTTCTATTGGATCTCGAGTTCTTCGCATCAGTCTCTAAATGGGTTGTTTGCAAATTGCTTTCGTTATCGCTGATGATTATTCCTGGAATACCAAAACGGCAAACAATATTCCGCCAAACAAACCAAAGTATTCTTTTGACTAGTAATTTTCGCTAGCAGTTCAGCTACTACTCATTTGGTGAAATAGTCGACAGTGACCACAAGAAACTTGACTTTTCCTGGAGCTTGCGGAAAGAGTCATACAATGTCTATTCCTCATTTATAAAAGGGCCATGGGATTGACGTGATCCTAAACCTTCATTTTCTTTTTCATTGTTACATTTATTTCTAATATCTCTATCTTTTTTCTAAATCTCTATTTTTCTTCAAACACCACCAAGAACAATTACTACAAAACGTGGATACCTGTTACACCTGAAAACAAACCTGAAACTTCTTGACATATACATAGATATGTATGTATATTTGTGTATTCTTCAACGGTTTGATGTGGGACTTGGGATTGACGTGAACGGTGAACTAAAACCACCATTTTTTCTGGTCGTTGTCAAGAAAAGAAAGAGAGTAAGTCAAGAGTGGGAAAAGATTGAGATAAAAATAGAAGGGTTGATGGTGTTTGAATGTGGTCCTGGAATCGTGAGATCAAAAATGGTGGAGGAACAACTTGGCAAATCTCGGGATTGTTGGATATGCTACATCAGTTCCAATTGTCAGATAGAGAGGATACATGGGAGTGGGAGTTGGAAAATGAAGCTCACTTCTCGGTAAGTAGTACGAGAACGCATATAGATAGGCTCACCCTTCAAGAAGGTCCGATGGGCACGAGGTGGTGTACAATTGTCCCTATAAAGTTAAATGTCCTAATATGGCAGGTTGCTTTGAATAGAATTCCCACTAGAGGCATTGATGTTCTCTCGGTGTTGTGTTGTCGTCTAATGCTCATGTAGAAGATAATAACCATGTGTTTGTTAAGTATATGGTGGCGGAACAAATTTGGTCCAAGGTAGTGAAGTGGTTAGATCTTCCATTTCCTTTCATTGATAATGTGCATGACATTATAACATGGGTGGATTCGGTTAATGTGGGTACTAACAAAACGAAAAGCTTTAGAAGTCATTGTCTACAGTACGATTTGGATGTTGTGGCGGTATAGAAACAACGTTGTGTTCTAGAATTCGAGTATGAAGAATAGTCACATGTTTAAGAATATTGTTATTCATTCTTTTAATTGGTATTTCACTAGATGGTATAAGCATAGCATTACTTGGACTTTGTGATTGCAAAACTCAATGCTTCATATCTATGTGTAATTGTTTTTTGCTAGTTTCATACTAGCTGGTTTTATTTAAATCATTCGGCTGCTAAAAAAAATAACATAAGTAGTAAATAAAACGTAAGTACATACACGTAAGTATATGGCATCGATGTCTATCCCTTGTCAACCACGACACGTTGGGAGTGACTTTTAAATCAGTTAGAATTATATGACGTTGGTTTTGATCCATTAATCATTTTCCTGTCAATTCGTAGTAGTAAATAAAACATAATTATATGGCATCGATCTCTTCCAAAATCACATGGCAAAACATTTAGCGGCAATCAATTCTAATCATATGAGTGTCATCTTCAAACATGATCCGATTATCATCCTAAGTAAATTAGTATATGAGATTTAACCGCTCTCTGATATCACATGTTAGTTAAATTAAACATATAATAGGAGTCAATCAAGTGATGATCATATAATCTCATCAATGAAGAACATTAAAGTAAACTTATTTGACGGAAGAATTGATTTAATGTTTGGATTTGATGCGGAAGTCATACGAGTTATTCAATTCTAGACAATGATATCGAGTAATATGATGGATTGAATTTTCTCAAATCAGTGGTGTTATATATAGAAAATTATTAGTGGCATCTATCCATGAAAAGTTACAACCTATAGTTTTTATGTTGCACCTTTTGTCAATTTCTTCCAAAAAAACTGCCTACAACTTTAGAGTATATTATGTCAATTAGGCAAAGTATAGGGTATAGATAGTAAATATACCACTAATGATAACTTTTAATAAAAATGGTTAAAGGCCGCATTTAAGTGGAAATATTCCAACTTCGTATGGATACACTCCTTGTAATTGACTGATATTAAGCATGCCAAAGATAAAATCTGAACTTTCACTTCAACTAATCACAAACAAAATAAAAGGAATTACATACATATTTTATTGCACAAGGTAAGACATGCACGGATTTGTATGCATTGTAGAATGATTTGCCTAAAAAATAATAAATTCCAAGCATTACAAGAATCTTTAAGTTTCTATCTAAGGAGTAAATCAAACTCCATAAATGAGAACCTACATGATTTATGCATGTTGGTAAGTAGGATCCACCATTCCCATACCATTTCCTTCATCTGTCAGCAGATTGTCTGGGTCCTGTAACATACATGAAGTAGTTAGTCTAAACGGGCTAAAAAGTATAAAGGATTTGAATACTTTGTGCATACCTCCATTCCCCATTTTATGTAATCCGGAGACTCGCAGGCCTTATATTCATCCACCAAACTGTCAAGTATATCTTTAGACTCATCAAATTCTGAAAGATCATTGTCCTGCAAAAGGTTCGAAGAAGCAAAAGTTCATGAATATCAAGTTATACAATGAAACACATCCGATTCTTAAATATCACAACTTCATAGGGGCCAATTTCAAAAATGGTAACTATCATTGGTCTGAATAATGTTTTGAGTAACACATAATATTTGCACCCACCAAATAAACTTTTTGAACGTTATAGGTTTATTCTATTCAAAAATTTGGAAGTTGGTTACCTTTTTATCGGCGAAAACAAAGATGGTTAGCCTTTTATGCAACTTGCCTTTCTTATATATAGAAATGAGCTGGAATAACTTACAGCAAACATCGGGAAACTCTTGTATCTGTCGAGGAAAGCTTGTCTTTTTCTCAAGAGAGAATACTGACTCAAACACTTGGAAAATAGATGTCGAATTCCGGTGTAACTTGCTAGCATGAGGCCACTCACCTAAGGTTATAAAACGTATGTATCAGTTATAAATCCTCCTGATTACCAATCAAAATGACCATTTTTGAAGGATATATGAAGTCTCACCCTGTGGGAAGTTTTAACATATGGAGACTTCCTTGAGAGAGCAACCTGAATGCTAGCAGGACCCCATTCGATGAAGTTTACTAGCTTTCTTTCACGTATTCTCTGCAAACTTTCATGAACCTAAAGAGATAACCAAAACCTGTCAGAATGCATATCGAGGAGTTTATCATTTATCCATATAAGTTCAAGTTCGTAAAGAAGCAGTTAATGTGTCTCAGCATACAGAATTACAAATACAACATGTTAAGTGTACTCACCTTAGTAGGATCAACTTCTCCCTGAATTATGTTCAATATTGATATGTATTTCGCTAGACTTGCTTGTTTCGTTCTAGCGTTACAAGACACCATCATATTTTTTGTCTGCATAAAAGACACTCTTTAGGACTAGTGAATTAAATAGTTACACATGTACTTGCTAAAATGCTAAAGGAACACCAAAAAAAGACCAGCTTTCAGTTTTAAACAATTCTCAACACTTACTTTGCAGCAAAACTACTATTAAAAAGGCCGGAATTGCTTCCTCAAACATACTTTGAGATACATACTTCAAGTGTCTTTTTAACAAACTTCAGTGCTATTCTGAAATATTTTAGTTGGCAATGGAACTTGGGCAAATTGATGTTTATAGTAACCAACTTTGCTGCAATTTATATACGGGAACCATTTATTCCCCTCAGAGAAAACCATTCAAGTCTAAAATTTTTAAATCAGTTGACGGCTCAAGTTACCAACATTTAAGCTACCATGTCATTATATTAATCAGATAACTGAGTCAGATTACCTTGAATCAAATTTTTGAAAGTTAATTACCTTAGATCAGATGTATAAAATCTGTAAGGCTAAACAAGTGGGCTATCTGAACTAAAAAACTTGATCCGTTATCAGCCCATGAAAAATACCATTTTGTGCTAAGAAATATCCAAAAATATGCATCATCAAGATAACTAGTTTAGGGTCCTTGCCTGAAGAAGTCTTCTCATCACATCCAACACTGTGGTTTTGCGAATCAGATTAGCCTGCCAAGCAGTGTAATAAAAAAGATTGCATCTTTAATCATTTATATATAGCATGCTATACCATATAAGCATTATATATACTTAGAAAACAGAACGCACAAACACTAAAATCTTACCTGACGGTCCACAGTTAGTGGTGTATATCCTGCCATAAGAAAATGACACCTAGGTGTAGGGATTAAAGAAGAAAGAAGTCCAACCAAATCATTATTCATGTAACCAGGGTAACGCAGAGTGGTTGTACTAGCCGCCATAACAGTAGAAACTAAAGAATTTGTCTCAGAAACAGTAGGATTCTGTATATGTAAACGCTCTACTGCAATTCTATTTAGTGCAGTATTATCAAGAACCACAACACAGTCAGCATTTAACGTAAGACGTTTGAGTGTCAAAAGAGAATTGTAAGGTTGAACCACCACATCACTTGTTTCGTTCTGGTTTGGGAAAACACTATATGTTTGAACAAGTTTTTTGCTATAGTGATCATTCAATGTCTCAAGAATATATGAACCCATGCCTACATGAAAATATTAAAATCACCTAGAAAGTTATAATTGATTGTTGTAGATATCGGATGAAGATACACGATAAGGATTGCTATTACCTGACCCTGTTCCTCCTGCAATGGAATGACATAAAACGAATCCTTCAAGACTATCGCTTCCATCTGCCTCTCGATCGATCATGTCCATTAAATCCTCCTCAAAATGCTTACCCTACATAAAAAAAGATAAGTATTTTTTAAGACTTAATTTGATCATATAATTGTAAATTTACTAGATTATATATACGGAGTAATATTTTTACTTGATCATATCCACTGGCCCAATTGTTGCCTGCACCACTTCCATCAGAAGATATAAAAACATTCTCTTGATTATAAAGATCTCTATATTCACCAGTTTGTATTCCATTAATCACTCTTGGCTCCAAATCCATAAGCAAAGCTCGAGGTATGTAATGTTGATCATCAGCTTGATAGAAAAATACATCTTTTCTGTCACCACCACCTCCCTTCAATCAACATCAACATTATCATAATACCAAACACATTATTCTTATATTAGCCATCAAACCTACTAATTAACTTCTTTGCTTTTAAATTTTCAAACGACGTTACTTATTATACGCTAAAATCATGTACTACTAGCTAGTTTAGTCTATCTTTGCCGTATTTAATGTCATTGTACAATAATGTGTAATGGAATGTTTAAAGACTGAAATATGGTAGTGATCAAAATATAACACATTAACATGATGCAAAATAAAGTTTTTTTTTTTTAGATGAAAAGGGCAAACCTACAATGTAACGTACCACCTAAAATAAAGTTATTATTAATAACAAAATGATAATGTTGAATTATATGTAGTTAACCTGAGTAGCGTAATCTTCAAGAATGCCGTCTTTAGAGATACCATGTTCAAGACAAAGTTGTTTCCAGAACTCCATTCCGATCTGATTCCCACATTGGCCTACCTGTAATGTTATGATCTCACGTGGCATTCTAAGATTTTTCTTTCTTCAATTAGTTTTTTCGGGTTTTAATTATTCTTGAGTGGAATGGAAAAAGTGAACCGGCGATGATGAGATCACAGGTTGAATGATCCACTGAAAACTGTATTTATGGGGAAAAATTGAAATGGATGAATACCTTTTCTTTAGGAGTTTTTGTTTCCATAAGAAATATAGAAAAAATACATTTATTATTATTACTAAATATTTAAATGAACACAAAACACAATATTTAGCTTCTAAAGTCTATAATCAAACACATAAAACTAAAAATCTTGTTTTTGAATTATCGTGTGTTGTTAATTATATTGTGGTATGTAATCCATGTATACCATTGAATAATCTTTATAGTAAGTATTTGAAGTGTTCTGTCTTAATCTTTAATATACGTATTTAATTAGTACTCAAGTAAAAACACAAATATATTTATAACCTTTATTAACCAATATATTTATAACCTTTATTAAGCATTTAACACTATCTTTCTTAATCTTTAAAAAGGAAATATTGAAAATTACCATTTTATTGATTCACTTATTAATTATATAAATCATTCAATTAATATTATATTTCACATAATACATTTAAATTTCTTCTTTCTTCTTTTATAACACAATATTAAATTTACAATTACAATAATTTAAATTATTATAAAAAATCACTTTCAATAAAAAAGTATCATTTATTATTGAATTCAGATATCATTAAACATTTGTCTCTCAATATCAACATGTAAAATCTTCACCCGCTGCTGTGTTCGGGATTCAACGCTAGTATATATATATATGGGTTGATTATCGTAAACCAAATTTTAACGTAAAATAAATAAGAAAGAATCTCAACCATTAAATCTTCATTTAATAAACTATTAAAAATGTTAATTAATTATTGGGTTTTAATTATTTTTAGAGGTATAATTGACATTTATGCATTGAATGAGTTTTTCTCTGTATTTAAAAATATGGTGCACAGATTTTGATACGGACTGATGCACGACATTTTGCCGAAGGTGTACAATTTTTCTGGTGAGCATCATATATCCACATGATGTAAATAGTAACAATAACGACTGGAGAAGAAGAAAACACAAAGGTCGGTGCACATTTGTATAATCTTGACTTGAAGCATGTATTTTATATAATCTAGTGCACATTTACGAACTATTAAATGGTAGAAGTCTTTTTTTTCTTTTATTAAAAGAGAATAAATTATGAAAGTCAAATACTCAAAATAACCTTTGACCAATTTTAAACCTCAAGGACATGTGTCATCACCATAATCTATTCTATTTGTTTTACAATAAAGATTATTGGACATGTTCCAATCCCTATATATATATATATATATACTAAAGCAGTATAAAATGTTGCTATAAAATTTTTCACATAGGTTAAATGTAATGTGGCGACCTCTGAGAATTCTAAATTAAATTAAATAAATAATTAGAGTTAGATAATATTTAAATATGACATTAACTAATTGAAGAATATATAAATTCTATTCAAGTACTAATTGAAAAATAATATTAAATTATTAAATTTAAATTTATTAGATTTAGATAATTATTGATAACTAATGTTTACTGGTTCTCATTAAATTATAGTTAAAAATTAGACATCGGGTTGTTTTCTCTTATAGTAAATGTTGACTGATATGCGTTGGTGTTTAAATTGGCTGCAACTTGATACGTTTCTTGATAAGCTAGAGATATTAGATTAGAGACACATAATAGAAATAAATTTACTTTCTTGTCTGTATTAATAGCGCTTTTATCATATATATATATATATATATATATATATATATAGTATCAGGATCTAAAAAGAATGAAATTTTAAAAGAGAAGTAGGAAAAATATATATTTAAAATTATAATTCAAAAAAAACAAGTATGATTCAATAAAAAATAAACATGGTTTCAAACTGAATCAAATGGTTATTTTGCTTAATCAAAGGGTTAAAAACTCTTCTCTTCCTTCTCTACTAATTTTTCTTTCTTTTTTCAACCCACTCATATATATATATATAATTCAAACAATTTTCATTTTGTAAATAATAAGAATAATCTTAATAATTAAATAATAAGAATATGAATACAATATGTATGTTTAACATTGTAGTTTAATTATTGTAGAGGTTCTTAGTCTTCTACATCCTCTTTAAATTTTTAATGTTTTCAACTTTTTATTCTCACATGAACGGTATGATGTATATATATTATCTTAATTAGTTTAAAATTAGCTCTATCTTTATCTCCTAGAACTTGAATGGTTATGAATTGAAGACTTTCAGTGTGTAGTAACCTATAGTGTTAACTACGAAGTACTTGAATGACTCAATTTAAATATACTCATCTTATGAACGCATCTCAATTTTAAAGTATTCAAAAAATTTAATGCAATTAATATTGTATAAATATCGAAAGATATCAAGAATTTTATTTGTTCTGTTTAGATACATGAATCTAACATAGATCCAATAATAGGTCTCTCATCCTACTCAACATTACCATGCGCACTTACGTGTGGGATTAGGATTAACATCTTGTAATCATTGGAAGTTGAATCTTCATCCACTCCGATTGTGCCTGTAAGATTTGCGCAAAAATCATCTTTTGTAGCAATAGTGAAGAAGACATTTGGGTCCTCTGTTGTTGGTGTTGCTACTAGGATCATCCCAAAAGCCAACGAAATGTTCTCGGCCTTGGCAATCAACAGAGCCGGGGAGAAAAATCTATTTCCATGCTCTTTGTAAGTAACCTCCCAAGATTGGTGTCAAATAGAAAGCTTGAAGCTTTCGGTAACAGATTCGGTTTGGTTATACAAGCTACGGTTGTCTTCAACAAGTTTCCACTTCATAGCTTTATCAACCATCTTGTCAAGCTGCGAAGCTTCCACAGACTTCACTTTACACTCTGCATCAATGTAACCTACATTCCCACACCTATAGCAAGTAACCCTTTTGGACTTAAAGGTGCTCTTTGTCTTGGATCTACCAAATTTTTGCTTTTCTAGCCTTTGAGTGATCAATGCTAGCTCAGTTTGTAAAGCTTTGGTTTCTTCATCATTACCAGACTCAAAACTTGATAAGTCTAGTTTAGGCATGTAATAGTCCACCCTTGAGTATAAGTCCTTGTTTATTCTACTTGCAGCAATAAGTGTAGCATCAAGATCCTAAGCTGTTCACCTGGTTTTTAACCTTTTCCTCTCCTTGGATTCTTCAAAATTTAGAAGCAGTCCATGGAGACCAGCTAGATCATAATCATCTATACTATTGTGAACAACCAATGAGGTTATTACTTCAGAGAAAGTATCTAGAATGATATCAAGAAATTTATGACAAATTTCTACTTGACATTTGCATACATCAACTCTTTCCAAAGTCATTAATCAGAATTTGGAACCTAGTGTGGATATCAGTTAAGGATTCTTTAGGTTGTGAAAAGAAATCTTGTAAATTCCTAATAAGTTCTTCCTATTCTAACTTTTAACTATGGTTACCCTTTCATATTAAATGATAAGTTTATCCCATATTTGTTTAGCAGTTTGCACCCAACAATTTTAGCAAAATTTGATTCTAGAACTGCATTACCAAGAAGTTTGTCATCTAGATTATACAATGCTTTGTCTAAGTTTGTTCATGTGCTCTTATTTGCCTCGACAAACTTTTGAGGAGAAAGAATATTGTCTTATGCATCTTCTACTGCTTCAACAATCTTTCCAGGAATAATAGGTCCTTCTCTAAGTACTCTTAGCATCTCATCATGGATGCCTAATAAATGCCACTGTGCTTTAAGTTTCCAATGAGTAAAGTTTGTGCCATTGAAAATTGGTATTCCTTTGCCAACCATTACTACAATCTTTTCCATTGATTATGTTTTTGAGAAGGATTGGATGTTTGATTGATTTTCTGGTTAACTTATGATCGTTAAAGATATATATTTTAGCATAATTAAGAACAATTATGAACACACAGTTAATCGTCAATTGTATATGTTTATTATATCAATTAAATCTACAAATATGAATTATAGAAATTTGAAAAATACAAAAAGTCTAAGAGTATGGAGGTGATGATCTCTCTACACAGTATCGCATCACCACTATTTATACAAGTATACGGGTTGGGAATCACAACCATACCGTATCTCAACATCATGGAAAGTATATCAATTACTTCACAATTCAAATCATCTTAATTAACAAGATATCTTCGAATCTTCCATTATTGTCTCCATGAAGGCCTTACTCTGTAGAGTCAGCAATACTTGAGTTTGTTGTACTTGAGTTTATCATGTTTGACTCTGTCTTCACCTGACTATGTATATGCTTGAGTCTGTATCATCTGAGTCTATCTATGTCATCCAAACTCTAACATGAACTACTCATACAGACTAAGAAAACACTTAGTTATTCTAGACTCGGGATTTTGACTCTTCAAATTTATGATTTAGGTATGACTATTGTTTTTCCTAACAATGAGGATGAAGCATATGTTGGGGTGGAGAGTTTGTTTAAATGTCACTCTTTTTTATGGTGTCTCAACTTTCCACATATGTAGCACTCCTCACTAGACTTGTTAGTGAGGGGTTTATAGGATGACATATTCAATTTAGGAGAAGATATCCTATAGAACCTTCAGGATGAGTTGGCCAGAGGGGTTTTTTCTTGAAATTCACCAATCAAGTCAGTGAGCCAAACTTCCTTGCTTTTGTCTTCATTACCTAAACTTTTTTCAGATAGATACACATCATTGAGATGTGTCTTAGAATATAGTACAGTGGTTACGGCAGGTTGTGGCACCTCCCTCTTTGACTCTGCCTCTAATTTAGCGATGTGGAATGGACTCTTCTCTTCATATTGTAGGGTTCCATATAATTGGAAAGAGTGATAGTTTTTGAAGTCCTACCAAGGTGTATAACTTGTCTAAAGTTATTCCATTTAAAAGATAAGCTCTCTATGAACTTATGCACAAACATAACTTGCTCAAATTCTACCCCTGAACTACTCATTTTATTTAATAAAGTTTTATATCTTAAGTAGGCTTGTTGTACGGTTTCGTTTGGCATTGAAAAGAACTTTTCATAGTCCTTTTTTATGTCAATCTTTTTGCTTTATGGTATTTCAGCATCATCTTCTAGTTGAGTTACTAGGTCATCCTAAATGTCTTTTGCGGTAGGATTTTGCCAACATCATCAAGAGCTTCATCAGTTATACATGATATGAGAATACCTTTTAATCTAACATCAAGATTAATAAGTCTTCTCTCATCCCGAGTCAATCGGATCTCAAGCTTTGGAACCATATCCCCGTTTGTTCCAAGAGTATTAAATACATAAGGACCTTTCTCTAGAATAACAATCATGTAGGGTTCGATTGCAGCAATAGGGATGAGAATTCTCACTCCACAATGAGAAATTTTCTTCATCAAGTTTAGGAGCAACAGACAAATAACTGTTGTCCTTTGAATTGAGAAGTTCAACTTGTTCAACCATTTGCACATCTTGATTATTAGATAATCAAACTACTCTATTACCAATTAAAGTCTCGTATATTACTAAGTATTGATTACTTGGAATATATTCACGTTAAAATATGGCTTTTAGAACAAGGTGGTTAACTTAAATAAATTCATGTTATTTAGGTAACCAATTAAGGTTTTATATTTGTAAGATATATAGCAGTCTATATAAAGCATAAAACACTACTATTTAACTTTTCATGGTGAATTCTTTGTATTGATTTTAAATCAAAGAATCACAAGGTAGTGCGGAATAGATTAGAAAATGGACTATCTACCTATACCTATTGAAATGACAAATAGTCTTTTTCACCAAATTACTCTACTAACCAAACGGTAACCAAAGTTGAAGTGTTCGACTATCAACACGAGCTCACTAAAACAGCTCGATGATTGTGTTCAAATGGAGTAAATACACTACAATAAATGAAACAATAAATACGAGTGATTAAAGAGATAACATTTACTTCGGATAGACATTCCCTTTATATAGAAGGAGAATGTCCATCGAAGTACAAAACACTTTTTGACGTGTCGCATTGCTACTAGTGAAGTACATACTTCATTAAATGCAATGATTTTATTAAGATGGCAAAGGACAAAAGTATGGACAATATAGGAAATTGTTCATACCTTTTGCAGGTCTTTTTCTTGTACTTTGTTGCAGAGTTTCGTTTGCCGCTCAATTGATTTTAGCAAAAGCTCCGATCCAATTTAACTTAGATATTCTCAAAAGTATCATAAGTGACCTCTAAGTAAATGATATGGAACAGAGGCATATTTGTCTGATGTCTCTAGCCATTGGTCTCTGATCAATAGATTTTGTATCTTGGGCATTGTGTCACCCTGCAAGGTCAAGATATATCTTCAAGTTCATCTTCGACTTCCGTGAAATGTTGCATTTTATAAAGAAAATATCAGAGAGTATTACTCGTTGGTCAAGATTTTTTACTACTGATCATGGAGTAGATACTTATGGATGAAACATCTCTTCATCCTTCTGGTTCGCAAGGATAATACAGGTTATATACAGTGAGATTACAGTTAGATAATTATTAATAAATTTTACATTAGAGAATTTGAGTCCAACACTTAACACTAGGTCACTTTAATGATAACTAGATTATGATTAACATGAGAGGCGTAGACTATTTTAAAATGTACAAATGTCTTGAAAAAGACTATATATATACACACACACGCGCACGTTATTTCTCCAATATAATTTGGAACCTCTCATTCAAATCGTTTTGATAAACTACTTTTAAAAGAATAAAAATAAAAATAATAAGTTATATTTTATAATCACATTGATTACACCAAGTTTTTAATTATCTCAAACACTTAAAATTTGATAATCATATTTTATGACATGGTAATCACAAGTGATTATCATGTATTATATTGTGATTATCCATGATTAACACAATAGTTAACAAGGTCTGAATAACAATTGAATATATTTATTTATATAATCATAATAGCTTATAAAAGCTATTAAACTTATATGTACTGAAATTTTCTTTATAAAAAAATGTACATGTTTAGATATTTAAAAGTGTTTTTTAAGTTATTTTCACATTCGTATGAAAATTGTGTGTTGGAAAAAACGAGTTAACCCGAATTACGACTTATAAATTTGATGATTCAGATGTATAAGTCTTAGAAAAATTAGCTAAGTGTTAATTTTCAGTCTGATGAGACGTGTTCAACCAGAAACAGAGACTTTCATACTCAACCTTAGAGTTTCAGATCTAGAATTTGAAGATAAAGACTAGAAGATGAAGGATAATTTTTACAGCTAACATTCAAATGATTCGAAGATAATTACAAGAGCTTAGAAGATTTATTTATCTTTTGTATTTTATCTAGTTTCCACACCGATTGGATTTAATTTATTAAACCTTGATATATTTGAGATATAGTAGGATTGTATTTTCTATCTTACATATGTGTATATATGGGGATCATTAGGTTGCAAAAACCTAACTCTTATGATTGTAATCTTTCAATACATTCGATATTATTGAGTTCATTATACGTTGTTCTTATTATATTCATCCAACAATTATATAATTAATATTATTATCGAATTTAGTATTAAACATTTGAATCACTATTTGTTTAATTGATCATTAGTTCTGAAATCTTACTTTGAGACCTATCATTGTCCCTTATTTGAACATTGCATATGCAAATAACTGTAAGTTTAGTCTCTTTAACCTTTTTTTATTTTTAATTCGAACATTTATAAATATTCACATGTTAATGAAGTTAATTAACAATATCTACTTTTGATTATTATTACGAATAAAGAATTATTGTCATTTGAATTTCATTGCATATGTATATCACATGGAAAATATGGGGATATATGAGCCGAAATCATTCACCACGTTCTTGTTTCTTGAAATGGTATGTTGTATTTCGCAGTAGCTGACTTGAAATATACGTTCTTCTTTTGGGAATTAGGAGACGATTCCAATTAAAGCATATGTCAATTTATGTGTATATATATGGTACACATGCAACTATAAACATGTCGATTCTAAAATCTTGGACGATAGGTTTAATTAGGATGTGTTTGGACTTTGGGGCAATATAATGGTCCATTCTTACCGGTACCCACAATTTGTCTCTCCGTCCTTATACAAGTCTTACTAAATTATTCCACATGTGATTCAAATAAATTTGCGTTGACTTTGTTGTACTGGTAACAAATTAATGAAGTAGCCGCTTGATGTCGCATCAACTACTTAAGTATGCTCGTAAACAATGAGTGGATGATCGAACAGCAATGAAAAAAATAAGTCGCCATAACTGACGTTAAGATAGGTCCCCGTATTTTATCCCGGCGCCCACAAAACAGTCGGTACCATACAGCAAAGCACGTGCCATGCCGTCACTTAGCCAAACTACAATGATTTGTGTCAACCACTTCTGATTTTCGGGTCTAGAAAAGTAACCTATTCTATATATTTTATTATTTAAATAATACATATTATATATATTATTAATTAGTGTCTCAATACTCTTTATATACAATAGTATAAATTTCTATATAATTAGTAGTATAGTTACAAATGTTATATCATGTATATGATTTCAATATTGGTTACTTAACAAAATGTTACAATTATATGTCTTCCACTTTATAATTTTACAAAAAGAGAGGGTTTAAGAGATGAACTTTTTTGCAGACAAAAGAATTCTAATATTACATTAATTTAGAACCAGATTGATTTTTGCATATAAAAAAAAATAAACAGTCTTCTATGTTCATTTTGCAGATTTCAGGACCATATCTTTTTCTGTAGAAATAGCTACAGACATCAGACATATAATATTTAAAAAAACAAACAGCACCTTAGTAAAATTTTTAAAGCATTATATGTTTTTTTAATATAAACTAATTAATTAGTTTATATATGTTATCTTCATAATATATATTAGCATTTATATTCAGTGGTCTATATATATAGTCTTCTAAATAAATTTGTAAAACTATGTTAACATTGTTTTACTAAAAGCAATTTAAAAGAAACAAATTCACTTTTATAATCCTTTTCGTTTAATTTTTTTTCTTCCACTAATATTCACCCTAAGCTACTTCATCTTCATCCAGCTTCAGAACTATGATTGGGATATGATCATCGTCAAATATTAAGTTAATTTTCAGTGAGAAGACATTAATTAATTCATTAAATTTAAAGTTATGATTTATATGCTTTTCGTATAAAATCAATTTTATTTGGTCATTAATCGTTATTGCATGCATATACAAAATTCGAGATCAAATTTATAAATTGATACTTTGTTTTTATAATATTTTGAATTCGTTTAATATGAAAAAAATTACAAATCAAATTGTTGAGAATTACGATAGAATAGATAAAAATAAAATATTTACGGCGGGTTTAGTTATCAAAAAATTTCTCAATTTTTTTTTTCGTTTTTATAGGGAATGAGGAGTGTTTTACTTCTCTAAAAAAGTAATGAAAATTTAGAAAATGCGTTCAAATGTGAGAGGTGGAGTTTTCCTTTGAACTCGTTTTCTAATTTTCTAATTTCCGAGAGAAGTTTTATGAAAAGTGGTGAAATTTTTCGTAACTAAACGCGCCCTCGTCTTGTGATAAGAAAAAAATTAAGGTATAAAAATCATATGTAAACTAGTATGTTACCCACCTTGTGCAATGGAAAAAAAAAGACATTGTTGTTGTTAGTTATATATCGTTTTTGAAGAACATGAAGTTAATTTAATTCAATACAAATAGTGTAAATAGTAATACCACTAGTCATTAATTTTCATGTTAATTTTAAAAATATGTGAAATTGTTTTTGGATAATATTCCAGAATCCAAACTCTGGTATAAAATTTACAAATTGTTAAACTTTTCATTTCCGTCTAAAGCAAAAGAGTCTCGAATTTATCTTTAGTATATGAAAGCTAATGTATAAGATATTCTTTACATACAAAAGGTATCATATACAAAAATAATTCATATATGTATCATAATATGTTATTATTATTCATTTCTTAAAACCATGCTTGAATATTTGTAAGATATAAATAAGTACATTCATACACAGCTATGAACAAAGATCATATTTGGTTATTAATATAAGTTTAGTTTTTCTAGGGCCGCCATATCTTTGTTGTGCTTTACTACTTACCATATTATCACAACAAAGTTGGTGTGTCGCTTAACTTCGACACTTACACATAAAAACCAAATCAAATATATATATATATATATATATCATATCACAAATAGTAAGGTAGGTATTTACCCTATAAGACGGTGGTACCAAAGAGGGAGGAGAAAATAGTAACCGATTACCAAATAATATTGCACACTTAACTTTACAAAGTTTAAAATAATTATCTTAGATTTTAATTTAAAAAATTAAAATTATATAATAAAGGTATTATAACTGAGATATTTTAAAACATAAAGCTTTAGGAACATAATTTCAATAAGTTACAACGATTGAAAAACAAAAATTTTAAAAATTATATAAAATAAAACAAACTTTCAAAACATGCTTTTTACTTCATCTATAAAAATTATATGTCTAGAAAAACAGTTATTAGTTCATAACAATTTATTACCCATGCAAAGTATAATAAGAAAATTGTATAAGTTTTCTAAAATATCAGTATTAAAAGTTGTGTTAAAAAGGTATAAATTGTATATTATGTTATATTGATATCAATTTGTTATTATTAATTATCATTTTACTACGTTTCTAACTACATAGAAAATAGTTTAGCAATAGTAGTAAAAGTTAAAATTTAATTACACAACACAAAATACATAAAATATATACTTTAGGTATAAGTTAAATAAAAAAAATTAAGGATTAAGAGAAAGAGATATTAACTAACTTTGCATATCTATAAATTTAAATTTTAAGAAAGAAAGTGTTAAACGCTTTATAATATAATATAGATATACATCTACACATGAAAGAAATATATTTCACAAATATGATATAATTCAAATATAGAATACGAAATTCATATATAAACGTATTCAAATAGAAACTAACACTAGTGAAGTAGTATCGTGATGTCATGTTTGTATATTTATAGTATCTATACAAAAATTATGTGAAGGGACGTTAATCGTATCATTTGTCTCCTGACTTTTTAAAGTGATTTTCTTTACTTGTAAAGTTATTTAAAGATGGTAAGTTAGAAAGGAACGATCTTAATTGGGGCCGATAATGCTCGGGAACAACTCCTCTAGAAATTCAGAGAATGGCCAGGTCTGTTTTCTTTTTGCAAAGAAAAGAAAAAAAAAGAATGCCCTTTCCGGCTTCCATCTTTTCCCCTTTGTGTGCTACGTGGGTATGCATTCGGGCACAATTGCGATCTCTTTTTCTTAGTCCTTATCTTTATGTTAAAATAACTTTTATAAAGTTTGTTATTTTTCATTAATAAATGTTTAAATTCATACACACAGATATATATATATATATTGGGTAAAGATCCTGAGGGAAACAAAAAAATTAGAGAATGAATAAATCAAATCTCAACCTTTGATTTCATCATAAATGAATGTTGTTAACATTCATATATGATGAATGTTACTCAAAATTTAACATTCATCACAAATGAATTTTAAAAATATTTTTTTATGAAAAAATCAAGGGTTAAAATCTGCTTCCCTCCTTCTCCAAGATTTGAAGCTTCCTTATGAATCATTCCCCTATATTATATATATATATATATATAAAGATTTAAATAGTAAAATTTGTTATAGTAGTAATGGTAGAAATAAATATTTTTACTTTTAATTTTAAGATAAAATGTTTTTTTTTTATGAAAAAAATATATCAAAATTATTTGAATCTTATACTTTTTAATATCAGATAAAATCATTTAAAAAAAATATATGATACACATTATAAAATGTTTTAATTTAATTACTTTTATTGCATACGATAATATTATTACATGTCATCGTGTTGATATAGGTAATTTAAGTTGTAATATGAACTTTTATAATTATCATGTACATAAATAAATAATTAATGTTTTATATAAAAAAAATTAAGATTTTCTCATTATTTAAAATCAACTCGAAAAAAATATTATAAATTTTTAAATATTTTTATATGTAATTAGAGATTAGATGTTTAATATTAGAATAAAAAACTTGTCTATTTAAAGTCATTTTTATTTAGGAGTATGATATGAGTAAATTAGTAATTTTATTTATTTTTTAATATTTAAGACTCAACATATAAAAATACTTTATAAATATTAGATTTATTGCATACGATATATATTTGTTAAACTACATGTCACCATATTGATATAGGTAATATAAGTTGTAATATGAACTTTTATAATTATTATGTAGTTAAATAATTAATTGTTTTAGAAAAAAAATGTTAAGGTTTTTTTATTATTTAAAATCAATTCAAAAAGAATATTATAGATTTTTAGATATTTTTATATGTAATTAGAGATTAGATGTTTAATATTAGAATAAAAAAGTATTTATTTAAAGTCATTTTTATTTATGAGTATAATATAAGTAAATTAGTAATTTTAATTATTTTTTAATATTTAAGACTCAACATATAAAAGTACTTTATAAATATTGGATACTAGATAGATACATAATTAAGTAAAAGTTTTAAACTTTTGATTAAGGATTTTATTAGGACGGTATAATAAAGATAGGTGATGGGCAACTTTTGGTTTTATACTTTAATTAATTTCCTCTTTTGTTAATATAATGAACAATAAATTCGTATGACTCTTTTTGAAAGGAACACGTCGCATTTTTATGAAACAACCTAAACTATAAGGGTCACGTTTTAGTGTTCTACTCGATCTACATTCAAACTTCCGGATCTAAAACGTGATTTTAGTATTGCTTATTGCATTTTTTTATTAAAAGATGTGGATATGGAGATTTACTTTCTAATAATCACAATATTAAAGATAGAATAAATGTATTAACTAGCATTACACTCACGTAATGTGATGGTGATAATTTTTTTAAAGAAAGTTGATGTCGTTAATTCAGATATCACGCTTTCATAGTTTGTCAATGCCTTTCCGGTATAGTTTGGTGATTTTGGTAGTAATTCAATGTGCATGTATTTTTATATTGATGAAGTGTATTCAAATTGAGTGTTTATATATTTAACAGTTAGTGTTATAAATTTTGTATTTAACAGTTAGTTGTTATAAATTTTGTAACAACAATATGGAATTTTATGAAAAAAAAAATAAAAATGTTTCTTTAAAACTATTATAATTTTCATGCTACGCAACGAAATATAAACTTGTGAATAATGATAGTCAAATGCTTTCTTTTTTTTATTTATGTGTTAATTTTTAAATGTGAATATGACGATAAATAAAATGAGAAAGTATATAAATAGATTAATGAAGAATTATTATATGTATAACGAATATTACAAAAGTTAAAAATGAATATACTAGAATTCTAAAGTTAATAAATGCCGAAATGTAAAATGTTTTATAGTATAATATAAATAATCTGAAGTCAAACAAACGGTTTAAAGTTTGCCACATTTCTCATTGATAGACTAATTATTAATAGTTAGTGCCATATGTGTTACAAAGTGCTACTATTTTACTTGATATGATACTTAGATCATGAATTGATGATGGGACGATCGTTAGGATCGATTGCAACCGGAAGAAATCATATAAATGCATAAAATAGAAAAAGCACTATACATAATAATTTATGTAAAAAATCTCTCAAATGAAAGTAATACGAGATACGTAAACACTTAATATAAATTATACATTAAAGATATTACAAGTTGAAGACGCTCACTTTTCAATACTCTTGAATATTCTCATCCCACTTTCACTGTAAATTTCAATGACTGAACACTCGACCTTATTGAATCACCGAAGACTCACGACACGGGACATGGGGAGACTTTCACACGCTTGCTCTATTTCTCAACCTCCTTACAAAACCCTAGTAGGACTCCTATATTTAAATAGGAAAACATCAACTTGTCCACCAAGAAACTTGTTACCCACGTTAACTTGATTTCCAGATCACTTTATTTTAGGAATTAATATCATACCCTAACAAATCCTACCTTGATTCAAATTCCCTATACCTCTCTATGATGTGGATCGCATCTTCAACGATAATGAGTGTGATCTATCATCTTGAACCAGCGCTTTCTCTCTACTGGAATACGTTGTCTAACCATCTCAATGTTAGGAAGATTTTCGACACAAGGAACCCCCATGATCAACATACTCCACCGAGTCTCATTGTCCTTGAACCGCTAATTGTCCATAGTTTATGAATGACGTAGATCTCCTTTTCAACAACAACACATTAACTAATCATCTTATACCACCATTCTCTCTACTGGACACGCCTCTTGACCATACTCAATGTCAAGAAGACTTTCGACACAATGAACTCCATTGATCAACTTACTCCACTGATCCATCATCATTGTTGAACCGCACCACATCTAAGTCACTCGTTTAGCTCCATCAAACCTGATAGAGTTATCCTCTAAAACGAAAGCTTGGACAGAAAACCTCTTCAAAGCAGCAACAACTTCGAAAAATCATATCTCATGTGTAGATATCCGATCGCTACCAAATTCGGTCACAACGTAGATCTTCATGTCTTGAACCATATTTTCAAAAATCACGACAATCCAATGGGTAACGAACTCGCAATGTTCATTTTTCCACAAATGATTTAAACCCAACAAAACTTTATGCGGTATCTTTGACAGCTAATATCTCTCACCCAAGATCTCCAATCGATAATCTTAATGGTCAGATTTAAAACCATGTCTTATGAACCTACAGTTAAATTTCACAACGATCCAACAGTTAACAAACTCACACTGCTAATTCTCTCGTCATTGTGCAGAAATTGACGAACTGCACTCGATCTGTTTTCTCTCATATCGACTTCCTCCCGGTTATGTGATTGTTCTCCATGAACCTCGCTCTGATACCACTTGTTGGGATCGATCACCTCAACAAGGAATCACACAATCACGTATAAGTTAATAATAAAAAAACGCACAAAAAACAGTAAAAAAACACGACACACAATAATTAACGTGAAAAACTCTCAAAGGTAAAAACCATGGGACTCATAGGCCACTTAAAATCCACTATACATTAAAGATATTACAAGTTGAAGATGCTCAACTCTTAACACTACTCTCACGTTAGATTTCAATAACGGAACACTTAAACTTATTAAATCACCGGACACTCACCACACGAGAATAAGAGAGACTCTCATACTCTCTCTCTATTTCTCAATTTCCTCACAAAACCCTAGCACGACTCCTATACTGATATAAGGAAACATCAATTCGCCCACCAAGAAATTTATTATCCAAATTAATTTGATTCCCAAATCACTTTATTTTCAGAATTAGAATCATACTCCAACAACAATTTTGGCTTCAAAAATAGTAATAGAATAGCTATTTAAGGATGCATTCAACAATATTGATTTTTCGTTGGTTAGCTATTCAATATTTGTCGTGTTTTAAAAAATAGTAAAAGAATAGGTATTTTGCCAAATACTAATTACTAATTGTTTGTGGTGTTTTAAGGGGCAATATGGAATTCAAGGAACAAAGTGGTTCTTAACGGAGAGTTCTCATGTTAGGGGGTGTTGGTTCGTAGAAACTAAAAGTGTTTCTATGGGTTCTACTTCACGGTAGTGACAAAGTCACCAATATCACATTTGGTTAATCTCACAATGAACTACCATGAACGTTAGTTCCGTCTTCTTATTAGCTTCAACTGATAGTTTTGTAATGTTCACGAACGCAAGTTCTATGTCATATTAGCATAGAGTTACAAGTAGTTTGTTAGGCCTTGGACATATTTTCAACTTAATTTGTTTTTATGTAATCTCACGGGTGTTTTTAACATTTTGATGAAAAGACCTAACAATTTATATATTTGGTATTTTTCAAATAAAAAATAGTGCAAGTAGTACTAGACGTTTAAAGAATTCATAGTGGTCGGGTACTCGGGTGTTATAGAAAAAATAATTTGTGTAGTGGAAAATGAACAATAAATAGAATAATATTAAATTGATAAGTGGATACCTAGTTAGTGAGGGTTAACCAAGTAATTAACTTGGTTGAGGTTGTAGTCAAAACTTTGCTCAAGTTTCCAACGAAAAAGGAGACACAAATGGAGAAACCATTTCGTTTTATAATCATTTATATATGTGACGTGGGTCCTTATTCATCATAATAACATAAAGAATGGGACTCGTAACATCCAATATTTGAAATGAAGTTTTGTTTCATGTATTTTAAGATTGAAAGAACACCACATTAACTCTATATATCGCTCTTGATGAAAAATGATTTCAGTTGACGTTCATATGGTATACAAGTTTTAACCGTACGTAACCATTTGACATGCACTTTTGATCAGTTTTGTTGTTTAGGTTAAACCGCATCGTAAACACCCCTGAGCTGAACCGGATCTTAAAAGCAACTGTACTTTCTCTGTGTTTAAAACAAGCATATGGGTGAAATTTAGTATAAGAAGATATTACGGTGTAAGAATGCTATTAGCAGATAATTGATTAAAGGTAAAAGCCATTGAATGGTATCCTATTTTAACTTAAGGGTATAAAATTAAATTACATGAATGATTAATTAGAAAAGAAAGCAAAATTGAAAGAATTATTTAAAATCATCGGGGTAATCTGCAGTCGATGTTAAAGTCACCATGGAAAATACTAAAGTTTTTTATGATATGGGTACACGTATCGATATATTTCTTCATACTATAATGATAACCATCGGGGTTGTTGTTATTATTTCTTACTGTCTCCGTTTTAATTTTTAGTATTGCTATTTTTTCTTTTGTCCTGAAAATATTGTTTACTTACAAAAATAATTATATATAACTATTAAACTCTCAATTCTATTATTATTTATTATTACTCTCAATAATTTATTCATTTGATATTTCAAGTCACATTTTTATTTGCAAAGAAATAATATTTATTTACATTATTTTAAGTTAAAAGTATTTGTTGGAGTATAATAAGATTAGAATGGGAAAAAGGTATTTATTGGTGCTAAAAATATTTATTGGGTTATAATAAAATTAGAATGGAGAAAAGGTATTAATTAGTGCTAATTAATCTATACATGTACTATTTTTTTACAAACAAAGGCAGACATAGGGCTCAAAGTCCTGAACTGCAAGACATATACTACTTCCCACGTGAATCAGGGTTTTGTTTATTTTATAGGGAGTAGTACATATAGTGGTGTCAAAATATTCGTATTTAAATTCGATATTTGAATATTTAAATTATTCGATTAGAATTTATTAGGTAATTCGAGTATTCGAAATGAAGATATCTAAAGTTTTGGGTTGAGTATTTGGTAGTAAATTTCAAAATTTCTAATAATTTGAATATCCGAATATTCAAAAAATAGATTTTTAATATACACTTTTTAGATTTATTCTACTTAATTTGTTAAATTTTAGTAATATCATCTAAATCTAGAAATAATTTAGTTTATTACGTGAAATATTTGTCAAATGAGCTTTGTTTATGTTTTTAAAGACTAAACCATTGTAAATTTTAAAAAACAATTTAGTATTATTGATAAAAAAAAAAAGATTGAGATTTCTTTCGTATACATAAATTTTATATTCATATTATGTTAAATTCATTATTTAAATGATTATAAATGTAAATATGTTTATTTTAAAATACAAAAGAAGGAAAGAAAATATTTATTTGTTTGATTCGATTATTCAGATAATCCAACATCCTTATCCAAAGTTTCAAATATCCGAAATTTCTGATAAGGTTTTGGATAGTCGGATATTCGATTTCAAGTATCCGAAACTTCGAATATCCAAAAATGAACATCTCAAAGTATATATATTTGATATTTTATTTGATTTGATTTAATATAAAAATAGTATACCTGATTTTTTATATTTTTGGGTACATAATTTTACTTTTAAAACCCCACGAAAAATAGTACTTCAACTTTGACTAATATAGCTAGTAGTGGCAAATTGCAAATTGTCTAAAAATAGACAAAACTGAAATGTCATTGTGCTTTTAGACAGTTAATCATATTTTCCAACAACTTATACGCATCTTTGATAAACGTACACCTTATAAATGATAAATCATATAAATGATGTAGCTAGCTAAGTATTTTACTATTTTAACAAATATTCATTTTTAAACTTGTTAAATGTATTCGTTAAATATGTTATTGTATAAACTTCTTATTGAAGTGCAATAAGCATCGCGAACTTTCTCTTCGGTTGAAAATATCATGTGTTAATTCCAAGAGGTGGACAACGTTAGTGTGGAGGTGACTATAGACTGTAATATAAGACTATCTTTTAATATTTTCCGGCCGCTGACGGTGCCGGCAAGCTGAGTGAACCGAGATCATTAAAAGGGCATATGATTGTTTGTTAGTTTTATTATTAAGTCTACATGCATTGTATTTTATTTATCTTAATTAACATATCCAAACTACCATTAATGAGAAAGATTAAGAGTAACGCGTGACGTAAATCTGTACCTTTTTTACATTTCGCCGTATTAACTGTTGATAAGGGTTTGTTTAACAAGATAACAAAAGTTAAAGTTAATGAGTTAAATAAATAACTTGAACAATAAAAATACTTTCTTTTAAACGTCTACTCAGATAAATTAATCAATATCTATATCATCATCATCATCATCATCACAGTTATATAGTACGAGTAGTATAAAATAGAAATTGGACAACACCCATTTACAGCACAACATGTATTCACCGAATCTAAAAATATACATGCCACTCACCCAACGTATTTTGTCATTTATACAGAATCAAGGATAAGATTTAATACATCAGTATTACTAGTTTAATAATATTTAGATATACAAGATTATTTTAATGATATTAAATTACAAATAGTTAATATCTTAACAGCTTAAAACCAAAAGTTGCAGATATTTTAGGAGAAAAAGGTTTGATTATGGACTAAATGGTTTACTAAACAACAATTATAATAGTTGTTATTAATATATAGTTTTTAAATGATTATATTTCATTCAAAATTTAGGAGCCTCAATCAATACTCAAGATAAGAGGGTTAAAATAAGTTTGATACTTATACATATTTTAAAGCCTTATTGGTAGGTTGATTGATAGTCCTAGAAACTGTGATTATTATTTTTTTCTAAAATAAAATACACACTTATCAATTATTATCATTATTAAACTAAATTAAAGATTGATGGATCTTTCGTAAGTGGAAAGAAAACGAAATCATTTATGACAGAAAGTATTACAATGAATTTTGTTGGTACCATTAAATTTAGTGATGTGATTATAGATATGTTCATACATACAAAAAAAAGCTATATATATATGACCCCTGCTCTTAAAGAATCTGCAATTGCTCCTGTGCTCCATTACTCATTTCTTCCTAAATCAAAACACAGAGGTAAAAACATCAATCTTTTTCTCTCTTACTCAGATAACAGCTGTGTGACTAATCATTTTCTACTATGAGTTTGTGTGTGCATATTCTGATGTTCAAGCAAAGATTCTTTGCAAAACAGATTTTATATTTACAAAAATATTTTCAAAAATCATGTGCTATTAAAGTACTTCTTCAAAATTGTTGTAGTTTTGGAGCGATACTCGATTTACTGTTTGGTGCTTGTAACTTCTAGCTTTTAGCTTGGTATATTATTATATTTATCGTTAAATAGAAAATTTAGAGTGGTTCCTTAAAGTTTCTGTCATTTTGGAGTGAACTCGGTTTACTGTATGGTGTTTGTAACTTCTAGCATTTAAGTATTTAAGATTATTATATTTTCCAGTTAACAGAAACCAAAGTAGTTAATTGCTGTTTAACCAGCATGTATCAATGTTTTCCTCACAATAACTCTACTGTGTGTTTGTTGATAAATGGGTTGTCTTTGTTTATCATTGAAAAATAAGTTCACTCTTTACTACAGTACGCGTTTTTTATGATTTGAATATAAGGTTAATTATTTCGTTATTCGTTTAACTTTAACTTTTTACTATTATATGTTCTCAACTCTACCTTCTATTGTATGAGGTAAACTTTCAAAACATATATGTAATATTTCCTTTTTTTGCGCTTCTAATAAAGGAAAGTTTCCTTTTTTGTCAAGTCAACATACAATAAAGATGTTTTGAAAGTTTACCTCATACAATAGAAAATCTTAAAGTTCGAAACATACAATAATAAAAAGTTAAAGTTAAATGTTTAACGAAACAATTAACTTTTAAATATATAAAGTTTCAATGTTTCTTGTCAATTCATCATGGTACTATTCCTGCAGCTGTTATATGCATGTATAATCTGTTATTGTACTTCATTTATATGTTCTAACTTTCTATGTTATCAATCAATCGATTTATGCAGTTGTTGATTCACTTATATGAATGAATATCTAGTTTTAGGTACCCCTATTAAAAGATCCGGGTCCTGAATATAGAACTCAATATTAACAGTTATAATGTTTTATAGTCAAGAAACATACACTATTTTATAATCCGTATTATTTAGATGTACCAAAATTTTATTGTATACTAATCAATGATTCGTTATTTCATCGTACTGCTGTAAGCCAATTATGTTCAATTCACTGTACCTAAAACTGTTCAAAAACACCATGTGGTAGAAACAATTATCCCATTTTATATTGTACTTAAAAACACCATGTCTCTACATTTTAGGTGATTTTGTAACTTTATGTCCTTGATATTATATTCTTTAACCGTACTATATATGCAGCAATCATGTCCCAACTTGTCATTATCTAAGACCCACTAAATAAAATTTACTGTATATCTTGGTAACTCTTTGTTGACTCGACAACATTATTTAGAAAGTGACATCAAGAAAACAGTCCTTTTCTATTTTATATTAGTGTGGTATGTAATATGTATGTCCCCATTATATTATCATTTTCATTTAAATGACAATTTCCATTCTACCACTCAATTGCAGGATCAAGAAAATGGAGAACAAAATATTTGATCCAGAACAAGTTATTGAAGAATTTGAATCAATAACAAAAGATGCAAAAAGGGTTCAAATTGAAACTTTAAAAAGAATCTTGAAAGAAAATGGTGAAGCAGAATACTTGACAAAATGGGATCTTGATGGTAGATTTGATCCTCAAAGTTATAGTACTTGTGTTCCTGTTGTTACCCATAAAGATCTTGAGCCTTATATTCAAAAAATTGCTGATGGTGCATCTCACCCTGTTCTTACAGGAAAACCGATCACTACAATAACATTAAGGTACATATTTCGGTTAGCTGATATCATATATACTCCGTTTTTCTGTTTTTCGTAAGTTAACAATTGATTGGCTATGTTCATAGTTCCGGGACTACTCAAGGGAAGCCAAAATTTGTACCTTACAATGACGAATTGACTGAAACGACTATGCAAATTTACCGGACCTCTTTCGCTTTCAGAAACAGGTATTTTTATGAAACAATATAGTTTATGTCTAACAGCGCAACATCTATAATAGGACTTGGAAATTTTTCATATTTTTACTATACGGTATAGTTTTTGGTCAACGACATATTTAATCAGCAGTAAGAACTTTATAGGGTACGAAATTAAACTTATTAGAAGTCAAATATAGTTTTGGCTCAACTACAAACTTAATTAGTACAATAAGAAGTTTACAAGTTGATTAATGTTCTTTTGGAAAGATCATGCACGCAGCAAACAACATGGATGGTTAGGTACAGAAGGTATAAATGAATAGTTTTAGAAACATATATGTACATCAGTACGTACATATTGTTATCTTTTAAGCGTTTGCTGCACTTCTCATGTACGTTGTTGACAGTACATGTGATATCTCCTATTCTATCATTATTCAGCAATATTGTTTCCATTAATAGTTTCTATTCGACAACGTCTAAACAATGTTAGTTTGATGTCATTGTGTTTAGGGCATTTCCCATTGGAACTGGAAAAGCTTTAAGTTTCATCTTTGGAAGTAAACAATTCACCACCAAAGGTGGTTTACTGGCCGGAACAGCGACTACAAATGTATATCGTAGCCCACAATTCAAGAAAACGATGCAGGCGATGCAAACCCCTTGTTGTAGCCCGGATGAAGTGATATTCGGGCCTGATTTTCATCAATCTTTGTACTGTCATCTTTTATGTGGGCTCATTTTCCATGAAGAAATTCAAGTTATATCGTCCACATTCGCCCATAGCATCGTTCATTCTTTTAGGACCTTCGAGCTGGTCTGGGAAGAACTTTGTTCCAACATCAGAACCGGTGTTTTATCAGCCCGAATCACGGCTCCATCGGTCCAAACCGCTATGGCCAAGGTTCTGAGTCCAAACCCTGAATTAGCTGACAAGATCTACAGAAGGTGTTTAGGTTTAACCGACTGGAGGGGGTTAATTCCTGAACTGTTTCCTAACTGTAAGTACATTTATGGGATTATGACCGGGTCAATGGAACCGTATTTGAGAAAATTACGCCATTATGCTGGTGGAGTACGGTTGTTGAGTGCAGATTACGGGTCATCAGAAGGGTGGATTGGAGCAAATGTCAACCCAAATTTGCCACCTGAAATGACCACTTTCGCCGTGCTTCCCAATATTGGGTATTTTGAATTCTTACCTTTGGGAGAGGTTGATATGGCTAGCCAGATTGAGCCCCAACTGGTTGGTTTGACTGATGTCCAGATTGGTGAAGAATACGAGGTTGTGGTCACAAACTTTGCAGGTTTGTATCGATACAGGCTAGGTGACGTGGTTAAGGTTATCGGGTTCCATAACGCGACCCCAGAACTCCAGTTTGTCTGTAGAAGAAACCTCATGCTAACTATAAATATCGACAAAAACACTGAAAAAGATCTGCAGCTTTCGGTTGAAGCAGCTGCAAAACTTTTAACAGCTGAGAAACTCGAAGTCCTTGACTTCACAAGCCATGTGGACCTGACCACCGAGCCGGGCCATTACGTGATATTTTGGGAAATAAATGGAGATGCAAGTGATGCACTTTTGAAAGAATGTTGTAATTGTTTAGACAAGTCATTCGTAGATGCGGGCTATGTGAGCTCGAGAAAAGTCAATGCCATCGGGCCTCTAGAGCTCCGGGTTTTACGTAGAGGAACGTTTCAGAAGATTCTGGATCACTATATCGGGCTAGGCTCCGCGTTGAACCAGTTCAAGACACCGCGGTGCGTGGGCCTGACAAACCAAACAGTGTTGCAAATACTTTGTAACAATGTTGCAAAGAGTTACATTAGTAGTACTTTTGGTTAAGGTCTTTTGTTATAGTAGTTTGGCTTGTTAGGGGCTTGAAATTATGTTTTTAATATTGTGTATAAAAAATGTCTCTTATTATTATGGTTATAACATACTTATGTTATCTCTTTCATATGTTTACATGTAAGCAATGTGAAATTTGCATATATTAATATTTGAAAATTACTTGACCTGAAAAACCCTATAGTCACATACAAACTTTTATATATGTAGTTTTTTTAATATGTGTAGTACCTAGAATAACTAAATAACTGATTAGGCCTCAGTCAGTAGTGGATGTTTCACTTGTGCTTTATGAGTTGTACTTCCATCTTCTCAGGCATCCCACTTAACCACTTGCAATATCTCATACTCGTATCTTGTTTTATTAATATTTGATAATATTCACAAAATAAAAATGATGGGCAAAATGTGTATTCATATAACAAGATCATGAATAGTATTTGTATAAAAAGTCATAACATTTTACATATAAGAAAAGGAAAAAGTGACTGTAAAGTATTATTAAAGATCAAAAGACTTAACTCATTAACAATTAAACAAACTTATCAACAATATATAACTAGCAAAACATTATTATTTTCTTGATCCTCCTGTTTCAAAACAACTATAAGAGTTAGTCAGTATGATTGAATAAAAAATAAGTTGATTGACACGATCATTAGCATTCGACTCTTGACTCTTGTTGGTTGGTAAATTTGTTTTATTCAAATATAAAATCATAACAGAAACGATACAATGACTACGTTGTCTATTTTATCCCACAATTCCTCAGTTCTTTAAGACTAATTCTATTCTGAACTGAAACAAAACTCGCAAAAGCCTGCTATGGCTGTTCTTTTAATAAGTCGAGACCAACACTTGTCAACAAAAATTCTTGAACCCGCCCAACCAGATTTGATTTCCTAATGGCTCTAAAAGTGAACTCTAAAGTTCTTAACAACAGCAACTTTAACTTATACAATGCTCATCTTTCAATCTAAGTGACCATAGAAACATCTAATGTTTAACTCTCAGAAAGCCGTTTTGGTCAAATCATCCATTTTCACGTTCGTCTTTACACCCAAACCTCTAAGACTATCGATCATTGCAGGGATATCTTCTTGCAAACCAGCAGCCAAAGCCTGAAAAAAAAATTAATTGTATAACATTGTATAACATCACTAGCAAAAAACAGTCACCTTCTCAAGTGTAATATGTTACCATTTTGTCCTCATGTTTTCGATTCTTTATAACCTCCAAAGGCCATTCACTAACAAGCTTTTCAAGCTCTGCCATTATATCTGCCTTTTTGGCCTCCGGAAATGTCTGTCATCAAGTAATAACGTGTAAAAATGATCCAAAGCGATTATAAGTTTAACAAAAAATATATGCACATTTTCACCCTAGATGCAGCCACAGATACAGCTGTGGTAGACTTAAAATTTACCTGAGTGATGACTTGAATTATAGAAGCTGATTCTTCAGGTTTACGTTCAAGCAATAACCCCTGCAAGAAAGTTGAACGATTAATATAACACAAAATTTGAAAAAAACAAAAAAAAAAAAAAAAAAAAGAAATCAGAAGAAGGTAGCAGGATCTTGACGATTAATACCTTAGCACACGAAAAACAGCTACCAATTGTGTGTGTTTTCATCACTTCCGATCTCAACTTCTCAACCTTCCATAAATTATCAACATCTCCTGAAAAGAGAACAAATGGCAAAAGTATTAGATAGACTTACTTATGCAACCATGTCTTATATTCCACATTCTCGATTATACGCTCGTTGAGGGCAAAAGTGTCAAAGGTGTTGTCTTTTCTTAAAAGTGGCTGAGACATCAGATACAGAGGCCAAATAAATAATATCAATGATTGTATTATGGCCAAAATTTATTTAAAGTGACAGTTGGGCATAGATGTTTTCCAGATGTTATTAAAAATGAACTGAGCGTAAATAAATACCTAGTTTGGCAGCATATGTCATCCAAGTATCAAATGAAGTTCGTCTCAGTTTAACTCCAGCCTTGACGAATCGTTTTGCATACTTACACATCAACTCCCAACTATCAGTGTTGTAGCAAATGCTGCAAGAAAGATAGGCAATATGTTATAACAACCTACGTCACATAAATCATATCTGTTTATACCATGGTTCTCTATTTGTTGGGTCTCATATTTATATCAACTCTGCATGGGGAGAATAGGACCCCATATTAAGATCTTCATTTCTACCCATGGGACCCAAAAGATATATGAGATGACCAAAACAACAAATAACAATGGCTGTGGTGTGTGGAGTAATTTGTGTGGTGTTAAAATCACCTCCCTAGAAAGATATGGCAATTTTCGACACATTTTGCTGAAATAGGTAGATTCGGGAGTTTTACGTTTCTCCAATTGGTCATATGGGTCAGTTTTTATAACTTAACCAAAAAATGAAATTGGTCAAATGAGTCAGAGACCGCTCAAAGTGTACTTATAACATCCTAAATAGCTTTATTCGGGGAAAAAGGATATATATTTAAATACCCAACCTAGAACAAAAAACCGCGCATGTTGATAAACATGATTGAGAAAAGAAAAAAAAGAATTTTAGTTAAAAAACAATAAAGCAAAATATAACAAGACAAACAATTATTCGCTCGTTTCTTGACAAACTAAATGCCTTAAATGAAAGAATGTCGTATGCACATTGACGAAAACCTTAAAAAAAGAAGATTACACGTATGAATTGCAAAAAAGCGTTCATTAACATACCTAAAAATGATATCCGCAGTACCAGGTTGCAGGGGCACACCATTTGCTTTCAAGAGTTTCATTACATCAACCATGAGATTAACATCATTGTGTTGCTTAGCATACAACTGCAGCAGCATAATATCAATTCTTTAGAATGCCCATTATTAGCAAGTACAAAACGAAATATTAATAGGATTTAAAAGCAAAAAACTTACCAGTATATTATGAGCAGATGCAACACTAGGAGTTAATCCAAACACATTGTGCTTCCACAGTGTCTTCTTGCCTGTTGAAGACATGACAAAGATTTAGGCACTATTGGTTTGCCAGCTTTAAGTTATTAATTTATGAGTCTCATTTAGATGGTGTTAAGAATTAAAGATATAATTCAGTCTTGTTTATTTAAGATATTGGAAAATGAAGAATGAAGGAAATGTTAAATAGGAATCGAAATTTCTGTTGTGTACTTAATTTTCTTTCATTATCCATTTTCTGGTCTCCTTCTCTTTCAGTCGGAGCACAAGAATGGGACCCACAATCATTTGTTAATTCTCTTGCATCATAAAAGTGGGACCCAGAAAGGGAAAATGTCAAATGGCCCATATGTACAAATATGAAAAAATATATATATCATACCGAAGTCAATAGCTTCTACTCGTACACATGCCTTAGATACTTCCCGGCATAGATTGTCGTTAAAATTTTCATAAATTCGAAGATTTGATAGTCTCTGCAATTGAAACAAGTTGAATACAATTAAATTACCTCTACCTTAA
Source organism: Logfia minima (assembly GCA_963921325.1). Lineage (NCBI taxonomy): Eukaryota > Viridiplantae > Streptophyta > Magnoliopsida > Asterales > Asteraceae > Logfia > Logfia minima. The sequence continues at coordinate 17,471,507 of OY992770.1, forward strand.
TTATAAATTCGTATGGTTATATAATGTATACTGTGGTATTAAATTTCATGTAGTCATAAAAAGCAACAAGATTATAACTAACAAATTTCCGAAGGTTCTTCAAGACGTTAAATAGAAGTTTGATGTCTTCACGATTGTCGCATTTTTCTATGAGGGTCCACAACCAATTGTTTGGTGGTGCTGTTCTTTGTTCTATCACGGATTTGATAAGTTTATCATGCAATTCCTTAGCAGCCTCTGCAATGAACCACATAAACAGCTCTAAACATTAATACCATATTTTAAGAGAAAATTCTGAACCTAATCATTAGAGGTAGCAATAACGACCCAATTACTTTTGAATGGATCAATTAGGTTGTTTTTTATTTCAAACAGGTTAAATAGTATTTTTAATTTTTTAGCTAAAAGGGGAACGCAACAACGGGTTAAACAGTTTGAAATCAGCAGTCGTTTGGATGTATACAACCTCCCAAATTGTTATAGTCAAAGATTTAGAAAACAATTTTAATAGCGGTACGCTTTAATTCTTTGTTATATAAAAACTCAAAAACCAAAAAGAGCCCGCAACCCGTTTCAACCTGAACCCAACTCGATTCGTTAAACAACCAGCCCAACCTGCCTGTGTTGCCATCTTTACTAATCGTTCAGTCTACATAACTACCTGTGGGACCAGCTTCTATTGAGCTAGTGTCTGAAGAATATAATGCCCTTGACAACATCATCAGGGATGAAGGATGTTGAGAGTTCCGTTCTTGATCGTTGAATGCATATGGGACAAGACTTTCGTTAGTGATTCCTGTACATATCACGAATTAGATCTTGTTCAGTTGTAAGTCTCTCAAAAGAATACAAATTAGATAACAGCTGCCTGATGAAGCTAATAGTATACGTATGTCCTGATGATTCACCTATTATATTGATATTAATAGCTATCCTAAATATTAGACTCATAGTCAGACTTCTGTTAAACCATGTGTCTAATCAAATGTTGCATTTATTTCGGATAGAAGAGTAAGGTGGTGTTTATTTATGACATAATGAGTTGAGGGTTTTATTCTTTAAGTCAATTTGGGCTGTTTGTTTCAGACCTATTTATATGGATAGGGACTTATTGGATAAGTCACTAAGGATTTGTCATCCTAAGTCCTAACTAAGTTTCTTTATTTAGTACATTTTTTAAACAACAATATTTCATTTACCACTTCAACCCGACAGAGCCTATATCCATTAATCCATACAGACTTCTGTACCCCAAACAACACTTAATTCATAAATAAGTAAACTAATGTGCACCTATATCTTTTTGGCTAACTGTCATTCATTAAAAACAATCAAGTTTCACTTTTCCGGTTCTAAGTTAAGAGGCATAACACAGCAAGTGAAGGATACTATAATTTGTTGGGAATGAAATAGCATCTTCAGAATTACAACTGTAGAAATGACCCATAGTGCAAGTGTGTAACTAAATACATGTGGAGACAATTCAAGTGGATAACAATTCAATATTCTCTTACTCAACATCAACATCTAGAAATATTGTGAAATTTTAGTATAACAACGGTATTTCTATACATGAAAAAATATACGCAAGATAAAAACAACCAATGGATATCAACAGTCAATGTGTCAAGAAATGGTGAAGTTGCATAGATCTTCCGGATATAATTTTATCAAAACTACATGCCACAACCAAATCTGAGTCCAAAATCAATATTGAGATACGATTAAAAAAACAGCTTGAGTGAAAGGAGTGAATGGAGTGAATAGATTATTTAATCAATTAATAGGGTAATATGAACCTGCATTGCGTCCAAGCGTCAATGAAGTATGATAAGTACATGGAAATAAGTTTTTGACTGGCCTCAACTGTGAGTGCTGCTTCGACACCTATAAAAGAAACAGAATGTAAGATAGCTTTAATCAGATAATTTCAACGAGAAAAAAGTTATTCCACTATATCATCAATCATATCTTCATAGATTGTATGATAAGTAGTCGTTTTGCTATGTAGTAAAATTGTCTTAGAATACATTTAAGAGACTCCTTTTTGGACACTATTGACCAATGAATATCTCCTAGTGATAATATGAAATCGTTTTTACGTCGACATTTAAAGGTCCCATCCAGTGAATACAAAATTAGGGGTAATCGGCCTTCACTAATAACTCTACAGAAGGTACAACTGTAAAACAAAACATATCATTTCCCTTTGTATAGTCTCTTATCTTGATTGAAACTTAAATTACACCTCATAAAGGAGCGTCTGAGTGTGTCAAATTGCATAAAAAGTTGTTCTTATCATCAACACCCACATTACTCTATTTCTAAAATGAATATTTGGTGTTCAATTTAACAGACTGCTTTAATATTTTAACTAGAAAAAAGTTCAAAACCGATATCAATAGATCAATTAAATGATACTTTCTTCGTAATCCACAATAAACGATAACCCCAAATTATATTATCTTGAAAATTTAAGATAAACCTTAAACCCTTTTTTATTGGGAAAATTTCACACACCAAAATGTGAACTGATTGAAACACGAAATTAGTTTTAAACCAAATGGGTAGCTAAACTAGGGTTCATATCACAATATAAGCAATATCAAGTCAACATGAATATGACAGAAAAATGCACAAATTAATATACAAGATCACACAAAAATGGATCTTTCTTAGAAGATTTATGGAGAGTTAACAAACCTGTATAAAAAGGCGCCTAAAACCCATTTCTTTCGAGACCAACAGAAATCTAGATTAAAGTTCGCACCTTTCTGCAAAAACAAATAGGATTAAATCGTGTTCTGCTCTGTTCATCGAAGGGAAAGACAACGGCTGGTGCATTCACTGAAACAGTATTGGGCCTAAAAGCCTAATCACGGCCCAAATAACTTTTCAGAAAGTAATATGGGCGTTTCCTTAAAGCCCAGTATTAGAGCAAAATAACCTAAAACTTGTTTTTGTTACTCTCTTCAAATGTATCTTTTTTTTTTTATTAATTCCATTTTGATTTTGATTTTGATGTACTAAATTCTTTAAAAACATGTATTACACCTTTATTTAACTAAGTCATATAAATGTTGTGTACAAAAATAAGGTATATTAGATTATAAAGTGAATCGTTTAAATTGACTTTAATCACCTTTATTTAATCATGTTCGAAACAAATCAATAAGTTGAAAGCGTGATTATCCACACTTGTACACCATTAACTAAACAGTCTTATGATATATTATATACAATTTAGAGAGAAGTTATCAATAGTTAAAGTTAATAGGTATTATTAGTAGTTGGCTTCCATTTTCAGAAGAAACATAACCTATTTACTCATGTTGGATAAAGTCAAACTTAAATCACATCACATTTGGAATTAGTCAAAACTCTCGGCAAAGAAAATTCGCCCAACATGAATAGAGGCAAAAGTCTCCTAGTCTCCCCCCCCCCCTAAATAAAATAAAATAAAAATAATTGAATAGTCTATGATCAAGTACAATTGTTTCACTCAAATTAAAATTGCTTAACTTACTTTACAAACTGTAAGCAAGATTTCTAGAAAGTATGGGAAAATAAGGATGCAACTACGAACCCTTGGATAAAAGACTGATTAGGTATACATGATGACGTTGAAAGTCAAAAATGTAAACTATCAAAGTTTAGGAAGATGATAATTGTTCAACCACACGTGCCTAATATTTTTGTTATCAATAACACATATCTTATCTCTAAAAATTATACTTATATCCGATTCTGATTAAAATTTCCATGTACTAATTTTACATACAACATATTTCCATGTACTAATTTTACATACAACATGTCATACTAGAGTCCTAGCAACACATAATCGTGTATGAAGTTATATCGCATTGTATCCAATAGGATATCGTCCAATATCCTTTTAATGTATCATCACAGTAACGACTCGTATAAAAAAGGTAAATCGAGAAATAGATCCTAGGTTTATTCATTTTTGGTTTTAAGTTAGCTTCTTCCACTTGTGTAAATCTGCTAATAATATAAAATACTTGATAACCATTAAAATCACCAAAAGTATTTGTTATGAATCGTGATGAACAAACGGATCTTATAAAGCAAATTATTAATCATTAAAAACATATCTCAATCTCAAATACAAATAATAAGCAAAATAGATTAAACTTTATAAACCTTCCGTACATACACGTCAAGTTGCTACAAAAGAAAACATGCTAACTTTGTTGCATCCCACGCCGTACATGAGTATTTAATTGCCAATAATATATTGTGCAACCATTGCATTTAACAAGTCAGTTGATCTTTATTTAACCCTTTGAGAAGTTGCTTTCATACAATTCTGCAGCTCATATTTAGTTTGTTAGATTATCTTTATCACTACTACAACGCAACCTGAATTTTCATTAAAATATTATCTTTTTATTTCTCCGCTTATACAATTAATACTACTAATTAATCTTAACAGTTTTAGTATTTATTATCAACCTAACCAAACACATAAAATATTATTTCTTTCTTCATTTATTTGAAATACTTGAACTCATAAATCAATTGACTACTCAAATGCTTACATGTGAATTAAATAATAGGAAATTGGATTGTGACCTTTTATTATCTGTCAACTTTCACCGATAAATATAATCTTATAAAAGTTGGTTTTACTATGAGTAATTTATAAAAAGCAACTTAATAATTAACTGGTCATATACGTACATAAGTAAAATATATAAGTATATATGGATCTGGATAAGACACGTGAGAAAAGAAAAAATAAATTAGTTATGAACCACATAAATCAGCACTAGCTAGTTGCTAGCAGCAAGGTGGGTAAATCTGTTCACACTCCAAAAAGTGTATTTTATACGGAAAATTGACAGCTTCTCATGGAGGTGATGGCATAGCAATGTGGGTAAATCTGTTTACATATCATTCACCTGTATTTTTTCTAGAAGCTCATGTATATACTTTTCGATTATCTAAAAAAGAAATTCAATTAATGAAAAATGTATCTAAAAATAGTGTAAAATCACGACATATTTTATCTATATTTAATAAAAAAATCCAAATAATGTGTCTACTTTGAAAACTATATACAATAAACGATAACAATTTCGGATGGAGGAGAAAGATGGAAAGACTCAAATGCAAGTTGTGTTATCCTTTTTAGAAAATAAGAACTATGTATATCACATTCTTGCTGATAGCTCAACGAATGAACTTTGTAATATATTTTTTGCTCATCCAATATCACTTGAGATATGACGGGCATTTCCACATGTGTTGTTGATGGACACCACCTATAAAAAAACATGTATGCATTGCCATTACTCGAGATTGTTGGTGTAACTTCCACTAACAACACATTTTGCGTAGCATTCGTGTTTTTTAAAAACGAAAAGGAATGTGATTATACATGGACATTGAATTGTTTGAAATCAACACTAGATGGATGCACGTTCCGACATATGATAGTTACAGATCGAGAGTTGGCAACAATGAACGCATGCAACAATGAATTTTCAGATGCGAAGGGATTAATTTGTAGATGGTACATCAATAAAGCAACTTTCAGAAAGTGCAAGAGAAAAATATGTCCGCGGCAAGATTGGTCTTTTTTCAATAAAACATAGCGTGCTCTAGTTAGATTTAAAACAATGAACAACTTGAACCAATTAAATACCTTTTTACTCCAATATCCATGTATTAGTTTAACATATATTTCAAAATAATTATAGGTTTTAATCACTTTTTATGGGACTAACGCAAATTTAATTATATTTCATGTGTTATGAAATATTTAAATCAAGTGTGGTAGACACCATATTATGAAATGTTTGTATCTGTTTGGATCGATACATTTTTTTAACTTTGGTAATACCACTATCAATAAAGTGGAGAGTCAGCATGCCAAGTTAAAAAAATATTTAGAGTCATCACAAGCAAATTTGTGGACGGGAGTGACATATATTCATCAAGTGATTGAGTCACAATATACATTAATTAAAGCAAGTAGTGAAAATACTAGAATTGTCATTTTGCATACATGCAACATACCACATTTTCAACTTTTATTTGGGTGTGTTTCGCATCATGCACTTACAGTAATTTTAAAAGAATTTAAGCGGTTTAAAGATGTTGGTTTATATATTGATAACTTTAGATGTCAACTAATGACAAGTCATTGTTTACCATGTGCACATGCACAAGCAATTTATGTTAATGCAAGTGAACCAATACCACTTGAATCGATTAATAAATTTTGGAGGACGCTTGATTTATCACCATGCAAATTTTTAATAGATAAAGATTTTGGTTGTGAAGACGAGGTCGATATGTTCAAATCACATTACCAAAAACAATTAAATGCTGGTAAGCGTAGTGTTTTAAAGAAGTTAAAGGATATATTCACGCCATGGTCAACTTCTGTTTGTGAACCTATCACTTAGAAAAATATGTGTGATTATCCCTCGTTTAGAAAACCTCATGTTGATCCACCTCCACGAACTCAACAACCCCGCAGGCATAGTTGTTCAAGTGCACTACTATTTTTTGACCAAAATGCTTTCGATTACCAAAACCATTTTTCACATCAAATACACTTGTCAAATTCCATAAAAAAAAATTCATCCATATATTACCTAGATACAGGATATCATGTCGGATGAAAATTGTGAATTTCGATCGATAGCTATCCGCCGCGGTCTTCATGAAAATGATTGCCCTATGGTTCGAAGAAGTTTAATGGACGAGTTAAGCATGTACAAGAATGAATATGTTTATATGTTTGACCGTGAACATTATGATCATATTTACAACACCTTGAATTTCTTTAATCTTCATAAAGCGGCACCATTTAGTAATTGGATGACTATGCCTGAAATGAGAATTCTCATTGCTTCAAATTACAATGTGATATTACATGTAATAGACACGGCAGGTAGTACAATGTACTTCCCGCTTCGCTCTACTCCACATGTGCGGTATCAACATAAGCTATTGCAATCGGGTATGTTAATAATAACCATTACATAAAAGTCACGTTGACAGGAGGATACCCATTTTCAACTATTAGCCCACAGTGGGTTCATTTCAAGTATAATTGTGCAGCTGAATGTGCTAATTCGTATAGTGATATGATAAATAATTATAACCAATGTCTACGCAATATGTTTAATCGTAATGATTAGACAATCTTTATAATGATTCAATTTATTATACAAATAATTTTTCATAATTTATTTTTGTTGAATTAAAGGTATTTATTAAACTTTGTACAATCTAATTGTAGACACTTATTATAAAACATTTAAATTTATGTTGTTATAATAGATAAAATACTTTCTCCTTACTAAAAGTTATTGAAAAGATATTATCATAAATATAGATATAAATAGGGGAATTCTATACAAACCCCCAAAAATTCCCAAAAAACCCCCTACATCATCAATTTTGTCCTATTATGTTTTTTTTTTTTTAATAGTGATATATATAATAAATATTAATTATATACAAATAAAAGTAAGTGTTTAAACATCAATCAAAAAAATATTACAATTGCGAACAATTTTATTTAATCAAACAAACTAAATATTACAATTGCGAAAATACATAAACAATAATTATACTCTATTCAAATACAATGTTTCCCATGCAGTAGCACAATCTCGTTTAAACCTGTACCATTGCGGATGAATTCTAGGCAACGGATAATTTCCTTGTAAATCAACTTTAACAAAATGGTTACCGTGGACAAATCCAATTACCCATGTAACATTTTGTGGGTTTTCTGGCGGACTAGACCAAAGCGGTAGCCACGTCGTATCTTCTTTTTCACTAATAAAATGAACAATCACATTGTAACATGAAGCAATCACCGCACCTGTATCGCCCATAATCATCCAGTTGGAGGACGGCGCATTATATGACTCAAAGAAACTGATGGAGCGATACAGCAAACCAAGATGCTCAGTTAGAAACATATTGGCATAATCATACTCATGTGTTTCAATTTCCTTTAAAAAATCTCTCCGAACTTGTGGCCAATAATTTTCGTAAAAGCAAAGCCAAGTAGCTACTACTCGGAATCCACAGTTTCCATCACCCATTACATTATGTACATGCCTAACGTAAGGTTGATAATTTCTCGAAATTTCTTTTATTAGTGGATCTGGATTCGTTGGTGGTTTCGGTTTCATATACGAGTTGGACATTGGTGGTTCCGGTTTCATATACGAGTTGGACATTGGTGGTTCCGAACTCTTATAGGAACTATATCTTACTGGTTCGGAATCCATATATGAACTATGTCTTGATGGTTCCGGATCCACGTAAGAACTATGTCTTGATGGTTCCGGATCCACGTAAGAACTGTACCTTGACGGTGAGTGGTTCAAGTCAAATTTGTAATTGTTAGAATAACTATACCTGTGTGGTTGCTGGGTTGGGGGGACAAATTTTGAAGGTTTAGCACGATTACTTTTCTGTTGTTTATCTTTCATATTTGGGCGTCCCCGGGTATTCTTTTGAACAGTCGGTTCAACAACAAAATTTGTCGTTGCATCGAATAATCCCCTTAATTTTCTTAAAATACTACTTTTTCCGAACTTTGACTGTTTTTGAAAACTTTGTTTTACCTGCTCGAGTTCCGCATCACAAGTTAGATCATCATCTTGCACAGATGTGGATGATAATAAATCAAGTTTCCTCCAGAATACGTCAATTGATTCAATTGGGATGTACCGACCTGCATTGAAATATAATATCATTTATTGAAAGTAATAGATATTCAGTTTGAATTAATAACCGATTATAGTTGAATATACTAACCCGAGTAAAGTGTGGCAAGTTCACATGCACAGGGTAACCCACAACTTGTACGCAATATACAACCACAATCGTTAAAAGTTATCTCAAGACCATTTGAACGTATAAGTTCTTGATAGATCAACTCTATTGCGTTTTTCGAAACATAACCCAATAAGTGTTGGAACATATATGTGTTGTGTTTAGGATTAATAAAAATCCGACTTCTTTCCAAGCTTGCTTTGATCACCGTATGCTGCCCCTCCACGATTTGATTAATAAAGTATACAAATCTGTCTAAATTAGACTGTGATGAACCCAAGTGCAACTTCAATAGATGATCTTGACTTTCAACTTTATTAGTTGTATGATTCCCAAAGTTAAGAACTTTGTCTGTCCAGTAACTCACAAATAGTTGTTTATATTTTTCCAACCACACCTCATTCAAATAAATCAAAACAGCTGAAACAGAAAATTTTATAAATACTTAAGTTTTAATATTACGAATTTTATAAAGCTTTAAGTTATGCAATAAAGACAGAATGAAAATAGTACCTTCATGTTCAATCAATATAGCTTCAAGTTCCGCATAACGACTTAAGTAGGTATCCCAAGATGAAGATTCGCATAATGACGTCCATTTTGCATTGAAATAATTCCAGTCATTCACCGATCCAAATCTTCGTTTGCATTTCCTTAGTATTGCTTGAGATATGTGCCATCTACAACGCAAGTGTTTAGCCTCCGGAAATATTCTTCCACACGCATGCATCAAACCCAACTCTCTATCCGTAAGGATAACACGTGGGTAGACACTTTCGTCCATGTTCGACCTTAAACATTGTAATGCCCAAGTATAGTTGCATTCTTTTTCGCTAAGCATGAAAACATATGCAATGCAAAATGACATATTTGTAGAAGTTACCCCGATAATCTGCAGAAAAGGCATATTATATTTGTTTGTCTTGTACGTTGCGTCCATGAACAGCACATGTGGGAAAGCACGCCATATTTCGAATGATGTTGGATGAATAAAAAATAACTCTTCCAACTCATTAGAAACTTCATTTTTTTGAAACTCAAAGGTATAACCTTTACCCTGCAAAGTATGGAAAAGATTCTGCATTGGAGTTCTATCCTCTGCCATCTTCATCCGAACTTTAGAAACTTCATTATATATAGTTTTCATTGTGGATTTGTTATTTTAATTCTGTCTCTTTATTGCAGAATATATGTCACGTGGTTTGACATTCTTCGACGTCAAGTCGGCCACCAAACTAGCTTCATCATCAGTCAGTCGCTTTACATATGAGTGACCCTCCATATAAAGTGCTGGATCATGATTATGATTATCACATTTCACCTGTAACGTCCAAAAATCATTGGTTTGCGAATAAGTTCCTGCCAATTCAAAAGGACAGTTAATTTTTTTTGAGTTAATTTCTCTATCAGACATGTCGGTTTTTTTACTTTGCGACTTGAATATACCACCACGATCACACCTAAGTATGACTTTATACACAACGCCACTTGGCGTTGTTTTGGATCTTTTAGTCACTATAACGTAACCACCTTTGCGGCCAACGTCTTGCACCCAATTCATTAAATCTTCACGAGATTTAAATGCCTATAATCAAAAATTGATAACACATGTAGGAATTAGAAACATTTATTTGAAAACATAAAAAAAAACTATATAAAAAAGATATACGTTATACCTGATTGGTAGAAAATTTCGATATGGTGTTATCATTGACACTCGACATTTACTTATTCTGAAACTGGAAGGTGTTTATGATGTAGTGAAAGAAAGAGTTGAAAGATTTGTGATTTCAAATGAGTTTTCAACTTCTTTATATAGGAAAATATACGAATACGTATTTTCAAATAATACCCTGCTTTAGTCACGTCAAATAATTTATGCTTTTACTTTAGTCACGTCAAATAATTTATGCTTTTACTTTAGTCACGTCAGATAATTTATGCTTTTACTTTAGTTACGTCAAATAATTTATACTTTTTCTTTAGTCACGTCAAATAATTCATTCGAATATTTGTAAAAGATTCCGTAACTACTAAAACAAGTTTTAAAAAAATATATTTTTATAAAGATTAACACTTAAATCCAATTTATGAACTTATATATATTTTTTAAAATGTTAGTGGGAAACACGAATTGAGTGACGTGACTAACATTTTTTAAAAAGATTTCGTAACTACTAAAACAAGTTTTTAAAAAATATATTTTTATAAAAATTAACACTTAAATCCAATTTATTAACTTATATATATATTTTTTAAAATGTTAGTGGGAAACACAAATTGAGTGATTTGAGTAAGGGGGTGGGGTCATTTGGGGGTTTTTTAGAAAAAATGAGGGTTTGTGAAAGTAAAAAGATAGTTAGTGGGAAATATGAATGACTGATTAGATTAAGATGGTGGGGTCATTTGGGGTTTTTTGGGAATTTAAGGGGTTTTTATAAGTAATTATTAAAAGGAAAAGACAAAAAGTAAAGGAATGACATTGATTAGACTAAGAGAGTGGGGTCATATGGGGTTTTTTGGGAATTAGGGGGTGTGTAAAGGTACTAATAAAATAGTAACTAATAAAATAATAATAAATGATAATAAAATTGACATAATGACATCTTGTTTTAATATATATAAGTCATGAATTGATGTGATAACGTGTAAATAGCAGAACTCAGACAGATAAAATAAGAGGTGATGGAGAGGGATATACATAAGTACATTCGTACTTTAATTTTGAATTAATTAGATTAAAATAAGAGGTGATGTACATACGAGATGTATATAAATATTTATATGACAAAAGTAATCTCCTCAAGGTTTATTGCTCCAATAATCCATATGTTATTATTATTATTATAAAATAAATTATAAAAATAAAAAATAAATAAGTTATGAATAACAAATACACACTAGTGACGTCCCTCTCCATTTCACGTATAACACACATATAATATAATATCGTATTACATTGAAATTTATCATTTACTGTGTAGGTTAACGAACTTTACTTGAATATCAAGCTAGAGAATTGATGAATAATCAATTGAGGAAAATGTATATCAAAATCACAACTGTTTTGTAATTATTATTATTAGTATTAATAAATTAATATACTACTGTTAATTAATGAGATAAAATTATTTTACATGCATTAAAGTTTTAACTTATATCCTCCTAGACTTATTTATTATTAGACTAACTCTATAAATTATTATTTTTAATGAATATCCAAAAAATGATAAATAAAATAAAAGTAACAAAAAATGATAAATAAAAAATAAAAATTCATGACTCATTGTAATAGCATAAGGTTGACGTTAAAGAGTAACCTTTTCCTAGAACGTGTAGTCAATTTATAAACAAAAAGTATAACAGCGACGTCCTTACAGTATTTTCTCGTATACTACAAAGTTTAAATTAAGTCAAAATTTAAGTAAGTATGTATTTATCATTTTCTTTTAATATTTAAAAAATCTCTTTTTCAAGGTAAAGGGTTGACTAAGTAATGACTGGCTTCCAAATGTTCCATGATAAGGAGTGTTTCAGTAATATGTCAAACTTCAAGGTTGTCTATGTATTTACTCTCAAACTTATATTCATCGTCAATCATACGTACAACGAAATTTCACCAATAAATAAATAAATCTGATTAAATAGTTGATCAAGATAGAGATATAATACACTGTATTATTTTTTTGAACTTGTGTTGCTATCATTTTTTTATAGCTTTCCAGTTATTCAAATTTTAACTTTTAAATACGCAGTCAAATATGTAGTTTTATAAATAAAATTGATCACATGTTTTACAAAAAAAAGTATCATTTTAATCGCCATAATTGTACATGATTGTGTGTTCAAGTTTTGTTATAGATGTCTTAATTTACGACTCCTCTGTCGTGATTTAGGATAGCCGATGAATCAAATTAATGACTTTTTCAATACCTCTAAAGTTTACATATAGAACCTCAAAGTTTAGGCACATGACAAATATTTGAAATATATTCCAAAGCTATAAAAGTTTCGCTAACGGGTTAACAGACAGATCGAGTATCAAACTTTTCTCAAAATTACTTGTTCATGTTTAGATATGACGCATTCACACTTTTGATGGTTCTCTATCTCCTTATACTCGAAAAAACCCCAAGTTCACCACATTCGACACTTGGTTATGCATCAGTCTCTACAAAGGCGTATATAGATTAAGCCTCGTATTTCCATGTGAATGTTCGAAAAATATTGGTCCTATCTTTTAAGCTGTGAGCCAATGTCGATAATGTTGATGTTTCAACAAGTTCATATTTAAAAATCGAATCAACCTATTCAACCCTAACAGGGGTCACTATCATCCTTTGATATGTTGTCCAACCTCTCAATCTCATGGCTCAGTTGAGGTGTGACACCAGTTTTCCATATAAGATTTAGAGAATTTTTGCCTTTTAGGTGTTCATATTATCATAACTTTTGTTATAAATATGACTGGTCGAACCAAAGAAGCGAGCTAAGATATTTGGCATTCAAAGGGGATTCATAGTTCGCAAAATGCAAAGTTTTGGCTCAAATACATAAACTGATAATTGGACATAGAATAATCAAGTAAAATACCTTTCATACAAATCCAGAGACATTTGTTGGTTACAATCAACCTTTCCAATATATTGTAATGACTATGACTATGACTATGACTATTAAAAGACTTGTACATATGTTTTTAAAGCCAACGAAGCAATATTTATTGCTTCAATAAGCATCTAAAAAGGACTGGTTTTTCTGAAATCATACAAATTATATTTTCTTAAATGCCATAAATATTGTCAACTTTATTGTTGACATCCCGTTAACATTCCCGTAATCCATTTTGTCAATAGTCACGCATCTTAAAAAGAAGTGACGATGAGAGATATTTAAGTGATATCGTATTATTTTTTATTATTAGACTAAAAAGAGAGTGTTGAAATTACATTAACAAAAAATATAGTACTATATGATTATGATGTTTGTAAAACCTGATAATCACAAATCAATGTTTGACTAATTATATCAAATAATCACCTATAATTAACTTGAGTTATTTAATAATTGCAACATGACATTTTCTCACCCCTTGTTTATTTTATTAAGTTTATCATTTATTGTAATTATATATATATATATATTACATTGAATTTTAAATCTTTTTAAATGGGTCAGTTAAGAATTTCTTAAATAAGAATGACACATCTTGTACTACTACTATTTTGTTTCTTAAAACACACACAAGATGACAAGAGGGTACCACTTTTGCTATCACACTTTTAAACACCCAACAAACTTAAATATAACATAATTATACATAACATCAAGGGGTAGTTACAAAACATTTGCAACCCCCAAGGGATTGCAGAAAAGAGTACAACCCTTTACTCTTTTAAGACTGACTGCCTGAGTTGTCTTTTGTTTTTTAACCTGTTCTGATTTCCCCTTTTCTCCTTGAAATTATACTCTTTCTTCACAAAACTCCTCAATTTCTCTTTTTTATCCATGTAAGATTTTGTGGGTTTCAACTCATTTCACTCATTATTCCCCAAAACAGAATCTTTTCACTTGTTTCTGCAATACCCACAAAATCTATCTCTATTTCTTCTTGCATACTCAACTGGGTCCATAGTTTCTGCAAATACAGATACTTAATCTTTGTTAATTTGAGCTAAAAATGTCTGAAAGTCCAGCTAAAGTTAGGTTAGTTCGCTGCCCAAAATGTGAAAATTTGCTCCCTGAGGTTACGGATTATGCAGTTTATCAGTGTGGTGGTTGTGGTGCTGTTCTTCGTGGTAAAGTTTTAATCTTCTCATACTTTTTTGTTTAATGTTTTCAAGAAACTTAAATGGTGTTCATGAATGTATGATGTGTTGTGTTTTTTCCTTTATTTTTGATGAGTTAGTGATGAAATGATTTGGGTATGCCTGATCTTGTGATAAAAATGTGATCCTTTTGGAAGTGTTTTAATGGGGTTTTATGGAAATTGTATTTTTGTTTGTTTGTTGTGTTTGCTTGTGATTTGGGGTCAAATTAATGTCATTTTGTGAGGAATTTGAGATGGGTTTGTTAGAATCTTACATTGAATTGCCTGGTAATACCCTCTCATGGTTGACTTGGTTCTGTATTTCTTTTCTGTTTCCTGTAGCAGTCAAAATCAAGGTTGTGTGTGGTTATGAATTAACTTAAGTTGGTATTGGTGACTTTTTTATTTTATATCATATTATTTCATTGTCTATTTTGATTCCATTCATATTATATTTGCTTGAGATTAGGTCAAAATTCTGTGTGATTTTCTGTCTGTTTAGGGGTTGAACTGTTCTTTATATTTTGTACTTCTTTTAACATCTTCATATTTGTTAATTGATTTACAGCAGGGACTAAACATATTGAATCCGGTGTGTCTTCGGAGAACTCGGGTGATGAAAGTGACGTGATTTCAAACAAAATATTTAAAGAATCGGTGAATCCTGAATTTTCAAATAGAAGTGTTAAGAAAATGAGTTTGGGGTCTGAAAATGGAGTAAAATCTAATGGAAGTTCTGGTAGGAGACACGAGAGGGACGACGATAAAAGCGTAGACTTTGAAGAACCAAAACCCGTCATAGGAAATAACAGAACAGGTTCACGAAGATCTGTTCGAAGCTCGAATTGGAGATATCAGGAAACTGATCTTCAAGAGGGTTCATCAAGTCACCATTATGGCCCTCGCCATGAATATGCTGAGCTAGTTCAAAACGCAAGCCGTGTAGAGGTTGAAGATGATCAGGATGAACTCTTACGAAAATTAGATGAACTCAAAGACCAAATTGTTCGGTCGCGTGATAAATCCAAAGAAAAAGTTCCAATGCATCATCATATCCCATCTTATATTGAGGCCCCTCCTTATGGAAATATGCATCACAAGAGTCATTCTTTATTGCCTACTTCGGATCAAGTTCAAGTCTTTACCGACCCTTTTAGGTCACAAAACCATAGAAGAAATCCGCTTATGCCTTTTGACCAAAACCCGTATAATCCCTACTATTCCGGTGGGCAATACGTTAGCAACGAAATGACGGATCATCGACTATTTCACCACCCATCTTGTTCTTGTATGGTTTGCTACAATAAACACCAACAAGCTCCACCACCACCATCACTGCCGCCTGTTATGCAAAACGATCCAGCTTTTTACCACCATGATTACAATCGGCGTTTCTCCAATCTTTCAATGAACTCTCATCATAGCGGTGAATCTCACACACGGTGGTCAAATGATCTTCGACGTCCGCCTAGGGGAATCTTAGCCACCGGCGGAAGGCGGTGCCGTCCTGTGGCTGGCGGTTCTCCATTTGTGGCATGTTGTAAATGTTATGAATTGCTTCAAGTACCTAAAAAGAATACAAAGAAAATGAGATGTGCAGCGTGTTCTGCGGTGATGTTGCTTTCGATTGTCAACAAACGACTCATTCTTTCTGTTTATACAGAAACAAATAAAGATATCGAGAAATCAAAAGGTGTTCGTAAGACTCATGGAAACTCAAAATGGGGTGGCACCGAGTTTTCCTCCGAGGATTATGATAATTCTGGCAATTATGACTTTGAGTCTATGGATAAATTGCCATTAGGAGACCTGAGTTTGACTTCAGAAAAATCAGCGCTTTCTTTCAGATCAGAAGATGATGTAAAAGTTAATATTATCGAAAATGCAAATTCTAGAGATGTAGCAGTTAGTGCTAATAAACCAACTCCACCACCTTCCGGTTCACCTCTCCAAGACCATTTTGACTATTCAACCAAGTATAATCGAGCAGGAAAAGGGAATGTAAGCAGGAGGTCAGATATGGAAATAGCAGCTAATTTGGTGGGGTTCCATGGAAGTTCCATGAAAGATGCTGCAGTGGCGAGCGAGATTGAGATCTCATCAAATGAATATTGTGTTAACACGGGCACTTCTCAAGAATCTGGGGATGCATTTAGGGAGACGGATCAACAAAAAGGAATTGTTGGTATGGTCAAGAAAAGCTTCAGGGAGTTCTCGAGGTCTAGTCAACATGTTGACCAGGTAGTCAATGTGACAGTTAACGGGCATCCTATACCGGATCGGTTGATCAAGAAGGCTGAAAAGCTTGCAGGGCCGATAGAGGCTGGTGATTACTGGTTAGAACCTATGAAATATAGCTTGGTATTCTTAGCAACTACTAGAAGTAAATATAGCTAAGTATGCACGTTTCCTGATCATTTTTTCTTTTTCCTTCCGATTTAGGTACGATTTGAGAGCTGGATTCTGGGGTATAATGGGTGGCCCTTGTCGTGGCATAATTCCGGTAAGTTTCTTGATCATCAATACGTTGTTATGAACTCCCATTTGAATTGAAATCCGATTACAATATCCAAATGATAATATTTGTAGTTAGGATCAGTATCTTTCTCTGATACCTCTATACTGGAGGATTAGAGGTGGCTAGTCCAGCTCGCTTATATTACAGAGAATGGATCTTTCAGTTGTTTGCTATTGATGACGGATTCTCACGCATCAATTGTAGAAATTAGCTAAAAATGAAATGGGTTGAATGGTTGAGCGGGTTAAATGGGTCAAAAGTTGCCTAATGTGTATTCATATGCTTACAAGTTTACAACCATTATCTTTTTATATTTGAAAATGTACATTTATAGACAAGTCATCTACAAGCTTACAAAAAAAAGAAAGATAAAAACAACCATTGGCGTGCATGCACTTAAAAGTACCCAATTTCCTTTTGGTCCTTCTCGAAAACCACCTTCCCTTTTTTAACCGATATTTAATGATATAGATAATAAAGTTGAAATCCAAAAATTGGAGTGATCGCGCTTGTCAAAGGTCGTTTTATTTTCAGTGACAGTCGATCAGGGGGTGATTTTAAATTTTTATATTGTTGGGGCCTAAGTTCTCTACTTATAGCCTATCCTAAAAGGGTGAGCTAGTGGCTTGGTTTAAAAAAACGCGCCTAGGTGCTAGGCACCTTGAGGCCCTAGATATGGCGCCTCAAAGTTACTTTAGGCGATAGTACGATGTAAGGTGCCCTCAGAGCAGCTCCTAGGCTCTCGCCTTAGTGCCTAGCGCCTTAGGCACCTTGAATTGTTGTTGACTTTTTTTACTTTTGGACTTGCAGTCAACTTGAAACTATTTTATGTATTATATGCGTTTATTTACGTGAGGCTCTTGCCTTATCGCCTCGGCCGGCGGGAGCTTAGCGTCTCGGAATTAGATAGATATTACCGTAACTAACACGTAGTCATAACATTCTAGAATTACAACTTGTGACTCCAGAAAGCACTCCAAAACATTACAAACCTTGCTCCCATAACTAACTAATGTAAGCTAAATACATATTTTTAGTGAGAGAAACTAGGGAGAGAAAGTAAGATTCGGGGAATTAGATGGGATGAAAATGCTGAAATGGTAGAAGTATTTATAGTTGAATCTTGACCTGAATGTAAACGAATCGACCCGATCTGAATCGGTCACTTGGCTAGCTGCATGATCGAGTAATTTCAAGCCATGTCCAGACTGACTGGTCATCACCAGATCAAGACTTGGTTTTGGCCGGAATTTCTAGTCACATGACTTGAAATCCTAGCCATGACCGAGTCGGTCTCGGTCATGACCGGGGAAAATACGGCGTGGCCAGTCACCAAGTCACATGGCCGGAATTTATCGCGCGTGACCGAAACTTTGGCCACGGTCTGGTTTACTTGGTCACGTATCTGGTCATCGCTTGGTCGCGATTTTGAGTTTCTCGGTCACGTGCTCGGCAATGCACTCGGTGATGGCTTTACCATGACCGAGTGGTTTCTCGGCTACGGTCTTCTGCACGGTCCGGCTATGGCTTGGATCGTGTATGGGGTCGTAATTCTTCGCGCCCGGGTTTGTAAAACGACATTATTCGTTTTCGCTCTATTTTCTTCGTTTTAAGTCCGATTTTCGCGATTCTTTCGGCATTGTCTTCGTTTAAACCTATTTAACAAAGTATAACAAATCAATGTAATATTTGCACAATAATGTTGAATATTTAGTTAAAATGAGATAGATAACGGCTGTAAAAATGAGACTTTTATGCCTTATCGTGAAGCTTAGAGTTTGAAGAGTTCTTTAAAAGAATAAAAAAGAAACAAGAAAACGTTACCTACTCAAATTGTGTTGCCATTTGCCACAATGCCACCTCTAGTCTATACTATTGAAAACTTCATGAGAAATAATAGAAGTTCTGGCTAGTACAACTTTGGATATTGGCAAATGCTGAGACAATGTAAACATCTGTTCTAAGCTTATTGTATATTCTTGCAACTAATGTAAAACGTATTTGGTTTGGCAGCCATTCATAGAGGAATTCCATTATCCAATGCCCGAAAAATGTGCGGATGGAAACACAAATGTTTTTGTGAATGGGAGAGAACTTCATCAAAGAGATTTAGATTTGCTTGCAAGTAGAGGCCTCCCAACAGATACAGATAGATCATATGTCATTGAGATCTCCGGGAGAGTGCTTGATGAGGACTCCGGTCAAGAGCTTGAAGGCCTTGGTAAACTTGCCCCAACGTAAGTCCCCCCACAATTACTTGTGTTGTGTACATCATGTATCCATTTCAACATTATCATTACTAGGCTACTGTTATTGCATTTGTAAATAAATATGTTATGTTACTTTGGGGTTAATTATGGGAATATAGTTTTATATATTGTTTATAATAGAACATTGGTTGGGCTTAACTTGAGGTGGCAATGTGACCCATTTACTTCGAATCAGTCACTATGTTTTTATCTCAAAAGGTGTGAACGGGTATATAAAAAAGAAACACGTCAAATAAGTGATCGTCCGAAGTCTATTTTAATTGCATAAAACATAAAAAAAAAAAAAGTTCAAAAAGTTTTGCAACTAATGAGGAAACAAATTTAAAAAATTTAGACCTCAAGTGTTGCAGGTCAAGCCAACCCATACAAAAAAATTACCCACTTTGACCCATTACCCAAGCTGCCCATTTAGTCACTTTTATGCGTAAACAAAACATAATCAGTCTGCTGCTTAAAAATGGTTGTTTGGGCCTAGAGTGAACATGTGGTACTAGAACTACTGTTGGTAGGGAGAAATCGCAGTGAAAAAACATAACAAACGTAGTGCTAATCATTTGTTGTTGCTGTTCTGGTATTGACAGAGTGGAGCGCAAGAAGCATGGCTTCGGGATGAAGCCTCCGAGAACAGCTGCTGTATAATGGATGGATTGTCAAATGTTTTTGTTAGACATCTGGTAAATTCTTTGTGACGATGAATAGCTTAGCGTTTTGTGTATGTGATGTGAACGCTGTGTAGGTGGTTTGTTAGTTTTTCTTTCTTGGAGGATTTGTTATTCTCGGTTTTGAATTCGACTTTAAAGGTGTGTTTGATAAGTGGTTTGAATGTATTTTTTTCTATCTGTATATGCAATTTTGCACATTTAAATTCAAATAGTCTCGTACGGGTTTGAAAGAGCGGATATTAAACATGTTCTTTTTGCATGGCCGGTTTTGAGAGTGTGTCGGGTGTGCGACCGCACAAGGCCCTAAAAAAATAGGACCCGAAATTTAGCCAACATATGTACTATATATGTTAATATATATCACTTTACGTAGAACGAAACATAGACTTCCAGCAGATCAGTTGGCTTGAAACACACCCTTTTCACGCTTTCCATTAGGTTGATCCAGGTTCAATTCCTGAAAGACTTAGAGGCCCATTTTTATTTTATCTTTTACTTATAAATAAAAAAGTTAAGGGCTCATTTTTATTTTCGGATATAACCCTCAAAATTAATGGACCGGCTCTATCGTTTTGTAACAATGATTTTGACGGTATATTATTTCAAATTAAAGTTAGTTACGACTAAAGAGCTGGCAAGAATGGACCTCAATTTACTATTTGATCTCGACTTTCAACTATACTTTAACTACATTCCGTGAACTTAAATACAGTAATATTTTTCATCCGAGCTTTATATTATTATTATGACCTCATTAAGAACATACACAGCCGGAAAGGAGTTGGGTCGGGGTTGGGCTCAAGGTTAATGGAGTTTCAATGTCAACCTTCCGGAGTCAGCATCCAAAAAGCAAAATCTTGGTCCGAAAGTTGATTTTTCTCTCTCTTTTCCTTTTTATATTTTCTGTTTGAAATTTTTGTTCAAATCAGCAAAAACTTTGGGCATTTTCTTTTCTCATTTTCCATTTTTATTTGATAGGTATTAGTTTATTTACTTCACGATTATACGAGATTATATATAAAAATTTTAGTAATTGAGTCATTCATATAAAAACACTTAAACTTTTATTGTTAATAGGTAATTAGTCGTTTTTCAAACCCAGCAAAAAACGAAAAAGAATAATTCGTCGTATATAATGTGAAATATCTAACTGAAGAGAAAAAAAATGTTATTTTTTATTGTGTAATTTTTATTATTTTTCGACTAACCATTTTGAGATATTTAATTTTAAAAAACATGGGGAAATTGCATTTATGTCAAATGGAACTCTCTTACTGGTTCTTTCGTTCTTACAAAAAAAATATTCTCCTTTGAATTTTCATCATTCAATGTATTATCAATGACATCATTAATTTAACTAATTAGAATTAATGGTGAGATTACAATCAAAAAAATACATTCAAGGGTTAAGATTAGCTTATGAAAATAATCATGATATCATTATAATTTTCTATTAAGAAATAAGAGATAAGAAAGATGGTTTTGGGCTTTAATTTTTTGTTGTTGCTGTTGTTGTTGTTAAAATGGTTATAATTGGGCTTTTAAATTTTTAACAACTAAATTAAGAAATAAACATTACGATTAAACTTAAAATGGAAATTAAAACAAATAATGAAATATATTTAGTGTGTAGGTTTAATTTGTTGTTCAGAAAAGAAAAAAGAAAAAAGAAAATCTAAAAGAAGTTCATTTGGTGAAAATTTGGCTGAAAATAGTTGGAGTAAAAGCTATTGAAAGGCTAATGTTGCGCTGATATGTCAGGGCGGGTTGAAACTCGAAAGGGATTGAGCTTCCTGCTGGTGACGGTCAAAGATCTCTTGAAATCTCCACTACTTTTGAAATAAACTTGTGATAAGTTAACAAAATAAACTGATTTAAAATGGAGTATAATTTTTGTCATGAGTCATCTCATCTCATCTCATCTCATCTCACTTTCTTATAAAGGAAAAGTCTCTCCTTGTTCAGAATGACGATATAGAAGGATTTTGTGCACTTAATCGACAAAAATATAACTAACAAAGAGAAAATAGTATAAAAAAACGCCACATCATATCTTTCTATTTTTGGAGCATCTATAATAATGTTTAATTTTATCAAGTTCATAATAATCCTGTCACATTCATCCCATTTTTATGAACTTATTAGTTTGTATGAAGTTAATTACTATTCCATTCTTATGAAAAAATGATTTGAACTACCAAATTCTTGAATGCATTGAACCTTGATGACTACCAATTCAATGACATACAAACAAAACCAAATCTACATTGGCTTACTAGCTACTAAACACATTATTAGATGACGATAATCGGGTGTTAAAGGAGCATTAGTGTTTTCATTCAAATTAATAGTTCTATTAACTTTTAACTCCCTTTTCATCTCAAACAAGTTTAAGCCAAACTAACCACACTTAAATACAACTCTAAACCCACCACCACAAACACAGACTCTTAATTATTTGTGAGAGATTTCATACATTCTACCAAAAATAAATTAAGTTTAATATAAATAACACTCAAATAATACCATTGAATCAAATGTTTTTTAAGATTGCTATATGTCTGCTAGTACTACTTGCTTTTGCTTATCGCTTTTGTTTCTCAAGCTTGATTCACATTTCCAACAAGCTCGTTGTTGGTGATGATCACGACTACAAGTTGCCACCGGCGATGGTGGTTCATGTCACACTCTCCGACCAAGTTTCGGTTAATAACGGTATCACAGCTGGCCAAGGTATCTGTCGTCTTTTGTTTACTCATCAAAAGTTGATATTGCAAAAAAGTTTTACAATTAACTGTTCATTAATTCATATACGCACGTAAGTTAATATAAATGTTAATGTTTCAATTATGTAGAACCTAATTCGATTAAAAAAATGACTAATCTTGTACATTGCCATCGACTTTCCTCAAGTAATTAGTAACATATGCATGTAAGATAGGTACTGTCTTTTTGTTATAATTGGTTGGAATATGGTGGAATTGGAGTACAAATTTCAACTCCATTGACATAACCATATTCCACTTTGTAAATGTGTTAAATGGGCAAAGGGAATGAATTAGAATCCTTCAAATTATTTAAACAAAAGAATTCAGATGTTAACATTTTGGATAGAGTGATTAATTACAATTCTATTGAAGTTTAGAATTTTGACAAATATAATGTTTTTAGTAATTGTTTACTAATATTATATTAATTAATATGATATATTATTGTTAAGGTATAATAGAATTGTTATAAAGTTAATTACTAATATTATTATATATATTAATATACTCTCATATAATATTATTAAGTTAGATAATATTATATTATATAATACTATCTTATTAACTAGTAAGTATTAAATTATTAGACGGTATTTTAATATTATATGATATCTATAACGATTATTTGTACTTTTAATTATTTTAATTGTAATTTCAATTCATTAGATTTAAGTATTTCAAATTACAATTCTTTTTTTTTTTGGACATACTACAATTTCTAAATAAAATGTTCTTGTCTTGCTGTTTGTCGTTTTGAACGGCGGCGAAGCCACGTAAAAACCAAGGGCGGCATGTTATGAGTCTGTTTGATACATGAAGTGTAATTTTTCTTTAAAAATTAGTTATTTTATTAGTGATATGGGTCAAAACAAATTGTGTTACCTGCTCTATAAATAATTAGCCCGTTTTGTAGTTATTTAGTTAAAAGCTAATAATTAAATCATTCTTTTGTGAAATCGTACATGTTCATAATTAGCCCGGTTTGTTGGAAGGAGAAGAAGGAAAAGCAAGTCGAAATAGGATTCAAAAGCTTTAAGAAGCGGCTGTGAAAAGCAAGTCGAAATAGTTATAAACATACAAGTATGTAAATGACTATGACCAAATTTTATTTTTGCCAACTTGATACAATTCTGTTAATACCATATAACCAGTATTCTGATTTATCAATATCTAAAAAATAGTGTATGATCTAATTAAGTGGTTATGTTCTTTTGAATCAAATGTTGATGCATTAAAATATTTATTGTTACTTTTAAACATGAAACTCACGTAAAAATGACCTTTTTTCCATGCAAACTACTACCCCTCTTTACATTCCAAAAACTATGCAACATGGACCCAAATGCCACTTTACAAATAGATTGCTTGAAACTCGTGCTTATACATTCCACTGCTTCGAGGCCCAGCCGAACCCCTGCTGTCGCAAATATCCAAACTCCCCACCACAGCAAAGCTACCTATACTTCAAGAAATCCAAGAA
Organism: Logfia minima; assembly: GCA_963921325.1. Taxonomy (NCBI): domain Eukaryota; kingdom Viridiplantae; phylum Streptophyta; class Magnoliopsida; order Asterales; family Asteraceae; genus Logfia; species Logfia minima. The sequence goes on from OY992770.1 coordinate 17,495,852, forward strand.
TGTGATGTTGCATGTCTAACTTATGAACATAACTATATCTCCTTAGCACCCAGACACCCACCATTAGTACGTATATGTATATGTTCATGAATGTAAATATTTGTGCATCATCAATAAAGTTTTTTTGCCTTTTAAAAAAAAAATTAATAAAAAAAAAAATGACCTTTTATGTATAGACAATTTTGATGATATAAAAGTTACTTTCAAGAAGGATACTCAGTAAACCTACAAATTGCCCCCTCGAGAATGAAAGAGACATCAATAATAGACCACCAAACAAAAGTGCTTCACAATTCACATGATGGGATGGGACCTCAAAAGGTCAAAATATATATAAATAAGATCGACAACTGTGAATTGGGTTTCTTCTGGCTAACTCATTTGTCATACCTATTATATGCATCCATGACAGCTACATTATGTATCAAACGTTGTAAATACTCAAGATTGGGAATTCCACCTATATCAGAAGAGCCACCCTTTATGCTTACCGGAAAATGAGATATAGCTTTTTCTCTAAGAGCATCCCAACGTGAACTTTTCACAAAAGTTTTTATAAAATATAATTTAAGAGCCTTCTATATAAAAGCTTTTGAATAATTTTTAACTTCAGAAAGGAATATATAATATTTTATTTAAATCCATTATAATATCAAAGAGAGAGTGTGTTAAGGACTTCGAGATCTCTAAAGTCACTGGGGCTATAACTTTATAAAATCTAAAGTTTTTATATATTTTGAGATAACTAAAAGCTTTTTCTTATTGGAGTTAAAGTTTTTTTCGAAACTTTTCTTAAAAAAAGCACTTACACCGTATTTTATAAGACCATTTGTCATGGTACTGTAGTGGAGAGTGTTGTACCACCTCGACGCTACGACAGGCAGTGTGAGGAGTGTCGTGATGGGGAGAACGGTGAACAACGAAATTGTTTAGGCTCCATAGCTTTTTTCTCTTTTTCAATTTATTTTCTTCATCTTTACCCTAAAACAAAAATAAATATTGATTCCAACTGGGTGTTAGTGAAATGTCGTAAAAGTTTGCACTAGAGACATGGAACGACACATTGTTGTGATTGACGTGATATAGTATTGTCCCACGATACTCTGTCACCATTATAAATGCTCTATAAAAAGCTTATATTGGAGTTGCTTTAAAGTAACTCTAATAACAGTGTTTTTAAAAAATTTTATGCAAAAAAGTATTAAATTTTTTTTTCTTAATTGTATGAAAAATGTGAGATATCTCAAGTCTTTCGTATATACTTTTCATTTTAACCTTTTGATTTGATTTTTAAAAACTTTTACATGATTTTTTTACATCGAAGAGAAAGCTTTTTTGAAAACTTTTTGTTTTTTTTTTTTCTCAGAAAATGAGATATCATGTATAAAACCTTTTACATTGTGAATGCTGTAAAAGTAGTGTAAATGTGTAATGTACCACCGTATTGATATGCAGAGGGTACAACCTATTTCAGCTTAGTAGCTGCCATACCAGACTTTCAAACTTTTGTATATCGTTTAAGATCTTGCATTTGGAATTTAAGTACATTCACAGCATACAACACCAACAATACCTAATTTCAGTATATAATGAAATATAAACATACAACAGCAACAATACCTAATTTTATTATACGACGAAATATAAAAAGATAAGATATAAACAATCATACACTTACTCAAAAATAATTAACTCATTTTAAGAGGACCTCCGACCAAATACATATAATAATCAATTATTCAAAAATTTCCCAAAAAATACCCTATAGTTTCTTAGAAAGTATGACAATTAATACTATGTATAACTACAAATTCAAAACCCAAATCATACTATATAAGTTTTTTGTTAAAGAAAATGGTAAAAAGATTGATGCAAATGGAACAAACTACACTTCTTTTTGTGCATTACCAAAAATGGTGTTTTGCAAATGCATTTCTTGATCAAAATAGCACCATATATTGCACATGTTAGTTTAAATAAATTGCACTTAATCGCACAAGATGTACCAAGTGTTTCAGAATCTCTCGTGTAACATAGAATTTGCAAGAAAAGAGTAATTAAATTGGACCACAAGAACCCCGAAAAATAGACATAAACTCCTTACAGTTTCAACTACGACCCATTTACGTCAACATTAAGGCGAGATTTCAAGCCTGGGCTCGAAGCAGAACCCGGAAAACAGTTGAAGTGGAAACCTTTTAGCCACAGGACATTTTTGAGACCATCTCCATTGGTTCTTTTTCAAATCGAACACCAAAAGCGCTGGTGCACCGTAGCTTTGAATGTAGATCAAATCATCAGTCCCACTACTAGAAAAAACATCATCAAGCTCGCCAAACCCTTGAAAGAACTTGTGTGGCATTCGGGCCACTTCTTCCCATTCATTTGTGTTCTTAAGAGCCCAAATCCTGATTCCTGTGATGATATCTTGACGATCCTGTTTCCCTATTCCACCCACCATCACTAAAGTCCCTTTCAGGTTCATCAACCGCCCACAAGTAAGAGAGCACGGGACTGGAATGAAACCCCGTGCCAGCAAATTATGAACTGATGATCGGTCCGAGAGATCATAACTCACCAGCCCGTGTCGGTTTTCTTGAAACGAACCCGTCCAGTAAATCAAGAAATACAAAACCCCGTTACATATCACACTCTCATCGCCACCTCGCCATCCTGTCAGCATCTCAGTCACAGTTGTTGTCCACATCATCGTCACCGAGTCATACACATGGATCGAAAGGTCCCACTGGACGTAATTCTCTGGGACTTGTCTAGATTTCACAACGGTCACGGTGTAGTTTGCGGACCAGTCAACCAAGATCGAGAGGGCACTATAGTCACAAAACCTCAAACCTGGGGGCTCATGGAGGCGGAAACAACATTTGGTGATGAGATTACACACGTAAAGCTCACTCCTAGTATCATTATCCATGAAACAAACTAAACCACATGATGATGCTATGAACCATCTCGAGGTTTTGACCATATACGGCAGTTCAATTCCGTACCATTTTCTTAAAACGGGATCATAAGAGTATCCAATTGGTTCATCTGAGCTTGTGAACATGAAATACCAGGGTTTCTGGGATGATGCAGGTGAAATGTTCCATAAATACCGCCTTGAATTCACAATTTCATGCCATCTTTTACACACACAGCCGACCCTAAAGACGCTTTCAACCGGCAGATAAGCTAAAATCTGCTCTAACAAATCATCTGGCAGGATTAAATCAACAGAAATCACAGGTAAAATGTCCTTATTACCCTCATCATTAGCCTCCAAGGACAAACCAAACTCCCCGTTGTCTTTAGAATTATCATCAACACAATGACTAACCCATGATGTTTCCCCTCTCATAATCAACAAGAATTGAGCAAACCTGACCAAGAAACATAAGTCAAACTAAGTCAAACAAAGGTCAAAATTATTTCTTCTTTATTAGTAACTTTTTGAGAAGATTAAATAGAAAATGGTAACCTGAAACTAAATCAAGATTAAAACCAGCTAATAACCTCTAATCAATTGAAATAAAAGCAATTAGTAAGAAACCCAAGATAAATTCCAAACTTAGTCAACAAGAGCATCAAAAGATAACAGAATCTGAGTATACATAAACAGAACAAACTATTTGATTTAAGAAAATGGATTTTTTGCACGTATACAAAGGGAAAAATATTGAGTTTGAATCAGGGAAACAGATTCTTTGCATATACTCCGTATATACAAAGTAATATACGGCATACAAAGACTTCTAAGAGCATATTCTTGACAATGATGATAAAAGAAACTGCATAGAGGAGTCACTATCAAGACACAAAAATACACCATTATCAAACAATATTTTTAAATCACTTAAATCTGTTTTTAGCTGTGAAGAAATCAAGAAAATGAACAAGAAAAGATGCCACAACAAAATTTATAATTTTTATTGCACTTTTATAGATAAAAATTGCATACGGTTCTTCAAGATTTTTAACCAGATGAACATAATCCAGATACGAGTGAATGTGATGATTATATTTTTATTTTAATATATGTTTAAAAGACTTTGGAAATTAAACCCTAAAAATGCGATTTAAAAGAGGGGAAATCAGAGAATAAAAACCAAATGATGATATAATAATAAAAGTTAGGTGAAGTACTAATAAGAGCAGATATAGCTATCAATCAAATATCAACAAAAGCTACCTCAAATCTAAATAATACACCAATCATATTCAAAAAGAACATACAACAACTTGGTATCTCCTAAATAAACAATTGTGACACATATAAATACTTTGAAATAATAGAGTAAAAAATGATTCAAGAAAATACCTTTTCTGAAGGCTGGTGATTCTTGGGTTTCTATTTGAACGACTAAATCCAAACGGGTATTTCAAGATTAGTGAAAAAATTCAAGCTTTGAATAAGGGTAATCAAGGAACCCCTAAAATAACTCCATTACAATGCAAAACTGTAAACAAAAGAAGGAAAAAGATGAAAAGGGCGTTTCACCGTTTTGAAATTGATCAAAAAGGAGAAACAGAAAATGGCTATGCAAGTATATCTCTTTCTTGATTATTCTTCATCGAAACAGAAAATAAAGGTTGATTGTATTTTTTAGGGGTTATTTGTGTCTTTTTGGTAATAAAAACAGTGGGTAGTGGAGTGTTGTTACCAAGAAAGGCTACTGTGTGTGTGAGAAGGGTGGAAGAGACGGTTTTGAAATGTGTGTTAATTTTAAAGAATTTGATGCATTTTAAACGGGGAAGTGGAATGAAGAGAAGACAACTATTTTGGGATTTTGCAAATAGAAACAAAATCAAATGCTTCTTTTTTTTGTCCTCTAAGAATGGTATTATCCTTGGTATAAAAAAATTGTTTTCTTTAATACATTATTCTAAAAATATATTATTTGGTTTTGTTTACCTTTTTTTTAATACATTCTGGTCCAAAAATGTTATAGGCCAAATCCATACGGGTCATAATCCTTATTGTATAGTAAAATATGAATTTTAGTTTTGTTGCAGTCAAGAGAGTGTTACTACGGTGCTTAGGAGTCGGTAAAGTTCAAAGGTGACATTAAGTTATAAAGGTTGAGGAAGAAAGGATCCTTTAGAATGAAAGTTCAAGATAAGGGTTACGAAAAGTCTCGAGCCAAAGCTAAATGACTCTTCGGTTAGCAATTTTCAACTGGTAACTCATTTCACATTTAAGTATATGTAGGTTGTACACAATGAATGTCAGGAACCTCCTTCGGTATGGAAGTGTATGTATTGTAGTAGAGTGAATGTGTATTGATCGAATAAAATATAATTTAGAGAGTTATGAACATTCTTTCATGTGTCTTATCACATTGTGTTTGGTGAAACGTATTACAGTGGTTGTAATTTGGACTATTATGATTTCCTTTTTTGACTTCAATCATTATGACTGAAACATTGTACCACGTCTGCTTCCTTTCTCCTTATTTCTTTTGTTGGTCGTCTATAACATTAGTTATTTTAGTGAGATGTGATTGTTACTTGTCATCAGGTACCCTTATGTTGGTGTTGATCCATGCTCATGCTTTTGTCAAATGATGTTGACCACTCACTTGATGTCGTTTATTGGTATTCGATTACTATCATTAATTGCCATTCATCCCTTTGAGCCATATATTATGAGCTTAAATTTGGGCTTGAACCACTTTGATTTGGACTTGGACTTAGCCTGGTACCTCATCAGATTTATGTAATAATAGTAATTCATACTTTTGTTAAAACCTTTAGATTTTTAACTCTACCTCTGCGATTATATATGAAAAAGTAATAGTTGATTCTTGTAAAACAATTAAAAGATAAAGAAAGTCTTACATGTCATAATTTTGAAATAGAAGTGACAATTCATAATGGGTGTTAATGGCCCAAAGTTGGTCAACTGGATTTAATTATTGGGTTGAGTATTTCAACTCTACTCAAGATCTGTTAATCTGAACATGATTCATTTAACCTGTTTATATAATTGGGTCAACAGATTTTCGAGTTAAATTGGTCAACTAGTATAAAGTTATAGCTAATCATTATCGACATAAAGTGTTATAAAAGCCCAAATCATATTACATATTACAACCATCCAAATTCAAGAAAACATCATTAAATTAAATCAAAACATTTGAAAACTTACTTCTAAAATGTATTCGAGATGGAAGGTCAACCCGAAAATCGGTGGATGATCCCCACCAAATCCAAAAATTATCAGGTTCAAGGGTCGTCGGGTCAAAAATCCCGACCATAATCTACTTTCTTCGGGTTAGTTTCATATCGAGTCTGAAATTACCAACCGAACAACGAGCGTCATATTATAAACATATTCTTTTGTACTGATCACGCCTACATAATTTTCTCAATATAAATGAGCCGATTAATGACATGAAATAATATTTTATTTTATTGAAACTTTCTAGAAACATATTTTTTTGTTATTATTATTATTTTCGAGTTTTTTTGTCATTATAGTAGTCATCATAAATCATTAAACTATATTAAAAAAGATAATTGCATTGCATTAAAATTTGTTCCAATCTTTCATTTGTGTATCTGTACAAGGTTTGTTAACGACATAATAATTTATGTAATAATATTTAATTATAGGGTTAAAGCATTTTGTCACCAACCTTCTCTCCTTCATTTTTCGAGATCACCATCCTACTCATTTTAATACTAATATCACCAACATACTTGTTAGTTAATTGTTGAGGTCACCAACGTTAATGATTAATTTGCAATCAGAATTGTGTAAACACATGAAGATTAGTTCCAAAAATTACCAAATTTTATTTTCATAACCTAATATTGGATATAAACTTTTTGTAAAAATTTGGGAATTTTTATAAATGTATTTTATTTATTCTCAACTTAATACAAAACTATTACTAAAATGGAGTGTTTAATCATAAAAATTAGTTCCCAATGTCAAAAAGTATAGAAACTTTTGTTGAGGTGTTTATATAAGTAAATAACACCTCACAACAAAAATTATATCATTTGAATTCTTTTAGTATTTATTTTAACTTGTGTGCTTTTAATCTTAAAATATTAAAAAATCGGATTTTATTGCTCCAAATGACTTGAAATGTTTACGCAAGTCTTAAAATAATTAGAAACTGAGATGGTAAAACTTTCATAATTTTTCATGAACATTTGCTATTTTATTTGAATTTCCATCACATTTTGGACATAAATTGAGAATAAATAAAATACAATTATAAAAATTCCCAAATTTTTACAGAAAGTTTATATCCAATATTAGGCTATGAAAATAAATTTTGGTAATTTTTAGAACTAATCTTCATATGTTTACACAATTATGATTGCAAATTAATCATTAACGTTGGTGACCTCAACAATTAACTAACAAGTATGTTGGTGACATTAGTATTAAAATGAGTAGGAAGGTGATATCGGAAAATGAAGAAGAGTAAGTTGGTGACAAAATATTTTAACCCTTAATTATATACACCTTCCAACTAAGAGTCGATTATTGTCACAATTCAATAAATGAAAACAAAGTTGAAATTAATATATAATTATATGCGTTGACAAATATTCATTTTTTCTCAAAATAAATCACAAAACAGATGATTCGAATTAATTTGATTCCAGTTAATTTGAACCCGATCGTTTTATCGAGTCATTTTGAAATTCAAATTTTAAAACCCTAGTTATATGCAATGGTATCCTACTCATCCATTACTCATCCATCGCACCCTTTATTTAAGTTTCCGGTTAACTTTATGTTATTCACCAAGAAAATAAAACATATGCAAAGTAGCACTATTTTTCATTTGTCCACGTACGCGTGCTTCTTATTTATTTAATAATTTTCAGTTTGTTTATGACGGAATACACAACTTATGTTTATTTATGAAGTTTTAATAAATCGAACTTGCAAGATTGTAAGTTGTATTTGTTAAGGGAGTAATGGGTAGAAGAATAGAAAAAGTACCCGTAATTAAAAATCGACTTATATAGTTATACATATGTAGCATGAAACTATTCGTATGCTGTAGTAAAAGAATGATTATTATTAATGGAAATGTGTTTCTAATAGACAAACCTACGATTCATGCGTACATACACATTGTTTATGATGAAATCTGAATTCAAAACATATTTGTTAGTGAACGTTTTACATACAATTAGGTCGATGCTTTTAGGTTGTGACTTGAAACGTTAATAACTAGGCTTGTTGTTATTATTAACTCCCTCTTGTAATACGGAGTATATAAAACTAATTTACACAAAAGGTATGGAAATGACAATCGGTGAATGAAAACTTTAATAAGTAATACTCAAATATAGAAAGAAATTATCATAAGATGACTTAGTGGTTGGCGTCATAATATCTTCATAAGAGGTTTCAGGTTTGAACCTCACTAGCAGCACATCTTGAGGTGGTCAGAAAAGGGTTAGAAATGGTCACCGGATAACCCAGTTAGCTTACGTACATCTAAAAATGTTCGCCCTAATCGAATAGTCTGAACAGAAAAAATATTTCCGTTTATCTATTTTACTCAAAAATATAAAGGCGATAAAATTAAAATATAGATAAAACCAATTGTTCTAGTAGTCATTAAAATTAAAATGAAAACAGTAATCTCAATTTATGACAACATTCAATTAATAAATAAAAACCAAGTTTTATCCTTTGTTGTCAAATGTTAAAAAGAGCACATTATTTTGTAACATTGGAATAACTTATGTAAATGATTGTTTTTTCTTTCAAATACAATTACATGCAAAATCACTATACTTGTGTATACACATTGATATTGTCAATGTAAAACCTACACGATCAAACTTTAACAATTATCGCAAAGGTCTCATAAGCTTTAAAATATTTGAAATTTAGAAATTAACATCACATTTATCAAGACCGTCTATGAGTTTTTGGAGACCTAGAAAAATTAATTAATTGGAAAAATGAAGTTCTATATCTAAGTATAAAATGTTTTTCTTATTCTTATCTTTGTTGTTACAGTGCAATCAACTTTAAAACAACTGGACTACATTTTTTTTCTCTTCTTACAATTAACAATCAAATTATACGTTTATGATAGTCTCATATATTACTGACTAAGTATTGATTAATTAGAATATATTTACGTTAACTATGAATTTTAGAACATTGTGGTTGACTTAAATAAAATTAGGGTATTTAAGTAACTAATTAAGGTTTTATACTTATAAGATATATATATATATATATATATATAACAGTTTATATATGAAGCATAAAACAAAAATATTTAAAATTAAAGAATCAAAAGGTATAGTGTGGAATAGATTAAACATATACAAATCTAACTAACCCTATTAAAATGACAAATAGTCTCTTTCATCTAATTAGTCCATTAACCAAACACTAACCAAAGTTAAAGTGTTTGACTATGACCACAAACTCGCTAGAACAGCTCATTAGTTGTGTTCAAAGGGAGTAATTGCACTACAATAAATGAAATAATAAATACGAGTGATTAAAGAGATGTCATTTACTTTGGACAAATATTCTTTTTATATATAAGGAGAATGTTCGTGGAAATACAATATCACTTTTTGACGGGTCGCATTTCCATTGGTGAAGTACATAGTTCATTAAATGCAATGTTTCTATTTTTATGCCAAAGGACAAAAGTACGAACAATGTTGGCAACTTATCATACCTTTTTTGGGGTTTTTTTCTTGTACTTCTTTGCAAGTGCCTTTTTCCACTCATTTGCTTTTAGCAAAAATCCCGCTCAAATTCAACTTAGATATTTTCAGAAAATATCGTAAGTGACTTCGAAGTAAATGATATGGACTAAAGACATATTTGTCAGATGTCTATGGTCGTTGGTCTTTGATCATTGGATCTTGTATCTTAGACGTTGTTCCACCCAGCGAGACCAATATGTATTTTCAAGTTCATATTCAACTTCATTGAAGTGTTGCATTCTTCTAGATCCAATATCAGAGAAGAATACTCGCTGGTCAAGATTGTTTGCTATTAACCATCGACTTGATACTAAAGGATGAATATTTCTTCATCATTCTGACTAGCTGGGATAACACATGTTTAAGTAAGTGAGAGTGGGGGTGAATCACTTATTATTTGATTATTAACAAATTTTAGCAATTTAAAATATTGTTCTTGAAACTTGGATGGTTAGTTAACTACAATTTATAAACAAAGTAAATATATAAATAATTAAAGAGATAAGGGTTAGAAAAATATCACCAATAGACACCACAATTTATAGTGGTTGGTGTAGCCTTTAACTAGTCGACCTTAATCCACTCATGGATTACGCGATATCGATATTTCTTCGCTAGATGTTCAATTCACCGATAGCTATGCAAACTTCCCAAAGTGTTGTTTCTTCTTCACTTAGAATACACCACTAATTTTTTTTAACTAAAAGAAGATAACCTAACCCAACTATCTAACTTTTACAATAAGAAGCCTAGATACCAATTGTATAATGCTTACATTTTCAATATGGAAGACTTCAGCCCCATCAATATCCTCTCCTAACAAATACACGATAACTACTCTTCAAATGATCTTCTAACTCAACTTGAGGAGATCACCACACCAAACTCTTTTTCTTCTAACTCTATAAGGCAACTCACACTTCTTCTTCTTCACAATTTTAGAAGAATACAAAAGCAAATTAACTCACACAAGAAGTCTTCCCCTAACAAATGGAAGACCTAAACACTCACTTTTTTTTTTTCACAATAATTTGAAAGAGTAATAATGTGAGATCCTCCCCACACAACCACTTGAAGATTTCTTACAACAATTACAACAATAATGTAAAGACGTAAATTATTACAACTCAATAACTTACTAAATAAATCAACTATTTGCTTAAGAGTTTAATCTCTCATACACGCTCTTAGTGATAAACAATACAAGCTTAGATTTTTTAGTTTAAGAAAAATATGTATTCTCAAAGCTAAAGAGGATAAATTAAAAGTTAAACATGAGTTGGATATTTATAGTCGAATTTAGAAGGATTTAAGAATAAATCTGCTAGCTCCATATATACCTGTTTCATTCATCCTTCTAATATAATTACCATAATTTATCATTTCTGGAAAAAAAAAAAGAAAACAGATTAAATGATTTTATCTTTCGTTATGTGAGTACACCATCAATCGATATATTATTAGTTCATATTCTAGTGAAGTCGATGTGTAAATATGATGCCTTATTGTACATAATATCTGTAAGGGAAAATATGGAGTATTATTGACTAAAGAGAAGGGTCAAATGCGTACATATAACAAAGTCAAGGGTTAAAACAATAAAATAAATTTTCCTTTTACTTGATTTTGATTTGATGTTGTTAATAATGTACTTTACATCCCTTCCTTTTAAGTTTTAATAGAAAAATAAGACATGTCTAATTCGCATGGTTTAAAGTATGCTTATAATTTGATTTGTGGACATTTCAAAATTATTAGTAGAGATTATGAGATGTAAAAGTTATAATAGAAGTGTAAAAAAAGTGTTTTCTTAGATACATATTTAGATTTATATTTATAGAATTATATGATATTAATCGTTAAAGTATGCCAGAGTAGACATTGTAGGGGGTCGAGCATCACCTTTTACCGTCAGAAACATTGTTGGAATCCGTCACTTGGAAATGGGGTTCGGCGACAGCGTCTCACCCGGAACGTTGCTCGAGCACTATCTTTTTTTCTTGCTTATTTTTTGTTTGTTTTGAATATAATAGCTTGTGTGTGTATTTTGTTTGAAAGAAGAAGATGATAATGTGTGTGTTCTGTGTGCAAGCATGAGGGAAAAAAAGAAAAAATAATTAGGTTATTAAATAGACCATTTTTTTTAAATGAGCTTATCTTTTTGAACGGGTTCACTTTTTTGAAATAGGTTAATTTTAAATTATTTTATATTTGGTCAAACCAATTAAAATTAAAGTGGATTAAATTAAAATGAGTTATGTATTTTTATAAAAACTTGTAATATTTTTTTTATTTTTAATAAATTTATTTCTTTTATTAAATTTATTTGGTTGTTTATTTTAATATATTAAATTATTTGAATTTTTTACAAAAAATATTAAAAATAAAGTTAAAAACACTCTAACCCCTAGATTACCACCCCGTGTACTTTTATAGATTCGTTCTATCAAGTAGGACACACGTATTTCACGACGAAGCTTACATATATAGGAGTATTATAAGGTTCAATTAGGGTGTGTTTGACTCAAGAGATTCTAAGAGTTTACAAAGTATTGATATTTTAGTTTGAATAGAATTAGAAGTTATGTTTAATAACATAAAAATAATGAAAAAGGTATAAAGTTCGATGCATAACGAAATAATTAATCTTTTATTAATCGAATTTTTTTTTTACGAAAAGGATTGTCAGCCGCTAAATTCCTCGATCAAAATCTACGAACTCGAGCTCCAGCTTTAACGGTTTTGTACCCTTAATACACCCTACGACTATCGCAATCAACTTGTGTTTTCCATGTGCACAAAAAGGTTGCTAATCAGAAAATGGTATCTGTGCCACATTGTAAAAGAAATTAAATAATGATGTCCTACTCATTCATACTTTGCCATTTATTTACTACTATTCTACCTTTTCATCATATTTTATTGGATTTATTTATATGTTTACATATTTATTTTTATTTATTTATTCATTAATTATAACTTTTAATGACAGATATCTCCACTCACTTATCTTGTATATTTATTTGCAGTGGAACTTAAAAACATTGAACTACTTAGTTGAAGAATACGTTGTTTATTTTTACTTCTTAAGATGTAAAGTTCATATCATACCTTATTCGTTCTTTAAGATTTCACTATTTTCTCATATTAGCTTTTGTTAAAGTTAAAAAGTTAACGGGATATCCCATAATTTAACTTATATCTTTTTTTTTAAGTTAAGTTTTTAATTATCTCCTAAGAAAAGGTGAGATGATGAACATCACATAAATCTACACAATTATATAATTAACAACTATATGTGCTACCCAAGTAGTAGTTTTTCATGACATATAACCACAAAACATAACTTTTACAAAAGAAATATGATCCAATGGACATCTCTTAAGACATCGACAATATGAATACAAAAATGGTATGCAAATACATCGATTTGCTTCGTCAATAACACTTATGGTAAAGATTTGAAAATCATAACTTTAAATATTAAAGGCTTTATATAATTAAGATCTTAAATTAAATAAAGGGGTTAAAAGGGTGATCTCATGGCCAATATAATAGAGTGAATCAGGAATTAGCCAATGCAATTAACATAATACTATTAAAGAATGTCTCTTCCACGTTGTGGTTGGTATGTAACCCCACTATGGACCAAGATTGTAACTTTCCAACGGCCAACTTTTGGGCATATGAACTCATGACTCATGTCTCACCATTTGTGTTATTAACTATTAATAATTAATAATTTTAACAAAGTTAAATAAAAGCATTATATTCATTATTAATATGTAAACTACTCAAATATGAAATTGCATACACCAAATGAAGTAGTGATTCCAGGAGTTTTGGTTAATTAGTGGATGTAATATATTAATAAATAAAAAGTTATATAGGAATTTGATATTCTTATGCTAAAAATATAGTAGTATATAGATGCAACTAATGGGTAGTATTTATAGTTAGGTACATATACATATCAACTTTCAAAGTTGAAGTTCGTGTGAGGGTGAGTTTGTTTCCCGTAAAATAGTGTGCTATTACAAGTGATGTTGAAACTGTAGTTAAAACTACGCCTTCAAAGGCTGTCACCTGCCATAACACTACGGAGTGACGATGGATGTGCTTTTCGGACACCACTTTATACTCGACCATCACATTTTTTGGGGGCAGATAAGTGGCAAGAGTGAAACTAATCGGTTTGTGTTACATAGTACATTTTGCAAGTAAAACATTGTTTGTTTCAAATGACAACGTGATTTGTTAGTCAATGTCGACATCCACTATAGAAGTTCATGCGTATCATTATGTCTGTATTTTTTGACACGTAGAGCAATATATCAACTTGAAAACATAACCGACCATAAATACTATTATTTATTTTATATTTATACTTGCTCATTCCAATATTATAAAAACGCACGAAATGGTAACACAGGTATCACAGTCTTTAGCAAAATGTTCAGCGGGAACATTTTTGCTGAAAAATGAGAGAGTGAGAACAATGTTCATAAGTTTATATTTGATTTTTTTATTTGTTAAAAATTCAAATAATTTAATAAATAGAAATAAATAACAAAATAAATTAACTACAAATAAAGATTGCATACTACCATTGTTAAAAAAATACGTAGTTCATTTTAAAAAGTTAGTCAATTTAGAAAAATAAACCCATTTAAAAATAAGCCGAAAATGAAATAAGCTTATTTAAAAAATAAGGCCAAAATTAACACATTTAAAACCTATACCTTTTTCCTCTTACAACTTCCATCTTCATCTTCTTCTTCTTCATAGCAAGCAACCAACATCTTCATTTCTTCTTATTCTTCACATCAAAGAGAAAATAGAACAAAAGAAAAAAATAAAAATAGAGAAAGATTAAGGCGAAAAAGAAACTAATAAAATAGATTCAAACAGCGTCCGGGTGGGACATGGTGACTCAAATGTCGTTCCGGAGTGGGGAAACGTCGTCCCGGAGAGGGAGAATGTCATTCCGGAGTGGGAGAACGCCATTCCGGCAACGTTTCGGATGGGGAACGCGCCATGTTCCGCTCACACTCCGTGTGCTCTAAGTATCCACAATCAGTTTGCATAAAGTTTAAGAAAATTATTGTCTGGTGGAAAGATGACATTTTTACCCTTACTTTTTGCACATACTTCCGTGTATTAGTTTTGGAAAAAAATATATTGAGAGTAAAATAGTAAATTTAATATATTACTTTTGAAGGTGAACACTAATTTGGAACAACTTAAAAAAAAATAAAAAAATACACGACTTAAAAATAAAAAAAATAAAAAAATAAATACTTATTTTGTGACTGAGGAAGTTTCCTTTAAATTAGATACAAAACAACTTCCCGTCAATTCTACTTTTAAAAAATCTTCCAATTTATAAAGTATACACTACATCATCACATTTCAATTCATTTCCAAGCACAAGTAGGGGTGCACAAAACTGATTATGAAAACTGAATTTGAACCCAAACCGAATTGGTTTTGGTCAAACCTGGTCAAAATCGGATTGGACCCAAACTGATTCGGTCCGGGGAAAGTCCAAACCAGATAGGTTTGGTTTGAAACTGGTATCACCCAAACAGGTTCCAAAACAGGTTTCAAATCGGGCCAAACTAGCTTTTGCAAACCGGTCAAGGGCTATTAGCCGAATATCACTTTTTTGCTAAAAAAATTTAGAGGAGAAATGTGTTATCCCGCTTTGCGATAGAGGTTTGAATGATTTCTCAAAGTAGTATTCTTGTTTTCTTAAAAAAATGTCTCACATTTCTTGCATCGAGCTTTTATAGTACTGCTCGACATTTCACACAAGTTGTAATTGCACCAAATATTCAGGTTTCTTTTCATTGCTATGACGGAAACAACCGTAACATTACTAGACGATTCCCCAACACCGATGGAAGATTGTGATTGCCTAAATGATGATGTCATTGCGTTTGAGAGTTGAGAATATATGTTGCGTTTTTACCGTTTGAGAGTTTTTAGAATTTAACAAAACTTTTGAGTGTTGTAACTAAACCTCAACATACTATCAAAATGGACAAAAAACTCTCAGAAAACTGCGAAAACCCATTCTGACGGGTATATGACCGTTTTTAACGTCTAGTATTCCTGTCAGGAGAGCTATCCGACGGATAAGGTTACCCTATTTATCCGGCGGATAGACTCTCAAACCAGTTAAACTAGATCCGGTTTCACCGGTCAAAAATCAATACCAATTTAAACCAGTAAAATTCATTTGAACTTGAACCACTTTGAAACTAATTCCGGTTTGTAAACTGGTATTTTTTCGAAGTAAAAGCACAGCTAGTTGCCTAAAATCATACTACAAATTAAACACGTTTCTAATTTTTTTTCTTTCAAAAACTCATAAAAAAGTATCTTATCTTATACTTAAATTATATTATAATAGTACCAGTACAATATATAATTATACAACATACATTTAATAAAAAGATAGAATTTGTTATCCGTTAAAAGTAAAAAAGTAACAAAAAGAAGAGTCCACAGGCTAAAAGTGTAGAACAAAGGTTAGAAAGGTACAGTGGTTAGACTTACGAGAAGTCCAATCAGAACTATACCAACCAAGTAACCATACACGCCACATCACATCTACAATTAACAATTCAAGAAAATAAAATAAGAAGTCAACTACTCAACTCTGTGAAACCGTGAATGGTGGTTCACCACAAGCTATATGGGTCTACCATACACTGTATTAATGCTCTTTAGGGGCGGCACAGCGGCAATTAGAGTGGACTGGATAGGAACAGCCCACCGTCAGTTTCCTTCTAATTTAAAAATATATTGCTATGCTATAATAATTATAGTATTTTTTTAATTAATTGAGATAATAATTATCAAGTGTCGAAAATTGAGCAGTTACATATTAAACTTGTCATGTAGCTGTCGGTAGAATACGACAATAGGTATAGCATCTCAGTGCGCCGCCTCACAGATACTTAATTGGGCTGAGAAAGGAGTATTAATGGGCTGAAAGGAGTGTTAATGGGTTAGAGTACGAGAGCCAGAGGAGCGGTGATATTTAATTTTGACTGTTTGCTGTGAAAACAGTGTTAGAGAAAAGGGAATACTAAGGGTGTGTTCTGTTTAAGATAAAAGGGGTAATTTTTCAGAATTTTTTTTTAAGAAAGTTAAAAATTAGAAAACACGCTTAAAATGAGTATTTTTCAGAAAAGTTTTTCAAAAAAATGAAAAAGTCACTTTTCCATATTATAACTAAGAATTGGAAAATAAAGATTTCCATTTTTCCACTTTTTTTTTCTATAACTCTTTCCACTTTTCCACTTAACTAGTTTTCCAAAAAGGAAAATGTAATAACATTTGAACACATTTTTCAAATTTTCAATATTTTTCTAGAGAATGAAAACTCTTTTCATTTTTTAGAAAATTAGAGATGGAAAATTATGGAAAATTTTCCACAACTAACCACACCATAAGTTTTTACAGTGTTTTGAATTTAAAAACAAAATATATCTTATAAAGTAGCGTTTCGTGTCGGATGCTAACCAGAAATGCTACCGAAAACACCATCGAGAACACTGACGGGGTGTGTAAAAACATCGTCAGACGGCTTTTTGAAACCGGAATTTTGATGGGGGTGCTTGCACTTCGTTAATGTTGAACCGGTAAATATTTACAAGTCTATTATGTTGTAACAGAATGATTAAAGATCTACTTTGTTTAAATTTTACAAATTTGTATTTTCAGTCCCAGAAAGATGTTGTATTTGAAATCAAGAGACCGCATGTTAGATTTTGCTTTTTATGGTGTCTTACGCTCGTGTTTAAACTCTTCATTTGACATAATGGGTTAAATATGTTTACTCTTCACTTGATAACTAGTTGATGTTGATATCATACAAAAGGTCTTATAACTAGTTGACTTAAATTTAACTGCATGATTTTTGTGTTATCATTTACATGGTGAAACACATACAATTATGTGATTTGCCCATATTGTGTGGGATAGTTTAAATTTATGCACAATTGTTGTAGTTTATATAGAGTTTGAGAATAAAGAGTCAAACAAGGAAACTAGAACAATGACTCAAGTAAGGTCAAAAACAAATATTGCTTCACCACATCATCATTCCTAACGAATATATAGCTCTTTATTCTTTCATTAGTTGCAAAACGCACCTATATTCACCATTTGAAGTTCAATGCCAATGCCTAACTTTATATTATCGATTTTAATATCAGTAACATTGAGGTATCTATAAAGGTAGATATCTTAGTTTGGAGGATTAGACTTAATCGGTTATCTACTCGGATCAACTTAACAAATAGAGGGATTGATGTGCCTTTGTATGGTAATCAAATAGAAGATGTATCTCATATTTTTGTGACATGTGAGGTTGCATCTTGCAATTGGGATACAGTTTTCAGATGGTTAAATATGAATCGTCCTGTTTTTAGTAACATTGAGGACATATTCACTTGGGTTGACTCGCTAACCATTCGTTCAAACCGGAGGAAAGTGTTGGATGCTATTATCGTCATGGTTTTGTGGTGATTTGACGTTATCAGAATAATAAGATCTTTGGGTTAGTGAAGATGAACATGAGTAACATCTTTGATGATATAATTTATATTGTTTTTGAGTAGTATTTTAGTAGAAGTAAAGACTTCTCGAAAAATTAGACATTGTCGTTGCATAACTCAATGTTACATACATTATAATTATACTATTCTAGCTCATTGTTAGTTTTTTAATAAATTCTTACCGCTAAAAAAAAATATCATATAAAAAAACTCATCTATATGTAAAAGAAACGATAAAAGGAAAGTTGATTTTAAAAAACGAAAATGGTCCAAATGAATTCCAGGAAACTATCATACAACGCGTAAAGATCTAATTACTAAAACAAATGAAAAATGTAACCTTATTCCTTTAAGTCAATCAATTAGACAACATAAACACAAGCACTGAATATTTGTCAAGGTCAAATCGGTAATTTTGTCATCCTTGATTCTGTAACTAACAATTAACTAACCACCAAAGATTAAATCTTGACCGTTCAGATCTTCCTTCCATGGAATCCAGATAACGCCAACAGATTCTGATCTGACGGACAAAAACTAAACCTCCTTTGTAACATTAATCCACACAGCAATCGTCCACCGTCCGATTTCACTTCTTTTTTTCCCGCCGTTTGACTAGTCAACCTGACGCCGTTAACCTCTTTAAACGCCGCCGTACTCACAGACGATGAAGACGACGCCGTCGACTCATTTCCGTCGGAAAAATCAATCGGATCACCGATCGGAAAATCATATGATTCCGCTTCGGACGATCGCTCGCTCCGTTTCGATCCGTTACGGCTGAGAACCGTCGGATGCCACGACATCCGCCGTTCACGGTGGCGTTGCCGTTGCTGTTGTTTATCATCGTTTTCACTTTCACCGATCAGATCTCGGAAACAAACCGCCGACATTCCATTAAACGCCGCAAAATCAGAACTCTCGTAAACCGTCGCCGCGATATTCAAAACGCCTTGAACTCTCCCCGACGGTCGACGGATATGAACGGCCGAAAACGCCGGAGTACCGATAACCGCACCGGTCTTCGATGACGTAAGCGAACTGGAACTCAACAAGTATCGTACGTTACCGATTAGGTAATCTCTGATGTAACCGCAAGCGTAGATTTCGAATTGAACTGCTGACGTGTCACCGTAGATGAAATGTGGTGAAACACGGAAAATGAATTTTTCATTCCACGTAGGATTTTCGCCACCGACGGTGTCCAGGTGGCTACGAAGCTTGGCGGTTGGATCAACCCAAGCGATGGCGTAAGTGTGCACACGGCGCATTTTAGCAGATGGTGGGATTTTTAAATCTTGTGCTGAGATCAAGTTAATCTCTAGAATTCTTGTATCGGACATGATGTATAGATTGATCTCCCTCTCGCGTAAGATGTGAGTGAATTCAGGTGTTGTGAATGATGACAGAATGATTTCAACCTGAAATTGAGATCAATTTGGGTTTTGATGAATTGTTGATCGTTTGAAGATTGATCACAAGAATTGAGAGGGAGATGGAGGGTTTCAGTTTGAGTTGGATGAGAATTTATACCCTTAATTAACCACACAATGACCGAAAAGCCCCTTTGGTTAACAAATTGGCCAATTATAACGTCTATAGAAAAAAGAGAGACTCATGTTTACAAAATTAGAGCATTCTAGTTTTTTATTCAATTAATTATCTTAAATCTTAATTAATCTTAATCTTAATCTTATTTAATAAATTTAACGTAACAATGTATAAGATAACCAAATGAGAAACACAAATCAATTGACGTAGATTACTTAGTTAATTTGGTTGTGACCTGGAATGAATGTTAAAAACTTAAAACTCATTTTGTTAAATACGAATTTAGTAAAGATTGTTTTAATAGATACAATTATGTAGATATAATTAAAGAGATTAGTTAAATAATTAAGTTTAAAAGTTGCTAAATTTATGTGTTAATACCTACTTAAGTAAAGTTGTTCTTATGGAAAATTGTTATGACTATCCATGAATTATTTATATAAAAGGGCGTGTTTGGTTTGAATTTTGCAATTACTATGGGTACGTGTTTTTATGATAATATGAATTAATTTGTATACTCACCAGCTTTGTTGGGTTTAAAGTATACCTAAACTGGTGTGTTTGATATCCAATTTGTAAAAGTAAACTCTTCAATCAAACACAATAATTAATACTCATTTCTATACCTTTATTTCATATTCACCAATCAAACACACCCTTGTATAAATAGGTTAGTGTTTATCTTTCAACTATACCACTTGTTCAATTCATGAGGAATAGTTTTTTTTAAGAAGACGAAAATGTTATTTGTGACGCTTCAAAAAGAATAAAATCTTATACAATGAGATAAGATAAAAGTAGACGGACACTCTAATCGAAATACTAATGTTGTCACATTTTGTTAGTCGTACTTTTAATTATAATCGTAGCCTTTATTTACTCTATGTAAAATTATATACTCCGTACCTTCAACTAGAAACGTACATTTGACATATGAAGTAAAATATATGACATAATTTAAATAATATAAAAATATGTGTTCAAAGTGTGTTTAGGAATTACCTTAGAATGACAAATAATTTGTGACAAAAAGAATATTCAAATTTTCACCATCTAAACTAGTTTTCTTTAGTAAAATGTACGCCTGAATTATATACTTTGGTTTATAACCCGCTAATTCACGAATTTATACATGAAAATCTGTAGCAACTTTTTTATCTAATGAACTACACGAGTCTTTCATTTTATGAACAATTTTTGTTAGTGCACTTGATCTTTATCATATGAGAAAGATTGCTCAATCTTGCTAACGTATACTTGGGTGTGTTCACCGTGACCGAACATAAACAACACATAAACATCAAAGTAAAAAATCAAGAAATCATATCAAACAGTCATAACAACATCCAATTTTGATCTATACTTGCGACAACTAATATTTGTGCAAAAAGGTTATACAAATCACTTGTTTATCTCTAAAAAGTAGATGATTAATAATTTCGTACCTTAAATTTTTGATCGACTGAAAATGAAAGAATTTGATATTTAGCGAATTGAAAATGAGAGAGAGAGAGGTGATAGATGACTCATTCCAAACATTCAATATGAGTTTTGAAATTAGCATAAAATAAGAAAACGACAGGCATAATTTTAGAGATAATTTTGGGAGTAATTAGACTTGCTAATTATTCCTTGTAGTTTTGTGGTGAATTTTGACTTAAATATGGATAGATTAGTCTTTTTATATTTATAAATTGATATTAAATACGTTATGATTTTGATCTATAGTTAAATTATAGTTAAATGATTAAAGATAATCTTCCATTCAAAAATTAACATACTTTTATATTTTTTTTAATGAATAAGATAGAAAATAAAATAGATTTTCCCCTTTTTTAATATTTATGTACATGTGCTTTGTGGAGGGGTATAAACGTCTTTGAACCCTATGGCGGTACCCGAAATAACGTTTCTCTTATTTGGGGTTTTAGGGTTTGCAATTACAATAAAACATTCCTCAATCAAGCTTTAGGGTTTAGTGACGAACACAAAAATGGGGAGAGCTAAAAAGGGTCCAAAATTCGCAGTAATGAAGAAAGTAGTCTCACATAAAGCAATCAAACAGTAAATCATTCTATATCCTCTCTCTTAATTTTACATTAACATTAACATTTACATCTCATCACGTTATGTTAATTTGTTTATATCTTTTTGTCAGATATAAAGAAGAGGTTTTGAACCCGAATAAAAAGGATTTAACAAAAGAAAACCTCCCCAGAAACGTGTAAGTTTGCAATTTATCGATTTACTAGCATGTTTGTGTATGGTTGTATGTATATTATTATTTGATTTGTGATTTGTGGTTTTCAGACCTTATGTATCATCTGCTCTGTTCTTTTCATACAATACGGCACTTGGACCGCCTTATCGAGTCTTGGTTGATACTAATTTCATCAATTTCTCAATCCAAAATAAAGTAAGTTTTGCTTGATACATAGATAACTGCAAATTTCCGTGCTTTTTATGCTTTTCACACTATATGTTAATTCAGAAGTGCCATATGTGCTTACTTATTATCATTTGGGATTGGACTATTATGTTTTTTTATTTAATTTATTTTGTTTGATGTAGTTGGACTTGGAGAAGGGAATGATGGACTGCTTATACGCTAAATGTAAGTTTACATTCAGTGTTCTATTTGTAGTTACCAGGGGTGTCAATTGGTTGGGTTTGGTCAGTTAGGCCATTTTCAGTTAAACTGAATAAATAACTCCACGAACTTCCCCTAAACTTAGTAACTTGCTATACAAACTCGATTGAGCTGCTTTTGCTTCTTCAGAGTTCAGACTGAATAATCTGTTTACAACACCTACCATGGTTTATTATTTACAAACACAATTAGATTAATTTGCTATTGTTACAAGCCAGTTACAGATGCAGCCTTTGCATATGATACAAACCATAGTCAACAGAATAACTGTAGCAATGTTACGTCAATAGAATTACAGAAGCTTAAACACTAGTTTACAAGACTTACCTGATTGTTGTGAGTTAGAAGGAACTGCTTCTATTAGTATTTATACCTGAAGCATTGATCCATAATAGATAAATAGAAGCAGCAGAAGCCAGAAAGTAAAATATGTAGTCATGGTGTGTGCTGTATGGCGTCCTGTGCAAGTTAAATAATAAATCAAACATATAATACAATATCTGGCTGGACCTGATGCTTTTAATGCAAAGCCAAAACAGAACTGAATAACTGAACCATTGAACCTGCACCATACTTGAATTGGTGGCTATCTTGTTTACGTACAGTCTAATCTAAATCATCACCTCAGTCTTCAGATCGAGAATGATCTTACTAGTAGATCACTCATAACTCCTGCTCATAACTCCTCCAGTACTATCGTCACTTTAATTGCATTTCCCATAAGTATATTAGATCTAAAATATTGAACAATATGTAATGTAGGGATGTCATAATATGCATATATTAGGAACGGGAGATACATGTGCCAACTTCAATTTAGATATATGTGTCGCCTTTCTGCTGGAGCTTGGCTTCTTCTTTAAAGAGGATCAGGATTTTCCTCTGCTTTACGCAGATAGCTTACCACATTTTACCAATTTGAACAGATAAAAGCCATTTGTAAATAGAGGCATCGACTTCTTTTTGGCCCCGTCTCAGATGAATGTTCCAGCAGTTTTCACATAGTCTCTATATTGAGCGAAGATGGCACTGACATATATCATGTATTTGTTGTATAGTGCATAGTTTTCTCAACATAACATTAGGTGATGAGTATGTAAGATCTTTTCCCATTAGCATCTGTTACAAGCTACTGGTAGCGTTGGTTTTGTTCACAGTATTTCCTTATATTACTTTTATTAAGTGGCACAACCTTATTTGGCTGACATGTTGGTACACAACCCTTTTGGTTTTTAATTAATTTTAGTTCTTTATTTCTTGAGAAGGTACTCCTTGTATTACCGATTGTGTGATGGCTGAACTTGAGAAGCTTGGTCAGAAATATCGTGTTGCTTTGAGGTAAGTGACCTTTTAGTTATCTGGAACTAGATGCTGTACTCTGTTATGTGATCTCATATTTTCTTCTCACCTATGACATATCAAGTGATTATGTAGTTCCCTCAATAGTGTCATCGTAATTTAGCTTGGTTTGTATTTCATGGAGCCGGAGAATGCCATTTTCATGATGATATTAAAATAGATATTTGGAAATACCTGAGCAGCATCTTGATTTACATCATTTTCTGGTTATCTGTATTTCCTTTATATCTTTGCTTTATTGCTTAAACAGAATTGCCAAGGATCCTAGATTTGAAAGGCTTCCCTGTACTCACAAAGGAACGTATGCTGATGACTGCATTGTTGAAAGAGTTACTCTGGTAATACTTAAATTATTTCATTTGATAGCTGAAAACCATTTTGTAGCTTCTGTTGTCTCATTATTTCCTATAATGGAAACAGCACAAGTGTTATATGGTAGCAACATGTGATAGAGATTTGAAGCGTAGGATTCGCAAGGTACAATTTCTTTTTTAACAAGTGTTATCTTTGTTTCCTTTTTTTAACCTCTCATAATTTTGATCCAACGGTTTTTGGATTAATATATTTGGTATTCAGATACCTGGTGTGCCAATTATGTATATCACCCAACACAAATACTCTATCGAAAGATTGCCTGAAGCAACAATGGGTGGAGGTAGCTACTGACCAAGCACCATTTTAACTTCTTGCAAACAATTTTCAAACTCTTCTTTATCAATCTAACAATTTTTCCCCCTTGTTCTCATTGCAGCTCCAAGAATATGAGATGGTGAGGTGTTGCATGTTATCAGTGATGAACTTTATGGTAGCTGAAGAACAGATCTTGTAGAAACCACTTACTGCTACTATTACAACCGTGTATTGGTCTTCAAGAATGTGATGCCTTTTCTAGTTTTATTTACGGCTTGTCATAAACACACAATGATTAGATGGAGATGGAGATATAACACTTTTGCATGTTGTCGTTGTACTTCCAACAACCAAGTAGTGTTCAAGACGTTTGTTCTTAAATACATCTTTTTGTTCATATGATCCATTTACATTTCATGTTAGATGTTAGAAGTTGCAAGATGGGCGGGTTGGGTGGATGACAGGCACAAAAATAGGTTTCGTCTAATGGGGTAGTTTTCTGTACTAGTCCAAATGGGTGGGTTGATCTGGCAATATTTACGGTCTTTGTTTTATACATAATAAACTTGTCAAGTATGATTGTATTAAAAATATTGTTACCACGATAATGTGTTTAAAAAATTTTAATAAATAGACCGAACAAGAAGATCATGACACATGTACAACTAATGATAGAATCACGTCTCTTTAAATCCATGTAAGAGACTTGTATGTATAACATCACTCATCTTTTATTTAAATGTGAGGTTTATGCATTAAATGTGAGGTTTCTGTGTTGCTTTCTTTTTTTCTCGCTCATGACCTCTTTCTCGTACGACCGGTCACAAAACGCAACTCAAATAGGCAAACTCTCATGACCTCTTTGCGTTGTGCGTACCGCTCGCCCACTATCCCGCCCACTATCTTTATATTTTTGGTAGATAGATAGAAAAAGTTTGACGTCTCATTGAAATTTTGACCATTTACTGGTTATTTATCGATATTACGTGCCGTATTAACACAACGGTTGTAATTTTTTTGTATGACTCTCAAGTCACCTGTTTTTGAATTTCCGATCACTCTATATTGAGAAGCGTCGACCCACTGTTCTGCCAAAATCTTGCTTTCTTCCAAGGTTCACAATACTTTTGGACATTTTTTTCGTTGGCTTGGTTCCGCCATTTTGTTACCTTTTCCTTTCTTTTTCCTTTTGGCGACAGTTGCAGATTCGTATTCGTCTACGGCTTCGGGTGATGGTGTGCAAACATTTTCAAATTGATTTTGGTTTAGTGGTATTTGTGGGTAATATGATGGTAGGTATTGTGTTTCTGGATAATAACCGAATTGTTGGGAAGGTTGATTATACAATTTTTGATTTTGGTATTGGGATCGTGAATTTTGGGGTGAGATTTAAAACGAATTGGCTATATGTGCGAATTGTGTAAAATTCATGTTACTTGGTGAAGGGTTGCTCAATTGGAATGCGAAAGATGAATTCGCCGGTGATGAAGCCAACTTTGGAGTAGGATTGTCGCTTAGGTAGTTGAACAAATCATTTAACTGTGATTGGGAGTTGTTGTGGTGTTGTTTAGGCATTTTTAAGTGAATTTGTTTGATATAATTTGTGGTTAAAATAAGTAGAAATTGTGAGAATTGTGTGTGAAAGAGTGGTAATTGTTTGATATAATTTGTGTGTAAAATAAATAGAGATAGTAAGAATTGTGTGAAAATAGTGATGATTCTATGTGTAGATATAAAATGTTTTGAGATTTAAAAGGAAAATAATTTAGTAGAACAAAAGACGAAGCAACGAAGCAACGATAGAAAGTGATCTAAATTATTAATTCCTTTCAAATATATTAATTCCTTTCGAATGCATACCGATTGAAATTTAATTTCTAGAAAAATGATCCGACATTTACTTTCTAATTGTATTAAATCCACTATCATTTAGTTAAAATAATTAATAGGGATAATATATTTGGAGGCCACCCAAATATATCATTTTGTATTTGTAGGCCACCCATATTTGAAAACAATTTTATAAGCCTTCCAAATTTGTATGTTGTTCTATATATATCAAATCTGACTAAAAACTCATCGGAAAAGTGTAAAAGGACACAAATACTCATGTATATGAATAAAACTAAAATAATATAAATAATGTTATTAACAAATATAAGGGTATTTGTGTTCCTTCACATTTTTTTTTGATGAGTTTTTAGTGAAATTTGGTATATATGAAACATTATACAAATTTGAGTGGCCTGTAAAAACAAAATGATATATTTGGGTGGCCTACAAAAACAAAATGATATATTTGGGTGGCCTCCAAGTATATAATCCCTAATTAATAAATAATACTTATTCCTCTTTCACATTTTATCAAACACCTTTATCTAATTTTTTACTATCAAGTTCATTTAGCTTTACATGTTATTTTGTTTTTACATAATTGTTTGTCTGTTATTAACAAAAACTTATATAAATAAGTTGTGAAGTAGTACTTAGGGCACTCCCATCCCTTCCCTAAACCGACCGGTCAGTTTTTGTCAAATCAGCGCCACGTCAGCTTTTCTCAAAACTGACTGAAACTGACTGAAAACTGACTGCCCACTGCCATCCCTGACAGTCAGTTTTTTTTTTTCCCATTATTTAAAACACAATAATTTAAATAAAACACATTTCATTAAAATAAAAACATTACATTAATAAAAAAAAACATTACATTTCTAAAAAAAATAATAATAATTAAAAAAAACATTACATTTCCTAAAAAAAGAAAAACATTACAATAATAAAAAACACTCTAAATAATTAAAACTCGATTTCTTCTCCGTTTTTGAAATTTGAAATTGTTTGAATTTGAAATTTTGTTTTTAAAAATTTGAAAGTAAGAAAGAAGAAAAGAAAAAAAAGAAAGAAAAAAAAAATCGAAGTCGTTCGTCAAATCGTCAGATTTTCGACGCAAACCCAATCGACGAGGCGGTGCCATCGCCGTCAGTTTGGTCGGATGAAGTGACGAAGCAACCGACTATAGCGATGGGAGTGCTCTTAATGAGTTTAATCAATTGGAGATAGGACGATGATGTGGCAGTCGTTAGACAAGTATAACAATTAATGCATCGGAGATACTCTAACAATGATAATATCAGTTGTATTTTCATCACTTTTTGTGGGATATATATATTACTTGCATAATAAAAAATAAAAATGCCAATAATTAAGCAAGTATATACAACTGCAAAGTTGCTTCTAAGGAATAAAATTATAGTTGTCAAAGTAGGAATTAAGAGTAGTTACTAATTACAACATATTTAGTATACATTTAAGGTAATGTACTAACATTTGAACATCATCCAAGATTTGATGCAATTTTACATACAGACACACCTTGGATTACTCCTTTTACATAACAACAAAATTCTATCAATTATA
Source organism: Logfia minima (assembly GCA_963921325.1). Lineage (NCBI taxonomy): Eukaryota > Viridiplantae > Streptophyta > Magnoliopsida > Asterales > Asteraceae > Logfia > Logfia minima. Next base: position 17,523,749 of record OY992770.1, read on the forward strand.
AAAAGAACCCAAAGAGATTATAGATTTTCACAAAGAATTGACCCAATGAAACTACAACTTCTACCCAAAAAATATATGCTATCTAAGAAGCTTTGCTGCTTCTGCACTGGAGTTTAAGTTATTTACTGTTGTCTCATTATCAGGTGGCGGTTTAACATACTTCCCTATAACTTTCTGGTGAGTGCGGTTTTTAATCCTCTGGATCTTGTCTTTACTTTTCTGCTTCCGTTTCTCTTTTTGACGCCTCATTTGACTTCTTTCTTTCTCATACATTCCTTGCCAGAATACCTCACCGGTTGAAGGCCATAACCACCGTTGTTTAGGGTGGTCTGAGTCGGCTTCTTCAGCAAGATCTTCATCCATGGCTTTTAGGGTGTTGTAATTGAACCATTTGATCCACATCTTGCCTCTTCGGCTTTTAAAATTGTGTTGTTCTTGGATTGTTCCGGTCATTGGGTCTATGTACACCATTCGTCTTGCACTGTGGTATGCCCATACGTTTACAAGTAGCTCAAGAACACGTGAATAACAATGCTTGTCCTGCAAAGCACCATTTGAAACCAAACACCCAAATGAATCGAACAAGTTGACAAAGAAGTTTCATACGTTAGTGTGTAAAATTATTTTATCTCAACAATAATCCTATCTATTGAATAAAATGACTTGGGAAGTTTTATATATTAAAAATACATTTTGGATGACTAATAATCAGTCAAACCCATGCAACCCATTTCCTTTTAATATGTTTTTTTTATCGTTCAGCCTGTAAGAGATTAAACATAATCCGAGTTGACTCATATATTTGTAAACGGGTCCAAAATGCCACCTGTAATTTTGTGTAGAAGCAATGCTTACCTTCGCTAAACTTAGGTAGCAGAGACCACTTTGGTGATGCTCATCATAAACTTGTGCATCCAATGCATCCACAAACATTCTACAAATATTGATGACAACATTAATTTCATTTTATTATGAAGACAGAAGGGGAATCCTTTTAGCTGTTCAGTTTCCGTTTCTTTCTAAAACAATAAAACTCAATAAAAAGATCATTCAAACCTTGAAAACATCACGAATTCTAGGAACGACTTGGTTGGCATAGACCAGCTATTCATGACAGACCATGAATCTCCATCCATAGGCATTGGAGGAAGTGAGGTCGAGTTGTCCTTCAATCCATACATGTTCTTGAGAGCTTCAGAGAATGCAAACCTAGTACAAATCAAACATTTTGCATCACGGGATATTAAGTAAGTTCTCATATATTCATAGTGTTATCTTTATACACATATATAATTTAGTTACACAAGATTCTCTTGATTTGCCAATATTGAATACTGCATAATTTTTTAGACATTTAGTGAAACATAAACAACGTGCCTAATGGAGAGAACTCTTAATTCTGCCAAGAAATATGCATGATGTAACAAGCGTTGTAGAGCCTTACTTGCAATTACCCGCGTTTATAGCATCACAGAATGTCCAAAAATCTTGTTGCATCGGGTTTCTTGGATCTTTATCCATTCGAACCCAAAAATACAAAGCATCACCGTGCCTACGCGCTTGAATGTCGTCTAATAAAGCAGTCTCAGCAGTCTTTGACAAAGAAGCCTGTTTTTGTTTAAAAAAGTTTTAATTGTTAGAAATACAATAAAAGAACTAGTGTTATAGTAATACTCTGGTTATACCAAAAATACAACATTTGTCTCACAAATAGTTCAAATAAAATCTTTGACCAAAATTACCCTTCAATATACCCAAAAATTTAGAAATTTTGTGAACCCAAATCAACATACAGATTAATTTACATATTGAGGCTGATCTTTAGAAAATTTCACTTTAGTTACCTTTAAAAGTTTTCGAAGCAAATATTTAAATTTTCAAGGAGACTAGGAAAAGAGAAAATGTACATGCCTTCTTAGCTGTAGCTCTCCACGATGAGAACCCAATCCAAGCATTCTTGTGTACACGGTCAATACGATTAGCAATTGAGAGAAATGCTCCAAAATCACCAAGGGCATCACGGTAATAAGGTATGCTTAGAAGAGGAAGACGGGACGGTGCATCGATATCATCGGTTTTTGATCTTCGACCTTTAGTTGACTACAATATCATCAACAGAAACCACGTTCAGTTATAAACAAAGGGCACTACAAACATATCAAAATCTTTACAACCCAATTTGTCTTGCAAATGTAGCCCAAACTTTCTCAAATTAAGTCTCAACACTGTGTCGATGGCACAATGGGTGGGTGGCAAAAGAAGCATATGCTTAAACTTTACATTAGAGGTTGGGATAATAAATAAAATAGAAACAAGATAAAATCGTATATCAAAACGACTTCTGGCATCACCGAAAGGATCGAAACCACATTCGTAGGCCGACAATTTTTCTGGATAGGTCGAACTATTGGAAGCAAATGGAAAAGGAACACCGAGTGGGATCAAAGAAACTAGCGGACTGATCACTAAATAGATACAAATAGGTGCAAATTCTGACATCACCACAGCCCACTTTGTTTTCTCGCTCCTTGCTCGCGGAGGCGAAACGGGCGGGCTAGACTAATTGGGTAACCAGTCAAAAAGAGTAACTTTATGACCAGGTCAAAATGAGTATGCACGGGTTGACACGACCCACAAACGTCTTTTTATCTTCTCTTCCCTTGAATTGACAAATAATTAATGTCTTAATTATGATTAGGGAATGTATATTACTATAATAATGATCTAATTAGGAAATGCTTCATATATTCTGAATACATCTAGGGCGAGTTTGAGCTCATTTTCATTTTAAGAATTTTTTTTAATGTTATCCATTTGACCTATTAAGGGAAAAGTAGAGCCCAAATTGAACCTTATACCCACCTCTACTTTACAATACAGTGAATTGACTCACCAGTCCAAGACCACGATAAAGAGGACCACGGTGCAAAAAAGGCCAAGCTCCTTGACCAAAGTAAGGTTCATAGATGCATAATGGTTGACCCGTCCTTTCAAGTTCCCCATCATCCCTCTCATGCAAATCATTTCTATACCGGTCAGCCTTCTTTGCACTTCGATATACATCGTCCCATGTTCCCCTTGGTTGCTCACTTCTGTCTCTCAACTACAAATATTTACAACAAAGATTAGAAGGTCTAAACATTATAATTTATTAGTTTCCAAATGAAGGATCTTATAATTCAATATGGATTTCCCATATAAGAAATAATTCCCTAAGAACATTCCAAAATATTCAGAAACATCTTAACTACTATTTGCCTACTATTTGAGGTGAAAAATAGGCAGGTTGGGAGACGGGTCAAAAAGGATTCGGGTCAAGACTGATAAAGTCAGGTTGGGCTGACCGGCAAACCCTTATCCAATGAATTATTTAAATCTTACAAATACAAATGCTAATATGATTACACAACCTATATTAGTGCGAAGATTTTCCGAATTTCTTTTGAGAAAGTGATCTAAGAAGTCTTTATATATCTTAGATGACTTTCAGACTGTTTGACCAGTTTGACTCGTTTGACTTCATTTTTAGGTAGATCCTCTGACTTAGCCCATTTGTCCAATTAAAGTTTAGCATAACCCAATATGAATCATTTACCCTCATATATTCAAATAAATGGACTGTCTTGTAAATTTGGGTCCTTAAGATCCTTATAAAAAGGTATTTAGCATTATTTATAGAAATTCAAACATTTGACTTCAACAATGTACAAATTTGGAATGTTAAAGGATAAGGGAAAGAAATCTCTTCATTACCTCACTAGCTTCTCTTCTCTTCTTAGCTATTGCTGTCTGAATGCTTTTCTCGTCTTCCCATATACTATACAAAAACGTGTCATTCGTCTGAATAACAGCAGAACTCTCTTTTAGAGTACGGTTCCACCGACTCTCAACCTTGTGTAAGAAATTGTAAATCCTCGAAGTTCTATTTACATATTTACGATCTGCAATAGCTTCAAAAAACTGCCACTGCCACTCCGTTTTGACATTCGAAGGAATTTCTGATACTGGCCTTGGAGATGCAACTTCTGAAGGAAGGTTGAGAACGTTTTCAATTAACGAAGCATAACCTTCAACAGATTCCAAAACCATCATGTTTTTTGCACTATGTCTTCCCATTGATGCTATATTCCGAGCTAGAGATGATAATCTTCCTTTTGACACCAATTGCAGCATAATTTGTGTTAAAGCCTCTATATTCTCTTTAGGAAAGAGGTAGCCATTGACCTTATCATCAACCTGAATATGTTATGGAAGCATTAATATTCAAATACATAAACTAAAAACAAAGCATATGCTAGATACATTAAAAGACTGCAGTTTTTAGAAGCATACATATTTCTTGATCATTGATACATCAGGAGCTATTATTGGTTTCTCAAAGCACATTGCTTTTATTAGGATGTCGGGAAAAGTTTGTTCTTCAAGAAACGACCCATATATCACAGCATCCGTGATGCTTAGAACGTTGTACACATCATCATCCACAGCAGCATGACTTACAGAACCACTTGGGTAGTTCAAGTTTAAAGCAATTTCCTAATAAAGGTTTGGACATCGAGTTAGTATGAAATATGAAACAGAAAGATTAACAATACACCATTACAGATTCTCCATCTCTGCCATGAAAACTACAGCCATTTCCATTTAAATAGGTGTCCTATAAAGGGTTTCTAACTTTTCCTTATTTCTGCAATTTTTTTTAATTATAGTTACATATTCGCCATCACCATCAGGTCCATAAGATTCTCTCAATTTGATTAGCGAACAGTTTTTAGACATTTTATCAACAATCAAGCATTTATATTGGTCAAATTTCTAATTTTAATGAGACTGAAGGAGTACCAAGAAATTTAAACGAAGTTTCAGGAAAACAATTATACCTTCAGAGCAGCACTGTAATTACTCGTCAAGTCTTCACTCAAGATTATGATCCTAAGCTGAGGACTTGAACTATCATCAATAGGAAACTCTGCTAAAAGTGGTAATAAAGCCTGTAAAACAAGTGCATGTTCCACCCATAATCCTTTATACAGAAACTGACTTCCTGTTATAGCAATAACAAAATCACGAGCGCCAATGTTCATATGGACACGCACACTTTCTTCATGAACAGTCACCGAATCATCTAATTTGCATGCCCCAGGAGGAGATCCAGGTATAACAAAGTAGTTTCCAGCATCAAATGCAGAATAGTACATCTGAAAAAGTGAATCAAATTTTAAAAACAGGTTCTAGTAAAATATTTTAATTAAAAAAAATTAATTAGAAAAAATGTGCTGTAACATATACCGGAAGAGCATGGTTGGGGAAGACAACCACTGTAGCTCGATTAAAGACAGATTTCCAATCATCAACTAGCTGAGTTTGTCCATCTGAGACGTAACTTTTGAAACGAGTAGCCAGTGCTTTTTCATGGATGGTCCATATAAGTGGTAAAGATTTAAAAGGTTCCTGTAAAAGGCTGTAACAACTAAATATTAAGTCAATGAAAATTTTTGAGAATGTATATCTATCAAGTTTATGTAATTATTTGATCATGAAGAATGATATGATAAAATCTGGTAAACTTACCCTGAAATGGCATCTTTTGCTTCAAGAGAATTGACAAGTATGGCATCATAGCTGCAAAGATCATGTGAAACGATAACTGAATATATGAAATTACCATTAAACATCTTAAGTTAAATACCATCACATTTTATTTCTTTTGAAGGGGCCTATAACATTAAATCTTATTTTTGAGCTAGTAAATGTGAGAATTAAATACAAACATACTTTAGCCAATCAATTATAATCTTTGTATCACCATTAGCTTCCACAATATTGACCGGAATTCCAATATTTTTCCAAACAGCATGCACGGGACCGTCTTCAAGAGAGTAAACCTGCACAAGATGTTATTAATGACTAACAAATATACAGAATCTCTTAAAATCTCCATAATCAGTTATGTTAAGCATTTTCATTATGCACCAAAATCTCACATCATTAGACATTAACCTAGATAACTAAAGAATAAAACCGCAAGTTTTGAACTTTGATTGCAGATACTACTTACATAAGTGACAAAGATAAGGGCATCTAATCTTATTAAGACATCAATCTCCAACAATTATTCTCTAGATTCTCAATTACATGCAGTTCAAACTTTCTTATAAAAAAAATCCGTAGCAGTGAAAGTAGCCCAAATCCCCCTGAACAATAAAATTACCTCAATTTCATAGCCAATTGCTTTCAAAGCAGCTGCAACAGTAATCATCAATAATTGCTGTGGATCAACCAACAGATCTGTAAAAAGCTACAAAAGGGAACTAATAAAAACCAAAATCAAGATGAACCCAAATCTGAATACATATAAGAAGATGATTCCCTTCAAAGAAAGAGTAAGCATAATCAAATTACTAAAAGAAGTACTCACAAAGGCAAGCTGAGGTTTTCTATGCCCAAATCTCACTACTTTTCTTGAACCTCCAGAAGCCAAATTGTTAACATCTTTGATGTCTTTATTGTATTTAAGCAAAAGCTTTGTAGGCTCAAACTTAACACCTTCACCAAAATCCAATCCACCAATTTCTTGAAAAAAGTGCTTCAGCTCACCTTCAAAGTTATCATCTTTTTGTTTCAAGAAATCACCACTAACCTTTTCCAGAGTTGAAAGTGGCAAAAACATTTGAAACACAAACATAAAGAAGATGAAAACAGCCACTGCACAAATCCATTGCAAGTAATCTAACTTCTTTAAAACCATAAATCTTGCAAATTTTGATCTGGGTCTTTGCACAAATGAACTATTTCTCTCATTTCTTGATAAGGATTTGAGTAAATGATCTCTTTTTATTGGCAACACTCCATTTTCAAGAGAACCCATTTACATTCCCACCAATAATAATAATTTCTTCAATTGAATTCCCACAAAATCACATACCTAATCCAAATCAGGACAGTGGGACTAAACCCATTTATTAAACAAAATAATAATAATAACCAAAAAGGACTTAAAATTATAATTAAGATTTCTTGAGAAAGGGTTAAGACAAAAATAAATATAAAGGTTTGCCTTTTTTGCTTAAAATTTGAGACTAGATCACTATCCAAAGTGTAGTGATTAGTGATGATATGAAGTAATAAGAATATTGTTTGTTGTCTTTTTTTGTGTATTTTTTATAAAGAGACTCATTAAAGAAACCAAAGAGATGCTTGTGACTAGTGAGTTGTTTCTTTTCAGTGATAAAAGAGAACAGCTCAGAAGCTTTTCTAGGGATAGAGAGATAAAATAATAACAATAACAATAATAATAATAAGTTTATTCTTTTTTCTTTGTTTATCATTTTGTCCATGCGCGCCTGCTATTTATCACACGCTAACTATTGTTTCCAAGTTTTAGATTCAGAGATTTGGTTTGGCTAATACGAAATGTGTTTATAAATATTAGTAAGAGATCCCACTATACAACAAAAATAGATTAGATATATAGTGGTTGTTAGTTACATGTCATTTTTAAATAATATGAAATTATTGCAACTGAATACAAATAGTCTAATAGCAACATGTATCTGTCGTTATTTTTCATGTTGATTTTAGAAAGATGTATGGAATATTGTTTTTATATAATATTTGAAATTCATAAGGTGGTAAGAAATTACAAATTGCCATCTCTACATATTCCGTCTAAAGTAGAACTCCAAATTTATTTTTAGTATATCAAAACTAAAGTATGAAATATCTATTACATACAAAAGGTATTGTATACAAAATTAATTCTTATATGTATCATAATATATTTTTATTATTCATTTTTTAAAACAATGTTTGTATAAATTAAGAATTAATAGAGAAGAGAATATTAACTACTTTTCATATTTAAAATTTAAAAAAGAGAGTATTAAACAATTTATAATATAATATAATATACTTATTATATCTAGTTTATTTATTCATTGTTTAATAAATATAAATAGTTTATGTATTTATCAAGCATACTAACAAATTCTCTTTTATCATAAGTTAGATTAGATGCTATTTCGTGTTGGAATTATGGCTAATTTATATGGTTGATGGTTCTAGATTTATAATGTGAGAGAAAATTAAACATTATCTAATTATATGTATCCAGTATAGTTCAAATTTGATTGGAACTAATTTTGTGTATTTAATATTTGATGTTTTTATAAAGTTTTTATAAATTAACCTAACCCACATATATTACTATGTTCTGAAAATATATGTACGACCCCTGTAAAGTTTGAACGTACAATCTTTTTGTTTAAGAGTTACTTGCATATATATGTACCGCTAGATAAAAGCTTTTTAGTTCTCTGTTAGTTTAATATCTTTTGATTTAGAGTGTGTTTGGTGCAAGAGATTTTAGAAACTTATATGTATTGAAATTTTTGTTTTAATAATTCTCAACCCTTATAAATTAGAAGTCATGTTTGATAATAGGAAAAAGATGAAGATTATCGGAAAAAAATCCTCCTAAAATTCTCTAAAATAGAAGATTTTTCATGTAATTGCTGAATTTTTTTTTTTTAGAACGACTTGTTAGATGTTAGCGGTTCAGGTCTAGCAGTGACATCCAATTGAGCAGTATGCTAACAACTCTGAGACCCTCATATTCCTCCTTTTTTTTATCACCTGAAGGGACAAAAGTCCTAGGTGAGACTTGAACTTGAAACCTCCTTTAACCAAACTTCTAAAAATATCTCAAAATCAATCTCCAACTCAGCTAGTTTGTTGCCAAATACACTTTACTCAAACACGATAAAAATAATCATAGGAGTAAATCTCCACCAATCAAACAAAGAAAGATAAAGCATGTTTTTATGTTATTAGTTATTCTGGGTGTGTTTGACAACAAGAAGTTAAGTTTCTGACCGGAGCTGATGACTGAAATTTGAGGTTGAAGGTGAAGAAGCCATTTAAAGAAGCTTTATATTTTAAGGGATAAAAACCTTATTTTCCTGTAAGTTCCACTTATATTTGATTACCAAACAAAGATTACAAAATTTTAAACTTCTAAAAACTATAAATTTAAACATCTAAAATCTTCAAGAATTTCGCTCTTAAAACACACCGTTTGACATTACTTTATTTTTTTCCAAAAAGTAACCACCATTGACAACTTTTATTAATCACAAAATTTAGTGAGCAGTGTCAAATCTTTCCATACATTGCTTTTTTTGCCTATCTCGTCAATTCAGATGAAGTATTGTTTGGATTTCGGTTTTTCATATTGCGTACAAATATTTTAAGATCTATCAGCTACTTCCAAAAAATTAGTTCTCGCAAGATTTAATGCATTTACAACTATGAAAGCTAGAGTTCTTTGGATAAGTTAGAATTAAACGTCATACGAATTTATGTATTATTTTATATTGAATTGAAACAATTAAATGACGCTTTAATTAAGTTCTGTGTTACGAATAATCGATATTTTAATATGTATAATAAAAAATAATACTTAATACTTAATTAATTAAATATATTCTTAATTATATATACCTTCATTAGCAAATAGCGTAACTTATAAGTCATACCCTTACTTATATGCGCATGCGGCATGTCGTTACCTGATAAATTATACACTAAACTTTATTTATTAATATAATATATATATGTGTGTGTGTGGCAATAAATAGTAGCAATCGATAAACATAACTCGAGGAAACTCAGTTTTAAGCAAACCGATCCAAATATCAACTTTTGGGAACATATTAACATTGGCATAATAATATAAAATTATCGTACCATTTTCTGTTTATGTAATATCCATTTAAGATTTTGCATTATTTTTATTTAAAGAAAATGGAAAAATAGGAAATAGTCGAGTGATATTGGAAATGATGGAAGTTAAAACAAGCATTTTAAGGCTGGATGTAATGCTGTTATATTTATTGTCGGTTCTAATGTCATTTGTCACATGGTCACATGGGACCCTCTTGTTTATCATACATTTTTCAACTACAATAATGTTGAATGCAATCACAATATATAAAACAGGCCACCTGTTTTGTTTATTATTGACGAGGACTTTTGAAGAACTTTGGCCAACAAAAAATAGAGGTTATGTTTATTTATACATTTTACATAGCTTGTTGGATTACATGTACGCAATACATATAAATAATAAATAAATATAGATAAACAACAAGGAATTTAATCGATAATTGTGAAAACTAGCCGGAGCTATAAATAGAGTTTGTGGTTGAAATCGGAGCTGGTAACCGGAGCTGATGAGTGGAGATGAGGAAGTTCTTTTAGAGAATTATAAAAATTATTTGGAAGAAACTTTTTTTTCGAGAGTTTTTATTTTCTTCCTTTTTAAATTAAAAGCAACTTGTATTTGCTTCTCAACAATGATTAATTTAAAAGCCTAAACCCCTAAAATCTTCAAATATCCAAAAAAAGTAATAGCTACCATACACAACTCATACTTTATGAATAGACTTGGTATTGGTGGCTACTTGCTTAATTGCTTGTAGCCTTGTAATCTTGTATGACAAAAACCTTTTAAAGTATTGTTGGGCCACCAACCTTTTTGTTTCTTTTCTAAGTAATATTGGGCTTCGAGGTTTGATCCAACACGTAACTGTTACACCCTTATTTCTTAAATTGAGGATAAATCATCTGTTGACTGGGTCCACTGGGATAGTGGTTTATGTCACAAATGATTATTGATAGTTGTACCAATATATCAATTATCAAAACATAACCCATGATGCTATTGGTAGGGTTATTCTTCAAATAAATCCATTTGCATTATCAAGTTATTTTTTATAAAACAAGATAACTAGACTTTATAAACCTGTTAATTACATCACTTACTTTATATTTACCTCTTGTCACCGGTTACAAGCTGTCAATATGACAAAGGTTCCAACCTGACATCCTATGTGGTTTTATATATCTAGGTGATTTTAGTTATATATTAATAGCTATTCTCAATAAATATACAAGCAATTTTTAAGGTAACTTCTCATTTGAGAAAGAGACTAAAATGATAGTTTATGAAAACATATAATTAAATAATTATAAAGTGGAACTGATAAAGAAAAAAGGAAAAATATAAAGTTAAGAACCGAGATATATGTCACGTGGAGCTTTGAAAGTATAGTTATCTTATTTTACAGAAAATAAGTTTAATCATTCATGTGAATTTTTTTAAAGAGTACAATAACTCTCTAGCACGTTAATGTCACACTCTAAAATTCAAGTATGTAACTTGTAAGGTTTACATTAAGAAATGAATAATTTTATAGCGAAAGTTTTACTATTATATATACAAACACCTAATAATAACAATTCAACTACACGAAGGAATTTAAAACTATAAGATCTTCAAAAGCTTCCTAGATATAATCTTCTATTCTCAATTCAACATCTTTCTAGTTCAGTTCTACTAACTCTAGTGAGTTCATGATTTATCTCTACACAAAATACTCTTCACAATAAACGTGATATCATGCAGTTTCAAAATACTCTAAACAACATTAAAATAACATTTAATAGCATCTAATCTGACTCTTTTTCAACTTCTGCAAATTTTTGTGTAATAACGACCTCTACCATTTGTCGTTTGCTGACAACCTCTTCTCTATTATCATAATACCAGATAAACTATAACAGTTGATATTATAATAAATAAAAAATTTTCTTTAAAGAGTTGATATTATAATAAATAAGAAGTACTCTTTAAACTTAGCATGCAAAAATAATTTATTTATTTTATTAAAAAAAGTTGATAAGAAAACATGTAAAACTCCTTTACAGATCTCTCTACCAACATGTACCCGAGTTGAAAAAATCTCATAAAAACTCACCTTATAATCTCAAACCGACTCTTCCACTTCTTGCTACAAATCTCCTAAAATTTCAATACAAATCTTTCTAAACTTTATATAAAGTTATTATCAAAACCTCTACTTATAAATGTCGGTTGATTGGTTGATCGAGTATCTCACTGTGATAATGACTAACCCAATAATCAATATATGTAAACAAGACTTCTACATTTATAAGAGTAATAATAAGATGCCAAGCTTTTAACTCTCGACCATTACTCAAACTGTTTCTAGAAATTTTTTATATACAAGATGCTTTGCTTAATGATTCAACTAATTGTTCTCTCTCTGCTAGCCTCTTATTTTAAGAAAATAAACAAGACTTCATCTTCTATGCTCTTTGTACATAACTACACCTCCTGTCATGATATCTATTTTTAGTATTTAATAACTCTTCTTCTTTTAAAACTCCAGCCCACATTTAGTTGTAGCTCATAATTTAATAGCAACATGTTTTAGCTAGTTTATTCTTTCTCACGTAAACAAAGCCATATTCAATTTATCTTTTCCATGCTTTATGATGAGATATCATCTGACTACTTCTTAATCAACCATCTCCTTTATATGCACTACAATATAAGACTAATCAAAGGATAGATTTACTTCTTTTAGCCACTGTAAAATGAAACGTAAATGGTATTCAAAAACACATGATCGACACTTGAAACCAACCGATCTACTACTCTCATAAGTATAGTACATAAACATTATGTAAACCAAAACCAAGAACGAGTTATACCTTGGAACGGTACCAAAATTTAACCTTAACTCTTAACCAAATTCGAACTCAAATTCGAACCAACTTCGAACTCAAACTCGAAAGCTATGACTCTTATGAAGAAATGATCAGAATTAAAGGAAAATGTACCTTTGATGTCCTCTTATTAATCGATTACATGTGCCCTTCATCACGTAGCTTGCAACCTGAAAAATATTTTACTGAATAAAACCAAGTTAGTGGTTAGAAGTTTGAACCCATATCTAGATGGGTCAGCATAGTTGCACCCCCCCTTGCCCAAAACTGCCCAACTCCCGCCACCTTTTTGACCTTTTTTTCTTTTTATTAAATAAAAAAACTAACTTAAATAATGTTTGATTGTTATTTTTATATATGTAAATGTACTTAATTAGAGTAAAATAAACAAAAAAATTGATCTAGTTAATATATATGTTATTCTTTTTTTAATAAATATATAAGTTTTTATTTTAATCGCATTAAATAATTGAAATTTTTATTTTAGGCATATCAAATAATTTAAGCTTTTATTTTAGCCTAGTCAAATAATTTTAAACTTTTCCTTTAATCGCGTCAAATAGTTTAAACTTTTATTTTATTCGTATCGAATAATTTAAGCTTTTATTTTAATTGCGTTAAATAATTCAAACTTTGCTTTAGTCGCATTAAATATTTAAGCTTTTATTGTTAAAATATTAATTTTGGTTAAATATATATTATTTTGAAAAAAAAATAAAAAAATAAAAGAGTATTGTAAAATAATGAAATGATAGATGATGTTGATGGTTAGACCAGTGCCTATGGCACATCTCGTCCCCGTCTTCGTCCTAGTTGGCTGCCACGTTTTCCGTCTTGTGCATCGTCGCCATAGGCACGGTCCCGTCTCGGGATCGTCCTGTGGCTGTTTTGTCTTGCCAAGAACGAAGGTAGGACGAGGAGAACGGGCGAGGGAGCGTGCAAGTGAGGCCCAACGGCTAGTTAACGGGCATATAAAAAAAAAAGAAATTAAATAAATATTAAACACTATAAATACACATACAATTACCCATTATTTTCACACTCAATTCTCTCAATCTTTATTTCATTCATATATAATTCAATTCACATCCAATTCCTTCAATCTTTATCTAATTACTCATTATTTTCACACCCAATTCACACATACAAAATGTCTAAAAAACACAATAAAAAATCCCAACCTCAATCACCATCCAACGATTTTTTCAATAACCTACTTAACAACCCAATTCCGGGTATAAATTCACCTACGGGTTCGTCTTCCGCACAACATTCGAGCTCTAGTCAAATGGGTTTTGCTCAATATATACCTCTCGTCAATCCGTTTTCAATAACAACCGACGACCCACGATCCCAACTTTATCTAAATATGTATCATCAATCACAACAAATCACACAACAACAACAACAACAACAACAACAACAATATACACAACAACAATTCCCACAACATCCAATATCGGGAAATCAATTCGAAAACGTTCACACACCGCCCGAAGAGGAAGCCGAAATCGTACCCGAAGCCAAATCGGTCAAAAGGAATAGAAAAGGAAAAGGTACATTTTATTATAACGTACTTGTTAATTATATAAAGCTTACGTATTATTATTAATTATATAGTTGTAACGTAGTATTAATTATATGAATGTAACATAGTATTATTATATAAATGTAACGTATTATTATTAATTATATAACTGTAACGTAGTATTAATTATATAAATGTAACGTAGTATTATTATATAAATGTAACGTATTATTATTAATTATATAGTTGTAACGTAGTATTAATTATATAAATGTAACGTAGTATTATTATATAAATGTAACGTATTATTATTAATTATATAGCTTTATTATTAATTATATAGATTGTCTTTGTAACGTACTATTATTAATTATATAAATGTGTTTGTATTCATATTTAGGAAAAGGTAAACAAGTTGTCGAATCAAGCGAACGGCCAAAAGGCCAAAGAGTGTCGTGGGCCGCCGAAGAAAACAAGATATTGGCGGAACGGTGGGTTGACGCTTCTCAAAATGGAGCGATCGGGAATTCACAAACGGGTGACTCTTTTTGGAAAGTCGTACAAGAAAGTTACAACCGTTGTGCGGATAGGAAACGCAATCTTGACCAAATAACGGGCAAATGGACAAAACTCCAACGAGATGTCAAGGTTTTTCAAAGCATCTACCAAAAATATCAAAATGAGTGGCAAAGTGGTATGGCCGATGTAGACCTTATGTTGGCGGCCCGTGAAGGATTTAAGGATCGAACAAACCGGAACTTTCTTTTCGAATCTGCATGGCATGTTTTAAAAGAAGTCCCCAAGTTCTTTTTTCTGGAAGGTGTTATGAACAACAAACGACCTATGGAAGACGACGATTATGAGGCGGTCAATCTTGACGAGGAAGACAGCAATGATCAACACCAAGCGAAGACATCGAACTTCGACAATTTATTCGCCGACGACACGATTCGTCGTCCACCCGGTCGGGCACAAAGTCAAAAAAGCCAAAAAAGTTCGGGTTCTTCGAATGCAACTTCCTCACGTGTTTCGGCCGACGAGGTTTGCGCCCAACTTTTGAAAACCGCACTAGCTCAACAAAAAACAATGGAAACATTAGCGGAGACTGCAAGAAAGAAATCAATGTTTAGGGCGTTCAAGGTTCTCAACAACCTGATCAATCCAAACTTGCCACCCGATGAACAAGAATTTCTCCGTTCTTTTCGAGAAGAAGTTAAACGCGATTGTGTAGCGCCTACCCAACGTACGAACGAAAACGAAGACACCGACTCGGATTAATTGTATTGCTTTTTAATTATTATTAGTTTATCGTTTTTTAATTATTGTAATTTTAATTATTAATGTAACGTACTTTTTAAATTATTGTAATTTTTATTATTAATATAAATTAGTTTTTTAATTATTGTAATTTTAATTATTAATTAAAAAATGTATTTGTATTGATATTTAATAAATGACGTGGCACAATCTTGTTCAGTCTTGCAGTCACCATAAGCAACATTCAGTCTTGCGTTAGTCCTCAGTCTTAGCGTTAATGTGGCGCTGACGTAGAGGTCAGTCTTGCAGTCTTGTTCAATCACCATAGGGAGTGATCTTATGATTAGAGGGTACCCATAGGACCCATCTAGATTCTATAGTTAAACATCAACCTAAAGAAAATGACCGGTAATGTAAACCCAAACACTAACCCGTAGCTCTAAGTTAAAGTGTGAAACATATTTCAACCTTAAAAAATCAAGAAAAAGAGCTCATACCACCACCTCTATAATACTCAAAGACAAAAGCAGTTAACCACAATCACATATAAATTATCCTAGCTACAACTTAAACAAAAACATGCCAAATAAGTTGAAGATGAACATACTAAGAAAAGAAGGTGGATAAAAATGTTACTAGGCATTAAGACTGATTGAAAAGTGCATACATGGATCTAAAATTTGTGAAGCAATCAACTGGTGGTCCTGATATGAATAAGAAAGCTGCAAATATGATGGTGATGAATTCTTACTTTTGCACATGAATCGATAGAAAGAGAGATCAAATGAGACTGTGGTGGGTTTGCATTTGGATGAGAGATGCACAGAGTGAATAGAGTGTTGGAGCAAAATAGAGGTGAGATCTACCATATATATATAAAGTGGTCTCACAAGAAAAGAAAGATGATGTAAAATTGTAAATAGTATTACACTATTTGAGGTTGATTTGGCAAATCGTAAAGGTCATCACAGTATTTAAGAGCTTCTTTTTATATCATATAGGTAGAGGTAGATAGGTAGAATTAAATCGTGATAGCAAAATAAGAAAAGGTTAGGCGGTGGTGTTACACTAGGTTTCACTATTCAATCAATATAAACAAAAGTCAAAGAAAGTTTAAAAAGATCTATAAATCTATAAATGTTATAAAATGAGGATATTTGGGGCCGTTGGATGAATAATTTCGATAGAAAGAGAGTGCTATAATAACCACCAACACAAAAAAAAAAGAAAAAAAAAAAAGATACAATGCAACTCGCAACAAATCTTATCATTCATCAAGTTCCTAACGTTACTAAACAACTTGAGTGAATGAACTAACAAAGAAGACAAAAATTCAAAAGCATACATATTTATATACATACTTGGACAGTCTTAACATACTACGGCTATTATTTGTCTTACACTACAAATTATGATTTTCTTACTCGACATAATGATTAACATTTTCAGTAGCAAAATGATAGCAATGGTACCTCAGTTCATTGATGCACCAGAAGTTTCTTCACCCATGACGATAGTAGAGCAACATAAGCCAAAAAAGTTAAAAGTTTCTTGAAAGGCATCACGATTGAACCAAGCAACATTTGTAGTGAGCCAAAAACAGTGTGCAAAGATCCTGTAACAATTTACACATAACATGATAACAAGTAATTTCATATAAGGCAATCAATTAAATGTACAATATTTTCCTTCTTTCTCTGAAGCTAGTGTTGTGACCAAGCATCTTTCGGGATGCTCTCACAAGTAGATTGCTTTTGTTTCTTGACATCTTCTTTATTGGCTTCGGCTGCAACACGATGGACAATTGAAAAATGAACATGGTGTACAAATTAATACGCATATAAATTACATATATATCTGGTGACTGTGTGCGCGTGCGCGCATCATGTGTATGCAATAGTTGCTATACAAATTAATGAAGGTAGCAAGCAACAATTCAAAGACTCGAATCAAAATGCAGGTATAAAACATGTGATCAGGCCATGAACTCCGGAGTAAAAGACCGAACCATCTATGAGAACAAAAAAGGCATTATTCATCCAATAATAAACGGACAAAAGAATGCTATGAACATGAAGTCTCTAATCTGATACATAGAATGTTCATCATTTATATATAAATAAATAATTGATACACGGGGGTCATAATTTATAAACCTTGGTCAATTTTAAATCGAGTAAAAACAAAAGATGCGATCATAAGGTCAAGAGATTAAAAGTCAAATACTCAATGCCATAGTGCCATGAGTTATCTCTTATTTTTTTACACTTCCCGATCTCGTCTCACCTAGTATAAACCATCCCGTTCTCAACTATTTCCACCCTCTCCAACACCCATTTCTTATTATTTTTTTACACTTCCCGGATCCCATCTCACCTATTATTTCATCTTGAGATATTGCAAGTATTTTTTTTCAGTAACTTAGTTGTCAGAGAGGGAATCCGTTAAGCTTGTCATGGCTAGCTCACCTTTGCTAAAAGAAGTGCACATAGTACTTCTTGACAATGTTTCTGTTGACGAAGAATTGAGGATTCGTAAAGACTTGCAATCATTTCTGCGGGCATCACATGCAACAAAAGTTGTCATTGAGCGCGAAGAAACTCTACCATGAAAACTATTATGTGGGGAAGCTACTTAGTTTCTCTTACAGACTAGATAGGAGCATCAAAGATTCAGAGCACCCTGCTTTGATGAACTGTTATGAACGTTTTTAGATGATGTATTAATTAACAAAAAAGTTGATTTATTTCTCAATTTACCTTTCCTTGGTTTGCTTTCCTTCATATGCTTGTTCCGCTAGGTTGATCTTACACGAAAAGGACAAATACACTACCTTTTATAGGTCTAAAATTGGACCCTTTAATTTGTTGGACCAAATATTGAAAAGAATAATGCCCAATCATTTGGAAATTGGAGTGTTGGACACCTTAAGACCAAATAAAATCACTCAATCATTTAGGCCATTCCAACCTAATTCCATTTTGTTATTCAATCTTCAATTATGTTTCCAACCTTACGATATATTTTTATGACATCTTAAAGATCTTTGGTTAAAATGTTTTACAAGAACCTTTTTTCTTAAAATTGGTTCATGGTTTCAGATGTATATTATATATGCTGCATCTGATACTGGAAACTAATTTGTTACACCTGAATCTCCTTCTGGGCTTGCATATTAGATAGCTCGGTATTAGTTCGTTTAGAAATTAGTATGTGTGAAATACATATGCTGATTTTGTTATGGCTATAGTGGGAAGTCACTTGGATGTGTTAAGTTGTCTATTACCAGACTTTCTGATAGTTCAAGTCAACGTCTCAGGATTATAATCTGGAGGCTACAGTACTCCCCTCGAGTTATATTTATATTCTTTCCCTGAATATTTGTTATTTACTTGCTACCCCTTTGTCCCGATAAATAACAAAGATTTTGACAGGTGCTGAACAAGTCTCATGTAAGGATTTGGTTGTTTGTTAGATGACTTGAATACAATTCACTTACGAAATGAGATAATTGTATGAATCAGGTTTGTGATGAGTAAAAATGAAATCTTAACTTAAATAGTTGCGAAAGTATATATGTAAAACTTGAATAAGTTAGTTGTCTCAAAAATTCAGAGTACCGTGCTTAGAATTACTACCTGATATTTCACTTGTCGGACATCATAGAGGCTAAATACTAAATTTATGTGAATTATGCTTGAAAAGTGAGAAATTTTTTTATTTTTTCTAGAAAGACAAGTATACACAACACTACCACGAATATATACATAAATCTACAAATATATACAATTGTCTCATCCCATGACTTGAACCCCAACGCATACTGCTAGACCAATAACCATTTGATAAAGTAAGAGTTCTATATTCATACATTCACAAGTCGCAACTTATTTCTATATACAAAACTTTAATAATAACATGAACCACTCATCCCAATTGGTCTAAGCCCAGAAAGTTGAAAATCTTGGGTTTTAATCAAGAACGACCCAAGCCCACCCGTTGTCTGTACAAATTACACTCAGGTATGAAAAATAAGAAGATTAAATAAATTGAGAATATAAAGAATTAACTTCATTTACAAAACCATGGAGCGCCAATTTTTGTTGATATTATATCTAAAAAGAGGCTATACATTACCCCACCTTAAGAAATTTCATATATTGATATCAAATTAAATATAACTGAAATGTAGTTTAATTTAAAATAAAATATTAATATTATTATTACTTTTAAAACTATAGAGCACAACACTACCATTTTTTTATATATCATATCAACCAACCTTCTTTTTATCTGTGATTTTGTATAAACATTTTTTTCAGAATTAATCCCGTTATAATTGAAAAGCTCCATCTACAAACAGATTCTTACTAGTATATAAACAACACTTGATCACAATTCTAAATCTAGTTTGACTCACCCCAAGAAAGTCAAAGCATCAATCTTGATTCAAATCATCAACTTGCATGAGTTTTCTGTTCATCTTTTCGAAAAAAATTGCCGTTCTCAGGTAATTAAAGTTCTGCCATTTTCTCGATTATTTCATCACTTCTCAATTCAATTTCTTTGTAGTTTTATTGGATTAATACAAATACAAATCAAGTTAATACGAAGAATTTGGAAAGTATATCAACAAATGTATGTATATATGTGGGGTCTCTGTTTTGAGTTTATGTTGTCTTGATTATATTTGTATTGATGTTCTATGATTCCTAAATAATGTACCGTTAAATATACAAAGATAACTGAAGACAGCATGCATGCATGGTCAACTTTTTAGGGTTTTTTAATAATTCTGATAGATTTCTTTAATTCTAGATATCTCAGTTTCGAGTGTGTATTTTCTTGATTAAATCTTGTTAAAATTTTCAAACTTTTATCTATATAAACAGATATTGGATCAGAATTCTACAATCTAAACTCCATTTCTTGATTTGACCCATTCTCAGAAATTCGAACCATCTACATTGATTCAAACTCAACTTGAGTTCTCTGTTCATCTGGAAAGAAAACTGCTATTCCTAGGTAATGATCTGCAGTTCATTTGATTATGTTAAGTTTTTTCATTTAATTTAATGGTAGTTTTAATTAGATTAAAAAAAATCAAGAATTTGTAAAACAAGTTATAAAATGTAATTATATTATATATATATATAGGTTTTTACATAAATTAATACAGCATCAAGAATATATGCATTCATGTGTTATCAAATTCAAAATGTGTGTTTTCAATCAACAAGTTCAGATCATTTATAAGTGTGTGTTTTTTTGATCAAATTCTTAGAAGAAACTTTGGAAGCAGGATTAAATCGTTACGGTTCTTGATTAAGAAAAAAGCAACTGTCTTTTATGATTTAAATTACTAACAGCCTTTCCTTTTTTCGTAGGACCAAATCTTATTAGCATTTTAGTGGTGAAGCTGAACAAGCTCTGATCATGGACAGCGTGATATTTGTGAGTCTTAAAGATCCATGGATTGCTAAACTACACAGTTATAAGTTCATGATACATCGGTTTTTGGTACAAATGAGACAACCATCTGGAAGACAAACAATTGGAGACATCCACAGCTGGATTGGTTCCCATGAACCTGATCCCCATGAAATGGACAAACGTGGGGCACGATTCTTTTCATTTCCAGAATGTGCAGATTCTTTCATATGGATCCCGAAGAGAAATGATATTGCTTTCGATTCAGTTCAAACAATTATTGCAAAGTTGCATGATCATCTCACCTACTTGTTATTTCCAAGGAATTCAGAGTTTAATAGAAGCGTCAACGTTGAAGTAGGATTAGGGTTTGGTGATGAATTGATTAGATCACTGGAAAAGGTACCAAACGACACATTTAGTTACTTTCAACATGATTCGGAGAAGGAAGTTTAGGGTGGCACAAGAATGATTTGGAAATGGAGGTAATTGGGTAAACTTGCATGTGAGAACATATCATATGATCAAATATTTTTCGATTTTTGAAATGAAGGTGTGAAGACGTATCGTGTCGATCTAGGAAGTTTAGGGTAGTAGTGAATGCTACGAAGAAGTTTTGTTCATAATAGTGAATGACTTGAAATGTTATACTCCGTATCAAATGTTTTATTCAAATATTTGTGTTGGGTGATCTTATGACCAACTTCTCTCCAATGTAGATCTAATCCTGAAGCAAATATAAATGAATGTAGATCTACATTTCCATTCCTTTAATTTGTTTGGTAATCTTGCTGTCTCTTTATTGCTTTATGTGCGGATGATTGGGAATATATATATATATATACCTCCTACTTATGTGGAGGTTGTTTTACAACAGTTTAATGGCAATTGATCTTGAGTCATGTACTGTAAGAATAGACAAAAGTATGTTGCTCTGTACATGACTTCCAAATAACTAAATGATAAAAGGAAAAGTAACTGTGGAAAGTATTCAAATGCAAATTCTAAAACCATATTAGTATTCAGTAATGGAACAAATTCCAAGTTTCAGCAACTACAATCAATATGCCAAAACCAAATTTACAAATAAAAAAACAGAATGGAAAAGGCCGAAGTAAAAACATCATCTTCTTACTGCTCAAAGCCTAGTACCAAGGAAAGAATCTGAATTTCTTACACAACAAGCTATTGAAACAACGAATACCGCAATAAGAAAAGTACTCAGCCATGGGTGTTAAAAGCTTCCCAAAGTAAATTCTGTGGGGCCGGGTTAGTAAGATCTCGAGCCTGTAGAGCTGCTGTCCTAAGTGTCTTAAGTGTTGTCACATTAGCATCATAGAAAGATAAACTGGTATAAGGCAGATTATGTTTCTTGCAAAGTTCTTTCACAATAGGAGAAATTGACCTCAAGTGTGTCCTTGGCAGCCTAGGAAACAAATGGTGCTCCAGCTGAAACTGTAAACCACCAAAGAACCAATCCATATAGGAAGAGCATGAAATATCGATGGTCCCACTCGTTTGTTTCTCAAACCAATCATTCCCTGTTGGACGGCCCACATAAACATCTGCAGCAAAATGGTTCAACGTGAACTGAACATGTTGAATACCGGTAACACAAAAGCTGACCAACACAAACGCCACCCGCTCTGGCCAATTTGGTAAGCATGAAACAAGTAGTGGAAACCAAGTCCAAAAAATTAGGGTTCCAAGAATGTTTAAGCCTCTGTCAGGAATCTTTCTTTTTGAAATCAGCAAAAGAATTGTTTGCAGGTAGAGATTGACCCGGGCCACACACATGATTGGGTAATATGAGTAATGTTGGTAGCTCACAAAGAATCGGGCCAACGGGTCAAATGTCAATTGTCGGCCGTAGAAAACGGATTGTAACGAGTTGAAAAGCTTAGATGAAACAGCTAACATGGGTAAATGTTGGAGGTCGGGATCGTAATCAAGGCTATTACAAGAAATGTGATGCGCGTTATGTGTCCACTTCCACCACGCGATACTGATCCCTGTTATACAGTTCCCGATAAAGATTCCAGCGAATTTGTTCCAGCCACGGGTCGCCATCATTTGGTAATGACCCGCATCATGACCCAAATAAGCAATTTGCATCCATGCTAATCCTAACAATGCCCCCGCCAGCATATGAACCCAGAAACTGTTTGAGTATAATACACCATATACACAAGCGGAAAGCAGCAATGACACGAAACACAGTGAGTAAATTACACCGTGACCTTTCTTCTCAAACATCCCTGCTTTTGCAAACTCGGAAGCTAGCTTCCGATAGTCTTTAGAAACTTCTGAAACTTTGTAATCTTTTAAATGATACCCAGTGAAGAGTTTGTCAAGGTGTTTCCATGCAGTCCCAGGATGAAATGCAATGAATGCATCGGTTACATCCTGGCCCGCAAGGTTTAGAAGTGGAATATCGCCACCCGGGTGCTCTTTAGCCCATTCTGTAACATTGTATACTTTCCCCTGGATTGAAATCCAAAGGTCAGTAGGGTTATTATGCTTTTGTAACTCTTCAGATGTTATGTACTTCTTTCCATCAGCCATTGAACTCATTACTGAAAAGGAGAAAAATGTCTATATTATTAGCCTTAAACAAGATTCATATGCTCGAAGATAAGATGCAAAGACTTTTATAATTTAGTTTGGTACAAACATGGGCTTGATGTGAAATGATACGCTACGTATTAGATTGACTTTGTTTGTTAGAGATGCATAGCATGTTCATTTATGCCTCAACTGTACTACATCAGCAAAAGGTAAATGGTCCTCCAGCCTATTAATGTGCAACACGCATTCTCTTATGAAATAATATGGACCGTATATATGCCATCACATAATGTTATATAAAATCATATAGAACGAATAATTATGCACAGCAACTGTTACTATCAGTCTATCATCACAAACACATGAACTTTTGTAATTAATTTCAAATTATCTCACAGTAGAAAGCTATCAATTTATCTATTATAAGGTATTATCTATAGACATAAGTCCACAAAAGAGGCATGTTTAGGGGACCCCGTGGACTTATTAAAGCCTAAAACACGAACGAAGCTCTATTTACTTAAAATAATGGACAAAGAATATATATTCCAAGAAGGTACTATCATCTGGACAAGCGATAGTGGGAACATGTGCATATACTATAATAATGCTAAATTGACGCGTAATTAGATATTTTTGCAGGCCAGGAAGTCATAAGCCGGACAAAATCTTTTAATATAAAATATAAAATTATTAATAACAAGAAACAGCAAAGCTTTGGAAAGGACCTATTCAAACAAAGTTTTCTAAAAGTTAAAACATGATCATATCATATACCTTAATTAGTTAATCCCTAATTGTCTTACTGAGACTGGATTAATTTTCCCAAAGTAGAAAAAAGTATAAAGAACAAAAACAAAATAGCATCAAGACTCGGTTATGATAAAATACAATAATACCACTTGGTGACAGAATATCTTATGTATTTTAACAGTACAAATAAAGTTAAATGTTACGTTGTAAACACAGCTATAGGATCATCTCCTTCAAATCATACAAAAACTATTCGGTCAAGAAAAACGCCACTCTACCAAACAGCCAAGATAAACCTGAGGTGTGATGGCGTTTAAACAACTGACCATGAAAAGAAATCCTAACTTTTTAAACAAACTTTCACCAGTTAGAAATATATCTTGTAAATGCTGTAATCACACACTTAATTGGTACAACCAACCCACCAGCTTTTCATCATATTACTTTTTGCATTTTCCAGTCACATATATTATTTAGAAGAAAAATCTAAAAAATATTATCTTCAATGATTCAATTACTACTAAATTAAAATTGTGAAACATAAGAGTTTTACTTGATTTCCTACTGAAGAAAATATCAATATTCATCCGTAAATTAAGGGGGGGAAAGACTAATAATTAAGACGCAGAAAGTTCGATCAGATCTCGTTTACAAATCCGGATCCAGATCCGACCCGAAATATACATACAGAATGCAGTAAGTTTTGCTGCTCAATAACCCGACAATGCTAAACCGACGTGAAACAATGATTAACAAACTAATCATCCTATCTGAATTCGATAACTTTGCTAATTAGATAACCATAAAACAATCTAAAAAAGCAAAATTGAAGATAAAAAGGTAAAGTAAAAAATCAAGTTTCAACCTGTAGTGAATGAAATGGAAGGAGAAACGACGGTCGTATCTTCAGACACCATTCGGATCTCGATCCGAAAAGCTAATCAGCAGACTTGAATCTGTAACGTGGAGCAACGGTAGAATGTTTGTTTGTGTTTGTACGTACTCAATTTGAATTGACGATGAGAATGTGTTTGAGGGGGGGTTTTTGAACCTAAACGGTAAAATGGGGGAATATATATACAGGAAGGAAGGAAGGATTGATGGTTATAATCTAGGGGAGAAAGAATCAACGGTCGACATTAAACGGTCTGCGGATACTTTGAGGATAGCGCGTGGCGTAGAATAATTCATTCTGCTTTGCAATTTGTATCTTAAAACACAGCCTTCCCACGTACTAAAAACTAACAGCACATTGGTTTCCAATACGTATTATTGACTGTGGTTGACGATTATATATGATATCTTTAAATTTTAATACTTATTTATCCATCCCTTAATATCTCTATAACTATAAAGTATGACAATTATAAATAATTCATCATTAAATACAGTTTTTAAAGATAGCATGTTTATTTTTGTATCTTAACACATAATATTATTTATTTATTTTTATTTTTTATATATAATAATAATAAATAAATAAAAGATAGCATGTTTTCAAGAAAAATGGTGGGCAGTTTGTACCTCATGGAAACTTCCTTTTGCTTAGCCATAAGTATATATCGGAGAAGAGTCAAAGTCTAGCTCACTAAGACAAAGCAATATAAGCAAGTAATATCATTATTTTGTCACTATTAAGTGAATAACGGGTCGGACTGAATTTAAGTTATTTATTTACAATATTATTTTTCTTTTGTTTTATCTTTTTCACTCGATCACCATTCATATATGTATGGTCACGTTCAAGTTGGGCCTTAAGGAAATGGATTAATTGATAGTGCTCCTAATATTGTTACTTGATTATTTTGATTAATTGCCAATATATTAAAATGTGCTGTCTTTATTTCATTTCAAGTGATTCTTATACGATAGACGATTAATGAACTTAAAGTATGTGCCTGAACATATGGTCTAAAAATATGATTTGTATAGATAAAGAAAATGAAAGGTGACGATGAATAGAGAACATAAGCTATATGTTAAGTAATAATTAGGTAGACATACTATTTAGTCACATTTAATATTACTTAGAACCTCGTTTAAAGTATAAAAAATTACATTAGAATATGAATAAATAATATATAATTTATCGAAGTTTATCTGAAGAAACCTTCCTTTTCCTTAGCTTGTATTACGAAGGAAAAGTACCCTCACCAAGTAAACCAATTAGCACGAATTTAATACCCCAAAAGTAATCCAATTATTGTTTCAAAGAATCCTCATTGTTTTCATTTTTGTCAACATTAGGTTTTTGAACTCAAAACTCAAATTACCTTATTTGTGGGGGTCTTAAATGCAAATATATAAGACTATAAGGTCAACATGTGGAATTGAATTTGATCTATGCTAGGTTGACTCTCAAATGAACTAATTCAAATATAGTTGGCTCAAATTCTCGTGACAATTTCGTGAGTTACTAACAGGTCCCCTAGTTGACTAAGTTGCAAGTTGATATTAATGATAATTTTAACTATATTCAGTATATATAATTCTTAACAAGTGACAAAAATTGTAATGGTAAACGGGAGCTACTTTAAATGGACTTTACATGCCGATCAATATCTATCTCCTACGATCAATGGATTTATGGTTATATAACTTGCTTGACCCGTTGTTCTAGTTTGTTGGACCCATGATTTTCTTACCGAATAGACCCAATCAATGGACCCTTATTAAAAAGCATGGGTCAGGATTTTAGGACCCAATAGTGACTATATACCATGTGAGCCGGTGCTTATATAAACTGGTTCATGAATCAAAACCGGTTTTGACTAAACTGGTATCTCACGGTTTGAAACCGGTTACCGATTTGACCGGTTTTGACTTTTCTCGAATCAAACGAGTTCAAAATCGGAGTTGACCCGAGCAGTTCGGTTTGGGCCAAATTCGATTTTTGCCTGCCTCTAATGTAAGGTACCATAGATACTCCTTAACAATAGAGCAATATACGAGTCCTAACAAAATTAAGTGTGAGATTTTATAAATCGCTAATTTTAGTGAACAATATTTCTAGACAAATAAGTTCTTTTTCTTTAAACGTTAAATTTTATAAATCGACAAAAGCATAGAGGAAGAACTATACCTTAGTTACATGAATGACTCATACATGATATGAGTTGTATTTTAACATACATTTAAATTGCAAATCTTTAAATTAGATGAGTCTCAACATATGCCACTTGAAAACTTTGATGATCAAACAGAGCTCCGAAAGAGCAAGCCAAACCGATTGAACCAACCAAGACCGCTAATAACATTGCAACGGGTCGTTAAAATATACTTCTTCGCTCCTGAATCCTTGAGACAAAAAATAGCACAGTACGTGAAGACTTGAAAATTGGCATTTTTTTTAAAGCCTACGATAATTGTCGGCTTTCATAAAATAGGCAAATAGATAGAAAAAGTAAGTAAATGTTGCTTATAATTATACTAATTTTTCTGATGTGAACTCAGAAAAAAAAAAAAAGGAAAGAAAACGTCATACTAAAAGTGTTTAGGTGGCAAATCTTTGAACACACGTAGATATTCTGATAACAAACTGGGAGAAAGATTTGGTCTTTTGGAGAGGTTAGGCAGCACCATTTTCGCTCAAATTTCGGACTAATCACAAATATTAGTTATTTTTAAATTATATATTATATACGATCGATCGTATCGATTAAAAACCAAAAGTCGATAGAAAATATGGGTGAAGAACACATTTGAATGTTGGTGAACGCAATTGGAGGTAATTAAATCTTTTGATAAGCTTCAAATGAATAGTTGATTGTATGCATGTGTTTAGCATTATTGGGATGTAAAACAGATGATCGTTTGCAAGTCATGGCTAGATCAGGAACTATATACAACCTTTCCTAGTGTCAAATAATACAATTTTGATTGTTTGAGTTTGGTAACGAGTTAAACTAGAACTTTAATACGTGTTAGAATGGATGATTTCTTTTTATTTATTTTTATGAGTCATCATTTTATAGCATATTGAAGTATCATGTTTCTTAAGGGCTTGAAAATTAACAAAGTTTATTTTTATTTGGTATTCCATTCTAAATTGCAGCCCTGTAGAGCATCGATGTCTGCGATGATGGATGTTGAATGTTTAAATATCGATATAATTAGCAACCTTTCTGAAAACATAACGACATGCATACTAAGTCTTATGCCAATCAGAGATGCAGTAAGGACGAGCATCTTGTCGAGGAAGTGGAGATATAAATGGGCGAACATTTCTAAACTTTATATTGATCGCGAACTATTTAAATCATGGTTTAAGTATAATAAACAAACGTTGAAGCTTAAATTGCTACTGCTATTTTTCACCTTTTGATGCTACGCACGACTCCACTAGTCGACTTTACTTGGCATATATACCTAGAAATGCCTTCTGAGATCGACCAGATAATTCTTTATCTTTCAAGAAGTAATACTTTGAAACGATTTGAATTAGTCAACTGTTCGGGCAGCCGCTACAAGCTACCATGCTCGTTGTTTTCGTTGCAAGAATTAGAACATTTGGAACTAAGAACTTTTGATTTTGAGCCTTCAGAGACATGTAATGGGTTTAGTATGTTAAGGCGGCTGAAGTTGTACGATGTTGAGATAACTACAAATTCGCTTAAGCGTTTCCTCACCAACTGTCCGCTACTTGAAAAACTATATTTGGTATGATCAATATATAATTGCATGCGTACGAAGTTCCTTCGATTTAAGACCTTCTACTAAACGATTTTTGATGCAGCTTGAAAAGCAAAAGAATACAGCACAAAGAGACAAGTTAACATTTGTTGAGTTGTTTAAATCTTTGCCATCAATTGAGAGTTTAGCAATCTCAAATAATTATATGGAGGTAATATATATTAAAAGGTAATCAAGTATTCAATACCAAATAAGTGCATAATATGTATGCTAAAGTTTATTTTGGTATTATATGTCATGAAGCACTTTGCTACACGTGATATGCCACCGAAGCTTCCAATTTCACTTGTCCATCTTAAAGTTCTCTATTTTGGTTTGAGCTTTATGGAACAAGATAAGCTTTTGAGTGCCCTTTGTTTGATCAAGAGCTCCCCAAATTTAACGCATCTTTCTCTTAAGGTAAATATATAATTCAATGACATATGTGGTAAACTAGAATTCTTTTTCATTTTGACATGTTTTCTGATTTCACATATATTATTATAGAACGAAAAGTTACATTTTCAACTAGTTGGTGCTGATTTTCTTGATCTCCAAGACTACTCGGGATTCAAGTTGGATCATCTTAAATTATTCTACATGGCAAATTTCAGTAACTTAGCGATTGAGATGGAATTTTTGAAGCTTATCATGGCGAAATCTCCTATGCTAGAGAGCGTATTAATAGGGCTTAATGAAAATATTTCGGTTGACGAAGAACTAAAGATATGTGAAGAGCTATTTCCACGTATATCTATTTCCATGTGCATCACCATCTCTAGAAGTCATGGTTAAACGGCCAGATACTTCCACCTAACTAAGGCTATTACTTTCACAATGCCACTTAATTAGTTGTCTTAAATAATAAGGATCGAGCATCAGAGCACACTAGCACACTAGCTTTTATGAACTATATATTAAAGAATGTGTTAGTCCTTTTGGGTTGATTATGAATGATTACTTTTTGCTTAATATCTTATTAGGAACATGCATTTTGATTGTCAATCAGTTGACCAACAAAAGTTTATTTCATAATCAAACAAGTATAATAATGGACGTTTTAATAAATTTGTAGTATTTTGGGGTATATACAACCGATCTCAAAGTTAGATCATCTCTTTAGCAGCTTTTATAGATGTGCTAGATTTATTATTTAATTCTATTTCTGATTTCCAAATATTATAAATCGAACTTTGCTTTAATTTAAAGGTAAAACTGATTTTTAATAACCTATTGACTTTTAACAAAATCAATCATTGAGGTTTCAGAAAATGAATGTTTTGATTTTACTAGCTTATGTTTCTTGTGATTTTATTGAAGTGTACGTACGTATTGAATAAATGTAAAAGCAAGGCCATAAACCCAATTAATTACAAGATTGGGCCGATAGATATTGGCTGATAAGTTTTAGTATATATTACTATATTAGGCCCTAACCTATCTCATCTCATTTGGATATTATTTTTTTAGAAGCAATAAACAATCACCATTAAAAACGAAAAAGATACAATGTCCACAAAATAATAACACAACCAATTATATATTACAAAAGTTATGATTGGTAGCAAGTATTTTCAAGCATTTTATGGTGACAAGCGACTAGCAGTTAGCGATTTAGTTGAAAAGCTTGTTTGGCAACAAAACAACTAGAGTTTGCATATTGTCTAACTGTTTCCATTTAAAATGTTTGATGAGGAAGCATTTCAACTACCAACTAGCGTTTTGTTTCTGAAATTACCTATATACCCTAGAAAATAACATTCACAAAGCACCTGTATGCTATTTTTTTGTAATTTTACACTTTATAATTACTGCTACTGCTACCTTACCAAACATATCTGAGAAGTAATTTAGAAATTACACCAGTAAGGCCGGTATCAACAATCACTGCCGATGGCTCCGTCCTTAATCTTCCACCAAAAGATGCCACCGGCAAGGTGGTGTCTTTAGTTGTGTCTTTGGGATTGCATCCTGGGGGAGATGAAGCACGATGAGAGATAGTGGGCCCAATTTTTTTTGTTTTGGGTATATATAGTAAAGATATTATTATAAATTTGGGATCCAGAAGTTTAATTCCACAAGGTATACTTTCGACGAATTTTTTTTTTTTTCATTTTTTGGTGGGTTTTGAAAATTTGTAACACGTGTGTTATAAACAAATAACACATGTGTTACGAGCGATTAACACATGTGTTAACATCGACTATCGATTGTAACACATGTGATAACCGCAGGTAACACTTTTGTTAATCCATCATAACACATGTGTTAACTCACAAAAATGAAAAAAAAAATTCGTCGAAAGTATGCCTTGTAAGATCTTAAATCGGAGAGGAGAAAACGTTGATTTTTATGGTGCAATTTTTATAATTTTTTTACTAACGGTTTTTGAGATATTTAATTTTAAAAAAAAGTAGGGAAAAGTGAGTTTTTGCCACGTGACGCATTCCTATTGATACTTTCATACTTTCAAAAAACTCATACTTTAATCATCTCACCTTTTTATATTTAATATCTATTAGTTATCTCAATCATTATAAAATGTATTTACTATGATACATTTTACTTTTCTTAAAAATGACACTACAATAGAATTGAATTATTAACGTTACTAATCGTATAAACTATTCATGCAAAATTAGGCAAGTTGGTTAAATCAAATTTTAACATGTAAGAGTAACTGATAATCTATTTTTCTTTTTTCACATGCTAATATTACACTATTTTTTTATTTTTTTTCTACGGATGCTGCATTAAGGAAAAAAGAAAGGGAAATAAAGAATTTAAGGAAGTAGTAACATAGATTCCTTCCGTTTTAGTGAACGTTTCTAGTTTTCCTCATTTCACAAATATAAGATAACATTAGCTTATAGCAGCTTAAGCAAATAATCTTTTTAAGATGTTTGGGTAAACCCATAAGCAGCAGCCAACGTTTTGCAGCTTATTGAAATTACCATAAGCTTGAAAATTTTTAATCAAACCATTATGACTTGTATCAATCAAGTCACATGTAAATTGGTTCAAATTTGCATCTAGCTTTGATATTATTTGAATTGACTAATATTTGGAGTTACCTTTCTTAGTAATATCATCAATTTTGCAATTACTTAATTTTAAACCACCAAAAAAATGTTATCTTCATAAAATGGTTTATAGGAGTAAATTTTATAAATTGTTTATGTAGTTTACAATGATTTACAAAAAAATATTCCTAAATTATTTTTCATGTTTTAAGTCCAATAAATTTACAATTTGTTCTTTTTATTTGAATTGACCAATAATTTTCATGTTTTAAGTAGTCCTCGTCAACCTAAAATGACTAAAACACCATTGTTCTTTTTTTATCCACTAAGTTCAATAAGTTTAGATAAGGGTACTTTAGTCATTTTAGGTGGAGGAGAGATCGTTTTCAAGTAAAACGTGAACTTTTTGAACTAAAAATTTACAAAGAAAAAAGTATAAGGACGATTTTTCTAAATCGGTATAAACCACGTGAACCATTTATAAAATTTACTCTTTTACTTTTGACATCAAATAGCATCCGATCTTTAATTTCTTACTCGTATGTTTTAACATTTAACCAATAAAAGAGGGGAGTGTTATCCACCATCAATGCAACATTAGAGATCACGATGCGTCTGAACTCATTCAAACACTTGCACTATATTTTTTGAGAAAAAAGGAACCGGAAGGAATCTACAAGTTGTGTTCTTAATTTCTTCTTTTATATGGAACTGAATGAATGGAAGAGCAAGTCAGCAAGGGACGGGAAGTAAAATTCTTAGCTAAACTCTTCTGCTCAAAAGTGGACGGAAACAGACCGAACGAAAATGTCAGAAGTCTCAAATGTTTTACAATGACTAATATGCCATTTTAATCTAATGCAAATTGCATGTTTCTCAAATATCAATGGCTCAAGAAAATTTTTGACAAATTTTATACTGTGATTTTAATTGGCTATGTGGATTTATACTTTCAATGATTAGATTTTCACGCACAAAAATTATATTCATATCATCTCAATCATTACGTCTATACACACAAAAATTACATTAATGAGGTATAAATTCCATGACCCTTTTAATTGCCTCAAGAAATTTTTAACAAATAATGCTGTGATTTTAATTGGGTGTTAATGTGTATTGTAATTTTTTTTTTAATTATTATCATATACAATATTAATGTTGTTTTTTTAATTAGAAGAAATAAACTTGTTGTTGTTTTTGTTTTTTTGTATATTAACACGCTCAAGTTGAGATTACATTCGACAGATTATTAACTTGCTATCCATTATACATATATAAAGAATATAAAGTGAAGTTCTTTTTGTTTTCTCAAAAAGGAAAAAAAAGAATGAACATTTTGAGAAAATTATCTGTCATTTTTTGATAATTTAAAGACAGTTATAAATTTAGAAAGTTTGAATGTTTGTTAAAAGAATTTAAACGAAAGTGTATACATGACGAAAAAGTCAAGTAATTGAATTGCATATAGCTACTTATTAGTATATTTATTGGCAATTCAAAGAGAGATATAGATTATAAAAAGTGAAAGTGTTTAATAAAAAAATGCAAAATAATATGTAAATGTAATAAAAGACTTGAGAAATTCAAATGTAAATATAAGATATGTGTTTTTTATACAATTCTAAAAGAAGTGTAGATTTGGAAAGTAAAAATGTTTGCTAAATAAATAATAAGTGAAAAACGAAAACCTAGATGTGCAAACGAAAAGAAGCATGATGGATTATGAGAATTCTGTTAAAAAAGTTTTGTTAAATTATGTATAGTTTATGTAGAATCTGAAAAAAAAAAAGAAATAAAAAAAAAACAAAAAAAGAAAAGAAAAGAAAAGTGTAAAAAGGGGAAGAACGGCGCCAAAGGTTAAATATTTGAATCACTACCACCCTATCTGCAACGCACATATACTAAATATTTCATTATATTTCATTTAAAGAAAATTGAAACTGCATTTTCTCAATGAAAAGAATCCACATTGTCACTCAATCATATTCATATTACTATAGTAAAACACATCCCTTTTCTATAATATCTATATACTTTAAAATTTATATTTCATATTGTTTATGTAAAGTCTTAATGAAATTAAATCCATAAATATAAAATTTTAATGACACTAAACGAGCATGAATGATCAAAAATAAAAGTCAATTTTTTCTTTTAATATTTCATTTCTTTATATATAAAAAAGTTATAGTAGTTTAATTGTTTTTGTAGGTGGAATTTTTTAATATCTTAACATTTTTATTACGATGTTAAGAGTACTTATTAACAATGCCAAAGTACGTTTACAAAATGGTTAAATTCTTTATTTTGTCTAAGTTCTCAAAGATAATACAACTTTTAATAGACTTTTAAACTTTTAGCTAGCGATTATAACCGTAGTTGTTTGGGGGTAGATTGAGGTAATTAAAGCATCAGTCAAAAGTTAGCTCAATTTTTGTTTATTTTTTTACATCAATAGATACTAAGAATCCTTTTTGGTTTTGTGTTCTATTAATAATCTTGAGTTATGTTGAAACTGTTTTTAGATGTTGCTGTCCATCGATTGTAAATGTATTGTTATTAAACAAGATAAAAACTTACCAAGAGGTATGTAGTATTGAAAAGAAAATTGTACCACAAGCTATTAATAAACACCGATTTGGTGCGACTCAACCCGACCTTATCGTTATCAATTAACAAGTTATACTTAATAACTTGAACAACCTTTTTATTCATATTTTTAACTCTTTACGATAAACATCAAATTTTAAAAAATATATATATATAATATGTGTGTGATATAAATATTTACTATGATTAATAAGTACTTCTTAACAATGGAAATCTTGTCGTAATTGATACAGTTTCTTTATTTTTCTTAGCAACTCTATATGTGTACAAAGAGTGTCATGTGAGATTTGCTAAAGAGTACCCTAAGGATATTGGTTAAGAATGTCCTATATAGATTTGAACATTAATCAATCACTAACATTTCTATGTTTATATAACTCTATAGCATCACCTTCTATATATAATTCAAGAATTCATTATTCATTATTAATATGAAAAAACAATATTTTAATCAATGTTCAAATCTATATATGTAATGCTTAACCAATGCCCTTAGGGCACTCTTTAAAAAATCCCCCTTAGTTTATTGATTGAGATATGAATCATTCACCTCTCTTTCATTATCTATATTATAGAAATTTCACGCGTGCCAATTGCATTTTTTATTAACTATACGTTTAGATATACATTTTATTATCTCTGTGTATCTTTTTACTTTTTCTTCTTTTAAATAGTAATTAAAAAAATTAATCCGTTTTATAGAGTTTGTTGCTTAAGGAATGTCCAAAGTTATCTTGAATCGGGAGAAAGTCAAAGGGTCACTATTTTGTCAACTTTGGTCTTCTGAGTATGACAAAAAGACACCGAAAATACAAGTTGTGTCTTTGATCAAATATATATTTTTATTTTTAATGTTTAGAAATAATTATTTTGTGTTTAGAAATATCATTTTCCTTATATTAGTGATGGTTATTTGTTAAAGATACAAAAATTGTACATTATAAGACTATTATTTATATTGTTTAATCCATCGACTTTGTTATTAGAAGGTCATATTACTATATAACATATTAAAAGGTCATATTATTTTATATGACTATTATTACTATATAACATATTAGAAGGGTAATTATCCTTCTATATACAATTCTTTTAACAAAAAACTATATAACATATTAAAAGGTCATATTACTCCAAAAGAATCATATTAAATTCCATACAAGATTTGGCATTTACATTATATTATAATCTGCCCAACGTTTTTGTTATAAGTATTTGTACGCCTAGCATTTCTCTTTTTAAATGTTTACAATATTTTATAACTAATTTATTTTTCTCTTTTTAAATGTTTATATTATTTTATAACTAATATATTAAGTAAAAGGTATCTTGATTTTTTAATGATTTAAAAGAAAAGGAATAAAATGCATATTAGCGATTCTATAATAATAAAGATTTGGAAATCACTAAAACACGCCAAATAAAACTAATTATTTATCAGTTTTGTAATCATGTACACATCATTCCCAAATGTCTTTTGGAAATATCAAAACTATTTTCTTAATAAATAAATAAATAAAATTTTAAAAGGCCAAGTTGGCCCCTGTAATTTCGACTATATTAATGGTTTTTCATATTCAAATGTCCAAAACTAGCATTCATCCCAGGGGAGCCATGGATACCTCTCAAACTCTCACAATAGAAAGCTTCTCATACTCTTGGTTGATCAACCAAAAACCGTCCCTTGATCGCATATTCGATGATCATAAGTGTTACGATGAAGAAGGGTACACAAATTCCGTTGTGAATTCACCAAGGTTTCTTGAAGAATCCCAAAACTTTTGTTTCAATCTTCCAAATAATTCGAATCTTGTTGATGCGGATGAAATCTTTTTTGATGGACGTATCATTCCTAAATCTCTCCATCAATTGACACTCTATTCATGTCCCGCGACACCTCTTGTTCATTTTCCTCCTAAGAGCCACTCAAAATATACAAAAAGATGTAGTCAACTTATAGCAAATTGCCGAGCTTCGTCTAAAAGGGTACTTGGAAAGTGTTTTAGCTTTCTTGTATGGCGAAAAAGTTCAAGAATCGTTGATAGTTCAAGAAATTCAGTTTGTTTCTCGTCTTCTATGATTACAAATAACCAAATGAATACGAGAATCGAGGTTTACAAGACGACCACATTCCGTAGAACGAAAAGTTGGAGCCACAATTCAACAAGTGCAACTCGTTTTTCGTGTTCAAAAACTAATTCGTGTGATTATAGTGACGGATCAGTTGATGAGGCCATTGTTCATTGCAAAAGATCATTTGGTATGTCTTTTTTCTTCTTAGTATTTTACTAATGTTGGCATAGTCAATGATATCTTTTTTTGGGAGTGATTTTATTCGTACAAACACATAATTATATTCATTCACCGCTAAATATTATTTTTATAGTGTTGTATCGTACGATACTGAAAAATAAATTTAATAATATAGAAAGAAAAATGTATAAATGATGATCGCCCTATCTTTCTGAGTGTATAACAATCAAAATAGTTAGTCAATAAATTTGGTTTCTTCACATGCAGAAAGATGAAGAATGGAGCAAATGAAACCCGTTTCGACCCCAACAAGGATCCAAGAAATACAGTGTCGTTTTTTAAGAAGACCATGTAAATAACTTCAAATTAATTAGAATAATAATCAGATGCAATAACGATGATGCAGAATGATTTTTATGGCACTTGTTGATGTTTTTGGCAAATTGCCTAATTGTTTTGGTTTTTGTCAACATGTATATAAGAACCCAGCAATTATCCTATTACTTTGTATAATTTTCATCATATAAACAACATCGAGTAATTATATGGACGTTTATTGATTTGGCTGATGTGTTGTATGCATTCCTCAATTCATGT
Source organism: Logfia minima (assembly GCA_963921325.1). Lineage (NCBI taxonomy): Eukaryota > Viridiplantae > Streptophyta > Magnoliopsida > Asterales > Asteraceae > Logfia > Logfia minima. The sequence continues at coordinate 17,561,036 of OY992770.1, forward strand.
TACCAAATATTATTAAAAGCAATACGTGAAGTAAGTTGTATGTTTGACTTTCTAAACAAATAAAATTCCTAGATTCATGTGGTAAATCAATATTAATTTCTAATATTTAATATAAAATTTATTACAATTTAGATATTAAAAATCTGAGATTTTAATACTATATGCAAATATTTTATATGTAGTTCTAGATTATAAATATAATAAAGCTAAGTGTATGATTAATCGTATATATGTATCGTAGTTTCAATTATTGTTATTAGTATATGTATTTAGTGAGTTCTTTTATTAAATAATTTTTATTTTTATAATTGTGATAACTATATAAGATGTTACGTTATCTGTCACATCATTAGAAATATGTGTCTAATAATTGATTTACAAATTATAATAACTAAAGTGTTGCTAATAATAACACACAAATGTTAAGTGGTGTTTAAAGTAAAAACTTTTAATTTATACAAACTTTTGGTATTTCAAGTTTTAATAACTTTACAACTAATCTTTTATAATGTCATAAAAGTACTTAAGGTTAGATGTTGTTTGCTTACCTTTAAAATTTATTCATAAGTTATTGACGAAAACTCCACTAAAGCTTTTTAAGAAAATAAAGATAACGTAACTAACAATTATTTTGTTCTAATAGGTAGCCAAAAGGGCAAAATGTACAAAATTATACGAGTATAACGTGTGCAAGAGTATAATAATAATAATAATAATAATAATAATAATAATTTTACATCAATTTGATAGAATAGAAGTGTTGATCATTTCTCTTAGGGTTGTCAATAAAATCAGTCATATAAGTTAATGACCCCTAATTGCTATACAGATACGGGATACCAATTTCATTCTACAATTTGTTAAAAGTCTTTTGAAAAATGCAACGAAGAAGAAATAATATGTCGACAAGCAAATAGAAAAATCTTTAGATTTCGTTTGAATCACGGAATTGATTGGAATTTGATGGAATTGAAATTGAGATTTAGTTTCTTAGTTTTTTTGTCGAATAATTGATAAATTTGGAATCCATCAAATTCCTTCCACTAAATAAATTTAATAAAATTTCGTTAATGTAGTATCTAACAACTAAACATTCTTTATTAATTATTGTTATTGTTATTAAAAAAAGAATATCCCATCAAATAATAAGTCAATCGAGAATAAAAGTTTTGCCAAATTCCGTTAGGTACACAACATGGACGGGTGATCACCATTTGAAGCATGGTACATATACGACTACACGGCTTAATTAATTTAATTAATTTCATCAATTATTTGCCAAAAGAATATGTTTAGTAATTCGATGAATTAATATCAATATAATAATTTTGGAAGTAAATATTTATCGTCTATTTATTTCTCATTTATAAATAACCATTTTCGTTTTAGATATCTTACGTTGATACACGGATGATCACCATTTGAAGCATGACCCATGCCTTATTCTATAATTATTGTGTTGTGGATGCCTTGTCTCGTCCTTTGAAAACATTGAGCGGGAAGAGATTGTTAATAAAATAATGATACTACTTTAAGTTGAACTTTATACTATAAATAATTGAAGACGTACTATATCTTTGGTTTTGCATTCGATAAACAACTCTTAACATGTGAAAGTACAGGAAATATGATTACCGATTACGACATTTATTTTTTTCTTTTCTTTCATAAATACACAAACATGACATTACCCTTTTTCTCCAAACAAAAGGCTCCATTAGCATCACTTTCAGTATAACTTTTGTGAATCTAGTGGACACCCATTCAACCCTATTGAATATTTACAATTCCCCTAAAAGTGCACAATAATGATGTTCAAAATTATTGAATAGCCAGAAACTCACTGTATACTGGCACATGAAAAATTACAATACTACTTTATATCTCGTGCTCTATCTCCTCACCTTGAATCTCTAACATATCACTCCTATTTATAGACAAAATGTAATATGTTCATAAAGTTAACTTCTTTCTTAAGTTAAATTTATCATCAAATCAATATTACCCTATTTTAGATTATACGAGTCGATCTATAACAAATTCTATTAACCTGAATTCCCTAAAACTTATGTGAGGTGGATTTCATTTTCAACTTTTATTCAACGATAATGCATTTGATCCAATCATATTAAACTGTTGTTTTCTCTATTCATCTAATCGTCCTCGTTAACGTTGAAACTTCTGCTATTCACACAACCCGTTTGATTGTGTCAACTGTGACAACTAATTGGACATATGTTGATTTCAAATCTATACTCGTGACCATTCGTTTTCATGATAAAACCTCAATTATTCATAATCGATATTTCATGTATGGATTAGGATTTATTGCTTATGGACTCGACATAAGAAACTATGTTACCTCACAAAAGTGAAACTAGATAAATTTAAACTTCACTTTTATTTAAAATTGTGTGATTCATTTATTGTTGTTGTAAGAACATGATCTCGAAATGATATAACAAGGTCTTAATCCTTCATATATTTCCCCCTCTTTTATTTATTTCCAATAAAACCTAGATTTCTGTAGAATGTTCTTTGGGACATGTATACTTATCATACCATCTCCATTTTTAATACGTCAAGACATTATTCATGCATAACCTATAAACCTAATTAATATATAGAATCGACCTTTATTTGTTTTCTTCTACTTTTTGAAATAACTTCTACAAGAAAAGCCTAGATGTATATAGAATGTTTGTTGTGGGACATTAGATTATAACATGTCTATCTTCAACCTAGTCTTCTTTAATTCATTCCTTACTCACATGGTCTTGTTTTCTTCTCTTGTTTTTTATGCATGTGAAATTTCTGATAAGTTTGTATATTATTTTAAATAAAAACTATGGAAATTATGTATGTTTAATGTATATATATCTTTCATGTGTAGCCCACCTTTCATTACTCATGTCAACCTAAAGATGTAGACACATCCATGACTAATTAGCCTTATTGAATACCTTTAAAGCGTATACACGTAAGAGGCTATGTTGAAAGTTAATTAACAATATTGAATACCTAATTAATCTGTATGATCATGGGTTACTAGTCATTAATCAATAAGGAAAAGTTCCAAATACTCAATAATTGTGCAAGTATTATCATTTCTCACATATGTCGTATACCTATACATAATGATCGATCATGTCTAATAAGTGACTACTCATGATGTTGTTTGCGTGATTAATTAACTTAAGTGTGTCATCATCTATCACTGGACATACTTTAATTGTCCAAACTACTGACATCTATTTGAATTACAACTCATGACTATCAAGTCCGAGATGACATGTTGGTTGTTTGTGCTTTAGTCGTTATGAAGCTTTTTGGTGAAAGGAACACTTATGGTTTTTGCTTGGGTAGTTAACATTGTCCCACGTTTTGATACAAATGTAAGTATTTAACAATTAAAGAAATAAATAATATAAATCCTTTTACTTAAGCATTCTAATAACAAGATGATAACATATACACTTGTAAACATACTTCTTTTGATTACCTCATATATATCATCATTTCTTCATATGAATAAGAAAATGAATCAAGATACGCTTAGTATATGCTTGATGCATTAAAATTTTATACGCATTTGCTCAACCGTATGGTTATTGTTTTTATACGTATTTTTTTAGAGTAAAGAAAAGGTTGTAAGCCTTGTATATTAATTTTTATGTCAACAAACAATTAAAAATAATAATAATTTGGTAAAGAAAGAAAAAACAAATTATTGTCAGAAGTGGGATTTGAACCCACGCCCTCTCTCGAAGACCAGAACTTGAGTCTGGCGCCTTAGACCACTCGGCCATCCTGACTTTTTAACAATACATATCGGTTAAATTATATATCCTAAGCTGTTAGAACAATTGCTAGGGTTTATCATCTACAGATGTAGGGAATCTCACAATCATATGATTTATTCGTAATACATGAATGATCGAATCGTTCACTGATTTTCTAATTATATTTCATCATTGTTTTGAATCATATTGCAGGTAATCAATCGGCTGTGTAATGTAGCACACGATATGAAACTAAAGTAATAGCGTTTTTTTTCCTTTTTCTTCATGATTCTGTGATGTGTTTTGCAGTAATTTTTGTATGAATATGATGATGAGACCGATGAATCCACCGCAATATCAGCCGGTTGCACCGGCTCCATGGTTGCCTCCAGTGCCACCGGTAACTAGTGGTTTCTGGAACGTAACCAATGTTCAAGGAACCCTAAAGGAATTACGGAACACTATTGATCTTGCAGAATCAATGTGAGTGAGTTTAGGGTAATAATTGAAATCATAAATGATGTAACTAAAATATAGAATGATTTGATTGTGATAATAATGTAGTAAACACATTTAAATTGCAACTTAATTCGAACACGATTTAAGACGAAATGTTTTTGATGTTTGACTTTGTAGGGAGAAAGAATTAGAGACGCTTATTGCGATGAAAAGTGGCGAAGGGCGTTTTGAGGGGATGGAAGATAAGGCAAATGAAAGTATAGTCGGAAGGTTTTCGAAGTTATTAGGGAAGAATAGGATAACGTTGGATACTCAAGAGAAAATTTCGCTTGAAGCAGCAAATGGTGTAATAATGAAGCTGAAGAATGAGGTTGAGCCGTTTAAGGTTGTAACCGATGAAAAAACGCCATGGGAGGAGAAGTGTGCAGCAGTGAGACTATCGAATAAAATGCAGAAGCATAAAAGAAACAAATTGTGGCGGAAAAGAAAGAGACGACGCATTGGAGAAATGCTTGCTAAGGTAATACCTGCATTTGAATTTCTTATACTTACTTATGAGCATCTAGAATAGTGATGTTTGAGCTTACTTAGTGTTTGGTTATTTACTAGGAGCATGAACGGTTTGACCAAGCTGACCAAGAAGCTGATGAATGGAGGGCTAGGGAGATTGCAAAGGAAATCGCAAAGCGTAAGGTAATTCTGAAATAGTGCCTTTACTCTTGTAGGGTGTGATCTGTGAATCGTTCTGTTCCTTTCAATGAGTCGATCTGCCTTTTGTACTCTATCGACTTTTTAATGAGTGATCATAAGATGGAGGCATGTCATCATTTATTTTAATAACTCACTTATTATACATGTATTATTTTCACTTATTCTATGCCCAACTAAATTGGAATTAGAAACTGGCATCATCATCATTAAACATGTGACATCTCTACTCTTAATGCCCAAATAACTGTTAAATTTTCTTTACCTTGTTGCAATTGGTCCTTGAATGCAATGGAAAGTATTTGGAACGCTAAATTGTTAATTATACCTTTTCTCTTATCTAAACTTATGCTCCACATTTGCATTAGTGTACAGTTATAAAGTGTTATATAACTGGGGCAAGCTTATTTGCAGGTTGAGAAGATGAAGGAAATTGCAAAGCAAAAGGCTAAAGAGGAGAGAAGGAAATTAGAATCAGAGGTGATAATGTTGGAGTTTACAGTATTAATTTATCTAATATTTATTCAAGGTTGCTAGCTCCTGCGTTTCTTTATTGATATGAAAATGCGCTCAAGTTTTTCCTGGTTTTTAAAGTGCATTTGCTATCTTTCAGCTGGAGCTAGTGTTGATTGTGGAGAAGTTGCAAGAATTACGCTCCATCAGGATCCAGAAATTAACAAAGCAAGGTTTATCTATCAGCTAACCAGCAATTTACGTTTGATTGTCATTTATCTAACAAGTTTTTATCGTATTGGATGTAAGATCTGTTCATTTCACTTGACCTATGCTTTTGGTATTATAATCATGCAGGTCATTTTCTGCCAGAGGAGGACAACAAATTTCTTGAGAGAATTCGTGCTGCAGTTGAGGAAGAGGAGCGCCAAGCAATGGCGGCTGCCGACACAGGTGCCGCTAAGGATGCCATTGCAACTGCTGAGGAATCTAGGAATGTAACAGGTGCACATGAAGATGAAATCAATGTGAAAGATGGAGATAAGATAAGTCAGGAGAAAGTAACTGAGGCTGAAGCAAAAGGTGGCTCAATTGCAGCTATAGATATGGAATCTGGGAAACAAGAACCCAAGGTTGCAGGTCCTAGCAGAGGATATGATTATTCAGCAAACTTACCCCTTGAGTTTTATCATTATTATCATGGAAGCAGTACTGATATGGGTACCCTAATCGAGGCAAGTTTTATATTATTCATTTTTTACTTTTGTATACCTTGTCAAAGTTTTCTACAATTTGATTTTGCCATTTGAGCTAGAAATCCAACTTTGGGTCAGTTGGTCATTGTGATTTCTGGTACTTACTTGAGTGCAACTATATAACTGTTTATTCAGTCTCAGTAGTGAATCCATAGTTTGTTCTTGCTTCACGCAGAAACCAATTAATTTCATATATATTCTTACATGCAGGTCAGACGAACATGGGATGCATATATAAGACCTGGAGGAAGGTTAGCATATATTGTATTGTTCATTGTTTGAAGCACCTTCTCTAGATTATGTAATGGTCTAGAAAACATGAAATATAGAGACTCTTGTAAATGATGATAAGCGTCTTCGTTACATATAAGATCAGCATCCTCCTTGCAAGTTTGTATTTAATCTATGTTTATGCTAAACTAAGTAATAATTCTAATTGTTTGATTAGATATTGATTTAATGCGACTTTTTTGCAGTCGGATACCAGGTCATTGGGTTCAACCACCCCCACCAGCTGATGAAGTATGGGCATCCTACCTTGTGAAACCTCAATGAGCTTTCATGTTGGCCACATAAGCTATTTAAAGTTCATAGTGGCTGCTGCATTACGGTATGTTTGTTTTATGCTTCAGCTAGTGCCACTTTATATATGCAGTTCTAAGTATTCTATGCTCATTCACTTCCTTTGCTGAAGACATCACTGAATATCCATGATTCACAAGTATATTTGGTTTCGGTATAGTTTTACTTGATATGACACTCGGTACATATAGGAGTGCGATTTTGAAACTGATCTTTACAATTTGTATTCTCCACATCTTTCTATCTTTTAACACTCGTGTTGTAAGTACTCCACGTGTTCGTGAAAATTGCAATGTTGTTAGAATACCAAATACCTATTTCTCCATTGCCGTAATCGAAAATTGTAGATGCTCTATATTGGTCCTAGAGATTCTTGTATTTTGTTATCGATGAAAGATATTTCGATGTTTGACAGATAGTCACAACTAGGAACTATGTTTGTTTACTTTTCTGTAAATGAGTATTCACTTTTGGCTAAGGACTAAGGTGCCTCACTTTTGCTACCATTCTTTCTTATTCAAGCCAAACACTAATGTTTTTAGAAATTAGGCACACACATTTTTTCCTTTGATAAGCAACGGCAGTTAAAATAATCTTTACTTTTCTTGGAAAGTAGGACAGTGTGCAAAGTCAGAATATGAGATATAGAATGGTTGCATAAATCCTGGTCTAACAACTTTAAAGTCATCGGCTTGTGGGGCTACTGGCATCTTGTACGCACTGATATATATTTCCCCAAGCTCACTGAATCCACAGTTCTTGATGTGCTTTAGATGGACAATATCTATCTTGTCTCGCCCTTCCCTGGCTAGTTCAAGAAATGATGAATGTTTGTGATGCCAGCGAGCTATGACAAACTTCTTCAGCTTTTCAATATCTTATTCTTGTCTTCTTTTCAGCTCAACACCTTTCTTCAACACTTCGTTTTGGACATCATGGCACTGGTGCCTTTATCCTCTTCAATTTCATGAACAAGTTCTTGAACCTTCTTCATGGACTCATCAGGTCACTGCTGAAGACCCTACTGAATATCCATGATTCACAAGTATATTTGGTTTCGGTATAGTTTTACTTGATATGACACTCGGTATTTATACGAGTGTGATTTTGAAACTGATCTTTACATTTTGTATTCTCCACATCTTTCTATCTTTTAACACTCGTGTTGTAAGTACTCCACGTGTTCATGAAAATTGCAATGTTGTTAGAATACCAAATACCTTTCCCCATTGTTGTAATTGAAAATTGTAGATGCTCTATATTGGTCTTGGAGATTCTTGTATTTTGTAATCGAAGAAAGACGTTTCGATGTTTGACAAACAGTAACAACTAGAAACTATGTTTGGTGTAAATGAGTAATTCACTTTTGGCTAAAGGACTAAGGTGCCTCACTTTTGCCCCCACTCTTTCTTATTGAAGCCAAACACTAATGTTTTTAGAAATTAGGCACTCACATTTTTCCTTTGATAAGCAACGGCAATTAAAATAATCTTTATTTTTCTTGAAAAGTAGGAAGTGTGCATACAACCGTCAGAATATGAGATATAGAATGGTTGCATAAATCCTGGTCTCACATTAAAATGCAATGTTTGAATAACTGCATAATAGTAACCAGTTTCTGATTAATAGCTAAATGGCTAAATACCTCCCAAGATCAGATCGAGAAGAAAGAAAGAAACTCTTATGGACTACGATGTCATCAATATCTTATAATGATTGTCAATCGATAAAAAAAAAAAACTTTAGAAAGTGGTTACAGATGCAGTTTTATTCATTGCGGTCTAACTTTCTATTTGATCTTACATGGATGAAACACATAGTTGTCTTTAGGGAACGACAGTATCTTGTAATTTCAAGCCGACCTCATATGAAGGGAGCTTGTATTCTTAATGTTAACTCGTATCTCCTGCATACGTCAACTGAACGCATAACTCCTGATGCAAATGCAAGCGTGTTATTGTGTTGCAAAAAGATTCTAGTTCACATGATCATCTTCCAACAATGGGTATTCGCAATCATGAAGAAATAACTGCAGCAGGTGTCTACGGTATTTTTAGTCGATTTGCTCCCGAATATGAAAATTAACACATGAACAATTGCCTTTAGAGGTTGAATCTAACTCACAATGTTGCAGGTGGCATGAGTGGTCATATCAAGTTGTAGCAATTTTGCTGATGAATTATACCGCTGTTTGTTGTGGTTAGCTAACATCATAGCTGAGTTTTATCATTTTCATTTGATCAGTTGTTGCCAGTACGTTACTCTGTTATTTATCATTGTCTGATTTTGTTACTTTGCTATTTATCTGTATAATTATAATTTATAATTAATTAGAATTAGATCAGTACGTTACTGGAAACAAAAGTAAAAATGGTCATAATCTATAGTTTAACTCTTTAAGCTACCATAATTAGTAAGCAATTCATTAGGTCAGAAACACTGAATCTCATTCATATGCTGCAAATTTAATAACAAGATAGTGAAATTTAGAACTGTAACGAAATTTTTTTTCATTAAAATAAAAGCTCAAATACAATCTAGATTTACATTTACATAAATATCAAATTAAACTGCATATTATCAATCAAAAATTTAAATTAATAAACTAAATTCATCAATTCATAACACTTACCAACAATCAACAAAACCTAGACATCAGATCTGGTGCGTTCCATCATCTCCGGCGACTACCGTCGGAGTACTGCGACAACGGAACAACTTCCGCTAACGGAGTCGACAACGGCGTCGGAAGCGGCGAGCTCCGGCAAACAGGACAACTGGCATTAAGCTTCAACCAAGCGTCAACACAAGTCAAATGAAAAAAATGTTTACAATCAGGTAACATTCTCATCATTTCGCCGTGTTTATATTCACATAAACATATCGCACAAACTGAATCATCAATAATTCCTTTAGTAAACGGAAACTTAGGGTACGAATTGATAACAGCTTGATCTAATGCAACAACGACGACGTTCTGATCATTATTATTATTACTATCTTCGTCGATGAAGATTATACTAGGTAGAATAACGCCGGTGTCAAAATTAGGGCTACGGTGACGGTGATTGTGACGGTGACGGAAACAGATGTAGGAAGCGAGAAAGAGAGATGAGAAAAGGACTAGAAAACCGAATGCAATAGCGATTGCGTAACCGAGACCTAGGTTAGTGATGTAGTAATGTGTGGCGGTAGGAAGTGGTGGTGTTTGGAAGGTGGACATTGTGGTTGTTGGTGGTGGTCCATTTGGAAAACAGAGGATGATGAATGAAGTTTGTTAGAAGGTGGTGAAGGTAGTTGGGTTGATGAGATGAAGCATTAATTGAGTGAATTGAAGAAATTTGAGATATTATATTTAATGATATGATATTTAAACTAACTAAAGTACTGAAACTTAACGGATTTTTTACCCTACTTTTGTGTACTATCAAAACTAAAGGTAGTATATTTGAGTTTGTCTGATTGCACTTTTCGGTGTATACGTGAAATCTTACTCCCTTATAATGGGTGTAGAGGAGAGTTCTCCCTACACACTTTTGGAAAGACTAAAATACCCTTCATTTATATTAATATTTACATCAATCCTATCCACTTTCCTCCACATTCTTTATAGTTAAATATCTCAAAAATAGTTAGTCAAAAAATTATAAAAATTACACCATAAAAATCAGAGTTTTTTTTTTCTTCGATTAAACATCTCACATGATATACTTTCGATGAATTTTTTTTTCTTCATTTTTTGGAATAAAAATTAGATGTTTTTACGTAACGATTCAATTATCAAAAGTTATATGTGTTATCCCGCTTTTTTTATCTTCATCACATACATGTCATCTAAACATAAAAAAACATAATAAACACGATAGAAAAAACATAGATCGAACATCCAGCGTCGCTGCTTTACACGGGTACAAGGCTAGTTGTGTATAAAAGAGGAAGGGTGTTTACCGAACATCTTTATCTTTATCTTTTTACATTTATTTTTAGGGCGATTTTATATTTTTAAGTTATTGATCCTTTTATATATAGTGCATTACTCATATGATTTGAAGCAAGATGATGTGTTAAATGAAGACAAAAAACATTGTTAGGTCAAGACATACAATGAAATGTTTGTTTGCTTGTGATAATTGTCAACAAGACAATTAGTTTGCCCCCATGTTACGGGTCAACACCGTCCATCTTTCTATTGTTCACTCACAAGGAGTAAAATTTACTCCTACTTTAAAACAAAGTATAGTTGGCAAAATAAGGGCCATATTATTTGGTTAACCGTTAACCTATTAAAATGAGTAGATCACGTGACATTGTGATTCGTTATACGGATCGGATCAGGTTGTAACGATTCATTAACACGTTCTAATCTCTCTAAAATTAGTATTAGTATTAGTCTATAAAATATGATATGATGATTACTATAATAGTTAGTGTGTTTATTCTTGAAGTTACTTTTATTATATTAATTACTCTATAAACAATAAAGTCTAATTCAATGTTATGGCTATTGCCTTCATAAATCAAATCGAAGTGTAAATATTAGAACGACAACTCAAACATACATTTATGAAAATTAAATATATATAGCTGTTTGATTGTACTTTGAAAGATGCTATTTGGGTGAGAAACCGTTTAATACGTACGACTTGTAAGTTGTAACAAAAATAATAATTATATCAAAACGTATTTCATAAATTCGATACATACACTATATAATTGTTCACATCTATATATAACCATCAATCATATACATATACAAAATGATTTATATGAACAATAATATCTAGAGTTTGACTTTTCTCTTACACTTCTGGTCTTCAATTGCTCTACTAGTGATGTTGACTCTCATAGTGCAATTCATCCTCACAGTTACATGTTTCTTAATAAAAGTCAAAAACTTGACCCTACCACCAACTCTTGTGTAACTGCTCATGGTCAACAACCCTGTACCCAAATCGTTTTGCAATTCAGGGCTTCCCAATAGACTATCAACAATTATGTCGATTGTAATGTTCATCCTTGTCGTCCGTCGTGCCTTCGACTGCCCTGGGAGCCCTCTTGCTTCCCCTATTACCACCCCGTGGTAAAAAAGGCTAGTTGTGGTATTCTTGTACCTATATCAATTAAAGTTATTCCGTATCAAGTATATATTTTGGTCCAACTTTTTCTTTTTGAACGACAAATATATTGATGATGTATAATTATGTAATAAAGTGTACCTGTATAAAAGTTTGCTGATTGTTCAGGAAATAATATGTATAGTTATGTAGTAATGTACTAATGTATAGTATTGTCAGCCCATTAGTTAGCCCGTTAGATTGAATTTAGAGTTTTATGTATTCTTATTTATATATTGGTTGTATATGTTTACCTAATGAGATGTACAACCAATATATAAACAAGAACAGATAAAACCTTAAAGTCCAACTGACCAATGGGTTGATACTAAGTACACGTTATATAACTGTACATTATTACTACAGTATTAAGCAATCTAGTGGTGTACGTGCACTAAAAAAATTGATAAAACCTAAAAAGTGGCCATGAATGAGGTCTAATACGGTAATACCACCATTTATGAAGATAAAACTGCAGGTTTTGATACATGTTTTTGTTTAAAAATGCTAGGGATAAACCATGAAAAACATAATTGTCAAAACATATAATTCAAGATGTGTTTATTGCTAACCTGAAAGATGCAAAATTCGGATTTTTAACCGATATATCTGCTGTTAAAGACATGTTGGTACCAGGTCGTGGGATGGTGCCATTAATCAAATCAATATTGTCAACTATAACACCATTCATCTTGATCTCCGGATCTTTAACTTTAAAGATTGTAAATATCAAGGTCACAACTACTACAACCGAGAGGACTATGATGGCCAACATGCAACCACACAACTTGATGTATGTCTTTCGACGAGTGGTTTTTTTTAAAACTGTCTCTTCATCGTCGCTGCTGCTATGTTGGCGATCGGTGGCTGGAGCTAGTGGCCTCACTTGCTCTTTTTCTGCCATAATTATTTGTATGAGGGTTTAGAGTTTGGGGTTTATTGTTATCTAGCTTTATACTTGTATAAACCTCATGCTAGTTTTTTGACTTTTGGTTTCATATATAGAGTCAATTAAACATGTTATTTCTATGGCTTGAAATTTGATATATTTTTGAAAGGAAATTTGAAATATATATATATATATATATATTATATAAGGTTGATTTAAGAGAGAATACAATCTGAAAATGGGAACGATGTTAACAAAATAAAGTTTACTTTTTTGTAAGTTTCTAAATTTTTTCTGGAGAAGTCAAAAGATAATAAAGGTTTACAACTAATAAAATTTGTAAACCAAAAAATAAAAATCTTCACGGTTAAAAGTTTATGTGAAACAATAAAATATAAAGTTTCACTTCTTTGTAAATTTTAGTGAAGTCAAAAGATAAAAATGTTTACAATTAAAATTTTCTATGAATAAAAATAAATAAATGTTCACAAATAAAAAAAATTGTGAATGAAAATTGAATGTATTCTTACAGTTTTCATTTTAACATTTTGTTCTCATTGTATCCCATGCCTATATATATATGTGTGTGTGAGTAGAAGAAATATGATGTGAAACCATGGCTTATATATGATGATTATTATTTAAAGGTCATATTTTAAAAGAATATGATTGAGCTTTAATATTCAAGGCATACAGAGTGGCTCGTTCCCATCAAAATTATGGTCTAGAATGTTGTAAAGCAATGTTCCGTCACTCCCCTACACTGTTTCTGAAGTCGTTTCCGACGGTGTTTTCAAACGGCATCTGATACGTGACGTTGCTTTTTGCTTTTTTTTTTTCCTTTTCCAATCCAACGGCTCTTTTATTTAGAAAAAGTTTTTAAAATATATTCGTTTGATAGCCGTTATATATCCATTTTTTTAATTTTTTAAAACAATCAATTTTTCATACTATATAAATACAACACTTCAAACACAATTTAAAACAAGGACATGTTGTCTTCGAAGTGGACGAAACTTAATAATGCATGTTAAAAGTGGGAAGACATTTGGAAGCATCTTCAAGGACAACCGAGAAGTAGGGAATGTGCTGATGATTTTCGATTGCAAGCGGAGGCTCAATATAGGTTGGAATGTGAAAACATTTCCAACATTTTCAAGCTTGAAACTTTTTTAAGGACAACCACAAATGGTTAAAACTTGATCCCATTGTATTCGGTAGGCGGAATGTTCCAAAACGCAGCGAAACAGTGGGCTTTGACGACTTGGATTTGGACGAAGAACCGGACGGTAACAAATAAAATGACGAAAACCCAAATGCCGTACTATTTGGTGATGATCCATTTAAACGTCCATGGGATAAATAAGAATACCAAAATCCCAAAAAACGTCCTCCAGGTCTACTGCTTCATCTCGCGCTTCGTTTGATGAGTTGCTCAAGTCAACCTATGAAGGCATTCGTCACGATAAACAACATTACTAAAATACGAAGGACCTTGAAGCCGCGCTCAGAATTTTGTCGATGGTGACGTACTACTTGTCGGAACATGACAACTTCGTAATGAAAATGGATAAGGGGAATATTCGTGGGAGGATGGGGAAACTTAGGCTCGGGATTGAGAGACACTTGATTATCTATGACTTTAATTTTGTGTAACACACTTTTAATTTTTAAGAATTTTTAATTATTGTCTTTCAATTATGATTTTTTAAAAACTTGTAATATGTAATTTATATTTTAATAAATGTATTTATTTTATTTGTTATTTATTTCAATTTATTAAATTATTTAATTTATTTAAATAAAAATAAAAAAGTTAATTTAAAACATTGTAAAAATAATTTCCTTCGCTACTTTACTTTTTCAGTAATATTGTTCTCTTCAAAACACTATAAGAATAATGTCTATCACTTCTCGTCTTCTCGGGGAAGTACGCTTTCCATAGATTAGTAGTGTAAATTTTTTTATAGCTTTAAAAGTTTGTTAAGTAAGCTATATACTTTTTATATATATAGTTCTGTTTGACTTTTTATTGCTTATTTATTTATGTTCCTTTGTTGTAAAAATACCATAAGAGGTCATTTAAGTTTATAAAACATCTATAATACTTCATTTTTTGGCCAAAATCTTGTGATCTTGTTGGACCCATTTTGTAACTGTTTTTTTTCTTTTTTGCAACGAGTATGTTTATGTCTTGATGATAACAAATCAATCACCTGCAATATAATTAACAAGTCGTACTCGGTGATTGGGTAAGTCAGTAAAATCAAATTCCTCATGTTAACACATAAGTGGTACCTAATTAAACAACAATTAATAACATCACTGGAACGGTTTAAACTGTTCCAAAGGTTGACAAGACACCATTACTGAAATTTGCATCTATATTTTAATTTTGAATTAGATCAAATGTTTTAAACTTTGACTTTTCAGGATTTGCAGCAATATTTGTCGTTGTTAATTTATTTCTAATTTTGCAAGTCAAAAAGGTGGACAATAAGGCATTAGTGAATTTTTTTCAAACAAAGTTTTCACACATTTAGAATATAAGATGATACAATACATTCAGTGGTCGTGTGGTCTGTGTAGCTATCAAATTTAAACTCCACTATAAATGTCTTTGCGTACGTGTTTTTATATGTGTGTATTCATGTGAAAGGGATAAGAAAATTGAGAAAGAAAAGAATAATCATCCATACAATAGGGACATGAATGCATACGCTAAAAACAATATTATCTTCCCGGTACTTCACAAGAGAGTGGCAACTTTTTCTTGTGGCGACCTTTTCTTTTGGAATAAGTGTGTTACGTTTAACTTCGGTCTAAAATTTATAGTGTGTATTGAAAAAAGTACCACTGGATACATACAATAATAATCTTTGAAAGTTGAATCCACACGATAGATTAAAATCAAATTGGATACATACTCGAAAGTTTAAATTAAAACTAAGTACATTTTCACGCGCTAATTTTTTTTTCTTTTAAAAAAAAAACCAAATTAGGTTATTGTATTAATCAATATTCCCCCAATTTATATTTCATGTCATTGAAATTTGTATAGACTGGCACAAAATTTGTTTGGTATTGTTAATTAGTGATGGTATTAGTATGAAGAAGCATTTGACCGTTAACTGAAGTCCTGAAGGACTTTTAAATACGGTAGATGTGTGTTTGTTAGTAGGTAGCGAAATTTGTACCATAAGTGGTCCCATTGTTAAATCTTATGACATTAAAAAAAAAATCAGAGTAACGACGTTAACTACCAATAATTCATAATTTGAAGGTCTTAAGTCTTAACACTGATGATAATACCATTGTAATTTGATGGGTCAAATGATTTGGGTTTAAACATAATTACATGAACTGCAAGAAAATAAATGGATTCTATTATTTGCGGTTCTAGCAATCGATTCTTACGTTATATAACATGGTTTTTAACTCTTAAAAGCTCTTGATGAACATTAGAAAAAAGTCGTGTTTCTAGAACTTGGCCCAAAACTTTGGGTCCAAGTTAATCACAATTACTTTCCAAATTTACCCCTCATATATGAAGTTTATAGTTTATACACAATCTCATGATTTTAGCCAATTTAAAAGACAACCAAAGCCCAAAAGTAGTTTCACCATTTGGGGATCATTATTACATATCATCCTTTCAAATTCAAGTACGTATACACTAAAACATAGTTAAAACAAACTTATCATACGTATACAAGTATAGATTGTGATATGGTCCGTATCGCACTCTTATCGTTCATCGTTCAACCGTAGAAGATCCTCCTCCGCCAAATAAACTTGATAACGTAGGGAGTTTGATCTCACCACAACTATTCACCGGAATGTTAATGTTACCAACAATCGGGAGATCAACGGTCAGAATAATATTGAGCTCGTAATCTATGTCCCAATCTGCACCAATGTCCTTCACTAAGCTCACCAACACGTTATGTGGCACCTTAACCCCCACATCTATCATTGTATCGTCATTCGCCTTTAGTGAGCCAGGGTCCGGGATTGTGCCTTCAGCGATCACCCTAAAAACAAACATATATATTCATTCACAAAGTGATCGAAATTTAATAAAATGTGACAAAATATACAAATTTTAGATGATATATGAAACGTATATGTGATTACTCATGCAATAATTCTCATCTTTTATTGAGATAATAGGTATATGTTTTTCTTAAAAACAAATCTGTTCATATCGTACATTTTTTTTTATGTATATTTGTATAACCTGCAATAATCGTCATAATTTGTTATAACATTGTTGAAGACGATTTTCTCTTATTTCTTCTCTTAAAAAGGTAAGACACCTATGTATATTTTTTCACGAATATTTAAACATTTAGAACTTTTGTTACTTTGATACTGCTAGATTAGCCACCATATTACCGATGACTATATAGTTATATCGTTATGTATATAAAAAAATGATATATGATTCCCGAAGCAACATATCATTTATTGATCAATAATATAATCATGCATAATTCTCAGATGAGATCGTAGTTATTCTCAATCTATAAATTAAAGCATACGCGCAAATAATTAATTAATGATTACCTGCCAGCGCTTTTGAATGTATAAGAGATCTCGCAGATGGGAATAGCAGTGCTATAAGGATTAGAAACGTTGACGTCAGCTTTATACGTTACGCAATCGCACCCGACGTTTTTCAGATCCACGTTTTTCACAGTGGCTTCCGGTTTCTTCAGGTTTGCCACCTTTTCTACCACAAATTCTTTCGCCTTATCCACCAATCCAGCCATGATTATTATTATTATGATCCAATTGAACAGCAAAAGTAAAGTTTCGTATTTGGTTTTGATTACAAATTAATTGTGGAGATTTTGATATATGTATATATATATATATGTGTGTGCATGTATAAACGTTGGGTTGATGAGATAGGGGATGATCCGTACGTGGGTGGGCAGTATCACGTGGGGTGACACGTGACTAGACACGTGTTGTGTTGATACATTTTGTAGTACAGACCGATCTATCTGCTTGTGGTTTTCCGCGTTACGTTATTTTTCCACTTTAACATTAAATCACACATATTCGTTCATTTGACGTTACTTGCATTCTTTTTGAGACAAATGGATCAATTTTTGTAAAAGTTTTTATTTTAAAAGATATCCATTTGTGAATATAAAGTTTAGGCCGACATACATTTAAACTTTTCCTTTTACATTTGATCGGATCAGATCAGATATCCAAACTGCAAATCAATAGGAAAAATGGGAACCACAATCAATAGTTAAATTTATAAAAGGGTTTGTGGGTTTATATATTATCAATTTAGAGTTTACACCTTTCTAACGATTACATCTATACATATAATGGTCACGTCTCTATTACTTCAATCATTATATTCATCTACACAAAGATCATGTCAAAGATGTACAAACCTCATAACCCATTTATAAATATAGATTTTTTATTGGATTCGAAACTTAATAACTATTATTGAACTAACTGAGTTGTAACATTAATCCCCAAGTCAGGTTATACTTTATAGTTCAATTTAACAAGAATACACGTAGATATAAATTAAAAGATTATTAAAAAATAATTTTAAATGTAACAAACTATGTTCTTATTTATAGTGTACATCAAATTAATCGGGCGTAATTTTATGTAATAAATTTTATTATCTGGAAGTTTAGGAATATGATGTGCTTCAACAAAACCCGCCTTCGAAAGGATGTTTTAGGTGATGAACTCAAAATTTTGTCTCACTCATGGATCATTAATAGTAATAGAGAAGTCGAGCTAAATTGGGTCGAATGGATGTGTAACCCACGTTCCTCTTGCCCCATCACTTTGTAACCTTTTCTGTTTGCCCCTAGCTTCTTGCTAAGGTGCTCACTTTTAATAAAGATTCACCGTGCGAAAAAAGAAAAAAAAAAACTATGTTATTTTTGACGAAAAATATAACGGGTTACAACAGGTAACTTGCCATATTATAACTGTTTGACCTATTTTTCATTATAAATTGAATCCATATATGTTAGATATGAATCTTACAAAAAGAATCCACATAGGATCGCCATATCACCTGCGAACTCCGATTATTAACTCGGGTAACATTTTCCGTCAAAAAGACGTGACTGTGTTTGGCAACACCTTTCTAAGAGATTATATGGGATTTTAGGGGCTTCAACTTCTGATTTAGAATCTCCATTCTTTGTAAATTCACAAATCTTGTTTGGCATTAAAAAGAGAGAAGTGATATTTTTTTCAAAAATAATCCTTCCAAATAGAAGCTATTCCTTAATTGTTAAATTACTATATTACTCTTCTTATTATTATAATAAATTTAGAGTTATATAATGTCATGTTCATTTATGTCATTTTATATTGATAAACTCTAGCCTCAACTAGTTTTTCAAATACTTATATAAAAAAATCCTCCACATTAAGCTTCTAGTTTCATCTTCAGCTCCAACTATTTTTGTCAAACACACTCAAGTATATATGTTTCAATTCTAGAAATTTACAAAATTTGTCGGTATAAGGGATATTTCCAAAAAAAAATGATTCTTGAAATGAAACTGCTTATTATACTTTTTTTCTTTGAACTTGAAACAACACTATTTTTACAATGGGTGGTGAAATTTTCACCATCAAAATTGATAGATCCACCAAATTTTATCATGTTTCCCAAAATACCCTTGTACCTTTAACCTTATATTCACTTTTTTTTACTAATTATTTACTCAATTAGTAACCAAGTTATCAACATAGCCTGAAGGATCATAATTCATCAACATAGCAACTTTTTCTTCTTGTAAATAAGTATAGATATTAATGACTAATTAAAATCAGGCCAAAACTAAAAAATCGTATAAACATTAGTATAACTGAAGGTCTAGTTGAATAAGATAAAGTCTTGCATAAAGAAGAATTTAGCTGGGTTTAGTCTCAAACAAACCAACTTCTTACAATCTAATAATTCATCAATACATACACATGTTTTATTCAAAAGGTACCACATTTTGTATAGAAAAAATGACATAACTTTGTAGCTAAGTTAACACGGTCTCCAAAATCGGTTTTCTAGATTTAACAAAGTACACTTAAAATCTAAATATTCCTTTATTCAACAATTTTTTCATTGACAACATATAAAATCAAGCTTCTAAACTTAACTACTAGAAAAGAAGGGGGGTAGAAACTTTAATGTCACTAAATAGCAATATACTTTTACCTTTGATCCTTTTTGATAATTAGGTAGTCATACCGGCCTTTCTTGAAGGTTTAAGTGTGCGAAAATATACTAAACTTTACTCAAAAATTTATCTCATGTCAAACTCTAAATGTTTCTATCGTATTTCACTTATTGCTATTGTATATACTCGATAGATTTTTATGTTATAAGAGATCGGATACGTATAATAACGATAATTCAAACAGATGATAAGTAAATAAATAAACAAATGGAAGTTAAATTAATTACCTGCAGCGACTTCACCAGCGAAAACGAAGATGTGGAATTAGAACGAGAATAATCAAGTGGGACATTGAAGTGATGGTCTCAAGTCCCGGAACAGAATAACATTCTCCGGTCAAGTGTGGCACATGAATTTTAACCTCCGTTCCAAGTTCTTCCACGGTGAAGCTGAAGCCGAAAATCGATCTTTTGTGGAAAGGGTGTTTTAAGTGCACAAGAAGTTTGATGGGAGTTGTTGTTACTGGTTTTAAATTTAATAATCGATGAGAATAACGAAACAAGGAAAGTGATTGCATCTTTGGATTCTTAGGAAATACTATTTGCTTTCTTGTAATCAAAATTCAATTCCATGACACCATAAATGAAGCATTTTGAAGGAAAGAGTATTAAGTGAAATGTGATCCCGCATCACAAGCTTTTCTTTTATTAGCAAAAACTGAAAAAGTTTTGTTAATGAAAACATAGAATTGGTCTAAATAACTAAATTAATTGTAACTAACTGGTTTTAAACCTATTACCAGATCATATAAGAACTCCTAAGCTAAACTTATTGGTGTCTCATGTATAGAATTTTATGATGTCTCATGTACATAACAGATTTACCAAAATGAGCAGTCAGTTGGTTCACCGATTTTACCAAATCATTGATTGAAAGGTTTCATGAGTCATTCCATTAATCATCCATAAAGATGCATCTTGTGCTCGAAAAATAACTTGTGTCCACCATTCGTCCAGGCTAGCCAGAAGTCAAGAATGATTCTACCAAGTAGGAATCCGATAATCCAGATGCACCATTGCTATGGCTCATAGTGGTGTGCAAAATTGGGTCCAGAATCAGCCCATTTATCAGTTCTGGGTTCATCCTCATGAACACCCTTAGCGCCTTCACTAACATTACATAAATTCTTCTTAAAGCTGGAACACTTTCACACCAGCATTCTAACAGATTATAAGATCCTTAATTAGGACCTTAGGGAGATAACGACCTAATAGATCTAAAATAAAATGGGGGATACAAGCAAAACGGGAATATGATACACATATTCAATTGCTAAATTATATTAAATTGCTAACATGAAGATGCAGAACCTTAGGAACTCTATAACTAAATATCCACAAAGTCTATGATAAAAAAGTTGTTCATTTTGTGCATCAAAAACCATTAACCACTAGAAACAGACACGAAAAATCGAGTTAGGGCCTTGAATGTCAAAAGAGTGGCTTTTTACCATTTAACAATCCCATCAAATGATCCAAAACATGAGTCACACCATCACGGAGACCAGAGTGCATGTATTCATTCGTCACCCACAGCCTGATGCCTGCTATCTCTGCAGCTGTCTTCATCGCAATGTTGAAGTTAACAAACATATCTTCATAATAAACTGCAGCAGCAACAGGTACCTATCCAGTATTTCAAAATAGATCATCAATTTCAAAACAAAGAAGAAAAAACAAATGAGATAAAGAAATATATCCTAAATACTGAAAGAGGATATTGAATAGACATTTGTCAATCTTTTGTGCTTCCATGTCCCTATTTCGCAATGGTTTCCCGCTCAACTTTGGTTTTGTGAGATCTCTCAAAAAACTACTGTACTATTCAATATACTTTTTATCCTCAAAACCTGTTCCCAAATTGTACAACTTCCTAAAACTGTTCCTTAACCATTTTCAATTTTCTACTATTCAATATACTTTGTATAGTTTTGTGAATTTTGTTGCAGGACCTATCAAGTATTTGAATTGGATTTTAAATAACACTATGTCCAACCCTATTTTCATTCAATAACAAGCATAAAGTTAGAGAGACTTGAAGTAAGAGTGCTCTTCGCAATAAACTGTATGTTTTCTTTTGTTGATCGTTTCAACATGCCAATAAAGGTTGCTTGGGTGCGTTGGAAATGGGTCAAAACACTACTATACTCTTCAATTATATATCTACTTAATAAACCATCATTTGGACTGTCACTATTTTATGTTATTAAAAGTTTGTAATAATGTTCTTATGCACTTATTTGCTTGTCAACATTAAATTATCACTGTAACATCAATAGAATAAATCATTTTTCTTAAATTACTACATCATTCATGCTGATCATTTCCCTATTATTCAGTTTTCCCTTATTTCGGTCTAATATTAAACACCCAACATACAATTCATCTATCATATTCTTTTTAATATGGCTTACTTCTTTGTACTTTTAAAATGGTCAAAGTAAACACTTTAGAGCAGGGGTGATTTTAAATATGCAATAAGAACTTCATAGCACTTACCTGGCTTACATTAAATAACTTATGGCGTGGCTAAATAGACGGGTTGAGGGTATGGTGAATTTATATGACTTACATTAGATAACTTATGATGTAGCAAAATGGGTAGGGAGGGGGTATGGGTCAAAGTCTAAATTTTTGAGGTCAAGGATGATTTAATTCGACTTGCATTACATAACTTACGAAGGGAAAATGCTTGGTTCAAGGGCATGGGTCAAAGTAAGTATTTTTGAGGACGGTGGTGACTTTTATACATAGTGAACTGAAGAATGTACTAATAACTTCACGAAAATACCCGACTTGCATTAGATAACTTATGAAGTGGCAAAATGGACGGGTCGACAGTATGGGTCAAACTATACATTTTTGGCAGGGGTTCTTTTATGTATTCCAGAACTGGAAAAATGCACTAAGCATTTCATACCAATTATCCAACTCGCATTACATAACTTATAGTATGTAGTTTTGGCACAGCGTAGAGGTACATTAATAACTATTCAACTCATACTACATACTAGAGGTGTCTAAATTGGAGGGTCGGACACTTAGGGTAACAAGTCACATCGTGATGTTTGTTTATTGGTAGCTTACCATAGGCGGCAAACTGGCCGGGTCGGGATGGTTGGTAACTTTAAAATATAGTTCGAAATTGGCTGGTTTACTAGCTTAATGACAATTTTTGTTCCTAACCCATTTTCTGACCTTATTGTTACAAAGAAAAAAAAATTAACTTATGGTTGTAGGTAAAAGGAGGATTTATGCTGTGAAAGCGGACAATCTAGACTTCTTACTTCTAGGTGGAGAATACTTTGTACGAATAAAGATAGCACAATAAAGAAGAGATTGAATTATTCTTCTAAACTTTAGGTGTATAAGCTGGGTTAATCAAATTAATATATAAAATATGCTTCAATATTGGTTACCTATACCTTGTTTATCTATAGCAGGTAAATTTCCGTATTCTTGACTTCAAATGCTTTTCATATAATATTTACTATTTTAGTTACTCATCTATGCCTACCATCTTTTACATTGTAAACCATAAGTTCGTTGAATGTTACAAATTTCAGACGTTAGTCATTCCCTTTTTACTTTAAAAATCAAATTATTTACAATCCAATATCCTTCCATCATACCTGCACTTGATACAGGTAAAATTGATCATTATAATAACAATCAATATAATGTAACTATCATTTCTATTTTTTCGACATGCTTTTAGAACTACCTAGTACTCCGTAATAGTTTACAGAATGTACGCACTTTCTTCGGTACTTTAGTGAAACACTTTTTAAAACTAATACTTCACAAAATCTACACATCTTCCTTAGTAGCGCACGGGTAATGAGCTAGTAGTGAATACATAATTCAAGTATAGCCCTACGAAAAACATTTTCAGATAACTTTTTTTGGACATTAGAACGTAGAAAAATTAAGCATACCTTGTTATTATTGAGTGCTGTTTTGTTATATAGAGGAGGCCAATCCTTCTTCTCAGCCAACAAATTCGCTGCTTCTTTAAACGGTCTCAACGCATGAATTTCATCAAACATCCACGGGAACACCATCTGCATAACGAAAAGGGTAGAATGGTGAAATGCCTTTAAATATAAATATGTTGCAATAAACGTGTTTTTCTTACCTCTCCTGTGAGCAAAACACATCGGCCTTCTTTAGCAGCCTTTACTGCATCAAGCTTACTTTCATGTTCTTTTCTTACTCTGTGTGCAGCCCACTGTGATGCAGCTCCCTTCACATTACAATCAATTGATGATTGAATAAGTATCTGGATATATTTAGAAACATACATTCATAAAACAGCTAGGAGAACGGCTACGAGTTTTTCTACGGATCCACCTGACAATATATAGACTCGTGCATAAGAGCATATAATGGATTTGTATCAAACGACAGCCACTTCTCAAACTGCACATTTGTAAGATGTCACCAATGGATATTTACAGATATAAAAAGATAGAAATAGAAGAAAAATGTGGTCTTACGGCATTCAAGAAGTAATAGCTGATTCGCTTCTTTGCTCCAGGAACTATTACCGGATCCCATACTCTCTCAAACCTAAGCAAGCATCACATATTCGATCAACTTGTAGACCGAGATTTAATGATATGCACCCTTCGTCCAAAAAAATGCAACAATCTAGGTTTTCCACAGTATCAAAATGATTGCAACATCTCCCTTTGGGCAAGATGTCAAGCAAAATTTACTTGCCCACTAGCAATCACTAAACATGTATAGGTAACACTGATTTTGGTCTACAAGAAAACTTTAATTTATCCTAATAGTGGGGCATTTTAGATATTTGATTAATGGATTAATTGCCTAAAGAGATAACCAACTACGTTTTCCCTCATAATAAAACCCAACTTTTTGTTAAAAGTTCCACTTTAAGGTAGTCATGTTACAAGGTCAAATATACTACATGGATACGATTAACCGGTTACCTCATATCGAATTTGAAAATTACCTAAAATCTAAATCTTTTGAAAGTTTGATGGTTAAACAAAATTTGGATACCTGAATTAGAAGTTGAACGAAGTGATTATGTTTTATGCAATTAACTGTTGAATTAAAAGTCAACCACCATAATATAAGTTATATGTTGCATTTGTTTTGGGACAGAAAAGAGTATTAATGAATAGAACTGAGTGAATGATGATGTCATACAAGTAGTGCAAGAGCTCAAAACCCGTGCTAGACCCTAAACCCGTCAAGCCAAGGAGTTGTAGCCCCCTGGGTGTCAATATACCACCAGATGGGAGAGGAACCTATAAAAAACACACATCAAAAGGTGAGAAACCAAGGGATCAATTACATTTCTGAAATACCAAGTATCATAATTGTTTATAGATCTTCTCACCCCGCCTCCTTCAGACTCTGCCAAATGAGCTACAACATCACGAATGATCTCAATGTCTTGAGGGTATCTCTTGTAGTATTTTTCATTCTGGGTGATGATTGGACCGATGCAAGCATTGTACACAGCCTCTGCTGTGCATCCATCTCCAATTGGCGGAATTCCACCAGTCAAATAGACTTCTTTCAGCCCTTTTGGTGCAAAACTCAGGTAGGTCACTCCACAAAAGCCACCAAAACTCTATGCAAGAAAATAAAAACTTGTCAATATATAGCGTACAAGTTAATGCAATACCTTCCTCTTGCTAAATAGGGGGTAACTGCATAAAATGGTATCGCGAGATAACACACTATACTACTTTCACTAACAAAAAAAGGCTCAAACTCTCAAAAACTTGATGAAAGGCCAATGATGATAACATGACAGATGCCGTGTCAGTAACTTTGAACATGTTGACCCTTTCTGGTGTGGCCTGAAAGGCAATAGCTGGTTAACTTATAAGATTGTCCAAAATAAAAATTACAAAAAGTCTGTTTTAGTGGATGCAAACAAAGTGTGTTACCCTAAATAGAAATCCGACCGAAGTTTGTTAGCCTTTTTAAAGGGACATTGGCCTAGTGGTATCAAAGTGACCTTACAACCATGAGATTGTGGGTTCAATTCTTGCCTCGGACATATGTATATATCCGTGGTAATTGTGTGTGCCTTAAAAATAGAAAGAATTTATACAAAAACAAGAACAGTTTTCATACCTGACCCAGAACCTTCCAAGGACCTTCATTGGGAACAAGTTGTTTTCTAATAAATTCAGCATCATTCACTATATTATCGGCTCGAAAGTATTTCAAGTAATCAACTAATTCTTGTGCAGACTTCATTTGCAGCATAGACGATGTTGTTAGAGGAGTTGACAACCCTGTTCCTCGCTGCATTTTAGGACATCAGACAACATCGAACAAAATAACAAGCATAATAATGTGTCTACCTATAGTAAAAAGATAGAAGGATAGTATAAAAAACGGTAAAATAACAGACCTGGTCCAACAGAATAACTCGATGTTCTTCACATGCTTTACTCAACCAGCCACTTGATTCAGTAGGCCTTGGGGCCTCAAAACCTGGTCCACCTTGTAAAAATAAAAGGTACGGCATAGCTTGATCTTCTCTTCCAACTGCATAACGAAAATGACATATTACAAATAAGTAAAAGTTTGCACCTTTTATAGAAATTGAAACAACATGACTCACACATGATAAAGTTAACATCTCAACAGTCACTCTAAATTGGTTTTCTAGCTTTCACATAGCCCACTCAAACTAAAATTTTCTATATCCAACAAGTCAGTGGCTGATCGAGGATTCTATATCGTGGGGGGCAATATATTATTACTATAGAAAAAATTTAATCCCCAACTAAAAACTAAAAATTAAACCTAGTCTATGTAAAAAGATTCTTAAAAACAAGTATTCTTAAAAATTAAACCTAGTCTATGTAAAAAAAATTCTTAAAAATTAAACCTGGTCTATATAATTTCAACCTTCTAAGGGGAAAAACTAGAAAATAGTAATATAATGTTAATCTACTTGGGAGTGTAATTCAACTAAGGTCAGTAGCAAATGTCAAATAATAGCAGTATACTTTCACCTTTGTTCCGGTAATTATACTATTTTTTGGGTTGCGTGTACCAAAATGTATAAAATTTTACCCAAAATTCTAGTGTATGGATCCAACTTTATAAGTTTCATCTAATAACTTATCAAACTTCCAATTATTGCTATGGTACATATCCTATCAGCATTTCTATTTTTCTTTTTTTTTCTTTTCTTTCTTTTGACATTGGCATTCATATTAATCACCCCCTACATCAAAACCCGTATTTAATGAAAGATCATATACATACGAAGTGAAAGTTTGATAGATTCGTATTCGTAAAGAAGGAATAAAACAAATGTGTTAGTAAAAACATTGAAGTTACCGGCAACGGCCTCGCGAGCAAAAACGGAGATATGAGGGGATTGAGAACGAGAATAATCAAGTGGGACAGTGAAGTGATGATCTCGAAGACGGAGTTCCGGAACAGAGTACCATTCTCCGACGACGTGTTTCGGGTCAGAATTCATGGTTGCGGCGGGAGTGATGAAGCTTAAACCGGAAAAGTTTCTTGTACGGAAAGTGTGTTTCAAGTTGTGAACAAGAGCTTGTTGTTTAATGGGAATTGTTGTTATTGGTTTAAATAATGATAAGGGATGGGAGTAACGAAACAAGAGTTGTGATGCGAAGGAGAGTGATTGCATCTTGGAGAACTCCTAGGAATGAATGATATGTTTGTGCCTTTTGTTGTTACTTTGGATTTAATTATCCTTATCGTTTACTAGACTATTAGATCAAATTAAATAAATTAACAAGTACGACACACCCGTGACATGTCTATATTGTATAAGTCTAATAATAATGGCTCTTGTTTTTTATAAGAAAAAGATCATCTATCTATAACATAAGATAATATCAAATTTGTTACGTATTAATATCTTCAATGACTCTTGTTTGTCGCTTGTTATAACCAATGTTGTGAAAACCAATTTTCAAGTTAAACCGGTTGAAAGTTGAATTTTGATCGGATCGATTCGACCATTGGTTGGTTCAAGAGACTTGCTATTACTCAATATAAATATAAAAAGGTGCACTTTTGTTTTTCACACCAACTCCACAAAGTCTTCGGTCAAGAAAAGGAGTTCCTGACACCCCTCACTTTTCATCTTCTACGTTACCTATATTAAGGGTGTATATCAACAACATTCATATCCTATGAGAATGGGAGGTTTATATAAGGTTGGGCCAACAATGGATCTAACTCCCGTCCCCTCCTCATCTCTCCTCTTGTTCTCTCGTTAATTTTAATATTAAACTAACACAATTTATAATATTCAAAACGAAAAACAAATTATCTATATTAAAATATTTACTCATCTCTCTTTTCTATTTTTCTTTCAAATTAATACCGATTACGAAACCTATCAATAAAACAGAGAATGAATAGTGTTTTTTTATTTAGTGAACTATATTCCTATGGTATCTTATTCCTTTGTAATGAGTGTAGGGAAGTTCCCTACACATTTTTGAAAAGATTAAAATGTCCTCATTTACATTAATATTTACATTAAACATATATATTTTTCTTACGTTCTTTAAAATTAAATATCTTAAAAACGGTTAGTAAAAAATTATAAAAATTATACCATAAAAATCAGCATTTTTTTTCTTCGATTAGACATATCACATGATATACTTTTGATGAGTTTTTTTCTTTCATTTTTGGAATAAAAATTATATGTGTTATTCGGCGTAATTGCGGGTGAATAAAATATATATAATTAAACATTTATAACTTTAAATAATAGATATCTATATATTTTATTTAAATAATCTTTTTATATTTAAAAACAAAATAATATATTTACCTGCTGCAATACGCAGGTATTTTGCTAGTGTATTTAAGGCGAACTATAAAATGATATTGGTCTTATAGTTTGGTGGTTGTTAATTGTTACAACAAAGGGATTGATCTAAGGTTCGAGACCTACTACTCTCCCTCCTATCCTTTTTTTCATTTTTTGCTTTTTTGCACTTTTATCTTTTTTATTAAGTCTTTTATTTGTTTCTCATTGTTTTTTTACTATTGTTTACATATTATTCAAGCTTATAAAAGTTGAAAGGTGACATTATTTATATTATTTTATTTTTTATTATTATTTCTAGTGAAAAGTTATAGATCAATTGATGTTATTATTAGTGTTATGGTTCATTTTCATTACATAGGATTAAAAGGTTACTATGATTTAATTATTTATAAATTGAAGGATAAATTTGAAATTTAAGTAGCGTAAGTTTTAAAATATCTTAATATAGGTAAAAAAAAATCATTCCATACACTGCAAAGTTGTAAGTTAAATTATATAAACAAAAATGTAACAAGATCGTCACATCAAAAATATATAATGAACTTTTTAATATAAGTAAACAAACTTTGATTTTATCTGATAAAATTAAACTTTCACTCAATTTTGTTGATAAAACAATTTTGAATTAATTTTATTAATCAAACTGATTGAACTTCAATTCTTAAACTAAAATGTATTTGTTAATAGAATTAAACATTTATATATATTTTTTAAATATATATTTTGCAAAACAATGAATTTCTTAGATTGTAAACTTTTTTAACTTGAATACCAAAGATTAAACTTCATTGTGAAATAAATAATATTATTCTGTAACCTAATACTATCACTATTTTATATATTTGTTTGGTTATCTGTCCCGAAGCACGATTATTTTTACTCTAGTTATTATGAAAGTTGTATTATCACCTTTTATCTTCTCCCAAGAAAACCTCTTTTCAGTTTCTTTTCCCTAAAAACCCTCTTAATTTTTTTCATCCATATCTTCTACTAACATCCGACATGTATGGCCACCACCCATATTGCGTTGATACTGCTATGGCCGCTAGTAGCTCCGACGATGTGACAGGAAAGGAATGCATTTAACGAAGATGATGAACTATGGAAATTACTAGTACTTCTAAGGAATAAAAAATAAATGAAAATATATTTTTTTGTCTTTCATCCTTTTTGTTTTTGTCTAAATGTAATCTTAAAGGTTAATTCATCAAAAGTGCAACGTACTGTCACCAAATATTCTATGTATACAAGCTACCCATTTTATGTTCTGGGTATGCAACCAACCGGAAGAAACCGTTTCCATATTTTGACATACTTAATTTTTACCTGTTGCAATATGTAATTTGTTGACTAAGCAGCCACATGGACCCTTTTTGCCTCTTCATCCGTAAAGGTGGCAGCCATGTCACTTCATCTTACTCAAATTAGTTTTTTCTTCCGTTCAAAACCATCAAAATTGAACCTTTTTGCGATTCCTAACTTTATCTTCGGTTCCATTCAGAGAAAGTGTGCTATGAGTTCTTTAATTTGTAGTGTTAACTAATATACTCATATTTGCAGGTGGACACATCCTTATGATTTTTAACCATTAATGTAGTTAAGAAAAGTTGACTATTGAATTAAGATCTTGTTTCCACTAAATAAAATTACTCACATTTATAACAAACAGATAAGAGAATCAAACCCAAAACCAATTAGATCGGCTTCAATATCTAAACACTAATTTCACAAAATTGTATTTATTATATTTATTTAATCAGATCATCATCTAAACACTAATTTCATGATCTTTAAACGAGCCAATATCAGCTGTAATATATACTCACATTTGGTTATGAGTTTCTGACTATTTGAGTATTTCATATATACTCACATTTAAGAAACTCATAAGCAAGCCAACATCGGCTTCAATAGACGAGATTCGAAGCTTCAAAAAACCTCGATCCTGAAATTCGAGCCAACAAGATCTAAAAGATTCGTTAATCGCTGTCGCCGTTCGAGGACGTTTCCGTCAATTTAAGTGTTCCTACGTACGAGAGCTGAAGCAACCGTCGTTGTCGCCGTCGACATTCGAGCAGAACTGGAACTTATAGATCTGGAGACGCCTATCTAGAACTTAAACTCCGGTTTTCGATTTGGACTCGGTAACGTCATTATTGGATTTCCGATTCCAGGCTCGAGACTTCGCAACAGATCAAGAGCCACCATTGATCCGATTCCAAAAGTTTATATAAATGGTGGTGATGTTCTTCACTTCATAAATTGATTCTTGAATCAATTTGATTTTGCCATTAGTTTATATAAATTCTTGAAAAGTAACGATTCTTGAAATTTTGTTGTTTCATGAAATTATGATTTAGTGATGTTGTAAATTTTTATTGTTGATATCAATAAAAATGGTGTGATGAATTAACAATGATGTTGCCTGTGATCAGTTTGATTGTCTTATTGAAATTGTGATATGAGTGAAAAAATTGAATAATTAAAAGCCAGGTAAGGGAAAAATAGCCATCTTGACAATTTAATTAATAGAAAAATGCCACGTATTCATGTTTACCGTTTATTCCGATCACTGGTTACTATATTACATATACCGATACAAAATTTTCTGGTTGGTTGCATACCCAGAACATAAAATAGGTAGCTTGTATACATGAAACATTTGGTGGCAGTACGTTGCACTTTTGATGAATTAACCCTAATCTTAAATATGGAATACAAATCGTTTTGCATCAGTCAAAAAGAAGAAAAAAAAAACGAAACGGCTTTTTGGCCGGTTCCGGTTTACCAGTTCGACCAGAAAAATTGCAAGTCCGCTCCAGCTCAATAACTCGCCTAAAACCGGTTTCGTTTGACTCGCCAGGCATCCTGGTTCACGGTTCCACCGTTCTAACCGACCGGTTCAAACGGATTTTTGAAATGTTAATTATACATGATCGTCATCTCTCAATGTTTTTTAACTACAAAAGCAACAAACCATTAGCCTCACTTAAGGAGAGAATGAAATTTTCATCGATCAAAATTTAAGGAAAAATACTTGAAATCAACTCGGTATAAGACAAGTCAAGCCCAAGCTACTCGAGTCGACTTTTGAGTCGAGCTTGAGTATTAGAATACTCAACTCGAAAAGCTCGCGAACCTTATACAACTTGTACCATTTTGCATTTTTACCCATTACTTATATGTATATTAACAAAAAATTACCGAATCTCTTAATAAGCGTCGAGTCCTCGAAAGCATCGAGTTAGAGTAATACTAACATTAAATAATTTTTTGATAATTTTTAATTTTGATAATTGAGTCGAGTCGAGCTCTAAAGTATTGCTTAGATAATTGAGTTGAGCTCGAACTTGAAAATACAAGCTCAATCGAGTCAAGTTTCGAGCTCCAAATTTCCTAATTGAGTCGAGCACGAACTTGGCACTATATTGACTTGACTTGACTAGATTGCACCCCTACTTGAGATTCCATTGAAAGTGACTTAATTAACAAGTATATATTAATTAATATTAATATTATCAATAAAACATTAGGTATTATTGCGGTTGTAATTCTCTATATGTAAGATTTTTCAAAAACATAAGCATATAATGATTTGAGATAATTTTGTTTACAAAACTTTAGATAAAACTATTCATAACAAATCGGTTAAAATTGAATTCTTACTTAGAGCATATCAAATGATCATACTTGTAAAGTTTTTTACTATTTAAAGAAGCTTCAAAAAAAAAAAAAATTTTGAAAAAGCTTTTCAAATTGTAGTTTTAATTTTTTTGGCAAAGCTTGATATTTATCAAGCTATAGTCACATTAGACCCACTCACGTTACATTATCTTAATAGATTTTATATTTCAAAGCTTTTTTTTGTTGAATTTAAAGTTTTTCTAAAGCTTTTTACATAAAAACTTTTTTTAAAATTCTTAAGAAAAAACTTTCCATGTGGTTGCTTTTAAATAAATAAATGTAGTTGTACTTTAATCACTGATAAAAACATTTAATTTAAAAAAAAAGATAGGGAAAATCACATATCACGTTCTTTGACTAACTAGATTTAACAAACTAGTCTTTTGACTTAAAAATCTAATAAAATAACCCATGCATTATCGCCCTAACGGGAGCTAACGCAAAAAAGGGTTTTAGTTGAGTTCATTTATATATTTAACAAACCAATCTTTGCCACCTATTACTACTCATCACTATTAACTCATTATCGCCCTATTAACACCCATAATCATAGTGGCAATAATAGAGAGTTGACTTTCACATTTTTCCTCTAATAAGAAAGCATTATCTCTTGTGAGACCCACAACAAATAATGGATTTTATACGCCAATAGTATTTGACACGTGGAGGGCCTTAATGCTTTTTTTAATGAAATAAAAAACGTTATTTAGCTTATGAGTGAGAATAATATTATTAAATGCATTATCTTTCGTGGGCCTCACGAGAGATAATGTTTTTTTTTTCTTTCTGATTTTCTTTTTCTTTAACACCAAACTAGTAAAATAGTAGTAACATTCATTTTAGTCGGCTGACAGTTCGATTTCAAAACATTATAACTATTAGCTCCCATAGGGGTTGGTTCAAGTAAAATAATTACTATCATAAAACAAATTATATAACATATGGAGATGACACAGGTAATTGATGTTAAATATTGGTCAAAGGGCATTCTTGGAATTCTACTAACATAGATTAGTTAATATTAATAAAATAAAAAATTGAAACTCCCAAATGGTTTTTATCCTCATTTCTTTCCTGCCATAAAATCCCTCTCACAAACCCTAATCACATACACTTCCCCCTCCCTTATTTCAAGCTGTAACCCTCCCTCTCTCCCTCTATTAATCTACACATTCATCCAACACCTTAACATCCCCTTCATCCCATCCCCAAAGAATAATCATACTTTCTTTTTCTACCAGCAGCTCTCTAAAAAAACGTCATCCTCAATATTTTTATGAGCTTTAGATCTCTGTTTTTATTGATGTTCTCTCGTTAGGGCCATCAATTCGGACCACCAGTGACCGTAAACTACGCCAATCATACCATCAAAGATTTATAAATCGGACCTCTTGTGAGCGACACCCACCGCCAAACGATCAGAAAAGGATGTCTTTCGGTTTCTCAACCGAATCCTTATCCGTTGTCGACTTCATCTTCGTCGTTTTTGGAGGAGCATTAACCATCGTTTACATATTTCATGTGTGGTTAGCGTTGTGCACCAAGGTAAATGGTTTTATATACGTTGTGCATCAACTATCTGGTGGTTCACGGTGTCTCTCTACCGCCTCCGTCTTCTTCGTCTACCTATGTTCTTTAATGTAAAAAACTAGTGAATCATGATATAGACATGTGAATCATAGTATAGATGTGTGCATCAACATATGTAAATGTACATAAGTTGATATGTATATTGTTCTTGATCATTTATGTTTATTCTCATATTGATTATTTGTTTTGAGTTTGTATCTATGTAGTTCATGTTATTTGTATGAAAAGAATTATGCTATTTGTATGGAAAAGTTATGTACTGGTGTTGTTTTGTATTATAAAAATTACGTGCATCAGATGATTCATTGTGCTTCAATCTAGTTGATGTTGTTTGTATTAAAAAGAATTTGTATTTGTTTTGTTTTGTTAACTTATAGCATCCTATATTAACAAATAATCATTATACATCATGAATATTGAGTGTGCATCATCGGAATGTTTACCGTGCATCACCGCAATCTTTTGTATCATCGGAAAAATTAGCGTGCATCATCGGATTATATACCGTGCACCACCGAAAACATCAGCATGCATCCGGTAATTGGATTTCAATCCTAAAAGATGAAAATAAAAAATGAAATGATGTTTGAAGCGTGCTAGAAATTGTCTTTTTTATTTTCTGACAATGTTTAATGTGTATTTGACTAATTAATAAATTTGATTTGGTCAATAATTATCCAATGGTTGAAATTCTTTCCGATTTGAATTGAATTAGTTTATTGAATGTTAAATTAAAACAGTTAACTTTTTTTTGTCTAACATATGTGATTAGTGATTTTCAAAAATAACTAAATGACAAATTACTCAGCATTTGGAAAAATAAATCGCTCCACTGTTTTAAGCACCACACCTCATTTCATATTCCATGTACATGACGCCGCCCAACCGCTTTATTACTCAAAACAACACTCATCGTCATCGTGTATTTATTTATTTATTTACACATTTCTTTACACTTATCAATCAACCATGGCTGCTACACTCTTCACCAAACTCTCAAAAACATGTTCAAAAACCCATAAACACTTCAAAACCATCCGTAACATGAGCAACATCCCTGAAAACACCGTTTACGGCGGCCCTAAACCCCAAAACCATGATCAAAGAGTCACTTTAACTACCTTACGAACAAAACACAGAAAGGGGGAACCAATAACGATGGTGACTGCTTACGATTACCCATCTGCGGTTCATTTAGATACCGCCGGAATTGATATTGCACTCGTCGGAGATTCTGCTTCCATGGTGGTTCACGGTCATGATACGACGTTACCGATTACGTTAGATGAAATGTTGATGCATTGTAGGTCTGTTGCTAGAGGTGCTAAACGGCCGTTACTTGTTGGGGATCTTCCTTTTGGTACTTATGAATCCAGTTCCCAACAGGTAGTTCAATTTTTTTTACTTGTGGATTATGGTTTAATTGTTGTGGTTTGTGGAGAAGTTTCACAGGTTATTGAGTAAGAAATGCATGTTTGACTTTTGAGGTCAATTAGGAAATTTTAATTTAATGGAATTGAGTCAGAGGTGTAATTGTTTAAGAGAAGAAGACAGATGCTAAAAAGTTAAAGTTTAAAGAATGATTCTGTTTTTCTTATATCGCATTACTGTTTTCCTTTTCTAACTGTAGTGTTACTTCTGGTATTTTTAAGGAAGAAAAAATGTTACTTTGGAATATGTTCTAGTAATTAGACCTTTGAGTATATACTAGTATAATACAATTAAATACTAATGAGTCAACGTTAAAGCTTTAATCTTTAATAGTTATGTGTCAAAGATAATTTTGAGAGATCCTAATTCTGAACCAGAAAAAACAAGATTACGGTTTTGTTCTGCTAATCATACGAAATCTTTATTTTACTAATTATAGTGTTCTTTCTTGTAGTTACAGCATATATATTGGATGATTGTTGTTCAGATTTTACATTTATGAAATGAATGCTTACCACGTGCTATTGTAGTAAATAATATTGCTGTTTTGCTTATGAACAGGCGGTTGATACAGCAGTCAGGATATTAAAAGAAGGAGGAATGGATGCAATCAAGTTGGAAGGTGGTGCACCATCTAGGATTTCGGCTGCAAAACACATTGTTGAAGCCGGAATTGCGGTTATCGGTCATGTAGGGCTGACCCCTCAAGCCATTAGCGTTCTTGGTGGATTTAGGCCTCAAGGGAAGAATGTTCTCAGTGCAGTCAAGGTGCGCCCATACTTCTGAGGTCAAATGTATGGCTTCTTTTCTCCAAAATTGATATGGGTTTTTTTTCTTCACAAATTGTAACCACTGGTTCTGCATATGTAGCATCTGTTCCGTAGAACCTCTTATCAATCTCCTAGGATGAAAAAGTCCATGTTTTTCTTCAAAAGCCTAAAATACAAACTTTTGAGGCCTATAATAGGGTATTGGTCAAGTTATCAAATTGTGTGTATCTGTTATGTAGGCTACAATTAGTCATCAAAGGTTGCAGTCCCATTGTTCCATAGAAGGATGTTTAATTTGAGTTTTTTGTCAAATATTTACCTTTTAAGTTTCAAAATTGATGCATGTGTTTATACACATTACAACCAATTCTTCCCACTTGTAGAACTTCTTAAATAGTTTAACTAAGTTGTCAAATAAAAAGTTAATCCATATCAATTTTGAAGCCTGAAAAGTGCATGTTTGACTTCTAAAGTTAAACCGTTACCTGTTGCGGCTAAAGGGGATTCTTCCCCGGGAAATTTTATAAATCAAAAGATAAGCGTTACAATTACAAAGATGTGGAATATTCACATGAAACTTAATCTAACACTAAAGCATTAAAGACTAAGTCTATACACATGACATGCCCGGTGTATAACAACCACATAAACAACCGAGTCTCTCAGGCTGAACCAAAACAAATCAAATAGACCCGGGAAATAACCCACCGTAATCGCATAATGAGAGAATAGCTAGGGTCGACAAATCTCCCTAGGAATCTTTCATCTCTCCATAATGCAGAGAGCTCGAACCGAAGATCTAAATTTTTGATCAGCCACCTGCACAATAAATCTTCTACCTTTGCCAAAGAGTCGATTATTCCGCTCTTGCGAGATAAAATAAGCAGTAGAAGCTAAGACGAGACGAGCAACAACATGAACAAACATTCTCCGGATTTGTAGCAGCTATCAAATAAGGGAGGATGTCATCCATCCTTTTAGAAGTAATCTATATCTCCGCATAATTAGAAACCTAAAGCCAAAACTGAGAAGAAAAAGAACACTCAAAGAATAAGTGAGCATGAGAATCATGTCGAGAGCCACACAAGGAGCAGTGAAGCAGGTTTAAGTCAGTCGAGGGACCAACATCCCATTGCCTCGGCCTATTTTGATTCTTCAGCTCACCTTTCAAGACAAGCCACAGGTGGAAAGCATGCCTAGGAATAAAGATGAGCAAAACAGTCAAAAACTTAAACTGGTCTTGAACTAGACTAGAACCGGTCCTAAAAAAGACTGGATTGGAAAAAGACCGATCCAGTGACTGCCCACCAGTCCTATTTCAGTCCTACTTTCAGTCGAAAAACCGGTTAAAAACTGGACTGACAGTCCAGATTACAACTAGTTTCAGTCCAAAGACCAGTTAAAGACTGAAACTGGTCCTGAACTGGAGTGGAACCAGTTTAAAATTGGTTAAAGACTGAAACATGTCCTAAAAAGACTGAAATCAGTCCACGACTACTAAAGACCGAAATAACTCATAATTATTATTTTTATACTTTTGAAGTTTTTTCAACATAATTAACGATTCATTTAAAGATCTTTTCTGGTTGTCGATTATATTAGCTCTGACGAACGATCGTTCCCAAAAACCATAAATACTAACAAATATCTAATTATAAAGATATTTATTTAATTATTCCATGATATTTTAGGCTTACCTTGTATGTAGATTGAACTATTGGAGTAATCTCGTAAAACTAACTATTTCATATAAATGATAAGGGGAAAAATAATAAAAAAGAAGAAGAAGACTTGACCTGTAGCATTGCAACTGTAGTTTGTATTAGGGTGGAGATGCTTAAGCATTTAGACGTAAGAACTGTTAAGTACAATGTTAGTCTTACATATGAAATTAGGCTACAAGGCCCAGCGGACACCATTTGAATTTGGGCATGCATACATGTTGTATATTAATATTATATATTAATATATTTAAAATTTAAAAACTTAATATATATATTGGGCGGGTCAGTTATTAGTGGGTAGGTTATGGGGCTTAACTGTAACATAATCGCAATATTTGGTTAACTAGAATCTACATTCACGAACCATTGGTTAATATAGTGGGTCGGTTATTTTGGTTCTGTAAATCGGTTATAGTTCGGTTAATCGGTTTTTATGCTGACCCCTAAAGTATAGTATGGTTAACATGTTCAATTTGCAATAGTTATAGAAATTCGATAATTATAATCTAATATCAATGTTTATACTAAAGTGGTTAACTTTGTAAAAAATTTGGCAATAGAAAAGATAAGTCAGAAAGGAAATCGACTAGTCTAAAACTGGAATTGGTCCGGAACTGGACTACCTGTCCTAGAATACTGGCAAATTTGAAGAGAAACTAGTCTAAAGCTGGACCAGTCCTAAAAAAGACTATTATTTTATTTTCTAAAGAAAAACTGGACTATTTTAAAATGGATTGGAAATTGGTCTCTTTACCCAGGAGTACAATGAGAAAACTAGACAATAGGCGCCCAATCCACCAAAGAACCCCGAGGCCGAATAGACTTCCAAACCTCCCCAACCCGAAAGTCAATAAGATTACCTGTTTATAATACAGTGAACATATTAGTCATAGTTAAATCACATGAAATTGTTATCTGTTCTGTAGGTTGTGGAGACAGCATTAGCATTACAAGAAGCCGGATGTTTCTCAGTTGTTCTTGAATGTGTGCCTGCACCGGTGGCTGCAGCCGCCACATCTGTTCTTAGGATACCCACCATCGGTATCGGTGCTGGCCCTTTTTGCAGTGGACAGGTCTCAATCACATAGCTTTTGTTACTGAATACTTTCTTTGTTATAAACCGTAATCATATTTCTCATTGTTATCTTTCAGCTAGTAATAACCATGGATGTTTCTCATTGTTATCTTATAATTAATGCAGGTCCTTGTTTACCATGATCTTTTAGGAATGATGCAACATCCACATCATGCAAAGGTTAGTGACAGGATGAAACGAACTATCTGATTAGTTTTACACCACAGTTTCGGGGTTCCATGAAATCGTCATAACCTCCCTTTTGACAAGTTTTCAGGATAAAAGTTTGTATTTAAAGGGTATATTAGATGTTGCACAAGAATCCTTAATTATGTTATTTTTCGATTGGTACTTGTGCTAAAATGTATAGCTAAATGTATGCTTTAACCGTCAAATGATTGACACATGTGTTAGTCATTTTCTCTCTCCTCATCTTAATCAGTGTCGATCTCCTGTCAGGCACATATTTAGTCACACGATTTAGGTCCACATAGCATTACTCGAGAGAAAGCTCTCAAATTATTTTTAACTATTTCCCCACTATCATTATATTGTTGATGACCATTGATATGGGCATGTAAATTCTTTTTCTCTTTTTCTTTTTTATTTATTTTAGGGTATATTAGACCATTCAAATGACTCGAAGGATACTGCTGTTATGTTCCAATGTTACAGGTTACCCCAAAGTTCTGTAAGCAGTTTGCTCAAGTAGGAGAAGTCATCAACAAAGCTTTATCCGTATATAAGCAAGAAGTTGAAAACCGCTCATTTCCAGGGACAATACACAGCCCTTATAAAATCAATCCGGCAGAGGTTGATGGATTTTTGAAAGAATTGCAAAAGATGGGGTTGGATAAGGCTGCAGCTGCGGCGGCAGAAGCAGCTGAGAATTCTGAATCAGGTAACGAGATTCAAACTGCAGAATTCGCAAATTGATGATAAATTAGAAGGCTTTAGGTTTACAGTCCGAGTTTGAGTTTAGAATGCCAATTTTGAGGAGTTGTAGGCAGATCCAACAATAATTAAACCATCATTATGTGTATGAACGAAAATATGAGTTGCTCTCTTTGTAACAGCAATTTGGATAGAAAAAATGGGAAGTCTTGATCACCCTCTTTGTCGACCATCATTATATGTGTAATTGTCTGCCTCTTTTGTGTTTACATCTATTGGTTTCGATTCAACCTTTGGTGACCTAAAATGAAAAAGAAGGGAATGTGACACAATGGGCAGGTTGAGGTAATTGGCTACAATTTTCATAAAGATGTAAGGTGCACAACCATGTTCGTAGAAAACAACCTATACTATACAAGTAGTACATTCGCATTGTTTTTGGTTTTGGTTTTGAAGAATAGCACCTAAACCTGGTTATCTTAAAAGAGTTGTATTAATTCTTATTACATTTATGGAACATAAATAGAGTCAGGAAACAATGATATCATTTGCAGAAGACTTGAATTCGAAAATGTTTCTTCAAGAACTGCAGGTCCCCTTCTACTTCCAACATGATCAATACTCTCTTTCGTTACATGAACCAACTATCTTGCTACATCGTTCATCCCCAACCGCCCATCACCGCCGCCAAACAACAAACACCGTGTGGCAACATCCGCCACTATCCGCATCTGCTCTTTCCTATATGTCGGTTGTTCATGGTAATACAACATCGGATCCACCACCTCTTCCAACTTCCCGTTTCTTATCTTCCGTAATGCCACTGTCGCTAACTCGACCGACTTCCCACCTGCTAAAATCTCCAAAAGCGCCACACCAAGACCATAAACGTCGTTTTTGTTTGAAAAGGGACCACTTGGACCGCATCCGGCTGAACCACGGTCCACTAACTCGAACCCAACTAGTTTTACAGACATGTTGTGGTCTAGCAAGGCGCAACCGGATTCGAGACCATGGTGAAACACAGGAGGAAAGATTTCGCTATGTAATTATGCGAGTACGCTTGATAATTGAGCTGTGATTGTCAATCGGTTTTGCCAATTGATGCCCATTTTTCCATCGATTCCTGCTTGACATAAATGTTGTTCAAGTGTCCCATTTCCAGGATACTCGTAAACCACCAAGGGAGTGTAACCCGAGTCAATTGAGCAACCCAGGATTCGCGCCATGTTTGTGTGGGTAACTTCTGATAAGATCTTGACACGTGATAGGACTTGAATGAGGTCGGTTTCAGTTGTACAATGTACCTTGTGGACGGCTACTTCTAGCCCGTCTGTGAGGACGCCTGCATAAATGGTGCTTCCTTCCCCAATGTTGACTAGTTTTTGATCATCTGAGAATCCTTTGGTGGCGTGTTCTAGTTCGGTGCGAGTAAATAAACGAGTTCTATGTCCTTTGCGAAATGAAACGCTGCTTTGGCTCCGAGTTTGATCCAGATCAGCAGTTCGTAGCTTGGTTTGTCGTTTCAATGAACAGAAGAGCCCGATCAATGTGGAGATTGAGAGGCCTAATGTGAGAATTCCTGTATGTTGAACAAGAAAAAATTAATTTAATCGGTAATTAAATGGAGGGTGATCTGCAGCCAGTGGTGGAGTTAGGAAAGAACTAAATAGGTGCAGTTGACCCATTAGATTATTACAGATTTATTATAGGTAATAGAGGCAATTACAGAGTGTTGATAGGAAACTATTCCGGGGTTCTGTCTTACCTGCTGTGTAAGGGGTCAAATTGGGTTCATTTTTCCAGGCTTCTGTCTAAATTACTTGCTGTGTTAGGGGTCAAAATGGGGTCAAAATGAGTTCAGGACGAGTATCATATTTCTTTTTGTCCATTTTAAAATTTGTTTATATATTAGTATTTTGGAAACACAAAACTTAAACATTGAATAAATCGAGTAGAAGATTGTACTCACTGAAACTAAACTTTGAACTTTCAACGTTCTCTTTTTTGCTGAACTTTTTTATTTCACCTGTTTGAAAGAAGACGCAAGACTTGATCATAAATAAACTGGTCAAGACTGTCACGGTCTAGCCTGATTGCTACTTAGTGGGTCGAAACATGCATTTCAATGGTGGGACGAGGTACGTACCAGCAGCAAGTATTAGTTTACCGCGACCATGTCCCTTAGGATAACAACCCTTGCCATACACTTCGACTCCATCCATGAGGCAATCTGTACACACTAGTAAAAAATATTACGATTAATAATTAAGTAATCACTTTACAAACTGAAAGCTACTCAATTGCGGATCATGAAAGACCATCAACCAAGAGGCTACATGTACAAGTCTGTCATTGTAAAAGGAAAAAATAAAAATAAAGAGGACTCACATTTCAAGCAACCACTCCCCTTAGCGAAGCCGTCACCTATAAATCCATCAACACATTTGCACCTCATACCCAAGATCACAGAACTTGCATTAACACTCAGAGCATTCAAATCACATGTTCCTTTAATCAAGTCACTCGGTATTGCCCATTCTAACTTAACACCACGCTTTATCTCACCATGGTTGGAACCCAAACTCAAACCAACCCAAGAAGAAAAACCCTTGCATCTCAACTCCTCAAACACGTCAAAACCATCACCCACTCGCCAAACACCACCACGATCTTCAGATAGCAAGTAACAACACCCGCTACTCGTGAAAGTTGTGGTGGTGTTGGCATCATGACATCCACCACAATCACTCCTACACAACGATGAATCCCCACACCCATACAAACCAACCAAATTTTCTTTCGCTATACCAAAATAATCACTCGCTTGAAACCTAAAGGACTTTAAATCATAGTAACTTCGACATGATGAAGAATAACGAACGGTATCATTTGGATAATCCACTAACACACCACCATCATTAAAGAAATGAAGAACTTGGTATCTATACGATCCAATCTTGATGAACAACGAAGTAGAATTAAAACAAGAAAGACTAAAAGCATCTGAGAGTAACTTCCCACAATTAGAACCATTGTCAAGTCGAAACGGGTAAGGTATCGAGTCAAAGCTTCCACATTTTTCTTGTGGGCAGCTAGGACTTACAACTTGTGGCACCACAAGTAGTAAAAAGATTATGATAATGACCATATTGTTAAAGAACGTCAAGATGCTGGCACTATGCGCATCATGTTATAAATACATGATTTAAATGTAAATATATATTTGTATGAATTAAGGGGAGATCGATGGTGTTATTGGAAGGTGAGATCGAGGGTTCTTGGGAGCAAGGGAAATGGAGAAAGTTGGTCTAAAGAACGGGGTACTAATTTGCATTCATGATGGGGTTTTATCGCCAAATGAGCCTTGAGGACACATTTATTCATAACTTTATTATGTACATATGATATATTTTCCATTGGATTTGATGCTATATAATCTTCGAGATTCGGTTTATTTTCAGAATTTCGGAATGTTATCACTTTTTAACTTATCATCATTATTATATTATAAGGAGGAGTGATCACGCAATTTTATATAACTAATTGTTATTATTATTGTTGTTATAATTTCACAAATATTTAATCTTGAGTACATGCAAGCATATGTGTTATAAGAAAAACAGGGCTAATGTCATAAGATAAATAATTAATCTTTTTATAAGAAAAAAAATAACAGAACAATTAGTTTCGTAGATGCTACAAAACTTCGTGCTTGAAATTCTTTTTTTAGTTTAACCTAACTTCGAACTTCTATCATCAATTAATTAAAAAGAGAAATTCGAAGTTTACGTTTTGCCATGAAACTCAGGATTAGATGACTGGATCACTAGGATAAGCGCATTTCAATTTTTTCGAGATTTGGGCCGATGTAGTTCATACCCATGAAAGTCAGCATCCATTAGGCCCACCAATTTGCTTGGATTTAGATTTTAGACAATTCATTCTCATTATCTCTGTACGTTTCTCTTCGTATCTTTCAACTATTTTATTAAATTTATGTTATTTGTATTCAATTATATATTTAGATAATAACTGTTGCAAAAAGAATTTAGAGAAATTAAAGAAAAAGCCTATTTGTTTAAAGCACACAAAGTTTTTCGAAAGAATATATATATATATATATATATCAAATTTCCCCTGTTCAGTTGCAAGTCGCAATTTCCGACTTGTGACTTGTATTCAACTTATGCCCGTGATTTGTGAGTGCCTATTGCAATTTGC
This sequence comes from Logfia minima, assembly GCA_963921325.1. Taxonomy (NCBI): domain Eukaryota; kingdom Viridiplantae; phylum Streptophyta; class Magnoliopsida; order Asterales; family Asteraceae; genus Logfia; species Logfia minima. The sequence goes on from OY992770.1 coordinate 17,605,243, forward strand.
GAGCAGGTGTTTGCGTTCGAATCATATGGGTTTCACATACCGAGATAGCTTTAAACATAATTTTTTTTGTCATTTTCAAATTTCAAATCGCTTGTTAACCACGACCATTGCAAACGGCGACCACCACAAAACGCAACCTTGATACTTAATCCTTCTTCAACTACTTGAACCGTCATGACCGTTACACCGTCACAAGTCGCAAACGGCTAGGTTAACAAATCACGTGTTGCAAACTACAATTTACACCTCGATCCGTGTTTTTCTCCAAATTCCAGGATAACAATGGCTAATTATCAGGTACAAACACATTTAAATTTCAAATGTTAGTTTTAATTTCAAAATTTCTAGGTTACATTTTATCGAACACTTGGTGTGCATATATATATATATTGTGTTTTTAACATTAAATTGTTAGTAATTATGTTATTATTTGATGTATATGTAGTTTTGATGTCAGGATTTGAGCAAAACGATGTGAGCCACTAAAATGTGTCGTGACCGAGATCATTATCGGTCACGACTCGCAATTTGTCAATCATGACCGAGATTTGCGCATCGTGACCAAGAACGATTTCGGTTACGAAACATTTGACCTACTTTGACCCATTTGCTTGAATTGACTTTGTTTGACTTGTATTCATTATGTTTGACTATTTATAAGTTATATGGACTAGTTTTGACTTATGTGGACTTTGTTGACTTCCGTTGACTAAATGTAACTTGTGTTTAGTTCGTGGACTTATGTTTGACATAGTTTAACCTTATTTGGCAGTGTTTGACTAGTTTTGAATGTTTATTATTTGTGTTTGACCTGCTTTGACCCATTTCAATTGAAATGACTTTGTTTGACTTGTGTTCATTATGTTTGACTATTAATGAGTTTTGTCGACTAGTTTTGACTTTTGTGGACTAATTTTCACTTTTGTACACTCTGTTGACTTCCATTGACTAAATGTAACTTGTGTTTAGTTTGTGGACTTATATTTGTCATAGTTTGGCCTTATTTGACTATGTGTGACTTGTTTTGACTGTTTGTTATTTTTATTTGACCTACTTTGACTCCCTGTCACAATGGTATTGGAGATATTTCGATCCTTGGTACAACAGTGGTATTTCAATCATCGAAAGACTGCAGCCGAAGTTAAAACACTTTTCACACTATATGCCAAGCACAAAATCGGAAAGAGGAACGAAAATCACTAAGCTGGAATGTAATCTATCCACAAATATGATTTGTGAGGAGGTGGAAGGGAAAAAAATGGAACGATAAACTTGGAAGGACGAACATGCATTTGCATGCTATGGCAGGTGTCCGGTTTACCATGCAGACACATTATGCCAGTGTCCCGGTTCGTCAAACAGGATAATGTAAGCTGCGATACGGAAAGGTTTTTCACGTCGGACACATATTGAGTGGCCTACCTAGAGCCTATAAACCCAATGGCTCATCCTTCAGAATGGGTCGATCTAGATGATCTGCAAACTGTGTTACCATAGGTCCATTGTGAAGAGGCAAGTAGTCTCCCACCTGACCGTGTTCGTATTCCTTCCAAAGGAGAGGAGAAAACGAACGCAATAAACAATGTAGTCATTGTAATGAAATCGGTCATAACTGACCTGCTTATATGGCTCCTTACGATAGAACAAATGAGCAAAACCGATGAAGTTCCAAATCAAGATTGACCTCTAGGTCAAAATCAAGATCCAAATCAAAGGTAAAGGTCGAAGAATCAACGTCTCAACCCACTCAGTCCTTTCCAAGTGTTCATTTAAGTCGCCCTTAAAATTATTGTAATGACAAAACCTATGTGATGTACTTGTTAGCAATGTTATATATGTTTTATTACTTGTGATTTATTTGATTCGATAAGTTTTCTTCATGTTTACTTTCTTGTATTTAACGAACACTAAAGTTTTATTATATAGGGGTTAAAAACATTACATAAAGAATACAACACATTAAGTGAAATACATAGTTTGACAATTATTGAATTGATTGAAAGATACATACACATTACAATAATTGACTACTAACTAATTGAACAACTATCTTGCACTAGAAGAGCCACTTATATCTTAGAAATGGATATCGGCATCATAGTTTCAAAATTTGCCATATTTGTCGAATCATTACGTGTAACATAGACCTCAATTTCACTATGTATTTTAGAATAGGTAATAACATGTTACAATTGTTCAACATCATTTGTTTTTAATTGTAAACCAGTATCTAGGTCTTTATCATGCTCTTTAAATTAACAGTATCCTATAACTTAGCTCTTCCAAAGTGTCAGCAAACGTTAATAAGCCTTGAAATTACATTCTTTTTGCGCCCTGTAAATCCTTACCGTGACAAAGAGCGATGGTAAACAACTCAGGAACTATTGCGTATAATTTCTCAGTTTTTGGTTCTTCATTTGTAGGTTGAAAGTTCCAAAAATGATCAGTGTGAACCATATCGGTAAGTATTTTTTTGATTTTACAACCAACAAAAAGTGGAAGTATTTTTTTTGAGAATTTATGAAACAAGTGGATTATCATTTTATCTTAAGGTCACAATATTCATAGAGGTTTTAAGAATCCCGAAAGTTTTGAAAAATCTTATCCAAAACGAGAAAAAGATAAGGCATTTTTGCCAAAAAGTAATCTAAGACGGATACAAGCTGCATGTCGCAAATTACGACTGCAAGTCGCAAATTGCAAGTAGCAAGTCGCAATTTCCCAGTCACGGTCCAAGTTTACTCGGTAACGCAAAACATAAATATGAGGTTGCAAGTCGCAAATTACGACTTGCGACCGAATAGGGGAAAATGAATATTAATTTTTTGAGTAAATATTTTTATGCTTTAAAAGATATAAGCTTTTCCTTTTCTTTTTCTCTTTTTCAAATTTTTGTTAATTTCTCATGAATATATCATCGTGCCTATGTAGCAAAAATATTTTCCACGCGTATATTTAACAATAAAATTTATAATTTTTATTATATAATATTTGAATTTAAAAAGTTTTGAGTGTGTAGTATGTGGACTGTATTGTAGGATGATAGCAGATCGATTTAATATGACCAATCTCCAAGAACATTGACGAGACTTAGAAACTAACTGAAAGCAATTTTCTTTTCATCATATTTTCATAATGAGACGAAACATACATCTAATCTATTGCAAACCCACTACTTCCACACATTACTACCCTAAGTCACTATTTCTAAATAACTACTTTGACAAGTTCCAACGACTAACAATGCAAAATTAAATTAATTAACTAATAATAAACTAAAGATTAAATAATCTAATGGTGATATCAAAACGTGTATCCTAGGGCCAATAATACGTGTATGAGCAAGAATAAAGAGAATGTTGAAGTATTATAAATAAGATTACGGAAATCAGGTTACTTTTGTATTATATTTTTAAGTTCATATATAAGACACTACTTCTCAACTTCAAAGTATAGAACTTAATACTCATCTTTAAACGTAAGGATTAAGAATGAAAACGCAAATGCTATATAACGTATTAGTATAATGTTCGCATAATGTGTTTTAGTCAAACTGATAGTGGTAAATGACGGTTGTCGATGATGGTAAAAATTATTATACATGATTTATATGGAGTATTATTTTATTTAAACATAAGATATACTAATCGTTAAGAATAATTCTCGACAGACTATTTATTCAATTTATACATTTACAAAATTCAAAATTACATAATCTTTTTACCACAACGCAGCCTTGTAGTTTGGAAATATTCTTTGAGCCACAAAAAGACTAGATACGCTATTTACCTAAACAATTCCGTAACACACACTTCCCAATACATGTAAAGCAAATAAAGGAAGTGTACAATAATTAATGCATATAGTACAACAAGCAACACTTTAACCATCATGTAGACAAAAAGCTAGTTTCACTTTAGCAACGGCTCATCCCTCTTAAAAAGCATAAACAACAAAAAGAAAAAAAAGACAGATAGAGAGAAAAAAAAAACCTTTTTAACGACAAAATTATCAAATCCAAATTAAATACAACTTGTAATGCTCTACATACAAACTAGTATAATATGTTCACTCTGGATTTAACAATATTTGATCTAGTAAACGAATTAAAAAAGTCAGCGCAAATAAACGCGTATAATCTCCTCATCATGACGTCATCAATATAAAAAGTCAGAAACTTCAAAGTCAACCCTCGCCGGCGAGACTGACAATCTCATCTATGCATCGAAAATATCTTCGTCGATGACTACACCGGAGATATCATAGTTGGTATCATCCTCGTCGGTGTAATCTCTTTCATTTTCGCATATCTTTTCCATCGCCGGAGATACGATGGCTGCTGGAGAAACAGGTGAAGAGGGTGTTGGTTTGTCGTCGTCCCCGGAGGTGGTGGTTTTGCTGCGGGAGCTGCCGGATAAAGAGTTCCGTTGAGTTGGCACCAGGTGGCTGTGTTCGCCGGTGTATGTAATGATTAGCATACCCGGGTCGGATCTATTTCGCTCCACTTGTTTTCGGGCTAAACAAGCTTTTGATGTGCTACATCTATAATATCCCCTGTTTTAAAAGAAAAAAAAATAAATTAAATATTTGAAACAAGAATGAATCGATATCGATATTAAATTTTAGAAAGCTACTACATTGTCAAGAAAAATGGAAAACGAATGTTGAGGTTTTATTTTATTTATTTATTTTTTGACGAAAAACAAGAAAATTAGAATTTAAACCTACTCAACAAATGTTTAAATAGGAAAGGATGATACATAAAAAGTCGTACAACTAGAACAGCTGAAGCGATAACGAACTAGCTAACCACAATCCCCTATTCTAAAAGACTACAGGAATCAAATGACCTTTATACTACCAGTAGACCGTGGTTTAAAAAGCGATAGGTACTCCGACACGTTAACGGCTCGTAAACCGAGACACTAGGTGCTAAGAGAGACCCTCACATAAATAATATTATAACATATATATATATATATATATTTATTCAACTCTATTCTCATTGTTGTTCTTTATACTTAGTGTTTCACAAGAAGATCGAGTTATGTTGAAATAATGGCATCTAAACTTCAAGTTTACGTACAAAGATAATGACAATTGGCTGATACAACTTCTGTGATAACAAGAAGTCAAAAACTCATCAGTTCTTCCACTAATTACACAAGGCCCTCAAGGCACGGCCTGCGCCTAGGCACTGCCGAGATAGTCCTTACGTCGTACTATCGTCTAGAATAACTATGAGGCACCATGCCTAAAGAGTTAAAGTGTCACGCGCGCTTTTTTAAATCAAGCAATAGACATCAAATATACTACACCCTAAAACGAACCTTCAAGGGGCTCCATTGCTCCCACTTGTTTATCATACAACTTTATAAAAAGTAATAGCTTATGCCGCGATAAATTAAATAACGATGCACGATTTTGTACTTTCTTTCCCGCGCTAGATTCGTCACTCATTGTTAAATCTTTGATGAAGTCTTCGTATTTATAGATATTATATACGGGGTTGAGGTTTTATTTATAGATATTATATACTACGTATTTAATCTTTTATTTAAGGCATTTTAATTAGACTAAAATAAGAGACAACTAGTACAAATTTTGATCACGAACCGGTTAGAGAATATTCGAGGTTTATAATAGTAGAAAATGCATTTTGGAATTGTTGCTAGATACTTAGAAGCTAAATGAAGTCTTTAGTAAATATTTGCAAAATAATGTCCAAAAATAGAATAATATTGGGAAAATGAGGAAATACAAACCTTGGGTATGGAGAGCCTTTGATAGGTTTTTGACCATATTTTCTCCAAGACCACAAGTCAGAAGATGATCCTTCAGCTGGCACTTGGCAAACCTTTCTAATCTGATTTTTCCTGTATAAAAGTAAACAAATACAATTCAGCCAAAAAAAAATCCCTCTCATTTTTATTTCTGAAAAAGATCTCTAGTTATGATACTGACAAATATTTTTGGGAAAATACATGAATCATAAATAGCACAATTTACTGCATGTGGGCATCTCCCAAAATTTATATTTTTCATTCAGATAGCCTCTAAAAAGGGAAAAAAAAAGTGTACATATAATTTTCACCAAAAGAATAACTAAACAAAGCTTAACTATTAATTTGCTTCAAGGGTATTTCATAATTTTATATGTTAACAAAAACCCAAAAATGGATCCAGCTGAAAATTGAGTAATGGTAGATAAAGATGCAATCTTTTTTACCTTTTCTTGAATTTTGGTGTACTCTGTGCATGAGAAGTTGTACATCTAGATATGCCTAAAGAATGCTGCTTTTCCTGAAACTGTTTCTCTTGCTGCCGCTGCTGTTGGTTGTAGTTGTGGTGGTGGTATGGTGAATCTTGTAGTCCACTAAGAACAGAAAGGGGTGAAATTGGGAAACTTTGAGGAGAGGGAGGTAGTTTTTGTAGATTTGGAAAGTATAAGGGGTTGTAAAGATCATTCAAAAACTGTTCTATACTATTATCACTTCTTGGTTGAAATAGATCTGGGAGGATACTCATACAATTTTCTTCATAAAAAGTTGACTTTTGTTGACTGTAAGCATCCAAAGGCCTAGTCGGAGTGGTGGCGTTGGTGGTGATTGTGGTGGCGGCGGAGGATACGGCGGAGCAACAGCCTTTGACCACCGCCTGTAGGTCCCAATCAGCATCCATGTAGAGAAGAAAATGAAAGACAAATGAAGGCGCTGACTTTTGTTAGTGAGATAAAAGAGTGTGTGTAAGATCATATATCATTATATTGGTATGGAAATGGAAAGGGTCCACATTTTACTTTTTTTTTCTCATTATAATAATATAAATAAATATTAATATAATATTAAGATAGTGTCATAAAAATAAAAGCTTGAATATAAGAATAAATAAAAGCACTAGTGTGCCACATTTTTATGATACATAGATTAAGATTATTTTATTTCTAACATAATTTGCTTACCTTTATTCATAAGAGATGTAAATCACTATATAAGAAGTCGTACACATGTTATTACAAGTTCGAATTCATCAACGTAAGCTCAATCAAAATTCTCTAAAATTCGGAAATGGAGATTCCATTTTAGATTTGAAAGAACTTCTTGTGGCTGGATTGAATTCATAGCGAGGTTCGAGTTAGTGATGCTTGAGATTTAATTTGTTGAAGATATTTTATTCCAAGTACTAAGTTTACACCTTAAAGGGTCCAAACTTATGATCAGGCACATTTGAAGCTAGCAAACAAGTTTAATTTGTAGAAAATCTGATAGTACAACTCATAAGAATGGTAAATACACTGAGTTTAATTTATCTATAATCTATAATACCTATAATAGACGTTGATATTGTTGAGTCTTAATACTTAAAAAGTAATTAACATTACATTTATATTTCTTTTTAATAACTATCTTTTTAGAATTATACCTTTACTAAATTATTGCAGGTCAACTTATATTTAAATTTTCGAAAATGGTCACGAGATAATCCGTTTAGACTGTGTACATCTGAGTAAAATGTTTACCCTTCTCGATTAGTATAAGCAGGAAAAATCTTCTCCACTTACCCCCATTTAACTTATAATTAAATTTACATCCTTTATAATATTAAAGATATATGTAATTAAATTAACCTGTAATTTCTAAAAAGGGATCAAGGCTTCTTTCCTTTGCTGAAGCAGGAATAGCCGACTCCAAGTAAATGCTTTTCTCAGTTAAAGGTATATTAAATTACATTCATTTCTAAATTCGAAATAATTAAAAATTTTATATTATTGAACAATTATAACTTTTAACGGTAGACATTTAAATATTTTATTTAAATAATTATTTTATATTTTAAAAATAAAATAATATAGCTATCAATTACAATACGCAGACACCATCCTACTAGTACAAGATACAACCGGTGTGATTCCCTTTATTTACTTTTTGGGGCTGGGTATTTTCTTTTTTTACAGCTATGTGGTGATTGACTTTTGAAAATGTCAAAGGGGGTACTTGTTAGCTAACGAAAAGGAAAAGGTCAAATTGGTCCCTCGATACTTTGACGATCTTTTACTCTCTTGCCGCATAGGTATTCGTGAGCGATCTTTATTTTAGTAATTTTATAAGTTTGGCACTTGCCGACAAAAATAAAATAAAATAAAAGTTTTAAAATAAGACAAAATGGGCACCTCGTCTTTCAAGCCGTATCTTATACTGTTTCTTTAATAGCGCGTGACGTGCGATGATATTTAAAATTAATTAATTAATGTTCACATTCTCTATACATTTTAAAAACCTAATTAAATATTCTAGACGTTTAATCCTAACAATAAGTTTAAGTTATTTACTATGACAAGAAATTAACATTGAAGATTGCTTCGTACAAATTTTAATTCTTCGTCAACAGTAATCCTGTCACTAATTTTAGTACGTACTATTGTTAGTACGAGTGACTTGACCATAATAAGCTTCAAAAAGTCCATTTCAATAGCTAAGTTACTAAAATTTTCCATTTTGAATTCATCAAGATGATCCGACTTGAAGTCCGAGTTATCTTGAAGATTAAAAGCGTCCCGTAACAATTGGTTGGGAATCATGAGGTCGTTGATTCTATAATACAATATAGATACCATACACCATATTAGAAAACATGTCAAAACTTAGAATTATTATATTTTACCATGCAAGTCATTAAATTTATATATTCACCTTGAGGTAAAAGTTGGTTAAATTTGGAGAGCTGTTAATCAAACAAAGAATAGACAAAAGCTCATCTTATTCCATAAAACACACACACAAATAGACGGTGGCAAGTCCATGAATATAAGTTGTGAGGGGCCTTAAAGAATTACCTTAAATTGAAGTTCATAAAAAACGATCTTAAATAACATCAAAACAATTAAATAGAACAACTAAATAGAAGCAAATAACCCAGGTTTCACAATAAACTATCCTAAAAGAATCTTAAGAAATTTTATCTGTCGTATTTAACTTAAAAATAACTTATGTCACTAAAACAACATAAACGGTGCAAAACAATGAAAATTACAGCTACTGTTCAAATACTGTAATGATTTCAAAACAATTTAAAAGAGATTATACTTCAATGACACAAGTTAGATAATTTCTTTTAATAAGAACTTATGTCCAAATACTAGTGGCTTCTAACGGTTCACATATAAATTAATAGAATCGAAAGTTAACTATTGAAGTCTTACAAAAATAAAATTGGGTTTGGGAGCCTGTCTAGGTTGAACTTATGGGCTAATTAGAAAAATGACAAAATATCCATTAAAACATAGTGCTAATTGTTAGGTTATCGGGAGCCTGTGAACCCCCTCCTTGTTCACTGGATCCGCCCCCGCAAATAGAGAACCTTGAGATGGACTATTCAATTAGGAGCTTCAGTGACGTATCATGTGTTACAAAGTCCTTCATTTCACATAATACCAAACATAAGATTTTATCATACGCATATTATTATTATTATTATACTCAATATAAGAGGTGTAATAGTTACCTTATAGTTAAATATGATATTACCTCCATGTAATACTTTGAGATTGTCAGCTTCTTAATTGCTGGTGAAGATTTAAACAACTCAACAGATATTAACTTGTCTTCTTGTACAATACTTCTAGTTTCTTGCTTTCCGAACTGCATAGATCAAAGTATGTTTAATGCGTAGAGAATCTTAATTAATTTGATGAAACTTTATAAGCACTAATTATATATCGACCGTACCAAATATAATTCCTCAAGAACGAACATTCGGTGAGGAAACCTTTAAGTGACTTTGTAGTGATCTTAACATTGTTGCAAAAGGTCAAGCACCTCAACGTACTAAACTCATATCATATGCTCTTCTAAACATATTGTGATCAATATAAAGTTTATGAATGTTCGGCCATTTATACCTCAACTTGACAAAATGCTCATTCTCAATGCATCTCTGATTGGCATAAAAGTTAATATGTATGGAGTTATGTTTTGTGGAATGTTACTAATTATATTTAAACTTGAGCATTCAACTTTCATCATATATATATATAAAAGAGTAGGTTCAAGGGAGAAGAAAAAATTGGTGGAGAAGAGGAAGAAAACCTTTTTAACCATTTGATTAAGTAAAATAACTCTTTGATTTAGTTTGAAATCATATTTATTTTTTATTGAATCATACTTGCTTTTTGTTGAATCATAGTTTTAAATTTATATTTCTCACCCTTCTCCTTCAAAAAAATTTTTTTTTATAGATTCTGATACTATATATATATAGTGAAATGACCCATAGGGAAGTTCCAAATCTTGAGAAATAAAGAATCAAATCTTAACCCTTGATTTTTTCATAAATAAATGTTTTTAACATTCATTTGTGATGAATGTTAAATTTTGAAATTATTTGTGATTTTTAAAATTCATTTATGATAAAATTAAGGGTTAAGATTTACTTTTCTTCTTCTTTAATTTTTTTTCTTTCCTCCTGATCTCCATCTTATATATATTTATTTATTCTTTGTTGGAGTTTAATGCTCTCCAAAGGCTTTGAAAAACGATTTAAATATAATATTGTATTAGTTGCAATTCATTCTTTATTGATACTAATAATAATAAAGTCGGCGTATGACTCGAGAATGAAATAGCCCAAATCAAAATATAAAAAGACCACCTATGGCCTAACATTTTGACATCTCGTCCCAACATTTTTACACATCATTTCTTTCTTGTATTTATTCAATCTTTTTTAATCAGGCTTCTTTAATTACTTTTTCTTTATCATACTTCAAAATGTATCATATATACTCTTTCAACACGTACGCACACCCACATATACAATGAGGATCTCACAGAGGAATTTCGCAATGAGAACTTCAAACGTATGTTTCTAATCATTGTTATATTATCTCATGAATTTTACAACATGTCATGTAGATAAATGTTAGACTATTTCGACACATTTACATCTCGTTTTATACTTTTTGATAGACACAAAATTAATAGATAGAGCATTTTTTTCTAATCACACAAAAAAAGAGAGGCAATATATGCTAAATTTTATTACAAGTAGTCAATTAATTTAGAAAATAAAATACATACATCATAAAAAGTATCATGAATCCTTACTAGGTGTGGGTTGCTCATTGCATAGATTTTATCCTCTCACTAGCAATTTTAAACATAAAAAACTTTTAACCTAGCGGTATGTGAAAAACTAATCAATTTAGAAGTTATAGATTTGAGTCTCGTTCAAAATAACATGTATACACATATGAACTTCACATACATGACAATTTGCAGCGTTGCTATTCTAAATGATAACAACAATAACAAAAATAATAACAATAATAATAAACTTTAAACTGTAACCATTCAATTAGTAAACATAAAACTCTTAGTTTTACTTATACACGTGGGTAGATATCACCTATCCTATAATTTTTGAGTTCTTAAACAATAAATATTAGTAATAAATACTCTTTTAAATAATTATTATAATTATGTAATATCATAGATATATATATGTCATTGTAACTACGATCTTTAATAATGACAATAATAAATAAATAAATTATACAAATATTGAGTTCTTGGTTATGAATAACATTAAAAAAACTCAATTAAATAAATATATTTAACAATGATAATGATAAATAAATTCTACAAATATATTAAACAAATATATGTATTTAATGTATGTGCTAAATGTGTCTATGTAGGTCGTTTATGTCTTTTTTATGATTTTATAATAAAGTGTACACAATACATAGAAGAACTATTTGTATTTGTTAAATATATGTCCATTTCTTTTTTGGTTATAGAGTTTATTATTAACTTAATTATTTCATGAGAACTCCTTTATCATACATGATATTTTTTTATTGTAATGATTGTTTTAATATTGTTGTGAATTTTGATACTCTCACATGGTGATGATTTTTCGCATACATGTCTTTACATTAAATTGGGATTAAATAGTTTTCGTACACTCATATTAAATAACTTTTATATATGTGATGAGCTGATGAGTTATTTACATAAAACATCCATATAAAGCGATAGTTTCCTTTTAATATGGGAGAGATCTAATGGGTTTAAACTCAACTTCAACGTTTACTACAGTGATAATAAAATTCTTCATGTGTTAAAAAAGGGATAAAATTATTAATCATTGATAAATAGACACTGTTATGACATTCACCTATTGAAATATATATTTTTTGTATTCATTTATATATGACAACTAATGAGTTTTCACTTAGACATACAAAGATATTTGAAAATTGTCGTCATTGATGTCATATCAGGGTGATGGCAACAACATAAATATGTATTTTTGAGTCATATAAGATATGTACTTCGCTTATTGAGTGTATGAGAACACAACTTATGATCTTTGGTATATTGTGGGGTTTGTTCTTAGAAACAATAATATGTTATCAATCTAGAATGCTTAATATCTTATCTTAACAATGGTACCAATATACAGACCCGTGATTAATTAACTACTTTATATTCCTCAATGTATAATATAAGAATTAGTAGTACAAACAATTATTAATATGAATTATTTAAGAATTGAATTAAACAAATCTGTGCATTGCATGGGCTTTTCCTACTAGTTAAAAGAAAAACATCGACTCTAAAAGCATATTAACTTCGTTATGTGAGCATCAACCATTAAGTGCAAGAATTTACCTCCAACTTCGAATCCAAACTCGACTTTCAGATTTGTTCATCGGCCATGTTTTCTATGGACTATTGGTTTTTCACAGATCAATTGTTTTATATCCTATATATATGTATATATAAATTCATGCAATAAGCATCCCCACCATCGGCCAAGTTTTAACATTACTCCATCAAATCTATTCTACATCTTCACTTCTCGAGCAAGTATACACCGACCTATTCGTGTAATAATAATTGAATAAATACAATGAATGAGGTTACATATATCAAAACCATACTTTATACAGTATTGTCATTTAGATCTATCTTTGTTCTACACTAACAAGCCTTCTTTTATAAAATCAAAATGTTTCATGACGTAGAGTTTAGGGTTTAGTAATTTTTATTTTTTTGAAATAATCATGGTGTCAAAGGTCGGACAAACCAAAGGCCAACAATATTTCAGCAACCAAAAGCCCAACACCAGCCCAAATAGAGAACCGGAAAGCTCAACTTACTAAAACCCATTAACCGAACCCAGCTACTATAGCCCACAGAAAAAGCCCAACAACAAAAACCTAACAAGTAACAATTGGGCTTAACACACAACCACTAAGCCCAAATCTAAAACACAAATTTTAACCTAATCAAAACCACAGCGAACACAAATCCGACCTAGCACGGCCACGACCACGAGGGTACAATCTTTATCTTCAAACCCTTACATTTCATGATTATTATTGTTTTATTAGATTATTATTATTATTTATTTGATTTAGGAAATTTGTTATGATTGTTTTCGATGTTAGTTTTAGGAGATTGTTAACATTTTTTATTATTTTAATGAACCCCTATTAAAATCCTAAAAAGAAAGTCTCCTTATATACATTTGCGGAGGGGTTTATGTCGTTTGGGTAAAAAAAAATTGTCGTTTAATACTCTTCATTAAGGATAGAAAGGTACATAGGTTACACCAAGGCACATGCAAGTCTACCTAAAATAAATTACAAAGTTGAAGAAAAAATTAACATACCAACAATTAATCATCAATCTCCAGTGAGACCCTAATTCATAGCACAGAATTCCATGTGGTTTCAATGTAAAGCAGATTTTCATTTTTATATTATGGACAAATTTATGATAAAACTATAATGCTAAACATCACAATTTAAAAGAGTTTAGGAGTTACCTAAAGCTAAAATACATATCTATTATCTACAGAAAGGAGAATCTCATAATGTGGCTTTATTTGATCAGATTAAATGTTAGCTAAATATACAACAAAAACAATACATATAAAGATATTGGAGCAAACATAATCAAAGACGAATGCAATTCATCAATGATCATCTAAAAATAACTGATATTGCATAAACCCGTCCAAATCATCATTGTTTCCTTCTGAAAATGAGCAGGCTAACGAGAAATAGAGCAAATCAAAAACGATATACCCAAATGCGATCTGATCGAAACATCAATCAAGATTTATATCATTTGACACCTTAAAGTTTAAATCTTGAACAGTCACTATATCTAATTAAACCCATATAAATAACATGGAAAATTGGAAAACTTACCTTCCTCATTTGAAGTCAAAAATAGACAAATATTATTACCAAACCAAACAAAACACAAAGTCTACAACAAAAACGACGAAGATGACTCACCAACCAACTACAAACTGTAATTCGGATAGGGGAATAAGGCAATAAGCCAGCTAAACCAAACTACCACCTAAAATAGAATCACAAACTGGAACCAACTCACTCACCATACCAACACCGCAACATGGAAAAACAATAAAACAAAACAGAAAACATCACCTACATTCTAGCTAACAGAAGACCAAAGACAAAAGAATAAATACTACGTAATACAACTTGGACCCACAGGACCCACTGCAGACCACCACAAACTCCTGCATTCACAGCTACACCCATCGAAGCTGTAGCCAGAAAAAAAAATGCAACCCAAATTAACTTTTCCACTGATCTCATGTACAAGAAAAAGCTTTGACTCTAACAGAAATGTAGCCGTATGAACATCATTTAGTCTCCGACAAGAGATCTGCAACTGCCACCTTGGAATTCCTAAATTTTTTATCATTTTGATTACTCCAAATCACATACAAAGCTGTCCAAATGACACATCCATGCTTTTATATTATCGCTTGAAAATGACCCACTTCCTTGATGCTTGATCAATTCTTACACCACTCCACATCCACCACACCCAAACGCCACCAATCAAAAATCTTGTTCCAAAACTCTCTAATATAAGAACACTTAAAAAATCTATGCTCTACTGTTTCCACCTAATCCTCACAAAACAGGCATAGCACACTACGCATATCAATGCCCATTTTTTCAAGGATGTCACAGTCCGGAATTCTATTATTACGAAGCCTGCATCTAAAACATTCACCTTCCTTGGGAATTGGGATACCCTTACACCAAAGTTTCTTTACGATTCCTATTCTTCACTAATGTTTTACCATCTACCAAAACCTTCAACTCCTTGCTTGAAAACTTACAATCTATATTTAAAACCGACTTCCAATGATCGCACCCCTCCTTAGAAATAGAGCAACCATTCAACAACCTCACAAGCTACTCCAATTCACCTAAGGCCCTCCCCCTCGTCTCCCTTACCCAAACCTACTTCCAACTCATATTATACCCATCACACAATTTTGTCACCGACCTTGCTTTCTTTATCCTTTTCTAACATAAAAAGTATAGGGAATTTATGACAAAGAACGTATCCATCCCATCCCTCAACTCTTTACCGAAAGATTTTGAGAAATCCCAACCCAACCCGTCAATATCCTTCCCCACTTTCATTATGTTACCCCAAACTCAACCCATTTTATTCCTACTACTTTGCGCCATACCCAACCCACACTCCTAGCATATCAAGCATTAATGACCCCAACCTATAACACCTTTTTCCAATCTAAAATGCCACCACCATTTGCCAAGAAGCCCCCAATTAAAATCCAAAAGACTTCCAACAATAAGACCACCCCTCCCCCACTAGAAAGAATACATTTCCAACTAATCCAAGATAAATTAATTTTACCTTCCCTGTTACCCCCCTCCCCCAAAAGAACTTTCTACGAATACTTCAAGAGTGTTAAGGATACATACCCGAGCACGAAAAAGGGAGAAGAATATAAAGGAAGGCTTTCAAGCACCAACTTGATCAAGGTCAACCGTCCGCTAAAAGAAATCATTAATCATTATAGACTTCCAGTATGAGATTCTAACTTCGAATTTATCTAAAACCATGTTCCACAAAGCGGATCCATTCATATCACAAACAACTCGGAGACCTAGGTATTTAAACAGGATTCCTTCTACACCACACCCAATCATATCCACACACAATTTGACCACATCCTCATCCACTGCAACTCTCATAGTCTTATTCTTTTCTTAAATTAACTTTTAATCCCGAAGGTAATTCAAAATAAATGATTCGGTCACATTATTTTCATTCCACTCCACGAAAAATATCGTGTCATCTGCAAATTGAAGATGTGAGATCACAACATCCCCATGACCATCCTTGTCCTCACCAATCTATACCTCTAAACATCCCATTTTGTAGAGCCTCAATCATTGCAACATTAAGGCCCTCTGCAACTAATAAACACAAAAACAGGTCAGGATAGAAATATCTTCCTTCCTAAAAAGCGCTTTGAACTTCCCCTATGACTGACCCAGTCACCTTTTTTGGCCTCTCCGCCAAAATTTTGTAAAAGCAACTGATTAAGCTTATAGGCCTAAAATCATCAACATCCACTGGATTACTAATCTTGGGAATAAGTGCAACGAAAGACGCATTGCAACCCATACTAATTTGCTAGTTATCCCAAAACCAAGCCAACACCCTCGCCACGTCCTCCTTCAGTAATTTCCAGTATCTTTTCCATCCAGACCCGGGGCTTTAGAACTGTTGAGAATCCATGTCCGATTGATTGCTGATCACAGGGCCAATCCTTCTTGTATATATTCGATTGTGTTTCATGTTTGAAATCAGGTTTTCAGTTTGTGTGTGTTTGTAGATACGCAGTAACAGAAAGTAGTATATGTATATGTATAACAGAAGAAAACAGGCACAACAGTTACTATGCAACGGATAGTTTTTATTGAACATATGTACAAGGTTTATATACAAGTCGAAATGGTATGTAACCATTCGAACCATTGCAACTGTTTATAATAACTAACTTCTAACTACCTTCATAAAGCTAACTGCTATAATTGGTTTGTTGGCCCATGGCCCAAACCCGAATAACAACCATATTACTGACTTCGGTTTTAGTTGACATTAGCTTCCAACAAGAACTACCACACCAAGAAAAAGACTAGTTAATGAAAATTAGTTTCAAAACAGGTGTCGTTGTTTAAAAATATGATCGAGATGGTTAAAAACCTGCAAGAGAAGCCTCCATCGTCATCGACTTTAGACAATTTAATGATTCAAGCCTTGACTTGGACTTGGGAGCTTAACAAGTTTGTCAAGAATTATCCCGATGATAAATCTTTCCAACACGTTGTAGAGAAAGTGGGAGAGGTGAAAGGTTAAAAACTATTACTCTAACTATTGGTGTACTTTAAATTAAATTTTTAACCCAAATTACAAATTCCACTTCAGGCTGTGAGGAATATGCAAAGAGCTATTAAAGGAAGGATTTAGGGGGGGTGAGGATGAGTAGAAGTATCGAGGATCAAAGATTTAAGGGTGGCTAGATGCAAGTAATTTGGATCTGATAGGGTGTTTAATTCTTTTCATTGTTGACTCATGTCGTACAACTATGTTTATTTATTTTCTAATGAACAATGTATGACTCATGTCGAACTACAATGGTCTCAATATGTGCCGTCATATGAAAAAAATATAGTTTATTTGTGTTCATCTCGTGGGCATAAAATCCTACGCAAACTTCTTTATATTGTTGCTCAAAATCTATTCCCTCGGTCTCATGGTAATTGGTAATTGGTAATTGGCAAGGCCGCGGATCCAGTTCAATAGAAGGGGTTTCTCAGGCCCCGGCAAGTCCAACCAAATAATACATAAATATAGGAAAAATCTAACAGCCCTCAAACCTAGATGATATCCTTTATATAGCCCATTAGTGTTTAAATTTCTTTTGCATACCCAATACTCCAACAGTATTTGATCCAGCCATTCAACACGTATCTTTACAGTTGTAAAATTAAAAGTTTCAAATTATTTTGTTGTAGTTTCAAATATCTTTTGCATAACTACTAAGTTTCAAATTTCTTTTATTGTAAAATTATTTTGTTGTAGTTTAGGACTGTCTTGATGCAATTGAGTTGTTTATAAGTTATTTGTTTGTTGTAAGTTAGCAGGGTTTTTAGGTTGTTTTGACGTTAATTCTGATTCTCTATTTGAAAGTCGATTATTTTCAGCCTCCACGGTATCATTTTTTGGATCCGGCACTGGTAATTGGTATGGCTGGATAACGAATTGGTCAAGTTTTTGAGTATATATTTTGTTGTAGGGAAAACTTATGCTTATTTAATTAAGGGTATCAACAACGTTATATGCCATAATACACATTAAACAGAACAGGTAACATACAACCCTGAGTCATTATATATCGTCTATAATTTAACTCTAGTTTTTAACCTCAAAAAATACATTTCGTGTAGCTAAAGTCCCTACTTTCCCCGTTCTCATATCTTAATCAGATTCCGTAGTTGTATATGGGATATTTCATTTCTTATGAATCTCAGATTGGTAACCATAACCGACAAAAATTGTAAACAAAAGCATGACAAATTTTTTGAATCATTTTCTAAATCAAAATGATGTTTGATCAAATGCTATATATATATATATATATGTTCTGATAGCATATTCAAGTATTCATATTAAGTGAACTAGAACCGATACAAATACTTTTGTCCTATAATAAACTTCTACATACCATTGAATAGTATACATGCATCTAATTTCGAAGAAGAGTATCGTTGGAAGTTAGGAAGTAGAACACGAAATTAGTTTGTATCACTTTCGACTTCATTCTAATAAGACTTGAACACTTGAACACTTGAACATTATTATGTTTGAAATGTCACATGATAGTGTTAGCACTTAACTTTGTTCGGTTTTGCTTTAGCACATATATTTGACAATGTTAGCTACACCTAGTTTGAGTGGTGTCAAGTTTTTTGGCATGTGAAAAAAATGTTAAGGGCGAAGGTTGAAAATTTGAGTCAAACCACAATAGTTTTGACTTTGTATTGGTTAGGCTCAACCAGACGGATCGTATATGGAAATGGTGAAATGAACTTTTGTTGTTTAAAAAAATCAAAATTAAAGTATCTTTATTTCATTAGTTTAATCATCATCATCATACATGTTTTAGTTGCTTTTAATTTCTAACGTCGTCATTATTATTTTAATACAATAAACAAAATTAATTTGATGTCCTGAGTTAACAGTTCTTTCATTAGTTTACCTTTATCAGCCGTTAAATAATTATTTTACTATTATTTGTAGCACAACAATACGTATTTTATTACAAAAAGTAGAAATTTAAAAGTTGAGTGTCATCAAATTGCAATTTGAAAAGTCAAAATCGACCTCTAAGAAAAGTCAAAATATTTCATAGATTTATTGCAATGTGTTTGTCTGAAACTATAGTTTTCTAGGATATATCCCAAATAACGTTCTTTCAAATAGCTGGTTACTCAAAGTCTAGTTTAAAGGTTTGTCTAAAACGGATCATATAAACTTACAATTTTCCTTTTTACGTAATAATAGTTTTAATGAAATAAAGGTAATTAATTAGATTATAGTTACAAAGATGAATTCAAATTAGAATAAATTTTTTATCAGAATGAATAAATTAATCTCAACTTCTTATGTTCATCAAAATAATAAAACTTTCACATTTTTAAAAATTAAATATTGTAGAAACGGAGAGTCAAAAAATTATAAAAATTACAATATAAAAATTAACAATTTTTTCTCTTCGATTAAACATCTCACATGACATTCTTTTGACGAACTTTCTTTTTTATTTCATTTTTTGGTGTGTTTTGAAAACTAATAACACATGTGATAATCGCTGATAACACATGCAATAGTTACTGGTATCACATGTGATAGTCGTTTTTCAAGGAAAAAAAAAGATTTTGCAAACTAAAACTTTTCTATTAATTTTCTCATTCTAAATTTTTTTTTTATCTGTTTTGAACTTTATTCTACAATTACATTAATTCTAAATTTTTGATTTAACAGGGTCTTAATAAAAATAAATTATTATTGATACTTTAGTGTTCAAGTATAGACATGTGGGATTGTGGGCTGTCTTGGCTAGTCATTGGTTCATCATGGGTTATTGGGTTAGGTCTTTCCCTTTCTTCTTTCCGCCCCAAGAACAGTTCATATACATTAATTTGATATACATTTATTTACTTTATATAAATTTTAGTTTGCTTTGTATATTAATATTTACGTGTATTTTAATATTTAAAAAAGGTAATGCGGAACTTCTTAAAAGGCAAATGCCGTTTTTAAATATCAATACATATAGTACCAATGTTTAAAAGTTGATTTTTTTATCTAATCGGTTAAAGGTTTAGTTTCAGTTCAACCGATTCGATCTATTAAATTAGATGACAATTATATATTACTAAGCATATTAAATACTTATAAAATATTAAAAAGAATACAAATAAATACAATATAATTTATAAAAAGTTTCAATATAATTTTTTTAAGTAAGTTTGACAACTTTAATTTCATTCTTACTACAAAATAATACTAAATACTAGAATAAATTCAAGTTTATAATTATAAAAATAAAAATAAAAAATAAAAAAGTAGACGAAAATCAGTTTCTTCTTATGCAGTTGAACCGGAAAACTGGCCGATTTACATCGGTTTGAAAATTATAATACGGCAAATTTAAAAATGAACCGAAAACCCTCCAATTTTCGGTTCAACTGATTTTTGAAACATTACACAGTACAACACCTTATATACATATTTACGATGTGCATGTCTCTTCTATGGTGTATAATACTATGATGTACTATTCTAATATTTATGTGTATTTCTACTTTTTTAAAAAGTGGAGCAGAGCGACTTTAAATGCAAAAGGGTCCACGAGTAGTCGAAGAACTGAGTGATTGTTGATGAAGAGGTCCAAGGTTGAGCTTGTGACAATCCAAAGATTGCGCTAAGACCCCTTCAACTTTGGACCAGTCTAAATCGAATAATTGATTTATCGAACAAAATTAACGTGTCATGTGTTTGTACCACAGAGTAAGTTTGATGCATTTTAGTTTATGGATCAATCATTTTGAAGTTAATAATACTTCTCGAAACCTAAGATTTACTCATGAGACGTGTAGCATTTGCAATCCACGTACATTTATCCTGACTATTTTCTATGGTCCAAATTCAATAAAATGTTTGATTGGGATTAGCGACATATATGTATAGAATGTTTAGTTCCTAATAAAAAATGTCAAGTAAAACTCACCTGCCAAAAGACGAAATGTCTGAGGGCAACATGCTCATCTAATTCGTTTTAGGATCGAGAGCTACACTAGTTAGAAGTAAAGGTAAACCCTTATCAAAGACGTGACAAAAGAAACATACTTACCTTCATTTTAAAAGACGTACATTGATAACAGTAGCTAGCACGACTCTCGTTAAAACATTAAGAAATGCATCAAAACTTGTACTCATGCTATAACAAACTCAATATTGGCATCCCACATATATTGATTTGTCAATACTATAATTTATATATGTTCAAACCTAATATTAATGAAAATCGTCTACACTACCCTATCTTTCGTGCTTGAAAATACTGTTTTATTTTAGCTTAATAAAAAATATGGATACGAGATCTTATTGACGTGGGCGGCCCACGCAAGAAATTAACTTTGACTCTAATCATGAAAGTTGAATTACTCATTTTCTATTTCTTTATTATCAAACACACTAATGCCATTTCTCATGCATTCCTATATACCTCTATGTGTGCATGCCTATATATATCACTCCATCTTCTGTTATTTCTTCATTGTCTATTGAGAAAGCCAACTTTGTTTACTAAAACTTTCATAAGAATTAAACACTTATACAAACTATGGTTTCAAAACGAGAAAATTACCAAATTAGCCTTTTGTCAAAGATTGCAACAAGTGATGAACATGGAGAAAATTCTCCTTATTTTGATGGATGGAAAGCTTATGATCAAGATCCTTTTCATCCTACTCTAAACCCCAATGGTGTCATCCAAATGGGCTTAGCAGAGAACCAGGTAAACTTTTTTAGTGTTTTTTTTTTGTCCATGAGTTAACTTTTACTCATATTTATCATGAATGCGAGCAATAGAAATCTCTATATAAAGCCCGTTGGAAGTTAAATGATTCATATATTTTTGCAGCTTTCGGTCGATTTAATTGAGAATTGGATCATGAATAATCCAAAATCTTCAATATGTAACACTCAAGGAGTCAAACATTTTAAAGATATCGCAAATTTTCAAGATTATCATGGCTTACCTGAGTTTCGAAAGGTAAATGACTAGCTAGAAATGCATGAAGAATTAATTAATACTCCACAAAAACTATTATATATCCATATTGTTCTATCGTATATATTATAAATTGATACCATCATCATGAGAAGATTTTTCCATGATATCTTAAGAATACAATTGTAGTACGTTGATTTTCATTTAGGAGATAGATGTAAACTAATCAATATATACATTCAAATCACCAAATGGAAGGAAGCTAGTGTATTCATAATGTAAGAATAATTGTGTTCTTCAGGTGATTGCGAAGTTTATGGGGAAAGCTAGGGGAAATAAAGTATCATTTGATCCGGATCGCATAGTGATGGGCGGAGGTGCAACCGGAGCAAGTGAATCATTAATGTTTTGCTTGGCAGATCCCGGTGACGGATTTCTTGTTCCATCTCCATATTACCCAGCGTAAGTATTAGTAATTATTTGCATATTTCTCAAGTTTTTCTAAATATTTTTATTTGATTCCAAGATATGAATTATTAATTTGTATGTACGAAAATGAAACCTTAGACATGCACGTCACACATCATAAAGTCATGATGTGGACAAACACTAATATTATAATACATGTTACATCCTGAAGTTAGGTAGGTTACAATTTAGACGTTATTGAGGAATAAATGTCAAGTTAATTGATTTACCATTTTGGATGAGACCAACTAGTCAACCGAAGCTAGTTATCAAATGACTTGGTTAACCTAAAGTTTAAGAATTCCAGATAGAGCTCCAAACTAGACAACTTGAATTTGTGATAATCAAGTCATTGACTACTTTTTAAGTCAATGTTGACTTTTAGACAATTCGGTTTGAATTGATTTCAGTATTGGCAATTAGTTTAATTACTTTTTTGGGTCATGTAACCTTTCCACTGATCAAAGGGTAATTCACAATGATAACTGACAGTTAAATTTGACAGTTATACAGTATTTCAATATACAGGTTGAATGTTGACTTTTGTTGACTAAATTGACTTTTTTCTCCTTTTCTTTTCAGATTTGATAGGGATCTAAGATGGAGGACTGGAGTGCAACTAGTTCCAATAATATGCAACAGTGCAAATGATTTCAAAATCACCCAAGTAGCACTTAATTCTGCTTATGAAAAAGCAATTGAAGCTAAAATAAAAGTCAAGGGCTTGTTCATTGCTAATCCTTCAAATCCTCTTGGCACAATCATGGATAGAGAAACACTTAAAATCCTAATGAGATTCATTAATGACAAGAACATTCATCTTGTCTGTGATGAAATTTATGCAGCAACTGTTTTCAACACTCCTAATTTCGTCTCTGTCTCGGAGTTATTACAAGAATTGGAAAACGATCCAATGAACAGAATAAACCCTGAGCTTGTTCACATTATTTATAGCTTGTCGAAGGACATGGGACTCCCAGGGTTTCGTGTTGGCATTCTTTATTCGTATAATGATGGTGTTGTTAGTGCTGCAAGAAAAATGTCGAGTTTTGGATTAATCTCCTCACAGACTCAATATTTTCTAACTTCAATCCTTTCGGATGAAGCGTTTGTCGAGAGTTTTCGAACTGAAAATTCAAAGAGGCTAGCTAAGAGACACAATGTTGTCACTAAAGGGCTTGAAGAAGTTGGGATTACTTGTTTATCAAGTAATGCAGGGCTCTTCGTTTGGATGGATTTACGTAAACTTCTCAAGAAACCTACTTTTGATGAAGAAATGGTGTTATGGAGACTAATAATCAAAGATGTCAAACTCAATATATCGCCTGGTTCTTCGTTCCACTGTGTGGAACCCGGGTGGTTTAGGGTTTGTTTTGCAAATATGGATGATCAAACGGTTGAAGTTGCATTGAATAGGATAAATTCATTTATTAAGATGGAGAAAGGGCACGAGGAAATGATAATAAAGAAGAAGAGAAGCAAGCAATGGCAAAATAAGAATCTTAGACTTAGTTTTTCATCACAATTGTACGATGAACGTGTGATGAAGTCTCCTCGTATCATGTCTCCTCATTCTCAGTTTCCTATATCTCCATTAGTTCAAGCAAGAAATTAAACAAGGATAATGACTTGAACCTGAACGATTTCCTTAACAATGAGCGTTTTTAGCTTTTCGTTATGTATACCCAACCAGGAGCCAAAGGAGGAACATATGTTGGTTGGATTATTTCTATTAATTTCAATGTCTATTTCTATTTCTATTTCTAAAACTTAAAAGAAATAACTTGCTACAGAAGTGGGTGGTTATTATATATTTAATCTTGGTTTTTTCTAACAAGGATATGTTATCATATGATATCATAGTTGTGGAAAGAATCTGTACTTTTTATTTTAATAAAAAAATACAACTGTTTTGGTGCAAATTCATATCTTCTTCGTCACACTGCGGTTATTCCTTGATAGTAAATTAGTTTATATTTATGCATGGTTCTTATAGCTTTTTATATTCCTCTAAGTGTAATTGAACATGGTTTGCACATTTAAAATAAATGTGAACAACTCTAGCTTTTTAAAATTTCCATGTTTTGCTAAATTGTGTAAAAAATGTGGTGAATCTTATATTGCATGATGCCATGTACGTCTTTCAAAAGTAGTGTCTTAAGGCATTGCGAATCTGGTGTAGTTTTTATGGCTCCTTTTCGATGAGGTCTAATTTGTTGTGATATTATCATACTCTTTTATTCAACAATTTGACAAACTACACCCATATTCAAGAACTTAATTAACCTAGCTTGTATTTGGAAACTAAAGTAGATTAATTCGAACATGGTTTTAATCACTTACGTGTGTCGATTTACTCGAAAAAAGATTCCCATCTTTAAAATTCTTCTAGCCAAAATAGAATAGTTTGTCATAAAAATTCCATCCGTGTAGTTTGATTTCTGATTTGTCAAACCCAAAAATTCAAAATAGTATAACCAGATAAAGACCTTCATAACTATTAACGGATCAATATTCCAGTCCACGTTACCAAACTACTCTTACTACAGCCAGGAGATAAATTTCCTTGAAACTTCCTAACAGCCTGCGTGGAATTGAATTTTCTTTCCAACACTAATATTCCACTATCTATATATCTTATCTTATCTAAATCTTAAATATAATATAAGAAGCCAACGATAATATCATCAAATATTCAATTAGCCAATGAAATTCTTTAATTTAATTAAATTTAGTAAAATTAGAGATTTGATGACATCGTCATTTAATTTAAATTTTTTTATCAATTAAGTCCTTTAATTTTGCTCAATTCAAAATTACAGTCCCAAACTTTTTAAATTATATAACTCTTAACCGAAATATCATATCGTTATCAAAATTTATAAAATATATTTCATGTATTGAATTGAAACAATTGCATGGACAAAAGAATATCACTGTGTCATTTATAATTCTTATAAAAAACGTAATTATTGGTTAACATAATTAGGCTATGATATTTGAACTGTTGTGTCAAAACAAATATATATGACTTTTTAATTTAATGTTTATTTTAGTAGGTTAAACGACCCGTGTACATACACGGGTTTAAATGCTAGTATATATATATATAGATCTAGGTTCAAATAAAAAATATAAATACCGGAGGAACATAGGAAATGACTTCAAACTCATTTTTAAATATCCAAAACACGTTATTTTATATAATTTTGTTTGTAGCTCCTTATTTAAATAACTTTTAGAAACTATTTTTCAAATAAAAAATTTCAATTTCTTTTTATTTTTTATTTATTTTTTTAATCATAATAATCACATTTTATAACTAGATAATCACATGAATAATATGTGATTATCAAAATCCTATTTTGTGATTATCTCGAACACATAATAATCACATTATATTAGAGAATAATCATATGTGATTATCATATTATATTTTGTGATTATCTTGAATAATCACAACAGTAATGATTGTAAAAAAAATTATTTTAATAATAATCATCAAAAAAGTTTTGAAGAAAAATATGTCTTGAATATTTAAAAAGTAATTTTAAAATTGTTTTTATGTTCTCATGATATTTATGTTTTTTACTTGAACTCTTTCTTTTGTATATATATATATATCTTTAATAAAAATTGAGGCTCTTCGATTCTTTAATTTGTCAACAACAATTGTCAAACTATGTACGCAATTATCAAGTTTACCATGATTTCCGGCCTCATGAAATTAAAATGGTCAGTTTTCCAGTTGGTAATCATTTAATTAATTTTTAGCTGCTGATCTAAACCTGAATTGTGATAACTAATTATTGGTCAATGAGTTCAACTATGTGCAGTCTTTTTTAGAATGAGAAAATAAAAAAATAAAAAAAAGTTAATTTGATAAAATTTCACTTTTCTTTTATCTTCTTTAAAATCAAATATCGTAAAACGACTAGTTATAAAAATTATATCATAAAAATTACGTTTTTTTTATTCAATTAGACATCTCACTTGATAGACTTTTGACGAACTTTATTTTCTTTTTCATTTTTTTATGGATTTTGAAAACGACTATCATGTGAGATCGGTGACTATCACATGTTATAGTCGTTTTCGAAACCCACTAAAAATAAAAAGTAAAAGATTCCGTCAAAAGTATACCACGTGATCGATGTTTAAAAAAAACGTTAATTTTTATGGTGCAATCTTTATAATTTTTTGAGTAGTCATTTTTTAGATATTCAATTTTTAAAAATGTAGAATTTTATTAGCTTGATGAAAATTGATGATTAATATTGATTCTTCCGATCTCGCTAGATTCTCTATTTTTATTTGAAATTATTTTTATTGGTCATATATCTTGCATGTATTCTTTATTGACTATTTAAGATAAAAATCTCAATAAAGACAAAATACTGTATATTTTTGTGTTCCTTTTTTTCTAAAATAACAATTCACTTTTCTTTCCCTCTTTAGTCATTGTATTTCTTTTTCGTTTTTTGAAGCCATTAAAAGTTGACTTTTTTGTCTTTCGGAACCATTATTTGCACTATTCAGCGGGAGATCCGACAAACAATTGATAATGTGATCAACTTTATAGATTTGATTTTGTGACATGAGATCGTAATCTAAAAACGTAAAAAATTAAATTAAATACACATGAAACGACATTGTTTCATGTAAGCAAAATACTTTTAATTCCAACGAGAATTTCAAACTACGTATAAGTTTTAACATGTAAAACAATGTCGTTTCATATGTATTTTATTTTATTTTTTATATTTTTAAATTACTGTTTTATATTGCAAAATCAAATCTATAAACTTGATCACATCATTAACAATTTTTTATATTTTTAAATATTTTTTAGTTTTTAAGAGATTTAGGTTTAAGCATCCCATTTTTCAGTAAACTTGGAACATGAATATTTATCTTGTTTGGATACAAGGGTTTACAGTTTTAATTCAAAACCAAAAGCCAAATAAAGTAGCTAGTATAATGTAAGGTGGTTTGTAACTTCAGAAAACGAATACGCAAAGTACAAAACATCATGTGTATATGTTGGGCGGAGAGTACAATATACATAAAAAGCTTGCATGCATGATAACCATACCGACCTTTCCTTTTATAGCTTCCGCCCATTTCACCGTCTATATTTATTTCGATCAATAGAAAGTTAGAAACCGTGTAATACGCACACGGAAGGAACATTGTGAGACTATGCGCGTCAATGAGCAGTTCATTTTGGCAAGCCGACAACGACTTAAATGGATTGAATCATAAACTATCATTAAGTCACCTTAAGCTAATAGTATATCTTGTTTTCGATTTGTGCATGTTAATCACATTGTATACACAGTTATATTCAAATCTTGCAACTGATAAACTATAAATTTATTAGATCAAATATTGGATCGTAAAAATATTAAGTAAAAAGTATTATCAAATAGAAGAACAGATCAATTATATGATCGTCAAATATGATCAACATAAAACATATGTTGAAAACACTTCATTAATTGTTAAATACAACAGACCAACAAACATAATAAACATAGTTTTTGTACACACAACTTTGTTAACGGACGACCGATATAAATGGATCCCCCGGTCTATTCACCTTCATATGACTCATTATTTAATCTATTAGCTTGTCTAAATCATGTCCTTGCTTGAACCAAAGGAGACTGAGCAAACGGCGAATGAGGAGACATAACACGAGGCGATATCAGTGTAGTTTCATCATATAAACGAGATGAAAAACTTATTCGAAGATTCTTTTGCATAGGTTTGCTTCTCTTATTCTTCAACGTCACCACCTCGTTGTTTTTTATCCCCTTCCTAATAAACACATGAATCCTATTAAGTGCAATCTTGACAGTTTCATCATCGATGTTCGCAAAGCAAACCCTAAACCACCCTGGTTCAACACAATGAAATGAAGAACCTGGAGATACATTGAGCTTTACATCATTAATAATCAGTCTCCATAACGCCATTTCTTCATCGAAAGTATCATCCTTCAAAATCCTACGTAAATTCATCCAAACAAAAAGCCCCGCATTACTTTTTAAGCAAGTGATCCCTTCTTTTTCAAGCCCTTGAGTGAAAACCTTGCGTCTCTTAGCTAACCTTCTCGAGCTTTCACCTAAAAAACCATCAACAAATCCTTCGTCCGAAAGGATTGAAGCTAGAAAATATTGAGTTTGTGAGGAAATCAATCCGAAACTCGACATTTTTCGTGCACAATTCACGACATTGTCATTATATGAGTACAAAATGCCAACGCGAAACCCTGGGAGCCCCATGTCTTTCGACAAGCTATAAATAATGTGAACAAGTTCATGGTTTATTTGGTTCATCGGATCGGTCTCAATTTCTTGTAAAACCTCGGATATTGAGATAAAATCGGGCTTGTTAAAGATAGTTGCCGCATAAATTTCATCACAAACAAGATGTATGTTTTTGTCAGTGATGAATCTCAATAGGGATTTTAAGGTATCTTTATCCATGGTTGTGCCAAGAGGATTTGAAGGATTTGCAATGATCAAGCCTTTGACTTTTATGTTTGACTCAATTGCATTTTTATAAGCTGATTCAAGTGCTTCTTGAGTAAGCTTGAAATCATTTGAACTGGTGCATGTTATTGGAACTAATTGCGCCCCAGTTCTCCATCTTAGGTCTCTGTCAAATCTGAAAAACAAAATAGTTCAATTAAAACGGTAACAAGCAAATATGATCATTTACCTTAAGTGTTTGATTAATGGAAATAAATGTATAAAAAATATTTCTAAACTAAATTGTGAAGCAAGGAACTAATCGTTTAAATTTAGAGAACTCAAATCTTTACATGTCCTGCTCCCAGGAAGAAAAGCGCGTAAATCCGAATGTTTATAAGCCATCATAGATGGAAATAAAAGAAAAATTAAATTGTATAGTATATTTATTGAGTCATAACATGTTAAATAGTTCATTAGTTCCTAAACTATTTTGAAATGTTGATCACGGCATAAATATATTCAGTCTCTTGCTAGATTTGACTCTCTAACAGTCAAAAGAATTTATTTGACTATGTGGAAGTCAAAAGAATTGATTTAAGTAGTTAACTGTTCAAACTCATCCGGTACAGATGTAGATAAAGCGTGCATGCTGCCAGTTGTCACTAAAAAATATATAGAAAGTATATATTTATAAAAGGTTTATAAATTTTTACCTACGAAATAATGTGTATTTATAAGGTGATTAATTATACATTGTAGCAAAGAAATTTCTCCCTCTTCATGTGCATATAATTTAGTAACTAAAATTTACTAATAACCTTTGTTATTGGTGAGGATCAAGAAATATTAATTAAGATATGAATAGGTCCTCCATGTTGTAGCGATCGTGTAAAAACCTTCAAATCGTACATTTTTAACATAGCATACAACACGTACTAACATACTCATGCATTAAGTTTTATTGTAAAATTCCACTATAAAAATCCCCAAAAAACCATAATTAACCTAATAATATCAAACCTAATTACTATATATATGTCTTACAATGATCGAATACCGATCAGAAATACAAGAAGCTGACATGTATGTAAACTTACGCAGGATAATATGGAGTCGGAATAAGAAATCCATCACCGGGATCGGCCAAGCAAAACATTAACGATTCACTTGCTCCGGTTGCTCCACCACCCATCACTATGCGATCCGGATCAAATGCAACCCTATTTCCTCTTGCTTTCCCCATGAATTTTGCTATTGCCTGAAAAACAAATTAAGTATATAGTTACGAAGCAAATTCACATATTACATAATGAACACAACGTGACAACGCACTACAGTTTGGTAGTTAATAATTACCTTTCGGAACTCATATATGCCATGATAATCTTGATAATTTGCAACTTCTCTAAATTTTTCGACTCCATTCTTGGTACAAATGGATGACTCAGGGTTCTTAGCAATCCATTCCTCAATTAAGTCGAGTGAAATCTGCCCAAAAATTGAGTAAAACTTTTAACTTAATTAAAACTTTGTATTATAAATTAGTTGCCCGGCCTTTTTCATGCATGCATGAATGATAAAAATATAATTAAAAACTAAAAACTGAAAACAAACCTGGTTCTCTGCTAAGCCCATTTGGATAACGCCATTAGGATTTTGAACAGGATGAAAAGGATCTTGATCATAAGCTTTCCATCCATCAAAGTAAGGTGAATTCTCTCCATGTTCATCACTTGTTGCAATCTTTGACAAAAGGGTAATTTTGTCATTTTCTCTCATGGAATCCATGATAATTTGTGTGTTCGAAAATTTCTCAATCTGTGTGTGTTAATTAATCAAAATATGAATGAGTACTTCAATTCGATTAAGTTTTGATTTTTTCACAAGAGAATGAAGAGAGTGTAGAAGATATATATAGAGATGGAGTGTAGTGTGTGACTTGCGAGTGTTTTAGTGTGTGTGGAATATAGAAAGAAAAAAGTGATTCAACCTTTCAAATTGAATTCTTATCGTAATTGCTTGCGTGAGCAACGCACGTACAAAAAGGGAAAAATACAAAAACAATTGAATATAGTAAATTGTTAGCAAATCAAGTCAAGTAACATAGTAATATGCATATCTATGTCTGTCTATATATATATATTATAGATATATAAAATATTGTTTTACAATTTGTCTCGTAATTAAAAACATGACATGACAAACTCTTAAAAATTTTAATTAATTAATCAACATAATATTAAATTATTAAATCTAAATTTGTTAGAATGTATAAATCTTACTCAAACACTAATTAGAAAACAATATTATATATTCAACCTAAATGTATTATAATCTATAAATATATATATATAGTTATAAGTTTGAAACCAACAACATATAAGCTAAATATAATTGTTGTGTATTATAGGGATCCGTAACGAGTATATATATATAGTAACATAATTTAAAAAGAAGAAAATTTTGAAAAAGAAAATGGAAAAAGAAAAACTTTTAAATAAAAAACAAGTATGATTCAACAAAAAAATAAATATAATTTCAAAAAATGTTTTATGTGATTCAATAAATACTTATTTATGATTCAAAAAATATTTTTAGGGTTAAAATAATCTTTTCCTTTATTCTCCACTAATTTTTTTTTCTCGCTTAAACCTAATCCTATATATATATATATATATATATAAAAGATTTAATATAAATCTATTGAAACTCGCTTTCCTTTATTATTTTTTATTTATTTGAAAGCACTAATCCATTTTTTTGTATTAATTAGTAAACATATATGGAAAATGATTCATCTGTAGAAGATAATGTAATACTGCGAAAATTCTTTAATTTGAGAAAAACTCTTGGCTAAGATATTTACACAATAATATGATACAAGAACTAAATACTGTTTGTTTACATATGTACCTTTACGGAATTGTTTTATCGACAGTATAACCAGAAATAAATCTCAGAGCGTTAGCATGTTTTAATATCATGGACCTAAAGCCCTAAATATAGGCTTCATGATAATATTATATACAATTAATTAATAGAACAAAACATATGAGATTTTTAAAAAAAAATTATGTATTCAATACGTTAAACATCTAACGAATTAGATCCATTTTAAACTTGGTCATTCTTGACCAAGCATGCATGAATGAATAAACAATAGTAAATAATAATTAAAAAATAATTATGTCTAAAAGTTACTCTTTCCATTCTAAATTTACTGTCTGCGGATAAAAAAATAAAATTTTTAAAAATATACTAATTTTTGATAATACAACTGTTTTGCATTTATTTTTTTCACATCTTTTTATAGCATATACATACAATAAGGGTAATGTAACACCCCGAAAATAGCGGTAATATTTTAATTCGTATCTATGAGTTACCTTAGTAATTTATTTAAATTATATGTTAGTATTATTGTCATTATTATTATTATTATTATGAATGTAAGTTGTGGTAATGTTAGGATGTGGGGAGTATTATTAAATAAATGAGACTTGAGGGTTAGGAGTGTAAATGTCATATTGACCCATTTATTTAGTCAAAATTCTACACACACACACACAAAGACTCACGTACCAAACACACCCACTTACAATTTCATCTACAACCTAGAAGAAGGGAAAGGAGGGGAATCCAAGTCTTGTAAGATTAAATTAAGGTTAAGGAAATGAAATTAAGCATCATTCATCATCATCCATCTAAAGGTAAGTTGTGTTCTTGTCTTTTTAACCTAGAAATTGAGGGAGATGGTGAATTGGGGCTTAGATAATGATGATAGATGAAATAAACGTAATGTATGTTCAATTGATGTTCAAATGAGTAGATAATCACTAGTTGTTGTTAATGCAAGCATATTGATGATGGAGAATGTTGTTAAAGTTGATTACCCAAAATTAAAATGTTGAATTCTTGTTCAAATGAAGATAACCCACGAAATTGTTAGTTGAAGATGTTGTTTAGTCTAATTTTGATGATGATTAAGGTAGTGAAAGGAACAAATAATCAATTGATAAATTAGATGGTAGAATTGGTAAGGATATATGCTGAGTTTGACTTTTTAAAAGTCAAACTAATCATTTTAAGTAATTAAGTGGTGAAAGTGTATGATGAATGTGTAATATATAGTTGTTGTATTCTTATATGTTGTTATTATTATATGATGATTGTTAGGTGCTAAGGGAGTGACGACTCTAGTTGACAAATTATCAACCTTGCAATCAAGAGGTGAGTATATAGGGGGTTAAATGGGTAATGGGAATACACGAACCCGGATTACATCCGTGTAAGAGGGTTCTTGTGCTCAAATTGGTAAGTTGTTTGAAATGGTGTGATGATATGGGTCTATTCGTTAATAATAGTGGAGTTGTTTGATGTACATTAATCTAGTTGTTTGTGATGTGTTTGAATGTAATGTTTGACTAATTATTTGATTGTGATGTTGTCAATATATTGGTGGTGAAAGAGATGGATTAGCTACATGAATCCGAATTGCACCCATGTAAAAGGATTCATGTGTTTAGATGATGATATGTGTTAGAAGGTAATGATTTATCATAACTCGTTGGTCTAATCGTGGAGGTATGATTCACATTATGTTGACTAAGTTGTTATATGGTTGTTGATTAGGAGTAATACACTATATGTAGAGACGTATATGTACATGTTGGTCTTTGACTAATTGAGTGTCGTATGAATTACTTGTTGTCTAAAGTAGTTGAATGTGGTAGTTGACCACTAAATGTAGAGATATATATGTACATGATGGTCTTTGATTAATTAAGTTGTCGTATGATTTAGTTGTTGTGCAATGTTGTTGAAGGATGTGGTCGACCACAAGTTGTTGAATGTGGTGGTTGGCCACAAGTAGTTGAAATTCATTGGAAAAGTATTAGCCTCGTGCTAAGAGGAGATGATGGAAATTATTAGCCTTGTGCTAAGAGGAGATGACAGAAAGTATTAGCATCGTGCTAAGAGGAGATGATACGGATCCGTGAAGTGGAGTATATGGGCTTCGACCAAATATCAGTTGTTAATTGTTTAGTTGTTATTTGTTCCAGTTGTTAGTTACTTGCAGTTGACTTTCAGTTAGTGATTGATTATAAGTTGATTTTCAGTGGGTCTCAGTGGATTATTTGTTGTTAATTGATATACAGTTGATTTTGGATTATATGTTTATCAAGTTGCTAGTAGTTGCTCAGAAGGTGACCTTTTCAATATAGTGGATGGTTGTTGCTAATGTGAGTTTTCATCAAGTTGCTATTGGTGTTTAAGTTGTTATTTGTTTTCTTGAAGCTAATTGAATCATTAGTTGACCAAGTTGCATTAATATTTATGTGTTTGTACTTATTTAACAAACTATATGTTCACTAAGCGTTTTCGCTTACTCCGTTAGTTGATGTTGTTTTGTAGGCTCGAATTCGTCGGGTAAGAAACTTGACCGTGGGAAGGAGGTGATATAGTATTAATGTGAATGTATACTCGTCGTAGGTTATGCGAGTCTAATTAACTTAAAACATAGTTGTGATTACTATACTTGTTATCTATGCCCAATTTTTGGTTTATATGTCAAATGGGTCAAGTGTCAAAATGGGTCGAAATCGAGTTGATGTTGATTTGGTTATTTTGAGATGGAAAGTAGTTAATATTGATGTCAAACTATTTAATTTAGATGTTTTAATGTAAATGAAGTGGTTAGTGAAGTTAAACTTGAAATTTGGAGCAAAATGGCTGAAAAATGACAGAAATGGCCTATACGGCGTATAGGGTTGCCCTATACGGCGTATAGGATAAGAAAAATGTCAATTTTGGGGCAGAAAGGGCCTATACGGCGTATAAGTTTGCCCTATACGGCGTATAGGATAAGACAAAAAAAAAAAAAAAAGTTTTTGGAAATTTTAGCTTGTGCTTTACAAGTTTGTATATTATTTATTTTAAATATTTGGACGTTTCAGGTAATCAAGTAAATTACTTACGGAGATAAAACAGCATTAAAAGAAACAAAAAAGAAATAATAGACTACAATTGTAGGAGCGGGATATGTTTACTAATTATAAGTAGAGAGAAAACGTAAAATTCATATTTTAAAAATTGAAGAAAACCAGAAATATTTTTATAAACATATTTTAGATATCTATGTCAATATTCTTATTTTTAAATAAGATAATAGTAATTTAAAAAGAACCCGAAAGAAATTGTAACAGTGGGAACATAAATAAATTTGGAAAGTAAGAAGATGATTCGTGGGTACAAAGGTTGTCATCAAAATGTACAAGTGTAGCCATGTGGGCCATGTCCTTGATTCGAAAAGGTTAGGTATGTTCCTTTGTCTTCCGCCCCCTGACACAAGTCTATGACCATACATACATCATCCGTCAATCTTTTCTTTTTTTTCTTCTCGTAAAGAACAAATTAAGTTGACTATCTTACATTTCGTGCTTTATTAACTTTTTATTTTACATCTTACAACCATTGTGACAATTTACAAGGTCGATGTACTATCATATAATTTCTAAACACACAAATTTTTGGATGCATTGATTCTTATAATGTTATTTAATATGTTTTATATGTCATAAGCTCAATATACTACTATTTTTACTAATTTTACTAGTTAATACTTATATAATCATAAATTTTAGAACAGTTCCATAATATTTTCTTATCAGACTACTATATTTAATAGCTCTTATTCCATATTTCACTTCGAAATATCAAAACCAAGCTTCTCTCTCATTTAAATTGTTTTCACATTTTACACATGTGACATGCTAACATGCTATATGAAGCTATTCATTAATCATTTGTGTTATATATAACGTCGATGTTGACACGACCTAATCCATTACATGAAAATTATAAAGACCTAACTTGAAGGTTTTTGATTAAGAGCAATTGATAAATTAGGAGAAAGACATATACTCCGTATATGAATTCACACCAAAATAAAATCGACCTTTCTTATTATAGCTTCCCCCCGTTTCGTTTTCAGTCGTTATTTTCTTTGAAAATAGAAACCAATCGATTGTCAAAAGTTCCAGCTTCCAGAAATATGATAGAAATTAAGGGTTAAGTTAGTTAACGGGATCGATCATCGATCAATACACAATCTACGTGGTGAGTCGGAGACTACCAATAAAGTTTATATGATGAACGCTCAACAATTTTGTCTATATAATGTATTCTACTTGCACATGTCAATATCGTTTTAAATACAGTTTTGACATTTTAAAAGTTTTTGCCTCCCATGGTTTTAATCAAAACATGGATTTGGTACCCGACCATAAAACATGATCAGGTATTGAATTGGATAATCATATCCTCGTCAAATATTTCAAACCGTGTTCTGACACGTACGTATATTATAAGGGCTTTTATATACTCCTTAGTCAGTAGTTCGTACATATGTACTAGAGCATATCATACCATTATTTTCACATATGTAGCGACATTATCAAACATTTATTTACTAAAAGCAAACGATTAAAATAGTAAACATAAAATGAATAGCACATGATTAATCATACAAATACGGTAACTTAATATATGAATAATTTGTTTAGTTCTCTAATGGTTTATTCTTTAATGATGAAGAATAGACAAATTATATATTAAAGTACACATTACATGTTCAAATTTGCACATGTATATGCGTATTTATCGATACACATTTAATTAGCTTTGTAAGTAAATTAGTCAACTCCATAGTTGAGTGTCCAACTTTGCAATATATGAGGTTGGTAAGAAGTTTGAAGTCAAAGCATATATTTTTTTTACTTTTAGTTACTTTATTAGTCAATATTTATTTAATGTATAAAAAGATATGGATGGTGATTTGAAAAACTTGAATGATTTTGACTTATGTTATCAGGTTTAGCATTTTAATGATTATTAGAAGCGATCATATGTTTAAAATAAATTTTATCAAACATAGTCCTGATCTAGAGCTACGGCTAACAACTAACATATATATAGGTAATCGATAAAGAGCTGGTTAAAAAGCGGTTAAAGTTCAACATATAATTAACGGTATGCTAGTTTTTTAAAGTTGTATTGTTATTCAAAACCCTAATTCTTAAAAAAATTAAAATTGGGGTTCGATCAAAATGTAATCTAAACGTCACATTTAAAATACGATTTTCTGATATTGATAACTAACTAAAACAATGTTTATATCACTTATATTGTTTATCAACAAATTCTTTTCGATTTGAAATAAATTTGATAATTGTTATTTTTTGCAATTTATATTAAAGACAAAATTTACTTAAATTTTTTGACAAATAAATAACTGAAAATGGTAACAAGGTAAAATGAGAATATTCATTTTAATAATTAATTTTTTGACAGTGGATAATATTATTGGAAAAATATTTCTTTTGTCCATTTTTCTTTTTTGAATTTCTCTAAAGGTTAATTTTTGGTCTGATAACTAAAAGTTAGATTACTAGCTAGATCGCCTTATGTTTTGGGTAGTGATAATTCAATTACAACATGACTTTTGATTTATATATTAAAATTTCACGTCATTAATGCATATAGTACAACTTTTTAATGTACAGTTTTGTTGTATGAATCAAAATCAATGATGTACTTATTACTTCTCATATGTTTTGAGCAGCTACGATATAAACTTGTTAAAACTTCACCTTTTATCATTTGTTTTTTACTACTAGAATTCAAATAGTGCACGTAACTTGGAGATTAAGAAAAGTTTTGCAATGTTGCAAAATCCGTACTTTAACAGTGTGATTTGTATGCCTTCTTTTTGTCAATGTTTTTAGAGTTTACAAGTCATGCTCGACTGCAATACGAATAAACAAGCTAAAAAGAATAACGAATACACACACAGACTGCGCGTGCACTGTACACATACATGAAAAGAGTTGAGCGAATTCTTCATTCTCACTATAAAACGATTAAAGTGATCATCAATTCCTCAATAGAGCTAACTTTTGCAAGAAATAGGTGTCATTTGGTCAATTGGTCAATATGTTTGTAAAAGTAATATAACTTTCAGGATTTTGTTAAGAGAAAATCATACGCGTTATTTCCCCAATTTGCTCTCATGTTCGTCTGAGAGTGAGAGTGAGATATTTGACTAAATTTTTATTTTGAAAACTTTTATATATAGTTAAATGTTATTGGTCAAATATGACTATTATGATAAGACCAAAATTATTAGTAACTTTGAATATGCATTATATATCTTTAATTCAAGGACATACTTATGTTGTACACATTGGATGCACATGTTATCAGTCAATCAAGTAGGTTTAATGTAAAATTATTAGTTCATTAAAAGTGCTATAAACTCATTTTTAAGGAGTGTATTTCAGTGTTTAAGTACACTTAATAAACAACAAAGTAGAGCGAGCGATCATTTTTTGTGCTATTACATTAAGAGTGTTACAAACTCATTTTTAGACGGTGCATTTCAGTATTTAAGTACACTTAATAAATAAGAAAGTAGAGTGAGCGATAATTTTTTTATGCTATTGATGACTAAGCCCACCACAATTTAAGTTTGTTGTGTTTAGAATACAAATATATATGTGTGACGCAGAACTATAAAATTTTATTGATATCTCTAACAGTTTCATTGTCATTTCCCAAAAATTAATATTACAAAAGTGATAGAGAGAAAAATATTTGGTTTATTTAAATTGTTATTTTAATTTTAACTGTTTTCTAAATTAGAATATATTGGTTATTGGTCATTTCTTTATTAATTAATAATAAGAGAAATAGACGGAAAAGAACAGAAGAAAGAAATTACAAAGAGAAGCGTGAGAAATTGATAGGTGAGACAATTGACTGATATGTCGGTAAAACAATTAAAAATCATCAAATTTGGTGGATCTTGTCCAATGTAGGCAACTTAATTAAAATATTTAATTCAATACAATATGATAATATTGCTTCAAGTAAAGAAGGAGAATTTTGAAAGAAAATAGATAAGTTAACGAAAAAAGGACAAATATTATCTTCATTTTTCTTATTTCTCATCTTTCCATTATCCATATTTTATTTTATTTTTCATTTCCCTATCATTTTTAACCTTCTTCTATTTATTTTTGTTTTTTTCTTTTTCGTTCTTTTATTTTCACATTTTTACCATAGTTTTTAACAAAAATCATTTTTTATTGAATTTTATTTCTGTAATATACGTTATATATCTACCCAATGTAATGTTATGATAGATTAAATTTTAAAACAACAAAGTTTATAACTACGATGCATCGTAAAATTATAAGTTACTTTATCATATTATATAACTGTGATGTACTCAGACTTATAAGATAATGATGTTTGTTGTATATTTGGTAATTAGAGTGTCATATTTGATAACCATGATGCACCATATTTCAAAACTATGCTCAACTGAATTTTCAAAATTTACAGTAACATATTTTATTACTATGATGCAACCCAGACTTATATGATAGCGATTTTTGTCGTATATCTAGAAATTAGAGTGTTATATTTTTGTTACAATGATGCACCATATCATATAATATGATGCATAATTATTTTATTTAATAATTATACTTTATTGTGTATTTTGAAAAATCAGTACATCATATTTAAGGATGTAGTTCATTATATTCAGCAAAATTAGTGCAACTTAGTTTAAAAATAATAGTAAACTATCGATATTATGATTCGGTGAAAAAAAAAACATAACGAAAAAAAAAGAAAAAAGAATGAAATAGAAAAAGATAACAAAAAAGGTGAAGCAATAAAGAGTAAAGAGAAATGGAGAGAAATATAAAAAAAATAAGAAGAAAATGGAAATGACATTTGTGCGCTTCTCAACTTATCCCTTTTCCTCATAATACCCTTCTCCTATTAACCACATTCATATAATATAATACTTTAAAGTCACAAAACGAATACTTCCGACCGTGAGTGTGATTGATTTATATCATATTTAACCAAAAAATCTCTTTTACCAAATAAGAAAAAAGGGCTTAACACTCATTTTATTAGTTAATTATTTTCTCCTTTTTAATTTTATCAAAAAGAAAATTCACATCTATGATATTTACTTATTCATCTTTCTATATTCTCAAGAACACTTGGACGAAATAAGTCTTATTTATAAAGAATTTTATTTCTAAGTCATATGTTTGCTTAGTTCATTTCTTATGTATAACACGAATGATTGTCATACGTCGAAAACCAATTTTTTAGCTTACACACTAGAAAGACACCTTAATTTAGATACCTTGAATTGACATAAAAAGATTAAACATACTTTATGCTTATATCTATTTACAGATTTTCTAATATAAACGAAGGTTTGATAGATTTTTTTGATGGTACGAATGTACGATAGACCAGTTTAGCCATAATCGGACCAACTCCAATTTCAGATTTGGGCTTTTATAAAGGAGTAATATAGGTGCCCAACCCAGCCAAACTTACTAGTTAGTTGTGATGAGCTTTTCAAATGTTTAATGGACTTTATTTTAGTAAAACCAACACGATTGGTTATGTAAATATACTAATGATGAATGAAGATTGAAGCAACACGTACAAATTAAACACTCATGAAGTAAATGTTCCACTTAAGCACGGAATTATTACTCGTCAACCGTCTAATCACCCACTACAACCTCTACATCACCATCCTTGTTGTCAGGTGCAGAACCAGAATCAAATGTCACAGGTTGCACACATTATTATGTAATATTAATTATAATAAAACATTAAAAGGAATTTGATCTTATTATATCATAAATTTTTGAAAACTGGACCGGTTGTAGTGTAAATTTGACCAGTAGCACGTGCTACCCCTGCCGCCTTAGTAGTTCCGTCACTGCTCGCTGTCACCAAAATATATCTTATTGATTTCCATTTACATAGGTATAATATTACACATTTAAATCATAAACAATCTGATTACAAGAGTATCGTAAATGACGTTGATATGCATTCATTCAAATTTTGTAATCAGATTGTTTATGATTTAAATGTGTAATATTATACCTATGTAAATGGAAATCAATAAGATATATTTTGGTGACAGTGAGCAGTGGTGGAACTACTAAGGCGGCGGGGGTAGCACGTGCTACTGGTCAAATTTACACCACAATCGGTCCAGTTTTCAAAAATTTATGATATAATAAGATCAAATTCCTTTTAATGTTTTATT
Organism: Logfia minima; assembly: GCA_963921325.1. NCBI lineage: Eukaryota > Viridiplantae > Streptophyta > Magnoliopsida > Asterales > Asteraceae > Logfia > Logfia minima. The sequence continues at coordinate 17,646,538 of OY992770.1, forward strand.
ATAATTAATTTTACATAATAATGTGTGCAACATGTGACATTTGATCCTGATTCCGCACCTGATACCAAATCACTTCTAGTTCTGGATCCATCAGTGGTGGTGATTAATTCTAAAAGAATATGACCAATAAATCATATTATATCCCTAATAACCTAACAATAATCATTAAATTAAATAATTAAAAAAAAGCTTACCTCTAATTGAGTTCTCCAACTCTCAGATTTGATCTGCACTCATTTCTTCTATATGTTTTTGTGTTTTAACATATCAAATTGTTTACTATCATATACATTTGATTTATTTATGTGATTGGTCCCAAATTTTGACCGAAAGTTGTGTTGCTCCAAATGACTAAATCTTGTTCCCTATAAAACCATAGTTTTTATTCATTTGTAATCCCTTAACTCCACTTTCGATTGTGTACATACAGACGTTTTTTTTCTACCCATAACCGATCAGCCTACCTATACCAATAACCGACTCATCAATTTTTATTTCTTCTTAATTAACCCATTAATTGGTTCGGCTACGGTTAACCTACCGACAAACCAACCAATTATTACACGTATCTTATTTTCTCGCCCACACACACATAGTTGCATACAGTAATACACATTAAAGTCTACTAGTGGAGCACCCGCGCAAAGCAGCGAGGTAGATGTTATGTTTAATTTCATTATATAAGTAAAATAAATTGGGTTTTATATTGGTAATCACAATTTGTTTATATGCCTTAATCGCTTTTGAAAGTGAACATTTACAAATTGCATTAATGGATTATGTATATAAATATATAGTAACTTAAAAAATATCTATAAATTATAAAAGTTAAAAATCAATAAACATTAACATATAAGAATAATTCAATCTTAACTTTAGAAATAAGTCACTTGAAATTTATGTCATTGATTACTTAATTAAGAAATAAATAGATAAAGTAACATTGAGGGTAAATTAGTAATTTTGATTAGCTTTTAAGAATTAAGATTCAACACATATACATGTTTTATAGATAATAATAGATAATAGATAATAGATGAGGGCAATACAATTTAAACAAACATATACGTAAGCACAAATATCGTTCTCCTTCTCTCAAGTTTTAAGAAGTTATATATCTACATATATTAAAGGATAATAGAACCTTGCTCCAGAATTTGCCACATAGGTAAAATGCCACGTGACGGCCTCTCATAATTTTTATTTAAATTTAAAAGATAAACTAAAAAATAGATTTAGATAGAGGTGGATAATATTTAAATATAATATTAATTAATTAAAAAATATATGAATCCTACTCAAACACTAATTGAAAAATAATATTAAACTATTAAACTTATAAAAATTGTATAATTTATATTATTGTGCATCGCACGAGTTTATATCTAGTATATATATACATATATATTGAAGATATTGAAGATTGCTTCATACAAACTTTTAAGAAGTTATAGGACATCCTACAAATACTGTTTACCATATCAAATACTAACATATATACTTCGATAGAAATGTGACGATAAACCATGTGGTCTTCAAAATTAAGATGTTATTCATTATTGCCAAGAAAAAAAGAAGTCAAGATAATACGTTAATAATAGTTCATAAAACTAATGTGCTTTAATTTGATGATCGATTATTAAGTGATGTTGTGAAAGTAGTAGCCTTAATTAAGGGCTAGTGATAAATTCATCACTAGTTTTGATAAATTCACCAAAAATATGCATTAACAAGTTGTACTGTACAATTAGTTAATGTATATTTTTGATAAATTTATCAAAATTAGTGGTGAATTTATCAACACTCTTAGTTAAAGAGAAGTATCTTAGCGTGTAACCTTGAATTTTACTAAAGGTGATGCACGTTGAATTGGATCCTTAAATATCTTTAGTTCTTCATCGTCGAAATATTGTCATTAAACTCTATTTGAACGCTCTCTAGCACGGGTGACTTGACGATGACAAACTTCAAAAAATCTATTTCAGTCACTAAGTTACTGAAATCATACATTAAAAAGTATGTGAATTCAGTTAACGCATTTATTAACAACAAAACATTAAAGTATGTATGAACCTATACTAATGATCAGAACTATTGTTGGACTATTATCAAGCTACTTTAAATATATTTTCGTTTAGGTGGAACAAAGGGTGGGATATTAAGTACACCAAATAGTTGTATTCATGAGAAAATATTTGTTAATTTAGTTATAACGAAGTGATTTTGGTCAAGAAACCAATTAATCAAACTTGTCAAAAAAATCACTTGGTATAGGGGAGTGTAATTTTGACATGACCGGGTGGACTGGATCAAGGTTGTAAAAGTTGCTAGTCAGGGTTGGGTTGATCAAAACCTTGTGGAGACTAGTCGGTCAAGTCGGAGACTAGTTAGATTTGATATTTTTGACTTTTTTATATATAATTAATAAATTTCAAAATTATATGCAAAAATTCTCATCTTTGAGTGAACATAATTTTTAATGGCCGATGATTGATATATTGTATATATAATAAAAGAATGATCGGTAAATATATAAAAGAGTACAGAGTTAACGAAATTCATATCTATTAATAATGTATAAGTACTTTTTAAATTTTATTTTAACTAAAGTTATCATTTCATATTACTACCAACATGCCAGTAATTATCTTTTGGTTTCTCTTAACCAACAGCTCAGTATTAAAATAAAATTTTAACGGCATAAATTAATTTTATAATTAACGTTTACCGACCACCCATATAAAGAATGTGTATTTTTTAACAGCAAACGTAATTACGCTTGCCTATAACATCTTGACTGTTTCAGATTAATTAGCAGCCGCATTGTACTATTAATTAAAAACATACTACGTTGAGTTGTCGAATGTGTGTCTGGATTATGTGTTAAAATGATTGAGGCGTTGCTACCCCCCACAAACTTAAAATAACATAACAAAACAACCGAGCATGTATTTGGCACAATAAACAGTCAAATAAATTTGTTGCCAAGTCTACTAATTAAATAAACTATTTCTTACCAAGTCTACTCTTGGTGTAACAAAAATTAGGTTTTAAGATAATATGGGATCTGCCGAAAAATAAATAAATGTATAAGTGCTTTCTCTTAACCAACAGCCCAGCCCAGTATTAAAATAAAAATGGGCCCACTATTAAATTAAAGTGCTTTCTCCCTCAAATCCAGTGCAACTCAGTGAATGCATGCAGTATAAACCCTAGCCGTTTTCCTTTCCTCCTTTTCTTTTCCACCGACGAATCTGCATTTTTCTTCGTTTCAGCTTGTGGTTTTCTTCCTGTGCTTTTGCAAGACCTAGTTTGACCCGACTTTCATCGATTATGACCCCCGTTGACCACCATTTGCGTAGCTTACGCTGAAAGGTAACTTAAAGCCTTCAAGCTTTTTTTTTTTTTTTTTCCCTTTTAATCATTAAATGTATCGATTATTCTAACTTGTATGAAAAATGATAATATTAGGAAGTTGTCTAGCTGTGAGAAAGATGGCATTAACCATTGATGAGTTGGATAGTTAACTAATATGATAGCTTAATAGTTCGAAATGGTTGGTAACTTTAAAATATAGTTCGAAATTGGCTGGTTTACTAGCTTAATGACAATTTTTGTTCCTAACCCATTTTCTAACCTTATTGTTACAAAGAAAAAAAATAAATAACTTACATTTGTAGGTAAAAGGAGGATTTATGCTGTGAAAGTGGACAATCTAGAGTTCTTATTTCTAGGTGGAGAATACTTGGTACGAATAAAGATAGCACACTAAAGAAGAGATTGAATTATTCTTCTAAACTTTAGGTATATAAGCTGGGTTAATCTAATAAATATATAAAAATGTGCTTCAATATGGTGACCTATACCTTGTTTATATATAGCAAGTAAATTTCCATATTCTTGACTTCAAATGCTTTTCATTTAAGATTTACTATTATAGTTACCCATCTATGCCTACCATTTTATTACATTGTAAACCATAAGTTCGTTGTATATTACAAATTTCAGACGTTGGTCATTCTTTTTGCCTGTTGTAATATTACATTTCTCACAATTTTTAACATTTCATTATCAAAGTTTTGTCCTTTTAATATAGACAACTACTTGCTAACTAATATGATAGTTTAATAGTTAACTCCTAAATCTCTCGTTTATGTTGAGGTAACAAAGTCTTTTGGTTTGATGAGCTGTTTTAGAACATCGAGATAATATGAATTATGTTATGTTAGTTGTAGTGAAGAAAATTTATGCTCAAATAATAATGTTAAATTAGATGTAGTTAACTAAATGTCACACTTAGATGAAACTAATGAGCTGGACTTGTTTTAGTATTTATGTTTACACAACTGCTATATATTTTCCACTGTTAAGATTAGGCCACTCGCAGGATAAGAATGATGTTAAATTATCGATAGTCAAATATACTTTGTTTTTAGTTATAACTCAACTTACAAAAGATACACAATATGAAACATCTTATCTATGCATTTCACAGATAGTCATGTTGAGTAGTGATTGATGATAATGATTGAACACTACAATTTTCAATCATAGAATTTATCACTTAGTGTAGAATTTGTATATTTGCAATTTAAATTGTAAATAATCTTTTGGCTGTTGTAATATTACATTTCTCACCATTTTTACCATTTCCTTGCAGCCAAAATGAAGGGTACTACGAATGAAGGGTACTGCGAATATTACGAAGAATACCGTGTTGGAAGGTAAAAACAAGAAAAACAATACCTTTTCAATTCGTGGTTTTTCGATCATACGCATTCCTGAAGGATAAAAAGAAGGAGGCGAATCTTGAAAAGCTTGCAAACGATTTCAAAGCAGTAATGATGGACATAGTAGATAAGAGTGCTAAACAATTACAAGAAGTTGTGACCTTAATTGATGATACTATTTCCGCTTCTTCAAATACCGAAAGTCAAGTATTTAGAGACGTCGTGAGGAATGTCGATGAAGTTCTTCGTGCTGCCCTAGATTTAGGTTATGAATCAATGCATGATGCAGCAGTTTCCGATGATACGTTGTGTTCAACAATACATGTGGTTGATAGATGTATAAGTGCTGTTAGGGGAGATGCCAAAGCTTGCGTGAATTACCACTTGCATTCGCTGAAGCTGCAGGTAAAGCTGTTAGTGCTATTGTTTAAGTCACAAATTCACCACTCCTAGCCATAACGTGTAATCTGATGCAGTGTTAATGTTTTAGGGATTATACAATCATTAAAATAATTTAAAGTGCCATATATAATATTATGAAATAAAATTAGGCAAGTATGATATAATTAGTAGAATATCAATGGCTTTATAAGTTATATAAATTTATAGTTTGGGTTAGGGTTACCCATACGGTGAACTATTTGTGAATGCTAGTGTTAATGTTTATTCGTGTCTTATTTTCTTATGGATGGGTATTCGTGAATGTATAAGATAGTCTTTTTTTCTTAGGACATGTATATGTGTTTACTATCACGACTTATTGATCAAGTTGATTTAACAGACAACTAGTGATGTGCCTAGTGATATATTTTTGGAGCATAAGGATTTGATTGAAAAGTTACTAAGCGATTTGAATACAGCTAATCGCTCAGTAACTTTTCAATCAAATCCTTATGCTCCAAAAATATATCACTAGGCACATCACCAGTCGCCTGTTAAATCAACTTGATCAATAAGTCATGATAGTAAACATATATACATGTCCTAAGAAAAAAAGACTATCTTATACATTCATGAATACCCATCCATATAAGAAAATAAGACACGAATAAACATTAACAGTAACATTCACATATAGATCGCCTTATACGTAACCCAAACCATAAATTTATATAACTTAATAAAGTCATTGATTTTCTACTAATGATTATTTGCCAAATTTTATTTCATAATATTATATATGGCACTCTAAATTAATTTAATGATTGTATAATCCCTAAAACATTAACACTACATCAGATGAACGCGTTATGGCTAGGAGTGGTGAATTTGTGACTTCCACAGTAGCACTAACAGCTTTACCCGCAGCTTCCGTGAATGCAAGTGGTAATTCACGCAAAGCTTTGGCATCTCTCCCAGCAGCACTTACGCATGTATTACTGAACACAACGTATCATTAGAAACTGCCGCATAATGCACTGATAATAACCTGCATCTAGGGCGGCACGAAGAACTTCATCAACATTTCTCACGGCATCTCTAAATACTTGACTTTCGGTATTTGAAGAAGCCGAAATAACATCATCAATTGCAGTCAGAACTTCTTATAATTGTTCAGCACTCTTATCTATCATGTCCATCATTACTGCTTTGAAATCATTTGCAATCTTTTCAAGATTCACCTCCTTTTTATCCTTTAGGAATGCGTATGATCGAAGAACCGAGAATTGTAAATGTGCTCTTTTTCTTGTTTTTACCTTCCAACACAGAGATGACATAGTATTCTTCGTAATATTTGCGGTACCCTTCATTTTAGCTGCAAGGAAATGGTGAGAAATGTAATATTACAACAATCTAAAATGCAAATATACAAATTCTACACTAAATGGTAATTTCTATGATTGAGAATAGTAGTATTCTATCATTATCATCATTCACCACTCAACATGACTATCTGTGAAATGCATATATAAGTGTGAAAAGCATATATAAGATGTTTCATAGTGTATATTTTGTAAGTTGAGTCATAACTAAAGACAAAGTATATTTGACTATCGATAATTTAACATCATTCATATATTGTGAGTGCCTTGCAAAGGAAAATATATCATGCATTGAAACGGAAATAGAGGTATTCGAAGAAACAATGACAACTATAAGGTGTAATCTATACTATCTAATAAAAGGGGATAAGGCTGACATCATAAAGCTGATTTGGCACCTTCTAAGGTAGTATTTGATGCTGATGCATCACAATGTGGTTAATTTGTTGATGTCATAAATATGTAATATTTAAATTATTATAGAATGAATTGAAAAACAATTTATAATAAAATAAATAACTAGAAGATATTTTTCAAAAGTACCGCTCATTTTCTTGGAACTTTAACTTCCTTTACATGCTTTGATTTCATTGGTTTTTTTTCCCACTCATGCCTAATCCTTAGGTTTTTCAATTGTCACCGCCAAAGATGAGGAAAGGAGGTCAATTCATCAGTCACATTCATCTTCTTCATGTGTCGAAATCACAATAATAGTCGATACTCTTCCAAATCGACATTTACAGGAATCATTTCATTTTTCGCTATCTTCATAGCTTCGTTTTTCGTATGCGATTTCTAGGGTTCTTTCATTTTACCCGATTCTTGCTTCATCAAGGTTAGTCTTTCAAATTATTATTTTTTTGTATTTTGTACTGAAATATTTTTTCTCTTATGATTTCGTAGACCTCTTATTATGATTTAAAGTAGAATTGTAATCATTATGTTTTGTCATCTTAGATGTAATTGTCATAGGAGTTTTGACAGTTAAATGATCACCAGAGTTGAAGCATGTTCGATCTGAGGTTGAACCTCTATTAGTAGCTAATAATGTGAGGTAAAATATTGTTTCACTTTCATAAGGTATGTTACAGACTTGCATTTGAAGGTATTACGTTTCGTAACTTTAATTTAGGGTTGTGTTTGTTATTATTTGTTTAGCTAAGTGTTTATTTGGGTGTTTTAGGGTTTTCATTTACTCAGACTGTGATATAAAAGCTCCTTTATTTGATTGGATATGCTCCTTACTCAAGATAAGGTTTTCATTATGAATTTTAAATATCAAGCAACTCCTTCCTTCATTTGCTTCGTCTCCTTATATATTTCTTTCTTTTTTCTTTTTAATTTCTGTAGACGAATTGATGATTAATTGATGCATACAAGGATGAGGTGAGTTCTTAAATGTGAACCCATTGTAATATTTTAGGTATGTGGGTTATTGTGGGTTCGAGTTAATTGGCTGAGTTTGTTTCTTTGATTAACAGAAAAATCTTCAAGTGTACAACATAAGTAAAATACCTGCAACTATGATTGGGCATAAAGACGAAAAAAGGTATCGGCTTCTATCTAATATTTTCTTGCTTATATCAAAAGCTAAAAAGCACTGTAATTTTTCTATAGATGTATATTTTACCCATTTATTTGTGGTGGGGTCGATTCGTGCTATGTTTGCTATATAGTTTTCTACTTTCAGAAGGTATCCTCTTGAAATCCTATACTATAGGTTCATTTTCTTTATTGGTTATCTTTTAATTGTTGATACAAGAAAGACACATGAGAAGTGTATGTGACCAAAGATCGTAACATTGTTACAATCATTCTGATCTTGATAAGTTAGTAACCTTTAATATTTTTGGTAAATAGGATTGAAGAGTTTGAACATCTTAAGGCTATTTGTTCAAGTTGTCATGAAGGTTATATGTTTGTTTCACAGATGGTTCTTTTTCTATAAGAATCCTCATGTTCTTATAATAGTGATTTATGTTGATGGAATTTAATTATGATTTGTTGTTTGTTATTGTTTTATTTGGTAAAGTTAGATCAAACATTGGCTAATTTGAGTTGTGAATGACATACAATGACATCCCAATTCACAAGAAGTCTACCCTGTTTTCTGAAGAAAAAAAATGTCATCTTTGGCCGCTTTATATGTTCATTGTTAACTGATAGTTTTCACTCTAGAATAAAATAATCTACTAATAAATTTCAAAACTTATATTATCTAATCGGTAATAGTGATTAAAATAGGATCATTCTTAATTTCTTATGAGGTAGTCAATTTGATCCTACACAACTAAAAATTTACAACATAGTGCATTACTTCTTATCAAGATTATTTTGTTAGACTAGTGAAGTATTGGGTCCAATTGTTAGTTGCGGGTCAAAACAAGATATCTAATTTGGTTAAGATTTGGTTCATAGTCTTTATTTTTGCAAAACATCTAAATACCTATCTATAAAATTGTGTCACTTTCTTTTTTGTTTTTCACAGTTTTCACTATAATTTAGTATTTTGGCTATAGCCATTTGCTATGAGAAGATGACTATTTAGTTTAAATGTCAATTATAATGGTTACAATATTGAAAGCAGTAATGTTACTTATTTTCAACAAATCTATCTAAAGTAGTCGAATTTTTTTACCATGTTCAATAAATTACTTGGCTCTGCCCCCACACTGTCTAATGTTTCTCAATTTCACTAAGCATGTAAGAGCTTATTTTACTTCGATCTAATTGTATGTTTTGTATCTAAAAACATTCCTATATTGTATTGCTTTATCCTAATTTAATTTTTGTCACGTAAATGAGAGGTAGTTAGATAGATGAGTGGGTTGGACAATGTGTCAAAATGGGCTGGGTTGACCCGTAAACATTTTTTCTTCTCAGGGGATTTCGTCTCAGCATAATGCAATTTTTCATAAGTTACTCTTCATTATGTAACATGTTAAAAAGGAGTTTATTATTCTTCTGTATTTGGCTAATATGTTGAATATTATCAATTTGCAGTATCGATTGTTATGTACCCTATTTTCTGGAGCCTTTGGGGAATACTGTATGCTCGAGTAGGTATGTGAGTTTTTCGACTTTTCCTCCATTTTTCTTCTTCTTCTTCTTCATGTCATTCTTCAACTTTGCTAATAATATGACTAATAATATGACTTATTAATTTAAGTCGAGGTTGCTTCAAATCATTCAATATGAAACACATCAGGAAGGAAGCGTTTGATTATTTCTTATGTAAGCTTTATAATAAATGTTAGCTTATTAAATTAGAAATAACTTTGCCTTAACTATGTTATTTGTTTACCAAGACATCTCTGCATATTTGTGCCTTTTTTGTAACTGCTTTTTCATTTATGAAGTTGCAGCAAACAAGAACTAAGTGAAAAGGTGTCCAAATTTCCTTAGTGAGTTCTCTTTATATGCTATATGAATATGATGGATTTTGTAAAGAAATTATGTTACAATTAATTTTTTTAAAAGTTTTCTTTGCAGATTATAAATGTCATGAATTCATCGATCTTCTATTAGCTCCTTTAAAATAGGTCAGAGTATATGGATTCTACTATTGTGCTTGGTGTTGCTAAGGTTTATATATTATTCGACACCATTTCTTATAATTCCTTCCTTAACTTCAAGGTTAGCTTAATATATTGAATTAAGTTGCTATTGTTAGATGCAAAAGTTAAATGTACAGAAGATTACAACTCTGGCAGCAAGTTACTCCCCAATCAGTCACCTCATTGTAGAGTGGTCTTGGATTATAGAGAATCAAGTGTTAAAAATACAATTCCATGGGATTTAACTTCGAAGCTTTGAATAGATTAGTCGCAGATTGAAGAAGAGTTCGGGTTTGTGGAAGCAGTGGAAAAATTGGCTTATTGATCCTGGGGGGTGTTTACATTGGCGTTGAGTTAGGATTTGGACAAAAATATGGCAATGTGTTTGACTTATGGATTTTGTGTTGCCTTTGGGATTAAATGGTGAGATGTCACCAAGAGTCTAGTAAGTTAGAATAGTATGTATATAGAGTTGGAGTTTAAGAGTATCTTTGAGTAATAAAATTGTTTTGTTTATTAGTCATTCATAAAGAAAAGAAAAAAAAGAAAAAAGAAAAAGTTAATTCGTTTATATCGTCATCCACGTTTTAGGTCACGAATAATATATGATATATATATATATATATATATGTTATTCAAGGTTTTAACCTTTTACCCGTTTTTATGTAAAAAGAAATAAAAAAATACAAACGCAACTGACAAGCATTAACCCATCAAAATCAAGCCTGATGTAACTTTTATATTCATTATAACATAACTTGCTTATACACAAATGGGAAAATAAAATTTTGCTTAATTTTTGTTAGTATAAAATGTATTCAAAATTAAAAAGGTGTAATTAGAATAGAAATGCGATGATATCTAAATACAAAAACGTTTCATCCTAGCTGAATTTTGCAAAACACTATTATGGTTGTTTAAGTAAAATTTAATATTTTTTTATCAACCTCAGTAAAATTTATGAAAATTAAGTTTATGTATACTTAAAACTTTAAACCCTTTCTTCTTCATAAATATATTAATTGGATACCAAATACAGGTCGGTTTCATAATTTCATTTATGTTCAAACTTAATTAACTCTTTCGTGCTGGATATTCTCTTGAAGTCGTAGTCAAAAGATTGGCCCAAAAGATGCCCGATTTTGACATTTAAGTATCAACGAAGCTGAAACTGAAATGAGTACGAATTCTAGTTATGGTAGAAATTATGTTGAAAACTCAAAAGATAGTAAACGAGATGTCCTCCGCCAGCTTTTTGTGACAGTCGGCCTAAAATTGTGTTATGATGTGAAACAACATGTTTCTCACCTTGCAAGGTGCTCAAATACAGCCTATATTTAATACATGAAATAGAAATATAATTATACTTTTCATCAAGTTTGTGGAGTTTCTGCATTTAAAGGTCAAGTGTAGTAGGAGGTTTAGCATATTGAAGACCTTTTGTTGCTGTACTTGATCATCACAATTGAGATTTTAAGATTTTAGTGCTGGAAAAGTTATTCAATTTTATGTTTCATTGCTAGGAAAGAAGATATGTGAGAGTGTGCATGAATGATGGAGCTTACGGATGTGTCGAGTGCTTCGAGCAAAAATTTTTGGCTTCAATTCAAAAGATCCTTCCTCAAATCTTTTACTAAATTTGATCTCTTTAGTACCACATTCATGGTTCTACTTGATCCTGTTACTTATCTGTATAAAACTTGAAAATTGAGGCTGAACTATATTATTACGTGCACTTGATTTATATAAATAATATAATTTACATATCATGCAAACATTATAACGATAATTGTTGGGGACATGTGCCTAAATCACACTATTGATACTTACGACATATATTGTTTTGTAAAGTATTGTATTTTGTATACATTGTTAAGTCTTGTGTTTTACATGTGAATATCTACATTGTTAAGTTCTGCATTCTCACTTTTTATTAATTAAATCAATGCATCATTAAAAATAGCCTATAAAATATAGTAACATAAATTTGTTTAAATACTTATTATACCAATAAATATATCAATTAAATTTATTACATTATTTTTTATCAAACCTGTATTATCACGGGTCCATAAACTAGTTTTTTATATTATATATGAAACTACTATCAAATTTATAGTAGCTGTAAAACTATTGCGAGATATAATGTAATATATTTTTTCTAATATTCTTTGTTATAGTAGATGTGAAATTATTTTCAAATTTATAGTACAACCGATCCAGTTTTCAAAATATAATTTAATAAATTCAAAGTTCTTTTTAGACACCTCTAGTTTGTAGTATGAGTTGAACAGTTATTAATGTACCTCAACGCTGTGCCAAAACTACATACTATAAGTTATGTAGTGCGAGTTGGATAATTGGTATGAAATGCTTAGTGCATTTTTCCAGTTCTGAATACATAAAAGAACCCCTGCCAAAAATGTATAGTTTGACCCATACTGCCGAACCGCCCATTTTGACACTTAATAAGTTATCCAATGCAAGTCGGGTAATTTCGTGAAGTCATTAATACATTTTTAGTTCACTATGTATAAAAGTCACCCATGTCCTCAAAAATACTTACTTTGACACATACCCTGGAACCAACCATTTTCCCCTCATAAGTTATGTAATGCAAGTGGAATTAAATCATCCTTGACCTCAAAAATTTAGACTTTGACCCATACCCTCAATCTGCCCATTTTGCCACATCAGAAGTTATCTAATGCAAGTCATACAAATCCACCATACCCTCGACCCGTCCATTTACCCATGCCATAAGTTATTTAATGAAAGCCGGGTAAGTGCTATGAAGTTCTTATTGCATATTTTCAGTTCTCTATAAATAAAATCACCCCTGCTGTAAACTGTTTACTTTGACCATTTTAAAAGTAAAAAGAAGTAAGGCCATATTAAAAAGAATATAATAGATGAATTGTATGTTGGATGTTTAATATTAGACCGAAATAAGGGAAAACTGAATAATAGGGAAATGATCAGCATGTATGATGTAGGTAATTTAAGAAAAGTGATTTATTCTGATAGATGTTACAAGAACATTATGACAAACTTTTAATAACATAAATAGTGACAGTTCAAATGATGGCTTAATTACAATTTCAAATGCAACTATACAAATTCTATACTAAGTGGTAATTTCTATCATTGAGAATAGTAGTGTTCTATCATTATCATCATTCACCACCCAACATGATTATCTGTGAAATGCAAACATAAGATGTTTCGTATTGTGTATCTTTTGTAAGTTGAGTTATAACTAAAGATAAAGTATATTTGACAACCGATAATTTAACATCATTCATATCCTGCGAGTGCCCTAATCTTAACAGAGGAAAATATATAGCAGTTGTAAAAACATAAATACTAAAACAAGTCCAGCTCATTAGTTTCATCTAAGTGTGACATTTTCCTTTCGAAGAAACGAAAATACTTACTTTGACACATACCCTGGAACCAATCATTTTCCTTTCGAAGAAACGAAAATAGCAAGATCAATTAGAGAAACTAATATCATGCATTGAAATGAAAATAAGGGTATTCGAAGAAACGAAAACAACTATAAGGTTTAATTTTTTATACTAGATATGAAACTACTATAAAATTTATAGTAAATGTAAACTACTACTAGATGTAATGTAATCTTTTTTGTAATATTCTTTGTTATAGTAGATGTGAAATTACTTTCAAATTTAAAGTTTAACCGGTCCAGTTTTCAAAATATTTCAATTCAATAAACTCAAATTTCATTTTGTAGTCGTCTCTAGAAGACTCGCGATGCCTCGCAGAGCTAAATCACTTTCTTTTACCTTGTCATTAATAGTGTTAACAAGGTGAGCTGCAACTACAATAACAGGTTTAGCAGTTTTACCACTAGCTTTGTTTTGGAGTGCCTCAAGAGCTGTCGCAGACGCAAGCGTTATGGCTCGGAGTGGTATATCTGTGACTCCCACACTAGCAATAGCAGATTTACCCGCAGCTTTCGCAAATACATGTGTTAACTCATCCACAACTTTTGCATCTCCCCTAGCAGGACTTATGCATGTATTAACCACATGTATTACCGAACACACCACATCATCTACGAAAACTGCCGCATCATGCATTGGTGTATCACTTCCATCCAGTGTAGCACGAAGCACTTCAACACATTCCTAACAGCATCTCTAGATACTTGACTTTCGATATCCAAAGAAACAAAAATAGCTTGATCAATTAGAGAAACTAATATCATGCATTGAACGGAAAAACAATATTCAAAGAAACGATGACAACTATAAGGTGTAACTTTTATAGTTGATATGAAACTACTATCAAATTTATAGTAGATGTGAAACTACTACTAGATGTAATGTATTTTTTCTAATATTCTTTGTTATACTAGATGTGAAATTACACTCAAATTTATAATACAACCGGTCCAGTTTTCAAAATATTATAATTAAATAAGCTCAACGTTCTTTTTATTGCCGTCTCTATAAGACTCGCGATGCCTTGTAGAGCTAAATCGCTATCCTTTACCGTGTCATGAATAGTGTTAACAAGGTGAGTTACATCTATATTACATACAATTATTTGTTTTTACGAGTTCAGTACATTTAATAGAGCGCCGTAAAGTATGATACACACAATAACTTTTTGGTCAAAGTTGAATGCATTTACAAACACTGAGCCCTAAAAACAATGACGCCGCACCTTTTTGGTATTCCCTGCTATGTCCTTTAATTTTCAGCTTTAAATAATAGTAAATATTAACCATTTTCATTTAAATCTATTTTACGTATTATTTTGATTTAACAAATCATATGGAAGCATATTACAATATTTAATTTAATTCTATGCTAGTCTTGATATGTGAATCAAGTTGATAAAGATTGTCCATCAGATCCGGATACATGTGAATCAATTTTATAGCTTTGTGCATCAGACTCATATGGTTATTGAATTTGGTTATCTTGTGCACCAATTTAAACCCGTATGAATCAAGTTCACATATTGGTGCATTAGTTTTTGAACAACGACTGAATGTTTGAATTAATAGGTCGGGAAAGTGAGTGGTGCTAGTTATGAGATCTACTCGAAAAAGACGGTTTAATCATGTCCGATAGGGCATCTTAAAGCCTAATGACAATACATAAATGAATGAGGGGCTATTTTTATTTATTTTAATGATTATAATTGTAACACCCACTCTTGTGGCTTAGGGGTAATCAGGTAATTTCCCAATTTTTGATATATATATATATATATATTATATTAATGTGTTTATTAGATAGGAAAGTTAGATAAATGTCGAATAGTTAATTGTGTCAGGTAAATTAGTAATAGTTGTAAATTAAAATAGTTGTCGGTAAAATAAAATAACTTGTCTCGCAAAACGGTTTTCAGGTTCCAGACAATAAGCCAAACACGGGATTAAAATTAGCAAGTCTTTGAGTTGGTTGGTGATATAAATCACCTAACTCACCAATTTTCATCTCATTTCACCAACTCATTTCCTTCATTTATCTTTCAAGTTTCTTTCCAAAAATCACCAACTTAAACATAAATTGAGTGTGTTATTGTATAAGCTGTGAATCCTTGTATTACTTGCTATCATCATCAGATTGTTCCTACATTTAATCGTAAGCATTTTTGTTGTTGTTATTTTTGGTTATAAACTTGAAATTAGGTTAATCTTTGTAATTGTGTGTAATTTGATGTTTGAAAGATGTTATATGATGTTTAATAGAGGTTAGAAAGCCTATAGATCGTTAGGAAACTGAGTTTTTGTGTTTTTGAGAAAATTGGTTCGGTTTTGGGGTTTCTGAGTTCATCCTGCGAGTTGACTTTCTGCGAGTTGACTTCTTGCGAGTTGACTTCTGCGAACTGAACTGAACTGCGAGTTGACTTCCTGCGAACTGAACTGAACTGCGAGTTGAGTTCCTGCGAACTGAACTGAACTGAACTGCGAGTTGACTTTTTGCGAACTGAACTGAACTGCGAGTTGAGTTCCTGCGAACTGAAATGAACTGCGAGTTGAGTTCCTGCG
The DNA here is from genome assembly GCA_963921325.1 of Logfia minima. Lineage (NCBI taxonomy): Eukaryota > Viridiplantae > Streptophyta > Magnoliopsida > Asterales > Asteraceae > Logfia > Logfia minima. The sequence goes on from OY992770.1 coordinate 17,662,619, forward strand.
AACTGAACTGAACTGCGAGTTGACTTTCTGCGAACTGAACTGAACTGCGAGTTGAGTTCCTGCGAACTGAACTGAACTGCGAGTTGAGTTCCTGCGAACTGAACTGAACTGCGAGTTGACTTCCTGCGAACTGAACTGAACTGCGAGTTGACTTCCTGCGAACTGAACTGAACTGTGAACTGAACTGAATTGCGAATTGAACTGAACTGTGAACTGAATTGAATTGCGAACTGAACTGAACTTTGAACTGAACTGAACTGCGAACTGAGAATTTTTAGACGTGATTCTGAAAGTTTTGTTTTGCTAAATTCAAAGTGTATAAGTATAACTGAATCGTTATAACTTGATATATATATATTTATAATTGTAGAGTGGTTATAGCTGGTAATTGCTACTTGATAATTGTTTGTCATTTTGTTATTGAGTAGTGAAATGTGTTAAACAATTATGGAAAGAGTTGCTAACTACTTAATTATTATATTCTCAGATCAGCAGAAGACTCAGTAACATAAGATCTCTGAGTGTGGACTGTTGCAGACAGGTGAGTGGATTTGCAACTCATAATTTGAGTTAGTTGTAATGATGTGGTTACAACAAGTAATGTAGACTTGATAGACTGTTTAGTCTGATTTATGATTGTGAATACCTGCTTGTTATGCATATGTGGCCTTCGGGCATCTGTGTATTCAGAGGTCAATTGCGATTGGACTTGGCTACTACTGTGTTCAACACACGTTCCAGATACATGTGTTGTCGCTGGAAAGTGTGTTGTTGTGTTGTAGTGCCAAGTTATCGGCCTATTCTGTATGGGCCTTTACAGATTGTGGTAAGTGTTACTGTGGGCCACCGCGGCTGTAGGGTTCCGCAGTAACCGCCGATCCTCTTGAGTTTATGTGTTTTCGTGCTTAATGTAAACAGATTGTTATGCTAAGTTGAATTATTAGTTGTACATTCATTCACTTAGCTTCGTGCTAATCCCACCATTTCTCTTCCTGCAGGTTATGTTTAAGATTGTGGGTTAAGCAGGAAGATGGTTTTTGAAGAATGTTTGACACGTGCTATAACTCTGATATATTTATAGATGTTTTGTAAATTAACATGTATGTGGATTTTGTATAACAATTATATGTGTTTTTCTTCGGAAATAGTTAAATGTTATAAGGTCGCGAAATTTTATGGTCTTTTCTGTAATATAATATATAATATTATTTTTATCCATCGCTTCCGAGTCAAATGACAGATTTAACCCTGAGGTAAATTTATGGGGTGTTATAATAATGATAATGATAAGAAGCAAAATACCCAACACACCTCTTAACCTATATTAAAGTCTAATGACATGTGTCATCCTCACAATGTATCTTATTTGTTTTACATTAACTTTTTATTTTATTTGAACCGAATCCTATATATATATATATATATATAACTACTCTCGTTAATTATAAAGATTTAAATATTACATTTTATATGACAATTGTTGCTCTTATTAGATATTTTAAATACAACAATAAACTATAAGTACATAAGATATTTGTCTTGTACATATGACACATGCTTTTGAGTATTAGACTAAAAGTAACTCGACCAGGTCATCATAAGAAAAGACTTGTAAAATCTTTTTGAAGTGTTAATTCCTCGTCGTAATTAGATAGGCACAAGTCATCCTCGTATCGGGCTTGATAGGGATCACTTGTAGGAATAACATAATGCTAATACATGTTCACACGGCCAAATATCGGTTCCCCCTTTTCATTTAAGTAGGGAGCAGGGTTAGATCTAGCACTGTAGTAGGGGGTGCCTGGACCCTCCATCTGATTGAGCTTAGTAGTAAGAATACATGTAATTTTAATAGAATTCAAATCAAAATGCAATAAGGCCCTCAATAAATAGTCAATTTGTGTGGAAAAAACATTAAAAATGACTTACTTAATAACAACTTTTTTTTTTGTTTTTAAGAAACTTTTTACATAGACTAGATTTAATTTTTAGTTTTAAATTTGATATTAAATTTTTTCTATAATAATAATATTTTGTTATTCACTGTATAAATCTTAAATCCGTCACTGTAGGAAGAATTTCCTTCTCCACCATCCACAGTAGTGTTAGTAATCTCTCAAATGCGAATTAAATCAAACTTTGTCTAACTCACTCTTGTGATCTCTCACATGGAGTCATACAAGTTAAAATAATAATTAGTCACTCTTGTCTATTGCAGTGACGGACACTGGTTTGAAATAATAATTGTTATAAGTGTATTTTCGTGAATATTGTTGTGTGACAATTTTTATGTTTCTTATAAATTTATCATCCACCACGAGGTAGCACTTATTCACATAATTATAAAGAGATTCCAGTCATTTGGATAAACGTACATACACATACGTTACATGTATATTTAGAATTCGGATATTTTATTTTATTTTGTATTAAAAGAAAAATAAGAGGTTATATCGTCTCATAAAAAATTAAATATATATAGTACCAGAATCTAAAAATAAAGAAATTTTGGGAGAGAAATGAGAGAAAGATATATTTAAAACTATGATTCATAAAAAACAACTATGATTCACTAAAAAGTAAATAATAATTTAAAACTGAATCAAAGAGTTATTTTACTGAATCGAAGGGTTAAAAAAATTTTCTCCCCTTTTTTCACCAAATTTTCTTTCTCCCTTAAACCTACTCCTCTATATATATATATATATATAACATCGAAGACCCATGTTTTGAAAAATATAATTAATTATTAATGATATATTAATGAAAGTTTTATGGTATACAGTAGTGTTACTCAAACATTGTGGACGGATAAGATCGAGAAAGGTGACCAAATTCTCCAAGCTAACGAAAGGGCAACAATAAACACAAAATTAATAAATAATTAAATAAAATAATATGTTAAAATACAACAAACACATATAGTTTCAACTTTCAAACATAACTTATTTTACATTTTTATACATCATACATACATTATTACTAACAATTAACAACACAAATCAAAATTTCTTACCATGTTCCTCGTACATAATCAAAATCCCAATAAAGTATATGCTTCTTTTTATACAAAAGAGAACAAAATCTGTTTAGACGTTACTTGCCTTGGCTTTTGCTTGCATATTAACGACTACCCAAAATTTAAGAATCCCTCACCACAACAACTTATAACAAACCTTGTTACTCTCAGCTATCGGTGGAAACAGCATGTCCGCTTTAGATCTGAAAATTGTTGTCCTGAGATTTTATTTTATTTAGTTTTCATCAAGAAATAACGCACGCGTTTGGATTTTCTTCTATGCTATGGTGACGCGGCTGATACGCATGGTGTTGTGGTAACTGAGGATGATAGTTAAGTTGGTACGGTTGATAATTATTATAATAAGTGTTAGGGTTAAGCGGAGGGTAATAGGGTCTGTATGGTGGCATAAACATTCCGGATACAGGATTTGGTAGAACCTTTTTCTTCTCTTCTTCTTTTGAACCATCTTCCTTTTTCGCCTCGTCTTTTTTATCATCTTCTTTCTTTGTGTCATCTTTCTTTCCTTCTTCCTTTTTCGATTCCTCTTTTTTCTCTGGTTCTTTTTCGAGACCTACGGATAGTATGTCCGTTGACCAAAATTTTCGTAGTTTGCTAACAACGTTTATAGGATCAACCGTTCCCACAACTGTCAATGTTCTTTCCTTCATGTTCATTGTGATTGAATCAATCCCTACAAATGCACTATCAATTAGTACCATATAGCTCCCTTGTCTTTATTATGCTACTTTTACTTTAAATGTACTATACTTTATAAGAGTATCAATATCACAATCTATCTAAATCATACATATCATTATGTACAAAATACTTTTGTTTTGTACTTATTTCGGTACCTATGAAACTCCTATAAGGACCTATCGTTTCGAAGCTTTTTTACTTTTGTCTTTTCAATGAAAAAAATGTATGATATTGACACAGTCTTTCAAGATCGCACAACGTGAAGCAACCACGACCACTCTTTTCTTTTGCACTTATTTATGTACGTACAAAAGTCATTTCATGTGATCATTTATGATCACGTCGACTTTGAAAAAAATGCTTGCTGCAAATAACTAATGAAATCATACGGATGCATGAAAAGAAAAGTAATTAAAACAATACTTGAGATACATGATTAAAAAATCTTTCCTTACTTGTTATATTTATTTATTTATATATATATATATATTAGATTTAAACCGTGCGATGCAAAATAATTTAAGTTAAACAATTTTATATTTATAATTTTTATAGGTTTAATAGTTTAATATTATTTTTCAATTAGTGTTTGAGTAGAATTCATAGATTTTTTATCAATTAATATTAGATTTGAATATTATCTAACTCTATCTAAATCTATTTTTTAGTTTATTTTTTAAATTTAAATAATTATTTATTTTTAAATTATAAGAGGTTGTCACGTATCATTTTACCTATGTGACAAAATATAGAGCAACTTTTTATTTTCCTTTAATATATATATATATATATACATTTAAATATATAGATATAGATATAATAATAATATAATCACTAATATAAACAAATTCTCACACCTGGAAAAGATTACAAAAGGATATAAACCAAGTGACGAATTTTCCATTTGGATCCCCCAACTCTCAATAAAAAAAAATGAAAACAACGTCACGAACCCATTAAGCAAGGGGCCAAAAGAGAATGCCAAATAAGGACCACTGAGCGACAATGCCACATCATTCTTACTGAAAACAAATGACTGAAAGTAACTTTGACAAACTTTCTCATAGATTCACAGTTATCAAAAACTAAACGTGGTATTTACTGTTTAGCTTAAAATGTTTTTAACAAGTTTATCATAACATTATTAGTAACCCCTACTAATTAACCACTACAAAATATAAGTTATGTCTTTTGTTTTGTCTCATTAAGGTAACTTTACACCCACATAGTTTCAATTATTAACATTAATAGCTACAAATTTCTATTAAGGTCACTTTACTCCTAATTATTCAATGTCTAATTTAATTTAATACTAGTAATAAATAGATAATGTTTGAGTATAATAAAAAGCGTTACTGGTTTTGTTGTTTGTTTTAGAATAACTCTACAATCTAATACACGTATCATGTATAATCACCACGAATATATATATTCACATGTCTCAAGTGAAGCTTCAACTCAGAACCTCTTAATTGATGAGCCTCACATACCGCTAGGCCAAAAGTTCTTCGGTAATAAACAAATAAAAAATACCCCTTAAAACTTTTTGACCATAATGAATCGCAAAGGTCTTTTTGATTGTTTGTAACAATTATATATTTAAATTAAAAGTATATATTAATTCACAATACATCTATATATAGTATTTATATATTAATATACACAAAATAAGTTCCAAAAATTGATGAAATGAATAGTTTTATACCAAAAAAACTGCATCATTTTAATGTTGTAGTTGAAGAAGGTTTTAATCAAATTTTACACGGTTTATCAACCTTTCATTTTTGCAGTAGATGTACTGTTGGTACTGCATAAAGTACAACTGTTTGTTGTTAGGAATGTGACATAAAATCAAGAAATGACAAGTCCATGTGGAGTAAAGAAAAAGAGATTCAACTAAATCTTGGAAAACTTCATCTGTCTTTGAATTCAACATAAGGCAAAACTACTGTCCTGTAGAATACATTGTTTTTGACTTTCAAAAGTTAAATATGCCAGTTTCTAACTCCAACATTAACAAATTCATGCTAATTATAGATAAATCATTGAAACCCATGTTGATTGATGAGCAACCGATGACTAAAACATTAAGATGGAGCTAAAAAGTCAAAAACTTGAATCTAAATTGTGACTTAAACGAATAGTAAGTTTGAATTCTTATAAAAGAAGGTGACTTTCATGATAGCTAATTGACTATTGTTACCTGAGAGAGTTGATACAGCCTTCAAAGCTCTTCTCTTATCTTTATCATCATGCAAATCCAATTTCAGTATAAACTTCTGAAATTCAGATACAGAAAATGAGTCAGAGTATGATATAATAAGGTGCTTTTGACTTGTTATGTGAAAATTAGTTGAATTATGTTCTATAAATCAAAATATAGAGGACAGAATACACATAGTTTTCTAAATGATATTGTGAACAGAAAGTTGTTTGAAAGAAAGTTTTGGATTCCATTTTATAACTAGAATTACAAACATATCAATAATATAACCTTGAGAGAAATGGAGGTATCATTAAGCTTACTAAAGAATCATGGTAACATAAAGCATACAGTATTAAACAAAATTTAAGAATCAAAGGAATTGTACCTTCATGTGGGTGTTTATAATTGGGTCCCTACTAAAGATGAGAGAATTGGGGATCAGAGCTCAGAGAAGAAAAAAGTTGAGGGAGAGAGAGGAAATGATAATGAAAACTAAAATGAATAATGATTTGTTGAAAAGGTATAAAGATTTATGGACACAACAATAAGACATAGAACCAAAACAAGATTTTGCATGGTAGGAAAGAGAAATGAAAGAATTTCGTGAAATAGTTATTGCTTTAAATTATGACCTTTTTATTATGTAAATTAAATTAAATTTTTGTTCTAAAATTAATTCACAGATTTATATTTGTGTATTTTGATTATTGCACTATACTTGATGGCTAGATGATGAAATATAAACAGTTGTGTATACATATGCAACAATTACCACATAAGTTGACTCTAGTAAATGATGTGTCATGATTCGTGACTACGGAACCTAAGTAACTCAGAGGTTGTACATATGTTCTTTCAGAGATGTAAAAACATCCATTGAGACATAACAACATACTTAATGCAAAAGAAAAAAAGTTGCCGTACATATGTTCTTCTAGAAATGTAAGAACGTCCATTGAAACATAACATCCTCAATGCAAAAGAAAAAAAGTTACTCATGTACACTTTTGCATTACCAAAAGATATTTTCTCTCAAATTTTTCATCAAAGAGTGAGTACTCGCAAGTCATTCGATCACCAGAATCGGAATTCTAGTCATTCTCAAGTCTTTGTCTTCGGTGTAAAAGAAAGGTCATTTTCTAGTTACTCTTACTCGCAAGTCATTCGATCACGGTAAAATAATGTGTGTTGATCGTAATGTGAGAGTCTAACAAACTCTAACGTGTTTGTAATCCTTGAGTTTAATGCGAGTCAAATGTAACAAACTCTAACGTTTTTGTAATCCTTCATTTTTAACAGGGGTGGAAACATTATGAGGGAGGGGTCAAATTTTTTGTATAATGTAAAAAATTTAAGTTTTTGGTATTTTAGTAAAGTGTAATTAGTGAATTTTTTAAGTATAATTATTCATTTAAAAAGTTACTAATTAAAATATATCTATTTTTATTAAAAATTAGTGTTAAAACTCGTGCGATGCACGACAGTGTGATATTGTTTATTTATTGTGTGATATATATGCAATTATTAAAGTTTATGTGTTAATTAAGTTATTAAAGGTTTCAGTTATTTAATATGCATATACATTCCATAATTATTATCAATACAATTTTTAAAATTTTAAAAGGTCATTAATTTATTTTATTCATTTTGAAATTTAAATTTTTTTCACATAAGACTTAATGACATGGAAGATCAATTGTGAAAAAAATTATGAAAATAACACCTATGAATTTTGTGTATTTGACAACACTTGATTGGTGACACATAAACATAATTAAACATCTTTAATTTCATTTTTATATATAATAAACATTAGGTTAGATTTGCCCAATATAATGAGTTAAAAAAAATTTTAATGACCCTATTTAATTAAAATTACACTTTTTTATATCATATATTTGTTGAGAACGTACACTTATAAATGTTTATATTTTATTTAAATTTTATGTAAAAATCATATTATATCTGATATTTCGTCCTAATCCCGTTTATGATTTTGAGTCACTCTGATGTTATTTTTAATCCTTCTTTTCGAGTGGATTGAATGAGTTTAGTGCGAGTAATATAAAAAAAGTCTAACATTCTTGTAAATTGTATATAGAGTACTTTATATTTTTTAATCTGATGTACAACTTCTATTGTCTTATCGATGCATGTAGTTGATCTTCAATAATTGATAAAAAGATGTGACACGAACACATTTCTAATGAGCTGGAGGGTGACGTGGATTTTCCAGCTAAAACAAATGAAAAAGTAAATTAAAATAATAATACATTTGTGGATTGGTGGCTGGAGATGAGTGGCGGAAGACAATCTATATCTATATCTCTATAAATATCTATATCTATCTTCTAAATTACATATTATTGGGCAATTTACATTAATGTCATGTTGCTAATTTTGTCACAATATGAAGTTGTTATCTTGGTGAGATGGCTTGATGTGGTGCAAGTAATTTTTTAATTTTTTTAATAAATCTTAAATAGATTTGGTCTCAAGATTTTACAAATATTAAATGAATTTTTCAGGCATTTTGCGGCAAGTATGCTTCTTGAAAATCCCTTTGCTCGCCTCATTCTTCTATTGGTATTTGCTACAGTCAAAAATTCATCATTTTTCAGGTTTTTCTCAGTTAGCTTCGTCACTTCCAGATAAACTAGTTTTTCTTTAAATTGTAACCAAATATTCTCTATATATTTGCTTTAAGGGTTAAAAAGCGGTGATTTTTAACTAAGGTTTTTTGTTTCAGTCCTATTTTTATATTATACGTCTGGATTATAGGGTTTGGCTTTTGTTCTACTGTGAGGTTTTTTTGAAAAAAAGAAGTCTTTGAATAACTTAATGCTATTGGAGTTAAAAGTTCAATTTGGCAAAAGCTTTGCCAAAATAGAGTTTGCTCAAAAGCTCTAATCTATACGATGTGTGTATAGTTTTTTGATAAAAAAAACTTTTAGAAAGGTTTTGTGTGTATAGCTTTTTGATAAAAAAGCTTTTGAAAGAGTTTTTCCACTGGACTATAAAAGTTTTTATTTGAGTAAAAATTTTGAACTGATTATTTATTATAAAAAAATCTTTTCAAAAATTCTAACCATTGTTAATGCTCTAAGTAAGTACTTAAACTTTTGATTTGCCGGTTACTTTGTTTAGATTTGAACAAGGACGGTGATGATGCACGTTTGAAGATGTCAACCTACACCGGTATTTTCATAAACAATCAATGGCACTTTTATTTAGTTTCTATCTCACGATGTTAATCTAAATTGGTTGTTGAAATGTTTTAGATCATATTAAGCTATATTTTTTTTCTTTTTTGGGATTGTGTTTTGTAGAGATTTATTCTTCTTCTAAATGATATTTTTGTTTATTTGATTCGAAGGTTTTTGACTTGGATTTAAAGGCTATTAGTTTCGATTTTGTAACTTTAAGCTTTACGTTTGTAATTTAGGGTTTAATTTTATATTTCATCTCATGTTTTAATTTTGATATTGACTTTTTATTTGTAATATTAAACTTTTTTATTTTATTTTATGCATGTTAACTGTTTAATGAAATGTTTGAGTAAAAACATAACATTAAAATGCATATTCATTTTGGCATATTTATTTTTCTTTTCTTTGATGACATTTAATTATCACTTTCTGTTCAAATTTTAGTTTAAATTATGTTTTCTATTCTTCTTTTCGGTAATAGGCAGATTGTGTATCAAACTTTGCGTAAATTTTCAATTTCATGAATCAACTTTTTTTCGTTACAATTCTATAAACGTAGTATACGGGTTGTTAACTAAGATAATCATTCTAATAAAATTTATTCATTTACATGAATCCGGTAACCTGTGACCTTTTGATAACCGGCGTGTTTTGTAAGTACATTCATGTAATTGTAATGAAAAAAAGTTAGTTCATGAAATTGAACATTTACGCAAATTTTAGGGTTTAGGGTAAAAGCCAAGTATACAAAGCCACGTCATAAATAATGTTACGTAGCCATTTAACTGGTGTAACCGGATGTCTAAGAATTTTTGACCGGTTTCAATAGTACGTTCATCTAATTGTTACGAAAAAAAGTTAGTTCATAAAATTGAACATTCACGCAAAGTTTAATACCCAATATGTCTATTAACCCTTTCTATATTACATGTTTGGTTTTAAGTTTTGATTTGTAACATCTTTTTGCACCACTTTGTTTCACCAATTATTTAGTTTTTGTTTTTGCTGATTAGCTTGTTTAGATTTCGTTATCATTTTTTTTCCTTTGGAGTTATATAGATTTGTGTAAGTTTAAAGTTTTTATATTGGTTTCTTCGTGTTGAATTTGTTTCGATTTTTAACGAAAAAGTTGTAGATTTAAACCTCGTAGAAGACATGTATATACGTACGATATACATTTATTATGTGAGATAGATTAATAGCTCTTCAAAAAAAATGATATCCCGTTATTATTATTTAATTATTAGGGGTGTGGGTAATCTTTTCCTCTATCCTTTTTATTATATTTCGAATTCTTTTTTACTTCAAAGTTTCATTTCACCGTTTTATTTGTAGCTTTTGGAAGTGACTTTATATATTAGGTTAATCTAAGAGCATTCCTAATGGTTATATTTTATAAGTATTTTGTTGTAAGAATGTATAAGAATTTATAAAAAGTTTTTTTACAAAAGCTTTTTGCTCAAATGGTAAAAAACTTTTATAAAGTTTAAAGTTACTTAAAATACATTAAATTAGTGTTAGATATATGATCTATAGGTTGGTGAAAATTGAGCTTCTCATTATCTCTCTTATTTGAAATATTGTATTTTAAGTGACTTTAAACTTTATAAAAGTTTTTTATCATTGGTGCAAAAAGTTTTTTTTTAAAAAACTTTTTATAAATTCTTATTAACTCTTACAATAAAATACTTTTAACATATAACCAGTGAAAGATTTACCATTAAGATGCTCTAATACTAATGGTAACTTGGTAACATTGAGCTCACCAAACATATGGTCCTAAAAAACATCATCACATAGAAAGAACTACGGTAGAAAACAAGAACTTTTTGCATAAAATAATTGATATAATAGTCACATTAAAAAGAGGATGACATAATAAAGTCTGAAATCATTCCGTATAAAGTTGATCAAACTATCTTATCAACTTAACCACCATCCATAATTTTGTTTTTTATATAAAAAGAAACCTATGGTTTTCTTTAATAAAACAACATCATGGATGATATTAATTCTAAGGTCTATTCGTGTTGCATCAGCCCCAGTGTCTATTTATGGTTTGGTTGCACCTACAATTATTGTATATTAAACAAATTTAATGGACGCAAAATGCATCCAAAAATCTAATCAAACACCCCATAATTATTATTAAGTTTTTAACAAAAGATATATATATTATTTTTAAGGAATACATTTTTAATTCACTAAAATGTATGTATAAATTACTAAAAGTCGTATTTTATTTTATATCATATTAAAAATAAAATAAATATCGTATGTCGATAAACATTCAAGTGGGCGTCACTAATCAAGCCAACGCGGCAACCGCCGCCGTACATCGTAGACATTGATCGCTGGCTTTGTCGTACTTCTCCTTTTTCTCGTCACTATTAAGTCATCGAACATTAAAATAGATTAACTATAAAGGTATAACTTGATTTTGTAGAATGTATATATCTTTAAAATAAAATCTATCTAATTAGAGTTTGTACAATAGCGAAAGAAGATTTCACCTACCTTTTATTCTTCATTTAATTAAATTTTATAAATAAAATAATATATTTATATAAGATATGTTAAGTCAGTTTTGTTTTAAAAATGCCATTTCCCATACTGGTATGTTGATTTTATGCATCTTAAACCAAATATTAGGTTTTGAAACTAATTATAAATTGATTAAAACAGCTCTATTAATTCATATTATTTATTTATTAATTATTATAATTTTTATATAAAAGTTTTGTAAAATACAGACATACATGTATATCAAACATAATACAAAATTGCACTTATACAGTGATTATACGCACGTATACGTGCATACATCTTTATTTTTACTTGTTTATCGATTTTATGTATTACTTTTGTTTCTCGTTTATTCTTTTCTTTTTTTTTTCGTATAAAATAGACGAATTAGGTTTATGAAAGTTTTACAATTTAGACGCATACATAGTTTCGTGTAATAGTATGATTAATAATTTAATAATGTTGAAATCAAATAACTTAACTAAGCATATTATTACCTAACCGCTAATCGTATATTAAAAATTTGCCGACAAATAATACTAATTAATATTTAAACTCAACCATTTTAAGAAATTCAACAATTTAAAGGTATTACGTTTATATAATTAACTAGTGCTAAAACCCGTGCGATGCACGGCAGTGTGATGTTGTTTACTTATTGGGTGGAATGCATCCAGTTAGTAAAGTTTATGCGTTAATCAAATTACAATTTAATTATGCAGTTAACTAATTAACAGTTAACTATGTGGTAAGTATAAAATATGAAAAAATGGATTGAACAGTTAATCAATATACTAAACGTATTAATACAATTAATTCAAAAAATGAAAAAAATAATAATTATTCATTATGGTAATTAATTTATTTAATAATGGTTATTAATTCTACTAATTAATGCAATCAACGTTTACAATTAATTTAGCTTTTATGATATACAAAGACACATCAGCAGTGTATATATGGAAAAAAATCCAAAAAAATTGTATGATTGACACCTCAAATTTTTGCATACGTGACAAGCTATGATTATAGTCACATAAGCAAACTGATATTCTCTTTTAATTATTAATAGATTGATCAAAGATATTTACAAAAATAAAATATGATCCGCCGCCACCACCGCCACCGCCGTGGATTTTAGAATTTTGTTCCTAAAACTACATTAAAGTATTTCTTGTTGTTGTTGTCTGATTATAACACACATGTATGTTCGTTGTTTTCTAGTGTGATCTGTATTTACATGCAGAGATGCACTAAATAACAGGCGTGGCCCAGTACATGTTGGGCTTATGTTTTTATCCCATCGTTGTCAGTATTTGCAATTTAGCCCATTACTCCTTTTTACTTGTTTGTTTTCCTCGTTCGAAGTTCAAACTGGATCATAACATAGCGATTCAATAACAAAAAGAACCTACTCTTTTAAAAATATTACACTCAGTTAAGCTCGGCAGCCACTCATATTGCCATTGCTACTTGTATCGAATTATTCGACCAATTCTTTGCCTAAGATATAGAAAAATGCACGAGTTTCTTAGATATAGGCATACGGCCGTATAAGATACCAAAGTATGCAACAAAAACATTTCAATAATCATTCACAAATTTGCAATGTAAGTATTATCCAAAAGCTCATCGATCTTAACTAGATGTACGCATATAACTCATAGTATTTTATAAAATGTAAAACTTTGTAGGAAAAATATCACATACTCGAGAATAGTTTCATCGTAACAATGAATTGTAATACAATACAATTACAAGCTATACAATTCAAAAAGTAATAATTATAATACAATAACTATAAGTCTACAATGAAATGTAACCAAAACAAATAGCAATAGAAAGGATATTTGATAACAAATGCGATATTGCCGAACTTAAACACTTACCTGAAATGCGTGCGCAACCGAAGAACTGGTCAATAAGCAGCTTACACGAGCTTGGATTTTTGGACTTGCATTCGCCCACAAGCACACATTGGTTCAACGAATTGAACCCAATTTGTCCACTATTTGCGACAATACATCCACCTTTGAGCTTCTAAACTCCTCACAAGTTAGTTCCCACTCTACATGGAACAAATTCAAAATCATATCATTTCTTTATTTACACATCAATTACCTCACACTTTGAGAACCACAATATTATATTCTTTATCGACATAATTCAAATTCAAATTCCAACCCAACCCAACCATTTGGACCGGTCTGATTCGGTTCAACAGATATTTTGATGCAAACCGTGTGTATAAGGGGTCAAGGTGTCATGGTGTAAAAGAAAAAGGGCACAACTGCAAATACAAGAAAGTTTCATCAATATATACGACAAAAAAATCATACACAAGTTGTTTAACGTTGTTGACCTGTACATCTTTGATGGCACTTCTCACACACGTGTCATAGACATCTCCGCTGCGTGTAGTGGCGCGTTTACCTCCTCCCTCACTTCTTTCACCTTAATTTCCCGATTCTCAAATCTCAATTTCCCATATTCCAATAATCCCCCAATTTTCACAAACCCTAATTTCATTTATCAACGTGCAGTTGGTCATCTGATAACAAACCTCGTATATATTGTCTATATTTTTTTACTTTCAATGGATCGAGAACATAGTAATAATAATCATGATAATAATAATAATCTCTCTATTGCAGAATACAAACCGTTCAATTATCATAAAACAACGTCGTCGTCAACATCAGGTTGGTTAGAAATTCGGTTATTCTACGTCCGTATCACACCGTGTGCCGTGAACACCGTACCGGAACATTTAATGTTACGTAACTTACGGCGTGAAATCGGTGTATCACTTGAAATTAATGGGTTTAGGATTCCGTCAGCTAACACTGCTTTAGTATCGTTACGAAGAGACCGTGTTGATAAAGAATCATCAGAAGTAACGTATGTTAGTACCGATAATATTAGGGTTACTGGAGCGATTGAATTCGAGGTAATTGATGATGAATCAGATGATAGAGATATGATTTTGTGTGGATCGTTGGAGAGAATTGAACCGAATTGGACAAATGGGAGCTTAGAAAATGGTCATAGTGTTACCGGATCGAAAACCGGGTGGAGTATGGATTTTTATGCTGCGAATTTGTCAAAATTCGGGAGTTCTTCGCCGTCGATTGAAGTATATATTGCGGGATGTTGTAGTTCGTTGCCGGTGATACTGACGAAAACGATTCAAGTGAGTCCTAGGAGACGAGGTGGTAATAGGCATGTGATGCTTGATGCTATACCTGAAGATGAAGAAGTTGTTAAGGGTTTGGTGAGGGAGAATGGGGTTGTTAGACAGCGAAAAGTGCCGGTAAATTGCTGTTATTTTGATAAAGTTATGCTTTATGTTTATTACTACTTTGCTATATTGATATAATTTTATTATTTTATTAGCAATGTATAATAAAGTTGATTAGCTATAGCATAGTTCCTGTTAGTTCTTGATGGTTTCTAAGAAAACTCTCTAAGTGATGTCAAATGTTAATTAGAACATAGAGATGGAAGTATGGAAACCACTGGATAAAAGTTATAGAAACAGATAATATCTTAAATGGCAGTGATTAAGAAAGAACTTTCCGCTATGTATTTGAATCAAACACAAGAAAAGATGTTTGAGGAGACTATCCCCTTGAACCAATGAACATTTTCATTTCACTTGTCTCGTTTAATTGGCGTGGAACTTGTTTACTTTTAGATCAAAATTACACCCTGTTTGTCCCAAAATAGATTGCAACTTTGATTTGACAGTCTAACGAGAGTATTTACTGGTGGGTAAACATTTCCAATTCCCTCTCTTGTGGACCATAATCGTTGTTACCACTACTTTATAGTGATTACTTTTTGGCGAAGTAATATATAATATTTTGAGTTAACAATTATACCCAAACAAATGTATAAATGAATAGGACAGTGGATGAAGGTCTCTTGGGGAATTGTCTATGTTAGATACTGCTTTTTGAAGCTGTGAAATTCACATGCTGAATGGTTTATGGTGGAAAATGAGAGACCATTAATTTAGATTAAATAGCACATGTGCTGACCGAATCAGATGTAGGCGACGGACCCGTTCAGAGCCGCTCAAACATAGCCTTAGTTTTGTTCTATCAGGGGAATCTATGCTATGGTTAGGTAGTTGTGTATTAATGCTGTAACATTGCATTGTATAGTGCTTGGTTGTGGAACGTGATCTAATTATGCTTGTATAAACACATATGCATTGTGAATTGTGAGGTTCGGTTGTAATTTACACAAAATTCTTAACAAGAAAAAATAATTTATATGGCTGATTTCTCCCAACATCTGCGTTTTCAGCATACAGGGGAAGAAACCAATGAGTATGAATCAGAAAGGAAAGTGGGACCAAGCTACTATTCAGAGGAGATGTATTATGATGAAGATGGACAACTTACATGGTTCAATGCTGGTGTAAGAGTTGGTGTTGGGATCGGCCTCGGGATGTGTCTTGGTATTGGCATTGGTGTTGGTCTTCTAATGCGTTCGTACCAAGCAACCACCAGGAATTTCAGGAGGCGATTCTTTTGAGGATTTCTTACTTTCTGCAGCTTCAAAAATGGCAAAAGTAACGTAGCACGGATATAAATATCCAGTTCTTATAGGGCAAGCAGCACGTTATGCTGGTATCATCGAACGGAGTTTATTTGACATATATACAGTAGTAGCACGAGAATGCAAGTGGGTTTGCTCGAAAAGGGTTCTTTTTTGTAGATAGGTTCGGGTTTCCGTCATACAGAGGTTCGTTTTTCAATGTCCGTTTTTTCAATGTTATCCCCCTGTGGCTGCACAATCTTTATTTTAGCCAACTTTTTATTTCTTTCATTTTTCTTGTAATAAGTTCTTATATGATATTCCTATGAATAACCCAGTGTTGCGGTTGTATAGTTTTGGGCGTTGTGTTCTGCTACTACGTTGTTTTTTTCTTTGTTGGGATCATTAAAAAGGTTGCAAACCATCGTGAGCAACTGAACCCGAGTGTTTATTCTTCAGGTGTTAAAAACTTCAAGTTTTAAGAAGGCACTTAAGGCTAATGATACGATAATCTAATCGTTTAACCCTGTAATTTAGAGATTGACATCTTCAGACTTTTAATATAACAGTAAGGTTAGGGCTCGCAATTTCTGACACAATCCGAAACTAGACACGAAACCGACTCGAAAATAAACAGGTTTGGTCGGGGTTTTTGACCCGCCGACCCAAAAACCAACCAACTTGTTTTTATCGGTCGGGTTTGGGTCATCCAATGAGTTTTTGGGTTGACCCGACAACCTAAATAAATTTTGAATGTAGCTAAAAATATAAATGGTTTTATTTTTATGTAATAAATCAAAGTGTTTAATGATGTTTTAGTATTAAATTTGGATGAACATACTAGGTTGTATGATCTTCTTGGAATTTTATAGACATTTTTATGCTTATTATGATCAATTATAAATCTAGAGATTGACTCATGTGACGTGTTAACTGAAACTGTTTCGAAAATCTATTGACGTGATTACGGATCCGTGTTAACATGTATTGAGTTTGGTTGAAATACTCAATCCGATTAAAAAAATTAAATCGGGTTTGGATTGACCGGTTCTCACTCGATAACACGAAAAGGTCGATCCGATTTAACCTGAATTGTTAGCCCTTCACAAATAAAGATAGTAGGTCTCACAGTTTCAACATAAAAGTAAATTATCTAGTTTACTTAAATTTCATATACAGATAATGATTTATGTTGTGGTTGAATATAAGATAATTTTAATTCGTGATTTAGAAAGCAGTTTAACTGTTCATACGTTGACCATTAAGTTCCAAAATTTTAACATAGATTTAACTTTCGTCCTTGGAATGTTTTTTCTTTATTTCATGATCTTAGTATTTTAGTTAATTCCAATTTACTGTAAAATTGTTTTTTTTTAAAATGACAATTTACAACATAACTTACATATTATGTACAATCACGAATATATATACTCTCTATTTCAAGTGAGAGTTAGAACCTGAAAAAGGTACCTTTCATACGGCTAGATTAAGAGCCTAAGGTAAGAGTTACGTGTTTTTGAATTTTGGTTTAAAGTTTGCACGACAAATTCTTATCTCTGACTTTTAAGGTTTCAAAAGAATTGTATCTTTGTTTATTGTCATGCTCAACTTTGAACTCTAAGTACAACCGTATAATTATAAGGGCATTTTTAATGTGTACATTATTTTAGTGTATTAAAATTGCACCATTTTAATTTTTTAAAAAATTAATTTTTTAATTGCACTAAAAAATTGTTTCAATGCGGTACACTAAATCTTTACACTAATTTCGAGTTGATTTTAAATTCACAATTCAACATTATAATATTAAAAACTTTTATATAACTACTAAATTATTTTAAAGAGATATAATAACAATCATTATATTTACAAATTCTGAATATATAAATGAAATTTTTTATAAAAATTATGAAATTTTTTGATAAAAATGATGACAAATATTATATTTCGTAATTGAAAAAATATTAAATGTAAATTTATAAATAATATATTATATTAATTCATTTTAATTGTTATACATATTATTATATTTAATGTGAATATTATTTATTGCAGTGTTTAGTGTTACATAAAATTTGATGCAACACTAAATATTATTTGTCATTGTATTTAAATAGTGTTTATTGCTAACATTAAAATATAAATTTTTATACTTTCGTATTATTTTAGTTAAACAAAAGCACTTAAATTGCTAACATTGAAGATCCCTAATGAATTAGAATTTTCAAACAATGATGTTGCTTGAGTATTTAGTTAATCAAAAAGCTCAGAAGTCGGACCAGTTTATTAGTGTGTTAATGGACAGGAAAACTTCATAGAATATAATAAAATATTCGTATTATTGTGTGCCTTTTCGATCTGTTTTACGGTTATATGTTTTTAGAAAAAGCAGACGATATCATGCATTAAGAATAGAATCAATGTACAAATACGGTTATATGTTTGAAACGTGTTTATTTGGTAATTATCGCCTTAAAAACTAATAACGTGATAAGGATCAAGAAAACTTTGTTAGGAGTAGTAGGGAGTAACCAAATTGACAGGGAAAAGAAACAAGAAAAAAGCAACTCTTAATAGCAAAATAAGCCATTTTAGCTTTTAGTTATTAGGATACAAACAATAATATAATCATTGTAATTTAACAGGTAAATCGTATAAAAAAAGATAAAGTACAAAAACCTATTTTTTTAGAGCATGATGGATGTGGGTTGACTCAGGGTTTGTGGTCACATCAGGGAGGTTCGGAGGGGTTGGATTGGGAACCATCGCGGGGTTGGTGCTAAATAATGAAGTTTTCATTCGAATGACAAAGATTTTTCTTTTTGTTAAAAATGCAGTGAAAATTTCAACATCTATTGGAGTGAAAAAAGAATTAAAAAGGTAAAAAGAAAAAGTTGTTCAAATATGTTTTATTGGGGTGAAAATGAGGTTGAAAAAAGTTAGTGAAAATTGATATGGTGCTGATGTGTCAGGTAAGTTTAAGAAGAGTTCATTTTACCACCGCGGATGCTATTAAAGTATTTCGGTGTATAAGGAACCACCGTTGAAAAGTAATTACAATCATGAACCACTTGTCAAAACAAAGTACACGATGTGATCAAGGATCCATTATAACCTACAAGCACAACACCATGAATGATCCAATTACACACTAATGCACATTCAAATTGACACTGACAATTAACACCTTCTAATATTATATAAGAAACGACGAGTAGAAGAACATAATAACGATTAATGAGAATTAGAATTCAGATTCGAACAGTTAGCCTTGTCGCAAAACTTTGTGGGAGGTGTGTACAATAGCCAACCAATTTCCAAATCATTTTTGCATACGTGTATGTAGTTCTGTTTTTTTTTATTACTAATAGTTATTAGTTTACAGTCTCTTGAATCTTGATTTTAAATATAAGTCACAGAGTTTTGATAGCTAGGTTCTAACAGCTTAATACGACTTATAGGTTTGTTATTTGAAAAATACGATAAGCTATATTCTAACAGCTTATGGAAGCTTATGTCTTATTTAAGCTTATAAGCCGTCAAAATGAGTTTATTGGTTTTCCCAGATATCAATAAGCCCCGATAACATAAGCTTACCTAAATACCCCGTTTGTGCACTTGATTATATTTGTATGCAAGAAAATAACTTAATTTGTGTTGTATCTGGAGATGTGACTTTAACTTGACTGATCCAAACTGCAGGGTGTTTTAAGTGTCCATGTGGCGATTCTAGCAACCGTAGGAGCTGATGGTATTACTCGCTGGCTTGATTGATTGTACAAGTATTAAGCCAATTAATCTCCTGCACTGTAATTAAATTCGAATTGTTTTTTGTACCTAATTACAAAGACTTTTGACGCTTAAGCGTTAAGTTTCACGTACCTTTTTGAGGCTCGCGAGATATATTATGGAATACAACAGTTTTGCTGGAATCAAATGCATGTTTCTACATTTCTGAGTGTATAAGCTTGTTATTTGATATTACGGTGTCCTGTGATTTGGTCAATATGTGTTATTTTTTTCTCGGCTCGCCAAAGCTCAAAGTAGTTGCTTCGGTAGGCTTTAAGTTAACAACAATAACAATATTATTTTTTTCAAAATTATAACAACTTTGAAATGGTATATAAAATGTACAGCAATAGCATCTCATTTATTATAAAATAAAATCGTTACAAGAACAAGACAATGAAAGGAACAATGGTTATATGTGATTGTGGAATTTGTGACTAAGAGCCCCTCAAATTTCAACTAGTATATTTTTTAGAAATATTAAAAATAAAATTATTATATTTAAAGCTATATTTATCTATCTACCTTAAATTTGACGCCAAATTAAAAGTTTCCATTTTTAGGATATTACGGGGGTGGAGGGATTTTAGTTTACCTACCAAATATAGCATATTTTATCAATTCAGCTTCCAACACGTGGCCGGTCACCCATTTCCATTTATTAATTTCTTAATAAAAAAATAAATAGAAAATAAAAGTAATAACGTCTACACCATTAACTTTGAAATCTAGAGAAGTTTCTTAAATCAACCGGAAAATAAAAATCACCTACACACAGTTCAAAAACCCATCTAGCTTTATATTTGTATCGATTGATATAGGAGTGATTTAATGGGCTTTGATTCAGTGGTACCGGCCACAGTGGTTACCGATAATCCTGTTGCCGGCGTTAATTTAGATGATACGACGAATAAGAAGATTCGGAAGCCGTATACAATTACTAAATCTAGATAAAATTGGACTGATATTGAACACCATAAGTTTCTCGAAGCACTTCAGCTGTATGTCTATCTATCTATATGTATATTGTTGTTGTTGTGTTGTGTTAATGTTTGTGTTGCTCCCTGTATCTCAAATTTATGGTCCAGATTACTATTTTTGTTAGTTACATAAAAATTGTTACTCTTTTAGCAATTGATTGCTATAAATTACAGAGTATTTTTCTTATTTTTACTTAACTTAATTGCATCATTTCATGATCTCACTTGTATTTATGTGGCTCTGGTTTGTGTATGTCTGAAATTTTGGTTCAGTTATTGGCATATAGCATCATTGCCTGATCTCAATTTAATTGTATATAATTATTAAGAGGCTAAATTATGCATATTATGCAGTAGAATATGTTTGAGTTTTGATTTCTTTTTATAATTTCCAGCTTCGATCGGGACTGGAAAAAAATTGAAGCTTTTGTTGGGTCCAAGACTGCAATTCAGGTATCATAATTTATGGCTATATGTTTACCGTCTGTAGATTTAGTAAGTTTTTGTTAAACTACAACTCTAAAAGCACAAAAAGTTAAATCTTTCCGTACTTCTAACAACATTATATAGCTTAACTGAATAATTTATGACCAATTCCCTGTAGATACGCAGCCATGCGCAGAAATACTTTCTGAAGGTCCAAAAAACTGGGACAAATGAGCACATCCCGCCGCCTCGTCCAAAGAGGAAAGCAGCTCATCCATACCCGCACAAGGCCCCTGAGAATGGTTCGGTTATTTTTCCTCAAGCTTCATGTCTCTAGCGAAAAACTTTAAACAGGATTTAAATGACGTTATATTTATCTTTTGGTTCTCAGACCTACCCAAAGTAGGAGGAACTCCTGATTTAATCAAACATGAAGATATCATCATGAGAGATTCATGTATGTGGGCTACACAAGGTATGACCCCGTCACTTTTCTATTTTCATTCCCTGTTAGAATTAAAAAGTAATGCATTTGGTTTCCAACGTTGATTTATCCTTTTTGTGCATTGTAGATGATGTCATAAGCAACAGCATTGATAGCGTTAACGGGTTATGGTCATCTGGTGAAACAAATAACCAACATGAAGTAAAGCAGATGATGGCAGGACGAGGTTTGTTCCTAACTCATCTATTTATGCCAAACAGCAACCATTATGAGCCATTGCAAAATGTCTCTTTATGGTTCTTGTTGACGATAAGTCAAGTGTTAGACATGTGAATTACTGCCTTTTGAGTTATTATTCTCTTCGCACGCTAATAATTAGTTTTCTGTCACGTGCAGTCATGCCGGACTTCCCAAAAGTATACAGGTTCATTGGTGGGGTCTTTGACCCAGATGAAAGAAATCACTTACAGAAATTGAAGACGATGGATCCGGTGGATGTTGAGACAGTATGACTATTTGTTACTATTACAATACGTTATTATATAGATATTATAACAAGTGATTGCACATTAATAGCAACTCAAGGGCAAAACGGATGGTTGATTGAAGCCTGAAGTGTGTTTGGGTCCTAACGGGTTGGGCCAACAACAAACACTTTTTTTAAAGTTTTTCTTTTTATAATAAGTTAATGTGTTAAGTATGACCACACAAACTGGAGTACGATAATGATGATGCACTTTGAATTAAAATAGTGATTTAGCAGGCTCTACCCCTTCAAATTAAGTCTAGACGGCTTTCAACCCATTTGACCTGTTTTCTGGTTTAGGTAAACCGTGAGTTTAACCCATTGGACCCATTAAAAATAAAATATAACCAGATCAAACAATATATGATTGTAGACAAGTTGAATTCCCACCTCTAGTAGTAGTAGTCTGTAGGAAGCATGCCAACATTGATGCTACTTGTACATGTTCAATCTTATTCAGGTATACTGAAATTGGTATTTAAGAGGCTATGTGATTTTGTTCAGGTGGTTTTGTTGATGAAGAATTTATGTGCTAATTTGAAAAGCCCCCAATTGGAGGACTGTGTAAGTACTTTTCCGACATGGTCTCCATTCTCCATATTTGTTTGTAAAGGTTTCTGATTTATCAATAGAACCATAAGAATTGCAACATTTCTTTTGAACTGCTCGTGTATCCCTTCTTTTTTTGCAAGTGATTTTATTGTCAGTGGTTAAGGTCAAAAGGTTTCTTGACCATAACAATATTCAGATAGCTGTATTGTGAGTAAAGAGAAAAACAAATGGCCTTTATTAAACATTTTTATTAATTGAGTAGCAACTTATTTTTGTTTGTGATGACATACAGAGGAGATTATTTTCTTCGTATGATCTGGATACTGGGAAAGTTACATCGAATGGTCCATTCAGTGGTCTCCAAACACTGCCAGCGAACGCGATCCCGTCTTCATAGTTTGTTTGTCGGTTTCTGAAATGCAGGTAGTGTGTATAAAACTCTGACACTTACAATGATATAAGGTCTATATGTATTGCAGGTCGGTCTAGGTGTTTTGTTGTCCTGCTTCTTGTACATATCAACTGCTAAAATGAATGACAGCTTGTATATAGTATATTCTGATAAAACATGTCATCATATGTTATTATGGTTTGATGACAATCTCTTAAGATGGTGTGTTTCTTTCACATAACTGGGTATGAACAAATGATCAAGTTTTTGTTAGTGGTTAGTTTGTTGTTTGACTTTTCACTTCTGGATATTGCTGTGTAGTATTTGTTGTGAATGAATAATCATGTTTTGAATTGAGAATGTTTTTGTGTCATAAGAATATTAACAACAAAGATAGTAATTGAATGACATACAAGAACGCCTAAACATTGTGGTTTAATATCTTACTAAACAAGATGATCGTACTTTATTAGTGTTTTTTTCTGTAATGTATAAACAAAGCGCTCTCCATATTCTTATGGGCTTGAGGCAGTCTGGCGTCAGTCGAGATTGTGGAGGTAGTTGGAGAATCAGCGTTTGCGCAAACATTATTGATATGGAGCCTTTTGATTCTAAACTCTAAATAAAACAGGGGAACAGGCACAAAACCGTAGCTTTTTGGTACATAGAGGAATTATTTGTTCTTAAAGAGTTTTTACCAAATGCATAAAGATTCTGAAGTAAAGAAAAGATCTAATGAGTACTCCGTTCGATAATCACAAATCGGGCCTTTTTTAATTACAATATTTTGAGCTAGTAGGTTGGATAGGGAGGCACGTTTGTAACGAAGGTTTGAATTTTATAAAATAATTGTTAGGGTGAAAGCTAACTTATGAACTATGAAGGCCTCCGACTCAATAAAGAGATGTAAGATTTTGTTACTTTCTTTTGTGGATAATTCCTTTGTTGGAGTTCTCTTCCAATTTGCTATCAATTTGCCTTCAATTTGCGTCCTTCACCGAGTCACGATTATATCATTTCTCCAAGAAGTTCATTAAGACTTCACTTCAATACCATCGATAAAATGGCTTTGACAGTGGGGTTGCGTAAATTGTTACTTATCTTTTTTCAACATTTGATTACAAAAGCCATATTCTTACAGTATTAATAACTCGGAAATTTGGCTCCACTACCTGGCCATTGCCCGCGGAAATTTTGGCCCGCAACTTCAATTTATCAACTTGGCACACCAGCTCGCAACCACCTGCTGTAAAATTTGTGGGTGTTATTGTTCGGCTTTTGTTTTAGGAAATTTTGAAAAAGGGTATTTGGGTGATTTTCCCTATAGCTAATACACAAAAAAGTATTACTGTTTGATCTACTAAAACCAAGGAGAAGGCTCCATTGCTCCTGCTATTACGCCTTTTGACATGTCGGATCTAATCTACTCCATTTATCTCATCCAACAAGTCAAAACTTTTAAATTGATCCAACAGAGGATCCATAGGTAGCCCACTTTTTAAGTGGATTATTTTCGGGTCAATAATTTAAATTTAAAACCATAACCCAGTCTGATCCAACCAACGAGCAGGTGCAACAACAAACAAATCTAACCTGTAAGTAAGGTGCATTACAACATAAAAGCTCACGAATCCACATTCTGAATCTCAGGCAAATGGTATCGCAGACAGAACCTTAACTAGAAACCTTTGTCCAACAATCTAAAATTACAGAAAAACACGGCTAGAAAACATGTCTCACGTCTATGTTTTCTTACGGTTTCAAAGTATCGGTAACAAACACGCTAACCTGGAGACTCAGTCATATGGATTTTAGACAGCACAAAACCTTCAATGTACATGACCACACAACTACGCTGATATGATACGCTTACCCTCTATCTGTATCGGAAACCCATATCCAGCTCAGGCCCCCCAAATACCCCTTGGTTATGCTGTTTCGACTGGGCCCTCAATTCCATCTCCATCATCCTCTGAAATGCTTCCGGACGGTTGACTCCACTGCTACCATCAGGAACTGGGACACAGATGCAGGATTAGCTTACATAATGATCATACTGAGTGACACAGTACTATGATAACACGCAAAACACATATTTGGTCAAACAATAGATAGAAGTTCAACCAAATAGTTAAGTTAGTAAACACTAAGGTGCTGTTTGATTTTTGACTCCAAATGGAGAAATGACTTGCTGTTTGATTAACTTGATGTTGTTTTTGATTGACAAAACAAGACTTTCATGTGAAAAATCTACGGGATGATGTTTTCCCATCAAGTTATTTACTTAAGTTTCTCTCATGTTCGGAGATTGAAAGAAAGATCGTTTCTTATTTGTTTTTAATAATTACCATGGTTAGACTACAACATGTATACGAATACAGTAAGTGGCAAATTTGGGAAGTGTACAATAGTTTCTGCAAATACCAATTGATAATATAAGAATGTTATAGAGATTCTACCTGGTAATGGCATACCAGGTCCACCAATGTTGGTCTGCTGATGAGCAAACGGGAGTCCATGCATTGCTTCCCTGTCTGGCATAAAATTGGGTGTTTGATTGCCAGGATGCAAAGGTCTAGGAAAATCACGAAGCAATTGAGGTGGTGGGAAGTTGCCTTGCATCCTCATTTGAGGAGGTAACATTTGAGGATGAACTGGAACATCAAAGCCTGTTACCCTAGCATCAGGGTGATGAAAAGGACGAGCTGAAAATTGTTGATTAAGATGCTCTGGAAATCTCATCTGGGAATTCATAGGATCTAATGGGTGAAACATTGGCCGCCTATTCTGATTCATCTGTGCTGCATGCATTTGAGGAGATGAAGCTTGACCATGAAGATTATTGTTAAACTGTCTTTCAGGCTCCAACATGTCATAAGGTCCACGAACAAAACGACTACCTTCCTGACCACCTCTAAAACCAGAATTGAGGGCTGCAAGTTTCTCTGATATATCAAATGGCACATCAGAAGGTAACAGTTTCCCCATAGGTTGGTTATGGGCGTTTGCAGGATCGCCAACCATCATCAAGCTGTCCTCTTCAGGCAGCTGGATCTCACCCGTCCCAATGGCTTGTTTACCTGATTTTGACATCCCGCCTTGGAGGTCTAACGGGTTAACCCGCTGACCATCAAAGTTTGACCACCTTTCAGCTTCATTTGATTTGGCAGGTTGTTTCGTGTTGGGTCCTATTCCATCGATGCTAGAAGACACAGAACCATTCATCACTGGGCCAGATAACTCATGAGGCTCAAATATGTCAATTCGGGCAGACCCAGCAGATCCCCTCTGGGCAGAAACAGGTGCTTGAGCCGACTGCAGCTCTTTCATGAAGGCAGTACCAAAAAGAGATTCAAGTGAAAGATTCTGACCGACATTAGCTTCCTGATTAGCATCTTTTGACTTTTCAGGACGGTCCGCCACCAACCCAATGTTTGTATTAGAGGTATTGTCATTTACAGTTCCTTTCTGTAACAACGAAAGCAGGTGATTGGTAGCACGATTATCAACTACTCTAGCTTCCAAGTTATCTTGGCCAGAAACACTCCACTCGGGAATAGGTGGCTGCAAAGTTGGACTTTTTTCACTAAATTGCGACAGTATAGTCTGTTCAAGGTCTTCACATGTAAGGACTGCAGCAACTGGAGGTGCAGACTCTTGCCTAAAATTGTTGTACAAATCCTTAGAGTCTGAAGGTGTTTTGGTAATTCCAAATCCCTTGTAGGATGATTCTGGTGCAATGGGGTCTGTAGACATAATAGCTTTGTCACCACCACCAATCAGCGAAAGCAAGTCATTTGGTCTTTTAGATGAGAGGTCATCAACCGGTTTACTTTCTGCCAAAAAGATTCAAGAAAACGTAAAACGTCAGTAGTTATAAGGTACAAAGCCAAATAAATCGAAAATCATTAGCTACAAAGACCAATATACCATCTTCATTAAACCACTGCGCAAATCTAGAAGATTGGGCATTGCTGGGACTCAGAGGATCATCTGGTTTACTCTTCTGCTGCAGGACACAAATTTTTTTTTTTGTTACTTCAAGGTTTACAATTTTAATCCAAGAAACGAACTAAAGCATAACCTTATTTTATACAAGTGTACCTCAACAAACCCTGTGGAATCTGCATCTTTAATTGTTGAAGTGCTGCCTAAAAATTTCCCAAGGATGGACGTTGTACTTTCCTGACTGGAATTGCTGATAATTTTATTTGTAGCTTTGTTTGTCACAAGTTCAAAAGCTTCACCACCGACAGCTTCATGGACTCCCGGAAAACCAGAAATTACCATAACCTGGTTATCTAGGGTTCCATTTTGAGTGAGACTGCCCTTGGCAAGCGAGTTCATTTCCTCTAATCTAGGTTTAGGATTCTGCTAAATAATATATGAACAAGAGATATGTTAGTCAAAATAATTATAAGATAGCTGAAGTTATTTGATGTGACTTGACCTTTTTAAGAAAATAAAAACCACTGATTTTAATTAAATGATTCGGTAAATGAGTAATTTATATAGCCAGAGAAAATTCTTTGTTCATAGCGATTACATTAACAAGGCATAAGCACTATATACGTACATATATAAATTAAGATTAAGATAGGTTGAGCCCTAAGGGCACATGGGTAAACTATATTTAGTTTAGTGTACTCAAAGTTCACGTTTCGATTAAAAACTGCATCAACTGAGTCTATTTGGTACATTTTCAGAAGGAAATTACGAAGTTAATTGTTGTTTATAACTTTATCGACTGCATTTTTCATTTTGTTAAGAGACTTAAGTGTATTAGATGAACCTCAACATCTAGGCAAACTCTTTTACATATTTACCTCTTTATCGATGGAAGAGATTGGTTTTGTGCTTTTGAATCCTGGAGGTACAAGTGGTCGGGGTTTGGAAGACTGCAGCAGAGCCGATGATTTCCCAGAATCATCCTTTGGAACAGATTGAACTGCAGAATTCAATTCAATCCCTTCTTCCTTAGTCTCTTCTGCGATAAGGTCCGCAAATTCGTCACTTTTAAGCTTATTTCCACTTGATTTCTGCTTTTCTTGTAGCACTTTTTGCTGTTCCTTCCTCATTAACTCAAAAGAAGCTTCAACAGAATTTGAAAGCGGAAGTCAAACTTTGCAAATCATCAATCACCAACAGAACAGCTTTCCAAAGAAGCACTGACAAAATGCAAAATTAGGGTTCAAAGGTGCATACCTCTTCTCTTTCTCTCCTCTTCTGCTCTATCTTGACTTGTAGACTCACTGGAACCAAATGTTTCATCATTGAACGAGTCGTGGGTGTTCGGACGGGAGTGTGGCACAGCCTGAACAAAACATTATTTGAGTATGAGCAGAATCGTGTGTGTGTATGTATACATAGAAAGAGGTCCATTGAAAAGAAATATATACTGATCCAAAGTACAGATGTGAAAAGGTCAAAATAAGCAATTTTGACCTTGTAAGGGCGAGGTGGCTGATATGCCTCATTACTCCTGTTGAGATGGTGGTGTTCATTTGTGGAGCCCTTTGGAGCAGAAGTGCCAGCTGTAAACCCAGAGGATCTTGGGAAAGAACCACTACCAAGAAGTCCATCATGTTCTGAGTTTTGCCAAGGTCGCCGAGATTGATTGCCAAAACCACGCCTTCCAGAATCTAAACAAGGAAACAATAATCTATAAGAATACTTATATATAAAAGTCGTACAGGATTAGGAGCCTGATAACAAGAGTCATTTCGTGTTTGCGCTAGGTAAGTGTAAAAATAAGACACAATTATCAGTACATTTTGTGAGCTTTACTAATCAAGTACCAGTGAGCTCTCAGATGTTCATAATACAGCAACCGCTCAGATCCCTGAATTTATAAAACTAGCAACTACAACATCAGAAGTCTGTACATTGATTTTGAATTTAAGAGCCCTATATTCCCAATGCGTTCGGGTAACTACAATCCGAATGAGAACTGATGGATTTCAAATCAAGCAATGACTGATATCAGGATGAAAACCCTAGTTGTGTAGCCAACGTACATGATGAAATTTCTGTAATGTTGGAAAACAGCTAAACGTTGTGTCATGATAGATAATTTCTAATGAAAATAAAAATACAATCAACCCCGATGGGAAGTACTTAATGAATCAAAAAGTATTTAACCAAAACCATATTTATGACTCCAACTGTATTATGAACTTAGGACTTACACAACGTGATCCAGTTCACGCTATCCTTAATGCAGATGAGGATGCATTTGTTCACCAAATCATCACATCAGAACTTATCTTGTCCCAAAAGGTTTATAAAGCTCTTAAAGTAGAAAAAATAAACAACAAACCTAGCTTTTAAATGTATGAAATCTAAAACGGGGGTTTAAATTTGAGTTCACTCTCAATTTGATCAATAAGAAACATGTCTGTTTAGGTAGACTGAAATACCTTTTTTTCATTTACTATTTAATGCAACAAAATACCAGTGCCACCTATTACCAATAAAAATTGGTTTCTCCTTTTAGTAACATAACAAGAGGATCTAGTGTTGGAAGTTACTACGTTTGAAAACGCATCCTGTAAAACATGAGACTATCCCAACGAAACACATACAGCTACATCACATACTACGAATGAAAGGTATTTTTACTACCATTCTCTAATAAATATCCTCTTTTAATAAGCATAAGGTAAGGTCTGTAATAGACTAGTAAAAAATATATAACATTTCTCACTACCACTTGATCCTCAAACTAAGACCTAATGACCACAATAATCAAAATCAAAACCCAATTATAAAGTCAAACGGAAAGAAGAGCCATATTTAGAGCAGATCACAGGAGTCTTTTCTTCAGCGAGTAGACTACTTGGTAAATGAACAAAATAAAAACGTATAAAATTTATTATGAACAAGG
Source organism: Logfia minima (assembly GCA_963921325.1). Classification (NCBI taxonomy): domain Eukaryota; kingdom Viridiplantae; phylum Streptophyta; class Magnoliopsida; order Asterales; family Asteraceae; genus Logfia; species Logfia minima. The sequence continues at coordinate 17,692,824 of OY992770.1, forward strand.
CAATATCTTGTAACAGCTATAAGTAAACCCTTTACTCATATTAGCTCATGCACACTTTCAAGAAGAGGACGGAAACAATACAGCTGCAATTTATCTAACGATAAAAAGGTAGGTAGGGCACATCGCAACATTAATAGGAGAACCATGTCCTCAAGCAACCACAATTTAAGTTCATCATTGTTATCTTCTCCTTAGAGCACAACTAACAACATACCAAGAATTTAACGGAACCTTAAAATTAAATTTCCGGGATGAGAGTATATAGAAGCTAACTAATCTAGTAAGAGATCCATTTCATTTATTGGAAAACGGAAATTCCTCTAAATTTCCAGCGCTCACCTACATATAGGATACGGATAAAATGAACCAAAATTTTCAATCGTAATGATCTGAGTTACATATTTCATACGAAAATATGTATGAAAATACGCTTTGATTACATTTACTGGCTCTCATCTAATCATCCCTAAAAACATTATTTGCCTAGTTGTTTACATACATTAAACAGTAAGACATGACCTCACACACAATAGAACATATAATAAAGACCACAGCCTACTAGATGATGTTTGTGCAGCACATTCAAAGTTAAGAGTATCATACATTTTCAAGCAAAATGTACATTTATGTAAATACTAACATATTAGGTTGCTTTATGTCGCATATATGTATGGCACTTAACTAAAATGGAGACTAAATAACGTGCACCGTGATTTCTAAACTAGAGTATGATAAAACCAACCTTGATCCAAATCAGATTGTGAATCCCCATCCTTATCACTCCATCCAGAAGAACGATTTTCCCATCTTCCATATCCTCTCGAATCACCCCGAGTGGGTGGTGAAGAGCTGTAATCGTTACGACGGAAACCTTGCAACGGTAAACTCCCATGAGTTCTTGGCTGTTCTCCTTTGGTATTCTCTACCAACTCACTTTTTTAGCCCACCAATATTAGATCATTCACATGATAATACAACAACAGTAAACATAACAAATTCAAACATAAATTAACCAAATCTTCAAAAAAAAACCCTAATAAAAATCTACCTCAAAACCGATTCATCGCAACCGCTAGGCAGTTTTTTGCAGATTTCCAATTCACTCAATGAAATCAAAAAATCTCTAGCATACGAAATTCTCGGTTTCCTGAATCATCCAACAATAATTCAGCACAATCACAATCAAACAACAAAAAAACTTCAAATAGGAACTATCCATCGAAAAAAGTAATTACTTCTCAGATTCAGTAACCGATTCGATAACCTCCACAGTTGATCTATCATCTTCATTTTCCAAGCTCATTTTCAGTACTAACCAAAATCTAACCGCTGACTAGAATGAAAAACCTAATCAAAATTGTAAACCGAAAACCGTCCAAAAACACAATCTAACAGCAAAAACTACACATGTTCATTGGATCAAATTGTACAACTAACTCAAAACGCATTAATATAGAACATCAAACTTCTCAACATATAAATTCAAAATCGCTAGGGTTTGTATTTGCTCTCTGATTTTGTTGCTCAATTTAGGATCAAAATCGCTAGGGTTTTGTTGATACGGTTAATAATTAAATCGAGAATATGGAAATTTGTAAAAATCAACCGAATCCTGAGTGATGTACACACGACATTTTTTTAGGGTTTGAATCGAGTATTGGTTCGATTGATCGCTTATTGATTCAGAGAATTTCGAAGATAAAATAATTTTGGAAAGAGAACGTTTTTGGGGGAGAGATGGTTCTCTTTCTTGGTAGCAAACAAAAAGGGGATATATGTTAATTAAACGTTAATATAATTATTTTTGTTGTTCTTTGATGTTTTTTGTATTGTTACAAAATCTTATTATATAATGTTACAAGTTATAAATATATCTATTATATATATGACTTTTTTCATGTCATTAAATAATATCTTTACCTCATGACTTACTCAAAACATTAAAAAATATCAATATCTTTAATGATAAAAATAGTAGTAATATATTAGTTAAATCGACGATTTTTAATATAATTTTAAGTGTTATTTTCACATTTGAGTGTATTAGACCGATTTATCAATGCAAAAGTCGTTAATTTAACAAGTAAAAGCAAGCCTGAATAACTTTTTAGACATTCTTTTTGTTAAATTATTAAATTTATATGGGGCTTTTGGACTTGTTCTTTTATCAATGTATGTATAAATATTAAAGTAAATTTCATGGATCATTCTTTTAGTTTTCACCAAATCATGCGTCTGTTTGTTATGACATTAATTGATTTGCGAGTTAAATCAACATCAATTTTGATAGCTGGCTGCATTGGAGTTTCAATTGGCTTACAATCAGCAAATGCATTTTTCTTTAAAAGATCATTAACATATTTACCTTGACTTCTAAAAATGTCATCATCAAATTACGTGGAAAGTAATAACCGAGCTGGAGCATACGTGGCGCTTATGTGGACAACAAGTTGCTTATCTATCCGGTTACCAATCGTCAGGTTCATGTAATTGAACAAGTTTCATTAGATTGGTTATCTTAGTGAACAATCTGTATACTACATTCATGAAATTGTAACGAAAAAAAGATGGTTAAAAAGTGAACATTTACGCAAAGTTTGATACCCTTTTTAATCAAACTGATACGGAGTACTTCATTAGTTAGATGAAGTATTTTTGGCTCAGAACTTAAAGTACGTACATATATATGTTTTTTACATGTTTGTTTATCATACTTTTGTTTTTAATATAAATTGTTTATGTTTATGTATCTTAGAGTAAAAAAGTAGTTCAATTTGTTATAATATGAATCATTAGAGTTATATGGTATCATGATAAAAGAGCAAACGTCATCAGCAAATGACAATTGACAGAAGTTAAGAAGAAGTCATATTGCATGCTATTTAATTTTATTTAGAAGTTGAGAAAAAGTCATATTGCTTGCTATTTAATTTTATTTAATGTTGTTTAAAGTACTTTAAAAATGCATAATATCACGTATATTTGAGAAGTATATGTTTGTAGAGTAAACCGTGAACTCACTAGTGTTAGCTCACATATCATATTAACCTAGAGATATGTCGAATGAGAAAGAGAATAAACGGTCTAAAAAACTTTGAAGACCTTTTAAAGTGTTTCATTATTTTAGAATTTGCATTAAAAATAGTAAGATTTCCTCTGTATAGTTGCTCATATATTTATGTAAACGTTAGAGATTACATGCCTTCGAGGTGTGACATTTAGCATAACATGAAGCACTTTTTAAAATTTTAGATTTACTTATAATCTATTGATCCAAAATAGTTGAACTTGTTACATCCATTGATCAAGAATATATGAGTTTCTCGATGATGTTAAGTAGCTCCTGATCACAACTATCATGCCTTTGAACTTGTTATATCCAATTTATGGTTTACTTTCAACGATTTTCTAACCTCTATGAACGTTGATAGCTACAAGTTGTTTTATTATTACAGCAGTTGAAGCATATATGTATTTCTACTTTCCGATACACGGAATCAATCCTCATCGAATTTGGAATTCGCTCTCCTCATATTTCTTTAGGGCAAATGTCATAAGAGAGAAATGTAACTTACCTAAATGCTCAGTAAAGAGATCATAAAACTAAGATGTATATTTAAAAAGGTTACAATTTCAATTATATTAAGAAAAGGGGGAATGTACAAAACCGAGATCGTGAATAGGTGCTAGGTCAACCGGTTTAGCCTAGGTGACACTACACACGCAGAACTCATTTAATAATACGGCACTAATTTCGCCTTTATAACCCATGGTTCTCTCTTAGAACGTCAATTTTTTAAAATGAACATTATGTTGTCAAATGATAGTATTTAACTTCTTAATCCAGGTCATTGTACACCTAAGTATCCACTTAAGCAATTTTTAACACAAGCAACAATTGAAAAGGTTGAGTCGGCATCTATTCACGATCTCAGTTGCATATTTCCCTTTTTTAACAAAATTCAAATCATAACCTACTAAATGGGAAACTTAATTTCACGATCCTTTCACCGAACATTTCGGTCAATCACGTTCCCTTTATCAAATTTGCCCTATCTATCACCAACAAAATTCGTATAGGATTTAAATCCCAGTGCATATAAAAACCTGGGATTTGAAATCCACGAACCAAAAACCAAGGCTGCTAATATATCCGTGTACATACGTTGTGCTATATGTATAACTACATCCTTTTGCGTTCTGCTGGATACAATACGTTGTTAGGGATCATCACTCTTGACTTCTTGATTAAGAAGAAAAACAACAAAAGACAGTCAAATAAAGTGTCTCAAAATGCAATATTTTTTCACAAGCTTTAAAGTATATATTATGGCAAGTTCCATGACATGCCAAAGAACATATATAAAGAAATTCAACGCGAGAACGTAAGGTATATAATAACCTAACAACAAAAACAACCACAGAAAAAACTAGACAAAGACAAAAACTAAAAACACAACACATACATAATTGACTGAAAAGCCATATACACATACATAGAAATATTGAAAAACCTCCCAGAATTCACATTCTAACCTGCTGCAGGCCGGTCCTCGGTGGCTGCTGTTGAAAATTGTCCAACAACGCCATACGTCCATCGACGACAACTTTAAAGAAATGATCCATTTCTGATTTAATCTCATCTAACCCGCTCAAAAACTTATCATTACTGTCCCTTAATTTGGAACAATAACCGTCGAAAACTTCCTGATCAATCTCACCCAAGCCATCATGAAGCAACGGGTACAACTTCTTGACATTTTGATCGATTGTTTGAAGCTCTTTTAACGGAGATATCTCCCCAGAAGCATATATGTTCTTGATTTCACCATTCATAACAGCCTGCAAATCAGTAAAAGATTCTTGCCACAAATATTGTTTGGGAACCTGCAAATCTACAAGAGTCGTAGGAGAAGTTGAAAAGGCAGCCACACAAATGCTAAATATGAACATGGTCTGAACCTTGAGTCCGTACATGGCTCGAACCAAGTCCTTGGCTTTGGGTATGTTCTTGATTTTAGGCAAATTGAGTGTTTCCTCGAGCTTACGTACGACATCACAACATTCTTGTAGTTTTGAGTTGTCATAACAACTCTGATATTGCCTCCATTCATGAAGTGAAGAAGATGCTTGCATGAATTTCTTTGGATTATCGGATTCTAGATCAAGTAAAGCACATTTAAGCATAACGTAACCGAATCTTTGTCTCACAATGTCGGTTCCATAAGCACTGCAAAAATCGAGCAGGTTCAAACTGTTCTCCAAATACATATCAACCCATTTGATATCCCAACTACATATTGGGAGTTCCAAATCTACAATTAGCTTTCTAACGTCATGAAGCGTCTCACAAATTGAACCTAATGCAGATTTCATCCATGGAAAGCTAATGACATCGCTTGCATTATTTGGCTTCAATTGGCGAAACCTTTCAGCTAAGTTTTTCTCGTAAGCAGTTAGCACAGTTGATGGTAGATGGGAGCTTTTGTGCATCATCATCTTAAACGGATTCCCAATAGGGAGAAATGGGCGGTGCGGTCCTTCTGAACGACTCATGGTTGATATAGCTGCAAAAACAATAAATGCAAACGAAAAACATATAAAGCAAAAATCCAAAAGAAAGACAAAAATCCATCAAAAGAACATAAAAGAGACCCCAGTGCACAAAGTCTCTTCCATATTTAGCTTTTCGGGGATTGGGAAGAGAAATCTTTGTATACTTGTTGTCTTCATAACTTGAACCAGTGACTCAAAAGATCACAATGGAGTAACCTTACTGGTTGCTCCATGGTTCAGCCTGAAAGAACCTTCAATCATGTGTGTGTTCATGATAATAATAAAATGGGAAAAACAACCATGTTGATTATGTCATTCAACTATTTGACTAGATTCATAAACTTTGCTAGGAATTTACAAAATAATTTCATAAATCTGTGTTTGTACAAGTCTACAAATGAAAGGTTGACAACATCTACAAGCTAATATAACTACAATCTATTGTTAGACACCATAACAAAATCATTTTCTCTCCTAATTATCATGGTCATAGATAAATCGAAACCAACATAGTTTACCTCTTTTGAGTCAATACAAAGCAGGCTAGTAAATTATCATATTATCATTTCAAATAATCCACATCATACAATCACAAAACGTATCATATAACATAAAATCAATAACACGCCAGATATAATCGAAATTATTACAGAAAAATAGGTCAAAAGGGGGGAAAAGATGAGAACAAACTTACCGACAACGATCGTGAGCGGATATGAAGAAATTGAACAGATAGAAACCAAATTAAGCTACTTAAAATCTGTACCGAAATCTGTAATTACAAAATTTGGAATCCAGATCAATAAATTAAAAAGCTTTGACTTATATCTACAAATTCGATGAAATTGATGAATGAAAGGTAAAGTTAAGCTAAACAATAATAAAGCAACGAAATTTATGTATGTTTGTTGAGTACAATTAGAACCCTAGGATAGAGATAGGAAGAGAAATGAGGTTGAGATAGAACTTGCCTGTTTATGGCCGCAACTTTACATGACTTTTTGTGTCACTTTTGACCCAAATGAAATGAAAACCTACCTATTGTTGTTGAGTATGTGGATCGCATTTGAGTTACTTCGAGAACTTTGGTTATTATTTTATCGTGATAAATTATAACTGAATCCATCTCGTGCTATTTTGTACCCTCGAATTTTTATGGAGTTATTCAAGTTTGAATTGAATTCTTATCGATTTATTCAAATATAAATAAATTGTAACTTTTTCTGATTGAGGTTTGAAAAGTTCGACCCGAGTTTGCATGCATACGAGTTGAGCATGTTTTGGGTCATCTTCTAAAAAGATATAACATCACTTTTAATTCAAAAAGCTTTTTAAGTATCACATAAGCACTTATTCAGAAAGATTGAAAAACTACTGAACGCTCTCAACTCAATAGACTTCGTTATAAAGACTAGACCCCACCATTTTATTTATTTACAATAAATACAATTTCATTTATAATTTTAAGACTTAAATTTAAATAAAACACATTCATTGAAAATATAAAGATTACATTAAATAATTTTAAAAAATTAACATTGCATTTAAAATTAAAAATACGATTACAGTAATTATTAAAAAAGTAAAGTATTATTCTAGTCGTTCTCGTTTTCGAGCGGTGATTATGGTCGAAAATGCGAACCATAATCTTCTTTCACTTCCTTCCTAGCTAGGTAGAGCATTTCAAGATCATCGGGGGACAAGTTTGTTGATATTGGTGTTGAACATCATTCGTTTATCCACAAGCATTGTGCGTTTCTTCGCCTCCGCTATTTTTTTCATGCTCTGTTGTTGAATTTTAGCGGATGCAATAAGTTCTTCTATGATGTAAGATTCCTTGTAATTAAGAAGCTATTAAGAATTTGAATGATGTATTTCCTGTTCTTATGCTTTGGTCTTGAAGTTTATGGCATGCTAGACTTGGACTTGTTAATTATGATCACCTGCAGAGATCAACTAACAATGAATATTCCAATATGTTGAATTAATGTGAAAGACAAAATCAATATTTCATTCTGTAATAGAAATATTTGATACATTGTGAAACCAAATTAATGATAACAATGATATGGGATTGTTTTCATTATCGATATGGAATTCGGTTGGAACAAATTTGATTTTAAGGAAAATTATAAGCACAGAGATGTCTATCTTTTACTAAATTGTCGTGGGTTTTGAATTGCCTAATTAGAGTTCTAAATGAGAGAGCGAAAACTTTATTAAGTTGTCTAAATTCAACGTCTCTAGGTCAAACGTAGATTATTAATAATAATTGCTCAAAATGTGCTAAATTTTGGAACCCAAAAGATGTAAATCTTATGTGGGACATTTGACTGCATTATTGATTGAATCATGTTATGTATATGATAATGACTAGAACTTATATCAAATCGCAAGACATGTAGGAGAAGCTTTATTAAGTAAAAACACTAACTCTAATTGATTGTGAAAAGGGAGAACCTTTGCATAATAACATGAAAATGTGAGGGTGTCTTGCATTTTGATATAAGTGCACGATTCATGATAAAATGATTCTTGGAAAGGCTAAAGATAAGAATTTAGTTGATGCTGGAATTCTATTTAGATTTGAGCCAATATTGATCAAGTGTAGTACATTGTGAAAGTGTTCACATACTTGACATTATAGAATCATGAGTAAGAATTAGTTAAAAGTCATCATAAGTTTACTAAGGTATATATGGTACACTTGAGAGAGATCCTAATATGGTATAAGGATACTCATAAGTTTTTTGGATATCTAATATATAAGATATTGAAAGTTAAAGTGGATATGTGTTGAGATAACAACTTTAGTTAAAGTTGGATTTATTAGATTTTGCAATCAAGTGAGAATTGTAATGACTAATTAAGATTGGCAAAATCAACACAATACCACTAGAGCAACTGATCTCTTTGTAAGTTATCTTTGTTAACTTTGTAAAGTTAAATAATAACATTTTGAATCCGACAACCGTAGGTTAATAAGAGATCAAGTTGTGGAATGCGACCATAGCCCTTGAAAAGATAGTTTATATGAAGGAAAGTAACCTAGTTGACTGGAGACCCAAAATCTAGGTTCAATAGGACAACATAATTATATAAACTAGGTGACTGTTGGGGGAGTTGTTATACTTAAACGATTTGCGGGAGTTAGTAAACTTCTAAGTTCATTCCTAAAACTGTGTTAACAGTGATATGACGCTAAGTGTTGAGCTTTTAATGATTTCTAAAGATATAAGCATATATATTTAGAGATCTATAAGGAATCACCTATGTGAGAGAGAAGTGAGGCTGCTTCGAAAGGAATTAAGGGGGCATAATTCCTAATAGCCGCAAAACCAGGCTTGTTTTTCAGGACCATAATGAATACGACTATGAAGACTTGACCATGTCAGCGAGAATCACGTATGAAAGTATATTTTCATCTACACAAATGGCAGACTAGTTAAAAGGCATCGTGTCTACTGTGAGCCAGGAGACTAAGTGCATTTATAATGGAAGGTTCAAAGGGTGACACCTACCTATCATATGCAAGATTCAACCATTGAGATTTCAGTGGAACTTTGATGTGTTTTTAATCGGTCTCCATTCATGTGGGGGATTTTTGAAATATTAAGTAAAATTTGTGGGTTTTCACTAACTTTGGAACATAATTTTATATGTTTATGTAGTACACACACATATATACATATATATATATATATATGGAAAGGATCCATAGGGAAGCTTCAAATCTTGGAGAATGAGGGAAGTAAATCTTAGCCCTTGATTTTTTCATAAATAAATGTTTTTACCATTCATTTGTGATGAATGTTAAATTTTGAAATTATTTGTGATTTTTAAAATTCATTTATGATGAAATTAAGGGTTGAGATTTGCTACAATTTCCTAATTTTTTTGCTTCCCTCTTAATCCCCACCTTATATAGGGTAGCAAATCTCAACCCTTAATTTCATCATAAATGAATTTTAAAAATCACAAATAATTTCAAAATTTAACATTCATCACAAATGAATGGTAAAAACATTTATTTATGAAAAAATCAAGGGCTAAGATTTGTTTTCCCCTTCCCCAAGATTTGGAGCTTCCCTATGGATCATTTCCCTATATGTATATATATATATATATATATATATTAATTTAGGTATTTGCCTACTCCAAGATGAGATATGAATGAGATATCGATTTCAAAATAAGACGTTTGATATATTAAGATTTGGGGGTTTGAGTTTTGTCTCACATCGGTTGGTGAACAAAACCTAAATGGGTCAAACAAGTTAAAAATAGACTTTGCCTAGACTCAATTCAAGAACACACATAAAATACAACTTTTTCATTAAAGGAGATACACGTATTTTCTGATAAAATCTTAGGTAGTGTTAATCAAGTCCAACAATACAAGTTCGTGAAAAATAGACGGCGAATCTGTTTTAAGAAAACGTGTCAAACACGAGACTCGGTCTTCTTAAGATAAGTTTACTTAACTATTTATTGTAGTTATATGTTTAATTGTTTCTTTCATTGGTGGGGATCAAGAGGGAAGTAAAAAAATTAAGAAAGAAGAAAAGCAAATCTCAACTCCTAATTTCATCATAAATGAATTTTATAAAATACAAATAATTTAAGAAAATGTCACACCATAATGTTCAACTTGCCTACAGATGTCACAGATATGTCCTATATTCTTAACATTTGATTTAAATATAACGTGAATGCATTTTAAATTTGCCATACAAAACAATTTTGAACTCGATTTCAATTAGTATCTAAAAGGCTTTTACTCTATAAAATAGATACCACCTTCGAACGTGTATTCATCTTGAAAAAGATGGGGATAAATAACGTAAGACTGTGTTACATGCTGTACGGCTGGCCACCTAAATTCACCAATATTTGTATGAACTATCTCAATGCAAGCAAAGAAAGATGTCCACCGCAAATGTTACAACTTACAAGATATTCAGCCAGGGTACAACATATTTAGCAGAAATGTGGTCATGACTCTTTTATGCTATTTCAGTAAAGAAAGATTGGTAATCTACGTTTAGCACCTGAAAGAATACTAATTTAAATTATTTGTATTTCAATATATATATGTGTGTGTGTGTTTTTGGAGATTAACATACAAGAAAAAAAATCACTAAGCAAATGAGAAAATGAACAATAAATATAAACTTGAAACAGCCTGCAAACCTCAAATTGTTTAAATTGTTATCTCCAACTCTGGTTCCTACTACTATCAACTTCGCATGTATCTGAAATTCCTTCACTGCACTGTTTATCACCTAATCTATGATTGTCATCTTTATGAGCACGATCAGAACGAGAAGATTCCCTTCCAGAATGTTGTTCCTGCCAATGAACAAAAAGAAACGACTTAGTCATACAAAAGTAATTAATCCTGGAAATATGCTGCTGGTTTTATCTTTGAGCAAATTGCAAATAAAAGGAACATACTTTCAGTTCTATTTTAAGAAACATAATTCTAAGATCAACGCATTTAGACTTATGTTATAAGTTCAATAATTAAATAAGGGACTTGGTCACCACATGCAATTGGCACTTCATTGTTATTTAGAAAAGAAAGAAGGAAGAAGAGAAGTACGTACCTCGTGAAAGAGCAAGTCATCAGCCTCGAGCATATGAATAACATGCCCCATTTTGGGTCTTTTTTGTGCATCTGGATCTACACACCGAAGAGCAACCAAGAGTATACGTTTTAGAGCTTTTGAAGAAGGCATCACGGGCAACTTAGGATCCACCACATCTTCGGATTTTCGGTTTCCAACCATAGTTTTCAACCATTCCACTAAATTCACCTGTAATCATTCACTTACTTTAGAAAAGGAACTAGGTATAGATACGGGTCATTGATACTTGACCTAGAACAGTAAAAACTAACCTCTCCTTGTTGTCGAGCATAATCAACAGGACTTCTTCCTGAAATTATCTCCATAATAAGTATCCCGAAGCTATATACATCACTTTTCTCATTCAACATACCCGTGCAAGCATACTCTGGTGCAACATAGCTGAAAAATCTCCACATGAGAATGTCTACATATTGAATTTTAAGATATGCATTTTTTTTCAAGTTATTTAATTTCCTTTAGTCATATCAAATTTGAAATAATCAGTTTGAGCTCAAAAGGTCAAAACACTTGCCCAAAAGTTCCCATCACACGAGTTGTCACGTAACTAATTTCTGAATTCAAGAGCTTGGCAAGCCCAAAGTCGGAAACTTTAGAATTCCATTGACGGTCGAGTAATATGTTGCTGGACTTAATATCTCGATGGACCACTTTTGGTTCAAGACCCTCATGAAGATAGGCCAAACTGAAACATAGAGAATATAAAGTATATAAAAATTTGCAAAGGATCTTGTGCTGAACATAAAGGCAGTTTATATAAAGCTCACCCTTTTGCGGTTCCTAAAATGATATTCATACGGATAGCCCATGTTAAAGGGCTGACATCTCCAACCTCCCCATGAAGCCATTGGTCCAAATTCCCGTTATCTACATACTCATAAACTAGCATTCTGGAAACAAATATTCAATGAGAATTAAAAGACACAATGCTTGAAGGTGATTATGAAATTCAAAAATATATAATTTGATTACCTGTAGGCTCCCTCCACACAATATCCTAGCAAGCGAACAAGATTCTTGTGCCTTACACGCCCGATAGCATCTACTTCCACTTTGAACTCTCTCTCAGCTTGACCCCTGATAATTTCATTATTTCATGGATTTTAGCATATATAAGCTAAAAACCACCACACACACACACTAAAACTAAAAGTGAACATCCAGACAAATGGCACTAAGAAGCTAATGAGGTCCAAATACTGAATTGAATAACTGGAGATGGTTGAATAAGCAATTGAGACTTGAATAACATACGATAACAATAACACTATCTCAAAACTCATCAAATCCTACTATCTCAATCTCAAAGTCATGGTCATATGATCTATACCTATTGATTCAAGAACAAGGAACAGATATATGTTGTAAACTAATAAAAATACTTCAAAAAAACATTACAAAACTAAAATCCCCTGCTCTACATTTCGATTCAAATTTTAAATTCTAACACCAAACCTAGAGTTGATTATTGTCTTCTTCAACGAAAAGTTTAAGGTTCATGATTGTCTAGTCACCAAACCTTCTTATCTTAGTTACAATATGTCAATATGCAAAATGTTGAATTCAATTATATCAACTCGTAAGCTATAATCTATCACACAGCCGTTCCAAATAAAAAAAAAAAAAATCTATCACAAATTTCTCATATTAATATCTTGAAATAAAGCTACCTTCTAAATAACACCTATATAAAGATAATCAAGCTCTAATATATCAAAATTCTACCTTCTAAATAACACCTATATAAAGATAATCAAGCTCTAATATATCAAAATTCCTAATTTTGGATAAATACTAACTTACACTTCTAAAGTTTACTCCTTTTTAGCTTAGCTTATTACTAATCCCATAAAAATCACATTTTTCACAGCTTACAAACTTATTAACAAAATTACCTGTTATTCAACAAATTCTTAACAGCAACACGAGTATCATCACTCAACGCACCACTATACACAATCCCATAACCACCTTCCCCAATCACATTCTCATCACTCAATCCATTCGTAGCGGCTTCCAGTTCCCGGAGCGTATACCACCGGCCCCACCCTAAATGCGAAACCTCCGGCAACGAACACGCACCACTACCACCACCATACGACGCCGTTTCAACGCTTGTACCTCTACTTTCACCGCTCGATTGCCGATCAGAAAAAACCACACGGTGCTCCGACTTCCCTATATCAATCTGTATCTCCGCCACCGGTGGACGGCGATCCACCGCCGCCGCCGCAGCTGATTCATGAGTAACGATCTCTTGTATGTCTTTTGACTTAGCAAGGGTTAGGGTTTCGGTTTGGTCAAAATTCGTTTTTCGTTTATTCCTCGTCAGAGAGTTACGTCGGCGTGAGGTAATGCATAACGAGAGAAGGAATAGAATTAGAACGATTATTGCTCCGACTAATATCCCGACGACAATCCATAGCCGGAGACCAAAAATTGATGTAGGTTTTGAAAGCTCGCTGTTCATAAATGCTTTATCGTATTGAGGCATCGAAGGCATATATATGTATATGTATATACAAATAACGTAGCATGTGTGTGGGTCGGAATGTGAGTTTCCGGTTGGCCGGAAAATGATCTCCGGTGAGTATTTATTATTTTCCGACAAAACTGTGTTCCAGTGTTCACTAGTTAATAAGCTGTGTTTTTCTATCTTCACCTATTTTCTAAATAAGGAATTGAGGATTGGTCTAATTACACTTTTTGTCCCCTTCTTATGGAAAATGACATATTAATAACCGTCAGATATATTATTTATTTTAACATTACATTGGTTTTTTTATTTTTATTTGTATACAAGAAATTCTTACTCTCAAAATAAATGATACGGTCTAATGAGATTGAATACATTATATCTTTAATCGTCTTAAAGATTGATATTTTATAAGAGGATGTCTATTTTAAACAACTTATAATAATAATAATTTTGCCCTAATTGAGTTGTTAATTATAATTAAGGCTTAGTGCAAAGAAATGCACTCAACTATTATGTGATGTCTATTTTGTGTACTCAACTTACGTTTACTATTTTTAATGCATCAAATTTTCAAAAATTGTATTTTAATGTATTATGTAATATTTTTGATGGTATGTCAACCTCTACAGATACCACGTGGCACCTTAAACATATGACACTTCAGCAAAATACATTAAAACACAATTTTTGAAAGTTGAATGCATTAATAAAAGCAAACGTAAGTTAAGTACACACAATAGACATCACTTAATAATTAAGTGCATTTCTCTATACTATTCCCATTATAATTAGTCACAATTTTTATCTAAACTATTAACATGACCTTTTTTAGTTTTATTAAATATTTTAAACTATAAACATGACCTTTCTTGAGAAAAATTTAATTCGTTTATATATAATTTTTAAGAATGTATTTTGTGTGATAAACATTAATTACATACTTTTGCATGTTGATAAGTTAAACTTCATATTTTATCTAGATGAATGGAAAATATAATGATGATGCAAATAAAAAAAATAAAAAAGTACGTAATATTTGTTGGTTTTAAAAAATTAGATACATGAAGTTCAGTTTAATTAATATACTCATATATTGGTATTAGGGGTGTTTAATTGGCCGGTTTTAGTTTATTATGTTATTTGGTTCATATTATTCGATCTTCTAACCTATCAAAAATTTTATCAAAAATTCTAAAACAAAATATGTCTTACCAAATCTAAACCACTCAAATAAGAAATCGGGTTATTCGGGCAAGTTTCAAATTACCCGAATAAAAGAGAGTTTGAATTTGAACTTACTTTATTCAAATAATAGAGTTAGTAAAAAATTTATTTAAAACATTTTAGTCTTCTATATTGGGTTATTAGAATAAATAGATTCATATGTAGATTATTTAAATTGAATTGTATAGATTATATTTAGATCGGTTTAATTAGGTTACCAAGAAAAACATCTAAATATAAAGGGCTTATGGCAGGGGAATGCACCAAACTTTTGCCGGATGTCTATTGTATGCACCCAACTTTACAGGAGTGCATTTAATGTACCTAACCGGGAAAAATGTACAATCGACGTAAGTAACCTGCTACGTCACCGGTAAACACCACGTCATCGTCCACCTGGCGCCGGTCATATTCTCCAGTCATCTTCATAATCTTGATTTTTTCACCCCTAAATACCATTTTTCACCCTTACAAGAACCTAACTTTATAATCTTGCAGTACTACCAACACCATCACTTCACTCTCTCTCTAACGCTCACAAATTCACACAGACATGGAAAAACACATACAAACAATAACAATGTTGCTGCAATAAAGCTTCATTTTTTCTCATCAAGATTCAACTTTTAAACTTAGCCATGTCATAATTCCTAAAACCCATCACTCCCTTTCCAAAAAAATGTCGTTTTGGTGGCGTAAAGAAACACATAGAGGAACACCGGTGGTGGTAAAAATGGAAAACCCAAATAATTGGTCAATGGTTGAACTTGAATCACCATTAGAAGATGATGATGATTTTTCGAACGACGGCGTTTCACAAAAACACCATAACAAAAAGCCAAACAATTAACATGGGTTTTACTCTTTGGGTTTCAATTTTACTGTTTGGGTTTGAATTAGCTGCTTATTGTAAAGGTTGGCATTTTGGAGTTCCGGATCTTCATTTATATATATAGGGGTTGGTTATTTTAAAACAATATTTAAGGAACAAATAAGACACAATCTAAGTGGTTAGATGCATCATAATGAGATCAAATTTATTTTTCAAGTTAAACTCACATTTATTGCTTTTGAAGGGCAAAATAAACAATCCTACACTAGTGCACGTGAAAACACCGGTGCATAGAAAAGAAAATGCTTGATGCACGGTAAAAAAAAAATTGGACAACGATGATGCTCGAAAAAATAACTTATACAATTTATTTCTTGTTAGTTTGGAGGTGATGTTTTTGAACTTGTGTCACAAACAGTTTAATGCACGAACTGTTCATGTATGAATTACATCCCGTGATGAACTCGTGCACAAAGCAAATGGTAACATGAATTTGGCGTTTACATTTAGAAAAAGAGATGAAATAGGCTGAAATATGAATGGCTTTTGATGGGAAGAAGCTGCCATGGAAAAAGAAAAAGAGAAGGGAAAGATAAATTAGTAATTAAGTTTTTTAAAGAGGTGAGGGTTACTTCTATTTTCTAGTTTAATGTCAATAATATTGAAGCTGAATACCAATATCATTTGACCTATAATCAACACCAATGTTTTCTTATTTTGTTTTACAATAAAAATTATTGTGTTTGATCAATCCTCTATATATATGTGTGTGTGTGTGTGTGTGTGTGTATGTGTTGTGTGTTTTGCAATTATCGTATTATGTGGGTTAGATTAGTATTTATGATTGTCTTTTTTCTTAAAAAAAAGATAAAAGTAAATTAGATTGGTATGAGTGTTAAATTTCATCCTCCAATGTCATTTGTCCTTCGGAGATTTTCATCCTCAAATACAATAGGGTTAATTGTTTCGTTATGTATCCGATTTTACATTTTTTTACTATTATATGTAACCATCTTTTAAAAGTGTTATTGTATGTTTTGAACTTTATAATTTCGTATATTGTATGTAACAGGTGACCAGATGAGCAGGTACCTGGTTTGTTCATCTTGAAAAAATGTCTATTATATGTATCGAAACCGGTGGTTTCCTGTCATCCGGTACCCATTACATACAATATACGAAATTGTAAAATTTGATACATACAACAACAAGTTTTAAAGGTAGTTACATACAATAGTAAAAAGGGATTAGCGCAGGGGAATGCACCCAACTATTACGCGATGTCTATTGTGTGTACCCAACTTACGTTTGCTATTTTTAATACATCAAACTTTCAAAAGTTGTGTTTTAGTGTATTTTGATGATGTGTCATCTATTTAAGGTGCCACGTGGCATCCGTAGAGGTTGACACATCATCAAAAGTACTACATAATACATTAAAACACAATTTTTGAAAGTTGAATGCATTAAAAATAGCAAATGTAAGTTGGATACACACAATAGATATCACGTAATAGTTGAGTACATTCCCCTGCCTTAAGCCCTAGTAAAAAATATAAAGTTAAATACATAACAAAATAATTAACTCAATACAACAAATTATAATTAAAATTTAATAACGAAATTTAGTGACAATGTGAATATGTGACATTATAGCAAATCGAATAATAAATAATTAATATAATACAATAAAGGAGTTGAGAAATTATCGTATAAGTGTTTGTATTTTTATATATCTAATATAAGAAAATTATAATTTTTAATTTTTAATTTATTTAGTAACGTTTTTGACCTTATGCATGTTCCCTTTTAGGTTTGTGTTGATAACTTGAACAATAATACTATAGAAGATTTGATCAATTATATATATACATATGTATATATTAAATAGATAATTATTCTAAAACAACCTAAAATAATACACAAAACAAAGAGTTAATACGCACAAAGTGTACTAAAGTGTCAGAAAATATTCTTGAAATTGTAAGCATGTCTCATCTCGTATCTCTCCGATTTCTTCTTCCTTTTCTATGTAATCAAAGTATTTGTATAATCAAATTTTCTACTTGATGTATCAATATGACAAATATTAATGTTTTTGTAGGATTTCATGTTTTAAAGTTCAGTGTCCCGTGGTCTCGATTTCATCCTTTTGATAGTGGTTATGAAAGATCGTAGGTTTCATCCACGTTTTTTTATTATTAACTAGGCATTTGGTTTCTAAATGATTTTCAAGTGAACTTCTGTAGCTTTTATAACTATAACTTTCTATTTGGTATATATATTGAATTTTTCCAATAAAATGAATTTTTTAATACCGTTTCAATAATTATATTATTGTCTCAATTAATAGGTAGCTGACATATTCCTATTGATTTGTTTCTTTTAACGTGGAATGTAAATTGATTTTAAAAAATGTTGTATGAATGAATTGTGCGGATACATAACGGTAATATAGTAATTTTAATTAAGATGGAAATACACTTTGTGTTAGTTATAGTAATAGGTACATGATACATGCAATATAACTGCCATTATTGTATTAGAGTGTATCTACATCTACATATTCTATAGACATAAAAATACAAAATAACCACAGTTAATGAGTTATCTAATAATTTAATTTTAAAAATATAGTTAGTATCAAATTCTACAATATTTTCGTCTTCAAAAGATAACAAGAATGTATGTATTGTGGTTCATCAATTCACCTAATATATTTCAATTAATACAATTTTACAGTTTCACATAAACCTATGTATAAATTATTATCATTTTTAATTTTCATACTATATTAAATAATTTTACAAAGCCGTCCATCAGACAGGATTTACTCTAGTAAATATATAAACACTTTTCTACTTCGTTTTAACTCATTATTTTGTTTCCTTTTCTCTCTCTACCCTAAAGACCACCTGCAGTGGTGACGTTCCATCGTAAGTGACACGTTAGCACGATGGACCACAGTTGGATTTTTTACGATGGAGGACGACGGACAACTAGAACCTACATTTTTATTTAAAAAATAGGAAAGAAGAAAAGAAAATGATGATGGATGACCACAGACCACGACGGTTTACACTCTATCTGTCGTGGTCAAGTGGGGCCTACAATTCTACCGTGCTCATTCGGTGCTTTGCGTAACGATATTGTCCACTACGAGATCCACTCAGTCTGTCGTGGTCCTTGCTCCCACCACGGATGCACTGCAGGTGGTCTCACCCTTCTCTCTGCAAATTCCACCACGACCACCACCACCATTGTAATCCAACAACAACCACCATTATCATTTAAAAACCACCACTACTATCATGTCTACCAACAGGATTATATAGCACCTCCACCAACACTACCAGACAGCTTCCATTTTAAACAACCGTCGACGACGAACCGTAAGCCACCACCACTAGTGCACCAGCCTCACGTTGAACCACCATAGGACCTTTCATCTCCTACTTTTTTTCAATCTAGTTGATACTTTCTTATTAGGTGTTGAAAATTACTATAGATCTTGAAATGTAGATCTGGAAATCGGAAGATAAATATAAGGTATTGAAAGTCCCCTTAGGGCTCGGATCTACGGGGTAATCAAGTATATATGAGTGTGGAATCCTCACATACACTTAAACGGATTTGTGTATTAATAGGTAGCCAAGTTCGTACGAACTTAGCTGCTTCTAAGTTCGTACGAACCTACCCAGTTCGTACGAACATCTAAGTTCGTACGAACCTACAAGTTCGTACCTACTCTAAGTTCGTACGAACCTACAAGTTCGTACGAATCTACAAAATACACAGACAAAACTTAAGTTAACGATTACAACGATTAACAAAATGACTTCTAAAACTAACTATTACAAACTAGAAACTGTTGTCACAAAACATGCACCAACAGGTATCAATGCCAGTACCCCCTCCCCCTTAACAAAAGGAGAGGGTGTTGACTAATTAGAGGGAGAAGAGGGTGAATTAATGCATTGCCTAAATGATAAGAATGTGGTGTACTAGTTATATACAGTTATATACTTCAATATGTAATATGTAATAAGCCATTTGTGGATAGTCAAAGGCAAACTATGATATACATATATGTATGTATATATGAAGGTTCAAATGAAACTACATAAAGTTTGAGAATTTGTAAGAACTATAAGAATATGCGATTGTTCACATGTGCATAGCTTTATACACATTTGAACATTAATATTTGTTCGAATGAGAAACAAAAAAATGTCAAAAATCGCAATATTAGATATAAAAATACATAAAAACACATATGTTCACAACTAACCAGCACACATGTACACAAATCGGTTAAAGTTAGTGAAAATAAGTTTTAACACGTAATTTTTTGGTTTTCAAGGTTTCATTGATAATCATTAAACATTATCACATATAAACAATCACGTATTCTTGCAGTTATCACAGTTCTCAATATTTAAATGGTTCTCATTGGAACCTCTACTTATATTTATATATATAGAGGTTGAATTAAATACAATAACATTTAGTCAAATGGTGAATTAGTAATTTTATTTGCATAATTATAACCAGTTAATTAAAATTAAAATTTTCTCTTTTTTTAGCTAACAACCATCACTCCTTCTCGTCCCCCTTATTTTCCTCCATTACCCTAATCTGCATAACCATGAGTAGAAGCAGCAAACCAGCAAACGGTTTATAAATCGTCATCTGCATCAATCATATATCATAACCGATCAAACTTTTCTTTTCTGTACATCATTATGAACCAATTTTTTTTCGTAACAGATGCAAATGGTTGTTTATATTACTCAACGTTGTTGTAATAATAATGATATTGAGGATGACATTGTGATATTTTTTTTTAATTATAAATCAAACTAAAGAGAATTTAAAAGGAACTTAATGATAAAAATCAAAAAATAATCAGGAGTCTATGTGGCACTTATGTGGGTTTGATTGACCACTTACATGGTGTCTACGTGGGTTTAAAGCGCTTAGCTGAAGTTTACGTGTATGCTATGTGACAGTGCTAACTGGTTACCAATACGTCATCATTTAACGAATTAGTTCAAATGAACAATTTAATAAACATTGTTTATTCAACAGTAAAAATCGTGTAATCCAATAATGATTTTGTTAGAACGTAAATTTGAATATTCCAAATAAATATTTTTGAATACTTTAGTGATTTCTATTTGTATTAACTCTAAAATATTGAGTTTAAATGAATACAGAATTTTTGATAAAAATGAAAAATTTATTTGATAAAAATTTAATTTTCTTTTACATTTTAAAATTAAATATCTCTTAAATGACTAGTAAAAAATTATAAAAATAACACATAAAAATCAAAATTTTTTTCTTTTTATCACATCTTATAATAAAATATACCTTATGAGATCTCTTATAATTTTTAATTTAATTTTTATACATTTTTTAACTAATTTTTAAAAGATATTTAATTTTTAAAAAACATAGAAAAAATTGAAATTTTACTATCTTGATAAAAATAAATAATTAATATTAATTATTTTATTCTCATAAAATCTTTCATTGTCATTTAAAGTTTTCTCTAACTCTAAAACAAATAATATTTGAAACGAACAGATTATTAAAAGTATATATTTTGGAGAAAAAAATTAAATAATTTAGTCCTGTCCAAAACACCTTTCAATCATCACGTTAAGTGTTGTTTACAAATATTAGTTTGCGTGATGATATGTTATTTCATGAAAGTTGAAATTAAATATGAGGTTTATTAATTGTTTACGCATGGTTGCTACATTAATTGGAGACAGCTGCCTTCAAGTGACTCGTAGCTTTCTAAAATGTATTTATGATCCACATATAAAATTAATGTAACAAGTACAACTATCGCTTAACTTTAAAAACGTATCGCTTTAATAGAACTATTTGGGGTACTCTGATTATGAACTGTGGGGTCGACCAGGTTGTTCATTTTATTAATAATAATAAAATAATAATAATAATAACAATAATAATAATATTAATAATAACATAACAATAATAATAATAATAAGGAGAACATTGATTTCATGTTTAAAACTCTATCATTTTAGTTACTTCGAGTGACTTTAAGTTAAACATAAAGTGCTAATTATAGTCTAAGTATTATAGTTAGCAAATTTCTTTACTTAAATCTTTATGAACTTTAAAATTATAAACAGCTCGTCTGATATTAAAGTGAAAGTAATCTGATTTCTAAATGTAGAAATAACTGATACATAAATTATATCTATTCAATGGTATCTATATGAATGAGTTTTAATTTCCACAATATATAAAGAGGCCGTATTATTTTTACTTGATTTAAATTGAAGCACGATGTAATAATAGAAAACACAAAACCCTAATCTACTAATGGGTCAAACCCTCTTTAACTGGCTCCGTTAACACTCCCATGTAGTTGGAGCAGAAAGTTTTTGAACACTCAAACTAAACCGAAACTTAGTAAATAATGATGAAAGAAGTTTTTTGGTGATGATATCTACATATTCATAACGAGACGAGATATGAAAAACACGAACTCAGTGAATGTCAATCTCAATATGTTTCGTACGTTAAGGCTGAACATGGTTATTAGATGACATCTATACCGTTGATATTGTCACAGTACACTAAAGTGATTGTAAAACGCGATGCATTAATACATTCATATGATTGTTTTTCAAAATTTTATTTCTTTTAAACCCAATTTTCTATCTATAAATATTTTAAACACATCAAAACAACATTTCTCATCTACAAACACACTTCAAGAAATTTAAAACTCTAAAAATTCCATATAATTCACAATGTCGAATAACCCGTACAACATACACACCCAATGGAACCCGTTTCAACAACATTCATCATCTTCAAACCCGCAACCCAAAATACCCGATTTGGGTACTCCATACCAAATTTCACAAACGTCATCGTATCAACCACCATCCTATCAAACACTACAATTCTCACACGATCAATATAACAATTTGAATCGGATTCAGGTTCGGGAGATACTTGATTGTAATTCATATTTTTATGAATTTATATTTTTAGGACTTGTAATCTTTATTTTTGTTCTTAATGAATTATATTTTGTATTTAATTTATTTTGTTATTAATAATGGGTCAATGTCCTCTCTAACAAGCTATAGTATCCGTTAATGGTATGTACTTCGTTCTTTGATTCAACTTAATTTTTTGTGTTTCTACTTTTTTATATTTTAAAGTAATTGTTCGTTTTTAATTTTAGTAATAAAAAAATGTTTAAGTGGGTGAATATGAACTTTTATCGGTTATAAGTGTAATAATTATATTTCATTAAAATTACGAGTAATAGACAATTATATTGAAAGAGAGGAAGTAAAAAGTAATAGTGATAATTGTCTTGAAGCATATAGAACAGGTTTCAGTCATGTAGAGTGTTATACGATATTGACTTAACATAAAATATCACATGTTATGTGTCCTTGTGTACAACTACCTAGAGCCTTGAAGGATGTTCTAAATTTTATTTTCCTTTTAATGAACAACATCAAGTTACGGTAGAAGTCTTCCTTTTTGTTTGTGTCGATATATTTTCCTTTTAATTCTTCTTTTAATTTCACTAGAATATAATGCATTTACAAAAATGCCCTTCAATTGTAATATATGACAAAAATATAAAAGGGTAAAATAGTAAATTTATATGACATTGATGGTGTGTGTAAAGAATGATGTATTTCAATTGTATTATAAACTAAAACTAGGAGGTAATATGTAGATTAGGTAGAGAAAGAAAATGGGGCAAGACTTATTAATAGTAGATTTTTTTATGTGAGTTTTTAATGGTTAGATGTAATCAATTTCGTATATTTTTCTCAAAGTGGGGTTAGGGTTCAAGACTACATGACAAGCTTTTTGCAAATTATACTACTATATTTAGTTTTATTATTGTAAAGTATTATTATTATTATTATTATTATTATATGCTAATCATTTTAATTGGAATCAAAGGGAAATGATTGTAAACAATGAGTCGTGATAGATAATTAATTGATTGCAACAACCAACAAGCATTAATTAATTTATCTAATAAAAAAAGGTTAAAGGAATTCTTTACTATCCCCCCATTTTTGGACCCAATATATTGTACAATTGACCAAATATATACGCAAAATCTATGGAATTGTTTTGTTGTTAAATACAAACCTTTTAATAAATTCAAATTTATATGAAATTAATTGCTATAATTAATATAATATTTCATTAGTATGATAATTGTTTTTACCATATATATGAGCACAATTAATCTATGAATATTATTAGACAAATTAAACAAGTTGGGACTAAAATACTTGAAACAAATTCCCAAGAAGATTTGTAAATTCTGAATGCCAGATCCATATTCCAAGAAAAAAGCATGTATTTCCGAGAATGAGTTTCCCTTGATTAAAAGATTTGTATAGTTATTTACATAAGTCTATTTATTTTATATAGACATAAAAATTAAATCTAATCTTTTTATTTGTTAGAATTTTTTCGTTCGGAATTTCATTCAATTAAATTTTCATAACAAACAATCACATTTTTGAAAATACATATAAAGTTACAAGTTTAGACATACATATAATTTTTTGTATTAAAATAAACAAATTGATTGATGATACGATTTTTTGATTTTTTTAGTTCTATATTTAATGAAAGACTTATTATTGACTAGAATTTTAAGTTGCTATGATCATGTTGATTACCATATATTATTTTAAAAAATGTTACTAAATTATGAAATGAATTTCATTTCAATTTTATTTGAATAACATAACAATTACAATTAAAATAAGCCACAAAATATCCATCTGGTTGGTTTTCTAGTAGCAACTTACCCATATGCATAAAAAATGACTAAATGAAAGCATGAAAGGAACTGGTATCGTTGAAATAAATCTTTTTTAGGTATACACATAAACAACCCTGAATGTGATGGTTGCCATACTTTTTTTTGAACGGCTGACTATTAGATTAAAACAAGCAAGAAGCTAAAGAAGAATTACAAATAAAGCATTGGGTTTTGTCACCACAATGACCAAGTGATACCGACTTTGTTACATCTACTCGAAAACCAATCATACAAATGGACAACTATGCAATCAACAATTTGATTTTATCTAAAAGTTAAGCTTTGAAACACCACATTGTTTCTGAAATTTCAAATGTTCCAAACAGTAGAGAGGATGACAACTTCAAGGATTGATCTTTTGACTTTGTGAGTAGGTTGCATATCAACCCATGATAGGAGGTCGTTTACTGAGTTCACCGCTGGTAAAGGAAAATCTAGCCATTTCTCCACTTGGATCCAAACTTGCTTAGCCACATCACAAGCTATAAAAAGATGATTTGTTTCCTCACTATGCATGTTACATGCTGGACAAAGAGAGCTATGAATATCTATACCACGATCCAAAAGATTGACTATTGTAGGGATTCTATTCATTAACAGGCGCTAGACGAAGACATTGTTTTTGCATGGAACAAATTTGCACCATCTAGTGTGAGACGTGCCTGCAAACAATGTAGAATTTTGGATCAGACGACGAGCACTTGAGACCGTGTATTCATTTGAATAATCTGCTTCCCAGGTCCATTTATCCGTATCATTAGATAAATTAATCGTTGCCACAAGAGAACTCAGCTCGTTTAATTGATTTGCTTCACAACTTCCTCGAAGATTTCGTCTCCAATTCCAAACCCAAGCACCTGCAATATAACGATCAGCAATAGTGCATTGATTTTCATTGTCTAATGCGTACAGACGAGAGAATTTTTCCTTTAGGGTGAAGTTGTCCAACCATATATCTTCCTAGAATCTGATGAGAGATCCATTTCCAAGTTTGAGTTTCACTTGAGAATTTGGGATAATATCTTGGTCATGCAATCTACCAAACTAGCGGATCAAGTTAGCCCAGATTCCTCCTGTATTCAAAGCCAAAGTAGAGTTTTGCAAGCCCCCAGAATTACCATGAATTTCCTTGATTGTTTTCACCCAAAGACTTTTTGGGTTTGTGAGAAATCTCCATTTCCATTTATATATAAGAGCCAAGTTGAACGCGTAGAGGTTTCCAATACCAAGGCCACCTTTATCTTTTGAATTTAAAGCAAGGTCCCATTTTATCCAACTTATTTTTTGAACGTCCTCGTTACCACCCCAAAAGAAGCGGGAACGAAGGGATTCAAGCTTATTGTAAACTTGAACCGGAGCCTTGAAAAGAGACATGAAGTAGATACCGAGACTTCCCAAAACCGATTTTGTTAGAGTTAATCGGGCTCCCATTGAAAGCATATTAACCTTCCACGAACTCAACCTTTTCTTTGTTTTATCAATAACCGTCTTCCAATTCTTAACTTTAGACATATTTGCTCCAACCGGAAGGCCTAAATACGTTAAGGGGAAGGATGATGCACTACAACCGGTCCCGATTGCCATCCGAATTACCTCGTCCTGAGGAACACCAATTCCGAATAGATTCGATTTTTGTAAGTTAATTTGCAATCCAGAAACCAGGTAGAAGCAACCCAGAATGGTAATTAGGTTGTTAATGTTATCTTCTTCCCACTCTCCTACAAATAAGACGTCATCTGCGTATAGGAGATGAGATAGACAAAAATTTTGGCGACCGATTGGAAGGCTACGAAAAAGATTGGAATTAATAGCATCATCAATTGCCGCATGAAGACCTTCCATACCTATGATAAATAAAAATGGAGAAAGAGGGTCACCTTGTCTAAGGCCTCGATGGAGAGAAAATTCTGGAGTTGGGCTGCCGTTAACCAAGATTGAAGTGCGAGAGGATGTCAGACAAGCTCTAATCCAATCAATCCACTTTGGAGAAAAACCCATGAAAGTCATAATGGAGAATATGTAATTCCAGCTAATCGAATCAAAGGCTTTTTCAAAATCAACTTTGAAAAGCATAACCATCTTTTTACGCTTTTTACACCAATCAACAACTTCGTTTATCATGAGAGGGTCGTTCAGAATTTGACGCCCTTTAACAAAAGCAGATTGCTCTTCACTTATGACTTGATCAATTACATTAGCTAAACGATTGGCAAGAAGCTTTGCTATAATCTTGTATTGCTCACCAATAAGACTAATCAGACGATAGTCTTTTACGTGAAGCGGACATTTGTTTTTAGGAATAAGGGTGATGAACGAAGAGTTGCAACCTCTAGGAATATGATTTGTTTTGTAAAATTCGTTTACAAAGTTGCAAACGTCTGTTTTTATAAGCTCCCAATATCTCTTGATGAACCGAAATGAAAATCCGTCTGGACCTGGGGATTTGTTACTTCCACAAGACCAAACCGCATTTTTAATTTCAGAATCAGTAAAACGAAGCGTAAGAGAATTTACCTGATCCTCCGTGAGTCTCTTTAAATTTGCATTGGGATGAGCTACTGTGACACCATTAAATGGTTTAAACTTGTCTTTAAAGAAATGAAGAAAAGTGTTCTTGACTTCAGGAGGATTAGAAATCCAAAGCCCGTTGCTCATTACTCAAGAAACTGCCATTTTTTTTCGCTTCCTGTTCAAATTTGAGTGAAAGAAGTGGGTATTTTCATCACCAAACTTATACCTATGTCTCCTATTCTTTTGAGCAATGTCCATAGCCTCAATTGTTTCAATATCATGAATGGATTTGAGAATGTCTTTACGGTTTTTAAATGTTTCTGGATCACCACCGCCAACATCTACAAGTTTGTCAATCTCTTCAAGGGAATGCATTAAGGCAGCCTTAGTCCCAGCAGTGTTGTTTGTATGAGATTTGTGCCATTCCTTCGTTTATCTTTCACCTTCTTGAGCTTATTCTTGAAATTTATGAATTGACAATTCTAGGAATTATTTTCAACCTGCTGCCAAGCATCTTTAACAACCGAATCAAAACCGTTTAGAAGGAAGCACGAATCAAACAGTTTGAAAGGGGTTGGACCATAATCCAACTTTTCATTGATCAAGATGATTGGGCTATGATCCGACCATATTTTAGTAAGGATTATCCCATGTATGCTAGGAAAAGAGTTAAGAATCCCGTTGGTGACAAGGAATCTATCTATCTTGGACATTTTTGTGCATCGACTATTAATACGAGTGTATTGTCTTCCCCCTAATGGCACGTTAAATAAATTTGCTTCCATTATGAACTTGTTGAAATCAAGAGCCGAGTTAGGGCAAAAAAGAGTGCCACAACGTTCACTTTCGGATCTAACTGCGTTGAAGTCCCCAAATATGATAAAGTCACCATTATTATTTCTCAGAAACGATAGGATATAACTCCATACCTCCTTTTTCTTAGACCGATCTTGAGGAGCATACACGTTAATAAGAAAGCAGTTTGTATTATTCATAGATCAATTACCTTCATTAAAACTGATTTTGTCCACCCATCCTATTAATGATTTTTTGAATATCTAGTATGTATCCTTCCATGTCGTATCCCAACATTTTACCAAATTCAATTTACTTATCCAAGTCATTTAAGATAGACCCAGTTGTGATGTGTTTATTCTTTAATGACAATAGTTTCAAAGAGCTACTATGACACGAGGATAGAGACTCGAAAGAGTTTCTAACTTGTGAAGGGGTGGATGACGAATGAGCTGGAGAATGGAATCGAATTCCATTGAATCCTGGGGGTTTAGATAACGTCTCCGAATCGGATTGTATTTTTTCTTTCTCTTCTTCCTCTGTATTAGCGGGTATTTCTTCCTCCATTGTGTTATTTGAAAAATGGTCATAAACAGGAACCACTGAATTTTCTACTTTGTCAGTTGATTTTGGTGGTTTCTCATATACATGCTTCCCTCCTTTATTTATTTCTTCTGTGACCTCCTCTTTAGGATTATTCATGTCAAAAGAATCTGGGACAAATTCTTCTAATTCTTCAGTATTCTCTTAATTATCCGAATTAAAATCTTCCTCTGAACTTTCTTGAGATGAGACAGTAACAAGTGGCAAAATATTTGGAGACCACGGAGTACTCTCATGAATCGTTACTGTATAATCTGCACCCTCAACCGAAACAATCACATGTTCATTGAGTAATGTAAGTTATGTGGTATTAATGCAAACTCTTCCACATCCCATTAGCTCTTCAAAGTCATTATCCATGAACAATACCAAGCCAATTAAGGAAGCAACTTTTTGAAATGCCTTCGGTGTCCAAGCATTAAGGGGCAATCCCATAATTTCCACCCAAATTGACCTTTCTTTAATAGTAAACGTTTTCGAGACAGGTTTGATATAACACCCCTTAAATTAAGATAGGGTTAAATTAGTCATTTGACTCGGAAGCGATGGATAAAGTAAAATTATATATTATGTTACAAAAAGGATCAAGAAATTTTCGCGAGTTTACAACATTTAATATTCCTGAACCAAACATATTTTGTTGTTCTTCAAAATCTATATACATATAATCTAACAAAACATCTATATAATTATCAGAGTTTTGGCGCTCGTCAAACATCCCTTCTAAT
This sequence comes from Logfia minima, assembly GCA_963921325.1. Taxonomy (NCBI): domain Eukaryota; kingdom Viridiplantae; phylum Streptophyta; class Magnoliopsida; order Asterales; family Asteraceae; genus Logfia; species Logfia minima. The sequence goes on from OY992770.1 coordinate 17,722,072, forward strand.
ATCCATCTTCCTGCCCAACCCACAATATAATAACAAAACCTGCAGGAAGAGAAGTGGTGGAATTAGCACAAAGCTAAGTGAATGAATGTACAACTAATAAATCAGTTTAGCATAATAATTTGTTTACATTAAGCACAGTAAACACATAAACTCAAGAGGATCGGTGGTTACTGAGGAACCCTACAGCCGCGGTGGCCCCCAGTAACACTTACCACAATCTGTATAGGCCCATACAGAATAGACCGATAACTTAGCACTACAACACAACAACACAGTTTCCAGCGACAACACATGTATCTGGAACCTGTGTTGAACACAATAGTAACCTAGTCCAATCGCAATTGACCTCTGAATAACACAGATGCGCGAAGGCCACAATTATAGCAAACAGATATTCACAATCATAAATCAGAATACATAGCCTATCAAGGTCTACATTACTCGTTGTAATCACACTATTACAACTAACTCAAATTATGAGTTGCAGATCCACTCACCTGTCTGCTACTGTCCACCTCTCAGAATTCTAATATTACTGAGTCTTCGACTGATCTGAGAATACAACAGATAATGAGTTAGTAACTCATTTCGTAATCGTATAACATATCTCAACGCATAGTATCTAGATAATAAACATTTATCAAGTTTAAATCATCATAATAGCACATTCTTACAAGCAGGTAATTCCCGGAAGTCTAAGGAAATAAGAGTTCAATCTGGAACGAAACTCGAAAAATCCCGGAACGTCATTTAAAAACTGAAAAATGCCATTTTGAAGCCCAAGACGACCCCGAAAGGCCAAAAACTGACTGGGCTATGGTACATAGTCTCGATTACTTGGTCGATTCCGAGTGACCATGCGAATTTCATCAAAATCCAATTTTTAGTAAGATTTTCACAAAACTTAGTAACACTTACGCATTTTCAAAATCTGCGACATTAGAAGCGACATTGCCAATATCGCCAAATCACTAGCGATATTGCAAGCGAAATTAATCGCGATATTACCTGCGATATTGGTGGCGATATCACCAATATCGCCTAAACCAGTTCATCTGCGTTTTTGCAGAAAACTGGGCTGATTTCACAAAATAATCCAAATCTTAATTCTAACTTCGATATTTCACCAAAATAACGTTCCCACACCTCATAAACACATAACCAAACATTCGAAATGCATCAATTTAACATAAAAACACATAGGTGAATTTCCAAGCAAGATTCTCTTATTTCTAAAAACCAAAAACTAAAAACTAACTAACCTTTGATTCTTTGCTTAAAACCACAAAAACGAATTGCAGGACTGATCTTTGATGAAATCCGAATCTAATAACGAAATTTGAAGTGATTTTGAGCTTGATTCAACCTTCAATTGCAAGTGTGTGTTTGGAGGTGTTTTAGTGTGTGTAAATGGTGGTTTTAGAGATGAAAATGGAGGAAAAATCTGGATTTTAGTTTATATATACATAATTTACGTATACTACGATGTATTATTATCATTAATCTAGCACACGATGGTATTAGTTCTAACATTTAGGCATATACGTATTTTAAACTAAAAATACCATAATTCCCATTTAATTATTCCTAACAATTACCCACTCAAACATTTCATATAAATTGATCCAATTAAATAAAGTAAATAAGGAAATGAATTTACCGAAAAATACTAGGCCGATGGGGAGGATGTTATATTTGAATTCCTTGAAAATGTTCTTCATGGCCATATTGTCCTTAAGATTATCCAATGTCACAGATTGTTGACAAGTTATCCAAACCCACGAGCCTCCCAAATAAACAACATTAAGATCATCAAAACCTTCTGCCTGACACAACCTTAGGAGATAAGGGATGTTAATCGGGTTGCGAACCTTTGCTAATACAGTGTTATTAGCATCGACATTTGAGCTAAGATCCATGTCATTTAGAATTAGACATTTAGCTATCTTAGTCTGTTCAACATGATGACTTCCCTGCACAACGCTTGCATAAGTTTTCCCGTGCAATGTTTTAGATACATACATTTTTACCTTAGAAGGATTAGGAGTTCTTTGAGCAACAAAATTGAATCTGTCTCCCCTTTCAAACCTAGCAATGGAAGCAAAGATGTGATGATTTCCCACCCACATGGAAGCTAGGGTTTTTTCAAGATGTTCATTAGCAACATTTAAAAATCTGGCAAATGCAAATCTCTTCCCAATTTTAGATAGTTTCCTCGCTATGTATACATTAGCGACTTTTCCATGTTGAGCACATAGATACCACAGATCTTTGACGCCCAAATCAATAGGTAAGTTTGTGAGAAAATACGTGATTGATACCTTTTGAGTTTGATGATGTTTATCTTTGGAGAAACTGTTGTCGCCTTCTTTTTTGTAACCAATTTTCCAGACCCAATCGTGATTTGGAGGCATTATGAACCCTAACTTTCAAATATTCTCTAATTGCAATTCTTTATCAGAACTACAATCTCTAATTGCTGCTGCAATTGTGTAAACAAATCAACCTCATAAACATTCAATTGCAATACGATTTCGTTCCTTTAATTCTTCATCAGTTCGTTCACGTGATGATTGCCATACTATTCTGCATTCAAATTCACATGTCGAAGTTGACAATACCTTTCTACTTTATAAAATAGAAAAAATAAAAATAGTCTAATTCATGAAACAAACCCTATATATCATGACAAAAAAAAAAAAATTAATAATATAAATAAAAATAAATTAATAATGATGATATACTTCCCTTATAAAACTAAAATTGAGGGCTTGAAATTTGAATCATTGCCTTTTGAAGATCATTTTGGCAGAATTCTTCCAACTTTTGATACTACTATATTCGGCAAGTACTTGAACATACTAACAACTAATCTAATCCTCATTAACTTAGTTATACTGAAATCAATCAAAATTTAGCATATTCAAAACATGATAAGCTAGAGCATTATAAGCAAGAAATCAAACACACAGAACCGAGAACCATGTTTTACACTAAATTAAAATGTTGAATCACATTCTACATGATGTTTCCTACCCTTTAACTCTTTCTCTACATTTTCCAGGTTGTAATTGTCATCTAAAACTCAAATGTATCTCACTTTTAAAGGGTAAAAAGTAGCAGTGTGGTGGCTAGAGAATCCATATAGTCTAAACTGTGTGTATCGGCTTGTCAATCTGCCTTCTTATCAGCTTCATCTATGGCCGCTAATCTTTCAACCAGAGGAGGGTGAGAGTAGTGATACGCAGAGTACCATGGATCCGTGTTCATTGCTGACAGATTCTCCTCCTGCAAATTCGTAGACAAATCAATAACAACAAAAGAAAATACAAAAAGAGAATGATAAAAACAGACAATCAGAATCTGTAGATAAGCAAGTGCCAAGAAGGACCTAGCTCACCATTGGAATCAAGCTGAAATAAATAAAATCCCATGAAACCCATTAAAAATATGTTCAAACTAATTTATGGTTTTAGGAGAACGCCCATAATACCGAATCTAGCAGAACTGCTATGCGTGGACTTGATATTTTGGATTGTTACATTTTCATAAGATATTAGCTTAAAACTGTATACCCAATCAAATTATCACACTTTTATATGGAACGACTGAAAAGTCTACACCACAAAAACCAAAAATTAAAGAAAAAAATGTACCTGCAGCTTAACTAGTCCATCTCGAAGTGGTTTAGAATAACCGAGCTTCTTTGCAAAAGCATCAGCCTAGGTAAAAGAACATTTCATAATCAGACCAAGCCATATATCCAGGGAGCAAGAAGTAAAAAATAAAAAATAAAAAAAAATTAGAGGTTGCAATGTCAATCTATTCACCTAGACATGTGTCGATTTGGGTTTTATTTAACCTCTAAGGGGTCATATGGGAAAACTTTCAAGCTTTGTTAAAATAGAATGTGTCAAATGGGTCATTCAGGTTGGAACTTAGAAAAGAGGTATATAGAAATTCTTAACTTGTAATTAATATATAAAATTAGAACACTATTTTGATAAATAAAGTTATGTTACTTATGTAGTCATATTTAATCCATTGATACAGAACTTTACAAAAAAATTGGCACGAAAACGTTTGCACTTCTTTTACACAAAATATAAATACTTGGTACTGACCCAAACATGTGCTGACCCAGTATCCAGTCCAAACGTACCCACCATTTAACCACCTCTAATAACTACCATTTGGAAATTCATAAAAATCTAAAGATACCTGAAACTCAAAAGCACGACTAACAAGGTTGAGGCCAAAGCTCACAAGATGCTGGATAGGTATTATAGTGTGCTGCAATTGAAATTTCAAAGAATTAGAGAAAAAAGAAAAGAGAACTTATAAATGAATTGTTATAGTTGAAAAAGAATGCAACGTCGTTCTAAAATCAAAGATCTTATAGTGCATTTACAACATGGAGATTATCAAGGTTCCATTCTTTTACATCACTTTAACCCTTTCTTCATATTGCGGGTCACATACTCCATCTTAAAGTAAAATGAATCCGTAACCATATTTCACACAGTTCGCTAAACATTCATGGATTTGGCTATCTTAAAAGGTTAAGAAGACAGTGGTCCCTTTATATGCGTGTGACTCGGAATCAAACGAATTAAATAAGAAAAATATGTTCTATAGTTTATAGGTTCATAAAACATTATACTGACATATATTTGAAGATGATGCCTTCTCCCAACTCAGAGGAACACCCACAATAATCCAAACTATCATGAAAATAGAATTTGTTGGGTTGCCATTTGAAGATCATGCCTTCTCCCAACTCAGAGGAACTCCACAATAATCCAAACTATCATGAAAAGAGAATTTGTTGGGTTGCCAGGCCTCTTTTATCACCCTTAGGCATACCATGATAGGTTATACAATTTCAGATATAGAAAATGTCTAAATCTTCAGTCTCGTTTTAGATAAAGAGGACATAAAAATCCCTCACGTATGCATTATATTTGTGGTCAACTACAGAAACTTTGTTGACTTCACAAAATATTATAATAAATAAGTGTACCTGAAATAATATGAGCCCGATGAGGACTGGTTGAGTATCAAATCCGAAACTACGGAATAGGTCCTTCGAGTTCTTTACAAGGGTATAACCTCCAAACTGCAAAAGTGTAAGAACCTGCAAAGTACAGAGGTTGTCAATGCCACTAGTATCTTTTAAAGCCAGAAATAAGATCTATTTTCCCTTCAAATAAGCTAAAGAAAGAAACCACGAGATACAAAACAGGATAAACATCAAAATTACTCATCAACTCAAGAAAAGTTATTGGCAGACAGATCGCCAGATAAGGTATAACTCACTATTAAACATGTTATACACTTATACCCCAAAACCTAGAGTGATTCCTTTCTGAAGAGGTACTAAAATATATGGAACACATTTCTTTTTTGGAAAACTTCAATCTAAAATAAAATCTGCCAACTGATCATCAATATATTTGGTACTGATAGCACTAATGCAATCTCTATTTTGGCAGCACTACTGATAGCGGACTGATAGCTGAACTTTTTTCATTAGCCAACATGCATAATTTGAAATTTGTATTTATTACAATATTCCAAAAGTCATTACTGAATACTGTATTATACAAAGCAACGGTTACAAGAACTCAACAAAAAAGCACACCTGAACAGCAATAAAGGAGTACATTGTGTGATTGAGTTTCCAGTGACCAAGTTCATGAGCAATGACAGCAACAACTTCTTCCACATTCTTGCACTGCATAAATCATACCACATTAATCAAATAAACTACACGAGTAGCATGAAGTTCGTCAACAGGATTACATTTACTAGATAAACAGATCTCTGATAAACATAAAATCTGGTTAAGGAAAACTATTTGGAGCTGAAAGTATAATCAGGTCTGAAGTTTCCAGCAACAACAAAGTGACAAACGAACATACACTACCACATGAAGATGATTTCACAACAGAAAACATAGTCTATCGAAATCCAAGTAGCTCCAAAAATTACAAATTTTTAGGCAAACATCATTACATTGAGAACGCTGTTGAGCTGATAAAAAACCAGTTTTTACATGGCGAATGGTATCATTACTAACGATCTCTACTATACTAACAGGTGATATGGAACTAGCACAAACTGATGACAGACTCAAAGAAGCTGTAAAAGGCTAAAGGCACACCTATTGTAAGTAAAATGAAGTGGGCTATCTGTTAGGTCCTATGGCAGATTTGTACACCTGCTATTTAAATAAATGATAATAAATAAAGAACAATACCTGCTGGATCAGAGTATCATAAAGAACAATGCGCTTGTTCTTAAAGAACCCATACATGTATGCCTGCGGAGCAACAAAAGTTACGTCATTCCAAGGCCAAATGACAAAAATCTGTGAGGTATAGCGACAGGGTAAAGAGTAAAGTAAAACAAAAAATTAAGCCAAGCACCTAGTATAAACAGTTTAGTGTATCAATTAAAGATATGCTAGTAAGGATTTCTACATGTGGAGTTCTTTATTGTGGATACAGAGAAGTAGGATCTTAAACAAAAGTAAATAATGGCCCAAGTACAACAACAAACAGTCTGAAAGGGAAAATAATTTTTGAGACATTCAATCTCAATGTTATCATTTTTTTTCATAACTACAGTTTATTTAGGAATTCAGAGAAATTATTGCAATAAAGTAGAAATCCTCACATTGCTATGGCTTGACCTTGTAGATCCATCCACGACAAACAGCTTCTTCAGAGGGAAATTGAGAGAAGAAGCAAGGGTCTCAATTTTTGTCCTAAGCTCGCCGTCTGGTAGCTATAATTTGATAACATGCCAGATAAAAAGAAATATACTCATGTATGTGGATTTTAAAAGTGATTATATTATGTTCAATAATTGGAATTAGACAATCAACTGTAATAAAACAGGTTATAGAAAATATTGTTTGGATTTACTTTTGTTGTCTGAAATTATATTCATCAAATAACCAAACATCAAAGAAGCTTGGAGAATCTTATTGCTTAAGGAATAATAGATAAGTTATGTTAAATGAAAGTAGACATTCTTCAAAATAGGTTAGAAACGGGTAAACATCGAATTTTATTGTGCCCTTAAATATTCAGTTTCTTTGCAGCTGGTACGGAACTGGCATTTTGAACCCTAAATAATCAAGAGAATCAGCACATCAATACACTAATAAACTGATTATTGAAACGCAAAGTTGCAATAATCAGATAACTAGCAAGCAAATTCCAAAAATGCCTCAAGCAAGTAAACATGACAATGATTTTCTACATCAGTAAAAACTAAAGTTGGAATACTTACCGGTGTGAACTTGTTAAAAAGGGGTGCAATTAGAACTGGGTAAATTGTCATCATGACGAGAGACAAAACAAACATAAACCCCCAAAGATAAATAGCCAGATAGGGACCACCTTTCTGCAATGAAAAGAGAACACTATTTCTGTAACAAATTCACAAAACACATATATATGTAATTCTTAAATCAATATCACTTTAAGGAGTGTACGATTTATACTAGAGCTATCAGTACCTGTACTATTAGAATGATGGCAGCCACAACAGGTGGTCCTATAATTACAGCCAAGATCATGCCCTTAATCATGTCTCGGATGAAAAGCCAAAATGTTTGCTGTGACCATAAATAGCATATATAACCAATGTTAACATAAAAATATCCAACATAAACCAGAAAGGTAATCATAGGTCCAAATTTGAACTAAAACAAAGAAGTCAACTATAAAAGTAACAAATTTCAAGTGTCATCAAACCTTGTTAAAACCATGGCGCTCCTCAATTACAAAAGTAGAATATAGAGAAAATGGCAAGTCTGTAATCTGCACAAAAAAACATTGAATAACAACTGTAAACGGACAGCAAGGTTGACACAGTATAAAACTATAAATGGTAAGTAGATGTGTTTATAAAATTCTCTTAGAAAGTGAATACTAAAATAAAAAACTATTCTTAAGCGGTATAAACAGGTATAACAAGTCCTAACTATGACAAAGATTACTCTACAAAGCCTAATTGTATCACCAACTATGTATTAGGGACAATAGTTGATGAATTTGAGCATATACATCAGTTATAGACTTATAGCTACGCAGTAATTAACATTCTGGCAAAACAAAATTACTTCTTCATATATGTGGCCAATAACTAATCTGTTTTGTTCCCATATAACATTGCTCTACAAAAATATAAGTTTAGGCATACAAAAGATGTCGTTCTTCATATTTTACACCGAAAAAAGCGAACTTCACAAAGATGAACCTCATTAGAAAATATATATGTACCTGAGACCAAATCATGACACCAGCTAGGAATGCGAGTGTATGATATATTTCACTCTCTGCATCAAGGCCAGCGGATTCCAAAATATCACCTGATTTCTGTCGCAATTAAATATGGTTAAAAGTTGTTAATAAAACTAGAAAGCGGTTAAGCATTAAAGTTTAGAGAGAAGGCACTAAACTACTCACATTCCAAAACCATGGCAGTACACCAAAGAGCAAAATAGCAGAGTCCATTACTATTGTCACAAATTCATGAATGAAGTGGAAGTTACTGGCAAATAGGAAAGAGAAAATGAATCAGTCATTCGAGCGGATAAAATCAGAGAACTTAATGAAAATGATGCACAGGGAATCTGAAGTTGCAGGAAGATTTATGTTACAATGAAAGTACCTTTTATCGATACTATAAGCTCTAGATTTTTCAAACTTCTCTTGGCTAATCACCCCTTCCAAAGTTTTAGGAAGGGTTGGCAGCTTTAGAGCAGCATGTTGTCGCAAATCCAAATACGTCTCAAAAATGTACATCAATATCATGAATCCTGGAAATCAATAAATAATGTTCATCGGAGGGTTTAACTTCATCCACATCACAAAGCTCATACACCCAAAAATGAAACAATGCTTTCAGATGACGAACAAAACAACAAACAACAATCATATTTCTCATATTTCAAAACAAAATAAAATAGAAAGATCCGCTAAACAGCAGCTATTGTCTATTTTGAATAACCAGTATTCAAATTCACAAAATAACAGAAAACAATTCATGAAAAACGTTAAAGTTGAAAACACCAGTAAAATTCACTAGCTTGTTACTAACAGTAGCGACATTAGTAACAGCAGTCGTAACATAATTAATTATAACAACTAAAATCATACTATTTATTAAAAAAAGCTACTTAACTATTAGTACCCAATCTGTACAAGTAAAATGGATCTCTAAAACAACAGACTACAAACAAAAACCCTAGGAATATATAACTTCAACCCTAAGCTGAGTATCTGAAAACAAATACTAAATAAAAATCAATAGTATCGGCATATACATACAGTAGTAATTGTAAAACCCTAATAATGAAATAAAGACACCTAATTAATTGGAAAAAATCAGGAGATAAATAATAAGAAAGTTAGAAAGAATTACCGACTACGGCTTCCATGTAGGGAAATGCCATGTCTATGCCGGAGAAGATAAACACGATCGGCGACAGAGAGAGATATAAAAAAGAAGAGATTTTTGTGAATCGTAAATTTTGATTTTAAGGTACGAATGGAAATTTATGTATAACCTGATTTATTTATTATTTACACGAAAAGTTATGGGGCAATTTATTGAAGTTGAACGTTTGGATAAATAAAAATAGAAATTCAAATTTTTGCCCATTAACAATATCTTTAAAAAAATTTGTTCTAAAAATAATTTTTATATCATTTTGTCTCCGTCCGGTCACAAGTCGCAAGGATCTTTCCCATCACTTAATTAAATAAAAAAATTAATGAAATTAATACCGAGTATTTTTGGTCACTTAATAAATTTTATTTACAACATTTATTCTTGTAGTTTTATTTTGCGGAGAAAACAGTCAAGATTATCCATTTGTTTGTCTTGGAAATCAGGTTATGTCTTTTAGTTTCAATAATGTCACTAGACGTCCGTGTAATCCTTGTTTTGCATCAGCAGTAGTTCATTTAACAAATTTCGTTAGTTTTCTTCGTTAAGTTGTGATGAAATAGCTAGTATACCCTTCTTCTTCTTCTTATTCCTCAAAAACACACTACCTACCTTATTATCCTTCAACCCTAACCCAACTTCTTCCTCTTTCTTAAACCTTAATAATTTCAAAAAAAAAAAAATACTCATTGATCTCTCTTCCTCCCCAATCTATCACCATCACTATCACAGTTATCATTATTAAACCCTAACATATTATTTACAAAAATAAACACCAAATCAAAGATAATAATGATACGAAACTCACCAATATTTACAATTCTAAAGCACCAGACCAACAACAAATAAAAACGGAATCTTTAATGTTTATTGTTAGAGTTTTAGTTTTTGGGGCTAGTTCGGAATCGACGGAGTCGAGAGGTTATTAATCATATAAGTTTTTATGTCTTTCATCGTTCTTTTGGATAGATTTAATGTTTATTGTTAGGATTTTAGTTATTGGGGCTAGGATGATATATGATTATGTGTGAATAAATGCAACATCCACAACATCCAATTAGATCCATGTGATCTTCATTGTGGAATTAGATGTTTATAATGATAAAATCAAGGATTTGGGATCTATTGCATCAATGATGATTTTTAGTCTTTGGAATTAAAAATCTAGGTGGTGCATTAGTTGCGGCAATTTTTAAGTCATGTGGTTGAGTTAACTTTATGGAGTTTTGTTTGCCAAAGAAATAGTAGTATCTCCATTTCATGTTTTCAAAATTCATGTCAAAACATATATATATATATATGTATATACGTGTGTGTGTATATATATGTATAGGTAAATCGGTATGTAATTATAAATTGATAATTGAAATCGAAGAATCAATTTAATTGAAACGGTTATGATTTGAATATTGTGTTTGATGATGATGATGAAATTGGAGTTGGAAAAAATTAGGGTTAGGAAGTGTGTTTATAAAGAAGAAGAATAATAAGAATGAGGGTATTTTAGTCATTTCAACACGACTTAACGGAAAACACTTGCGAAATTTGTTAAGTGAATTACTAGTGAAGTAAAACAAAGGTGACAAGGACACCTGGTGACATTATTTAAACTAAAGGACCGAACGTGATTTCTGAGACAAACACATGGACGATTTCGACCATTTTCTCTTTTTTCAAAATTGTGTTTCTAACGTGTAAAATGACTTAAGTATCCTTTAAACTATACTTTTAAAATTTTAATATCAATTTCTATTCTATCATTCATTTTTAATTTTGACTGTTTGTCTTTCCCTATTTTACGTCGTATTCTCAAGTTCTTTTTAGTGGAAAAGAATCGGATGGGAAAGAAGAGAAAAAAAATGAAGGAAATGAATGTAATATAAGATAGCTTACATGTATTCTCAAATTGGAGGAAAGTAAAAGAAAGGAAAGGAAAATAGATAGATGGATTTTTTTTCTTTCACAATCAGCTCAAATATGGACGGAAAAGATCCACAATAAAAAGCTCATTCTAATCCGTTCATTTCCTTCCTACGAAAAACCTTGAAAATGGATTTTTTTTATTTTTTTCTCTTGATTTATATTCCTTTCCACTAAAAAAACTTAAGAATACATTGTTAATTTCTTTTTTTTACTTAACTTGACCTAAAATCATCGATACAGTTTCAATAGCAAATTAAAGTCTCAACTAATGTTGTAGCCCCGACAGCTCATCCCCTTTGTCTTCTTAGAGGAAAACCGATATCATCATCTCCATTGCCAATCACCATCACCATTACCACTTTATCACCACCCTACCCCATATTAACACATAATTACATACACCTCACCAGAAAATCTATAAATAACCCTCGTTGGGAAAAGAAAAACATGCCACCAATGTTGTCGATAGTAACACCAACTAAAAAAGTAATTGTGTGAATGCTTACATTATGTGCGCCAAGGGGACATCTGTTGGAAGAGACATGTCATCGTCCTCATGCAATGGTGCGACAAGGATGGCATTTGATAATTGTCGTCGTCTAATCCGTTTAACTTCTCAGACATCTCCAGTCACACAATCATTTACCTTAAACACAATTCAGATAGGTTGAAACCAAATCCATTTGAACCCCCTAATACAAAGTAGTCTAATTAGTTGTATTTTGATTTCTTTTTTTTGTTTTATACGTTTAGGTTTCAATTTAGTGTTGGCCTAGAGGTGAGCGATTGGTGAGGTTCAACGCAGATTGTGATCGCTGGCAATGGAAGAACATAAGAATGGGGATCGCTTGCAACGCATATAAGAGGTTCATCTAAATTGTATAAATAATCACTTTTATTTTATTTTCATCTTTACTACATTTCTTTCATTATTGGACTTTAAATCTACTTTTAATTTCAATATGAATTTACATGGACAGATCCATGGGAGGGCTGGAAGAGATCTCCCCCACACACACACCAAGAAAACAAAACAAAAAAAAGAGTTTTCAGAGCTTAGAGAATGGAGCCAATTTTTCAGCGTAATCAACTTTCAATGTAATTTTTTCCACTTATCACTAGCGTTGGAATGAAGTTGAGCTCTTAGTGTTATGTAAAAGGGAAGCAAGTGGGTCGCGTCCCAACATTTAAAGATTTTTTCTTTTCTTTCCTTGTGATCTCATTTGACCATAAGAAATTCATGAATCTTTTTACATATCAATTTCAACAAATCACTCATCCTATAAATAAAAATCGGTGTTGAACTCAATGTCAAACACAACACTGAGTTCAACACCAACCCATACAATTTGCTATTATTGTGTTTATTTTGAGTAATTTTTTAGAGATATATACGTAAATGTGAAGTGGGTTGAATTGGTTGAATAAGTTAAAGTTCAGCACTTGAAAGTTCATGAATAAATCAAATCTTGGTAGCATCCATTTTCTTTTATCTTGGTTTTCTAAACTCTTTTTACACTTTTAAGTTTAGATATGATAATGAACAATATAATCATTTTATTGACATAATTGACTATAATTTGCATGAAAAATGTTAAACAAGACTTGAAATGGTACGTTTAAAAATCAATTTAAATTGAATTTTTTATTAATGTACTATGGATATGTTTGGTAAACTAGCTGTAGGTTATGGATGTAGGTAGCTGTAGCTTTAGGTTTGGAGCTTTTCTCGAAAAGCTATCTCTAGTAGTTTTGAGAAATTGAGCTTTTCGTTGTATTCTAAAAATACATCTTGTACATAACAAACAAGATTTTTATTTTAGTATGAGCTTCTGTTTAAAAACTAAAAGCTAAAGCTCCTAAAAACTCCATACCAAACTGACCCTATATAGTTAAATATTTATAAAAAAAAAAACTATTTTTTATATAGATATTGATTATATATCAATATCTAAATCGAATATCCCACTAATACTGATTATATATGAATTTTTAAACTATCTATCAAATGAAAGCTTACAACAAATGATCTAATTTCTCGTTAAGTATTATATGTTAATTATAAACTTTGTGCGTAATCAAACGACGTAAAACAACAATTGACAAATCATAATACTGTATTATTGAGCCCTCCAAAAAGAACGTTCAAGTTATGCCATTGTAAATATCTGTGTTTTCGACCAAATGGTTAACTACTTAACTTCCACACATATCTTTTGCTTTAAGGGTAAATTTTTATGTTTAAACAACATTTTGATCATGTCAATTTAAATTGAAAGAAACAACGGTTTATCATCGAATTTTACACATTTAATTTTTATATGCATCTAATATCAAACAGGATATTGTACGTATTCAAGTTTTAAACTCGTCTACAATATGTTTTTTGGCTACATAGACAAGTGTTTTTTTGAAACTATGTGGGCACACGACTTACATAATGTACAACATCGTCCTTAGGCCTGGGCAGGCTCGGCGGGCGGCCTAGGACATCAAAGCGAGAGGGGGCATACAACTTTCTAGGGCTCTCATTTGCAAAATTGATAGATGAATATAGAATGAGCACTTAACACATTAATATAGAGAGTCAATGTTTTTACAACGAAGAAAACACATTCTTATATAATTTTTAAGTGATTCTCAATATCACGATGAGGAAGACAGCTCCAACTTTGATCTTTAATAAAGGAAGCTTTCGATTGGGGTTACTGCCGAAGAAGATGACTAGTTATTACGGTTCTTAATTTACCCCCTTATATTACCCAAAGGGTTACAGTTTAACCCTTCTATCCAATTTAGCCCCTTATATTATTTAAAAAGTTATGCTTTAATCCATCCATTTTACAACTTATCACTTCACATTTGATTTAAAAATGTTGAAGGAAAGTATACTTTACAAAAGCTATATTTTTTTATGATATTTTGTTAAAAGTTTCATTTCTGCTTTTATTAAAATATAATATATAATAACTTTTCAAATATATTGTCTACATACAAAAAAAACTAATCATTATAATCTACTTTTTATACTTCTTTCTAATACGATAGTTTTGCCATTTGTTTTTCCTCACCCTTTGAAGGTTATACAAACATTAAGGATTATAAATGTATTCTAGTTAATTCTCAACCAATTTTAGAAGTAAACAATAAAATTGAGACATAAAAAAAAGAAACATGTATAATAATGCGTAAAAAGTCACGTTTTTACAACGTTATCTATTCCATATTAATTAAATAATTAAAATTTTAACTCAAATATCACATTTCTTTGTTTCATCTTGTTAATCAGGAAATTACGAAGACGATGCAAAAAGAATCAACGAATAACGAAGAATCTAGAGCCAAAATGACAAAACAAGTTACGATCCCAAGCACAAGGCTCGATGGCACCGTGCATATGGCTTGCACCAACCGTATACGGATTAGCACAACTCGTATATGGCTTGCATGAGCCGTATACCGCCAGCGTAGCCCGTACACACGTAAATTTGATGCCTTAGTATGGTTAGTGCAATACGGGAGTGATTTTCGAAGGTAAAATACGGTTGGAAAAGTCAAAATACAGGCCAAGCTTACTCCTATATATATATATCCAACTCCTCTTTCAACCAAATCATCCTAATCCACTCAAAAAGACTCATATATTTAAGTAGTTTATCTCTCTATATTTCTCTCTCTAGACTAGGATTAATTATTATTAGTTTTATTAATTAATTAGAGAGCGGCAAGTGAAGGATTGTAATACGCTCGGAAGTACGACTTTTGTAATTTCAAGTTTATTCTCAACTCGTTATAATCTACGGTGATTTCTTTCATTTATCTATTTTAATTACAATATTTTATATTATTGTTATTATACTAGATTTAAAACTTACCATGATTAGCAAGTAGTTACCTTGCGTATTTGTTATGATATAGTTAGTTAATTGATTATGGGATGATGTTACGTTATTTAATTAGAAAATCAATGTTTTAATTATGTTTTCTATCTATGATTTTAACCTTATCATAAATTATCGTCTTTCCACCAATGAACGTAATTACAACTTTGATATTAAGACTTCACGAACCTTAATACAAAGTAATTAATTATCTGTGTTTTGGTATAATTACAACACTATGTATTCATCATAATAGTACATCATAGATGACTATGGAAATACCATCACTACATCGTAAGTATTATGGAACATAATATGAACAACATCGTGAAGTACTTAAGCAATAAAACAACTAACTATGGTTTAAATTACAAGATTAGTATTCATCATAATAGTACATCATAGATTACTATAGAAATACCAATAGTACATCGTAACTATCATGAAATATACTATGAACAACATCGTGAAGTATTTAAAGCAATTGAACAACTAATTAATAGTTGAGTTACATTGTCAATAACCATATGATGTTTTCTAAACATGGTCTGAGCTTGAACCTATGAAAATACCCAAAGTAGACTACATGGTCAAAAGCTTAGGGATTCTTTGGTGCATTTTGAGAAAGATTGTTTTAAATCATAAATAAAATTTCCAAAGTGCTAAAATATATACCAATACTATGTAAAGAAAGCAAGTTAAAATACCAACACTTAAAGTTTTATTAGTTGCTAAACGGTGTTGAGAATGATCGGATATCAAATGGTTTTTCTACTTTGTTCATACACCCAAGAATGTTCATATTCCAAGAAGGGCCATTGTTCCCGCAACTGGGCAATGCTGAGAGTTGAATTTCGATTAGAATCACTATGACCTAGTTCCCGTTGACATGCTAATCGATTAGTAGGAAATTTAGCATCTACACTAATAGCTTTCAGTGTAATTAAACATATAAGTGACCTGATGAACGTTTCTTTTAAATACAACTTAACACGCATCATCCAATAATATAACTAACAAAATCATAACAAACACCGCTTATCTATTATCTGAATTTACATTACTTTTCATCTGCTTTACTTTAGTATAATTAAAAACCGACAATTACCCCCTCTCTTTATAAAATCTCTCACTAGTTAGAACCTACTCGTCTAAAGCGTTTCATTTTCAATGCAATTGGTCTTTAAGAACGACACTTGAGTTATACTCACCACTTACTCGCCCTAGTTAGTTCCTGTAAGTAGTAAGTAATTTAGGATACCGTGCACTACAAATATAAAAACACCCCACTGATATTGCGTTGTTGGGTCACCGTCCGACAACCCCCAACTGACGACAACGCGTCGTGACAACACCGACCGTTCGGATTGACATCAATGTTACAAATTTGAAACATATAAAGTATATGTTTTTATTATAATAATGTTTCAATACAATACAAATACACCTCTAGTTTATGAAAGCGAAGTTGACTTCCAAAACTCTAAAAATAGTTTGTTGTTTACAAAATTGGGCACTTTTCAATCGTATTGTCTAAGATATCAAAAAATTCAAAATCGACCTGGTAATATAAAACAATATTAGTATATATTATTAATGGTAATTGACATAGACCATACAAATAAAAACTTAATATACTGTATGTCCCATTTAATCACCTTTATATTTCATAACTACCTTACAAACATGAGATGTATAATTCTTTTATTTTCAATTTTGGTTAGATTTTATAATTTTTTATATTGATTTTAATATTTGATGTTTGGGTGTGTATTTACTAGAAATGTAAGTATGTAAGTATGTAACTTTTCTTTAGACCACAACATATTTATATTTATAATGCTACTATATATGTATGTATACCAGAAGAGTATGGCTCGATTCCTTTTATATTCTTCGATTTTGGCTTACCGATACTTGTGGATCTCATTAATAAAGAACTTATGAGTTTTAGAGGAGATAATACGTACATAATATGTGAATTCGTATATTTATGTGAAATATGTTGTATAATTGATATTATAGAAAATATTGATTAATTAAAAGTGTGATTGTTGGTAGAAAGATTTTCGTTTATTAATACGAAGATTATTAATATCTACTATTGATTTTCTCTTTAAGCGTCGTTTTAATGTTAATCTTAATCATAGTCATAGTTACATATTATTAATGTCTTTATCTATTTTAAAATTGTATTAAACATTGTTTATAGATTATTACCTTGCAGAAGGTATTATACATATATAAATTGACTTTATTGGATATGATATTAGACCAATATATACTACATTTATACTACTAACACCTACTAATTTACCTTAAGATTATTAATACTCGCCAATTAACTATAGATAATGGATGGATTCATCTATCTTGGAGTTGATTAAACGTTGTTTTTAGATCATTATACTATTCTCTAAAAATTTATTGGGTTTCTTATCTAAAAATATAATGTACATTTAATTTTGTCTGTTTTTTTTCAATGTACTTTTATATGTCTTAACTTTCTATCGTATTTATAGTTCTTGTCAATGTTTTCCAATCAGTAATATATTTTTAATTTTACAAGTCTTTTTAAGGGTTTTTTAATGATTTAAAAGTTTAATTTCAACTTCATTTTAATTATAAATGATAAAAAAAATTTAATGGTAAAAAAAACTTTAAATGATAGATAATAAAAAATTAAATAAATTTGGAAGGACTTGTAAAACTAAAAAAGTCAGAAAAATATGCTAGGGTGGGCCAAATATATATAGCAACAAATTTAAAAATGATTTTAAAAGATAATAAAGATTAGGAAGGTAAATATCATTCAATCTAAAGTAAATCGAGAAATTGGAATTTCAGAGACATAACATTGTTTATATTTCTGTGAACCGATTATCTTTAATGGGTCAAAACAACTTCAATTTAGGTGGACTGACTTTTTGGATGGGTCAAGAAAGTATTTTTAAAAATTCAGGGCTACCTGTAACGAAATCATTTAGACCACCTGCAGTGATTCGTTCTCGACACCATCACAGGCCACCACGGATGAGGACAATCAGAGTGGTGTCGTCCTGACCCGTCATCGTGGTGAAATGGACGGACTCACGACGAGAAACCCAGGGCCCACTCGATTATATAATTAATTTTCGTTTGTTCTATCGATTATTTAATTGAATTATGTTTGCAACTTTGAAGAAGCAAGAAGAAGAAGATGATGAGAGGGAAGCAGCACCAACATGTTTGAAGAAGCAAGGAGGAAATTGAAGTAAATTAAGAGGAAGAAGACGAAGGAAATGGGTTTTAAGATAGAAAAATGGGCTTTTAAATTTGGTATTATTTATTTTGGTAAGCCCAACAAATTAATAAATGTAATTATTTTAAAACTATGTTAAATTTTATAAAAGTTTATAATAAAAATTTGATTTATAAAATTATTTATGTAATTTAAAATATTTTTTATTAATTTCATTAATTTTTTTATTTAATTAAAAGTAAATGTATTCTTTTAAAAAATGAAAAATAATGAAAATAGTGGGTCTCAGTTGTCCGTCGTGAGCTGTGGTAAAAACACCATTATGGCTAGTTTTCTATCGTGAGCTGTCGTGGCTGACGTGGCAGTGAGGACGGGTGTTATGACTGCATGTGGTCTTATACTAAAACATCTTTTGGGTGGGCCACGACCCATCTTACCCATTTGCTTCGCTCTTGATCCCCAACAAATAAATATATATATATATATAGTAATATACTAATACATATTACATACAATTAATAGTCTAATACCTCTTAATTTTACCTTTTATTTTTTAATACTCCTTGTATTATTTCTCAAACGTTAGAACTCGCGTACAACAGCGAATGAAGATTTCTCATATTGATGTTGAGAGATAAATATTTAATGGTACATGACTGCAAGAATAATTGCTACTTTTTTAATGAAAGTAATTTTTTATAATTGTTTAAATTATTATAATTGTAAATTCAAAAATGTGAAATAAAAGAAGAAAGAAGATATTTAAATTTATTATGTGAAATATAGTATTAATTGAATTATTTATATATTTAATAAGTGGAAGGATAAGTAGATGGATAAAATGGTAATTGCCGATATTTTTATTTAAGGATTAAGAAAGAGAGTGCGAAATGATTAATAAGAGTTATAAATTAGTCATTTGAATAAAGATTATGTAACATAACTTTCACATGCATTGACCTATAAATTACGCTAAGAAAAAAAATATTTGTATTCAACACGCTTTCACGATGTCCGTTTAAAGAGAACATGCCACATTCAAATTAAGAGTTGCAATAGTTTCATTATTAATTTCCAGTTCATAACACGGCTATTCATCTGGTACGGGGAAATGTGAATAATCGGAGAGTCATGAACTACTCAACCAAGAAGTATGATGGTTCTTTTTAGTTATTTCGACTTCAAAACACGGCTATTCATCTAGTACGGTGGAAACGTGAATAATTGGGGAGTCATGAACTACTCAACCAAGAAGTATGATGGTTTTTTTAGTTAATTTATTTTATTTTTGGTTACATCATATGTGTCTGATAATCGATTAATGCCATCTTCAAAAGGGTATCTAGTCTAGATTCCTTACCAGAAGCGTTCAATACCTATATTATATGCATCAATGTCGTCTATTTTAAGTAACGCAATAATAACAACATTAGATAATTCCTAACCAACATTCGAACCTTGATCAACTTTCTGTCTCTTTTTCTCACAACCTTTTCTTTCTCATATCATAGATCATCATAGAAATACATTAGAAGAACAAAAACTAGTACACTTCATTACATTAAGGACTTTAACGATCTTTCCTTGATTGGCTTTCTGCCTCTTTTTTTTACAACCTTTTGTTTTTCATCGTCTTGCTTCTCAATAATATATTCCAAATCTTGCTTTTTGGGTTCGACCTCACCCGACCAAGATGTTCCCGTCATGGTCGTATCCGGTTCGACCCTTATGTATTCCTTTTCAATATTACCCAAATCACAAATACCACCAATTGTTTCAGTATCACATGCTTTGTAAGTTGAACCTTTGTTCCCCGACTCCCCTCTTTTCTTGCCCCATGATGGGCCAAACCCAGAATAGTAATAAAACTCATTCGGGTTTGATCTTTTAGCAACAACCCGTTTCTTGGGACGACTTGTGGTGGATGATTTGGGTCGGGCCTTCTTGTTGCTTGCCCAAATGGCATCCTCTTGGCGATCAACAAGATGATCCTCACACATTATGTTGCAATCTGTATTATTACTACATTTCAGAATTCTTTCGACTTCTTTCATACTCCCTAAATCATCCTTTTTTTCATAAAATTCATAATCTTTTATCATGTCATCAACATTCCCATTATCACATTCGCAGTTCTTTGAAAAAGCCACACTGTCATCAAGATCAAAAATTTTCCAGACCGATAATAACAACTCAATAAAGATGAAACTCTATTAATAATACGAATCAATCATATCAAAGGCATATGAATAGTGAATACACACATATGCAAACAGTTAAGGGAATAATATCAAACATATGTGCATTAACCCTAAAATGGTATCCATTTAACGAAAACAATGGCAGTTACCTCTGAATATCGTCAGTGTAATCGACCGAGCTCCAATATTCATCGACATTGACGTTATACCGTGTCTCAAAATCATCAAACTGAAAAACAACAAACACATTCGAAACTAAGAAATAAAAACAACAACATTCATAAAGATTGATACCAGTAGCAAAATGTAGAAACCCCATGTGAGAAATCAATTTATTGACCTCAATTCATGTCGGAAAATGTGGGATTTTTTATTTTAGGATTTTTTGAATGGGAATAAACCCTAGATAAATAACGGGTTTTACACTATAAGATAAACCCTAATTAATTTTATAAATTAACACCAACAGAATAAAACAAGTAATTAACGTAATGTTTGGAACATTTGAATGAATAAAGATTGATAATTTAACGTAGAGATATAATATAAATACCTGATGATGAGGGTGAAGTGAAGGAGAATAAGAATATGAAAGAGAAGAAGATGGGAAAGTGATGATATCCCATGGAGATTGATTGAGATTACATAACTTATTGTAGTTGGTTTCATGATTAATACTACCACCATTAGCATTAGCATTAGCATTAGCATTAGCATCAGAAGAAGAAGAAAAAAAAATATTTGAATTCGTGTGAAGAAATCCTGAATTTTTTGCATTTTTTCGTATTCTCATTGTTGCTGTCTGATAATGGGGGAGCTACAGAAGATGTGGAAGCTAGCTAGGTGAGTGGGCTGTGTTGTGTGATAACATCCGAACCAATGTTTTGCAACTACTAATTTAATCAAAAAGATACTCTTACTCTTATTTGATGATATTACAAACATAATATTTTAATTAAAAAAATATCATATTGAAAATTGTGATAGTGAATCAGAAAGTGTATCATATGAGTATTAACTAGTAAGCTTAACAAATTGATTAATATATTAAGCTTAAGCCTTTATTTAGGGGAAAATAATACTCCCTACTCCGTAACACCTATTTCATGTGATGCAATGCCTACAAAATGATATTTTGAGCCTATTTAATTATTTACGAATTTTGTTTAGTTTTGTAGAAGTTTCTTTTAAAAAGTATTATATTATCGTTATACGTTATAAAGTTAGGTTCAAATGAAAATTACAGAAAATATAAAATTATCAAAAACTTTAAATGATATAGTTTTTATATATGTAAACGTAACAAATTACATATAAATGTTATCTAATATTATATTGTTGATAAACAAAAGTTAAAAACCATAAAATGCATGTTAAATTGTACATTATATGAAATATTCAAAAGTTCACAAACCAAATGTGTTCATGTGGACGAAAAATATGAATTTAATTTTAAAGGTAACTTTAAGGT
Organism: Logfia minima; assembly: GCA_963921325.1. Classification (NCBI taxonomy): domain Eukaryota; kingdom Viridiplantae; phylum Streptophyta; class Magnoliopsida; order Asterales; family Asteraceae; genus Logfia; species Logfia minima. The sequence goes on from OY992770.1 coordinate 17,744,257, forward strand.
TTCTCAAATTATTTTGTTTTTTTACCTTAATCTACATCAGTTTTCACATGTGATTTAAACTACACACATTGAAAATCCTTATAATTTAAAAGTTCTAGCAATTTTGTACCTGTTGTGATTCTCATTTACACACACACACACACACACATATATATAAATGTAAATAAACAAGTATTTTTAGACTTGAGCGTTGCAGCGGGATCTAAAAATAATTACATTTTGAATAAACAATGTTAATTACATAAAAATTATAATTACAATTCCAAGTGTGAAATAAAATAGTCGATCTTGATAACAATATTTTTATTGTTCATATAATTAGATTTGGAGAAGCAATGTGAAACTCATAAATGGAATGAGATTATTTAATATGCAAGAGGTTGTAGTTTTTGTTAACATTTGGAGCTAATTTATGTGTTATGAAGTTAAAAATATACAAAAATCTTGTACTCGATATCTTGTATCTCACAATTCAACTATCAATTCTTGTTGTCTAGACTTTCTCATATTTACATTTCAAATCCCTCCATTTTATTAAAGAATTGTAAATAATGATTAAACAAAAATGACACTTAGCGTTAAATAAAATGCATTGAAACTGTATTTTTTTATCACATTGAGTTAAACGATTAATTAAAAAACAACACATTGATTAATCACGTGTTTGAAAATTTATGTAAGATAAAACATATGCAATTTACAAAATAATCCATTAAAAATTATAAATAAATGTAATATAATCTATAATTTTTATTTTTAGATAGTAAGTAAAACACTAAAAATAATTAAAATAATTTTTGTGATTATGCATTTTAATTATATTTATAACTTAATTATTATACTTGGTCATCTAGGGTAAACGGAATATTGAAATTATATAATTCTATTAAAAAATGAAATTTTCTTTTAATGTTCATTTAATACTATCCATACATTTATTTTCTACTGTTCATCTAATACTATTCATATATTTACCATTCCTGATAAATATACGAACTTTTATATGAGTACTTAATGTAACCATAACGTGTTGATTATGTAAACTAGTTGAGATAATGTGTCAATGTTGGTTGATGGTGTATTATGTCAACAACTATATCCGATCTTTAATGCAACGTGATCATTTATAAACTATTGATGTCACACTAGTTCAATGGGTTATTTTTTCTTAAATAAGCTATGATATCTATTATTAATCAAATAATGTTAAAATTAAATTTTTTAAAAATTAAGTTCACATTATCATTATCTCTCATAAATTGAACGCGAATCAATATACTTATAGTTAGTATACCACATAAGTATATGAAAATTCAGCACTTAAGTTGACGACTACGCCGAATGTTTAATGAGTTGAGCTTTTATCGAGTAACTCAAGATTGATTGAGTTGAGATTTTATCGAATTTAAGTTCGGGCTCGAGCTTAAAAATTGAGGTCGAAATATATACTGAGTCGAACTCGACCTTTTAATAGCTCAGCTTGAGCTATTATCGAACTTTTCGAGCCTTAATGAATATGTATATGTGTATGTACATAAATACCTAATTTTGAATTTATAAACGATATTATTATAAAATTATAATATTGTTAGACTATTTAATTAAGTTTCTTAACTTGTTTTCATGATTTATTATAATTGTATATCTACCTTGAAAGGATTTTTGGTATTGAACTTGATTTTTAGAATTAATAGTACATTAAATTTGTAGTATTAGAAGTTATTTTTATATTCGAACTTTTCCAGTCGAGCTCAAACAATTCTAAATCACATTTGAGCCGAGCTTGAGCACATACCGTGAAAGCTCGTCAAGCTATCGAGTCGAGCTCAGATTTATCCTACATGAGTCGAGTCGAGCTCGAGCTCAACTCGACACAATTAGAACCCTACACATACCCTAAACATCCAGTAAGAGGTTAAGAGGTGCAACACTCCAAATACCATATAATCTTTTGTTACTATTTATTTACGTATACCTATTTCTTTGGAGTAAACTATATGTGTGATATAATGTGTTTGTACCATAAGATCACTTGCAGTTATAACACCCGTCGTACCCTTCGTGGGTGTCATGTTAGTCACGACGGATTGTTATCCACTATTAGCCATAGTGGTATTTTCACGACAACTCACGACGGACAACTAAGACCCACTATTTTCATTATTTTCATTTTTCTTAAAAACATATTTACTTTTAATTAAATATAAAACACTATAGTTAAATTAAAAAACCACTTAATTAATAAATTGTATAGATTTGGTGTGAATTGTATGAATTGTTGGTGTGTTAAAAATGATATAGTTGTTGTGTATTTATATATGAGTAAATTGAAATTGATTAAAAATAAAATATTATTTTTTTAACCATTGAGAGTTCAACGGATATATTTTTTATATATATATATATACATTTTTGAAAAGTTACCGTTTGAATATAATTTTTTTAAATCGAAATCAAATGAAATAATAATTAAACTAGCATGTTACCCGTGCAATGCGGCGGTGACAACTAATTCATTTATTTTGATTGCGTGCAATAATAAGTTCGTTAATATAATGTTATCTATAAATATTTTATTTATCATATTTCAATCGGTTAGAAATAAAATTGCCAAATGTCTTACAAATAGTTCTTCTATACATACATTTTTGTAGTCGTTAATATTATTTAATAAAATTCCGAGTTGTTGAATTTGTTATACAAATAAGGAAACTTTAGTAAAACAAAGTAATACAAATTGAATATCTTTTATGAAAATCATTATTAACTCAAAGTAGATATATACTTCATCAAAAACTTGTACTTATAATATAATCGTTAAGGTTTTTGTATTTTTAGCAAAATACAGTTATTAAGTATCAACCATTTAAAAAATCTATAAAGTAAATAATGATGTAGTAAATGTAAATATTAGTTTCCTTTTAGGTAATAGGGGTAAATAAGTAATTTCTTTTTAAGAATTAAGATTCAACATCTCAACATATTTTATATAAGTACATATACATATATAGATATAGATGATCACACGGGCCCATGTTTTCTCATTTTGGATATATGGTTTTTTCAACGAGGACAGTTCACTACGGAACCACTTCATTCGTAGTGGTCTGTGGAGGGCTCGAGAATGAATCTGAGAATCTCTGGAGGTGGTCTAAGTTTTGTTTAAGTTTTTCTCACGTTATCTCTCTCCGATCTTTTAACTCGAAACACATCCTTAATGTCAAAGTATGTGATCCTTTAACTCCCTAATTATATTGGTCACCTTTTCTCCTTTCCAAAAGATGAATGTGACATAAAAAAGGAAGGTATCCTTATCTTGCAAACCAATATCTCCAACTTTAACGTCTTAGATACAAAATCATTATTAAATCAATGGCATTTTTGCCTATTATAGTTACTTGAAGAGAAGGGATTTTGGAAATATTAGTCGTGAATGTTTGAGAATATCTAAAACAGAAAATGGTAAGTATTGGCAGTAACAATTAAAATAGGTATTGTAGTGTTTAAATATATGCAAATGAAGGATTACATGTGAAAAGTATATAGAAGTTGGAGCCATAATATAAATTTTATATAATAAATTAATGTTGCTGCACTCAAAATGTATAAAATTTAATCCTAGATTTCTTATATTTTTCCCCCCTTAATACTTGCAGGTACTGAAAATAATTTAACACATAGATAGGGGGTAACAAGTGTCAATACGCATGCACAATTTAAGAAAACGACTGAGGTCAAGAACAAGTCAATGTCACTCAATAATTTATTTGATATATTTCTTTCAAGGGTTTTTACACAAAATTCAAACCAAACTAAAAAATTAACACTTTTATATATCTCATTGGTAAATGATAAATTGATTGATTCATATATCTATACTGTCGTATTAATTAAGTTAAGAAAAAGAAAGTACAATCTTTAAATGGTTGCTACCCATTTCTGAATTTTGTAAAAGAATCAGCTGAAAACAGATTCAAGATGGAAAATAAATCCAATTATTCGATTCTGGGTTGTCTTTATTCGAATCAAGTTAACTTTTTTATTTGTTTATGTTGTTGTTTTTACGAGATTAATGCTGTTCCGTACGATTCTTTCACTATTTCAAGCTTTACTTATGGTAGAACGGTGCTCAGACCTTATGATTGGCGATACATTAGAGGTAATTTTTACTTGTTAATTTGTGCAATTTTTCTTATTTAATTGTTTGATCAGTTAACTTGCGGGTCAAATCTAAATTTAGGAGTGGAATTAGTTCAAATTTGTGTGTTTTGCATTTGGGTTGATGATTAAAATCAGCTTATGCTATGGGTTAGTAAGTGTTTAATAAAAGTAATCATCTTTGTAATTAATTAGATTGTAATTCTTGATTTTGATGATAATTTACATGGTGGGTCAAAGTCATATTTTAGGATTTTTCAAGTTGAAATATTTAATTTGGTATGTTTTGCACTTAGATCCTCATACTCAGGCGGTCTATGATTTCAGCTGCAGTCATGTGCTTATAAAAGGGTATATTATCCAAATAGTTATTAAAGAGTTACTCATCATTTGAGATCAAGTCTTATTGTATAAAATCTAGAGTGTGAGCTGTTTAAGTTTATAGATTGGAGTTTCTATTGACTTCGTTTTTAATCACAATATCTTATCTCTGTTTTAGTTATTATTATATAAAAGATCACATATCATCTTAGGATATATAATAATACAAGGCTGGAGTGTTTTGCGTTAATTGGTATAGTTCTTTTGAAAGATTTTATTAAAAATTGTTTGCTGGCAAAATTTTCATTGGCAGGAATATTTGTTCCATGGCAAATTCGAGTCAAGTTTATATAGTAGTATATATCATAATGCTACTAATTTGGTTCCTTTGGGATAAAATACTTGTTTTTTATATTTTAGGATCGTGTTGATTTGCTCATGAGTCATGACATTTCTTATCAGATACTTATTCATCCTTGTGTTTATTGCTACAGTTGATTTGCCAACATGGTTCTCTTCAATGACTCTATCTTTAGAGTCAGATGTAGACTTCGTAAGTATGATCACCTGCATTAGTACATTACCAAAAGCACGTATCTTGTCGGTCCCACATTTATTTCTTGGTTTCATCAAGTAAATGTGGCCTATAATGAAATCTATATTTTTTTATATCAACGTATAAACGATGCCCACAAAATGAAATTATTAAATGGCTGAAAGGTATAGGATTTGCTTACTATTGTTTTAATGATTTGCAGGATAAAAATAGCATAATGAAGGCGGATAAAAATAATCTACCAATGATATGTGCTCGTGAAGGCAGCCCTCCTTTGCCTGATACATATAATACTTCTTTTATTGGTTTAGGTACAACATTAGTCTTTTTATGGGTCTCATTTTAGTTTACAACATTTGATCACGTTCTCGTGTACTCTGAAGTGTATAATCGTTAAATGGCTAAATCAAATGCATCGTCCCAAATTTGCATCAAGCTAGGCTGATTTTTCATTTTTCATTTTACTAATTTGTTCTTTTGCTTCAGTGTTGGGTCCCATTTTAAATGGATCTTTGGCAATGGAAGGTCTTCAGTTTGCCGAGAGATGTTATCCTATGCAGAAAAGTATTCTGATAAGACTAACAAACGAGCAGGTCAACTTTTCTTTCTATATTATCACATTTGGAATATAATTATATATAACATTTATTCTTTGTTGGTAACAGTAGACGATATTGTTTTACAGATTTCTCCGGGGGTGTGGTACTTTGGTTTATTTAACGGCATTGGATCTACGAGGACTCAATCAAAGATGGTAATCAATATTATGTCTAATGTTCCTAACTGTTGTTATTATGTGTATTTTTCTATTATCATTAGAAGCACTCCTGTTGTCCATGAACATTGGCTGTATTTGGGGAACTGATTGACTACGGTTAAATGTCTGAAATACACTTTAACAGTGACAATAGGTCGGTAAAATAAGTCTTTTCCTTGGGTACCCATGAACACTTGACCCCATTTTTAAAAATCTTGATAAATATATAACTGCTTTAAATGTGAATACAGAACCATAGAAGTATACAATAATAATTTAAACTTTCCAGTAAGCGATTTATGGGTTGTACATATGTATGCATTGAATGCAATTTTGGCCTTTTGGGCGACACTAATCTGCTTAACCGGATCAATCCATTTCCTTAATTGAATACGAGTATATTAGTTGTTACGATTTTGTGCACCAAATTAAATCAGCCAAACAAATGCTTTTTTCCGAGGTTATTGTTATTGCATAGCTGTTGCATAGTATATGTAACATTATTATAGACACTCATAGGGATTTGGATTATATACCTTATGTGTTATTCGATGTCGGTCATATCTCTTGTTAAAGAATTTTACTTTTGACATCCTTTTTAGGTTGTCTTTTTTATTTGACCTGTTTGAGTAATACATAGGCTAAAGTGACCAGTCTATTAGTAAATAAGTCACAATTACCATCTTTGTAGATTAAAGAAATTTACTTAAATAGCATTTGTAGAAAGAAATAATATCCAACTATTTTTCTCAACAAAATACCACCGAATTTTGTAATTTTTATTTATTTATTTTGTTTTGTGAAATGCATGAATTCGCAAGATCCACTAAAAGACAAAAAAACCCTGTCAAAAGTCAACTCCTTAAAAACAGGCAAATTTGCATAAAAGTCAACTTCGCAGAAGATGGCCAAGTACTTCAAAAAATGGTAAAAGTGCTTCTTTTGCAAAAAAAGGCATTTCACGAAAGGATTTTGCAACATTTAGTGCTATTTTGTTAAAAGGAACATTCTGAAATTATTCTGTTAAACGACCTTTTAAAAAAATGCTATTAATTAATTATTTTTTCTGTAAAAATTGGATCATGATTAATTACCATTATAATCACGTCTTGGTCTTTTCTTTACAGATAAATCGAGGTTCGGGGTATTCATTTAGTGGAAATGTGAGCGTTGAAGGTTGTTTGAGCCCATCCATCTCGGGGGAGTTCTGCAATCTAACAATCGAGCATCTTTCGTGCGTTGACCAAAATTCAACTCAAGGAATAATCACTTCTTGTAGAAATGATGGTGCAAGTTCTTGCATTCATGGCAATGAATCTAAATTCTACTCTTTGGACTTGTTGGGAGTTTCAGAAGAGATCATTATATCAGCAACTAATGTTATGTTCAATCAAACACAATCAAATAGTTCAAACAATGGTAGTAATATCATATTGATGTGTTATGCTCGATATGGTGGCATATCATCATCATTCACACACGATTATTCGGGCGATATCAATAATGCGCCTTTGGTCATACGATCCCCAAAGGTTGGTCGGTGGTATATTACCGTTATACCCTTCAATCCCCTAAACAGAACCGCGGGGAACATGAGTGTTTGCTACTCACTGGAGTGGAAGTTGCTTCGTTGTCCTATAGACAAGGCCGGATTTAGTTGTGTGTGGGAGAGGTACATGCTTCAGGTTAGTTAATATCTCTCTTGATCAAGTTATTTGAACAAGAAATCATAATATTAAATAAATCTAACTAATATTGATTGATACTGAATTGTGTGCTTTATAACTTTATGCCTATTTGGAATCGGTAAAAGTTGTTCTTATGTGTTACTGTAATGCAAGTTCAGTAAAAGTGGCACTTTTGACCCGTTTACTGATGAATGGTTCAGTTCGGGTTATGCTAATGGGTCTGCAAGAAAAAATAAAAAAAGTACGTGAAAAGGGAAGGTTTTGAATGGGTAGAACGTCGTTAAATTGTATTTTTAATGTATAAAATCTCATAAATTAGTGTATTAAATAATTTACATTTACATATTATTAAAAAAACTTAATTTTTGTAATCATTAACACACTAATTATTTTTTAATTTTTTGGACAAAAGGGTTGCTGCCTTTCTGGTTAATCCAATGTGAACGGTATAAGTTGTTACCTTTTTTGACTTGTTACCCAATCTACCAGATTTGCCCGGCCACCTGTAAAATTCATTATCATTTTCTTCTCATTGCCTTGACTAGATAGAGTGATTAGTAATTTTCATTTGTAGGTCCTATTTATATAATTAGCATTTTCATTTTCATTTCCTTTACACGAGGAGAAATGAAGAGGGAACCTGCATCTGATTTCCTCGGTCATTTGTTCTTTTAATTGAATCTTACAGAAGATGCATGGAATATGCAGACAATTCTAAGGAAGAGTCCCTCCGTACCTTTTGAATCATATTATTTACCCATCAGCGATAAAGTTTCTTCAAATTCTGCGAATTTCCTTCTCGAACCTCTCCTTAGCAACTCGTCACTCGGTCAAAATCAAAGTCAAAGTCAACATTTTGCTTGGACTTATTTCCTAGTAGACATCCCTTCAGGTGCATCTGGAGGAAGTATTCACCTTCGATTGAATTCTGATACACAAATAAATTACCAAATATATGCATCATATGGTGGACTACCATTCGAAGATAAATGGGATTATTTTTATGCGAACTCGACTAGCAATAGTAATGGTTCTATGTTCTATAAGTTGTATAATTCAGATGAGAAGACTATTAGTTTCTATATCCTGTATGTTAGAGGAGGAACATGGAGTTTTGGTGTTAAACATTTGACTTCTGCTGGTAATGCCTCGGATAGTCAAAGTCAAACTACCATGTCTATTTCAATTGAAAGATGTCCAAGAAGGTGCTCGTATCATGGAACATGTCAAAATGTTGTGGAAATGAGTGGGTTATCTCTCTACAGGTATTAATGTTCATTTTTCCATATATTTAAATAACGCGTCAAATGAATATATATATATATATACATGGGATCCAATGAGAACACAATGTTAAAAAAAGAACGGTGAGAACCTTTGGCTTTTGTTGCTTCACAGAAAATTTTAATTGTGAATCTTTATTATTTTTTGGCTTCATAGAAAATTTTAATTGTGAACCTTCATTATTTTTGGCTTCACATAAATTTACAAAGAAGTGAAGCTTTATATATTTTTTCTTCACATAAACTTAAAACTGTGAACCTTTATTTTATTTTGCTTCACATTTTTTTTTAAATGTGAACGTTTATTATTTTTTGGCTTCACAGAGATTTACAAAAGAGTGAAGTTTTATTTTTGTTCTCACCGTTCTTTTTGACATTGTGTTTTCACTGGAACCCAAGTCTATATATATATATATGAACAAACAAGAAAATGCGTCAAATTGGTTGAACATTTCAAAAGAGTTAAAAAGTCTCGCAAAGTGTATTTTTGAATGCATAAAGCTTCCTACGTTCTTTAGTTTAATTTTGATTATTATTTGTGTTGTAGTTATATAGCTTTCTAATCATATTCATTGCATTAATCTTTCATAAAGATTTAAGAGATAATAAGAAAGTGTTTGCGGGTCAACCTGACCCATTTCAACCAGCACTAAGACTTTGCCTGTTTTGGCTCGTTCCCTAGAATGCCCACCAGCCCATTTTGCAGTCACTTAGATTCTGACATGTTGCTACATTTGTGTCAGTTATTGCTCCTGTGATCGTAACCATGGTGGATTCGACTGCAGTGTTGAAATTGTCTCTCATCGAGGTAAACTTTTTTTTGCTTATTCACGTGATCAAGATTATGAGGACCTATGATAATATTACGAAAAGGACCTTACATTTTGATATTAACCAAGTCCTTTATGTAGAAAACACATTTATCTCTAAGGGTAATTTGTCTGATACGTGTTAGCAAACACTTAATGTGGGATGGAGGTGGTTTTACCTGGTGTGTATTGTATTTTTCTCCTTGTGGTTTACATTGTTAGGATAAAAAATCACACAAATACAAGAACAATGACAATAACTGAATAGTTGAGCATAATATGAAAGATTGAAAGTATCTATGTGGTTTAACAGTCCTGCCTTAATTATTTAATCATTGATATCTTGTGTATATAATATTTTTCTGATGTAACTAAGAAGCGTGCACTTTGTTGTAGGGCATATATGGCAATCGGTTTCCCTTATTGCATCAAATGCTGCATTTGTATTTCCGGCTTATTGGGCTCTCCGGCAGAAAGTAAGTATATGTTTGACTTTTGAGAGCATAAGAGACATATTTTTCATGTTCAAATTTGCTATTCCATCATTAATTTGATTTTTATTAATTCAACTTGCATAAACTGCACACCTAATTATGAAAATTGGATAAAGAAATCTTTATTAATTGTATACCATTCAATTTACAATATTTTTCTTGTCTAGAAAGTTTACAAGTTAATATTTACATATTTGGCCATCACTGTTACATTAAGAAAATTATTATGCTTTTCTTTATCCAAGGGACATCCTAGATACTTCTCAAATAAGTTAAACAATAACCATTTACTAAAACTACCTGCGAGGTCATACAATACAATTGTCATTACCAATCTCTAACGTTTCAACGATCCACATTGAATCTTAGGTGAAAAGTTACGACTTTTTGACTTTTTCAAGAGTCAGAATTGAACATATAATGTTGATTTATGGAGAAAGGCAGACCACCATATAACGTATAATGTTGTTGTTGCAGGCATTTGCTGAGTGGGTGTTATACACATCTAGTGGAATTTCAAGTGGGTTATATCATGCATGTGATGTTGGCACGTGGTGTGCTTTATCTTTCCATGTCCTGCAGGTACAAACTTTTTGTTTTTAATCCTCGTCGTGGGTTCTGTATAAAGTAATTGACTTTCTTTATCCGTGTATTTTTCAGTTCATGGATTTTTGGCTTTCATTCATGGCTGTTGTAAGTACTTTCGTATACTTAGCTGATATTGATGAAGGGTCAAAAAGGACAATTCATACTGTTGTTGCCATTCTTACGGCTCTTATGGCTGAAAACGGAGCAACCAGGTAAGCTTGATGTGCTTTATGGGCGGTTCCTCTTTGCATAACAGTTGTAATTATTCATGTTCATATGCTTTTTGCTTCTTTGAATGGAATGAGTTTTGATACTCATGTTTTTGCAGATCCTCCAACATTATCATTGTTATAGCAATTGGAGCAACGGGTCTTTTTGTTGGATTCTTGATAGAGTTCTTTAGGCATTATAGGCGGTTTTCTTTTTCAGCTGAACTCTTCCTAAATCTACTTCACACGTGAGATTCTCTGTATATTTCCAATCTTCATTAATCAAATAATTTGACAATTCAAAATTGGTATGAATTTTGTTATCCAATTTCATTAATTTTTGATGCAATTTCTTCTTAAAGTTTATTTCTTCCTTCCTTTCGTGTGTGTGAAATTAAAAGCAGCTGATCGAATTCTCGCATAAGCTATAAGGTTTGATTTAGGTTCAAAGTTAAAATTCAGCATGTTTTACATTTTCATTTTTCAGGTGGCAAACGATTAAAGGATGGTGTCGTAATCTCATAAAAACGATTCTTAAGCGTTTTCAATGGGTGTTTGTGCTTGCCGGATTCACTGTATTGGCATTGGCTGCCATAAGTTGGCACCTGGAATCAACTGATAGTTACTGGTTTTGGCACAGGTGAGTTTATGATTACTTTTGAGTAATTGCAGTTAATACCTTTGAGGCTAAAAGCAAGTGTCTGTCTCTTCTTTATATCATGGTAGTTAAAGTAGTCATGAGAATCTCTGAATCTACACATATCAAAATTCCAATTTAATGTTTTGACTGCACTGTTTGTTTTGCAGTATGTGGCATGTATCCATATACACTTCTTCCTTCCTTTTCCTCTGCTCGAAAGTAAATTCAATCACTTGTGCAAATCGAGAAACTCAAAACACCAACTATGAGTTGACTCGACAAAACTCCCTCTCGACAAGTCAAGACCAACCGGAAACTGGCCAAGTTAGGTAGATGTATTATTGATCAATTTTTTTTCATTTGGATATTGTTGTATGGGGTAAGCTAGACATGTAAATGTAAAAGGTTCAGTGAACATGATACAGAAGTTAAGAGTATCTTTTTTGGGGGGTGATTTATGTAAATGGGTATAGTGAATTCACAACTTTGTATTATATACTTTTGTTTACGTGGTATATCAACACACATACTATGAGATTATAAAGGAGACATTATGATTTGTATTAGTATTATTATTATTAGAGCTGAGCAATATAACTACAGCTAGCTTTGATCCAAGCTTCAATTAACAAATTCAGTATAAAGTATACACTAAATGTAAACACTAAGGTATTTAAAAGAAAACCATGATGAATACTTATACATGATTCTGAACCTATACTAACTAACACCAAATGATACAACTGAAACTATGGAATATATACATGGTTCCTTATACATGACAAATGTTATAGCATAGGACAGAGCTCAACCTTAATTATTTGAAATTTGAACTGTCAAAATCCAATACAGATGTCTATCTGATCGCAATCATCAACTATACAAAAGCTAAATATGAAAATTATCAGATCCAAAAAAATTCAAGTTTTAGTGACCACGAAATATGTAGTTATGTGCAAAGAACGTATAATTTTTTTTTTAAAAGTATATACCTCAATCAAGCCTTCACAATAAAAAAAAGACATGCAAAAACACCTGACATCCCACAACTTTATAGGGACGTTTTCAATTAATGAGCATGTTTGGGGCAGCTTCACCTCCATCCGTTAACATCATCTTTTATGCTACCGTTCTGTGACGATTGCGGTAAAAGATGTGACCACAAATTCAATAAAACAAATCCAAGAATGTTTGGCCCCTTCACAACAAAGAAAGAATGACACCATATCAAACCAACAATTCTTTGTACTCCTTTCGGATGTTCCACAAAACCTCAGCACATTTCCTCATGCTTGGCCTGTTCTGTCGATGAGAGGCAACACATTGTAAAGCCAGTTCTAGAATCTTCTCAAGAGCCAGACAGTTGGCATCTGAATTTTCTAGTTTTGGATCCAATACCGAGATTGCATCACCATCTGTAAACTTCTTCATTGCCTATAATTTCCACCAATAGATTAAGATATCATAATACATTAAACAAACTCGAGTATCAAAGAAAGGGTATTTTTAGTCTTTTTGAGTACTTACCCATTTAGCGGTTACACGCTCTTTAAGTTCCCTTTTGGCCTCAATAGGTCTCCGACCAGTGACTAGCTCCACAAGCAATATACCAAAAGAATAAACATCACTTTTTTCTGTAAGTTGATATGTCCTGAGGTATTCAGGATCTAAGTACCCTGCAGTCCCTTTAACCTGAGTGGATACATGGGTCTGACCCAATTCTGCGTCGGCTGCAAGCCGTGCAAAACCGAAGTCAGCAACCTTGGCTCGTAGTTTTTCAGTTAGCAGGATATTTGAAGACTTGATATCCCTATGGATTATAGGGTGGTCTGCATCCAAGTTAACAGTCATATCATCAATGCTTTAAAGTAATACTCAAAATAAAGTCTCGGATATATGGAAACAAGGATTACCTGTGTAAGTGTGCAGGTAAGTAATTGCATGTGCGACATCTATAGCAATATCCAGACGAGATCCAAGACTAAGAACCTTTCCATATAAACCTGCAATTTTTAGGTAGATGTTGATTAAGCCTTTTTTTTTACAATAACGGAAGCGGAAGCACCTATATCCCAAAATATCATATATATATTTTTAATTTAATCTTTAGTTAATTAGTCCTTAAAGGGAACATATATATCAGTTTTTAACTCATAGGTAAACTGCAGTAATCAAGTTAAATGAAAACATTAATTTGAGTTTCTTTTACGAGTAAGAAATAACTCACTTTCTAAGTGTTCCCGAAGTGTCCCATTAGGAACGTATTCAACAACAATGATTCTTTCATCTACATGGTGCAAATACCCATAGCATTTCACAAGATTCAAATGCTCCACCTTTGTTAAGGCCTGGACTTCACTCTGGAACTCGCCTCCTAGATTCTTGTCATAGATACTCTGCACATAAATAAAAAAAGCAACATCTCAGTAATAAATGTGAATTATGCTCAGTTTTATGTAATTGTAGGCCTAAATGCTCATGGCATGAAGAGGTGTACTGCATTGTATTATCTGACCTTTTTGGCACGTTTCACAGCGACTAGTGTCCCATCTTGAAGCTGACCTTTATACACGGTCCCAAATCCGCCTTGTCCAACTTTAAGAACCGGAGAGAAGTTCTTTGTCGCCTTATGAATTTCGGCCATAGTGAACCTTGTACTTCCAGGCTCTTTCATGTGTGTTGAATCATTCTTGGTTGCATATATACCACGAGGTGTGCCTCGCTTCTTTCCTTCGGTAGAATCAGAAGCCCCTGAAACATCTATCAAATCAAACAATTTAACTATTTGTTGATGGTACAATAAGCTCTGAAATACTACAAAACATTAAAATGCATAGCAAGTTTAATAGGTTTTGGTAAGTAATTGCATACATTTCATGGTGTTGTACACTAAGCATTCAAGTGTCCTCTGTTAGATCCAGGTCATGGCAATACAGCAAATGTATTACTTGCAATACATTATACTTTTTTTCGGAAGTGTATTGAATGTTGTCAAATTGTTCACAGCTATACACATGTACAGTATAATTACATTTATAAACATGATATTTTGTTAAGAAAATTGATAGACATGCCTAAAATGCATACATAAGAGTGTGCCTAAAAAGGGATCAAGACAAGTGGCAAAAATCAAAGGTGAAAATAAAGAAAAAGACAATGTAGAGTCCACGTGTCATGACTTGTATGGATTAGACAGTTTTAAACGTGTTATTTTAGGCACCTATAGCGTCGCTCAGCTCCTTGTTTAAAATATCATACTCCTTTTGTACCAAAATGATTTTTTATCTTACTATCTCCAATAATGATTGTCCCACTTTCAGAATTGTCTATCAATTGTTCCATTCTACTAGTATATTGTATACACAAAAAAACAAACAAAAGCTAAATGCATTAATGGTATATACCGGTATGGGTAAAGTGGACTTTACGAACTAAAATTTGCTTCAATTACCCATTTTTTAAACTGGATTTTTTTGTCCGATATAATCATATAACACTTATTTTGAGACAAAGTGTGGTTCGAGTAGCATTTACTAATATCAGCCAAAGTATTGTTAAAATACTTTTACGTGAGTGTTTTATCGAAAACGTGTTGTGGCAATTCCACCTAGAAGGTAGTGGGTTACTCCTACAACACGTCCTTGTACAATGCTTAAGACTCCTAGTTAATAATCCTTTGTATTTCTATGTTTATTTTGATAGAAAATACGATATTTAAATAAATGATTTTTCATCGAATGACTATTCATACATTGTATTTTCATGCAAATAGGGAGCAAGAAAACTCTATGAAAAGATGATGGTTCAATTCGATGTTAGTTAGGAGTTCGAAGGGCCTAATCCTTGGGGATGTGGTAATACGTCTAAGAAATTATTCCATCGAACATACTCCCCTCTAGATGCAGGAATAGCGACATAGACTAAATGCCCTGTCCAAGCCAAGGAAGCTTTTGTCGTTGCCGGAACTATGTGGTATGGTTCAGTGACTACCCTCATCAAATTATTTGGGCCTACTCGTTATCAATGGGATCAGGGGTACTAGTACCTTGAGTTGGTCTCCCATTAATACTTCATCGTGAATCACCTTCTCTTTGTGATCCTCGTTGTTATCAAATCCGATTGGTGAAGGACGAGTTGGTTTACATTGTGGAAGAAAGACATGTATATGTGATATTAGATATTGATCTTGTTGTTTCTTCAACAATTTCTGATCTGAAGTATAAATTTTCACGTTTTTATAGGATAAAAAACATTCCCTCTTATAAGCACACACAAACATAAAACTTGTCCACACCAACGCTTAGAGTGTAGACCAGTTTGATCTCTATACTTTTGAGTGTAACAAAAGTTTCATGCTTGTGTCCGCCTACAAGAGTGAAAATATATTCTTTCCTACAATTATAAATGCGAAACTTATATTACAGAGTATAACTTCTTACATCTCTTCACCTTTTACAACTATTACTACAAAAAGTCCTACGGATCATAATATAATTACATGATTAGATATCTTAGTCACCTGATGTTGAAGTGAACGCATCTGAACCACCAAAACCCGAAGAGCTATGATGACGTGTCTCTTTTTCCGGTGGAATAAAACAGGCGACAAAAACTTCAGCGACGGATCTCACAGCAACTTTGACTCGGCTCCGGCGAGAAGTTGACTTTTCCGATGAGAATCCTGTCGCGTTAGTCGAATAAGAGCTAAGAGACGGTGAAGGAGGATAATTGAAACGGTCAGGTGTAGACATGTCGGAGCTATCTTTCCGGCGACCGTACATTATATTTGTGAGAGAGAAAAATGGCGGGGAGATGTGGTAACGTATACACGCTGATTGATATGCGAAGACTTTGATTTTTATGTAAATGGTGGGCGCGACTAACGTGAACCTTGGTAAACGCTGACGTGGATGTCCAGCTGGATATAACGTCCCACTTGCTATTTATTGTATACCAACGACTGCCCGTTTATTTGTTAGAAAGATATTTTCTCAACATAATTAATTGATGTTATGATTAAGAAAAGACATATGAACAAAATTTTAAGACAGTAAAGTATGGAGTGATACTTAATTCAAGTTTCAAAATAATTTATACCCAAACTAGTTTATTATCCGCGATTACGTGGGATTATATGTGTGCTAGTCCTTTTTAAAATCACAAAAAAAATAAAAAAATTCGTTGTAAGTATATCGTGCGTTTATTATCTAATGGATCTTTCCGTTCTAATATGCTATCCGAGAGTTATTAGTATTTTATGGAACACTATTGGATCAAATGACAAAAGACATTGTTGAGAAAAATATGTCTTTTCCCGGATGAAATGTAAATTGGATTCACGAGGTCTTTCCAAATGAAACTATTCTATTGGTTCTCCCATTCTCACAAAAAAACATATTCTTATTTGAACTCCCATAATTCAATTGATCATCAACTAATTAGAATTAATGGTGAGATCATAATAAAAAATATGCATTTGAAGGTTAAAATTAGCTTATAAAAATAATTATAACATTATTATTACTTTCTTTTAATAGAGAAGATAGATTATTTTAATTGGTACTAAACAAATTTCAACTCTCAAGAAGTTAAATTAATTTACTTAATTTTCAGTACTAACTACCTGAAAAGAGAAAAACAGTCGATTTCAGATATATTTTGTTAAATTAATAATTGTTTTAGTACTTAAAAGTACACAAATAACTATTGATTTTTTTGGGTATGTATTTTGTTGGTATCACAAAACTGCATATCATTCTCATGGTATTTAAAACTTTTAGCAAACTTAAACCATAATACAACAATTTAATTTTAATTGGTATTGTCATGAGAATTCATTGACATTATCGAAGTACCAATAAAATCAGGCATATGTAGATCAAAATAATCAACTTGCATTCGGGTCTTGAAGCATTGATGAGGATTCAAACATTTAATCTCTATTAATTTCTTAGAACAAAATATTGGATGGTGACTACTTCAAGTGGTCTAGCAACAAGCGACAAGCGTGCAAGTGAGATGGATGGGACCATTTATATGGACTTGCGAATCAACTTGTCAAAATTGGTAAAGAGTATAAACGAACTTTTCTCATAGGGCCCAAAGCTTTAAGATCAAATTCGGCGGCATTACCTCTAGTTGTCAAAATTTGGAGGTCCCCTACCATAAAGCCGAAGTAACGAAATTTAATCATCACCAAGCTCAATCAATAGCTTCGACTAATTAATTCAATGGTAATAGAATAATGCATTACAAAATACATCAAAGTGTTAATGTATTATAATTATAATATAGTTGGGGGAATTTTAAGACCTTCAACTCTTCAGGTGTCTTTATCATTGATTCATTTGTGATATGATGCTCAATCTTAAATCCAAGGGAAACAACATGATTTGAAAGGTAACTTAGTTTTTTAAAGAAAAACTAATGAACTATTGAGTGGCTTTTGAACGGTATTTATATATGGGTATACCCAAAAAACACTATGATCACCAAAAGATAATGAAAAGTACTACTCAAGCTGAAGAAACATAAACACTAAAGTTGGCCAAAATAGTGGTAAAAAGAACATGCTTTGTAGATACGACAAAATTAACAGAATAAAATAATGAGTTAAAATAGTGATAAATGCTCTGGTGAGCAGAAATAGAAAACTAAACACCATGCATAGATGAGATTCTACAATTTAGAACATGATTAACAATGATAACACAAGAAATGCTTGAGTTAGCAATAGACTGATAGAGCATTCCGATTGTAGTTTCTGTTTATCACTTTCACAATTTAACCACAATATTGTTAATCAGTATTACTCCCCAATTGCATATTTTTCAAACCCAATAGCAGTTAAAATGTACCCTTAGGTACCAAATATTTCTACAATTCTGTGAACATTTGTTTAAACAAGTACTAATAACTCATCATGTAAACACATGTTAGATATGCCAACTGACTTGTCATTCTTGAACTTAACCACCTCTCATACTACATTAATAATGTTGTATCAATATATTATTTAAAAACGAAATGATATGTAAAATAAGTTGGCAAATCATCATGGTGTTATTCTCATGAACTTAATTATATGGTCCTTTAATGCAAATACTGATAAGTCTAGTGGCAAAACTCTCATAGAAAATGCAACAGTACATAATCAAACTCGATTTTGGTAGTTGAATGATATGAAACTAGGTGGCTTTTAATGTGATAGCAATGTCAATAACAGAGCAATTACAAACATCAGATTTCTCAAGACGTTCCATGGCAATATTGATATAGTCAATGGGGATGAGCTCAATTGCTACAGGTTATCTTGTGTTTTGCTGCAAAATTGATCATTTCTTGCGTCTCTTTTGTAAGGAATTTTTGGACCCAAACAACAGTTACAACTGAACACAGTTGTACCCACAACTCACTAAACGGATAAAGTAAATGCGTAAACGTAAATAGACACGAGGAAATTACGTGGTTATATCCAATTGGGGTGATTGGGTTAGTCCACAACCAACTAGAGAGTTTTTCTTATTAATTTCGTGATGTAGGGTTTACAATATGAGGGGTTATATTTATAGTGATACAAGAATAATCAAAATAAGGAAACTGGGTATTCGCCGCCGGCTAAACATGGTTACCCCCGGGTAACCCTGTTACCAGCCTGGTAACATGTGCTCATCCGGGTAAACTTGCACCGAGAGTCTACCATTCAATTTACCCGCCGGGTAAGAATATTTCCAGCCAGGTAGTGACATTACCTGCTAGGTAATCCTTCTGATCCAACTCTTGTTCGTTCTTCACACAACTCAACGTCTTTAACAATAGCAGAGACAGGAGGGGGCCAGGGGGTATTCAGCCTCTCCCAAGAGGCCCAAGTGTAACCGGCATATGTTTAATTTATTTGATCTAGCCACCCCCAAGGCCCCAATTCATGCAAGTGTTATTTATTTATCTGGCCCAACATCCTCAATTCATGTAAGTTTAATTTAATTGTTTACATGGCCCAACTCAATCAATATTTAGTTTAATAGTCCAAGCCCAAATCATTTCAATTTAAAACACCTAGTCATAATCACCTACGTGAACTTTGCATTTGTTTTACATATTATCTTCTTTACGAAACAATTGAACAAATATCGCCGTATCCATACGACTTTCTGAGGTATCCAACTGTCCAAGCTACTTTCGTTCGTTTTTTCGTTTTTTTCGTTTTTTTCTTTCTTTATCAATTTCAGTTCTATAAAATATTTGTTTTATTTGCATAATTTAATATAAAATAACTTTAATTATGAATAGATTATTCTTTATTTAAATATGTATTTTTCTTAACAATAATTGTTGTATTAATTATTAGTTTTTATGATATTGCTTGTTGTATTGTTATTTATTTTAAATTTTATCTTATGATCTTAGGTTAAGTTATGGGTAAAAAAAAAACAATTCGTGATTTTTTCGGACAAACAAATGTTGATGATCACTCAAGGAGAAAATGGATCGGCTTGAGCAAAACTTAGCTAATTTCTTGAAGATTAGTTGACAAAACTATTTAGTATTGTAACTCATATGTTTTTTATATTTTAAAACGGTTATCGTTGTTATTTTTTTTCTTAATAATAATAATACGTTGTTATGATGTGCATATAAAATATTTATTGTTGATTTTCAATTATCAAGTAAGCCCCCCTATCTTCAAATCCTGCTCCGCCCCTGGTCTTTAATCCCACCAATCAAACCGCCTCCCACCAGCTTCGTCCCTGCCATCGCAAAAACCTTTTCCCTACACTCTTTCTTGTTAAAACAAATAAAATTACTTGATCTTGAATTATATGTTGGTTTTTGATAGTTCAAATAGAAAGTGACCAAAACGAGAAATGCATGTCCTTTTTCGTATAAATACTAAGTGAGTCAGATTTGATTAAAAAGGAACATAATTCAAATAGTAAGTTAATTTATGAATTGAATGATTGAGGAGGTTATGCTTTGAAACGAAATATTGTTTAGGCGACTTTCAATGCTTTTGGCCCGTATCCTTTTAATTGTTGACCTGAAATAGATAAAAACAAAAGCCCAGGTTGACACATTATGAGTACATATGTCAAAATTGCCACCTGCATTCAAAACTTGAGTTTGACCTGGAAGATCAACTTGCAAACCTTCTGTTCTTAAGAAAACAACAACAACAACAACAAAAAATTGCATTGAGGTAAAACTGATCCATACCAAAAAGCAAAGGGAAAGCTGGTACTTCATGTGGTTTAGTTGGAGCACCAACCAAAACCAATTTTCCATTAGGCTTTTTAGAAACCAATCAAAGATGTAAGAGGATGTTCAACAGGAACGATGTTGATAATTCCATCCTTAGTACCCACTGCAGCCTGTAGAAACAAACAACTAAATTGAATCATTTTGAAATCTTTGATCATCATAATGTTTCTAAAAGGATCACAAGTACATATTAACAGGAGAAGTCATAGGTTTGACTAGAAGAAACAACTTTGGCCCAAATGCATGTCAATTTGTGCTACTTTGTTCATCTTTTAGGTTTGTTTGGGTAGTTCAAGTCAAACAACATATCCAAACGGGTCCACATGACCAACTAAAACTAAAAATGTACTTAAGAGTTAAGAGGAAAATACTTAAGATTGTGGGTGTAGTGATTCAGGTAGTTATTTAATTTTCTACAAATCTTATAAATACTTATAGGTATTACTATCAAAGCAAGAATCATATTATTAGTTTTATAAGGACAAATATTCATTACTCAGCGGCCATCAAATACCTAATTACACTCTTAATACACTTTTGTCCCAAATAGTTGTTTATTCACCTTGATACTAAACTTTTAATCGTATATATATTGGTTATTATGATTCGAAAATGAAAAAGTAACGGGTCAACCTGACATGCACCTATTTGACCATATCACAAATTGACCCACTGTGATCTGTTGACCTTAATAACAATTGAGTAAATGCATATTTGCATATATATATTCATAGGAGTTACCTGCATTTGGGCTTGCTCACGGCTGACCAAGAACAAATCAGTACCAAGTTTACTAACAACCTCTTCATTTTTATTGGGGTTAGTGATGATCAAAGTAACCTTAACACTTAACGGCTACATGACCTAACCCACCCAGACCAACAACACGAATATGCATTCCAGGTTTATCTACCCCATATTATCACATTGGGTTATAAATGGTAATCCTAGCACATAAAAGAGGTGCACCACCATCAATCGGGAGGTCTTCCGGCCTGGACACGATGAAGCGTTTCAACAATCATAAGTTACCTAAGGTGTAGCATTGTATGTCATTACCACTTTTGAGCAGTGTTGTTCTTGATCAATACCACATTGATCGCATGAATGACAAGATCTACGCAGCTATGTATTGGAAATAAAATATAAGAAACCATAATAGAAATAAAATTCAAATAGTATACAAAAAATTAACACTTGATACCGTGATTTCCAGAGTTTTACTGGACAGTCTAGCAAATTCAATATTTTTTGTTTAGTTCTGAGAATCGGATCACTCACTGAACCGACATATTATTGGTTCACTTTTGTAACACAACAAAGTGTTGGTATACAATAATTATTATAAGATAGATAGGGGAATGTTATATCCTTTTCTAAAGAAAAAACTAATTAACTATTGTCTCTTGTTAATGTGGAAAAATAATAGAAACATTGAGTTGCTTTTAAACAATATTTATATTTATAATTTTATATAGCGTTAATTATTTAATTATGTATCTAACTTTACATAATCTACTATTGTATGTAACCGCCTTTTAAAAGTGCTATTGTATGTATTGAACTTTACAATTTCATATATTGTATGTTACGGGTGACCGGATGAGCAGGTACCCAATTTTTCCTCTTGAAAAAATGTCTATTCTATGTATTGAACTTTGTAAAAAATGTCTACAGTATGTGTCAAACTTTGTAAAAATGTCTATTGTATGAATTAAAACCGGTGGTTTCCGATCATTCGGTCACCCGTTACATACAATATACACAATTGTACGTTCATTACATACAATAACAAGTTTTAAAGGTCGTTACATACAATAGCCAAAAATGTAAAATTAGATACATAACGAAATAATTAACCCTTTTATATATATATGGGTAAAAAAAACACTACGATCACCAAAGGGTAATAATACCAACTCACTTGATGATCAAGTATAAAGTTACACTTGAGTGCGTGTGAACTGGAATATATCATAAAGCACTTTAAGTTATGATTCTAGCAATTGCGACAAAGGGTAGTTATTATAGAAGTAAATTGACACATAGAAGATGGCAATAATGATGGATAGGATGGACATTTATACTTGGTGATCCTATTATGGTCTTGATGTAACAAGTAACACCCAAAGGTGGTTTTAAGTGTTGTGTACAACTAAAAAACTGATATTCAATAATGGTCTTCGTTGCTTTTGCATCCGTGACAGGTGACCCTTTTCGGTAAATAGTGTAAAAGCAAACGGGTCATGCCAAATTTTTTGTAATTTTCCATTTTCTAAAACAGGGGTGTTACATGTTTAACCCTTAAGCTTGTATGAACAAATCAAAGTTGGTAAGAATCAAGGTCCAAGAAGATGAGGAAAATATCTTGGAGTGTTTTTAGGTTTTTTTGTTTTGAACATGTGCTTTAGGATGAAAGAGGTATCAACCTTCTTTTATACCCCGAAGGTGTGCATGGGAACACACGTGCCCAATGGGGTACGAGCATCACAGGTCATGACCATGATCTTTGAAGGTGGGGCCGTCTATGCCTAGATGGACCAATGACAATTGGGGGACATAGAAAATGTTGTGACCTTATTATGGTGGTTACACTTTTGTACTATGTTATCGGTTGCTTGTCGGGTGTTGGCATGGTAGTATTGATGTAGTCAATGAGGATGAGCTCAAGTGTTGCTGTTTTCTTGTGTTTTGCTGCAAAATCAATCATTTCTTGAGTCTCTTTTATTCCTCCGATCAAACATCCTCCCACTAGCTTCCTCACTGCCATTACAAAAACATTTTTATTACACTTTTTCTTCTTAAAACAAACTAAAATGGCTTGATGTTAGATAATTTGTATGTTTGATACAGTTCTCATAGATATAGTGTGATGCAAGCCCAAGTGTGGAGGAACGGGCTCTTTTGTTTTTGGAGGCCCAAGATTGCATGAGTAAAGGGGCTTCGCTAAAATGAGCATAACTTGGGCTCCGTGGGTCCATTTCAGGCCTAAGACCAGTCAAATCGAAGCTTGCAACAAGGAGAACGTCGTAAAAGACGCCGTAGAACTTTCGGGCCAAAATAACGCTGTATTTTAGGAGTTAATTTCATTTTTATGTTTTTTTTTTCAATTTGTTGGGCTTTGTTTGTGGGCTAGTTTTTGGCCCGTTTGTCTTTTTAGGCCCATTCAAAATTTTGGGTCTATTTTAGGGTTCTATTGTGATGATGGAACAGTTAGTTTTGGATTTTATGAAATTTCATTTTTCTCTCAATTCATAAAATCTGTATTTTGGAAAAATTACCCTGGTTATCGACATTTGTTGAATCGACTATAATTAGAAGAACTGTCCCTGGTATTTGTGTGAATTAACAGGTTGAATATGTATTTTTCTTGTTTTTACCCTACATCAGTTGGTATCAAAGCTAAATTTCTTGATCAAGATGCCTCCAAGGAGAAACAGGCCTCTTAATGACGTCTATGAACTAGAATTTGAGCAGCGTCTTATGGCAAGAATGGAGGAGCGATTGGATCAATTTGTTGATCGGATGGCTGACTAGATGAACGATTTGATGAATCCAGAAGGCTTGGTAATTGTAACCGTCAAGAAACTCAAAATGAACAGCCAGAAAATTTGTTCTTTGAGGGTGATGGTTCATCTGCTAATGGACAACCAGAAAGGCAACCAAAGAAAAATCAAAGGGATGATAATAGGCATTAGGAGTCTGGACTGAGAATCAATATTCATGAGTTTGATGGGGATACTTTGAATCCAAAAGGGTTTATTGATTGGCTTGTTGCGGTTGAAGAAGAGTTTGAATTCAAAGAGGTTCATGAAAACAAGAAGGTTTCATTTATCGCTACCAGGCTACGTGGTAGGGCATCTGCATGGTGGCAGCAATTGAAAATGACATAGGAAAGAGTTGGAAAGTCAAGAGTTGTGACTTGGAGGAAGATGAAGAAGTAAATAAGGGCCAACTTTATTCCTCATAATTACCAAGGAATGATGAACCAACGGTTACAGAATCTGAAACAGGGGACCAAATCCGTTGAAGATTACATAAATGAATTTTACCAATTGATTGCAAGGAATGATATTCAAGAGATCGATGAACAACTTGTCTCTCGTGACATTGGTGGTTTAAGAGTCCAGATCATGGATTCTGTTAACATGTTTGATCCGGTGACATTTTTCGATGCATATCAACGTGCATTAGCTTTTGAAAGCCTGAAGGGACAGGTTGGAGGTTCATCTTCTTCTGCCATAACAGGAGGTAGTTCTCGTTTGGGTAACGTGGTATCTAGTTTTGGGCCTAATCAAGCAAGATAGGGTGGTGGCAATACTGGAATAGTTCCTAAGGGGGTCGGATGTAGTAGCTTGAAGTTCTTTAACTGTGGTGAACCTGGTCACTGAGAGTCAGAATGTAAGAAGGCTAGAAAAAGACACTTATTTGTTGATCTTGAGGAATGGGAAGATGATTATGAGGTTGATGAAAATTATGAAGAAGCCCCAATAATTGATTATGATCCTCAGTATGAAGAAGAAGTGGTGATTGGAGATGTGGCGGTGAATTTAGTGGTAAGGCGCTCTTGCTTTACCCCAAAAGCTGTTGGTGATGATTGGCTCAAGCACAACATCTTTCAGCCAACCTGTACTGTTTGGGGTAAGGTTTGCACCTTTGTGATTGACTCGGATAGTTGTGATAATTTGATATCTGAAGAGGCAGTTCAGAAATTGGGATTGAAAACAAAGAATCGTCTTCAAGTTACAATGGCTTAAGAAAGGTGGTGAGGTAACTGTGTCCAAGTGTGCCCTTGTTCCATTTTCTAGTCGGAACAACCTATAAAGATGGTGTTTGGTGTGATGTGGTGCCCATGGATGCCTGTCACTTATTACTGGGTAGACCTTCGGAGTATGATTGCAACATAACTCATAATGGGAGAACTAACACTTATAATTTCATGTATATATGGTGGTGTGAAGATCACTTTGATGCCTAATAAACCTAAAAAATTAGTCAACAAATCCACTAGTACTCTGTTGACTTTTTCCCAGTTTGAGGACGAGTTGGAGATAGGAGATGATGTTTTTGTGCTAATAGGGAAGGAAGTGTCTAAAGATAGCGAAATTCCTGAATCTATGATTCCTTTACTTAAGGAATTTTCTGATGTTTTCTCTGAAGAGTTGCTTGATGGATTGCCACCTTTGCGTGACATCCAACATCGAGAAATCATGAGCCCTTCTGATGTTCCTGCCCTATTGACTCCAAAGAAGGATAACACGTGGCGTATGTGTGTTGACAATCGAGCCATCAACAAGATTACTATGAGGTATAGGTTTCATATTACTCGTCTTAATGATTTGCTTGACCAGATTAGTGGTGCCACTATTTTCACAAAGTTGGATTTGAAGAGTGGATATTACCAGATTCGTCTTAGACCTAGTGATGGATGGAAAACTGCCTTCAAGACTCGTGAAGGATTGTATGAATGGTTGGTGATGCCTTTTGGTTTATCAAACGCACTTAGTACATTTATGGGTGTGATGAACCAATTACTTAGGCCTTTTGTTGGGAAGTTTGTGGTTGTTTATTTTGATGATATTCTCATATATAGTGCTTCTTTTAGTGAGCATGTCATCCATGTGAGGTGGGTTTTGACCTTACTTCGTAGGGATAGTTTCTATGCAGCCATGAAGAAATGTGTGTTCATGACCCATAAAGTTCTGTTTTTGGGGTATGTTTTTTCTGGTGAGGGAATACAGGTGGACAAGTCTAAAGTAGCAGCTGCCCAAGAATGGCCAACTCCAACTACCGTTACTGAAGTTCGTAGTTTTCATAGGCTTGCTTCTTTTTATAGGCGGTTCATCCCACATTTTAGTTCCATTATGGTCCCAGTGACAGATTGCATGAAGGGAAAGACATTTGTATGGACAGAGGAGGAAGAGTCGGCTTTCCAGGTTATAAAGGAAAAGCTTACTACAATACCAATTATGGTATTGCCTGACTTTTCTCAAGTTTTTTAACTTCACACAGATGCCTCAAATGTTGGAATTGGCAGGGTTCTTAGTCAAGGTGGTTGACTTGTTGCCTATTTTAGTGAGAAATTGACGAGGCCAAAGTTGAGGTACAATACTTATGATCTGGAGTTTTATTCGGTAGTCTAAGCTGTAAAGCATTGGCGCCAGTATCTGTTTCATAAGGAGTTTGTTTTGTTCACTGATCATGATTCTTTAAGGCATATTCACACCCAAGATAAGGTATCCCATAAGCATGGGTGTTGGTTGGCATTTCTTGAGAAGTTTAATTTTGTGGTCAAATACAAGACTGGTGTTTCGAATCAGGTGGCTGATGACTTAAGCAGGAGAAGTAATCTCATTGTATCTATGCGAGTTGATGTGCTGGGGCTGGATGTCATTCGAGAGCTGTTAACTATTGACCCATATTTTTCTGTCGTTCTGCAGGGTGTACAATTTGGGCAGAAATCAGATATTCTGCTACAAGATGGTTTTTTTCAAAGGGAATCAACTATGTGTTCCGGATTCCAGTCTTCGCTAGCAAATTATTAAGGAATTATATGGTGAAGGGCATGTTGGACGTGACACACTTTACAGTAGGTGCAAGCTTCTTATTTCTGGCCCACTATGAGGAAAGAAGTGGATCGTTATGTCAAGTGGTGTCGTATTTGCCAAGTTTCAAGGGTACATCTACTAATGTGGGACTCTATATGCCTTTGCCTATTCCTTTGCAGCCATGGGTTGATATCAGCATGGATTTTGTGTTGGGGTTACCTCGTACTTAAAGAGGTAATGATTCAATCTTTGTTGTTGTTGATCATTTTTCTAAGATGGTGCACTTTATTCATTGCAAGAAGACAACCGATGCAGTTAATGTGGCCCAACTTTTCTTTCGGGATGTATATCGTTTGCATGGTTTGCCTTCTTCTATTGTTTATGATACGGATACTCAGTTTCTGAGTCATTTTTGGCGTAGTGTGTAGAGGATGGTGCATACTCAACTCAGTTTCAGTAGTACTTATCATCCTCAAACTAATGGGCAAACTGAAGTTGTTAACCGATCCCTTGGTAATCGGTGTTTAGTGGGGTGATCATGTGAAAGCATGGGATCATAAATTATGTCAAGTTGAGTTTGCTCATAATCATGCTGTCAATCGAAGCACTGTGGTTTAGTCCATTCCAGGTGGTTTATTCTCCTTAACCACGTAGGCCTCTCGATTTAATGTCTATTCTTGTTAGTGGATTTGTTCCTAAGAAAGTGCAAGATTTTGTTGAAGAGTTAGATGAAGTTCATAAAGTTGTTCGTGACAACTTGGTTTGAGCCAACTCCAAGTACAAGCAAGATGCGGATCGAAAGCGGAGACATGTAGATTTTGAAGTTTGTGACTTTGTGTGGGCTGTTTTCACTAAGGATCGTTTCTCAGTTGGTGAATATAATAAGTTATCAGCTAAGAAGAAGAAGATTGACCTGGTGGAAATTGTAGAGAAAATTAACTCCAATGCTTACCATTTGAAGTTACCGAGCCATGTTTGATGTGCTGATGTGTTTAATGTGAAACACTTGTTGCCTTATCATGGTGATTCTTCTGATGATGAACCTACTGTGCATTTGAGGACGAATTTTGTCTACCCGGGGGAAATGATGCATGCCTAAGTGTGGAGGAACGAGCCCATTTGTTTCTGGAGGCCCAAGATCGCATGAGTAAAGTGGCTTCGCTAAAATGAGCATACCTTGGGTTGCGGGGCTCCGTTTCAGGCCCAAGACTAGTCCAATCGAAGCTTGCAAGGAGGAGAATGTTGTGGTAAACTGCCGTAGAACTTTCAGGCCCCAAAAAGCTGTATTTTAGGTGTTAATTTCATTTTTATTTTTTTTTTCAATTTGTTGGGCATTGTTTATGGGCTAGTTTTCAGCCCGTTTTCTCTTTATAGGCCCATTTGAAATTCTGGGTCTATTTTAGAGTTTTATTGTGATGTTGGACCAGTTAGTTTTGGATTTTATCAAATTTCATTTTTCTCTAGATTCACGAAATCTGTGTTTGATTGGAAAAATCACCTCGATTATCGGCATTCTCTGAATCAACGATAATTAGAAGAATTGTTGCTGGTATTCGTGTGAATCGACAAGTTCCATTTGTGTTTATCTCATTTTTACCCTACATCATAGTGCCATCCAAAACGTTAATACATCAATCAAAAGATCTATTACTAGAAGTAAGGAAAGTTCCTAAGAAATATAAGTTTTCTTATTTCCCTTGCATACGTCAATTGACATTATGAGAAATATTTTGTGTCACATAATGGCGTTAGTAGCACCATTGCTACACTACAATGATCAACTAGATCGTAGTATAAAGCAGTGATATTTAGATATACACTTCGAATATAAATTTCAAACTAGATGTGGTAAAGTGGGCAGGAAGAGCATAAATGTAACTTTTGTACGAAACTAGGCCAAATTTGGTTGACCCAAAACAATGTTTTTCCATTCCGTTTTTCTTTATTAAAAAAATGAAACAAATAAAAATGTTAGTAAGATTTGATTAAAAAGGTACGTTATGCTTTAAAACAAAATAAAACAGATAAAACATAGAGTTAATTTGACCTGTTTCCTTTTTAAGTTAATTTTCTTGATTTTAATTGTTTGACCCGAGATAGATAGAACAAAAACTGGGACCCATTATAAGTACATATTTTAAAATTGCCACATGTATTCAGAACTATCAACTTGCTTACCTTCGTTCTTAAAAAAACAAAAAACAAAAAGTTGCATTAAAGTAAAACTGATCCATACCAGAAAGCAAATGGAAAGCTGGTACTTCATGTGGTTTGGTTGGAACACCAACTAAAACTAATTTTCCATTAGGCTTTAGAATACCAATCAAAGGTGCAAGAGGATGTTCAACAGAAACAGTGTCAGATAATTCCATCCACAGTACCTACAGCAGGCTGTAGAAATAGTTTAAATGGACACTTAAATTGAATCATTTTGAAATTGGTTTTGATCATCAGAATGTTTCTAAATAGATCACCGAGACATATTAACGGGAGAAGTCACAGGCTTGACTTAAGGAAACAACTTTTGCCCAAATGCACATAACTTGGTTGATTTGGGCTACTTTGTTAATCTTTTGGGTTTGTCTGGGCAGATCAAGTCGAACAACATATCCGAACAGGTCCAAATGATTAGTTAAAACTATAAAGTACTTATCGGTCGAATCAAATAACACTAATCTTTCATTCTCTGAATTTTATAAATAGTTAAAGTATTATTATCAAAGCAATAATCAAATTACTAGTTTTATAATGAGAAATAATCATCACTCCCACAACCATCAAATACCTTTCACCCTTAATACACCTTTTTTCCAAAATGATTGTTGGTTCACCTTGATATATGCTCAAAATTTTAATAGATATATATTTTTGTTTTTATGACTCTAATATGAAAATTTTGACCATTTCACAAATTGACCCACTTTGATCTGTTACCAAACCCAACGCACCCCCTCCAAGAATTGAATAAATGCATTATTACATATATTCATAAGAGTTACCTGCATCAGGGCTTGCTCACGACAATGAGCACCGATTTTACTAATAACTTCTTTTTTATTAGGGTTAGTGGTAATAACAGTAATCTTAACACTAAGAGCCTTAAGAAACTTAACAGCTACATGACCTAACCCACCAAGACCAACCACACCAAGATGCATTCCAGGTTTATCAAGCCCATAGTATAGCATTCAGCTGTAAACAGTGATCCCATCACATAAAAGAGGCGCACCACCATCAAGCGGAAGGTCTTCGGGCCACGAGACGATGAAGCGTTCATTAGCTACCATCTGGTCAGAGTAGCCACCATAAGTTACCTCAGATGTAGCATTGTATGTCATTACCACTTTTGAGCAGTAATGTTCTTGATCATCACCACATTGACCGTATAAACGACAAGATCCAACCATACATCCCACCCCAACTTTGTCTCCAACTATGACTTAACCTTGCTGCCTACCTGAGTCACTACACCCACTATTTTATGGCTGCAGTAAAGCAACTTGATTAGAAATATGCCATATATAGCTAGAAAATAGCAAGTTGATAAATACTCCTCCAGTCCCACTTTAATTATCCATGTTTCTATTTTGGTACGTTCGAAAAAATTTATCCATTTTCAATTTCAACCAACAGAACATGTCTAAATGGGTAAATATAAAATTTTATTAGTTAACGATGTAATTATTTCACTTTTCAAAAAGTGTATATGACACATAAAATATTGAATGAGGGAAGGGATTACATAACTACCAAGGGATCAAAGGGTATTTGGCATTGAGCCGGTCATTCCACAATATAACACTTTGAACCTCACATCTTCATCTTTTGTTTCCCTACCACCCTCATTCATCACAAATTTACATCGACTTATAGAAAACTAAATATGAACATAAATTAATAAGATGAGAATTAAAATGCCCTACTTATCATTCGAAACATGATTTATTCAAAAGCTAATTATTTGCATGATTGAACGATTCTTACATACAAGTCTTTTAAACGTGTTATTCACATGAACTAAGCTATATATGATCCATTTAGATGTCCTATATACAGAAATATCTTCCAATAATCAAATCTTAAGACACAAAATTTAATTACATAATGATTTCACATACAACAAAACACAATCTTTAAAATGTCTAGTTTCATTTAATAAACAAATATTACATACTTGAATATGAATAACATCAGATCGACGATAAATCCTTTCATACCAATTGACATTAAAAGATACAAAAGTTAGTCGATATTCAGAAAAAATGATAATAATAACACATAGTTCATACTACTGCTAAAAGTAATCTAGAAACAAGAATAGCTTTTGGCAATAAAACCTACAATGTAGATTCTAATCAACTTGCAACTTAAACAATAAAAGGCCTATTAAACAATCATCAAAACTGCATATATTTAAATATCGGAGGAAATTAAGTATATATATAAATCAGATCTGTGTATGGCCCTTTGTAGAATTTACGTAACGTAAATATGAAAAAATAAATTAAATAAGTAAATGTATCTCCTGGAGAAGTTAAAGGGGGAGAGTACGCCGGAGGTATCTCTAGCAGCGGCTTCACGCGATATGCAGTCTCCGGTGAACTCCCCATCAGCTATCGATCACTTTGTGTGCAAATGCAAATGGTAATGACTACGAAAAATAGTAGGGTATCACTGCATTACGTGAAAGACAATGCTAGTTTACGGTGTTGGGAAATAATACTGAGAATGACTGAGAATACAATGGTAACTGACACTAATAATAATATTACACGATTTACAATCATTTGAATCCCTCGTATTATTCGACCCAAATTATGATAATTATAAAGTAATGTATTTTAATCTTATATAAAGTCAATGATAATATTTAATCTATCATCATAATTGTTTACTTAAGTCTCAATATTGAAATTATATATGGAATGTATATGTAGAGATTCCGTTTCCATAACCAAAATATTTATGAACAATATGTGTTTAGTTGATTGAAATAATGTGAGTACCCATGTATGAGCAATATGAACATTTTCCATCTTCAAAAATATAAGTCTTAAGGATATCGGGGAATCTTTTATAAGAGTTATAGATTATGTATTGAATAGTTTCCGTATATATAATTTAAGTTGTATGAGAATGTTAAATGATTTATAGGTACGTATAGATAGTGTAGTGCGTTTTGGGGGTGTATATATATATATATATATGGAATGGCAATGTGAATTCGAACGAAAGAGATTTGTTAGTTTAACGAATGATGTACGATTTTTTATTTGTTTTCTTTTCTTCTCCAAGATTATGATATACCTTAACAAATAATTTAGAATGATGTTTGCTAAATTTTTCGTACTAGATGCATAACAATTTCAAACTAACTTATAATATTATTTTGACTTCTCATAAAATGAACCAAACGACACTTTAGTACAAAAATGGTTTTACTAATGGTGGATGAAGCATGTTTAATAATAGCATACTAGTTACGGAATACTAAAGAAAAGATTGTACTAATTAAAGAGAATATTTTATTTTCATTTTTTTAATCATGGGACATATTTTTTCTCTATATTTAAATGAATTGATGGACTTTTCATTACCTTTATTTGGTTTCTATATTATGTATGTTAAACCCATTTTAAAAATTGAATACATTTAATCAAGCTAAAAATTGAATCAAGCTATATTTCATTGTTAACCAATACAACTAATGGGAAACATAAACTAAAAACGAAATGGATCAAAGATGGTATGAATTATCTTCAGATCTGTGTATCATATCATGTTAACTTGTGATAGTCGATTATTTCTGGATAATCGCACTGCTAAGGGTGGGAGTTTGAGGGCGTGTGAGTGCGTACGTATGAATATCATATATTTGTGTGACACACTATTTTATGTGTACACATATATGCATACATACATGGGTCAATAACATATATACGTGATACATATATGGTCCAGTGATTTTCATATAATGTATATACATAATGGACTTAGTGACCTTGAATTCATGTTATTTGTGTTTGTTTTTCTATTTGATTTAGGATATGGGCTGCACACCTTTTCTACTCTATTTTTTAAGCATACAATTTATTGACCAAACGTTAATGTACATTTTGTTTGATTGTAGGTGGTGTTTGAGGATGATGCATGAAGACTTAAAACTATGTTTCTAGCTTCTTCTTTTTTTGGTGTTTATTTGCTTTGAGTTGCTATGTGATAATCCTTTGAAGACTTTACTTGGAAGGATGTCATTACTTTATTAGGTTAAACACTTTTGCTATGGAATGATTTCTTTGAATTAGAATTGAATTTTCTCCCTTCTATTTATTGAATGAAGTTTCACTAATACACTGTAAATAATTAATAAGTTTGATGCATTAAAAATAGTAAAGTAAGTTGGATACACACAATAAACATCACGTAATAGTTGGGTGCATTCCCTACCTTAAGCCCATTCTATAATGTAATCTATTAGCAATGTTTATTTATCGAGCTTTAGAATGACATTCCAAAGAATAGTGATTTGTATACCACAAAAAGTGACGTGCACACCACAAATACATCATCTTAATTCACATAGTAAAACTGGTTCTATGCATATTTGTGGTGTGCCATTAGTTTTTTAAGTACAAATCACTACCCCTATTAGATTAATTTTGGACAGGTATAAATCTAAAGCATATGATTTGAAGCATATACTATATGAGCTTAATCAATTAAAAAATATCATACATCAATGAATTAAAATTTTAGAAGACATATCTTCCGTATATCTACAGATAAGTTGAGCCAGTTATCAATTATTTTTAATTCTACGTGTGATGAATCTTCGAATGGCCCTGCATAATATTTAGAAACCAACCAAATTAGTAATCAAACTTTGATGTATATTAGATAATTATACATATATATGTACACACAAGTCTGCATATATCTATCTCTACAAATAATTGATATGTATACATACATAATTTAGTAAAAAGAAATTTCATTATATACATAAAAGTGTGTGTGTATATATATACAAATTATCTAATATATACATATATAGTTGAATGAAAATATGTTGTTATTAAAGAAGATTATTAGTAATCTTGTGTTTAAAGAGATGAAATAAATGAATGTAGATGTTTTTAGCTGATATTAGCTTTAATGAAGCGTAATAAGGTATGTTTGAATGAGAAGAATGAGATGTATACAAGTTCTAATGCGTATAAAAATTGGATATATATAGTTGAAATCAGATATATAAGTTTGAGTGGAAATAGGATATGTAGTTGAAAATATCCGGAGGAGAATAGACACGGTAGTTATACATCATCATGTTTCAATTAATAAAAACAGTTTTGTTTACCAAATTGGTCTCTAAAGTGTGTGATACAAAGAGGTTTGTAACAACGAAAGGGTTTCAGGGGAAAGAGATATGTGTTTCAGGGGAAAGAGATCTATTTTCTACTAAAAAATGGTCCCTTTTATGTTTTAAAACCGATTTTCTACTTGGTCCACTTAAACTGGTTTCTATTGGGGGTCTCTATTATGTTTTCTTTAAGTAGTGGCATTTCATTCCCTTGACCAAATTAACAAGATATATTCATGTATTCTTGTTATTCGTTTCGTGCTAAAATCATAAATAAATCGATGCTCCAATTGATCCACATGTAATCGATTTGAGTAAATCAGATCCAGCAGTTATATCAGAATTTGATGCCTTAATTTTGCTACGAATGTCTCTTATAAATACTTAATTAAGGATATATATAGACGGAAAGATACAGATAAGTGATATATAGTCTTAAAAATTTTACAATTATGCATCACAATCTTTGGTATATGGTCTAATGGCCATACTTTTACTTCAAAAATTGACATTTTCAAACAAAATATAACCATCTTCGATTAGTTCACACAGATCATCACTTTTTTATTATTTTGTAGCAGCAACTTAGAATGCCTATTTCACAGCAAAATATATATAGCTTTTAGCTAACACGATAGTGTTCATAGTCCCTCTATTAAAACAAATCGACATATTCTTCATACCAATTAACATGCGCATGTCCATTTCATTACTTTATGCACTTATTTGACAGGAATAGGAGTAGCAACAAGAGGGGTTGCCCTCAACAACGTGAGGCCGAAAATGTCATTCATGTCCATTTCTTCTCGAGCGTGTGTAAGTTTCCAATCAAAATGATACACAAACGATGCCACCATTAAACTTACCACTCTATGAGCCAAGGGTATTCCAGGACACATCCTTCTTCCTGACCCAAATGGTAAAAACTCAAAGTGTTGACCTTTATAGTCAACTTCATTTCCTAAAAACCTTTCAGGATTGTACCTTGAGGGGTTTTCCCAATACCTTGGATCCCTTGCAATTGCCCACACGTTTACCATTAATTGTGTGTTTTTTGGCACAATATATTCACCAAGTTGAACTTGTTTTTCAGTTTTGTGAGGCGCTAATAGAGGTACAGATAAATGAAGACGCATTGTTTCTTTGATGGCCGCATGCAAAAATGGCAAGTCGAGGATTTTGGCTTCTTGAATTTTCCCATCTTCTCCCACTATTGTAGAGACTTCTTCACGAACTCGTAAGAACATATTAGGGTTAAGCAACAATTCGGTCATTGTCCATTCTGTTGTGTTTGAGCTCGTTTCTGTACCGGCTATGAACAAATCCTGTATTTAAAAGTTGTAATTTTCTCATTTTTGTCGCTTCAATATGTTACGGTTCAACAATAATAAGAAAATAAAATTATAAAATTAATTAGATATGTCGACTTATGCTTCAAATTAATAACTAATAACATTCTTGTCCTATAATTTTTTTCTCTTAAAATCAATAAAAAGAACAACCTACACAAGTAAAATTACTTAAAATATATGAAGTTTCTAAATTCTTCGTAGAAAGTCATATAATTTAGGATTTAATTACCACAAGTAAGGTCTTGATGTGTTTGATATTGAAATTTGCTTCATTATCTTCAGTATAATCCAGCAACGAATCCAACATATCACCAAACCTCGGCAACTTTGAGTCACAATGCTTTAACCTATCACTTATGAAACCTTCTGTCACTTGATCAAACCAACCATAAGCAGCCTTCGCCTGCCGCCTTATCCGCTGTGGGTCCCACGGTTTCAATACTGGAAATATATCCGCTATGTTAAACTTCCCATCAACCTCCATCAATGTCTTCACGGCCGTCTTAAACCCCCCAATATCTTCAGACTCATAGTTTGTCACGTTTTGTGAAATGCATGTGTTGGACATTTGGTTAAGCGCCACCGCGAATGCCAACTTTCCTATATCAACAACCTTATTTTTTTGTGCCGAGTCTATAAGAAACTCCAACATGTCTTCGACTACATTTTGTCGAAGGTCACGAAGGGTGTCAAGTTTGTGTGGATGTGTGAGGTATGTGTTAAGGGCTTTTCTAATGGTTCGCCATTCTTCATTTGGTGAGATCCAAAGAACCGATGTGTCATTATTTTCCAACGCTGTGACGGCGTCTGGAACGATACGACCAGAACAGACGTCGTCATTGCGTTGGAGAATTTCTCGGGCAGCATCAGGTGCGGATGCCACCACAGTAGTGATGCTGCCTAATCGGATGGTCATAAGTGGACCATGTTTTTTGGAGAGCTTAGCTAGGGATTCATGTGGTTTTGGGCCAACGTCAAGAAGATTTCCGATGATTGGGAACCCGGTAGGGCCCGGAGGCATTTTTCGTCTACTGTAGATGTCGATGCCATAGAGAAAGAAGAAGATGAAAGTTATGATGGAGATTACCAGTAGTACAAGCTCCATTGTTTCCTTCTACCCTTGTTTGTTTTGTGTGTAGCCCAAAGGGATATGTGCCTATTTATAACTAAAATCAACTTACACATACGCACAAACATTTCATGTTCTGTAAGGATATAAACAAAATCTTATATATTTTTATTCAACATCGTTATGATTTTTATGTAGATACTTTAGGCATATGAATTTTATATTGTGAACTTAACTCGCGCTTTTAAGAAGTGATCATAATGATAAATAAAGTTTTCAGCTTTAACGTATTTGTTCAAAGAAGGATAGATCGATGCACAGAGCAAACTAACATAGTTTGTTTATTTTGAAGTTAAATGATTTAGTTATATTTGTTTGAGATCCTTTGTGCATAGTATCCAGCAGTGTGTAGTGTTAGTATTATAATGAAAAAAATTATTATTTATTTAGCAACAAAAATTTGCCGACGTCAATCATTATTTGAAGACATTTATTAATATATCACGTGAACTAAAAGTGTGCATCGAATTATTTTCGCACTATTATTTGTATTAGACAACCTTACAAGTACCACACATGCATACATACAAAAAAGATAAGATATTTTATATATAGCATGTGATTTTTTGCTAGATCTCTTGCTGATGAATTTAGACTTTTTCATCTATGTTGGACCCAGTGGCAGTGGCAGTTGCTGTTGCAGAACAGTGATAAATATAACAATTTGCTTAGCTCGTATTCATGGTTCAGATTTATCAAATACATGCGGTTAATTAAGGCTATAAGTTTTTTACTTTTTACTTATTTCTACAGAAAAAATAAAAAGAGAAGCAAATGTGGATAAGTCTTATAAGGCCAAAATGCAAAAGGAAATACACTGGTACAGTTAGAATAGAGTTTGTGAGTTCAAAGACCCGAATTTACACATCCTTTAACATGTTAGCTAGGTCTATAACAAAACGATAACGAACATCAGCATTCTCTAGACGTTGCATAGCATCGTTGACATAGTCAATCGGAATGACCTCAACATCTGCTGTTATGTGTGTTTTGCTGCAAAACCAATAATCTCTTGTGTCTTCTTTATCCCTCCTGCCAAACTTGCTCCCACCATCTGTCACCATACATTGTACATATGATTATTATAACACTATACAACTATATACAGTTATACACTGAACCGAAAGACAAATGTATATGCAAGTCATGATATGTAGTGGTAGTAGATGTCTTGAAAAAATTTCTCTATTGTCCACTCGTTATATTTATAATATCAAATCTTGAGGTTCAACTCAAATATTGTTAAAGTGTTTGATAAGAGAAGGATTAATGCATTTAGGTAAATAAAATTCGTACCCATAATCATAGGATTAATAGGTAACTCAAGTGGCTTTATTGGAGCTCCTACGACAACTACTTTACCATAAGGCTTCAAAAGACCAATCAATGGCGCAATAGGATGATCAAAGAAAAAGTTCGATGTGGGCAAGAATTTGTCAAATGTATGATCAGACCAGAGCTGAAAATCCAAAAGATATCGGCCCTCGGAATGACACATCAAAGGAAGTTTTGGATCACTTGGATATGTTGTATACTCAGTTTAACTTTGCAAAACAATATCAGTTAGAGTGTGATATTCGAGCCCCCCAACAGAACAATCTAAGTATTCAGGAGTTTTATGCCTTTATGTTTGATTTGTGAGATCAATTAGCCCATACTAAACCTGTTGATTTGAAGGCCTTTTAGCCTTACATTGCCAGAAGGGAGGATGAGTGGTTAGTTCAGTTTTTGATGGCTTTACGTTCTGATTTTGAAGGTTTACGTGGATCTATTTTGCATCTCACCTCACTTCCTACTGTTGATTCGGTTGTTCACGAGTTAATTGCTGAAGAAACTTGTATCAAGTCTCAAGCTGACAAAGGGTCTAAGACAACCACTACTCGTGTTGTCTTTGCTGTTCCACAACGACCTCATATCTCAAATTAGAATCGCCTTAAAGTTGCATTTGATGAGTGTGCCTTCTGCAAAAAGAAAAACCATTGGAAGTCTTAGTGCCCTTTGTTATCGAGCAAGGGAACTCAGTAGCAACAGTGAACCAGATCACCTGGACAGTTTCTGCCACGCCCCTCATTTTCACCATTTCGTCCACCACGGTATACTAATGTCGCTGCACCCTCAGTAGAGGCTCACCCGACAGTTACACCACCATCAACTTTAGATCCTCAGGTTTTTGAATAGTTTAAACAGTTCTTTGCCTCCAATCCTGCTGCCATGTTTGCATTTATGTCTCACACATGTCTGTCTTCATCGTACTTCAGGTATTCCTTCATCTTTGTGGATATTGGATTTTGGTGCATCTCATCATATGTCACTACATTTATCATCCTTTACTTCGTTATCTCCTCGTTCGCCTGTTTCTGTTATGTCTGCTAGTGCTACACCTATGCCAATAGAGGGTGTTGGTTATGTTGTTACTCTATATATATCTTTGACTGATGTCTATTCTATTCCCACACTTGCTTTGAATCTTGTTTCGGTCAGTTAGTCTTTTCTGATTCACTCTTCTGTGTACAGGTTCAACAGGCTCAGAAGGGTGATTAAGATCGGCCATAGACTAGGGGAGCTTTTAGTTTTGGAGCAACTACAAGAGTCTGATGTTGCTGCCTCTAATGTTGATTTGTCGTCTTTTCGTTTATGCAATTTGTCTTCTGATTTTTATCTTTGTCATTCTCGTTTGGGACATATGTCAGCATCTCGTTTACAGTTTGTAGCCTCTACTGATGTGTTAGGTTTTTTGAATAATCGTGATATTTTTGACTGTTGTGGTTGTAATCTGGCAAAATTTTATGCTTTACCATTTAATAGAAGCGTTACTTGTTCTCTTACTCCTTTTGATCTTGTGCATTCTGATGTGTGGGGTCCCTCCCCGGTTTCCTTAAAAGCAGGATCCACTTACTATGTTTCATTTATAGATGATTACACTCGATATACGTGAGTTTATCTTATGAAGCACATGTCTGATTTTTTCACCATATATCGCGATTTTAGAGCCCTAGTCAAGACTCAACACTCTGCTTTTATAAAATGCTTCTACGGTGATTTGGGAGGGAATATAACTCCAACGATTTTACTAAATTACTTGCATCTGATGGCACTGTGCATCATCCATCATGTACAAATACTCCTCAGCCAAATGGTATTGCAGAAAGGAAACACCGTCATCTTGTTGAAACTGCACAGTCCATGTTACTATCTTCTCAGGTCCCTAGTATTTTTTGGGAAGAAGTTGTTCATACAGTTGCCTATGTTATTAATCGCATTCCCACTGCATACAACTCTGGAATGTCTCCCTATGAAAAACTATATGGAAAACGTCCTGATTATTCTTCACTGCGGGTCTTTGGGTGTACATGCTTTGTTTTACGACCTCATGTAGAGCAGAACAAATTGTCTTCAAAATCGGCTCTATTAGTATTCTTGGGATATGGTATTGGTCAGAAAGGATATAGGTGTTACGACCCGACGAGTGAGAAATTGTTTGTCTCTCGAAATGTGACCTTTTTGGAGTACATTCTGTTTTATAGCGTTCATGCTCATACGTGGGATTTGGTTCCGCCCCTTCCTAGAAAATACACGATTGGTTGTCGTTGGGTATACAAGATCAAAACCAAGTCTGATGGGTCAGTTGAACGTTATAAAGTTCGACTCGTTGCGAAAGGATATTCGCAAAAGTATGGTATGGATTATGAGGAGACTTTTGCTCCAGTTGCAAAAATGACGACCGTTCGCACTATGATAGTTGTTTCTTCCATTCGACAATGGAAAATTTATCAGATGGATGTCAAGAATATGTTTTTGAATGGTGATCTTCATGAGGAAGTATACATGTCTCCTCCCTTAGGTATTGCTCACCAGCCAGGTGAAGTTTGTCGGCTTCAGAAAGCATTGTATGGTCTAAAACAAGCCTCTCGTGCGTGGTTTGAGAAATTTTCTACGATGATTACTTCGCTTGGTTTTCGTCCTAGTAATCATGATTCGGCTTTATTTGTTAGATGTACGAGTGCAGGTCAGATTCTTTTATCCTTGTATGTTTATGACATGATTATTACTGGTGATGATCATGGTGGTATAGAGTCTTTGAAGCGTGATTTGGCTTACCGTTTTGAAATGAAAGACTTAGGCTTAGGGGGATTGAAGTTACTCTATCTCCAAAGGGTTATCTTTTATCTTAGACGAAGTATATTTTCAGACTCGTTTGAATGCGTCAGGCTCTCGGATAACCACACAGTTGACACACCTCTAGAGAGTAATGCCAAGTATTCTCCAACTAACGGTGTCCCCTTATTAGATCCGAGCCTTTATCGTAACATTATGGGAAGTTTGGTTTACCTTACCGTCACTAGACCGGATATTGCTTATGCAGTTCATGTGGTTAGCCAGTTCCGAAGCCTTGAAATATCTTCGTGGTACCCAGTTCCGAAGCCTTGTGTTTCCTTCCACGTCCTCTCTTGAGCTGCGTGCCTATAGTGATGCTGATTGGGATAACGATGTTTATGATCGCAAGTCCACTACTGGGTATTGTATTTTTCTTGGAGATTCGTTGATTTTGTGGAAGAGTAAGAAACAGGCTGTTGTCTCTCGATCATCTACATAATCTGAGTATCGAGCTATGGCTGTCATCACTTGTGAGATTGTTTGGTTGCGATGACTTCTTGCAGATATGGGTGTTCACATTTCTCAGCCTACACATTTGCACTCTGATAACGAGAGTGCGATATTGATTGCCAAGAATTCGGTGTTTCATGAGCGGACTAAACATATTGAGATTGATTGTCATTTCACTCGTCATCATCTTCAACATGGAACTATTACTCTACCTCATGTTCCTTCCGCCTTGCAGATTGTTGATATGTTTACTAAAACGTTGTCTGCTCCTCGGTTTCATTTTTTGTCTCACAAACTCTCAATGCTTATTGTCGTCGCATTGTGAGTTTGAGGGGGGATGTTAGCCTATTAGGCTATTTTGGGTTTGGGTCTTATGTTAGCCCTTTTAGCTAATTAGGTTACATATATTTAATCCTTCCCTTTCACCGGACAATTGTAAGTTTTGTGTCGTGAATCATAATGAAACCCTAGCCTCCTTTTATTTTTCATTGTTTTATCAATTCACACGAGGAAATTAATTACCCGGGGACCATGGGCTAGTTGGCATTACCAAAATCGTTCCTAGCAACATGAAGATCCGAGTGACAGATCGCACAATATAAACCTTTCAATCTTATGTCTTCATCCCCTGTTTCCCAATCACAAATGCAAATAAAAAAGATGAATAATAATTCTGTGACGAGTCAAGTAATTAATACACAATAATTAAGTCAAACGTTACCATTTTAGTTTAATTTTCTGTTCACTATACTAATAAAGATGAATTTAAATGTTTTTGATTATCGTAGTTTTATTACACTCCCCTGCATTGCAAACAAGACACTCCCAGAGTAACTAACTAGTTTCTGCAGATTGAAGTCTATAAATTAAATGAGAAAATAAAAATATCTTAACTAATTAGCAATTTACAAATACTCAAACAAATTAAAGGTACTAAACTCATACCTTCAAGAGAAGTTAAATGGGGAAAGTACGCCAGACGAGTCTTTAGCAGCGTACCCAAACGCCTTCACTGCATTTTCCGTTTTTAATAAACTAATCA
Organism: Logfia minima; assembly: GCA_963921325.1. NCBI lineage: Eukaryota > Viridiplantae > Streptophyta > Magnoliopsida > Asterales > Asteraceae > Logfia > Logfia minima. Next base: position 17,787,054 of record OY992770.1, read on the forward strand.
TTCACAATCACTGTACGGACGTGTTCTTGAGTGAAATTAATTTAATTAAATTAAATATGTGAAAGAGAAAATACGAAGGCAAATATATATGACAACAAACAAATGAAGAGATGTGGGTGCAATGTCTAGGTTCGAATAAGGTATGCATCTCAGACGTATACAGCAAAACACAAATTACATTAAATTGGTGTCAAAATTTTATGTAATTTTTCTTCAAACAAAACACTAAAATGATGTGAAAATTGGACGTAACATTATTCAACAACTTATCTTCACCCCACCAAATTTTTAAAAGACACTCATTGATATTGATATATTTAGCAGTATATCGGTATGTAGTGTTTGGTATTGCAACACAATAGTTACACTATTAGGATTTTGTCTATCTCAATCGTATACTCTGTATTATTGTTAAGATCCTTTATCATATATATCACGTACTGTATGCATTATTGCATTTGGCATAACTTTTTGTATTAGACAACCTCACGACCACAGGTCCACAGGTACACAAACGAAAAGATAGCATGTGATAATTTTGATAGATTTCTTGTTGATAAATTTTGATTTTTTGCATCTACATTGAACCCAATCAAAGTTGAAGGAGAGTGACAAATATAACAACTTACTCAGCTCATATTCGTAGGTTCAGATTTATAAAATATGCACGTTAAAAATGATAGTACAAATATCACTACTTATGTATAAAATATGTAATGTGATTTATAAACAACTTCAGATGATCTCAATCTCAACTAAACCATCATTTATTAATTAAAACAGAGAACCTGGAATGTATACATATATTTTTTTAATAAAAAAAAATAAAAATATCTTTGTATGTAATTTATCAAGCGTCTCTAAATATTGCTCATTGACTCATTGTGACACATATGACAACCTTTTACTTTTATTTAATTATATTTCTACGGGGAAGGGGAAAAAAGCAAATGGGAAGGTTGATGCAAGTCCTATAAGACCAAAATGCAAAGGAATTAAATACAATAGTACAACTTGGAATAGAGTTAGCTAGTTCAAATACCCGAATCTACACATCCTTTAACGTGTTAGCAATGTCGATAACAAAGCGGTAACGAACGTCAGCTTTCTCTATACGTTGCATAGCATCATTAACATAGTCAACTGGAATGACCTCAACATTTGCTGTTATGTTGTGTTTTGCTGCAAAGTCAATCATCTCTTGTGTCTCCTTTATCCCTCCAGCCAAACTTCCTCCAACCATCTTTCTCCCTACATTGTATGTATATGACAATTATAACACAATTAGTATATGCAAGTCTCGACTTCTAGAAAATACTTTTGTGAAAAATAGTTCAAAAAGTGTATAGTTACGGTAATAAATGCCTTGAAAATAGTTCGCTATTGTAATTCATCGTCAGAAATTTGGATCCATGATCACTCGTTATATTTAAAATCTCAATCCTTGAGTTTGGCCTCATATTTCAACAACTTATCGTTAAGAGAAGGATCCATGCAGGTAAAGCAAATTCGTACCCATAATCATAGGAATAATAGGTAACTCGAGAGGCTTGATTGGAGCTCCAACCACAACTAGTTTACCATAGGGCTTTAAAAGACTAATCAGAGGCTCAATAGAATGATCAGCCGCTACAGTGTCGATAATACCATCCATAGTACTTAGAGCAGTCTGTAGAAACACAACATTTAAACAAAATTATATATATACAACTAGGTTCTTTTGCAGTTGTTTTCTGCTATCAAAATTGACGGTTTGGAAACGGTTCATCTAGCATAATTAAGAAAATAAGGGGGCGTATGGGATTGATGATTTTAAAGTTTTTATCTGCTTAAAAAATAAGTAAGATACCAATCTACTAATATATAAGTGTTCATTACTTTTAAAATAAGCAGATAAAATAAGTAGGTTTTGGATCAACTTATTAACAATTAGATAAGCAATCCAAAGCGCCCCCAACTCATAGAAACAACTAAGTATTAATGAATTGTTGCCTGCATTTGCGCATGATCGTGGCTAAGCAAGAACGAATCAGCACCAAGATTACTAATAGCTTCTTCTTTTTTATTAGATGAAGTACTAATGACAGTTACTTTAAGACCAAAAGCTTTAGCAAACCTAACACCAACATGACCTATCCCACCAAGACCAACCACACCTATGTGCATTCCTGGTTTGTCAAGCCCATAATATCTTAGTGGACTGTAAACAGTAATGCCGGCACATAGGAGAGGTGCACCACAATCAAGAGGAAGGTTTTCGGGCCAAGATATAATGTAGTCTTGATTAACAACCATGTGGTCAGAGTAACCTCCATAGGTGACCACAACAGGGTCATTATAGGTTTGAACCATTTTGGGGCAGTATTGATTTTGATCAGCAACGCAATGCTCACAGGATCGACAACATCCAACCATAAAACCGACGCCAACTTTGTCTCCCGTTGTGAATTTATTGACTTTGGTTCCGACTTCAGTCACCACTCCTACAATCTCATGGCTGTAATGAATCAATATAGCTAGTTACATTTTATGTATACACTACAAAGTACAAGCAAGTCTACTTGTTATACGCATTATTTAGTTATATTCGTAAAAGTAAAAGTGTGTAGTATTATGGGTACAGTTTTTTCTACACCAAGTTTCAAGTAGCATAAAAAATAAGTAATTGAAAATTAAAAGAATAGAGGAACTATGACGGAGGAAATTAATTACCCGGGAATCACGGGGTACTTGGCATTACCAAAATCGTTCCTGGCAATGTGAAGATCAGAGTGACAGATCCCACAATATAAAACTTTCAATCTTACATCTTCATCTCTTGTTTCCCTATGGCAAATGCAACTATATATTAATATATATTGATATTGATATTAATATTGTTTGACATTTTTATCTCGTAATACTCCGAATACTAGAATAGTATATTTCTTAGCTAGTGATGTATATTTGAATTAAAAAACTTAATTATTTATGCGTTTGAAATCTCTAACAAATATTATTGATTGTTACTTATAGACTAAAGAAAGAAATTGTAATATATGTATATCTATATCTATATCTATCTATCTATATATATATATATATACTAAAAGAGTATAGAAAGTTACTTCAAAATTTGTCACGCAGACAACAATATCACGTGGCAAGCTTTTGAATTTTTGAGTTATAAAAAATAAATATAATTTAAATAACTTAAATTTTGATTAAAAAATAAATTTAATTCAAATAGTTTAGATAATCATTCAAATTAAAAATAACAATTATTTATATAAAATGTGTCATACTAAAACACTAATTAACAATATTTAACACTAAGTAGTAATATTTTTATTAATTTTTATTTATAAAAATTATATAACAGATTGTCGTGCATCGTACCAACTTAATTAATCTAGTATATATATAGATAGAAGTATACGAAGTTGCTTCAAAAAAATTCACGTAGGCAAAGATGTCACGTGACGACCTCTCATGATTTAAAAATAAATTAAATAAATAATTAAAGTTCAAAAATATTGAATAACAATTTATTATTTAAGAATCATACTCAAACTCTAATTAGAAAATAATAATAACCAATCAAATCTAAATCTATATGTATATATATATATTTACATATTTCAATTATTCAATACAAATTTTAATAATTGTCGTATATTTATTTGATCATATTCAGATCCACATAATATTTATATGTTTTATTTACAATATTTTTTGTTGTCATTTATCTACATAAGCACCTTTCTTTTCATACGGAGTAGTTTATAGAGCTCTTTATATGTGAGTATTAAAGTAGTAATATATTTTGCTTAGTCTAAGTATATGTTTTATAATTTCAATTTTGTTAATAATTGATGTGTGTATTTCTAAAATTCCGGTAACTGATATCAATTATATACGTTAGATTATCGTGTATTGCACGGGTTATATAGGAGTATAAACGAAAGCTTCAAAATTTATTATGTGTCAACCTCTATTAATTTTAAATTAAATTAAATAAATAATTAGAGTCAGATAATATTTGAATATAATATTAATTAATTAAAGAATATATAAAAATCCTACTCAAATACTAATTAAAAAATAATATTAGTATTAAATTATTAAATTTAAATCTATTAAAACCTATAACTGTATTTATAAATATAAGTTTAAAAATTATCAACAATATATAAGGTAGATATAAAATTTCTAAAATTGCACTTAACAAAGTAAACATTGGCCGTTTTCATTGATTCATCCAAAAACAGTCATCTCAAAATTACATACAAATAATTGGTGAGATATTAATTTTTGTTAGTTATTTATTTGACTTTGACCCTAATAGTTTTTTTTTTTAAATTTAATGACGGTTATTGACGAAAAAAATTTGAATTTGTATGGACTGTTTCAGACGAATCTGTATTATTGATCATGAATTAAAAATTGATTTTTCTTTTTCTTTCTTGAATGATTTAAATGTACATGTTTCACCCGCAAGGTTTAAAATAAGAATCTATATAATTTAAACTATTGATTTTCAAATCTAACGAATAAGAATTCTTTTCTCTTTTCTTTACCAAATTTTTTTTCCTTGAACACACTCCTAAATATATATATATATATATATATATATCTAATTACATATTTCAATGATTCAATACAAGTTTTATACTATAGAAAAAGAAAAAAATCAATAACTTTACGACATAGTATAATTACATACTCTATGATTTCATCATCTACTAATTTAAAAAGCAACAAAATGGCAAGTGCTTGGAAATTTTGTTGAGCACAATACATATTGGAAATTTGTAGTGGAATTAATAATGGAAAGGTTTTGATAACTTAACTAAAACTTTTACATGATTACCATAGTACTGTTCCTAGATATATATTAGATTTTTTAAAAAAAATTTATAGGTATAAAAAGATATTTAATAATAATAATAATACTAATAATAATTGTGAATCTTTATTATTTTTTGTCTTCACATAAAATTTTACTATAAACCTTCATTACTTTGACTTCATAAAAATTTCACAAAAAGTGAAGTTTTAAATTTTTTGCTTCAAATAAGCTTTTGACCATGAATTTTTATTTTATTTTGCTTTATAAATATTGTTAATTGTGAGTGTTTATTAATTTTTGACTTCACAGAAATATAAATAGAGTAAAATTTTATTTTTATTCTTATCGTTTTCATCATATGCTCAATAGATCTCATGCATATATATATATATATATATTATAACTATTTATTATATATATATATTATTATAACTATTTAATTATATAGGGTGGGGATCAAGAGGGAAGCAAAAAAGTTAGGGAAGGGAGGAAGTAAATCTCAACCCTTTATTTCATCATAAATGAATTTTAAAAATTACAAATAATTTCAAATTTTAACATTCATCACAAATGAATGTTAAAAACATTTATTTATGAAAAAATCAAAGGCTAAGATTTGCTTCTCTCATTCTCCGAGATTTAGAGTTTCCCTATGGATCATTTCCCTTATTATACATATATATATATATATATATTATAACTATTTAATTGTACAAAACAGAGCAAGAATGTGTGTTTCTTTTTTTAATCGACTGAACATTTAGACTCCACAAGTTTATCTTGAAAGCAAAATAAATCAAAGACGCTACTACCAATGCTTTTAAATCATATTTTTCTCAAACATGTTCCATGCAACGCACGAGCACAATGTGTCTTGTGGGCTCTGTTTAAGGTCATATCCACCAAAAATATATTCATCTAATCAACAATGTTTTAAAAATCGGTTTGATTGTTGACTGGACCGATCGAACTGGAAAAGTGAAGGTCTCCGCTCAGTTTTAAACCGATTTTTGGGCATTTTTGAGACTTGCAAGGACTGGTGAGTTAATCGGAAAACAGAACCGATTTCGATCGGTATATATATACATGTATTTTTTTATTTTTTTCACATTTTTATTTTTGATATATTCGTTTTTTTCTAAAAAATCGCCAAACACTCCATTCGCCCAAATCCTTCCATCCGGTCGGATTTCATTTTCTTTTTCTTCTCTTTGATGATTCAAAATGATTTGTATCCTTAACCTTACATCGCATTCAAGCAAAACAAAAGGAAAAAAAAAAGACAAAAAATGGGAACAAGCAGTCATGGTTTAATTTCTTTCACGAAAGAGGCGTTATCGCCAGCGACGATGGTGGCGGTTTAGTAGATGGAGGTGAAAATGGTGGTGGCGGTTTAGTAGATAGCCGACCAGCTTGAATTTAGTAGAAATTATTTGATATAGAAACATTGAAAGTTAATAATGTGTTGAAAAGAAGATGAAAAGTCAAAAGATGAAGAAATCTGGAAAAATACAACTCCAAAATTTCAAAATTATGTCTATAATAGTTCTAAGTAGAGCCTATCAAAATATGTTTTAAAGGCATATGTTTAACTCATATTAATTGAATTTCAAATTTTCTCTAAAATTTGTCTGTCTCTTAAAGAAAATTCATAATAATATCATAATTATCTTGATAAGTTAATCTTAGTTATTAAATTTATTCTTTTATTATGATCTAACCATTAATTTTAATTAGTTAAATTGATGATGTCATTGATAATCCATTGAGTAACGGAAATTCAAATGAAATTATGATCCTTTTAGAATAGAAGAACCAATAAGAGTGATCAATTTGGTAAAAATTCATTTTCTCCTGACGTTCTTTAAAATTAAATATCTTAAAAACGGGTAGTTGAAAAATTTTAAAAATTTCACCATAAAAACCAACATTTTTTCTCTTTGATTAGACATCTCACATGATAAACTTTAGACAATTTTTTCATCTTCATTTTTTAGTGGGTTTTGAAAACGACTAATTACCTATAAAAAATAAAAATATAAGTATTTATATATAAATGACTCAATTATTAAAAGTTCTATGTAAAATTTTGTATAACCGCAAAGTAAATAAACTAGTTAAAAATAAAAAGAGCTTCCAAAATTATGTCTACAAAATACAATTGATGTAGAACTTATCACAACTTACAAATTATAAATTATTAAATATTTCATTTTTTATATTATTATTAGTATAGAGTAGTTAAAGTTTAGCGTATTAAAAGTAATAATATAAAAATATTAATAATTACATATCCGTCTCTTTTAAGGAAAACAAATTTATAACAGATAAAAAATGAAAAGGTAAACATGTGAACGGAGAGTAGTCTATGTTCAGTCAAAAGTCGATGATTACTGATTCAATTATTTTAACCAGTATTAATGTGATATGACCCTTCTTAAATGGTTACTCATCGTGGTACGGATATAAGTTTCTTCTGACATCTTCATGACACCTTACAAAATTATTGTAGTGACGGTTGAAAATATAAATTGAAAGGTGAAGTGAGTAAAGTAATCAAAATACATGTTAACTAGCTAAACTTTACCATTTTAGTTTAGTTTTCCATTCATTAAAAAAAAGGAAAATGCTAATTATAGCTTTTAGGGCTATGGTTAAGCATACCATATTTACAAAACTTCTAAAATTATAACTCTTTATTTCTATAAATATTAAATACTTACATATGTATTTATGGAAAGTAAGTATAAATATAGAATATAATCACTTTAATTTATTGTGAACTAAGTTTGTAATGTTATTTAACGCAAGCTTAACTATAGCCCTAAAGGCTATAGTTAACATTCTCCTTAAAAAAAAGAAATTATTAACGAGGCTAAATAAAGTAAAAACAAACAAAATGAATTAAATGCTTTTCATAATCATCATCATAATTTTATCCACTTCCATTGCAGACAACTAATTTCTGCTGATCAAAGTCTTTGCATACCTTCGAAAGAAGTTAAACGGGGAAAGTACGCCAGACGAGTCTTTTGCCGCGTACCCAAACGCCTTCACTCCGTTCTCCATATTTGAAGAGCTCCCCATTAACAAATGAAATTAAATATGTGAAAGATAAAATAGGAAGGCAAATATATATGACGACAACCAAATGAAGATTTGCATAGGATGTATATATAGAGATGTGTGTGATCCACGTTCCGATAGAGAGATAATATAAAAGGGATAATACTCTACGCACGCACATACATATATAGGGAGTTCTACATATACATTCGTATAAAGAGTGAGAGTTCATTTAAAAATTTTAAAATGTGCAAATAGAAAATTTCAATATAAAATTATCACATTGACTCAACTTCAATAATTTATTAAAATTCAGGGTTGAGTTTAAATAAGATCGATTTTTTTGTGAGAATGGGAGAACCAATGAGAGAGTTCTATATAACAAAACTCAATCTTCCTTTCACATTCTTTAAAATTAAATATCTCGAAAACGGCTAATCAAAAAATTATAAAAATTACATCATAAAAATCAGAGGTTTTTTTCTCTACAATTAGACAATCTCGAATTATATACTTTCGACGAACCTTTTTTTTTCATTTTTGGGTGGGTGTTGAAAACCGGTAACACATGTGATAGTCGCTGATAACATACCAGCGACTAACACATGTGTTACCAGTTTTCAAAGCCCACCAAAAAATGAAAAAAAAAAATGTTGAAAGTATGTCATGTAAGGTGTCTAATCGAAGAAGGAAAACATGCTAATTTTTACAGTGCAATTTTTATAATATTTTGATTAGCCGTTTTTGAGATATTTAATTTTTTATAATTTGAGAGTTTTGTTATCTTAGTGAAAATGAATAGTTGAGATTGATTCTTCTATTCTCACAAAAATTTTCATTCTTATTTAAACTTAATTCTTGAAATCTATTCTCAAACGTAATTCAAAGAATTGTTGATAAAAAGTAGGTCAATATTAAAGTTTATAAAATTGACTTTCTTTTCTTAAATTACTAAACTATAACACGTAGACTCGTAAAATGATACTCATCCTCTATACAAGATTAATAAAAAATAACTAGTGAGGGTCCCGTTCAATACGACAGTTATAAATAAAAAATATAATAATAATCAATAATGATAGTCATCTTAATGATAATGACTTTAAACTTTTGTTTCAATTTCATCTATACTTATGGTATCACAATAATTGTTTTTTAATTATTATTTATTTTATATTTCAAATAAAGATAATTATAAGGTGTATAAACTATTAGAGGCAATTAAGTATAGATTGATTTGATTTTTAGTTTCTATATTTATGTATTATTGAAAAGGGTGCAAATATAATTTTTGATCTTCCAATTTTTAAATATTAAGCCTTACACCTAAACGATTTATGAAGGTTTAAAAAGATAAAATAAGATAAGATAAGATGATGCAATTGTTTAATTTTGAAAGTATCGCTGTCTTTTATAGCCTTATGTTTGTTATTTTTATTGAGTATCAGTTCTCGATTCCTATATAGGAAATATATGAATGTGTGATTGAGTGGTTTTTAATATTTAGTATAATCAACTCATTTGTATCAAATGGAGAATAGTTGATGTGTTGAACAGTGAAAAAGGCAAGACAAATAATCGTCTGTAAAAGAAGTCTGAAACCAAAACATTTCACCAAAGACCTTTTATAAGTATTTGAAAAAAGACCTTTTATAAGTCCTTGATTTTCATAAAGGTTAATACATATAGGGTGACTCTACTTTGCGTTTTAGTGCAATTAAATTGTTATACTAATTTTTTGTTCATTTAAGTCACTACACTTAGCAGATATGATATTCGTATAGTTTTGAGAAAATTCAACAATTAACTGAGTGATTGGAGTGTATAATTTTTAGGATTTATTGTTTCAAAGTGTATTATATTTTAACGCTTTCATTATTGTACGCAACGTATACTTTCAAAAAATTTATTGTATTTATTGAGCATGTCAATTATGTCTATTGTATGTACACTTTCATTTTTTGGTCTTCTACTGTATGTCTGAGGAAACAAACAATAGACCAAATGAAAATACGTCTCATACAACACTAAAAAAGAGATAGTATAATACACTTTGAAACAATAAACTCTACTTTTTATTAGTTAAGTAACTTAGAATATCGTGTCTACACAGTCAAATGATTTAAACATATATCTTTATAAGTTAAGTAACAAATATACAATAACTTCCCTATGTATTAACCTTTTTTAAAAATTTAGTATTCATAGAGCCATTGATACAAAAGATCTTAGAAGTTGTGACTTGTGAGTGATTCCATGTAGTTACATCTTTCAATATATCCTCCGTAATCCCATATAAACTAACTCTTCTTTTATGATACACAAATATTATATTGATGCATTCTTCCATTCCCCACTCTTGCATGGAAGTTATATACACACAATCATGAAGTGCATAATTAACAAAAATTTACAATATATTATCATAATGGTAGCCCAATAACTTCACTACGCATGCAAATCTGAAAGATAATATAGATAAGAGTATGACACTGAAAAGTTATTACTCGCCTCTTCGCGGGATTATAGATGAATTTTTCGTTACCGCCTTGCTTCGAGTTATGAATGTATGATAAAAGATAACTTAGATAAATATAATTTGATATTCTTATGCATTAATAGTGGGGTGTATTTATTTCGTAAATCTTGGTTATGATGTAGTCTTTCGTTTTGCAAATTTGATTTTTGGTTGAAGTGTGATTCTTTTTATAAATATAATTGAGATGTCGCTTATGTCAATATATGAATAACGTGATACATATGTTTCATAACAATCAAACAAAGCAATTTTTGTTGTTGTTGTTGTTAAAGATGTATGGTTATGCATATGGTCATCAAGCATTTGCACTTTGTAATTTAAAAAATATTTTGCATTTATCTATTAACATTATATGTAAAACAAAACGTTAGTTAAGGGTGCATATCAATCATAAGTCAAAAAGTTATTCACTAATTACCTTGCGATAAAAACAGTGTAAATAACTTCATATTTAATTGAAGATAACACTTTAGTAGTCACATGCAAATAAATGACGAAGAAAGAGGGATATAATAAAACTTGTAGATTCAAATGAGGGACAATATAATGTAGAGCAAGCATATACGTGTATATGTACATTAATACAAAATATAATGTACATATTCTTATATAAAACATCACAAACGTATAAAAGTACACACTATATAACGTGCAAGATTATAAAACATGATTAGTAATGCATTAAAAAAAATAATGATGTATAAATCATCATCCAATGTACATACAGCCGCTCTTATCCTACCATTCACTTAGGATAAAACAAATGTATTTAAAAATAGTCTCGCTCTACGATTTTTATTTTCTTCTTGAGAAAAATAATTTGACCACATTTCCACATTAAGCTAAAAAAACAATTTGACCGCATTGTCTCATATCATAAGCACATGTATTTTTGAGTAATCCATTGTCATCTCATATTTCCATTTTCGAGTCTTCTTGTGACCCAATCATAGATTTAAGTTGGATTTAGTGAAACAGTTGCAAAGTTCCTATCTATTATATGCAATTTTTCTAGAAGCACCTAGAGCAATTCAAAAAACACTAAATATTTTGAGAATGATCCAAGATGTAGCTGTCAAGATCAGTCAGCCAGTATGAAAGAAGAACATGTCAGCTAAAGCATTGAAATACTTAGATCTTTAAATAAATAATAGTGTGTTTGTAATATTATTACATATTTTATAAAAATATTTAATATATTTACGGGCCAAATCCAAACTCGTTTAGACCGGTACTAAAATATGACTTGTTCAAGCAGGAGCCCATTTTAATCTACTACCCAACTCACTAATCTTGTCATTTCTATAGAACTATAAAGATTGTAGCGAAATAAAATGTAACTAACAGGTAATGGTTGATTTTCAATAATCATTTTAGTTTGCTAAATATAAAATATTCAATTGCAGCCTGTGAGCAAAACCAAGTTGTAGATGAGTGTAATAGAACTCAACGATGACACTACAACTGAAGTTAGCTAGAGATTCTTTTCAATCAATCACATGTATCATTGGATTAGTTCTTTTTGTGAATATATTTCTCAACAGTGTTTATTCAATTGCATGCCAAAATCCTTTAACTCGGAATGGAAACATGCGTGGTTGAGATGAGTTGGGTAAGGGTACAGCTGGTTAATAAATGTTTGTGCAATTCGAAGAGGTCTGGACAAGTTGCACACCTGTCAAGCAGCTTTTAATATTCTAATTCTAAAATATTATGATCAAGATATATAGCACGTTTTAAGCATTTGAGTGCAATTTGAGTGACTTTCTACTCGTTTGATCCAGTCAACCCATCTAATCCATTATCATATCAACTAAGATACATAAGATTAACACATTTGAACCAGAGACCCAATGAAACCCAAGTAATATTATTCTTTGCCTTCCTTCCTTCTTTTCTTTCCACTAACTTCCTTCAAAAAAAAATTCATAGAGTACCTTCATACATGTTGAATTCGTAGCTCATTTTAGATTAAACTTGTCTATTAAGTTGTAACTAATGCTATGGAATTGATTAGCACAAGAGAGTCATATTAGGCCTTCTTTTTCTGAATCAAATAAATAATAAAATAATGTAGTTGGCAAATAAGATTTCAACACCCCTTCTTTGGCATTAATTTTGATTCAATGTACTCTTTGATTATAATATTTTTATTAAATTTATGTTTTTCTGATCTTCACATTAGGGTTACTCACTCTCATTAAGACACATTTTCACCTTAAAGTGCACTTCGACTAATTTCCATAGGCAATTCTTAATATATTCCAAGTCCATGCTTTCTAGACAGTACTTCATTTTGCAAAAAGAATTCCATATAAGTACTACTAACAAAAAAAAGATATAAAAAATAATAATCCACCTTAAATTATAAAGAAGGTACATAGTTATTAAAGTTGTAATGATTCCCTTGATCCTCTTCATGAAATGTGGTCCTCCCATTACAGTTTTTAGTAAAAATTCTTGTGTGAGACTTCATTCCTTTAAATTGAGTTCCAAGTAAGCCTCCAGATACAATTCCAAATTAGATACCCCACCATTGGGGGAAGCTTTGTATTTCATATGCAACTGCTATAAGAGGCATTGCCTTAATATCAAGCAAGTATACAAGTAAAACTACAACTAAATGAAATGATGATACAGATTTTGAGATCTTGATATCTCGTAAGTTTACTCCAAAAATGTTTGTGTGCATCATACCAAGCAAATGATATGAAACTACCAAAAGATAAATAAACTAAATGGTATAGAGAAGCAATAGTAATAAAGCTTGTTCTATAAGGTTATAACAGTATAGCAGTAGAGAAAAAAATTCTAAAAAAAGGTAACATAAAGGGGTAAATGTTTGTGTACCATAAGATAGACGTTATTTAAAAGAAATGATATTTTCTGAAGGCGCATAACATGATATTGCATAAAGGTCCGAATCATATACAATTTTTTTTCCAACCAGGCCCGTTTGACCCATACTTATCTAGGCCTGTTTGACCCGCACTTATCTTGACCTACCAAACTCTTAGACCCCACCTATTTTGCCACCTCTAATCAAAATAAGAGAACTTCACACCGGAAGGCAGAAAGTGGGGATCAATAAGGACTTACGCGTAGTTACCCTAACGACAACAATAGGTTCCCTAATAACAGGACATTTAAATGTATCCATTGGAAGATAAATAGGTGCATTTTGCTTTACATCTATAGCCTCAGCAAGATCAGTCATCATACATTCATGTTCTGAATACATCAAATCATTGTTGCTAAGATAAAGAAACTTACGAATAGCTTTAGGAGAATCTCATCCATGGAATCCTTTGAAAAGCACTTGACCGTCAGCATTCTTGATTTGACAATCTCAACCCAAATCACAGCTTTGTGTTGATGATTAAATAAAAAAAGGTATTAATGATTGAATGGATCTGTTGGATCAATATATCTGTTTGAAATCACTACCTCAAAATACAATAAGCTGATGATTGGTTAGCAGGCCAACATGGGCTCTGTGCGGTTGGACTGATCTTTCGTGGGTCCAGAAGTAAGTGACTTCAAACAGTAGCAGTCTTGTGCAATAAGGTGATATTAAGGAATCGAATAAAAAAAGATGTATGATATGTGTTATGTAACAACGAAATATATATGCCTCCAAAGCTAAAATGACACATTCAATTTTTTATGTTTTCATTAAGATAATCATGTAATTATTGACTTCTTAGTCATTCTAATATAGATTATTCACAAGGCTTGCACAAAATTCTTCTATTTATGCATTTTCAAGGTCCTATTTTGGTATCTTCATTGAAAGTGTCCATGATAAGGGGTCAAATATAGAACTATCAATATCATAAGTATTATACATTTTCATTAGGAATAAGCGATAAAAAATTGAGTTGAAATAGGCAAATGTTTTTATTTTATTTTTATTTTTATTTTTTTGTTTTGGTTAAAGATGAAAACAACCTGGATGAGGGCATCTACAGTACAAACATGGAAACAACACAAGCACATACACATTAAAAATATATGAAAGAATATCAGATAGGGAAACTAAATTCTAAAAGACAATTACCATCTCATACATGAACACAATACGCAGAAGTTTGATCTTCTAATCAACATTTTCAAGGCTGATTTCATGTTGAAAACTCGTCATTAAGCACATGTATCACTTTGCACTGGCGGCCAATATAAAGATATAGAGATATGGTATGAAACGCACTTACAATATGAAATAGCAAAAGAGCATGTGTGACTTTGCACTGGCATTTAGCACATGTATCAATTTTCAAGGCTGATTTCATGTTGAAAACTCGTCATTAAGCACATGTATCACTTTGCACTGGCAGCCAATATAAAGATATAGAGATATGGTATGAAATACACTTACATTATGAAATAGCAAAAGAACATGCGGAAGTTATTCACTTGAATACCTGAGGAGGAACTTCCAGTAATCTTGCACAGAACTTCTTCAGCTCTCCTCCTGCTACTTCATTTACACAATTAACTTTAAGGTAGGGAGTTGCACGTGTTTCCATTTTCTTGTACCAACATAACAAAAGGTATCGGTTATTTAAAGAATGAGTCCAAACAAAGTTGACTTCTACGTCAATGACCATGGCTCAAATGTTTGATTATGTCACATAATCTAACTTTGATCCATAACATGACCTACCCGATAAAGTAACCTTTCTCCAATTTAAGAATCTCACATAACAAATCCAAAAGCTCCTTGGCTAATTTCTCTAATTTAGCAGCAAATTCCTTCATCAACTCCCTGCTTAAGAGTTGAAACGGGTTCAGGTCAAATGCATATATTTTTAAGGGTAGGTCAACTTGGCTTGACCAAAAATATAGTCCAAAATTTTTAAATTTCAAAAGTTAATTACCGTGTCAATTGAGATTAAACTTTTAAATTATCTTAATAACAATAACAATACCCAAAAATACCGTGTCAATTTTATGACTTTAATTCCTATGACCCGTTACTTTCACTTTCCTTATTATACCCTTTTGATCCATTAAAAACAACATAGGGCCCTTTCATAAGTAAATGGGTCAAAAATATTCCAAGACATATCTACCCATATATAATTAATCTCATGTTTACCTGTATTCATCCTCAAGATCAGAGACTTCTGAGATGTTTGAGGTCAGGAGATGGCGCAACAAGCAAGTGCACTCCTAGTCCATATCAGTAACTTCCACCTTTAAACCTTCTAGTTCTTTAGGTGCCACCATTTCTTTAAACCTCTGCCCATAGACTTCTTCAAATGATCCATTATCATCCTCCCCACTTTATCGGGGCTATCCATTTTTCAAGTGAAGGTCACCAAATAATCAGAAAACATACTCTTGGACATAATGTACTTTGCAAAATCATGGGTACTCTGCAAATGTATTTTGACCATGAAATATATATAATCTGATATAAAGATCAGGGATACTGAAGGAATGAAGATCATGGGTACTCTGCAAAATCATTCCACAATTAATAGTTGCCCCGTACCATTAAGTACCTGTTTTGACCCCTTATTTGTTCTACCTTTAAAAGTCAGCATTAAACTCAACGAAATACCAAGAATGGAGTCAGATCCAGAGCGTTTATACTCACATTATCAGTGAATATAAGGCCAACTTATTAGCAATAAGTATCTATATATCATTTGACTTCTTAATCAACAAAAGTCCCTCCACTATGCTACTATAACTGTAAAAGGTGGTGCACACAAAAATTGCTTTTTCCAAAGTTAAGTTAGTAGTCTTCCTATTAATTCTAACACGCGTTTTTCTTTTTGTTATTAGTTCCACTGCAACAACCAATATTCCATGACACTCTGATATTTAAGTAAAAAAGTAGGTATGAGAACTGAGAAGGATTAAAAGGAAAATAGAACTAAAAAAATAACAGACTGATGATGAGGATTTTAGAGAGTTGATTGCAAATAGGAAGTTCAAGTAACATAAAAATATCTCCATTTGCAACATGAGCCAAGACATAGCGGTTAATTTGCTAATCGTTGTTGACGAGCATGTAAGCTTTTATATCTATAATAATCTATATTATACACTACATTTTTAAATATAGTTTTACTTAACCTTATGTACTATAATCTCTTCACTAAACCTTATGTACTATAATTTTGGTGTATGATTGTTTATAGGGTTACAAGATACAAGGAACGATCAAGACGAATTTAATTGCTTATTTTGAGAACGACCTAGAAGAGGGCTCATTTGTTGAGCTCTCCAAATTTGGAGTAGGCTCAAACGTAGGCAATTACTTGCTTGTGGACCACTAAAGAAAAATCAACTTCTTCAAATAGCAAGAGTCTGGAGGTCACAAGCATTTGACAGCGAAGTTGATGTGTTTGCATTAGTTGATTTTCATTATATATTTAATTTTAATTTATTAGGGATGTGTTTGGTAGAGTGGAAAGGAAAAGTGAGAAATGGAATAGGAATAACTTCCCTTGTTTGTTGTATACACAGAATGGAAACAAAGCCTCAAATATCGATTGTCTTTCCATTGTTTTAATTCCCCCCAAAAAAGTAGAGAAACGAGGGGAATGAATATTTTGGGCAGAGCTTTTCCCATCTCACATTCTCGCATGAATGAGTAAAAGGGGGGGGGGGGGGTATAAATACCATTTACCATGTGCCTTGCACATATTATCCCAAATCAAAAGAATATGAACCAACTCTTCCGGTGTTGGCGATTTCAACGCAATCATAGCTGTTTTTTCTAGATTTCATCAGCCCTTTTCGTTCAAGGTAATTGTTGTTCACCCCAACTAGGTCAGTCTTGTCTTCTTTTCATTTTGTTCTTTAAAAACAACAAAAATTTCCCAAACCCCAGCCAACCAGCTCAGGCCAGCCAGCACAGACCAGCCAACACAGACCAGCCAGCACAGCCAGCCAGCACACAGGCCAATCAGCACAAGAGAAAATCAGCACACACAACACTTAGTCAAATTTGATTTCCACAATAGTTTTGGGCTCGGAAAATAACAACTTAACCGGGTGTGTACTTCGCACCATCAAACCCGTATCCACTAATTCCACCATTGTACTAAAATAAACAACATTTGATATTTACAATAAAAGTTTATACCAAAACCACATTCGACCCATTTTGACACTTACACAAAACATGGGCAAAACAACGAGTCGAGTATCACAACTATGATTTAAACAAGTTAAACCTTGGTATATACTTACACCAAGTACAATAAAATATCAGCGCTATGTCTTTCCTTTCCCACGATCCTCTTTCCTAACCGACCCGCTTGTGCCTACAAAACGATTCAACTAAAAAGGTAAGCGAAACGCTTAGTGAGTTTATAGGCAATTAAATGAGCATACAACAAAACAACTTGATTTCAACTAGCACCTTGCAACAATCAACAACATAACCAACTAACATTTCATGATCAATTAACAACTTGTATTAAATCAATTAACAACTTGCATATGTAGGGATATACACTACTTTACGGATCCGTATTCAACTCCACTTTCACATAACAACTAGAGCTAGCACAAGGCTAGGATAATTACCACAACTCAACACAACTAGTACATGGCCATCATGACATGTAACCATATACACAACTAAATCAAACGAATCCTCTTACACGGATGTAATCCGGATTCCTGAACCCACTTTACCCATTTAACCCCCATAACACTCACCTTGGTTGCTTAGGAAATGATAATTCGCCAATTGAAGATCACCACTTCTTTTAACACCTATCAAGCATTACATAGCAAATTTAACACATAATAAGAATGCAACACATCTATATCACTCTACCCATCATTATTTCACTACTAGACCATCTATGTGCAGTTTGACTTTTAAAAGTCAAACTAACCATAACTTCATCATATTAACTCCCGATTCCTTCTATTATGTAATTACTTTTAACACCACTTTAATCATCATGAATAACACCAAAACAACTCCTTTGAGTTAACACTTTAGTAGGTCATCATCAATTAATAAGAATTTAGCTTTCTCAATTTTGGGTATTATGAGAAATCCCATCACTAATTGAATTAAGACTAACAATTGATAGTTATAAACTCATACTAACATCGATTCGAACACAACTCAAGGTTTATTTCATCTATTTCTATCACTCCCACCCTAAATCATCATAGTCACCCTTTTCCCCCAATTTTTAGGTCAAAGGAATAAGAACACAAGCTTACCTTGGGTTAAACATGAAGTATATAGCTCCAATTTGATTTCTCTAACTTCAATTTGATGATTCTCAGCTGATTACTTCTTTCTCCTTCTTATTCTAGAGTTTACAAGATTGTAGGTGTGTGTGTATGTGGATAAGTACGTACATATGTGTGTGTAGTATGCAGATTTTTAGGTTTAATAGGATTTAAAAGGATATTTACACTTTCAACACTCTAGTCTTATTTACTCAACATTACACCCCACAACTTAGAATTTCACAATTAATAACATCCCTAACTTATAGAATCTACAAAATAAAACACACATTTACGTATTATTTAATTACCACAATTTTCGGGATGTTACAATTAAACTCACATATTTTGTAGATGACGAGAATACCTTTGTCCGAACAAATTATTCAAACTAGACAAGCTACTATGATGGCTATCTTAGGAACATCTCATACTATTTATTTTTAGGCTCGTTGGTTTCTATTGTGTGGTGCTACGATAAATCATGTCATTAAGTCTAGAACACTGCGCTAAAAATATTTTATAAGTTATCATAATAAGGGTGTAATTATTAGACATATGGTATTTCAAAGTGATAAAACGAGTGTGGCAAATGTAAGAATGAATAGATACACATTTATAACACTTTGTGATATTCTTGAAAGTAGAGTCGGGCTAACTAATAGTAAAAATATTCAAGTCAATGAACAGGTTGCTATGTTCTTACACACACTTGCACATAATGAAAAAAATAGGGTGATTATCTATAGGTTTGAAAGGTTGGGTGAGACTATAAGTCGATATTTCACCTTAGTCCTAAATGCGGTTTGTCAACTACATAAAGAGTTGTACAAAAAAAATTGTGCCTATGTAGGATGATGAATTAGATGAGAGGTGGAAGTGGTTTAAGGTCAGCCAAGTATCATCTTTATTTTAGTGGCCACAACTGATATATACGAATAAATATATGTTTTGTATGTGAAGGGCTGCCTAGGAGCATTAGATGGAACATATGTTAAACTGAGGTCCCTGCTAGTGATCGAAAACCTTACCGATCACGTAAGTGTGAGATCTGTACCAATGTTCTCGGTGTGTGTACAACAGACCTCCAATTTACTTATGTGTTGGGGGATGGGAGGGTTCTCTAGCCGATAGTCGAGTTCTCCGAGATGTTATTAGTATACCACACGGTCTTAAAATAGCTCATGGTATGTTATAGATGGTGCATATACAAAAAAAAAATATTATTTCTTCAAAGGTTACTAAATAGTAATATGTTTGGATTTACTCAATAGGAACCTACTAACTGTGTGATTCTGGTTATATGAATGGTGAAGGTTTTTTAAGTCCGTATCGTGGTCAAAGATATCACATTAATGATCGGAGTCGTCTACCTAGGACTGCAAAGGAGTTATATAATAAGTGACACTCGTCTGCACGAAATTGTATTGAGAGATGTTTTGGGCTAATTAAGGCTAGATGGGCCATTTTGCGTGATGTTTCATACCATTCACCCGAGTCCATGTCACAAATAATAATTGTATGTTGTCTAATGCATAATTTCATTCGTAGTACAATGGGTGAAGACCCTATGGATCATGAAGTATTAGCTACTCATACACGGCTTGTTAATGAGCACGATACTTATATTAGCATTGTGGAGACGACACCGGTATGTAGTAATCACAGAGATAATCCGACCAATAATATGTTTAACGAGTGTATGCAAGGCGTGCTAATTTCAGGTTATTCCTCAAACATGGTTTCGTTGTAGCCGATGGTTAGAATTATATTTTTGTGATATCTTAAATATCTAGCAGGTTAATCTTTTAAACTTGGTTTGGTTGTAACATATGGCTACAATTATATTTTGATTGTAATATATAATTATGATATTGAGACGATTTTGTGTACGTCATGTTAATATATGAATTCTTCCCAGAATGTTACTCTTTGCTTCTTTAAATTTTATGTTGATATTTGATATTTATAAGTTTTATTACTAGAGATTATTGCAATATATATTGACAATGATATTATGATAATAAAGGATCATGAGAAAAATAGATTAAGCGATTTATTTTGATTTCATTCCATTCCATGAATACTACCAAAAATGAGAATAATTCTCTAGTACAATTCTCTACATCCATTCCCTATGCATATCAAACACTAGAATTGATTCTAATTCTCCACATCCATTCCCTTTCTCATCATTCTCATTCTTTGTTCCAATTCCATTCATAAGCATTCACTCCTACCAAACGTACCCTAAATGTTTTTGTTTTTTGTGACAATGATTGCTTGCTTTTATATCTTCTCTTAAGATATAATTGGCCATGTGGTACACATGGGTGATATGAAAATTATAAATGAGGGCAACAAAGAGACATGGTTTATTACTTTTGAACTTCAAGAGTTGAGTTTCCTATATCCGTATGTTTTGAAATGACTATAAATAAAAGTCAAGGTCAGTCTTTGGCCTGAGTTGCTCTATTCATATGCAAACAAGTTTTCACTCACGGTCAACTGTACGCAGTATTATCTCAAGTGACGACCAAGGCAGGTCTGAAGGCGATGATATTGGAAGATGATAGCAACATGACAAATACCACAAAGATTGTAGTCTACAAGAAGGTTCTACAATGAATATAATTTATTTTTGTACAAATAAGTTTTAAGTAGTGGTTCTTTTGAATTATTATAGCATTATTCTATTAATAAAACAAGTTTTGTTGTGAAATCAAAGAATTTTTTGTCTTTACATTAACAAAATTATTTTGCATATGGGAATATATTTCAAATAGACTCTTTGATCTTAAACATTTAATATAATACATTATATCATATTAAAGGTAAATTTAAAAACTTAAATGTCGTAGCCCACGTTATCGCGAATCTATAAACTAGTGTGTACCATAAAATTACAACAATAAAAAATAACCTGAAACTTTCATTTTTTCTTTTCATTTCTATTTTCCCTTTTTGCGAAAAACATTCATATATAAAATTAATACTATTACAGATAAGAATGATAGCCAAAATACTTCGATTGAACTTTTAATTGAATATTAGTATTTAATAGTATGTTATTTTATAGACTTTATTAGAGGAGGAAGTAAATGAATAAAAAGAGGGCATACGCCTTTTTACAATTTTCTACAATGTTTAAGTTGATAAAAGTCTATACTAAATAAAACAGTGCCAATTAACAAAGCATATTTAAGAAAGTAAAACTTATGTTCTTTTGTACTTAAAGGCTAAAGATGATATGCATTTGACCTAGTCAACCACAAAGTTTTGCAAATGTTTGATAATATTATAAGAGCAATGGTTACAAACAAATGTATATTTAAAATATTTATAAAATAATTTATCATCATCACATTGGTTCAGTTCTTTTCTCTTTTCTTTTTCTATCTTCATCTCGATACTTCCAGATCATTATGTATCCAAATTTTTACAAAAATTTTGTAAGCAAAGCATTTCTCATAAGGAAAAAAACAAATCTACAACAATCTCTTATAATTTCTTTGACTTCTTTCTATAAGGAAAAAACAAATTATCAAATTCTAGGATTTCAAAAATTGAGGGTGGTAAACAAAATGCAGAGGTAAAAAATGGAACATCCTCTGCAAATTCAATGTCTTCCAAGAAAATTATTGTCGTACAATTGGAGAATGACATTGTTGAGCCTGAGAAAATGATCTTAGGCTCGGACACAACAGAACGTGAGGTGACGCTTCACCATTCGCCCACAAAGGCGATGGTGAATGGTGATAGAGGAGATTATTTGGCCATAAAGAACTTTCAAGATGCGAAAGTTGTATACGTATTGGAGTCAAGAAAACTATGGGCTATTGCGACTCGTATTGCATTTAATATTCTTTGCAATTATGGTACAAACTCTTTCACAAACATATTTGTTGGGCATATCGGAGATATGGAGTTATTAGCTGTGGCAGTTTCCTTATCCATTATAGCTAACTTTTCGTTTGGATTTTTGGTTAGTTTATAAATCTCTCGTGTAAGTAGCAAAATGGGCGTGTCTAACATGCTAAGACATATTAAAACAAATAAACTTTAAGGCATGTGAAAATGAGTTAGGTTGATCTGCCAACACTTTTATGTCATTAATTTCATAAATGATTAGTACGTTAAATATGATTACCAAAATTATATCAAAACTAAGAAAATGTGTCGTACAATCTAAAACCACTTGAATTCTAACCTTCAAACAAGCAAACGAAACATCATTTTTTTCAAAATTTTCTTAGCCAAGAAGCTATTTTGGCTTGTGAAAACAAAAAACAAAACCCTGAATCCTCATGTTTATGATGCATATAGCTTGGCATGGGAAGTGCACCGGAAACATTATGTGGGCAGGCATTTGGAGCAGGCGAAATCGAGATGCTCGGAGTTTACATGCAAAGATCATGGATAATCCTCACTGTTGCTTGTTTCTGCATACTCCCTCTGTACATTTGGGCAACACCGTTACTTAATCTTTTAGGACAACGTGATGATATAGACAATCTCGCTGGTCAATTCTCAATCCAAACCCTCCCTCAAATGTTCTCCCTAGCCTTAAACTTTCCTACACAAAAATTCCTACAAGCTCAAAGTAAAGTCACAATCTTAGCATGGATCGGGTTTTGGGCGTTGATTGTACATATAGGTTTATTGTATCTGCTTATTGAGGTTTTCCGGTTAGGAACTTTAGGTGCTGCTGCAGCGTATGATTTGTCAGCATGGGGGATTGCGGTGGCACAAGTGGTTTATGTTCTGGGATGGTGTAAGGAAGGCTGGAAGGGGCTTTCATGGTTAGCTTTAAAGGATTTGTGGGGGTTTTTTAAGCTGTCTGTGGCCTCGGCAGTTATGATTTGTTTAAATAATTTGGTATTTTATGACTATTATCGTTCTTACCCGGAACCTTGATGATCCTATTACCGTAGTTGGATCCCTATCA
This sequence comes from Logfia minima, assembly GCA_963921325.1. Lineage (NCBI taxonomy): Eukaryota > Viridiplantae > Streptophyta > Magnoliopsida > Asterales > Asteraceae > Logfia > Logfia minima. Next base: position 17,810,658 of record OY992770.1, read on the forward strand.
ATCTGGTGAGTCTAAACAAATTTGTTAACATGTTAAAACACGTAAAATTTTAGTATCTTTGATACTTAGTACTATATTACAATTTCTATTATATTCGTTCCGCCCCTTTTCTTTCAGACGAAGCGTGAATACATTTTTGACAACTTATGAAATGTTTTATACTTCTGTTTATTAATGCCCTTCTCTTTGTAGTTATGAATTTCGACCAACTTGATTCGTTAGCCATAAAGTGTAACTATGTGTTTGTGATTGCTTATTTTAAGTCCTTATTGCTTAGTTTTGATCGTCAATGAGAATATCTAAATAGTCATTTAAAAACTATTTATCCGCTTATTTGATAAATAAGTAGGTTGACAGATGCTTATTTTTTAAGCAGAAAAGTACTTAAAAATAAGCAATCCCAAACACTCCTTAAGCTAAATTCATTTCTACAAAAACAGATTGCAATGTTTCCCTCTAATTTAAACTCTCAACAAATAATATTATTATGTCAAAGTCAATAAAATATACATCCTTCATGTTCTAAATTTTGGTTTTATGGTTCTTCAACAAGTGATTAATATAGTAGTTTGTTTCTCATTTTCTTCCTTTTCAATCTCAGCATGAACATAAATGGATGGGAAGGCATGTTGTTTATTGGAATCAATGCAGCAATAAGCGTTCGGGTTTCAAATGAGTTAGGATCAGGGAACCTGAGAGCAGCAAAATACTGTGTAATGGTAATAGTGACAGAGTCTCTTTTAATTGGAATTATCTCAATGTGTATCATTCTGATCACCAAGAACCATTTTGCTGTCCTATTTACCAACTCAAAAGAGATGCATAAAGCTGTGTCTCATTTGGCTTACCTTCTAGGTATTACAATGGTTCTCAATAGTGTTAAACCAGTTATTTCAGGTATAGTTATTTATATTTGTATCTTTAATATTTTTAAAGATATTAGATTTTGGACTTGTTGTTAATTTTGTTAAATATTTGTAGGTGTTGCTGTTGGGGGAGGATGGCAAGGACTTTTGGCTTACATAAATCTCTTCTGTTATTATATCGTAGGCCTTCCTCTAGGGTTCTTTCTTGGTTATAAAACACGCTTAGGAGTCGAGGTATTATAACATTACATGTCAAATTTTGTTTTTCAAAGATTCGAAAAATGACACAAGTGCAGAAGATTTATGGATGTTGTATTTGGTTATCGAATTTGGATATTATTTGTGCTGGGTATTTGGATAGGAATGATTTGTGGGAATGCTTTGCAAACATTCATTCTTGTGATCATTGTGTGGAGAACCAATTGGACTGATGAGGTATGTTTCTATTTCGTATAAATTTCTTTTATTGAATATTTTTATTATATATTGTATGTTACTAGATGTCTAAAATGTGTATCATAGTTGTTATTTGATGAACATGTGAGACTACTCGTTTGAATTGTAGGTGGAACAAGCATCAGAACGAATGAGGCAATGAGTTGTTCAAAGTGATGATGAAAACATTGACGATAAAATTCCTCTTTCTAAATGATATTAGACTCGGATATGTAAAGTGTATCGATTATCTTTAGTGATGCTTGTAAGGTTCTGATTGTAAGGAGGTAGAAGCATCGGAAGCTACCAAAAGATCCACATAATTTGATCGCTTGAACTTATCTAGGAATTTTTAACAAGTATAATCTTCTTCTTTTCTTTAACAAGTTTTTTCAAAGTTAGAGTTTAGTATACTATTTTTTAGATCACTTTTTCGTTTTGTAAACTCATATAAATTAATTGAAATATGTAGTTAGCATTTAGTCCAAAAAGATAGTGTTATAGCTTGAATGAATTTCTTTAATTATATGCTAAAAAACTAAAGGAGCCCAAAGAAGTCCAACAGCAACATAAGGCCCAGCATCTAAGTCCTAACCTTTTTGAAGCTTTTATCTCACATATGGTCTTTTTCACGTACTATTTTTCGTAATGATAGCATTCAACTTTTATGAAGTCTTCAAAATAATGATAATCTAACAAAAGAATTCGTATGAAAACTTGAAACCTAAAGGCTGATCTTATCTCTTCATCGGAAAGATGGTGTAGATTTCGACACGTGTATTTATTAACGGATGATTTTGAGGATGTTTTGTAAATGAATAAAAAGGAATTAATTAACTATTAATAGAACTTATCAAATAGGTTTGAAGTTGTCAAATATTTAACATAGGTGCATACAAGCTTCCAAGTTACTTTATATAAAATATTTTTTTTAATCATAGGTAACACAACATTCATGCATCCTTTTCTTAAAGGATATGGACAAAGGGGTTAAAGAAAGATTCCTTTTCTATATGTAGTTAATAGTTAAATTAAACTTTAAATGTTTGAAATCAATTGTTGGCGTACATCTTGTGAAAGATGGTTTAGATGATGCTTCAAAATCACATTTTCACTCTATACAATTGTAATCTTTATGATAATCTAGGCAAGATGTCATTGTGACTTTCTCATTTGTAAGCAACTTTCATTGACTTTTCAAACACTTCCTTCTATGTCTTGCTTTATAGGTTGATACAAAGAAAAGAACAAAAAAAAAAGGTTATGATACTAATCAAAGTTAAAAACATATCAATAGTGATTAAATATATTCATCATGAATATATAAAATTCTTGGCTGTTCCAATAGTTAAATGAAGTGGTTTTGTAAAGTATTCTACTTTAAGTTATCTAATGAGTATATTATAAATTTAATTCGTGAAACTATAGTCGACCTCTATATTATAGCTACAATTTAAGGTGATGTTTTTAGATAAAAGACATATTTTTCATGCAACAAATTTAAGGAACAATAGTGGTTGGTTTTATTAGTGATTTAACTAGACTTATCATAATCAAGTTTACACCTATAATTGCCACCCACCTTTCAATAACTTCAAAAAACTCATATATATTAATTCCATTGAGCAATCAATCAAATTGGATGAGTTCATCCATGTTTGTATCCATCCAATTAAAATACAGTAGAATAGCTTTTATATCCCATCACCTTCCAATGGTGGAAGGTCCACATCATGATATGATTTTAAAACAAATAATGAAATCCCTTTAGATAAGTTGTTATTGTATTCCTTTAATGACTAATAAGTTGGGAAAAAGACATAAATTATGTTTTATAAGTTCAGAAATATATTAGAACTTCATAGAAGACCAAATCGTAAAATATATACATTATATTTTATTATTTGGAATATACTATGATTAAAATATTAAATCACCACATATACCATAAGTATAGAATATCACCTCGTGATGTAAAATCCACGGTCACATTTTATGGTTAATTTTTAATGCGGTATTATATAAACAACATATTTATAACATATTTGTGCTATGCAACGGAATTATATCATCTATTTTCACAATTATGCAAGAAGTAAATTCGCATATACTTATTTCAATGATAAAATTCGCCGGAAAACTTAGTTCACATACAATTCTGCATTCATATTTTTTATAAATTATTTCTTTTCTGAATACTTACCGACCTTTTCTTCCGTCATTCAATTCTCTACAAATATAGTAAAATTGTTATAGCAAAAATATATTCACAATTTTATTTACAGTTGATCTTTTATAAATGTAAAAGTAGGGAAGTGATTCAAATTGTAGTAATGAAGATGGAAACTTTTTTTTATCCTTGTAATATTTAAATTTGTAGTAATAAAGATGAAGACTTTTTGAGTTATATATTATAGAAATGATTTAGTCTCATTTTGGGTAAGGAAATGATTGTATTCAACCTATGCTTATATATAAATATACGAATAGAGTGATCTTTTACTAATAATAGATGTTAGAGGGGTAACTTAATATTTTTTCTAAAAAAATTGTGGAGACTCTTTATAAATAATAGCGTGTGTCCGCGTATAACTACGGAAACAAATAGTTAATTTGACATTTATAAATTTTATTGTTTACATTGTATTGTTAAAAGTTTAATTTAAGGATATGTAAAGTTTAAAAGTTAAGGGTTGCAATATATAAATTACTAGTTCATTTGGAAAGTAATTAATGATTTTTAAGGGTAATTTAGACATTAACCGTTGTTGAGTCTAATTTTAAAAAAAGAGATGAAGATGGTTTATATATAATTAAGATTAAGATAAGATAATAGGTACATATAACATAATTCATTCCAGAATAAAACCTTCAGTAATATTCTTAACAAACCTATGATTATATTTATACCAGATACATTATATACAAAACGTATGATTATATTTACTAAATATATTACTTTTACCTTCAAGAAAAAATAAAAAAACATCAACCACATCCCTAAGTTATTTGATGTCATCGTATATAAAAATTTCCATCGTGACATCTTATACGATAACCACTATATAATGCTTAAAAGAAAAAAATAACTTAATACGGAGTATATAATATTACAATTTTTACTTTTACGAATAATCTTGTGTTTGCTAAAATAGTAGTCAGTGATACTAATAATAATAATTGTCTCATTTAAACCTTAAAATAAAATGAAATAAAAAATTATGTAAAATTAAAATGTTGGGATTTATTTTGAAAAATATTTGCTTATTTTGAAAAACATTTAGATGTATTCTAAATGATTATGACTATAAATAAAATATAAATAAATGTACTACGTAAATTGTAGATATCAACTTGAACTATCTAAAAATTTCATCACATATATCTTATAATAGGGTAAAAGTCAAAATGGCTTATTGTATTTTTCAATATTTATATTGTATTTTTCAATATTTATATTTGTATACAACGTACTTTATAAATACTTAATATGCATAACAAACTTTCAAACTTTATTTTAAGGTGAATAATATATATTATTTTAAATTTAAATTGTATAACATACGATCGATAAAATATAAAATAAAAGTAAAATAAAATAAAAATAAATAAATTAAAATATTTACGAGATTTACTGTTTAAATCTCTATAGAAGTAATATGACTAACACATATACACGTATAAGAAACGATAAATATGCTGCACAAAGCACAATCCATAATTTGTATATAATTTATGTGACAATCTTTTTTAACTTTTATTGATTTACCAAATGCGTACTTGTATGTAATTTATGTGACAATATTTTTTTAACTTTTATCGATTTACCTTAAAATTGTAGGTGTAGTTTCTTTTCTTTTACTATTTTTAATTTAAATTTAATTATTGGTGACATGAGGTGTCCCCAGACCCCAGTTTCAATAAATCCTGTATTGTCCAAACTCCAAACTCCAAACTCCTTTCTTTCTATTTGTGACTTGTTTAACTCTTTCTTCTTATCTCTCACCGCATAACTCATACCAAATTTACCCAAAAATTAGACAGAAAAAAAAAATGTCTTCTCCAAGCAAACGCAGAGAGATGGACTTGATGAAGCTGTAAGCTCTTTAATTTCATGTATTCAAGTTTAGAATATTTTTTTTTTAAAATCAAATATCCTGAATACCATGTTTTTAATCTTATCTTAATTAATTTGCTTTTGACTTAAAATTTTGAACTTATTTATGATGAACTAGGATGATGAGTGATTACAAAGTGGAGATGATTAATGATGGGATGCAAGAATTTTATGTACATTTCCATGGACCTGCTGAAAGTAAGTTTTTAATTTTTGGTACTTATTTTAATTATATTGTTTTTCAAATTTATTAAAAAATTTAATTTTTTTTATGATGTTAGGTAAATCCAACTGATATGAACAGGGTTGTATGAGATTCTGACTTTCTTTGTAATTTATCAACAAGGACTTCTTTATTTGAGTGCTTGTTTTAAATTTTCATCAGTCATCTGTTTTTTTAATTTAATTTTTTATTTATTATTATATTTTTATAGATTAATTGGCTATATCTGTGTATATATGTGAACAGGGTTAGATTACACTTAGCTTGGATCTGTTAATTCAAATTTGTGCTTAATGTTTGCCTTTTTATGATTGGAGTAGTAAGGTGAAAAAGGTTGTCCCTTTATTTGTACTTACGAAATATTAATATATCTTAGATAATTTATAATTTATTTTGTAAATCAGAAGCTGATCTTGACGTTTTCTGGTCAAAGAAAACATGTTAAGATCTCTTAATGACATAATATGCTTAGATAAGGAGAAAAAGGATATGTTGAATTTGTATGTGAAAATAACCAGTATTATGCTGTTATCTGCAAATGACGTATATTCCTCAGTTGTGCAAGTGAAGAATGCGTTTTTTTCTTTATAAAGTACAGTTTTTGCTACTTTAATGCAGTTTTTCTTCTCAGTCTCAGCTCATCATGCATAAAGCGGCATGCTTTCACATTGTCAATATTTTTTATGAATTTTTCTCAAATTTGATGGTGAATTCACAGGTCCATACCATGGAGGTGTGTGGAAGCTACGAGTTGAGCTTCCAGATGCTTATCCGTATAAATCTCCATCCATCGGCTTTGTTAACAAAATCTATCATCCAAATGTTGATGAAATGTGAGTTTTTAAAAATAATCTTGAACTCGTTAGGTAGAAAAATCAATGATCTTTTCTTGAAAGGAGCACAATTGAATTCAGGATTATCACATTTTGCATATATAATTTGCTTTTTTCAGGTCTGGATCGGTTTGCTTGGATGTGATAAATCAGACGTGGAGCCCCATGTTCGGTAACAAGTTTTCGTTCTAGGAAGTCTCATTAAATCTCAAAAATTTTAATTCAAGATCCAAAACCACTGAGTGAGTCAGGTATGCACCCCACATTATGGATAGGAAGCTGATTGTGGGCCGGTCTTGGATTGCCGGTTATCAACCTTTTGCCACAAAAAGATGTTTTCATGTTAACAATTACACGGTCATTGATACCATAACAAAATTTTAGTGCACTAATTTGGACGTGCAAGATTAGGTTCCCCTTTTTTGATAGCATTAAAGGATATTTTAGACTTGTTACAAGTATCAAACACTTCGATATAACTATGTTTTTGTTCAAGCTTCACAATCCTCGTGGACAAAGGGGGTGTAAACTTTGTGTTGACTAGTTTTTCCATAATGGTCATTGTTGTGAAGTGTATTTTGAGATATATAATTGGAGTATCTGTTATCTAACAGTGATGTATCTGTTTGTAGACTTGGTGAACGTGTTTGAGGTGTTCCTTCCACAACTTTTGTTGTACCCGAATGCTTCAGATCCATTGAACGGAGAGGCTGCAGCTCTTTTGATGCGTGATAAAACTTCTTATGAACAACGTGTGAAAGGTATGCAATGCTTCATTAAACGTGATTGTGCTTTTCTTGGTCCTTTTACTTGCTTTTTATCAAAAAGGGATTAAGGGGTTGGGCCGTTGTACATGTACCATGACTTCTTTAGAAAATTAATAAGACAAAATAAGTTGTACACTGCTGAATGTTTTGTACAATAGTGAAGAGCCAATTAGTCCATGCCTTCTCCTTTTGTAAATTTTGAATTCTTGATAATTGTGTAGAACATAAATGGGAGAAAGCTAAAATGTAAAGGTAAAAACAAGAGGTGAAATTTTCGACTTTGCTACTGATGAATGGGTCGATTTGGGATATGTTTGATGGGTTGACCAGTTCGACCCCCTTTGATGGAATGGATCAATTTGGGATAAGTTTTATCTCAGCTATGTAAATTCAAAAAGATTAGCTACAGAGGAAGCGGGTTGGATGGGTCAGTTGGTTTGGAAGTTGCCCAAAGTGTATTTTTAACATACAACCTCTTCAATCTCTTATTAAGAGTAATTAAGTTTTTAATGACTTAATTTGAGAATTTGGAATTCTATTATAACAATACTTTTGAAATCATATAAATCCAACTTTTGACATTCAACTTTGGTATTAATATTATAATGAATTCAACACCAGCATTATTGATTATGGTAGTATATGTTATAGACTTTGATAAGATCATTTGTTCATTCAAACCACTTAGGAAGCCGTAGAAACTTTAAAGTTGAGGATTGATTTCACGACCTAGAAGTTAATTGTACTCCTTTGTTTGGTAATGTTGAACATTGGAGTGGTCTAGACTAGCAACCTATGTCCATTTCGACGGTCTATTTACATTGTTTACCACTAACATTGCATGTACTACAATTGGATATGCATAAAACATCATTTGAAAATTCGTACATTGAAAAATTTGACTTGTAAAACTTGATGTAATGACTTGCACCCCGTGCATTGCAAGTCGTACAATGATCTGGTGAGGCTCAATTTCTTCCATGCGTTGGTTGAATAAATGGAATAGAGAGCGGTATATGACCTTGACTCCATGCGTTACTAGTACACATGCATTAAAGATTGTACATATGGTTCATTGAACAGAGTACTGCCAAAAGTATGCTAAAGTGGAAGATGTGGGTGCCCTTCCTGAGGATGAATCAAGTGATGAGCAAGACGAATACGACTCAGGAGATGATGACATGACAGCGGGCCCAGTGGACCCGTAGTGCATTCAATTGACCATCTTAGCTTCTCAATGTTTGTACATTATGTTTTAGTAGTTGAAATTGTGTCGTTAACTATTACTAAAGATCATTATGGGAAGGGATGAAAAATAAAAATCCCAATCCCGCTGTGAATTTCATCTGATGTAAATAAATTTATTTTGTTTTCGTCATATACTTTGTTGGTTGTTTGATCCACTACATATAAACAGTATCAGGGGTGCTAAAACTACTTTTACACTCCCAAAATGTACGACTAGTCGTTGGACCCTAGTATGGGTCACATTATGCATTTAACTTTGTTTATTGAACATCTCAAGTCTTGAAGGAGGAATGTATATTTCTTCTCACTATGGTCTCTAAATTCTGGAGGGACTTAACCATATATTCAAAATGGATGTTCCTTTTCTAGTATCCTATTAATGTTACTCTTTCTTTTTCCTGTGAAAACAACAAGATATGTGGATTGATATGCAATTGAAGTTGCACTTAAGAGGAATGTCCTTTCCTAAGAATGAAAAACTTGAATTGAACGGCAGCCCTTCTGATGTTTTTGATCTTTGACATGAAACACCAACAATGAGAAAATGGGTTTCGACATAGAGCTTGTTTGATCCTAAAATTTGAATGTCAGAAAACCACCTTCATACCTTATGAGTGCTCAACTTTTGAACCTAAAGAAAATTTAAGAAACACTCTTTTCATGTTGCTGAAGATTATAGTTTGTCAAATATGAATAAAAGGTTTGTCTTCTGACTTTATGCACATAATATATTTACTAGGTGTGTTAAAAATTGAAAAATCTTCTCCCATAGACTCGGGTACTTAGAAAGAAAACACAACTAACAAAGCACAACTAAAACAAAAACACATGAAATTTTTAAATAAACATTGGCGAGTATTTCAATAAACTTATAGAAGCGTCACCTACTTACAGATTTCATGGTTACTCTAAATACCCACAAGGTGCACTTTCTTTTGATTGTGTATTCTGAGTTACTTGAAGAGAGTATACACCTATGATCCATATACCTACAGGTAGAAGATTTTTCAAAAAGCACTACTTTCTAACAAATACAAGCTTGATAGAGACGAGAAGTAATTTCATTCCAGGTTTTACAGCTTTCATTGAAAATGAACAGCTATGGAGAAAAAGTAAGTGTTTACTATCCACATTAAGCATCACAGCCAATAGCCTACTTGTATTTTATTTTTCAGTAGTGTCATTTGAAGCACATACAAACTATAGGTAACCTGCACACTATGATAGTTGACTCGGCCTCCTTTTCCCTGCATCTGTCCTCATTCTCTTAACAGGGTTAGCCCAACCAATGCTAGCTCCACTCCCATTTCCCTGCTGCCCAACTGTTTGACTTTGACCTGGTCTAGTTTGACCCGGGCTCCTAATTCCACGGCCAATGGGAGAAACAGGACCAGCTGACCCGTTTCCAGGTTTCACCACTCCGGACTTTTCTCTGTCCTTCCTTTTCTTCTTGCAGATCACAAGCTCACCTGGATGTGTGAACGGTCTAGGTTCTTCCTCAGCATGGGCTGCACCACCCCTCGTGCCGCTATTCCCGAACCGTGTTTCTTTAGCAGGGATGGATCCACGGGAAAGTGGCCTCGGGAGACGACTTGGTTCGGGCTCTGGGTCAATCACCAATTTTGGCCTTTTCGCTTGACCAACGGGTGGTAGCCCTCTAGGAGATGAAGAAGCCACTGAACCAGAGAAAGTGAGTGCACTCCTGGCTTCTCGGAAGTCTGTGTCGGGAAATGCAATCTTCATAATATCGAAAAACAGATCATGTACCTTCCTTGCTTCGGACCTCACCTGTTCATCAAAAATATTTTTCTCAATCATTAGGGTCCACAAAGTTCTGCTTATAATTTCAATCATGTGTTTACATCAAAGATTGAAGCTTTCACATTACAGAATATGGATAGAACATTTACTAAAGTGGTTACATAAAACACGTATTATTGTTCAAGATCATCATTAATTCATCATAATAAGCACATAAAATCAAATTGAAGGAATGTACCTCATGTGAAAATCCAAAATAGTGCATTCCACCTTTTAACATAGCCTGCACATCAGCTATCAAATCTGTAACTCCATTGTACCCCATCCGGTCAACACGCAGTTCAATCTTTCGTAGGTCAAGAAGATTGTTCCCACCACTGCTCCCGGGACTTTCAGTTCTCTTCCACAGATCAGTTAGCAATGGAATAATTTGTTGGCCTTCCTTGTCAATTCTCCGCTGGATCTTGGTGATTACATTTTTGCACTGCAGGAAGCAAGTGTAAGATTCATGGACATTAAAGAGAGGTAACATTTATAAATTCCACAGAAGTTATTAGATATACCAGGATCACTTTAGTGTCTTGCACTCTTATAATGTTTAAAAGTTAATTGCAAGTCGACATAAACAAATTAACACACATTCAGTAGCAACAGAAATTTACTACATGACAAATGGAGAACAAGAAACACAGAATTACCACTTCATAGCAAAATGGGTGGATATAGAAGAAAAGGTCCACTAAATTCAGGATTGGTAACTTGACTGGGTTCCTAACAAATATTCTTAGGAAAATAAACACTATAAGGATGGCAACTTTAATAAAACTGCAAAGATAGACGTGTATGTTTGCATTTTAGATTCCACAAATGTTCTGCTGCTTTCTTAAAACACGGTCACGTGATTTGATCAGTAGAATGGTCAAATCATGCAAAAAATCAAATGAATACCTGTTAACCGGCATCCAAGCACCCCGTTAGCACCAATTCATTGCTGGGAGAAACAATTTACATAGTTTTGTATAAAGTTTTGAGAGATTATTTATGAAATATTTTAATGGTTTTTCTCAGGGGCACACATACTTGGTAACCTGAATTTAAGCAAATTTGGTTAACTTATATAAAATTTACCCTACTTATAAAGTTTAGATTTTTTGTTTTTGGCACTTCTGCAAGAACAATGGTGGAATGTTTAAGACAAAAGATTGAACACTATGGTTGGATAATTACACCTAATAACTATAAAACATACCCTTCTTTGGATAGCCTCAGTCATTGAGGTTCCACCAAAAGGCCCACTTCCATTCTTTGCTTTCACATCCGAGCCTTTAGAGCGCTCTGCAGTATTTTCTGAAGGAGCAGATGTGGGATTTGTTCTGGTTGCTTTCCCTGCAATTTTAGGGGCAGGCAAGTTGCGCTTGGCCTTTAATGAGGGACTGGCCTTCTCGTGCTTGTAAGTGTTATTCTCTTGAACCAGCTTTCGTTCAGGTAGAGTCTTGGCATGTTGTCTACGGTCAGCTTGAAAGGGAAGCTGAGAGGAGTCACCATGAAGAAGAGAAGAACGGTCACCAGACTTATCATCCAGCCTCTCCACAGCATGCCTTGGTCTTACTCGAATACTACGTTTGCGTTTTATTTTCGGTTGCAAAACCTGTTCATCTTCACCTTCATCACGATCATGGTTCAAACTACCAGATTGTTGAAGGTCCATATGCGAATCTCCAGACATGGCAATCTCCCCTTCCTCTAGGTCATCATGCTACATGCATACATTACGGGATAAAAAGGTCAGATAATACATGCAACTGTAGGTGCGCAAAAAATAGGAGGTTTATTTAGGTCATAACAGGTATGTTTTTAATACGGATCCAAACAGGTCGGATCACATTGGCAAATATAAAAGATGATTTTTACAGGAAAACTGAAATAAATATATAAATATCATATATAAAATCTAATGATATTATATATAATACAACTCCAATCAACCCATTTTTTTAAACAATCCGAAACAGTTGCCTCTATGTAACATAAAAATGTTATAACTTTCGAGAGAAGGGAACCATACCAGTCTTTTAGAATGAGAACCTCGCCGACCATCTAATGCAGAAAGTGACCCGAATTTCGGCACTGCTATAGGCACTAATCGTCGACTATCTGAAGATGATCCTGAAGAACCCGCTTCTCGAAGCATATGATTGTGTTTAGTAGAACCAGGTGGTGCACGATGATACTCGTACCTACTAGCAGAAACAGGAATTTCATCTCCTGTTTGGCCTTTATCAACTGCAGGTATTTCATTCACACCAACAGTTTCATCATCTTCAGAATCCTCGTTTTCACCTTCTGCATTTACAATCTCTTCTGAGGTAGCTTCAGAGAACTCCTCTATGTCAGAACCCAATTCAGCATAATTTGGGAACTTCTTTCCTTTAAATCGTCCCCTTCTCTTTTCAGTAATATCAGAACCCATCTCACTTGGTTCCACACCGATGTTATCGGTAGATAGAATGTTCTTGGTGGTCTTTCTAGACATACTAGCAATAGCAGCATTAACTTCTCGAGTACTAGTCCTAAGCCACTTAGGAACTTGATCGTATTGTGTCATCTCATCCACCCAATCAAATTCTTCATCCATCTGGTCGAAAATTTCGACCTCTTCTTCACTTCTAGCAATCATTCGGTTGACTTCTTGAAGTGACGGGACGTCATGAACAGTTTCTTGAAATCGATCTTCATCACGTAACAATGACTCCAAGGTAGACCGTCTTTCTTCATGTGTTGTTCTCTGGTCAAAACGGCCAGCATTGATGACTTCATCAGCCATTTCAATCTTATATTGTTGAATATTGTTTCTTATAAGGCTCTCGATAGATCCTATGTATCGATCCTTACCAGCAAGGTCATCATCTGAGTCCACACTACCTTCGTTCATAAAATTATCCTCTTTTTGATGACTCGGAACTTTATCAACCACCGCTTCCATGTAAATTACTTTGACTTCTCGTGTTTGACCAATACGGTGAGCTCTAGCAACTGCTTGCTCCTCGTTTTTAGGGTTTGGATCAGGATCGTATATGATAACAGTGTCGGCTGTTTGAAGATTTAAACCTCGTCCAGCTGCACGAATACTGAGCAAGAATATAAAACAATCAGTTTCCGGGCTATTAAAGTCGACAATAGCTGACTCACGGTCTTCCAAGCTGGTGGTACCATCAATTCTTCTGTAGACAAGTCGGCGCCACTGCAAGTATTCCTCCAATATATCTAGAAGCTTTGTCATTGTACTAAACAGAAGTACTCGATGTCCTGTTCTTTGAAGCTTTACTAGGATTCTATCAAGAACCCACAATTTTCCACATGATTTGACAAGAAACTCTTTGGATTGATCATTAAAGTACGGATAATTAAGCAAAGGATGGTTGCAAGTTTTCCGGAGTTCCATGCATTTGTTGTTCAATGGCTTGAATGATTTAGCCTGGTAAATGGAACTCTTCAGAACCTTGCGTCTTTCATCTTCCGGGTCAAGTCGAATTGTACCAGTACATTTTATCCAATCATATACCGCACTTTGAATAGCTGACATTTTACATCTTAATTTGATCGAGATCTGTATCAATCAATTTTAAGTCAGTTTTAAGCGTGTCAAATACGATAACAAAAACTACATTATCACAGTCACAATCTAATCTTTTGAACAAAATGATTATGATATAGAAGTGTTTATAAGATACATACACTTTGGACAACTTTCGATCACTCAACCATACGACTGTTTCCTTCTAGGCTACTTTACTGGGGTTTATTTGCTTATCCATGCAACGAACTTGAACCATTTTGTAACATATGCAATCAACTATTTTAACAATTTAATACAACATTCATGCCATTTCTAACCAAAATGCAGCTTATTTCCATAACTGAAACATAGTTACCGTCTTTTACCAATTAATGCAATAAATTGATTCAACCCATTTGACTGTTTCCTTCTAAGCTATTTTTACTAGGGTTTATTTGCTTATTCATGCAACGAACTTGCACCATTTTGTAACATATGCAATCAACCTTTTCAGTTTAATGCAACAGACATGCCATTTCTAACCAAGGTATGCAGCTTGCTTCCATAAGAAATGGTATGAATGTCGCATTAGATGGTAATAATAATAACAATATATAAAAATTGACGGCACAAATTTGTAAGGTGTAAACATTCTTTGCATAAAGTAAGTAATAAACCCAACTTTTAACTTACCCATTAGAGATAAATTTGTAATATAGTAACAATATATAGAAGTTGACAGCATAAATTTGTAAGGTGTAAACATTCGTTGCATAAAAAATAAGTAATAAACCCAATTTTTAACTTACCCATTAGAGATAAAACATAGCTCAGATCAGGCCCATTGGTTTAATGATGATAAAATAGAAGATTACCTTTGGAGGAAGTGAACCTTCAACATCTTCAACGCGACGTCTGAGCATGAAAGGCTCCAAGATCTGATGAAGTCTGTGTATGATGATAACTTTTTTCTCCGTTTCCAACCAATCATCCTCATCAGCATTGTGTGAGACTTCTTTTTGGAAGGGTTGTGAGAACCAATCATGAAACGTATTGCGATTGTCAAACACTTCCGGAAGCAACAGATTCAATAATGACCAAAGTTCTTTAAGATCATTCTGCAGAGATAAGAAAAAATACAACACTTATCAACTCAAGCTACTCAAACAAGCTGTAAAAAAGGTGGTAGGCAGTAATAAATAGCATTATGCTCCAACTCTCAATATTAATTCCCTTCAGAAGAAAGATTGAACTCGTATTATTTCTCAAGATGTAGATCTAAATTAGTCAATTCTGGATGAAGAATTTCTAGAGAGAATCCACATATGTCTCAGGAATTTAACTAGCAGCTGACCAACCTACACTATGCAGCAATAATAAGACAAACAGATGACTTTAGTCTGTAAATTAATATGTCACCCCACATGTGGTATACTAAAAGCATAAGAAACAATCTGTAGATGTTATGTATGAACAGTAGCAGAAAAGATTCCACCAGCCGTTAACCATGAAATAAACAAATATCCTAAGTCTACGATGACTCCAAACTTGCATTTTTCACATATTTATCCATAACTAGCGTAAATTCCATCTTTGTCTTAGAGGCTGGAGATGATCAACTGATGCACACTCAACAAACATGTATCTGAGTACAAGCATGTTTGTGTTTCCATGAATGACATAGTAACTAACTATGAAAACGTAATTACATTCACAAAAACATAGTAAAAAAGACCTTGGTTTTGCAAGGCCACAACAAACCTGTAAAGGGGTACCGGTGAGGAGAAGCCGCCTCTGGCAGCGATATTTGTCAAGATCGCGAGCTAAAACCGACTCTCTGTCCTTCATTCTTTGTGCTTCATCGATGACTATATACTTCCAATCAACTCTTGAAAGTTTTGATTTATCAAACATGATAAATTCATAGGTTGTCACAAGGACATTGAACTTCATATTGCAAACCACCTTAAATGATGAAAAAATGAAAACATGAGACTTTGGCACTACTGGAATGTTATAAACAAAAACTTTAAAGCAAACCTTACTTGAGAAAACAATTTTGACCGTTGATCTTTGTTACCGACATAGTAAATGCAAGACACGCCGGGCAACCAACTATGCAACTCACTCTGCAGAGAACTAGGTTAGATAAGCATGAAAAATACATTTATAACAGGCACACATTCTAGATTAACCAACCTTCCAGTTAACCAAAACAGCATTCGGAACAATTATAAGATGTGGGCCATAATTGCTTTTAAACTCCATCAGATAAGCAATTAAAGCCATAACCTGTACAAAAATGAAAATACATTTTTCGCTTTAGAAAAAATAATAATAATAGACAGAAGGAAATACACACGAGTAGCTACCTGGACAGTTTTCCCAAGACCCATTTCATCAGCCAATATACCATTTAACTTATTGTTATACAATGAAAGCATCCACTGCAATCCAACCTGGGAAACCAGTAATGATAAGAATGTGTAACAAAATAACATGGACCAAGTTAGCAGAAGAGGGTACATATATTTATTTGTGAAATTAGATCCCAATCAATTCACTAGTGCATCTTATCAAAGATAAAGTAACCTACAAGCTGATAATCCCGCAAAGTTCCTTTTCGGAGCATTGAGGGTTGTCGTGTGACCCTTTCACTGACAGCATGTGCAAGAGTATAATATCTGTTGACAACAACGGATAAGAGAAAGATTTATAAAGCAAACACTAACTTAATTTATGGTCTTCAGGTCTTCCATCTTAGAACTTTCAAATTACGAACAAGTAACAAACAAACATTCCAAAATGGACAAACTTGAAGTGTTATCAAAACGAACATATTGATAGCACAAAAACTCTGTTTCCAAATGTATTTCCTAAAGACCTTCTGATAAATTAGAATCAGCTATAAAAGTTATTAGGATCTTACTTGCTAACAGAAGAACTATCCTTGGGAGCATTCATTTCAGAGAAACGATTTCTTATTAAAACTTCCTCCCTAGCACAAGATGCTGCAGCTCTCACTTCTTCTTCAGAAAGACCCTTTAGCATAAATGGGCATTTATATTAAACAAGAAAAATTAGATATGGATGAAGAACCAATTTATGTTTACATTCATACAGTGTTAGGAATTCCATCAGGACGAAAAGAGACGGTAGATGTAGCGATAACGGGAGGTTTGGGTGGGTTGGATGGTAGGTCAAAGCAAGTTAGGCTCCAAATGGACAGTTTTTAGCAGATGTCAAAATAAAGTCTGGTCAGGTCAGGTTGGTCCAACCTCACAAAACACTTTTTATTCCTCTTTTTTGGATTTTATAAATCATAAATAATTAATGTGTTCAATATGATTATACTGCTATAGAGCTAAAATAATAATTGAAACTTCTTTAACAAAACAATTTAGAAGATTTTGTGCATTTATATATGTTTCCGATAACTTTGACCCGCTCGACCAATTTGACCCATTTCCTTATTAGTTTAATCTTTTAGCTTCACCCAATTGACCCATTCAAGATCAAGCACATGCCAAATCGACCCATTTGTATATATAATTGAGTCAAATTTGCCACCTCGAAGAGTTAGTACCTGAGCTCGTGCAGCTGCGGATGCAGCATTTGCTGCGTCCTCAACATCCTGTTGGTTCTTGGAAGCAGTTATTTTGCCTCCAAGTTTATTGAGATAATCTTCTGTTTGAGATAAAAATGAAGAGAGAACCTCATATCTCTCAGCAGCCTCACCTGGTAAGCTATTTTGCTGTTCCATAAGAATCTCTCTATACCTCTCCACATCATTATTTTTCAAAGCTTCCATTCTTTTACTCCTATCGTCATCTTTATTCTTTGAGAACTCCCTTAACATCTTCTCATGATATTTAGCAACACCTCTGTTACGGGAAGTTCGTGCATCACGTATCGCCCAATGAGATTCTAGAAGCTTCTTACGCCACTGAAAAATGGACTTCAGTTGCTTTTCTCTAATTTTTTTCTGAGCAACCTGCACTTGTCTGTTGAGATCCATACGTTGGCGCTCACATAGCCTAATAAATTTCCTATATGGTCTGTCTGGCATAGCCATAATTTCTTGTTGCTGCTGATCGACATCTTCTCTCACGCGTGTTTGTACATCTTGTAGTCGAAGTTTCTTTTCTTCAATTTGTAATCTCAAAACAAGATCTGGCCTTATCCTTTTTCTCTCCAAATTCACAGCCAGTAAACCACCAATCTTTTTTAAACTCTCATTTCTCTTCTTGTTAATCATTTCAGCACCTTCATCAACAAGGAGATCCTTCACATCATATGCCAAAGCTAGATTGTTATTGTTGTTGAGCATCATACTTGATCCAAAAGCATCGTGTTTACGAGTGAAAAAAGGAAAGTCAAATAGTGGACCATGATACTTTCTAGAAGGGCCTGGATCTTTTGTTTGATGTGAACTTCCTGATTGTGCAGTCATTCTACCTTGAATAGCGTCAGCAGCAGGTTCCGATGCAGCTGCCTTCCCCTTGTCAGGGACAGCCTCATGTTCCTGTTTAGCAGGAAATGGAGCATTTCTCTGCTCTTCTTTTGCAGGGAGAGTAACTAACGGGGTTTCATTTATTACGGTTGTACCCTGTGCAATAACTGTTAAACCTGCAGTTCCTTTATCCTCATAAACTTCTCTTTTCAAGCTATTCACCCCAGCAGGTAATGCCACAGCTTGAAGATCCTTGTTATTTGAATCCACAGAATTTCTACCAGCAGGAGAGTTGATCTGCTGCAACTGTACTTCAAGGGGAGGTGGTGCAATAGCTTGAAGTAGTTCACGGGGCAGGGTTTTATCTCCTTTCTGCAAAGTCAAATCAAGACGTCAATAAAAGATATTGAGTGAAAAAAAACAAGAAAGGTAAATAGAAAAGTAGAATGAAACGGCATCATAAACACTTGTGGGTAAAATGTAAGTTGGAAAATGAGGAGTCAGCTGGGTTGGGTAAATGTGTCCAAACGAGTTCAGATCAAAAGAGGAATGTTTGGTACGAGTCGAGTTAACGTGAAACACTTGCTGTCCAAAAAATTTAGTAAGTTTCAAATATGATTATAAATGTCTATAATTTCAATAACAATCTAGCTAATCAAAATTCAAATATAGAAGGTTTTACCCATTAATTATGTACTTTGGGCGACTTTCACCCAGTTTGACCAATTCAATCCATATGACCCATTTTGTTTTAAGCTGTTTCTTGATTTTACCTATTTAACCCGTTAGAGATCAAAGATAACCTGAATTGGCCCGTTTTATAATTAATGGGACAAAAATTGCAACTTCTAATAAAGATACAAGTGTTGCAAACCTTTATACGCCTAAAAGCCAGAATTTGGGCTTTAAGCACATGCAGTTGCTGTTTTGTAAAGCCAGGCGGCAGTTTTCCTTTCTGAGATGGTAAAGGCTTTTCCAATCCACCATCATTAGATGAAGCTGCTGACTGTGGAGAAGACCTATTCATCAGCTGTCTAGCATGCTGTATTTGTAGAGACTCTGAGCCAGTTAGCATGTTTTTGCCAAAATGATCTGCACCCTGGATCATGTTAGCAGGTGATTGTGGTGGAGGCATAGAAGAAATTCCATTGGCGTTAATGGAGGGTTGCCTAGGTGGCAACTGGTTCTCCCGCCCATGAACGGGGAACTGTTGACCTTGACTGGCACTAGCATTATTAACTAATATGGTATTGGAGGTAGACCCAAGATGGCCAGGTGACATTGTCTGCCTTGCTATGGTAGAGCCTGAATGCCCAGACACATCACTACGAGGCGAACTTTCATTTGCAAGTTGTGGAGAAGTGACCTGCTGCTTTGACTGTGGGCCCATGTTAATTTCATTGACTTTTGGTTGACTAAGCATCCTAGACTGCATGATTGGCATTAACTGTGCCATCAGATTAGCATTTTGAGGAAGTGAAAGATCAATGTTACGCTCAAGAGCCAAAGCCTGTACTGCTTGCAGTTGGGCAGCAATTGCCATCTGGCTTTTTGACATATCATGTATACTCTGTTGAGCTTGTGGGGTTTGCATAGGTCTTGCACTATTCCCTGGCATCAACTGGCCAAGCGATGTTGGAATGGCACTATTCCCTGCCATCTGGCTTTTTGCCATAGTATACATACTCTGATTGTGAATTTGATTTTGACTTTGATCAGAAACAGCCTGATGGATATCCTCCACTGGCTGCTTTGCTCCCTGTCCAAAATGGTCAAATGGTTTCTTGGACAACATATGTGCTGGATTAGCAGCCTGAGAAGAAAGAATATCCTGCATATTTGTATTGCCCATGTGCAAGTCTTGATCTTTCCCCATCATTCCCATTTTCATATGTTGTTCGGCTTGCATGCCAACAGACGACATCTGTTGAGCTTGTTGGGCTTTAACTGCATATTGCATGTATGCTTGTTGCATGGGATTCATAATGTGTTGGCCATGCTGCTGGGCTACACGCTGCAGTTGCCGAATACCAGAACTCGAGACATCGCCACCTCCTAATGCTCCTTGCCGAATACCAGCTTGATATGCTAATATTGCTTCTTTCCCTTCAGGGTTTTGCAGTAATTGTTGTTGCAAGGACTGCACAAATAATGTATGCAAAATACATGTAAAATTAATAATATAATAACAGACACATATATTTGAACAAATCAACTTGTTTAAACATTTCAATACAGCAACCCACACACATGACAGTGAGGAAACAATTTAGGAAACATCCACTCACTATTTAAAGTGTTTGTGCATGTCATCAGATAGCCTTGTATAAACAAAAGTAAGATAATTTCTAGTATGATTATGAAACGTCTTATGCCTTGCTCCTAACATTTCAAGAAATGCAGCTTATACTATTTAAAGGACACTTAGCCCTTCTAAATGGAGTTCTATTAGGTTTTCATCGTAAAGCATCGTACATATAATGAAACACACCGGTATAATGTAATTATGGTTGTTCCTTTAAGAAACATTTAAATCTCGGTATCAACAGTATAAGTGATGTTACTGTTAGATTCTCTAACTAGGTTTAGAATATAAATGTTCTATTTGTTGTTGATGCTGCATTCTCATTATTACACTTACAAGTTATACTACATTTCATCTTTATGTTTTAAAATCTACACATATACACATACACACCCACATGTCAAAACCTTCAAATGTGACTTTAAAGAACAACAATAACATAATATTAATCGAGCTTATACTGAGTTTAAAACAGATAGTATACTACCCAGCTCAAACAAATAGTGAAATAAGACATAAATCTATCAAATTTAACATAAATAAGCAAATTGCAGAGCATAAGACAGTATCTGCAACGAGTACAGTAAGAAATAACACTGAAGTATCTATTTCATATCTTCTTTAACCAATTGAATAATGAAATGGTCAATTGAATAATGAAATATTATATATATATATATATATATATATATCAATTTCTAAACATATAGAGTAACAATGAATGTGCCCTAGATAAACTTCAATTCAGTAATTCAGAAGTAATACAATAAAAACCTAACCTGCCTTTGCTGCATCTGCTGCTGCAAATGCTGCTGTTGTTGCTGCTGCTGTTGTTGCTGCTGTTGTTGCTGTTGTTGCTGTTGATGTTTCATCGGATCAAAACCTAAATGAGGCTGCGACACTGCCGACGAAGAAGACGTCGGCGAAGCAGAAGCCGACGGTGGTCCGGCCACCATGTTCCGGCCATGACCACCACCTCCGCCACCAGATTGCATGCAAAAATTGTACTATATTATCTTTTCTATAACTATATTTAAAAATAAAAAGTCTAAAAAAAATTGAAAAACGTAAAATTCGAAACGCCGTAAAATTATGGGAAATCTTTCCAAATTTAAACCGATGTCGTTCAATCCTTAACGATCTCCTCAACGGCCACTTTCTCTCTCTAAAAATACGAAAACAGTTTAAAATATATATTTATCTATAATAATTTTACGGGATTTTAGAAAGTGATTATTTTTTTGCGCGCAGAAATCAGATCGTGTGGGCCACTGGTGAGATGGATGGATCTAGAAGACGCCGAGCCACCGAAGTTACCGGAAGAATCATCTGATTTGATTTACAGGTTTTCACTTTCTCTCTCACCTAGTGGTGTGTGCCCAATTGATTTTGGGGATTTCTATCAGTCAAACAAACCCTAGAAAAAAGTGTAGTTTAATTTTACCCTCAATTTTAGTTATATATTTTTTTAAAGTATGGTATTTGCGTGTGGGAAGATGTGTAATATGGCTCGTATCAGGCTTTCTTAATGAGATGGGTCCATGATATTTGCTAACCGGATATTCCTTACAGTACAGCATAGAACTGTTCTCTATAATACAATTCGGAATTAGAAAACTTGATTTTATATCATAAAAATTAAAGAACTAAACTAGAACTTAACTGTATTTATAATAATTGAAAAATTAAATTTTTCAATGTCTCGTCAAAGTCAGATTATTTTTTTTAACTATAATAAAAATTATATTAATTGAAAAAAGTATATTATACTAATAATAAAATTCCATTAATTAAAAAAATGCGTTGTAATAATAATAAAAATTACATTAATTAAAAGAAGTAGGTTACACTAATAATAAAAGTTACACTAATTAATAAAAAAAGTTCGTTACACTAATAATCATAAAAACAATACAATTACTCATCGTTCGTATCTTTGCTCGTGAGTTCATTGTGCGTAACATTATTTCGAACACAAAAATTTGACGGGAGGCTCCAAATGTGTTTGATAAGAGTATTTCAAAGTGAATGATGCATTCCCCTATCACATAGTTCTCTGACCATACGATCATGAATTATCACCCTCTTCGACCAAGAACGACGAAGAAAAATTATTCAGGTTTTAGAGGTAGTCTTCCTGAAGTTGACATATATTACGTCTGTTGTCTTCGATTATCATGTTGTGTAAAATAACACAAGTGTACATGATTCTTCTTATCTTGTTGATGCTATATGGTCTTGCCGGATTTTTAAGTATTGTCCAACGACCTTGAAGCACATTGAATGTTCATTCCACATCATTTCTTGCAGCTTCTTGGAATCTCTTCTATTTGATATTTTTTTTTTCCTCAATCAGACATTTAAACAATTTCACAAGAGTCACCCATTCAGGAGAAATCCCGTCAGCGAGGGAATATCTTTTCTTGTATTCAACCTCATTCACAGTAAACCTTACATCGGGAGCTCTATCTTGGAGTAAATCATTGAACAATTTTGATTCATTAAGAACGTTGATGTCGTTGTTCGAACCCGCGGGACCAAAGTAAGTGTGCCATATCCAGAAATCGTACGAGGCCACCGCTTCAAGCATGATTGTTAGACAACCTTGATCACCTCGTGTATGTTGACCTTTCCACGGTACTAGAATTTTTTCAAGGCTAATGCATACAACCGATGTTTCCGAGAATCCACGGGAAAACCATGCAACTCCGCATGTTTAGTATGTAAACGTTGGACATCATATAGTGTTGGTTTTCTCAAGTACTCGGTTGAGTATAAATGAAATATACATATACAAAAGTTGTCCAAACAATCGTACGATGTTTGTTGGCCCATGCGTAAGTATTCATCAAATGCATCGGTGGCACAACCTTATGTCAATTGTTGTATGGTGGAAGTGCACTTTCGATCAAAGTTAAAACCAAGTTTACTGGTACAACCGTACCCTTGATGAAAAAACTAATATACGGAGGTAGCGGTAGTTGATAGGAAGACATAATAACTTGACATATACGCGGAAATAATGACTTGCTCATCCGAAATCGTCTTCGAAAGTAATCTTCTACGAATATTGGGCTTTCAGAAAAGTAGTCGCGCCACAAACGTTCGCCGACATCGTGACGATCTCTATGTATTCGCCTTCTACGTAATTTTGGTTGAGAACTTTCAGCTATGTCTTATTCATTTTGTTCCAACTTTTAAGAACATCTAGCATATCATTCGGACTGTTACAACCAATATGTGCTTTAAGATCTTCCATATCGGAATCTTTGTCCGACTTTTGGAAAGGATTTATTTACGATTTGATAAAAAGAAAGCATTTGAATTATATAGGTTGTATGTATGTAAAGTGGATGTAGTAATTAAAACGAAAGTGAAAATTGTGTGTGAAAAATAGTGGTAATTGTTTGATATAACTTGTGTGTAAAATAAGTAGAGATTATGAGAGTTGTGTTTGAAAAATGGTGATAGTCGTATGTACATATATTAGAAAAAATTATTAAAAATAATATAAAATTGTTTTTGCATGTTGCCTGTCTACGTGCCGTTTGAACATGGCCCACTTGCTCATTCTCCTCTCATTCCCCAGAAAAAGTAGCGACAAGGATTATAACCAGAATGTGACCGTGCCTATGGTTGCCTAAACCGACCCGCCTGCCCATTTCGCCACCTCTAGGTCTTCATTGCATCAAAAGTTGGATCAGATGCATCCGCGATTGCTCTCAGTGTGGTGATAACAACACAGGTACAAAAAGCATCACTCACCGCTATCACGTCAATATCATGTATTTCACTAGCAGCCACTGCATTTGCCTCAGCAATACGCACACATAAATTCATGAATTTTATTGCAGAAGAAATAGTCGACTCAATGGAATCTACCGCTTCATGCAGCGGTGTACACCCTGCATTTACGGCAACATGAAGAGTATCAACAACTATGGTCATGACATCGCTAACTTTTTTTACTGTCATCACTTTCAAAAGCTATAATAGCATCATATATTATATCCACTACATCTTGTAAAGGTCCAGCATCTGCGACATCCTTCAGTACTGTGTTGATTACTTCAACGACTTCGTGAAGATTATTTTTTAGTCTTATATTTGACAGATTCCACAATGTTCTTCATATGGGATCAAAGTAATGAGGCATGAAAAGATACATGCTTGATGTTGCTTTTTTTTTTCTTTTCACAACGGACACTTCATTTTGGCTGCAAGAAAATGTTAAACTTGATGAGAAATGTATAGTAGTACTACAATAGGCAAAATAATAGTTATACATTAAAACAAATTGTTAGAAAGTAGTTAAGTTAGTTATCACTATAACAACTCTAGAATGTTACAACTAGTAGTATAAATAAGTCGTTATTTTGTAAATTCATTTATTAAATCAGCTGAATATGATGAATTCTCAAACCTCTCTCTCAAACATAATTTGCCAGACATCAGTGATGCAAGTTTCATTGAATCTATTGTAAGAAGTTGAAGTATATTCAAATGTCAAAAATATTTACTCTTGTTTACTACTTCGGAAAAAAGATCGGTCTCAATAAAATACGCCAAACGTAGCTATTTGTAATATGTCATTCAGTAATAATTTTGTAGTGTTTTCACAATATAGTTTTCCTTTTAACGTACTAAATGATAATATGTAAACTTTGTAAAAGAAAAAACTATAAATTGGAGTTTAGTTTTATTACAACTTAACACCAAATGATCAGATATTATAAGTTATAAAGCATAAAGATTGAAATAAATTCATTTCAAAACTGAGGAATTGGTAAAAAGTAGAATTTAGTGTGTGAAGCTACTTAGACTAGATGAATATAATGTAGCTAGTAAAATTTTAAAATAAGATGCAATGCATTGATGTATGAGATAAGAGCGCTCTACTCATGGATAAACAGTTTTGAGGAGCATGGTTTAAAGTTTCAGGGAGTAAGCTATGAAGGTATGGGTTGTGAGATGAGACTGTGATATTTGACTACAAATTTGATTAGCTTTATTAGACTTTCACTCCTTTATTTTCTATCACAAATTAGATCAACATTAATCGTGTATCCTTTTAGAATTTGATATTTTGTAACTTCTTAAACGCGTACAATTAGTTATACAAATATATATGTATGTTAAACGAATAAACAACTCTCAACTTTTGCTGCGGGATGTAACGATAGTCTTGTCTTTGTCTCGAAATGGTTTTTTCTATTAGTGTGCGCCATTAGAGATATGTTGGAGAGAGTTAGTGTGCGCCGTTAGAGAGTGAGAGATAATGCATAAGTAAAGCCAATAGAGATATGTTGGAGAGAGTTAGTGGGCGCCATTAGAGAGTGAGAGAGAATGCATAAGTAATTACACTAGATGCTTCTTGCGGCATTAGAGATATGTTGGAGAGAGAAAGCTTAAGCTTTTAGAGTAGTTGCTTCTTGTCCCATTAGAGAGTTTAAGAGAGAAATCTTAAGGAATTACAGTAGTTGTTTAGCTAAATCGATCATTATCTAGCGTGTAATAAAACGGAATCTTGCAATTTTACTAAACTTGACCTCGTTGTAAGGCATAACTAATGGAAGGGGTATTTTGATTATTTTATATTCATATAGATATCTAATGGACCCGTTATGGGCCTCATGTCCGAAAATATATATCTTGTTATTTTTTAGATATTAATAATATTTAAAGGTGAATGTAGAGCATTTAAAGGGGTTCACTCAAATTTTTAAGGAGAATGCTAACTATAGCCTTAACGGTTATGGTTAAGCCTACCATATTCAACTTAATTCGAAATTTATAACGCACAATTATCATGAATAACCATTCTTATCAAATTCAAATAACTAAAGTCTTAAAAAGGAATATTGATACTTTGTAATTAATTCAATTGAGTTTAAAATTTTAAATATAAAAATCTTATCTATAATGTTAAGGGCTATGATTACCACTCTTCAATTTTTAATTTTAGAAGAATGCTAACTATAGCCCTTAGGGCTATGGTTAATCATACCATATTTACAAAATTGCTAAAATTATAACTCTTTATTTCCATAAATATTAAATATTTACATATGTATTTATGGAAAGTGAGTATAAATATAGAATATAATCACTTTTAATTATTGTGAACTAAGTTTGTAATGTTATTTAAGGCAAGTTTAACTATAGCCCTAAGGGCTATAGTTAGCAAGGTAACGTTGATAAAACTCAACGTTTCTTTCTCTTTTAATTTCAACTGAAACAATAAAAACTTTTATTTACTCGTATGTCGTAGCAACTTTTTGAGAATTCTCACAATTGCTTATTCAGATTTATAGTTACTTATAAGTTTACATATTTTTAAATCGTATAAATATATTTTATTCAATAAGATTTCTTATATCAACCAAAAATTTCTATTTGTGCAAGTGTAGAAAATTGTTCTGAAGTAATAAAACCGACTAAATATATCAATTTCTTATAAATTTTAAACCCAAAACGAAAATCGAAATTGACCAAGCGCAAGTGACAAACACATATTATAATATCATAATCATTGAACCTCAACATCGAACGAATTTATTTCAAGTAAAATCATTATACATTTTGTTTGTTACCATCTTAGTATCATGATTAATGAACGTCACCACCCAATGATTTAATTTCAAGTAAAGTTATGATTATATTTTATTTTTGTTACCATATATATTACGTAGACCTCAAATTCCTTTGACACTCTTTTATACAAAAAATGCAATATTCCAAATGCAATGTAAAAGTTAACTTTAGCATAATTCTTCTCATAATTTACAAGCTTGTTTCTACTTCTCATGATTAGAAAAACCTATTTTATATAAAGGGCCTCTAGATTACTGTGGTTATTGTTTTTACAAATTTACACATCAGCTATAAGTAGTCCATGACTGTTTAACCAAAGAAAAAATGGCACTAGCTAGAGATGTTGACTATATCTTAGCTCCATGACTATGAAGTAGTATAAGGCATCAATGGCGAATTCAGAAAAATAGTCGTAGGGGACTTAAATAATTAAGTTAAAGTATTGAAATTCATATAAACTTCATATAGCATCAAAAGATCAAAAGAAATAAATAGAAGCAAACAAATTATCTCTAACAACAAACAACCTAAAAAAAAAAATTATCTATCCTAAAACAACTTTATAAAAATAAATAATAGCCGTTGTAAAGCACCTTAAAATAACTTTATTCTACCAAAAAAATGTAGATAATAATACAAATTTTATAACTAATAAACACTTTATATGCAACGTTAATCAAAAACAACAAAATAGATGGACTCGATAACAAACAACCAACCACAATTTCACAACATTTTCATAAGAATTATCTATATCTATTTTATGTGCAAATACTATAAAAGTTAATTAATTTCGAACCAACTTAAGAAAAGATTTTTATGTACTATAATAATTTTTAGCTAATAATTTTTAGCTACTAACTAAATAATTTTTAGCTAATAATCATAGGAATCTAACCACTAACTAAATAATTTTTAGCTAATAATCATAGGAACTAAGATTTCACAATTGAAGTTTACCTTTATTTTCTTTGAGCTTGGGGCCGGTCAAGTTTAATGCAATGAGCTAGTTAAGAAAAGACAATATATTTATAAAAATAAAGGGGCAATGGTTGGGTCATGGGGGGCCTGGGAACCCATCCTTATACATTGTATCCGCCCCTGCAAGGCATGGTAAGGTTAAGAACAAAAGAGTCATTCACAACATTGATGTTCAAAGCTATAGAAATTTTAGAATATCGCAAGCTCTTGGATTTTTTTAGGATTCGGTGATTGAATGACAATCACAGACAATGTTAAATTAGCCTTTTAAGCCAGTTACCATTTTGTTTAACATACTGAGTATTTATTTTTAAACATGTAAAATATAATGTTGTTGCTTGTAATTTGGATTCTTCATTATATTTGGCAATCTATAGCACGTGTGATGATTTGAGCAGTCAGCTAATGTTGTTAGAATGCTGTTTCACTATTTTAAGGAGTAATACTTCTAATGTAGTTTGACGTATTGCTTCAAGTTTACACTTTTATAGAAGAATGATTATGGTTTTAGTGTAATAAATTTAGTTGGTCATTGTGTACTATCTTGAGGTTACTGCTCTTTATTTACTTCTATGAAATTAGTTGGTCATTGTGTAACAATGTATTTGCTCTTATGTCTTCTTTTTTTGGAGTTTCATGGAGCATCTTATTAATGGTTCCAAGTAAGTTACTAAACATCTATTGCAGATTTGGCAAGTCACTTATCCAAGAAATACAGGTTAAGAAAGAGAGTTGTCATCAAAGTATTCCTTGTTTATGTTCTGGTAGTTATTTCTTCAAATGTATTGAAGTATTGCTTGTTTATGTTCTGGTAGTTATTTCTTCAAATGTACTTTTGTGATTAGTAAAAGTTTTAATAAATTTTTCTTACGACCATGACCATGAGATTTTTCAAATTAAAACTATTAAGTAGGTGTCGAATATTGTAGTGAGTGTTGCTTTATATAATTATTACTAGCTAGTTATTTTGGCCGTGCTAAGCACGGCCATGATGGTTTATATTTAATTAGAAGGATAGACGTAGGTTGTATTTAGAAGGATAAAGAGGATGCAACATGTATATAGAATAACCACATTATACAATAGCACTCGGAAGGATGACTATGATCAACGGTGAAGTGATAATATTTCACTAATAAGTTGCACTTGCAGTCAATATCCCAAAATACTTGATTTCTTTGTGCTAATATTCAACAAATTTTTACAATCTCTAGCCGATAAACTGAAATCCCATTTACCGAAATTTGATCTTCCTGCAATTCATCTTTCGTATTACCACCTCCATGCCTATGGCCCATTAATAACACCTCGCCTTCAGAAATCTGATTTGTTTTGAGTCACATATTTGTTTATGACATAACTTTTTTCAACTATAGGGTTTAAGAACACCTTGAATAGCAAGATAAGCAGGAGGTTGGTCCATGTAGTCTACCAGGTCATTTGATACAAGCCGATGAACACAAGATGTTAACCCAAAACAATGAATGTTGGTAAATATACAAAGGATCATAGATATAGGAAGATAATAAAAACAAGATGCACATATGGATTACTTGTCAATCTCACATTAGCAAAAGGCAAAAACTTATACATACAGCATATTCGTGGTAATCTTCAAAGTATAAAAGTAAAGGTGGCAATTTCTACCCGTTTATTATTAATGGCTTAGTGTATGTTATAGTTTATCTTAAATGGGTGAAATAAAGTAATTAAGCTAAAAGGGGAACCGACGAAATAACCGAAAATCACCCCACATCTATTTTCAATATAAACAACCTGCTAACTCTATTTACTCAAAGATTTAGATCACTATCGAATTACGTTACTTTTGTGATTATATTTAACATGTCAATTATTTTTTCATAATGGAGAAAGTGTTTGTGGGTCAACTCGACCCACACTAACAAATGACTGTTTCATACCATGCCCGTTTTTGACCCATTACCCGACCTCCCATGGAAAATTCTCAACAAGTTTTTTACCTCATAAGCTGTTTTGACAAAGTAAGCTTCCTTCCATCAAGTAGTTCACTTGAAAGAATCACAAATCATGATCAACCCCTAACAGGAAAACAAATAATAGATTTAGACCACATTACAAGCTATACTTGTACAATTTTTACTACTAACAAACACGTTTAGTAGAAGATATACCAAAACGTAGCAGCTCTCTTTCTTAGCCTACATTTTATCAATTGATGACTTGCCACTTCGAGATCTGCAATTAACAGTTTCGATGAATTCATGAACACAGTAGTCAATTGAGCTCTAGTACATTTTTCTCGCAAGTTTTAAAAACATATAGAGTTAGCTCCTTGTTCATTACATATTTAAGTTAAACTGGACACAATTTTACAAACATAATACGTTGATACAAATGAAGCTTGTATATGTCATTACGATTGTATTACTTTTAAATCTACAATATAGCGTCTAAAGTATTACACATAAAACTGGACTATTAAAATATAGTATACTCCGTATGAAGAAAATCTTATCCATTCAAAATATATCCAAAAATTAAGATTGGATACCGTGAATTAGCTTTTGAAGAAAGGGTCTTCTTGTTTTCCTTTTCCATGTTCAACAGTGATCATCACCACTTCCCATATCCAAAGAGTACTCATGCCTAAGAAAAATCAATTATCTGAACTTAAAAACATATAAAGCTAAATATCAAAACTAAATTTATATCAGAAATAAAAACTAAAACATGAAAGAGAAAAAGAAAAAGTCTTCCTGAGGATGCATGGTTGGTTATCAAATGGATCGATATAATACAGAAAAATGTACATTTTTCATTTTTTAGAATAAAGTAGAGATTTAGGATAGAGGAGATGAAATAGAGGGATAAAAGTTAACCGGAAATTACCAACTCCTGTTAGAAATCTAGTAGCATACCTTTGTACAAAAGTAAATACTAAAAAAAAGCACTGTAACAAGGAATGGTGCAGCAGATATACCTGTGTACAAAACTAAATACTAAAAAGAATTAAAACAAACATTTGCTAACAAAAATGTTAGTGCCGTAACAAGAACACATAACAAGAAACATATCTGAAGCATTTTTAAGCTGTATGTGAAACCCATACATCTGTATGAATTAATTTTTCAACAACAGCAAGGTAATCAAGAACCGTATCTTTTAGAACATCTAAACTACACCTAAAATGATGAGCTGAAAATAAAGAAAGACAATTACCGTAAGAAGTTTGTGAGAGAAGACAACAAAAAGCAGTAGGCATGGAGAAGTGGGAATGGTATGCAGCAGGTAGAGGAAGGGTGGGATGAGAATTAAGCATGGTATGGATGGAGGTTGCTTGATTTTCACATATATTGTACAATGATGTGTAAATTCTCAAGGCCAACCACAGTAAAAGAATGCCTTTTTTTGTAAAATAGGTAGATAGATATTTGATTCCTGATGTGTAAATCTTCAAGGCCAATTACAGTAAAAGAATGCCCTTTTTTGTAAAATAGGTAGATAGATAGATAGAAGATAGATTGATTGATAGATAGATAGAAATAGACGCTGAAATTTCTTAAAATGTTGGCTCGTTTTACATTATTGAAGTGGATCCGATAAAACAAAATGACGATCTGTGTTGTACTTCTACATTGAAAAACTTGAGGGCTTCATAAAGTCAGAGAATGTTACAAAGTATTATTCTACTTAGGTGTGTTATTCGAGCTGGTTAGTCGGTGTTCAGGTTATTCGGATTGGGTTAGTTAGCTTTTTCAGGTTACAAGTTTACCCGTAACCAAAACGAATGGTGGTTCAGGTTATTCAGGTTAGGATTCTTTGGATTACGGGTATTAGTCGGGTTACTTGAATAAATAGTTAAAGATCGACATAACTACAGTGCTTGTCATGCTTGGTTTGTTTGAAGCCAAATTTTGACATTGTCCTTACTGACCACAAAAATTCTATTCTGCTTACTGATTTAAACATTATATAATAACTCCATCGACTATTATCGTCTATAACCAACTTTAAAACAGTAAGTGAAAAGGAATAACATCGTCAGTAGAAAATGCAGTTATCCAGACTTCCTACTATTTCTTCTGGCTTTCAAATAGTTTGATACGTTGCTGCATTTGATACTACATTAGCGATACACAAACCACATGATTCCTACACAAATAGTTTGATCTTCTGTTTGACACCCATAGAAGAGATAATAATTGAATATGCAAGATAGTATCTTTTGGCATAAGGGATGTCCTCCTATCCGAATGAGTGGACAGAATATGATTCCTTCTCTTCCAAAGCAGCCATAAAGTATTATGATGCACAATAGAGAAATTCACAACCAAGTTTCAGCCCATATGAGTCGGGTTGAAGTTGATAGTACCCTTAGCACAACCCGAGGGACCACCAAGGCACCAACTAAAGATTTTGGCCAATCAACTTTGCGGATGAACATGAAACAAGAGAATGAACAATATATTCCATCTCATTGCCACGAACTGGGCATAAAACATAGTCAAAATCTATACCCCGTCGTCAAAGGTTAACACGGATCGTAGATTTCTTGTCCAAGACGTATTTTTGATCCACCATAACTTGCATAGTTGTTCTTTTGGTTGATAACGGGTAGGAGTTTTACCTTTTTATCTTAGTGGTTCTTTTTTTTTTTTTTTTTTTTTTTTTTTTTAATTTCCCCTTCTTGGGGATCTGTTGTATGTTGATACCCTTGGTTCTTTTGAGTTTTTCTAATAAATTTCTGCTGTTCCAAAAAGGTTAACACGGACAGGCAACGGTCGTTTGAAACCCTCCAAACCCTTACTGACACACAAACTGAGAAGCCGTCTTTCTCGTTGATAAGCCACATACAACGATCACACACATCGTTGTTAAGCGACGCATGCTCCAAAGAGCTCGTCATGGTGGGAAGTTCTTCCAATTCCTCGAGGGTTACATCTCCATCTCAATGTACCATTTCAAATTCCATTAAGTTTTGTTTATTTTAATTTGAATATTGAAACAAAAATAAATGAGTTGGAAAAACAGAAAAGGATTCGCCAAGTGAGGAAAGGGTCAAACCCACATCATACTGTGTGGCTACCAGAAGTTCTGGAATGGAGACGTGTTCATTTCTTCAATTAAAACTCACATACTTGATAATTTTTGTTACCAGGTGTCTATTCTGCCCTTTAATGAATAATAGAAAACAACCTTTTAAAACAAACGAAACTCACATATATGTGTAGTGGCTCATTAATTTGTGTAGTATCACCTAACTTCACACGGAAGGTTCGTTTGTGAAAACAATTTTGCCTCTCACTTTAGTTTACTCATTAGTTTGATTCACAATTAACAAATTAGTGCTTCATAAGAAATTCTAAGTCGAGCCGCGGTTAATAACTACTGTATAGAAGCACCAAATATTGCAAAGATTTCTCTATTCTTTTGAGTCCATATAGTTTTAAGATATATACCACCAAATTTCTGAACAATGTTTTATGGGGTTTCAAACAAAGCCAATCAGAGATTTCCCTAACGATAATTGTTCTCTAGTCATCAATCTTTAAAGAAAGTCATGCACATATTTTCTGGATTTACTTGCAAACATGTGTATGTGGTGGTTTTCTTTTTTTTTTCTGTTTTAGTTCGGGATATATTGTTTTTAGTTTATCTCGCAAAGTGAAAATTGGGTAAAACTATTTGGAGGGGATAAGAGGGTATAGTGATGTAGAGAGGGCAAACGATATCGGTCGTTGGTTTACATGATCTATGGTCAATATTTGATGTATTATAAGTACATTGTATAATAACGACACTACATTTTACCCGTACAAATTTAACTATATAATAACAACACTGTATTTTACCCTTACAAATTTGATTACAAATTTGACACGTGATGTGAGATTATTAATCTAGTATATGCCTCCTTTTCCCCTTAAAACCTCTCTGTCCCTCAAAACCGAACCCAAACTATTTAAGGAGATAAATGTCTTTACACCTAATCTTCCATGTACTCGTAAATAACTTCCTTCTATCAACATCCAAATTTGTATTACTCGTAATTATGCGCCAAAGGTGTGCACGTGAATAAGAATGTATACAAGTCAAACACCCTAGTTATATACATATCACATATATATATATATTATATATATATTATATATATACATACAATTCGAGACTTGATGAATAATAACATTTGTGTCTTTTTGGGACATTTTTCTTTTCAATACAATTCGGGACTCGGTGAATAATAATATTTGTGTTCTTTTGTGATAGTTTTCTTTTCAATCGTAAAATTTATTAAACATACATGTACAATCTAAAATAATAAATTATATATAGTTGATAAGTAATTTTATTTAAATTTGTTGATTGTTTTTTTCTTTTAGTTAATCCTACGATCTATCTCACATAGATGTACAATACAAAATAGATTATGATATATTGATGATAAGTGATTCATTTTATTTATAATTCTTGATTTTGTTTTCTTTTAGCCAAGTCTAGAATCTATCCCACCTATATATACAATCCAAAGTAGATAAATAATATATAAGTGATTAGTTTTATTCACATTTCCTAATATTATTATCATTATAGTTTACTTATTTTTATAATTCATGGTATATATAGATTGAGGGTTTTGATATATGAGAGTAGCCGTGAGAATTGGTGGAAATGATAAAATGTGTTTGTTTTTTTTCAAATGTCACTGCAATTATGTAATATCTAGTATAACATTATTTATCATCTCATTTGTGTCATATATGATGTATCAATATTGAAATACGAATTAATTCAAAATTCATGTAAAGTCAATAATATTTGGAAAAAAAAACCCATTAAATGGATAAAAAAAATCATATCATATCAATTACAATGTGAGCATCGCTACTAGAATTTTTTTTTTAATATGTTTGTATAAATTGTGTTATTGTTGGAAAACTTTTCATTAGCTTGTGATTGTATTGTATTGGACAAACAATTTTTTGAAATGTTTTTTCCGTATGATAGAAAATATTTTCTTATTATTTAGTTATTTATTATATGAAATTCTACGAAGTATTATATACACGTAAACACTTAATTTATAAAAATACATAACCTAAAACAAGTATTAATTGATAAATAATAACTGTAATATCTAGTTTGATTAATAATTAATGATTCCGTCGCAACTCAAATAACAAACCTCATACAAGGCGAAGATAAGGCAGGGCAGCGTAGCCACCTGCCCTCGATAAAGTTTATATAATATCAATTTTTTCATTTAACAAGAATATTTTTATTTATAGATTGACCTTCTTAAAATAAAAAATAAAAACTATATTTTTTGAAGTATTTTAATATTTGACCTTTCAATTTTTCTTTTATATAAGTTTGCCAGCTTAAAACTTATTTTCTGTCTCTGCTCGTACACACACATATCACATATAGCATAGAGCGAAATCAATGGAGAATCAATCAAGATCATCGGCGATCAACATTCGTCTCCTAATTATTCTTCTAGTTCTAATCGTATTTGAGAACAGCGCCGTATTTAGCGCGAAAAACGCGCGAATTCACATTCCTGATGAACTGGATGACGTGGTGGATGATGAAGAAGATGAAGCATGGAAGGAATGGGGACAGAAGAAGACGAAAGTGACGGAAGATACATTTGATCCACCGCCGGATGATTTCTCCGAGATGGATCTGGCTCAGATGCAAGATGAAATGATGAAACGACAGCACGGACCGTCGTTTGGTTTCGTTAAGCTTCGGTTAGGTGTTCGTCGAACTACGGTAACTCGATTCTTCTTTCTGTTTGATAATTGAGACTCACTGCATTTTCTTTATGAGCTATTCTGTTATTGATTACTGATGTTAATTTATTAATATTTGAATTGATTATAGTTGACTAAAAAAGTCAAATGTAGCTCTTTATATGATCTATCTATAGTATAATTGGTTAGGTTTTAGACTAAAAGTGTTAAAACAGATTTCTAGTCAAAATTAATAAGCAATGTTAGGTTGTTACCTGAAATAATACATCATTGTTTCCCTATCAATATTGCATTGCTTAATTGGGCTGCAGAAACAAGCTACAAATAACATTAAATTATGGCTTTTTTTGCATTGGGTGTAGATATTATGGTATTGGATTTTGATCTCAAAGTTTTTATTCGTTAGATGGAACACAAATGTGGGATTTTTTTAGCATTACAGTGGCTTAACAAGGTTTAAGATCACAAATATCAGTTGAGTTCAAGTGTCTGTTAGTTATTCAACTTAAAAATATTCATACTTGGAGAAGTAGGTTACGGGTTGCTGTAATTAAATCACGTGTTCGATTCTTCAATGAAAACATATAAATTACTCAAAGTGACAATTGAAGTTACCGTAATCTAATAGGATATGTATTATGCCATTAGATTCTAAGCTTGATTTGGAACCTTGCAGTATCTTAATGGGATGTGATTTATACGCCATCAATGTTAGTTCATAAGCAAATTTGTTGTGTCTTATTGTACGATTTGTTGTCACTCTTTCAAAATTTTAATACATTGCTAGCCCTTGTAGACAGGATGTAATACTGAAACTTTATGTAAGAGATCCAACTAGGAATTTAGAGCTCTCCAGTTAATAACTTAATATGCTTGGGTGGATTATGATTTGGAGTATGATTACTCCAGATAATATAAATTATGTCATTTTGGTGAACTTAACTGGAATAAAAGATCATATTTTTATAACTTGCAGGACATGATAACAAATATTGCCATGAAATGGAGCAAGATTGCAAGAACAGGAGCCATAGAGGTCAAATTTATGGGTGTTGATGTGAGCACAATAATGTTCACTCTTGAAAAAGGTCAAGACACTTTAGAGGTTCGTTCCAAATTGCTCTGCAAATTATCAGCGAATTGTTTTATCATAGCTGATATACAATATTCGAAAACACTCGCATACGGCACACACCCCTCATGGAAAAAATATATTTTTCTTTAATGATGTTGTTAGTTAATAAATAAATTTGAATCTTAAAATACCAGTAAACTCTGTCCTATAGTGTATGATGATTCAATTAAAGGCGACCCATTTTAAACCAAACATAAGGATCAATGAATGTACATGTGGTATAACTCATAGATTACCATGTCAACATGCTTTTCCTTTGCATTTATGTTTTTACAAGTTGTCCACAAATCAATCACTTTACAAATTATTGCGTTCTTTTATTATATATGTATAAATCATTGGCACTTTGCAACAAAAACTGAAGGTAGCCATTTTAAAAATGTAAAAGTCAATCGCTCAATATTTTATGAT
This sequence comes from Logfia minima, assembly GCA_963921325.1. Taxonomy (NCBI): domain Eukaryota; kingdom Viridiplantae; phylum Streptophyta; class Magnoliopsida; order Asterales; family Asteraceae; genus Logfia; species Logfia minima. The sequence goes on from OY992770.1 coordinate 17,848,082, forward strand.
TTGTTGACCAAACATACATGTGTTGTAGTATGCACAACCATGTTCGTATCACATTTAATAAGAGCAAGCTCCAAACATGACTTACATAAGCAGACCTCTTCCCTCCATGTCACGTGAGTAGCATGTGATTTTTAAAGGTCATTTATCTATCCTATACTTAAAAAATTGCTAAATATTGGACATGTTTTTTGCTAATGACAGAGTGAACAAATAATCTAATCAACCGCTTCACTTAAATAATGATACCATATTCATAGTGATCAGTATATGTATTAAACCATCTTTTATATTACGTCTTTCGTATTCGTCATCATGGGTTGATTTGTGTTTTCATTTCTCAGTTGAAAGAATTTATACTGAGCCAATCTGAGGCATATGAGATTAAGATTGGGGATCGCCTTTTCAGTCTTTTATATTACGTCATTTATATTACATCATCATGGGTTGATTTGTGTTTTCATTGATCAGTTGAAAGAATTTATACTGAGCCAATCCGAGGCATATGAGATTAAGATTGGGGATCGCCTTTTCCGAAGACCAGGAGATCCTCCATTCGACGATGTTTTTGCAGAACTCAATGCCAACGACTACAATGATGAAGGTCATGCTCACCCCTCAATCGATGATCATAAGAAAGATGAGTTATAATCGTATCTAACAGTTGTTTAATGCTAATTTAGATATCTTTGCAAACATCCATGGCATTACCTTGAGTTTTTTACATTCATGAATTCTCATAATCCCAAAATCATTGCTTAATGCTAATTTCTAGGTAAAATTGTTGGTCCATACTTATAATAACGCAGAGATCTTTAGTTTGAACGACAAATTCGGGTGTTTTCCAGTTAATAAGTGCAAGTGTGTCGTTGAACTTGTGATTAAAGTCTTATGACCACCGCATATGGTTCTTTTTTATGTAAATAAAATAAAATAAATAAATAATGTGTGATGCTCAGAGCCATATATAGTGTTCAATATTACATTTAGAGAAAATAAGTGTACATTTGACTTGCTAGCAGGGTCTATTGAATTGTTTTCTAATTTGTATATACTATAAGTACTTTTAGTTCGTGAATAAAAAACAATATAGATGAACCTATGAATGAATTTTTTTATTGATTTTACAAATGTCATGATGGTTGGATGGTTAATCATGTAGATTAGGTGATTATGGCCACATAGATGAAGTGATCATGGTGCAAATTGTATGTTATAAATCATCTATCCATTAAGAAAAACATGACTTGATACCAAACTTTCTAGTGTTGCAATGAATTGAAAAAATACGACAGTAGAATCTATCTTTTCAGTAATAATAATAAGTAATAACCCTATGATTGTGAAAGTTTAGAGATGAAATTAACCCAATCTCTCTTGTTAAAAGAAAGTTTTGTCGAGTCATATGATTGGTATCACACATGGCTGTTCCTGAGAGCTGGCGGGATGGGCGATCGTCCTGAGCCTCATCTCAGAAAGGGCCTCAAAGTTTGCATGTAGAGTATATTAGACTATGCCCATTTTTACAGAGGTGTCACCATCTTTTACAATCTTGCTCCGGGTCTCAAATTGACTTGGACCTGCCCTGATACCACATTCACTATTTCCATAGACAAAGACTCATCATAAAAGGTGAATGGCAGCTTCTGTCATAACAACTTATACTAAACAAACACATGATCAAGAAAATAATTTCAGTAATTGACCTGGACTATAAGTTTAGTAAAACGCTCTATTATAATGCTAGTCTAAAGCATATTCGTTAGTCGGATATAGCAAAATGACCTATTCCCATATCATGTCAAGTCAAATGGTCCAAAGTTGAGACCATATAACCGGCATTTTTCGAATTCAAGTCACACATACCATACGATAGAAGTTTAAGAAGGTTTACCTCATACAATTGATGGTTGTAAAGTTGGCAAGTCCAAAGTTTAACGCATAACGAAACAATAAACCCTGAATCATAGGTCAATTGTTCCATTATGCGCTCAACTTTGGACTTCTTATATTGTATGCTCATAACTTTAAAACCTTCTAGTGTATGAGGTAAACTTTCTAAAACCTCTATATTATATTGTGAGGTTTCTGAAAATTTACCGCATACAATAAAAGATCTTAAAGTTGGGAGCATAGAATAATAACAAGTCCAAAGATGAACACATAAAGAAACAATTAACCCCTGAATCTATTATCTAAATTCGAAAGAACATAGAAGCATGACAAGAGAGATAAGTTTCAAAATTCCAAAAAGTTATGAACACAATATCAAAAGAAACATCAAACTACGCAATATGTCCATTTCATCTCTACACAAAATTCAATAATCAAACTATATGGTTAACTCTACTTGAAAGCAACCAAATAAAGTTAGGTGCTACTATTATATGGGTTAAACTTTAGACATGTTATTCAAATATTACCAAATATTTAGAAGCAAATCATCAATGCCGCTCTTCTCCATTTTTCCAAGAAATACAATAGTAAAAAGAATAGATACAGTGAGGAGTTATGAGATTGTGCAAGATCAAGTATCGACTATGGTTAAAAGTACATAAGCAGACCGTATCAATTTCACCAACTTCGGATCTATAAATAATCATTAAAAATAAATTAGCAGGCTTCGCTTTTAAAAAGATTTGAAAGAAATAGAAACTTGAAATAGTAAACCCAAGTGATTTATCTTTTGGGCTTTGGCATTATGGGCCTGCCATTTTACTGATTTTGTATTTTACCAGTACTGTATTTTTCATAAGAAAACATTAATTTATTTATACGTAATTTATTTATTTATTTTCCTAAACGCAAAGCTCTGTCTACCTGCAGTTAATCTCCATCTTCATCCGTTGATCATCGGTGCAGGAATTCTTTTACCTGTGGATTTTAACTCGGTGCTATTACAGGTGCGAATACATAATACATAATTGTATCTATACACCGATCTATATCCATTGTTTACTTGACACGTTGTTTAGCCGCCAGATCAGTTAAATTAATTAATCTCCATCATGAATCAGATCAGTTAATTTCGTAATTATGTATATATTAGCTCAATTGACCTATTTTTTCTTTCTGTAAGCTGAACCCTGATAACAATTGTGATATGTTCATGTCCGTACGTTACACAAAAAAGCCCTAATTTGATCTGGTTAAATCTTGTATGTAACTCATGAAATCGAAATATGGGAACAATTCAATTCAATAGGTTATCGACAGAAAAAACAAGATGAATAATTTGTTATGAAGCATGATTTTGAGTTGTTGAAGCTAGCTTAAACTTGAGAATGGTTACTGTTCAGTTTTTAGGGATTGCTTCTACAGATGCTATCCTCTACTTTGAGTTTTTGTGATATTTACATCTTGTTATTACGAAGTTTCATTTAGATGATGATGTAAATGTGACATCCAAGTGAATGCTTAACATTGTTTTTGGTTGATCCATTTGTTTAAGCTTTTTTACGCGTATCACTGCAATGTTTATTGGACTATTACCTTGAGTATTAGTCCTTTAAATGGTGACATGGAATCACATTGTGTAATTGCTTCTCCAAAGAAACTTGTTTATTCATTTTATGTTCAGTTGACATATAAAAAAACTCGTCAAATAATGGTTGTGATCTTCGCTTATCTATCTTTTGTGTCTGTATTAATTCTGTTGAATGTTATCTGGAGTGAAGGAATTCAGTAGTCGTATACGATAAAGATATAGACGATCGCGAAACATGCCTGCACAAAAGATTGAAACAGGTCACACTGATACTGTCCATGATGTGTGCATGGATTACTATGGAAAGCGAGTGGCATCTGCATCCTCTGATGCCACCATAAAGATAATTGGTGTTGGTAACAACTCTACTTCTCAGCACCTCACCACTTTGACCGGTCACAATGGTCCAGTATGGCAAGTTGCATGGGCCCACCCCAAATTCAGATCACTCTTAGCATCATGTTCCTATGATGCAACTGTTATTATTTGGAAGGAAGGTAACCCAAACGAGTGGACCCAGCTCCATACTTTTAGCGACCATAAATCTTCAGTCAACTCCATCGCTTGGGCCCCACATGAGCTTGGTCTTTGCTTGGCTTGCGGCTCTTCTGATGGGAACATATCAGTTCATACTGCCAGGTCAGATGGTGGGTGGGACACTACAAGGATCGACCAGGCACACCCTATTGGAGTGACCTCAGTCACATGGGCCCCATCAATGGCTCCTGGAGCCCTCGTTGGCTCTGGTGCTTTTGAACCTGTACAAAAACTGGCTTCTGGTGGTTGTGATAATACCGTCAAAGTGTGGAAGCTTTCTAACGGAATCTGGAAAATGGACTGTTTTCCTGCCTTGCAAATGCATGCTGATTGGGTTCGTGCTGTCGCCTGGGCCCCGAATCTTGGACTTCCAAAGTCAACAATTGCAAGTGCTTCAGAGGATGGTACTGTCGTGATATGGACTGTTGGGAAAGAAGGTGATAATTGGAATGGTAAGGTGTTGTATGATTTCAAGGTCCCAGTTTGGAGGGTATCATGGTCTTTAACTGGAAACCTTTTGGCGGTGGCTGCTGGTGATAACAATGTCACTTTGTGGAAAGAAGCTGTTGATGGAGAATGGCAACAGGTGACAACCGTTGATTAGATTTTTTTTTTCCAGATCTGTTTGTGTTGTTCGTATACTGCATTTCGTGTTATCCTGATCCTTTAAGAATTAAGATATGTCGCTTCAAATCATTTTGGATTTGGTTTTAACCATATGTTACTACCCTCAGAGTATAATTAATGGATCCTTGCTTTTTCTCATGTTATAATCGTTTTTCATATGCGTAGAAGGTTTGAAGCATAAGGCTTATTTCATTGATGCTCTTCTGATTGTAAAAATCAAGGTTGTGGTATCCCCATTTCTACCTTTCGCTTAACTAGTGATTTTGGCATGAGTGTTATTGCATCATGACATCTAAATTAAGTAAGTTGGGTTATAGATGAGTGATCAGGAATTCATATCCTACATGTGTATATTGTCTGGTAAGTTAAAGTGTTGCTCATGTTACTATAAACAAAGCTGATTGATCTGATATACCACAAATGAGATGTTGTGATAGCAGTATCGCAATCTTATAATAACCGAGTTAAAATATACTATGTTTCTGTTTGGTTTTCTGTAGCACAATATTAGAAATGCAATGATTTAAAAAATAAAAGCAATAGACGTCGAACGGTCTTATAACCAGCCATAACTGGATAACGATACCTGTACACCATTTCTCTCAATGAACTGTTAAAAATACATGTATTTCGAACATGATACACGTGTTAAACACTTGAAATGTATCTATATATGTACTTTCAGTTTATGGTATCTAATAAGGATGACATCTTCCTCTTTTGTTCTCTACAACCATGACCACCTTCGAGTATAGGTGCATTTGACAATTCCCTCGACTAGCGAGAGATTGAAGTAAGCAGGAAAAAGGGATAGAACAGATCTGAACGGCAGCCACATGTAGGTGAACATAGGTCTTGCTGGTTGCTCTAGGTAGTCATCATGGAAGATTGGCTGGGTTTTCAGACGATCCTGTGGTAATATGCTTGCAGAATGGTCTCTTGGTACTAGGTAACTCTCCTACAAATAGATTGATGAGCTTCAAGGTTACATGATCAGAATAAGTGTCAGAGTCACACTTTTTTCAATTTTGTATAGTTGATTGTCTCAATGATCAATTAATCACTATAATTCAACTATCAAACACAACAAAGTTAAGATTGAGATGATCCTTGATGACTTATATTTTTACACGTCTTTAGATGTTATGGTATGGAACTGAAATGAAACAAATAGATGGAGGTTTGTTTGTTCAACAAATGACACTTTGTATAAACATTTTTGGAAAGGGTGATTTTGCCTTTGAAAAGGTAATGTTTTAATGCCAAAGTTTTGCTTTTAAACATATTGAAAAGTTAGTTCTATATTGTGTAAAAGTGAAATACATGCATCATAGTAAACATGTGTAAAATGAAGATGAAGAATGAAGACAAGGCATCGAGGTTAACATGTCCAAAACAAACCTCAAGTCACAAACATATATTCATAGCTCTTCTTCTACATCCTCTAACCTCACTAACTCATATCACACATCTCTAATGTCATTCGCATCTCTCGATTTACTATCAATAAAAGAACCCTGGTATTTAAAAAAGACTGAAATGTAGTATATGCGATTAATCAGTAAAAGAACGTCAATAAACATCTAAAGAAGGTGGAGATGAAACTGAAGACACGAAGAAGATGACCGACCAGGCTACCAAGATTAACAATGACACTATAATAAACCAAATCATGTAAAAAGCATCATTTCATTTTTATCTTTTTTATCCTAAACTAACTAAAGTTATCACTTGTAAAATTGTTACACTCTTATCTCACCTCTTGGATTTTTGGGACTTGCCTGTAACTCTTCAGTATATGCATATTGGCTAAGCTATGCAGAGTTACAAGAAGGATAAAGACGAAAAGTATAATTTTTGAGGGATTGAGGGAAACAATTATTCATACCCATAATATTTATTGATTATTTCACTCATCGAGTATTTATTGTAAAAATGTATTCAATGAAATATTTATCAATGAATATGTAGCTAAAAATTTTCTTCTCTCTTTTCCTAAAAATTTATACTTTTCTCGCCGATCCTTCATGTTAGACTCAGTTTTATTACTATTATTCTTATGACTAACTTGGCATATTGTATTTAGAAAATTTATGAACACAACCATTGACATCAAAAAATTGTCCAGAACATTCGTATACTCGTATTAACTTCGTTTTCGAAAAAATCAGATAGGTAATCAAACTATGATATTTGATAAATTTGAACTAACCTTGCAAATAGACATGAAGTCATAATCAGATTCCCGATCACCAATTCCTATATCCGGCAAATCATCACTGAACTCTTTCTCAACCGCAATCTTCTTCCATTTGCCGATCAAAAAACCAGGTTCCTTCACCAATCCAGTAGCTCTTTTCGTCACAAGATCAACCTCAATTTCCGTTCCAATCACTTTCGCACCTCCTAAACATTCCTTCACAAACACATCCACCATCACAACTGGATTGGCGGTCACAATTACTTTCCGTTCACAGCTATCAAACACTTCAAAACTGTCTTGCCTCACATTCGCAGCATAGAATCGCGGTAGAATGGCGCGTGAGGCGAACTCGATGTCGCAGATTTTGATTCCGGTGAACGTTATGAATATTATCAGCTTACCGGCAAGATCTTCGGAGATGAACATGAAGATTATCGTGATTATCGGAATGAAGAGTGATAGAATTAGGCCGCGGAGGAGACTGCCGGCTTCGATTGCCATGAGGACGTAGTATGGAAATGAAAAGCTTGCTCTTAGTAGGGTTCCGTCAAGGTCTGCCGCAATTGAGCGGTGGTTTGCGGTGAATAGCTTGCATTCCGATATTGGAGGGAACGTTTTCTTACCGTTTATTAGCTCCGCCTGCAACATGTTCTTTCTCTCCCTCTAAAACTAACTAACTCCTATTGAGAGATAGATAAGGATCATATTTTATGTGTGAACTGTGGATGTGGAAGTTAAATGTGAAATGACCAGATTGCCTTTACTAAGTCAAGGACAGATATTTATTATTATATTTATATAAAATATAAATAGAGATGAGTCAAATTAGTATAATTTTTTTTGTAAGAATAAAAAAATCAATAAAAAAAATTTATTTGGCAAAATTTATTTTCTTCACGTTCTCTAAAATTAAATATCTCAAAAACGATCGGTCAAAAAATAATAAAAATTACACTATAAAAATTAACGTTTTTTTATTAGACATCATATGATATACTTTTGATGAATTTTTCTTTACACATGTCATTTTCAAAACCTATCAAAAAATGAAAAAATAAAATTCGTTAAAAGTATACCATATGATATATCTAATTGAAGAGAAAAAAACGATGTTTTTTATGGTGTAATTTTTATAGTTTTTTTTATTATTTATTTTTGAGATATTAAAATTTTAAAAATATAATAGAAAATGGAAGTTTTGTTATCTTAACACAAATGAATGACTGAGATTGGTTCCTTTTTTCTTACAAAACCTTCTATTTTCATTTTAACCTTTCTCGCTACATGTATACGATTCAATAATAATAAAATAATGAACAAACTTTGTACTAGCAGATCTCATTTGTATAATTTAATTCATATAATCATATCATTGTAAGATAATTTTAGTGTGCTGATTGTGTAAAGATATGTGACTAACAACTGTCGCTCTGCAAGGATTATCGTGATTATTTGTGATTGATGATAACAATCTGATTACACACCGGTCGTTAATCAAATGACGCATAACTTTGTTTCAATGCCCGATGTAAGTTCCTAAGTAAATACTGATTCGGTATCTGCTGTAGTTGAACACATTAGGGTGTTGTATAAATATACGAAGAGGAACAAACCGCAATAATAAGCAGCAGCCCAAAGTCTTCTAATTTAAGTACAATGTTGCCCAATCTATCTGTGTAGTTACAGAAATACCATAATCTCTAAAAGGGATGACTTAGTTGCATACTAGGGGTATCATCCTTTACAACACTTTATTGTTCAGAAGATTGAAGCTGGACATGAGGGCAAAGACGGTCAGGTTCTCCTCTCGACCATAGATGTCTTAGATCGCCACGTTTCTTCCCCAACACCAATAATGTGCCTACAAATTCAAACAATTAGTTTATAGTGTCAACGTTACACAAGTTTTTTCTCTTTCTGTATTGCATTTCGAATTGACTATTTAAAATCATCATGGTTGATCTTTTTGTTGTAAACAATTTTTTGAGTAAAAAGTCTTACCAACTATGAAAGGAACAATGTAAAGCAAAGCAGGCTGACCATGTCCATCCATCAAGTTCAGAGCTACATATGTAATTAGCAGACCTGAAAAATAGAAAACACAGGTATCAACAATTTAATATGAAAATACTAAGGAACACAACAAACGAGCTTATGCATAAACATGCTTTCAGTTCTGCATACCTAATCCATAAGCAATCATTGCCCATAAGAAGTATCCGGCTCGCAGACTCTTGTTTGACAACCTATCATACCTAATAATCAAGAGAATACTATTAAAAACTAAATATAACCCATCTAATGGAATTGCAATATTTCCTTTTATCAAAAGGTTTCATCTTACAATTACTTAAAACCAGATCAACATGTTACAATTCATAATATTGAATCACGTTCCCGTGATTTTTGTGTAGATGTTTACAAATTTTACAAATAGTGAAACTACGTATCGGGTCAAAGCAGTTTTTATCTGCTTGCAGGAGTGTAAGAGATTCATGATATGTTAATTGTTAACAATGTGGCAGTCAGTGGTAACAACACCGACCAAGTTACCCCGAAAAGAGTTGATTCTGGTTATATTTTACCTCTAACGTGTCAACCTGGTAAACTTTATAAATTTGGTGAAAATGGATGGGTCAAATGGGTCAAGAGAGACCAGAAGCGTATTTAAATGTTCACAAAATCGCTTTATTATAAATAAAATTTGGAATTTGGAACAGGACTGACAGAATGTTGATTTCGCAATTAGTTTTTAACACAACATTTATTTATAAATAGTACGATAAAAGGGAAATGGTTGCGAGACAACCCAACCCAACTCGTTTTCAACTGTATTAAAATTATATGTTCTGACCCCAACCCACCCGGCCCGACTATTTAGCCACCTCTACCGGCAGTACCGATCAAAGTCCAATAAAAGAATAACTGTTCAAACCTTAGAGAAAAGGCTACTAATAGCCCTGGTAATATAATGTCACCGAATCCGATGATGCTATAGCCACCCCAAGGATCAAACATTCGTGGGATTTTCAGTAACATTGGGATTCCATCTTCTCCGCTCTTATCTCCACGAGCTACCTGTATTTAGAAGAAGAAACAGTCATGATGTAGCAATATCGAAAACAGATATTGGTGCAATGGTGGTCAGCAGCCGTAGAACCTCACCATTATCATCACACTTTCATGGAACCACCATTTGGAAACAAATACCCAGAAGATGTCATACAAGAACGCACAGCTGAGGAGAACTGTCCCCACCTATATTGATAAAAGAATGACAATAACAGAAGTGCATCAGGCAAGGTATCACTATTATGGTTTGTTCTTCTATTTTAAGGATCATTAAACCTGTGGTTATCATAATATATGTAGATTTCGAAGACAAAGGGAAAAAAAATACTCAAATTAAAACTAACACACACAAAAAGCATGGCTATATAAGGTTAAAGATCTAGCACTTTACCATCATTTGGAGAAACAAGTAGCTGGCAATGAATTTAGACAACTACCTTAAGGTTGGGCACTCGTATTATCTGGATTACTGTAATTATCAGCGCAATACCCTGATTTAAGAAGAGAAAATGAGAATTACTTTCAGATATTTCATCCATATTATATACATGCCGAATCTACCGTATCATTTATGTTTCAAGAAGCCTGAAAGTGATCATACAAGGAAGAATGTTCTTACAAGTATATCTTGACCTATCCATGCAAAAGAAATTCTGCGATAAACAGCCCATACAACAGCGAATGCTATGCAGAATGGAGAAAGACCCAGAGTAAGATAGGACACAGCTCCCAAGAATGGAACCTTGACGAATGTTTCTGCAGGATGTTCAAACCATCTGAAACTGCAACATCTAACAGTTAGTTCAGACATCACACTACAGACTTATACAAACATATTGACGAAGCTATTGATGGTTCAAAACTTATGTAATTGACACAGCAAGAACTCCAGTCATCAAAGAACATCATTTAGCAAATATTGGCAATACTAGTATTTTACAGTAGCAGTGACCATTTTCAGACCTTCAGTAGCTACCAATACCATAACTGCCAATGCGTGCCATGTATAAGTTTATAGTTTTGTATCTCATGGAAGTTATAATTTTGCATACGCAAGTAATACCAATTAAAAATGCAAAAAAAAAAGAAAAAAAAAAAAAGAAACTTGCCTACCATGACAACAAAGCCACCAAACAAGTTTGCAGACCCTGAAAAATGAGAAGGATCAAAGTTCACTATCATCAGCATGGTAATCAACGCAATCAAATGTAAAATTCTATATTTTGCGAGAGAAAATGCACCTCAACACCACCAATGGCAAAGAGGACAACCAGGACTTCAATAAACCAGTACGACATCAACTTGTAAAGCATGACCAAGAAGCAGGATGCAATCACAACAAAAAGAACTGCAGAAGTTGTGTTAATGTCCACCACACCACTTGATCGAGAAGATTCCGTGTTCAAGTACTCGTCAGAAGCATCCTGGCAAGAACATTAATTGTTAAGGCTCAGTAAAACTCTTATTAGTTTTTTCTCTTTGTATATGATGAATACATTCTTATCATAAGCTTTGTATGACCTTTAATATTTTATCCTGTTCAATAGCTGCTTCTCGAGCACTCCAGGCAGACCAGTAAGATGCACATAATATGGTACCGACAGCCATAAGCCACAAAAACACCTCTGCAACATCAACCAGTGGACGCTTTGGAGAGTATAGCTGCACATAAACTGAGAAAAAAACTACCTCAATGGAAACAAAGAAGCAAAGGAACAATTAGGTTATATAGCACATACTCAATCACTAGCAAGCAAAAGCAAAATGAAGCTTGACAAGTGATATTGCCCAAAGATCCGGCAAACAAACAGAGACCTGCCAATTTACAAGCACAGAGAATTGTTCCACATACCATCTAATTTGTTCTGAAGACTCTCTTTCAAGCTCGCACCAGCATCTTGTGGTAACATCACTGCAGGGATGTGAATATGCACATCTGATTCATCTTCTTCGCACACCATCTTAAAGAGTTCTGTAGAAACGTGTCATGTTAGCTTCCACATGATAGTATACATAATTTTCAAATATTTGACATAGAATTAAAGAATTGAGGAAAAGCCATGTAAAAGGACGTACCAGTTTGGTTGTTAATAATTAGAATCGCTGAAGCTCCTGCAGCTTCAGCAACATGCGCCTTGGCCGTAAAACTGCAATTGCCTCGGTGCACCAGGATAACTTCACCGGTAAGCTACAGACAATAAGACCTCCGAATGCTGAGTTCTGATATAAGTAGCAAACTTAAAAAAAAACTTTCACTAACAATCTTCACACACTTATCAGTGACATGTATCAGGTTATTGAGATAGAGGGAGACACATAGGGAAGATAACGAGAGGAAAGTAAACCTTGTTTTTAGGTGTACTACAACAATCGGAAGGGTCTGCAAGGGCAACCCTGCTTTTATTAGCATCCTTCTCCTTTGATTCCAAAGTAGGACCAAATCGGGCACCAACACCTACAAACTCTTCTTCTTCATTATTACCAATCCAAGTAGGAACTTTTACCTATTAAACAACAACATCAAAGATGATAAAACAAGATAGAAAATCATTTGAGAAAATAGAACTTGAAGCAAAAAACTAAAATAAAAAATTACACAAACAAGAGTTGCGATTACGATAAAGGGTTGAGTTAAAATGAGAATGGGAAATTTAGTGAGAATGAAGGAATGAATACTAGCCATCCATTTGGCAAAACCCAACTTTCCCCCCACATTCTTTAAAATTAAATATCTTAAAAAAGGCTAGTAAAAAAATAATAAAAATTACACCATAAAAATCAGCCTTTTTTTCTCTACGATTAGAGATCTCACATGATATACTTTCGACGAACTTTTTTTTCTTTGTGAGTGTTGAAACTGGTAACACATGTGATAGTCGTTGGTAACACGCGACTATCACATGTGATACCGACGACTATCACATGTGTTGCCAGTTTTCAACAGCCACCAAAAAATGAAAATAAAAACTTCGTCGAAAGTATGTCATGTGAGATGTCTAATCGAAGAGAAAAAAAAAACTAATTTTTATGGTGCAATTTTTATAATTTTTAGATTAACCATTTTTAAGATATTCAATTTTTAAAAATGTGGAGTTTTGTTATCTTGATGAAATGAATGGTTGAGATTGATTCCTCCATTCTTACAAAAATTTCATTCTCATTTGAACTTAATAATGAGGAGAAAAAACTGCATACCAAGAAAGCCAATTGTTCTATAGCATGTTAAGGATGACCACTTGACAGGACTATAATTTTCTAGTATCTTAGAGTTCTCCAAATGTTCTATATCATGTTAAGGCCAAGAACAACCTATAAGGGTTCTAGGCTTCAGATTATCTTGTTTAAGGATTTTCTTATAGGTGGAGACCTTATATATTCTATATACACTCTCTCTACAGGTCTTTCAGGGTTCTGGTGTTCAATCCTCCATCCAAGTTTCGATCTGTGTATTTCAGAATGACTTTACATTTTTGAGCCTTCCAGGTGCTAAGGTCACAAGATTTTAAGTTATAAACAATAAACCCTTGACTATATTAGACACGTTTTAACTAAATAACCCATTGAAGGAGCAAATCACAAATCAAGTTTCCATATTGCAAAACCACTATATTACATATAAATAAAGCAGGCACACTGAGTATGCAATTTTCATTACAAAGTATTCCTCTTACCAAATTCTATAACCTAAAAATTAACTAGCGTTCCACTTAGGCAATTTCTATCCTAAAAGCACAGATAACAGCTAAAGAATTTTCAAACCAAATACAATAACAAACAAAATGAAAGGTGAAATGTAAAAATAAATTACACTCAAATACAATAAAAAAGAAAAAGAAAAAGAAAGGAATAATAAACTGATTCTTAAAGCCAGATATGCTAGTCTAGCAAACTGACAAGAAATTAGATTCACAAAACAAGTTGCAAATAACAATAATCTTTTAATTAATAATAATAAATTAACATATATGCGTCTCTCCGTATACAAAAACCTACCAATATATATTACTACATAAATCTGATAAGCAAAACATAAGCTATCAACAATTTAACAATTAATTAGAAAATGAACTGAAATTGAAGTATACCAGAACGAAATTGTTATCACATCCAGGTCTTTTAGGTGCAATATCATCCTGATGAACAATATCGCCAGCGAAAACTAACGAAATACTGAAAATTAGTGAAAGTACAACTACTTTAAACACGATTCTGCTTCGTTTTATTGCTTCTTCCATTTATTGATTGTCGATTTAGTTAGATGCAGAAAATATAGATATAGTAGAAGAAAAGGAATTGATTCAGGTATAAGTCAAAATTAGGGTTTTATATTTTATGTTGCTTTGGTCGTTATCGTGGTTAGATGATGGTGGAGATGAACATGGTACGAAAAAAGAAATATATATACGTACAGGAGGTGTGTATGTATATGTGTGATTTTTTCACTTGCTTCTATAGTACGGACTAGTATCAAGTTAGTGGCAACCTTCTTTCCGTTTGTTTCATTTTCCACGCGCAATACATCGCGTGATCGGTAAGCACGGATCTAAAGGCTTTTATTATTTTCTTACCTTTTCCACGTGTTTGTAGTTTACAATATAGAATAATTATAATTATATTATATTTTATCTTTACAAATTTAATTGCATCGTTACTTTATAAAAAATCACACCTCTTCTGTATTTACAAAATTTTTGTATTATTTAAAATATTTATAAATCTAATCTAATTTAAATACCTGACGATCAATTAACATGATGATAAATTGATAATGATAATATTATTATATAATAAAATTAAGGAAAAAAATACGTATTAATAAAATCCTTAAGTCATATGTCAATTTATTAGACTAACTTTTAAACCGATTTATTTAACCATATATGTATCATATCATATTTTGTTTCTATACAATCATTTTGTAAAGAAACTTAGTTAGGATTTGATTTATGTGATAACTTTTTGTTTCTTTACATGTCACGTTGGATTTGATTATGTTTTCTATCAATATTTTTTATGAGTGACTGTTTGGACAACCATCTAGTTATAATAATACATTAGGTTATAGACCCGTAATAATGCAAGTCGAATTTTATTTTTATTTAAATAAACTTTTTATATAGTTTATAGACTATTTAATTTTTACAAATGAATAAAATATTTTGTCTAATTTTTTAATTTAAATAAATACATTAAATATTTAAGGGGTCAAAAGTGTAATTATAAGAAAGAAATTAAGATCATTGTATCGTAAAGGACAGTACACAACGAAAGGTTCAAAATTTTTCATCGCATCCTCTTTTATTATATATAAAAATAAAGATAAGCGACTTGAAGTTGCTCCTATAAGTAGTTTGAACTAATGCAACATAAACATAATTAAGGTGTAAGAGAATTGTGTTCGATTTGCTTCGATATCTAATTATTATCTACTATATTTCTAATCGATCTATTCTCTTTGCATTACTCTAATGCAGGATCTCCCTCATATTTTTATAACCACTAAGATATTCAGTCCCTTTGTAAAGTTAAGTTCGATAACATGATTTTTGATTCATTATTCCATTCAAGTTTGTATGTTCATTGCATCACACCTTCACAATCGATTACAATATGCTTCTCTAGATGCAATTTTTCATCGTCCTTCTAATTGGATTAACATTAACATAATGTATGTTAAAATTTAGTATAATTGAGTTCGATCCGATTTTTCATTGTCATTTCCATTGCATATTTTTTGTGTTAGTATATATAAAATAAATCAATGTCTTATGTTTTCTGTTTACTTCTTACATTTTCATTTTGGTTTGAACGTATAACTTCTTGTTGTTTCAACTAAGAGGCATTTTAATTAGTTAAAATATTTTATGGTTTAGTATAGATGAGTTCAAGTCACTTATGTACACAAAATTAGAGTTTCAAGGGTTTATATGTAATTGTTGTATTACTAATATTTAATTTATAAATGCACATATATGTCACATTTAATGCGATGTAAGCTTTACTTTGAAAACAGAACATTTTATCTTCCTATTATAAATATTTTATAACTTTAGTTCAGTTTCAAATATACAAATATATTATCTGTTATTATATCATTTATAAACTATCATTCATAAAAGATAATGCTCTTTATTCGCAAGACAGTTATTGTTTAGAACAAATTTGATTACCTTTGTATAAGGTTTAGCACTTTAGCTCCAATAATTTAAGGTGGAACAAGTGAAGTTTAGGTTCATGATACAGATTAAATGTGCGAATAGCTTTTAGGTACGAGTTAGGACATGATGAGGCAATGCAACATGCTTATTTGCATTATTAGCAAAATAGCTCACATGCTAAGTTATCGCCATTGAAAAACCATCTTACTTATGGAACTAAATTTACACTTGTATATCATACTAGGTCGTGTTAATAATTATCACATAATTATATAGATAAAAATAAAAAAGTTAAAAGTATTAATGTTAAATTCTACTATTTACTTCAATTAGTAAAAACATTTATTTTATACCTTTTTAATCTCTTCGAGAAGTTGATTCTACACATTTGTCATTCATTCCTTACACCGAGAGTGGTAAAGTCTTAAAGTTTTTTGAGTAAGTTAAAAGCCTTGTAAGAAACATGATTTTCACAAAAATAAAAACCTTTACAATATAATATAATTTTCAATATTTAAATGTAAGCATTTTGTTTGTTTATAACACTTAAAAAATATATAAACTCATTTCTATATACATGTAAAATCACTATTTATTTGCTATTTAGTTGGAAATACTCTACAAAAATAATAATACTAATTGTAATGAATGGTTATTGAGGTGTATTTCATATCCTTGTGATTTAACATTAAATCGATAGAATGATGGAATTAAATTAATTATATTAAATATAAATATATTATTTCTTAGAATGACTTGTATAACTATTCAAAGAATTGGTTGTAAAATGACACCTTAGAAGTAAGAAGTATGCTATACGAATTAAAATTAAATTGTTATTTTAAATTAAGATAATAATTTTTTTTTCTATGGCTTATCTCAATATAATTATATAACTTTAACTTATTTTTTAATCATGATTTATGATATGATGCTATTATATCCTTTATTTTAGTTAATCTGATAAAATTAAATACTTTTATTGATCAATTAAATATGTAATAACATAATCAATTGATTCCTATACTATATATGGAATTAGTATTTCATCCAAAGGAGTAACAAATTATTTTTAGACAAACACTATTTCATAAAGTTTAAAAGTACTATTATTTATTTGTTTTCTATATGTACTATAGAAGTGTCTTCTTACAAAAATAAAAAATCTCTAGACCTACCGGCTAATGGTAAGGTTTGAAATTTTTCAAGATCGAATCATGAGATGTCCATTACAACCTAATAATCTAGAATCGTGAAGAGGTGATTGGGATGCATTAAGTGATAATTTTACTTTTTACATGTTACATTAATAAAGTTGATTTTCATAAAATTTCTTTAACTATAAAATGAATCACGATATAAAAATCATTTTACGAGTGTATTTGAGAACAACTAGTTAGAGCTGAAACTTATAACTTGAGCTGAAATTAAAATTTGTAACTGAAGTTGAAAAGGTCATAATAAATTTTAAAAGCTATTTAAAAAAGTTTTATTTTCAAAATTTTTAGAAACTCCTATGTTTCAATAACTTCCACTCGAATTTAGTCGTCAAACAATAATTAATTTTTTATAAGGCTATGAGCTTCTAAAAATTAGAAGTTAAATTTCTTATAATTCTAAGAATTATGCTACCCTACTGTAGGATTATATATTTATCTATTTAAAAACGACTATCGGATCCGGTTACGAAAAATAGAGTTATTTTCCATCTAATATGAAACTACTCGTATCAATTTTTTCAACATGTGTCAAAACTATTTCTTTAACATTATACAACATGCACATATAGTCCACATTCTATCCAGAAAACAAATAAAAATACTCTTTTACTTAATAACATCACATCCCGAGCAAACTAGAATACTAGAATACATTAGTGGTGCTACTTCATGGTCGAAAGTGAATTGGTCACTCTAAAATCATTTCAATGTTAAATTTGCACAATCCAAATTCAGACAAAGCGTAATCTTATACGGTATAAGTTTATTTTCGCTTATAACGTAAATAATGGTAGTTATTTAACTTAAATCTTGAAGTTAAGACATTTTGTCCATAATTTGATTATTACTTAACTCAATACTATCCTACAAATACAACAGGTATAATCACAAAGCACGATTTTCATAATTCCATATGATTAAATTTATATTGTAGAATAAAAATGTAACATATAATATATATATATATATATATGGGGGAGTGATCAAGGAGGAAGGGGTAATCTTGAGGGAATGGTGAAGTAAATCTGGGCCGTCCATTAACATTCTTTACGGGCAGTTAACATTTTTAGAATGTTAACACTAAAGAATGTTAACTGCCCGTAAAAAATGTTAACGAACAGCTCAGATTTACTTCTCCCTTTCTCCAAAATTGAAGTAAAAAATGTTAACGAACAGCTAAGATTTACTTCTTCCTTTCTCCAAAATTGAAGTTTCCTTATGGATCATTCCTCAATATATATATATATTATCAGTTCAAAGGGCGCATATCAATATTACATAAAATTAAATATTGCTAGACAAGTAAGAAATTGACACATGGGTCTTAATTACAATAATGGAAAGTCGAGCGGCTTGTGTGTATTTATATTAAAAAATGGGGATATTTCGAAACATTTTTTACACGTATAACGGAGTATCACACTATATAATGATCGAAATTAAAATCTGCTCAGTTACTTTCCCTCAAATTCAAAACACCGTTTCGATTAACGGCACATCTGGTAGCAAAAACTTCAGCAATTGAACTAAAACCTAGACGATGAAGATCAATAAGGCGTGTGATCTAAGCTCAATTTCTGTTCTTCCACCTCAGTCAAGGTTCAATCTCACTTTTACATCTCATATTTTCCGTTTGTTTGCATTATACATGTTATCGAATGCTGTGTATGTAACTATATGTGTTATTCGTATTTGCGTGCGTCATAGTGAACAACTTGTAGTCATGTGAATGTTTTTATAATTGTTTAACCTATTGGTAGCAAATTGTGCTCTGTGTGTGATGATTGAATCGAGTGCTTTCACATGCTAGCACTGGTTCATGATGACGTGGCAGTTACGATATTTAAATTATAGATACAGCTGTATTTATATTTGAAATGTAAATGATTCTATGATGAAATTGTAGTTGTGTAGGAAATAAACTGATAATGTTTGAGTGTGTGCTTGATATGAATAGGTTTGTTTGTGTAAAATTTCAGTCTCGATTGTAATAAACTGATATTGAGTTCTAAAATGCTTAATATGCGTGTTTTAGTGAAGAGCTGCACTTAGTGTAGAAGTTTATAGATCATCCAGGACATAACGCAGTTTGACTGTATACAATCATTGCTCTTTGACTGTATACTGATATTTAAGTATTTACACTTGAGTCTCATTGTGTATGAATGTGACATTAGGAGGATTGTTTATCCATGTGTTAAGTGAAGGAATTGAGTCTCGGCATACTGATGACTTGGAGTTGTACATGTATATTATTGTATTCGTATATGTGTGTTTCTGGTGACATGTTAAATCTGATGATTTGTAACTGCTAGCAGCTAGGCATATGTTTAAAATGTAGGCGATTATGTGATAAAATTGTACTTGTTTTTGGAATAAACTGATTATTTTTGCTTTCACAAAATGTATGTTTTGATTCTACGAAACTGATACATAGTGTTAAAAGGCTTTATATGTGGGATTATGTGAAGGATTGAGATTGGCAGAGATTACTGTCTTATGATCTTCTCTTTGTGCGTGTGTGCTAAATATTTGTGTTTAATTTGGTGATGTTATGAAGTATAGACGGAGAGGTGTCTCATGTAGCCTGCCAGAGATGTCTGCAACTTTTAGGCACAGCCAGCCACCATCACAACAGCAGCAGCGGTCACAGCAATCATTTTCTCAGGGGATTTCGTCTCAGCAAAATGCTATTTTCTCTCAGTTCTCGCAGAATTCTCAAGATGAGACACTGACGAATGACCAGGTTCATCTGAAATTAGATATTACATTGATGCTCAAATATATTGCCTGATGTATTTTCACGTGTTTTATTGTTTGAAATGTTTCCTTGATGCTCAATCTGTTCCTTTAGTTTTTTCTTGTGCACACTGTCGGAAATTCATATCACTGAGCTTCTGATCAGCTGTTTCATTTCTTTATCAATCGATTTTGAAAAGAGTAGAACTGAATTTTATAAAACCTCAATTTTGTGCATATTTCATTCTGCATCTGGTTTTAAGGAGCCTAAAACCATGATATATCACATAATGTGACCTTTGTTGTTTATTTGATTCTTTTTTTGTCATGCACTCAATGATAAAATAGGAGATGAAGTATTCTTCTTTATCAAAATGCAACACATAAGTGATATTGAAACCGTTGACAAATATGTATATTGATTCTTCCACTTTGTTGTAGTTCATTTTTAAGATAACTATTACGATTGATATGATTATAAACACAACAACCGAGGTGATTAGAGCTACAATTGAATTGTACAGTAATTTAATATTTACTAAACCATACAAGAATATAGATTGATGTATATGGTTGTAATATTTGTGCTTGTCCTCATTTCATGTTCTCTAAAGAACACTATGTTATTTCAACATTATACTAAGCTCTAGCTCACATAAGAGAGGTTAATGAATTCTACTTTCTCTAACTGAACTCTTTACAGTTGGTTGTTTCTCAAGAAAGAGAGAATTCTGTGAAACGGTTTTCATGCTTACCCCCAGTCAATCACACACGAGAAGAAAGCCAAATGCAAATATCACGATCTTCCAAAAGTCTAATCAGTAAATGGGGATCTGGTATTTCAGAACACAGAAGTAAGTTGTTTATGAAGGGTAAAATTTCGCTTATACGGCACAAGTGCATGCTGGTCAGAATCATGCTTTTTGGTCTACGGTTTTGTTTATGTTTTGAAATGCATGTGCAGGTCAGATGAGTGAAGAACTTGAGCACAGAATAGGAACAATAGAAGGCTCCCTCAGCAAGTTTGGGATGATGCTGGAATCTCTCCAGACAGATATAATGCAAGTCAATAAAGGAACAAAGGAATTAGCAATGGATAGTAAGTATCTTAATCTTGTATGAACTAACAGGCAGATTGTAAATCGTACTAGTAAATAAGTTTAAAACCATATGGTTCTTGAATGCTCACTTGTTTCTCTTTGAACATATACTGTTAAAACCACACTCACCACATATAAAAGCTAATAACTTATATCACATTAAGTCTTATTCAACCTCTGTCTTTGCCCTTTTAATGTGTTTTGGGACTTGCACGAACAATAGATCATAGTGAATGAGTAAAGTAGAAATGAAAAGTTGCCAAATAAAATTCTTCAATTCATAAATTTAGCTATGTGGAAATTTGAGGTGGTCTTATACAGCTTACTGACATCCCTCTCCCTATTTTGTTGATATTCAGTGGAAACCATACGCCAGAAGTTGATTGCACAAGACAACTCCCTGCAGATAATTGTTAGATTACTTATATTCTCCCCATAGTTTTGTTCTTTTCAATTTCTCAATTCATAGAAACGTTGATCCTTATTTTCTAACTCAAGTGAATTATTATAACCAGACAAAGGGGCAAGAAGATGTAAAATCTAGTCTCCATGGGAAATTGAAGTCAATTTCTGATCAACTCGATCAAGATACACGCCACCAGAACTCACAAGAGATTTCTATCATGCTCTCTGGTTTACAAGAAAAAATTGGAGTTTTCATATTAAACTTGCGTAATGATCTGTTCAAGTCCTTCACTAATGAAATGCGGGTATGCAAAAATTGTGTTTCCATTTTTCATGTATTTCAGATGGGCAGTAGATTATTATATTTTATAAATGCCATCTCCAACGATCATTTAACTACTTACAGGCATTGGGAGGCAAGCTTAAAGCATTGGACCAAATGAATCCACCACCCACCGTTCTCCCACCAAGGGTAGCTCGTGTGTCAATATCTAGCTCCTGGTGTTTGATATAACAAGAAATTCTGGCTTACAACTTATGTCGTGTTCCAATGCAGGCTGTCACCAATTGTGTCAATCCTCAGGGAATGTTCCCACAAAAGAAGTATGTCCATGTTTTTATTTCTTGGTTTTCTGAGCTCTCATTCTATGTGTTAAATAGAAGAGAAGAAATGAAATTTATAAATACAATGTTTTCATCTAAATAACCGGAAGAAACTACAAAAAACTTAGAGCTACTAATAAGTTGCAACTTCCTTTTCGTAAGGTCTTGTAAAACATTGGAGTTTTATCTACACTTTTGACAAGTTACTACGTCTTTTGATCATATAACCTGTTTTTTTCATTATATCATTGATTTCCTGCTGCTAGTAACATTGTTCAATTAACAAATCACCATGGTTAGTGACTTCGCACCTAGTAACCAATGCTCCACTACTAGTAAAAACACCTAAAATATTTCTCAATGATGACAAAGTAGAGAGATTTTGTTTAAAAGTCAACATTATCAATAGTTTATACTACGTAGCAGTTGGGAAAAGGGCATCATTTTGTTGAAACTCCGAGCTAAAGGTAAATGATGTATTTTTACTCAGTAGAAGGTGGAAAATTGGCAGGTCTGACAGGTTGCTTAATGGGCCTAAACAAATATTGGTACAGGTCAAACGGTACTTGTCACTTTGTTCAAAAATTTTATTTTGATTTGTAAGTAGTTAGTGTCAAATATGATATATAAAAGTCATCTTACTTCAATGTAAGTCTTGTTCTCTGAATAAAATGATTTATGAACTCTTATGATTAAAATACACTTCGGAAGAATCTTGACCCGTTTCCTTCTAACATTCTCTTTTATCTGTTTTGCCTGTGAGAGATAAAGTATAGCCCAAATTGATCCATTTATAAATTAAGTGGGTCGAAATTTCATCCTCTACTAGTAACGGAGTACTATTTTAGCTGGTAACTTAGTAACAATATTATTCTCCTAATGTTGCAATCGACTAACATCTGTTTAGGGGTTTCAGGCCTGCAGTGCCTCCCAAGGTCCAGCTGGGAACTCAGATTGCTAAGGTGGAAATGGGCAGCTGGAACTCAGTAAAACGTGAACACGCTAATCTCACAAATAGAGGTTACCGCAAGGAACACAAATACAACATAGTATCTCAGACTGAACTGGTATTTACAGTTTCTTTCTGCATTCAAGCTAGGGGCAACCATCCCTCTATAATTAGGACAAGTAATGCAAATAAAAAAATTTAAATAGATTTTAAAAGCAGGGCCTCTTCCATTCATTCCATGACTACTTTCTTGAACTTCCGTCATTCAGTAATAGTGCACTCCAGTTAGTCGGTTACAGATTCATGCTTATTAAAATTTTTATTTTGTCTGAACATTGTTCTCACGAGTGATGATAAGTTGCACATTTACATGACAATCTCAAAATTACCTTTTTTGGTAGTCATTGGCAAATCTAGTTACTTTATACAAAATTGAATGGTTTGCATGAGAGCATCCTACTAAAATATGGAATATAATAAAATATGTATCTCCTTAATATGTAGATATGTATGTGCATACATACATATACATATACATATACACATGCATCCACACATTAATATACAACATATTGCACACAGGTGAATCAAAGAGTTGTGGTTTATATGATGTAGGAAAGAGAACTGAGAGTTGATATTGAATCTGATGAAGATATTAATGGAGGTTTCACATTCTTTTCCGAGGAAAACGAAACAGGTCAGTACACATCTTCTGAAACCAGAACAGTTTTTCCTCTTTCCAAAGAAGAAAATTATTTTGACGTTTGTGCATCAACTAGTTGGTGTTTCCCATCTTAAAATTATATCAGGAGATGAATTTTGCTTATAGAAAAAAAACTGATCGCTACATTAAACAATAATAATGTTGAAATGTAATGATTTTAGAGTAGCAACAAAAGAAATGGTTTTGCCAATTGTGAATCTGAAAAGCAGTAGTGTGAATTTCCAAAGTAAAATAAGGAATCTTTCTTTGTGATAAGAGTATGAAGTAAAGAACATTAAGATAGATTTAGTTTGTTAATAGTAGTATTTAGTGTACATACGTCGTGTTCTGCTGACATGATTTTCTGGTATGATATAGGGAAGTATTTGATTGAGAAAGCAAAGGAAGAAACAGAACGTATTCTAAGGAAAGCAAGGAGACGAAAAAGAAAACACTGCAATACTATAATTATAAACTGAAATGGTGAGCCCATACTTTCTGTTATTATACTAAATTACCATGTCAACTAGAACACGTTTAGTCTGCCTTATAGCATGCGATGAATCATATTCTGCATTATACTTCTTTGTCCCAATATTAATGACCACCTTTGATATTTAAGTCATATTAAGTTCTTTTCCTTAAGAATTGATAATTGATTATTGTGTCAACCTATGAGATGGTTACGAAAAACAGCTACACCTCAAAAATGATAATTGTAAGCGTAGATTTTGGCTTTGAAAAGTTTGATTTTGTAGTTGCATAATAGTGGAATCTGTAACTTTAGTTATTTGAAGGAGTAAAGCTTGTTTTAAGTACACTTTCTATCTCCTTATTTGGCTGCTGGCTTAATCTACAACCTGATCTTCACCAACACAAATGTATCTACTTTCATGATTTATAAGATAATAATTATAATAATAGAAATAACCTTTACTGAATAGAAGTCGAAGTTACCAATCCCATTGGTACCATTAATATTTTTGATCGTTATAAAATTGATTTGCTTCTTTTGGTGTCTTTATTGCAGGTGTATAAGTGGGATGCATCGATGCTCATATATATAGATACATTAGAGATATAGCTCAACTGTGAATGACAGAATAAGCATACATTGGATACGGTAGTTTAGAGCTTACATATAATTTCGATCATTCTTTTGAGATTTACAGTGGACAAAACACTCTTTCTAGTTATTAATAAGCTAATAGACTACTTCTGTAACTTGGACCTATGACACCAAGTTTCATTGCCAAAAGATTTCGTTTAAGTCCGTTCACTTTCATGTCCACTACTTTGGCATGTACTCAAAGCTGTACTTTTATGAGGTTAGAACTTGTGGACCATTTTGTCCTCATCTTAAAAGACTAGATTGGGTATGCCAGCCCTACATCTGGTTGATCAATAAGTACGAAAAAGAAAATTAAAATTAAAAAGTGTTACTATCTCTCAGTTTTATTATAAGATAGATTTTTAAGAGAATAAGAGTTACAAATTAATCCCATTGATCTCTTTTGTATTGTTGGGTTTTTGATCATCATGTCCTTTTGGGTCTATTGGACCTCGTAATCCATGTGCATACAAGAGCGTGTAAGTGTCAAATTATGGACCTTACCAGTGATGGGTATCTAGCTTGAGAGTTAAGAGTCCCTATAATTAGTCTATTTTACAGCAATATTATTTTTTCTGTCGATAACTATGACATTCGACATTGCTGTTCTAACCATTTTGGTACATGCGAAATGTATGTTTCACGTAGCTGAGGAAAGTTTAAAGTCATAAATCTTATTGGATGCAAATGTGGTCCTAGATAGATGAGTTGATATTTATTTATTAATATTCAAACAAGAAACTAACTACAAATTAAATGTTTCATGAAAAAGCACAAATAAGTTACCATTATATCTCTTGGTATATAAACATCTTTAAGTATTAACCTTAGTAGTTCTAGTTTGAAATATTTATTAAAAGGAATATTTAAACTTTTAAAATATGGAGTAACAGAAAATATAACCTTTACAATTTTAACATGGAAAAAGAAACTATTAGTGATTGTGACTATAGTTGTCGACTCGTGATTCGAAAACATATATTCCAGCTCGCGACTCAACTCGTAAAAGTCAGAACACACACATATATAAAATTAGACATACAGTAAATACCAACATATTTTATAGATCATAATTCTTTAAGTTAATCGTACAAGTTTATATAATCAAAAAATCTTTTAAAAAAATTAGATTAAATTTATAAAATGAAATTACAATAAACTAATAAGACATTATCATTTGAAACCTCTATATTCAGTAGGATAAATATAACTATTCAATAAATAGTAAGTTTATTTTTTCAAATCTTTAGTGATTACAAAGTTATATAATTTGGATGTATTCATTTTAGATGACCAAAATATAAAGATTTGTTATAACTGACATTAATGTGCATAAAAAGTTCATTTTAGTTAGAATATTAGTCTCGGCATGTCGCACAAGTATCTAAGTAATTAATGGATCACTTTCTAACATGTAGCATAAGTATCTAAGTAATTATAATCATTATTATTAATTACATATTATTAATAAATATTGATTTTATTTTACCTATGAGGTTATGAGTACTTGAGTTAGTTAAGAACACAAAAAACTATTCATAATCATATTTAAAAAATATTAATCATAATATTTTATTTGTGATAAAAATTTATATTGAATCTTTCGCATCTCACATCTAATGTCGATCATTCTAAGTGAAAGATGCAAGATCATGATATTTTTTCCCGATATAAACAAATCAATGAGATCAAATAATAAGAGTTCTATCATGTATATAAAAATGTGTGTATTTTATTTTTCAATCGCAATGTGTGAATTAAAAATATTCGTTATTAACATATAGCAACCTGATGAACAATACCGTTTTTGTCCCTTTGTGGAACATTTTAAAAATAAAAATAGTTGTCAATTTTAAATTTTAATATATATATATATTGAAATCTTACAGCATGCTCTAGATATATGTACATCCCAAAGTTAGTAAATTAAATGAAAATCAGTTAGTTTTATTTTTACTTTTTAATATTGCTATCTTTATATTTTTTTTTTTTTTATTCTTCTCACTAAAGCTTTTAAAAAATAATGGATGTATGTGCAAATAAATAAATGGCAAATATGATATTTACTTAACAAAAGTATCAATATTATCTTATTTAGTATATTAAAAATTTTGTAAGTTAAATCATGTCAACGAAAAGATAATGTGAAATCGAAGTATCGACAAAAATAGATCGTACACAATCAAAATTAGATAGGTGATATAGATGATAATGTACATATTAAAATATTAAAATAGTTGTAATACGAGTTATGTAGTGTAAATTCTTTTCAACTATATTATTGAATTTGTGTAAATATTTAATTTAGCATTAATTATCATTTGTGCTAGTTTCGATGTTATACATTTGTCAACTAAAATCTTACAACATGTCTCAGATATATGTACAATCAAATGTAGGTAAGGATATATAAATGATTTATTGGTTAGTTTTATTTATATTGTTTAATATTGTTATCATTATAGTATGCTTACTATTCTTATCATTCAAGCTTTTAAAAAATAATGAATGTATTATGCAAATAAATAAATGGCAAAAATGATCTTTACTTAACAAACGTATCAATATTTATTAATAATATAATTTAAATACGAGTTAACTCAAAATCTATATAGAATCAGTAACATTTGAAAATCAAAATGCTTATTAAATAGAAACAAATTCAAAATCATATCAATTACAATGTGGGCATCTCTAATGAGAAGTGTTTTCCAGAGGTTTTTAATGTCCACAAAATCTTTGAAAGGTTTGTTTGAAAACATTTTTAAATATTGAATTATTTTGAAAAATATTTTTCATGAGTTTGTGTGTGGATGTGTTGGAAATTTTTTTTTGAAAGGATTTCTTTGGTTAAAGATAAAAAAGTTTTTTGATTATATATTAAATTCTACAAAGTATTATGTAAGAGTGTACACTTACATTATAAAAATGTCTAACCTAATTCTAAAAAAGTGTTCGATAAATAATGATTGTAAAATGTATTTCAACCAAGGATATAAGTTTAACGATGATAAGTTTGAATAGGTAAATGTGAGTATTATCAAAATTTTGGTAAAAAATAAAAAGAGAACTTTTGATATTTCATATAAATTAACAAAGAAAAGAAGGGCACACATTATACTTTATCCAACTACGTAAATTAAAATACAAGGCCGCAACGTGCCTTGGGTTCTCTCACTCGTTATGTACATTAACAAAGTTGAAATGTGCGATTAAGCGTGGTAATCGAGTGGTTGAAACTATTTTAAACACATGACTTATCAATCAACCATTAACCCCCAATCATTTCTTTGATCAAAATTTTACATAGTCTCTACGGTATCTTTAAGATATCATTCAAAAGGAAAATCACCGTGTACGATTTATGTTCTTAAGAATTATGATTTATGATTATATTTGTAGATAGTACTTAAATATGTAATTAACAAAGCCTTTTTTTATGTAAACATATGATTAAGAAATACACAATATACGATTATATTTTAAACTTACAACTACAAAAGCAAATGCTGGAGGAAATTTAGTTTTGAAATGTCAAAATGGTTGTTGGATTTTCATGATGAGCTAGACTCATCACAACATATATAATTCCATTGCTTCTCACTTTCTTTTTACCAAATGATGATCGATCATTGTTTTACATAATTATTAAAGTAGATTGTAATTTGATTTTCTTGTCTTTTTCATTTACACAAGTATTTAACTTACACAAGACGAATATCACATCCAACAACAAATATGAGGTCTAACTTTACATGTAATGAAATGGATTGAACCATTTAGTTAATGGATCCAATTGTTTGAATAACGGTGTTAAGATCCTGTAAAACACGTGAGTACATATTGAACGGCTATTAAAACACATTTCCAATCGCACAAAATTGGAGTGTTTAGAATTGTTTATTTATACTTATCTATTTAAAAAATTGAACTAAGTATTATCATTTTAAGTGTTTATTTTTTTAAAAATAAATAAATAAATATTTTTGTAGAGAGTATTTTGATTTTCTTATCTAATATTAAAATAAAAATATCAACGAATAAACACTTAAATAAACAATTTTAAACCGTTAAACAACTTTTGTTCATTTCTCTTATCTAAGTGATTGATTGAGAATTTACTATCAACTGAATTATTATCTCCTATTGTCCAATGAATTTTGAAAAAGCAAAAAAGAATGATTGAAAATTTGGAAAAGTTATGGAGGTGTTTTACTTTTGATCCTTGTAGACATGATGGAGGCTTTTTAAAAACAAATTAGGAGCATCCAAGTATGATACCTAACAACAAAAAGTCAAAAAGAATGCCTTAAATTTCAAGGAAACCCACAACCTTCTATCAAACTTATTACCATCTTTAAAAAGTCACCTCAAATCATAGTTTTCCTATCTCTGTTTTTCATTATTTTATGTTTTTATATCTCATGAGTAAGCATATAATTGGTCTAATATTTCCTTATTAGGTTATATATAAGATCGAGTAATTAATTTTGGTGTACTTAAGGAGCTTTAGGGGGGAAATTGGCCACTACAATGAGTGGAATAGTACTTACTATCCTTAAAATTAAGCAAAAATATAAAAAATAAAAATAAAAAATGTCGTTATAAGCCCGACTAAATTACACCTTAATGGTATTTGATTTTCCATCTCAACACTTCATAAGTATAAGACTGAAACTCATATGTTTATTTAGCAAATGAAATAGTTATAGTTAACTTACATACAAGTCATAGTATCCCTTTCACGATAATACTAAGCGAGCCCTAAATTTAAACCTGAATTAAATGGTGGGTTTATCTTAAGATCTTTCAGATCATTGGTATTGAAACAGCCGTACATGTGTTTTGCAAGAAAGGTGATGGTCACAAAGACATGATGCAATCTAATAAAATTGGACATTATAACCATATGTTAATTATGAAAAATGAGGTTAGATGAATGTTGGTTATACTAATTTAGGTTGTACCAATAATGGATTATGATATAATAACAAAATCTTAGGATAATCAATTAATTAACTAAACCTTCTAATCTAAACAACAAATTAAACATGGATAAGAGTGCATTTGTTGGTGCCATATATACAAGTATATTTAACAACTATTATTTTAGTTGATCCAATCAACGTACAGGCTGATCTTTTCCTTAGTTCTAATGTTGGGGTTCGACATGCAAGTTTTGTATTACAAAAATCAACTCAGGTGATGTCATTAAAGTGATTTGGGTGTTACACACCATTTATCTCAGTAAACAAACTAACAAAGGACGTTTAAGAAAAATAGTAGTAATAAATAAAGTTTGCTATGCCTATATCCATTATGATTTTAAGTCGATGGTGCTCTGCTAAGACCCATGATAAAAATCATAATTATACTTACTGTTATAATTAAATTATTACTCATTGCTTGAAATAGTTATAAATCCAAAAAAGAATAGAAATAACTTTTTCTTATTTTGTTTAGAACGGTAAATCTTAAGATCTAACTCACATAATATATATAATTAATTGTTCACATATGTATGATATATAACTTTTGGGTGGTATAAATCTTACCTTGAAATAGTTTTCATATTTCATATATATGTAATATGTATGTGTGTGGGGAGTGGGTTCATGAGTTGTCCTAAACAGTGGTCACAAGTTTGGCTGTGTTCGGTTCGAGTCTTAACATATAACAAGAAAAGTGATTATGGTTGGGAAGAGTGTTTTCTATCTTTATTTACATTCTATGTCATGAAATTTGTACTTAGTATAAGTAGTTATCATATAAGAAAAACCATGTGGCAATCATTTGATCTGTATATTGATATCATACATAACTTCTAGCTAGTTGCATCATTTGATAATACCATAACTTTAATTGGAAATTATTTTCTTGATAACAATGTAAACCAAGATTTCCTAGTTACTTATTAGTGATCGTCACCAAATAGCCGTGGTATAATTAATCTTATTCCCTGGCCCACTAAGTACACTTGTAAGTGAATCATTCTGACAATATAGAAAGGGATCCCGAAGCGACTAGTCTAATCTAGTACCATGTAGGTCGGGTAGTTTAATAGCAAAATGGATGGATTGTAAAGTCCATTTACTGCAAGACAAATGGTAACATACTTGAATATATTGCCTAAAAGAAAACATACATTTGTACAGCATGAGCCAAAAAATAATAAAGTAACTCAACTAGTATAAAATTAATATTCGTGCTTAATCTGGC
The DNA here is from genome assembly GCA_963921325.1 of Logfia minima. NCBI lineage: Eukaryota > Viridiplantae > Streptophyta > Magnoliopsida > Asterales > Asteraceae > Logfia > Logfia minima. The sequence goes on from OY992770.1 coordinate 17,879,212, forward strand.
TAGCTGTATTTGGATAACATATATGTCAATCAATCAAAAGATTAATTTGATGCTTCAAGTGTTATACAACATCAGTCAATTCACATGTCACACATGTACGATATAAAAAATACAAAAGTACAACAAACCATTTTATATGTATGATATGATGTATGATGGTATGAGATATAATTTGACGATTAGAAAAGATCAACGTTTTCAGACTCGGGTCAACCCGGCCGGTCGAATCGGTTGGACCGGGACTCAGGGGTCGGACCGGGCGAATTACTAGGGGTCAACTTCAAAGTCAAACTCGGTCGATTTTCTGGTCGAATCGGGGTTGACCCGGTGAACCGGATCGGTCAGACCTGATTTTTAATTTTTTCTTTTTTTAATTTTAGAGACTAAATCTGGACATTTTTAATAGTTTGGGGACTAAATCTGAAAATTTGAGTGTGCGGTTGAACTGATCGGACCGAACCCAAGACCCAGACCGGATCAGTCAAAAACCTGATTTTTAAAAGATCGATACATCACTTGAACTGGTACACACTACTTTGATAAATTACCAGAAAAATAATTTTAATTTTTTACAATACATCATTACCTTAGTATGAAATCAAATGAAACGTTTGGTAGGGGCCTTTCTCCCACCTTTATTTGGCATATGCACATTTCCCTTTCTTGATTCTTATATGATTTGTATGCACTCAAATCGTTCATACTAACTGTAACATTTAATTCATAGTTGAATGAAATTTAATTGCCTTTAAAGTCCTACGGAACTATAGATGTCACATATATAATGACATATTTCTAGTAGCAACTCATGGGACAATACTACAATATATAGTTGAATGAAAAACAGAATGATGAGAGTATAACGCATATGTTCATCAAACTTCTTAAGCTACAAAAAGGCTATATTAAGTCGGGATATATTAATGTTAACTAATTAGATAAATATCATATACTGTAGTATAAAAGTATATGTAAGTAGTGGGGTGATTGTGGTGGTGGTGAAACTGATGATGATTGAACATGGAACCTGCAAATACAAGCAGCTGTAAAAGCATTGCAAACTTTATTCCTAAGCTTCCTTTTTTTCAGGAATAGTATATAACGAGGTTTTTCGAGCTCGTGCGTTGCGAAAACGCACGGGATTCTTAACAAAACCGTTTTTTTAATTTTTAATATTAATATGAATTTTTCATCTAACTTAGACTAATCTCTTAATATTTTACCATCCAAGAAAATTATATAAAATCATAACTTTTAATTATACTAATTAACTTATATAGATTTGTATAACTTGTGCAAATCTCAGGTCATACATTTCAGACTATCCAATCGTTAAAGCAACTAAAATTGGGTAACTGGCTCATTTTCAGATTTGAGCTTTCTGTAGTTCATTAACCACTATCCGAAATGCGCGCAATATCATTGTTTTTAGCATAAGCAATACAAATGTAAATAGTTAACTAAAAGTACAAATTGCATTTGTAAAACAAAGTAAAATTTGATTTGAACTTTTGTAGTTGATTAACCACTATAAGAAATACTTTAGCTGTAAATCATATTTATCTTATTTATTCTTATGTAAACATTTAATAGTCAATCAACTAAATAAAAATTATTAACTATCTTAAAAGAATAAGACAGAAGTTTGAAGACATCAAATTCCTTCCCTTTCTTAATATTATTTCAAATATTATAGATAAATAGTATTCCGTACTCCGTAACAAACAAAAGGTCAACACGAGAGCATTTGTAATGTATACACTACTTTAGTACACCAAAATCGTGAAAAATAGGAATCTTTTAAAAATATATTTGCACTAAAAAACTTACTAAATTTTTGTACTAAATATTAATTGATTTAAAATGTACAATTCAACAATATAATATTAAAAATTTTATATAACAATTAAATTATCATAAGTGAGATTATAACAATCATTATATTTAAAAATTTCAAAAATATAAATGAAAATTTTCATAAAAATTATGAAGTTTCTTTAATAAAAATGATAACAATCGTTATATTTAGTAATTTAAAAATATTAAACACAATTTTATAAATAATACATCATATTAATACATTTCAATTATTGTATATATCATTATTTAATGTGAAAAAATAGTGTTTAATGTGGTGTTTAGTGCTACATCAAATTTGGTACAACATTAAACACGATTTGCCTTTTACACTAAAATAGTGCATTTTTTTTATACTTTTGCATTATTTTAGTACAAAATTACACTTTTAGTGTAACATTGGAGATGCCATAAACAGATGAGATTTTGCGTGAGAAATCAAAGTGTCAGGAAACAATGAGTGGTGTGGTTTGAGGTCAGATAATTAGACTCTTCCACAACTCCACTTGTCTCCTCTCACTAAAATGAAATATTTCATTTCCAATTTATATAATTTTATGATATTCAAGAAGTGACTATAAAACTAAATTTTAAAATATAAATTTTTCAGTTTCTGTATTGTGATGTATGATTTATTTTTTTTGAAATTTAGGTTTCTTTAGTTGTACGATTGAAAAAAATTATAAAAATCATTAACAAAACATCTAAAATCTAACAAAGTACTTTTTTGTAGATTGTTTGATAACATTAACAACAAATGATATTTTATGTTAACAGACAATTATGATTCAAAGCTCATTTCTTAACATATTTTTTGTCTTAATTTTTATTTGAATTTAAGTTTTTATCTGATGATAAGGTACACTATGATCTTTTTAATATTCGATTGCAAGAACAATAACACTAAAGTGATTAAAAAAAAGTTTATTCATCCTTAAACATATAAAAATTGTTTTAGTGTAACATTGGAGATGCCCTGAAGGTGAGATTTTGAATGAGAAATCAAAATGTCAGGAAACAATGGATAGTGTGATTTGAGGTCGGATGAATAGACTCATTTACAACTCCATTTATCTCCTCTCATTAAGATGATATATTTCATTTCTAATATATACAATTTCATAATATTCATCCTTAAACAACTTTAAAAAAGTTAAAAACAAAGAGAAAGCATTATTACTAACCTAGATAAAAAGTAAACCTTTAAGTATTTCTTTTATTTAACAACACACTATAAAAACCTATGTACGATTTATACGCTAGACATACATTTTATCTTTTACATAGTTAAATATGTATCTAAATTTCGATTCATGTATACATATCTAAAAGTAAGTAACCAATATAGAATTTAAATAATCGGTCACTAACATTAGCAACATTTTAGATTAGTACCAAATTCAAATATAAAAATAATAAAGTGAAAACAAAAAATAAATGAATGTGGATTAATAGTTTGTTTATTTTTTCAACAGAAGCACGAGTATGTGGATTAATATTATTATATACTTATATCTATCATGAGATAATGTAATTGAAAAAATAGCAACAAAAAGATCAAACACTTCTCAATATTTAAGTAATAAAATATAGATTAGTATAAGTTTTATGAGCTTATCAGTATTATATTATTTATTATTTAGGCTCAATTTACAAAAGATGATATCTCTACCATTTAATTTACGAATAAATAAATAAGAAGATCATCTTCTTTTCTTTGTTCCTTCTTTAGCACCATCACTAACTAAATATCCAAAACAAAAATCAATAAACTCATAAATATACATGGAAGTTTCAAGAAAGAGATGTTAGGACTTAGGATTATTTGCAGGGAATAATAAGTAAGTTTTGTAAGAATTTTCCAGTTTAATTGTTATTTTAAGTCGTACATACATCCTCCAATTTCTTCTATTAATGTTAAGCTTTAACATAAACTTGTTTCTTCACCCCATTTACCGTAGAATCCAAACCAAATACAAAATCAAACCTATGTCATCCTTAACTTCACTACTATGTCATCCCATCTCTTAGTACGCTATCAAACTTAACAGTAAACAACAAATAAAAGAGGAAAGCAAATCTCGCATCTTTTAAAGATTTCATTGTCATCGATTTGGTGGAAAATGGAATTATAACTACTCTGATAAATAGAACATAACAAAATGGGAGAACAAATTTAGTGATAGAAAATGGTTGAAAAGAAAGAGTGAGTAAATTATAAAGTGGCTGAATGTCACTTTCTTTTCTGATACATATAGAAAATGAAAAAAAGAAAGAAAAGTTATTCAAAAACCTTGAAAAGATGTATGTTTTACAATTTTCAAACTTTGATAGATGACATTATAAGTAAAACTAAAAAACTACTCGACCAAAATATACTATTCATCGATTATTCTTTTGATAGTTATATTTAATTTATCCATCGGTAAATGTTAATATTCCTCATTAGTTATATTTACCCGTTGATAAATGATAATACAGAGAATGTGTGTGTTTTCCAGTGTGTATTGTGTATATTATGTTTTCATGGTCCCACCAAATGCACTATCCCAGGTGTCAACTTTCCTCTCCCATTTTCATCACCATCTAAACTAAATTCTTCCACACTCACTCACAAAAAGCTCAAATTCACACCTTTACCATCTGTCATTACTCTTTCTCTCTCTCCCACACTTCCACCACCATTGCTGAATTCCACACTCTTTTAATGGCTTCCATATCATAAATATAACTACTTTTTTGAATATAATAAGTGGGGTGGTGTTTAATCCATCTGGGGTCTCTCTTTTTGGTCTGTTTAAGATACCCTTTTATCTCTTTGTATGTATTTATCCATGAACCATAATATTCTGTCTTTTACCTTAACTCTTACAGCGTGACTAGATGATTACAGTTTCGCAGAAAGTTTCATCTGGGTATTTGTTTTTTCACAAAAAGATAGTGAATTTAAGATACCCACATTGAATTAAGATTCAATTTCTGCAGAATTTGCAAAATAATCTTTGCATGTTCAATTTTCATGTCAATCTTGAAAATTTTGATTTTTGGTCAAAACTTTGACTTATAGAGTTCTGATATCTTCAATCTTGGTGAGCACATTCTTAAATATAATCATATCATATTAGATCAATAAAGAAAGGAAACCAAGTTTTGACTTTGCTCAGTTGGACCTCTTGAGAGCTGAAAAGTCAAAATTGGAAACTATTTTGACTTTCTTTACTGCATTTCTTGTCAGTTACTAAGTTGTTCCTGTTGATACCATCCAAGGTTTTGATCTAAGGTATTCTTTCTTTGTCTGTATCCTTGTATTTTGTGAATCTATATGATTTAAATTTTGTTTTATTTAATATCAACCTCTTTAAGAGAGAAAAAACTGATGAATGTGATCAGTGTACAAAATTTAATGCACGACGTACAGGTTACTTTAAAGTTTCCTAGATCGAGTCTTGATGGTTCATAAATCATTGCCCAACGAATTTCTGAACAAATGATTATAGTTTTGATTCTTGAATGTAAAGTAATAATCCGTTTGCAAAATAGTAGTAATGTTTATTACTTTCGAAAGGGAAAAAAAATGCTGCATTTTATTTCATGCATGATTTAATATAATTGTTTGTCTAGTGATTATGCGTAAAATGGACGATATAATGTTATAAAATATACTGAAAATAACTAATTTCAAGTACTCCATAACAGTTACTTGATAAAAAAAGGGAAGTAAGTTTATATACTCGCTATAAACTTTCAGAAGAGGTTAATTTTGACCTAAAATGAGTAAGCTACCTAAAAATTACTCTCCATCTTTATGTTCACTTTACTATTTTTGTTTGTTAAAAAAAAATTGTGTTATTATATAAAATAACAATGATAAATTATTGAAATTCATATTTTACCCTTATGTACTAGGCAAAAGAAAGTACATGCCCACAAGTAAACATATAGTGACCCATACTACATTGATCTTATGTCATAAAAGTCTTATGCAATTTTCTCAAAAATAAATAAGATTAAAGATATTGTACATCAATATACTACATACTACATATCCAATATAAGTAGACACCACATAAGAACTCAATGTAAGTTTCATGATCAATATTTGGATATACGTTTGTTTAGAGTCTCAGTTTCTTTCATGTGCATTCGTAACAGGTTTATTGTAGTTATATTCCCAAGAGGCGTCGATGATCTTGAAGTTGAAAAACACCGACTTTCTTATGGCAAAAAGACTAAAACGACGTTTTGCTCAACATAATAAAGATCGGGTAGGTTGCATGTCAGGAATCATAAGCGTATTTGATTTCCGACATGGCAGAATTACTAGACGAATGCTTCAAGATCATAGCCCACAAATGACTGATAGTACTACAGGTAAATATCTTGTTTTTCTTCTTTAGTTTTACACATGAATACTTGGTGCAATTCTGTAGGTTCATGAACTCGAGCCCGTTTCCATTCATCTTAAATGCAATGAGACAGGGTGCACCAGGGTAGCGCCTCTAATAGAAAAAAGATGCAAAAGATTCAATTTTTTTTTTTTTTTAATTTTAATGCCACATTTTGTTTGAGCATTAGCGTGACATGAATGGTCACGTTTGACAACAAGTTGAACAGGATTTGACAAAGGGTTCAGGTCAAGATGTGTAGTTTTTTAGTGTGAGACAATACATATGAGGTTGGGTTGACGAACATTTTTGTTTAAAGTTCATACATAGTTATTTGTTAAATATGCTATATAATTACCAAAAAAAATCTATCTTATGGATTAGTAAACGTTATGCATTTTACATACAATTTGGGTGAATTTCGGCTTATTAACCCATTCGTTCTGTTTCCGAAATCTAACTCTTTAAGGTTTATCCATTTAACCCGTTTGAGGTAAATGGATAATCCAGATCAACACATTTAGAGATAAATCGGTCAACTGCCTCCTCTGTGCACCAGGGTCAGACATCTTATTGATTTAAAATAAAAAACCTAACTTTTCTGCTTTTGACATTCTTGGCCTTGGGGAACTGTTGCAAATAAACCATGGCGTGGCTTAGCCATCTGGCCTTGTAAAGTGACCAGGGTCCACAAACATGAACCATGGTGCACTAGTGCAATAGTCTTGTGTAATGGCTCACTAGAATCTTGGTTTTTCACAGGTCCTTCATGTCCTACATCTGAAGTAAACTCACTCATGGATTTAGAAGAAATGCATCAACCGAATGAGTCTCCAAACAATGAGGAAAGTGAAACAGCACATACAAGAGTAAAGGAACTTATGGAAGAAGAAATGCACTGTGATCAAACGGGTGATCACGAAGATCTTTATCCTGAAATCTCTACTGATCATCAAGTTCCATCTCAGAAAACATCACAACCTTGTGATCTTGAAGATCTTGTTAACAAGCTTTTGGTAATCCATCAAATAAACGAAGAGCAAAAGCCAAAGTCACTCGAAAGGTCAAACTCGTTAGACCATGAACGAAACAATCCAAGCTCAGAAGAACCTGTCACACGTAAAAACCGAAACTTTTTCAAAAGAAGGAGCAAGTCGCACGAATGTTTATTGTTAAATGATAATAATACCCATCTACCTTCAAATACAACCAACAGATTTCATCACGAAAGAAGTATTTCTCATTTTTCATTCATAGAAATCAAGAAAAAACTAAAGAATGCTATTCGAAGATCTCCACGAAATTCAGGATGTCAAGAAAAACCTGTTGTCGACAAAAATAGTGGATGGAGTTCACCGAATAGAGACCACTTTTATTCAGAAAGATTTTCTAAAATTTCTAACGGGTTTAAAGAGCAGGATGAGGTTTCAAGATTATGCAAGTCTGAAAGAAAACCGAGTGCAAACATTGAATTTGGAGATAAGAGTGATCGGATATCTAACATCTATGTCGAGGCAAAGAAACATTTATCCGAGATGCTTAAAAATGGAGATGAAGAAACAGAATTAATGGTGGAGAGTCATTCAAGAAGTCTAGGAAAGCTTCTATCTTTTCCAAATTACAAGTACTCTCCTCGTGGCAATTCATCGATGGTCAATGAAATTCAACCGTTTGTGAAGGGTGACGATCATCAAGAATTGGAAATTTCAGATGAAGTTCATCAGGCTGAAGGTACTATTTTAGTACTACTTTCTGGGCCACAATTTATCTTTTGCAGTAAAACCAAGTAATTTTCAAGTTCCATCTGAACTTACTACCAATTATTCTTTGCATACTTGGCATACATAAATATGTACATACATATGCTAACAATAATAACAACTTAGCTTTACTTTTACCAGTTTGAGCAAAGAGTCTGTTGATACTTGAATAGTTATTTACTTATAAATGTTACTATAAATAGTAACAACTATAAGTTTACTTTGCAATGGTTTTCATATCAGTTTGACTTAAAAGTCAAAACTATCAAAATTCGTACGGGAATTCATACTGGTGTGACTTAATGCAGGCATTGTAGAGATCTCAAAACCACCTTCGTCGGAGCAAAATGAAGTTTCTAATGCATCGGTAATGCAAAACTCCCTCAGTAGTGAAAGATTCATTCCTATGTTAGCTTCATGCCATGAAAATTAAATCATTTTTTTTGTTGCTTTACAGGATTTGACTGTAGAAGATGAGCTACCTTGTTCTCCCATAGCACCCCGTTTAGACCCTTCACTTGCTATAAATAGAAACACCGAAGAAGTTGAGAGTACCTTAGACGATAAAAGTGGAAAACCAAGTCCTGTATCTGTTCTAGAGCCATTGTACTCAGATGATGATATTAGCCCTGCTAGAACCATTTCTCGATCTAGTAAGTCCTCAATGTTATGTTGCTTCATTTAAATACTTAAGCACACTCCTTTTGCATACAACTTTCTAATCAGAAATATAGAATTAGAAAGATTGTTCACCACTTCACCCTAACTAGATTTTCTTTTCTTTCTTACTATTATTATTTTTTTAATTTCAGCCGAATCATTAATTCAACCACTACGTATCCAGTTTGAAGAAGAAATGTGTAATCTAAATCACATTGAGAATGAGGAATCTGTATTTGAATACGTTGAAGCTGTGCTTCTAGCATCTGATCTCAACTGGGATGAGTTTGAAAAAAGGTGGCTTTCTTCAACCCAAATACTAGATTCGTCGTTATACCATGAGCTACAACTCTTTTCGAGTTGTCCCACTCATGACCAACGACTCCTCTTTGATACCTCTAATGAAATCTTGAATGAGGTTTGTGATCATTCCTTAGGTTTGTTTCCCAAGTTATCGTACATTAAACCAAATATTAGTCCTTTTTCGAAGGGAATGAACCTAATAAATGAGGTGTGGGAAAGAATCGAGTCACGTCTTAATTGCCATTATCGTATATCGTTAGATCAACTAATAAAGAAAGACTTTGAAGTATTGACTTCATGGACTGATCTTCATTTGGATACTCGAGAAATAGTTATGGAAATTGAAGAATTGATCTTTGATGATATGGTTTTGAGCTTAATGCAAGATTAATTAGCATTAAAATGGTAGATAACCTTTAAGTTTTTATTATAAGAAGGTCTTCAAGTTTGAGGCATGAATACAGTATAGAATGGTGTTTTTTCTTTTTCCTTTTAAATATCTTTGTTTGTAACTATATAAATGAAAGCTCATAATGAATGATTTGTTTTGGTTAGAATATGTCTTCCACTCGATTCTGTTTTGGTTATATTGCCTATTGTTTGGTAGTTTTACCGAGTACACGGTACACCATCAATAGATAACATTGGTCCTTGATTAGTTATTTTATATCATACATATATTTTAATCATTTGTCCGGTAATTATGATACCAACCCTCAACTTCGCTTGTTAGTTTAGGCGTTCAAAACATGAGCTAGAGATCATGAGTTCGAGGTTCCGGGGTACGGTATCTATATCTATATTTTACATATTAGTACATTATAAGAAAAATAATGAGAGAGAGCGATTGGATGAGAGGTCATTCTTGATGATCTAACCATTAATCAACTTAATAACATATATAATACCTATTTACAGGTGATAAAAAGACAAATTTATCCCTTCATTGTTGCTAATTTCCATAAAAAGCTCCTATGTTTCGATTTATTTGTCAATATATAAACGGATATTTCATGCATCTAATTTTGATACTATCATAACAACCAATAAATATGATTTACTACTTGATTATCTCTAACTAAATAGGGATGTGATTTGCTGAGAGTAACTTCAAGTCTCAGTTGACTACATTAAAAAAAATCGACCCATATATATATATATATATATTTTTTTTTTTTTTAATTTTTTTGTGATACAAATAAGCCAACATTATAGAACCGTTTCATCAATTTCGCTTGATAAATAAATTTTCATTCAATCCTAACTCGTTCAATTACTCATTAACCTAGCCTCAATGCTGAGGTAAAAACTCTAGCCTCAATGCTTCAACAGTTGACGTTTTCTTAAGAAATGAGCATCAGTCTACCTCAACTACGAACTTGGTTCATTTTGCTCCAAGTAAGTCTGTTTATATATTTGTTCACAGATATAAGTCAAGATGACCAAAATGGATTCTTTCTCACCTGTTGGAGAACTAATCTAAGTTTCTAACATAAGTGATTTTGGAAAAATCAGATGTTACTACGTATAAATTTAAATTATACTTGCAAATTAGCAAACCGATTGTCAATTTAATGTACATTCAAACACTCCATTCATTGTAGTGTGATATGTTTCTATCCTTTTTAGTTGTTTATTTTTTTAACCGATTGTCAACTTTAATGTACATCCAAACACTCCATTAATTTATGTTCTTTTTATTTCTTTGCTTACTTTCTTTATCGAGCAATGAAACAAAATGGTATATCCATTTCATGCTTGTATATCTTAACCGATTTTCTCTCTGGCATTAATGTTCTAGGTACTCGTTTCTGTAGAATAATCCTATTTAGCATACTATTGCTAATGGAACAAGTAATCTCCAAATGAAAAAGAGGGGGTAGCATCAACGCCTCAATATTAATAAATTATGTTACATATTGTTTGTATAACCTCCCTGTTTTAGGTTAAGAACAGAGTGCCAACATCTTTTTATGTGAATGATCAGCGAAGGTCTAAGTTACATGTGGTAAAATGGACGAGTAGTTAAAGCAAAATGATTCCGGTTAGAAATGGGTAAACTTTTAGTACTTTACCAAACAAGTGATTTAGTGAGTCGACCTATCTATATGGATCTATATTTGGAGCGACCCATGACCCATTTAAGTCGACCTATTAAATGTTATGCACAACTATTTTTACAAATAATAGGTTTGTTTAGGGGTGTAAATGAGGTGAAGCTACTCGCGAGCTACTCGAGCTCGACTCGTTAAAAGCTCGATTCGAGTCGAGCTTGAGCTCGAGCCCGAACTTGAACACTGTTTAAGTCTCGTTTAATAAACGAGTTCGAGCATCTTATATCGAGCTCGAACAAGCTCGCGAGCCTAAACAAGTTTTTCATATATATACATTAATTATTTTTTATATAATAATATAATATATAATTATATAACAATAATTATTATATACATAATACTTGACATAATAATAGTAAATATAATTATATATAGTTAAAAATTATACAAAAAGTAAATAAATATTATAGAACAATAAAATAATATTATTTTGGAATAAACGAGTCGAGCCTAGTTGAGCCCGGGCTCGACTCGGCTCGTTTACACCCCTAGGTTTGTTTGCTGTAGAGCTTTTAAGAACTTTAACTTTTAGTTTTTGAACAGAAAAATTTTATGAAAACAAAAATTTTATTTGACATTTACAAACTGTAAGTTTAAAATTTAATGAAAAACTCAAAATTTCAAAGCTCTTTAAATATTGAAATACTAATCAATCATGTGTGAAACGACATTAATTATTTATTAAACAAAAGCAGCATTGGTATTTTAAAATACCTTTTTTTTTTCAATGAAACGATATTAGATAGCCTTATATTTTTGAATTATGGAATACTAATCAATCATGTGTGAAAGACCAAATTCCTACTCAAAATATAGAAAACTAGTAATTTTATTACTCCACTAAAATTTTAAGAATTCCTAATTTACTATTAAACAATTTAAAAAGACTAAAAGAGCAACTTTACCTACCACTAAACAAATGAAAAAAAAAAAAAAAGCAATTTTGTCATTAAAGAATATTTTTTCCTTTTCAATTTAGATTTCATATTACTATTTTCATTTATTTTAAAAAATTATTTGCTTATAAAAAATAATTATTAAAAATTATTAAATTTTCAAATTTTTTCTCTTTTAATACTAACAATAAATAAATTATTTCTTAAATATTTTATGTCAAACTTACCTTGAATATAAGAATAAAATTGACATTTTATTAAACTTTATAAATACAACATTTTTTTAGAGGACCTTTTTTAGAATGAAGGAAGTAATAAATAAATATTTTTCCAGGATAATTTCTGAATTATTTATTTGCCATTATATTAGTACTTTTTCATTAAAAAAAATGTTATCCTTAATTTATTCTCGTATAGGGAGTATGATTTTTGATCACATATATACTTATTTTCCTTTGTTTCTACGAAGAAATATTTGTTGCATTTTTGTAAATATACACCAACACTTAGTGTGATCAACTAATAGAGAAGACCTTGAAGTATCGAGAACATGGACCGAGATTCGTATACTCGAGAAATAGTAATGGAAGTCGAAGAACTGATGTTTGAGGATATGTTAGATGATATGTTTTTGAGCTTAATGCATGATCAGTTAGCATTGAACTAATATATAACATTAAGTTTTTATTATAAGAAGGTTATTGAACTGGAGTAATGACTTAGCTGGAGTAATGACTTATAGTATGTATTTTGTTTTGTTTGTTATTTGATCTCTTTGTTTGTAACTATCTTTTTATATCTTAAAAGAAATTTATAATGATATCTAATAATTTCTATTAGTTTTAAATGTATTTTTTAATTGTGATCTTACCATTAATTCTAATTAGTTAAATTGATAATGTCATTGATAATTAATTGAATTAATTGAATGATGGAGTTTCAAATAAAGTTAATTTTTTTTTTTAGAATGGAGAAGCTAATAAGAGAGCTCCATTTAATAAAAATTTATTCCCCCTCACGTTTTTTAAAATTAAATATCTCAAAAACGGTTAGTTGAAAAATTATAAAAATTGCACCATAAAAATCAACGTTTTTTTCTCTTCGATTAGACAATCTCACATGATATATTTTTGACAATTTTTTTTTTCATTTTTTGATTGGTTTTGAAAATGATTAATTATCTATAAACAACATATGGTTTTATATAAATGACTCAATTACTTAAAGTTTTATGTATAATTCTGTGTAATCACAAGATAAAGAAACTAGTATAAATGAAATCACATGATAAATGACTCGTTTTGGTTAGAATATTGTCTTCAACTCTATTCTGTATCGGTGATATTGCTTATTTTTGTTTTAATAAGTACACCTTAGATTAATATATAAAAGCTCTTATTCGGTTATTAAATAAGAACAACCAAACAATGCAGGATTATAGCTCTAGAAAGACAATAAAAAAAGGGGAAACCATACATACAGTGTACATTACATAAACAATATGCTGTGAAAGAATAAATTTAAAATAAAGTTTCAAATTTCGTCCTTTTAATTTTCAAAATATACACTATTAGTCCCTGAATTTTATGTCACAGCACATATCTTTGTACTGTTTTACAGCACAAAATATATCCCCATAAAAAAAAGAGCAACTGACATAGTTTATTTTTAACAAACCCATAAAGTGATCCACCTAAACTTTAAAAATTAAACCTTCCGTTCTTATAACAGTATACATTTACATTACAAACCGATACTTTCCGTTCCATGAAGATCAAATCTTAAATCATTTAACTTCTAACCGTTGGTTTATAAAGATGGATATCAAATCATTCAAAGTAGTTAATAAAAAAAAACCAAATTGATTCTAAAGCTCTTTTTAATATATTGTTCTAAACATTAAAATAAACATTAATAATTGTAAAACAAAGTTGATCAACTCTAAATCCACAACTCTTTGGGTAGTATTATTAAATATATATATATATATATATATTCAAGATTGTTTCAATTGTATACTGACAACGATGTCACTACAATTTAACGTATAATGAAACCATCTTTTAAACTTTAAGTATAAATATAATTCATTAATTAGGTCTCTTTATTTTACTTCCTTTTAAAAATAAAACTTTATATTTTAAACTATTATGATACATACAATAGATGATTAAATAATAAATGATTAGTTATAATATACGGAGTCTAATACTCAAAATCTTTAATTTTTATTATAATTTAAGTTTAATATTTATTTTAGTCTTTATATATGTTTAAGAATTATATTATATAATTATCTTTAATCATTATTTTAATCATTATATTTATTTTTAACATCCCTTGAATGGTGTTTTCAACCAGCAATTTGAGGAAATGCATGGATGTGGTCGTTCATACTTTTCTTTGGACTATTTGGAAACATACAAACGGGGTCTATTTTAACTCTGACAAGGCGAAAAGCGACACTTCAGGAAGCAACGTCAAACTTCTTTCATTTTGTTGGATCTCTAATAGGAGTCAATTTGCAAACTTAAAGTGAATAGATTGCACTTGTAATTCGAGTTCAGTTGTATATACTCCTTTGTAACCTCTTTTTTCTAACTTCGTGCTGGACGTTTAATAATATTTTTGTTGTTTAAAAGAAATAAAATAATAATAAATTAAAATAGGAAAATTCATCAAAATACACAATCTTTGTACCCTCTATAAAATTTTATTCTTTCAAATTTAAAATTGCAAAAACACTAGTGCCCACACGCAACTCACAAACCACCACACCCAACTCGCAATTTACGTTTTGCGTGTGGCTGATTTTTACGCATATCTGACGAATAGAGTGCTTGATAGAGTGGTTGATTTTTACTCTATCTGCCGAATAGGAACCTTTTATCCGATTTTTTTTTAATTTCTTTACTTTTTTCAAAATTGATGGATTTTGAATTTTTTTTACTTTTTCAAAATTGATTGAGGGGTTAATGTAAATTTTATCAATTTGAAATTGTAATTAAAAGTCAAAATAAGTTTAAATTATCAAAAGTGATGATCGGTTTTTAAGATTTTTTTTTCTAAACTATGAAAAGTCACATCTTTAGGCTCGTAACTCTGATTAAGTCACCATTTTTTTCATTTGTGTATTTTGTCGACATCTATTTGTTGACAAACCGTCGTCCCAAAATTCTTTTCACATTCGACCTCCTTAACCTTCAATTTTGACTATTTATATTTATTTTGACTTTTAAACACACTTTGACCGCTCATAACTTGTTATAGAAAATTCCAATTTCAAATTCTTAAAATTTATAGTCAATAAGAAGTGTTATTAAACATTAACCATCAATCAATTTTGAAAATATCAAAATCAATCAATTTTGAAAAAAAAAGTGGAGAAATTAAAAAAAATGGGGACGGAAAGTACTTATCCAATGGATATGGTACAAAATAGCATTAAAAATGTCACAAAAGTCAAAAGCATACACTTTATCCGTTGGATAGGTGCAAAAATGATCCACACCCTATTCGAGCTGGAGCGTATGTGACGCGTATGTGGATAATATCCAGTTATCTGTCCGGTCACCAGTCACCGAGTTCATGTAATTGAATAAGTTTCATTAGATTGGTTATCTTACTAACAACTCGTATACTACGTTCATACAGTCGTAACAAAAAAAAATTGTTCATGAAAGTAAACATTTACGCAAAGTTTGATATTTTATTTGTCTAATATCCATTTTGAGTTTTCAAAAAACCCGAATAAAAAAATGTTAATAATAAAAAAATGAAGTCCTATAACACAAAGTTAAATTATAATTACAAAATGTATTACACAAAATGAGGCTCTATAATATATTAAGTAAAGTTTTTTTGTGACTCAACCGTCTTAAACACAATTTGGTTCAATTTTTTTCTTCTTATGTATTAATTAATAATCAAATTGAATAATATAATACTATATACACCTACATGTATATTTTTTAGGCTCTTATATATTAGAGACTCTGGACGTCAACTAACTCGTTTATACATCCATTTTGAGACTCACATTTTATTAAAAGTAACATATTAAGATTGAATATAAGCAATATTATGTTAAAAGATTTACATTATTTGAAATAGTAATAGCTTTTTTATATTTAAAAATTTCAATCTCCAAATAGCAATAGCTATGTAATATATTATTGAAATTAATTATTATTAAGTTAATTGAAATTTATTAATTTGAAATTTAGTCTACCAAAGTAACGTCATACGTATATAAGTATTATTATTATTAAAAAAAAAATACTTTGTTAAGTGAATTTTGACAATATCACATTTTAATGATTAATATGGTTAATTATAACTTTTAGTATTTGTTGTATTTAAACTCAGTTTTAAACAAAACATAATACTCTGTACTTAATTATTACTCTCTCCGTCCACAGACAAAAAACATGTAGTTTAAGAAAACATAATCATTATAATTTACTTTTTTGTAATATGATAGTTTTACCTTTAGTTTTTGTACAATTTTTTATAGCTTACACATATATTAGGGGTAATTAAGTAAATTCAATTAATTATATACATCCATTTATGTAAGTGGATAATTAAACTGGATATAAAAAGGAAATGTGGACTATAATTTTGAGACAGAAGAAGTAATTATTAATTTATTGATATAAAATTAATTTTTTTTAATATGATTACTTGATAGCGTTACACAAGAGCTTGATTTCGTAGAGCGAGTGACTATGGTGGACATCAATGCTATTTGACGACCTGTTGAGTATTTCGAAGAAAGTGTCGATAATAAAATCTTAGAGAGTTGTAAGTCATGCATCAAGGTTAAACGAGTAGAGTAACAACTGGTTTCCAATACTTCGTCAAGTAATTCGAAGAAGTGTATGATAATAATCGTAAGTTCTAAATAAAAAATATTTTTATATCATTAATATATTTAATTTCAAATCTTAACGATATTATGTGTGATCCTTAAAGTATGATTGATTTGATACAACATCTAATATTTACAACTTTTAGTTTATAGTATATTCTTGAAACATTCGTTTCATATAAATATATTGTTAACTTTTAAAACTCAAATATATTAGTTCGCACAACCGCAAATCTATAAACCAGTGTTGGTTTTCTAAAATAAAATACATTTTTTAAATTAAAAATAATAATAATAATATCAACCCATCTATCAAAAGCCATTAAACTAATAACCCATTGATAAAAAAGCCCAGGCCCATATCCATGTTCACAAGAAAGGTCCAAACTACTAGCCGGCTCCAAATTTTGGCTCGTATTAACTATTAAGACCGCTAACATAAAATAATTAGGGTTTTATTCAAAATTACGTCCACGGCTCTCTGCATTTCCGGCAGCCGCAGCCACAGCTCTGATCGCGTCAACGGCAAGTCTCCAATTCTCACTCTTTTATTTGTTGAGTAATTAATTTTTCATATAAAAAAACCCTAATTTAAATCCTAAAAATTCTTCCCTCCGTCCCAAAATATTGACTATCATGTAAACGCTTAGTTAAGGCCAATATCATGCGTTGTGTACTTCATTGTTGGCTATCATATTATTAAGTTTTCAATCTTAATTTATACGGTTGATTTCATTCAGTATAATTCTATCTGTTATTGTTAACTGCATAATTCTATCTCAATATCTATAATTTTATTTCTGAGTTATAATTGATATCAATGTGTGATCAGGACTACAGAATTGCTTCGATGACAGGTGATGTGATGTTGGGAGACAATCGGATCGAAGATGTACGTTGGCTTTGTTCCCTCTCAGAATCTGAGCTCGATCTACTCTTTAGCCTGAAAAAGATGGCTATTCAAAGGGCATCTGTAATTGGGCATAAATTTTTATCAACCAAATTTGACTTGAAGAAGCTTAGAGATCTCAGTTTTGTGTTGATGCAAGCTCTAAAAGAACGACTGGCTACTAATCCACAAGTAGCCGAATCTTGTGTAGACAAATCGAATTTGGTAAAACACGAAATCAGTCAAGAGTTTCGAGAAATGGGTATGGAAGAGTTGATGGCGTACATTGGTTCGGATAGGAAAAAGAGGATCAGCAAGTTCTTTGGTGATGATTTAGTTACAGGGAAAAAGAAAAGACACATGTAATAGAAACTACGATACATGCCAAAATAAGTAAATGTTTTGAAAGAGATTTTGGGAGAGAAAATAGTTCATCTTATTCTTTGTTTGGTCAACACAAAATTGGAAGTAGTCAGTTTGTATTACAAAGTTACCTGTAATCTAATGGACTAAACTGGAGAAACTTAAGCAAATATCAAATTGATCAAAGATCCTTAATGGCTTAATCGCCTACAAAACTACAGTCTATTTAAATTGTAAAATTTACATTGTACCTAAATTGATTTATCTGAAAGAAACTAGAAATTTTTGATATGTTGTCTACAGACACATTTAGCTAAAATATGTTGATAGAAATATAAAGATTACTAGTTACTAGATAACATTAAAGAACCAATTAGTAATTGAGTTAAACTGTGTTAGTTCTGGTCCGAATCAATCCGAGTCAAGTTGTCCAACTGAACAACTCGGTTATATCTGAAAACCGAACAACCATACAGCTTAGAAATGAACCCATTCTAACATTACCAGACTACTGTAAAACCGGTTTAGATGGTTCGGTTTGGCCCGACATAATCCCGTTGCAATTTATATGTATACATATGTCCTTCTTACCTATGCAGAAAAGTGTGTCTTCTAGGTTCATCGTCGTTGAAAAGTTTTAACGCGCATATACTCTTCAAGTTTACCATACAAGCGGCCATTCAACTTGCTATTCCAAATGGGATGTCTGAACCCGAAACAGAGTGCAGCTCCGAGGTGAAGCTCGACCTTCCAACAATGGTTCACAGAAGAAACTTCACTCTTCAACTTCTCTTCATTAAATGCAACTTGAAGAGTTCATTGCTTGTGGAGTTGAATTTACAGAGTTCAAATCAAAGAAGTTGAATGGTGATTTTCTTCGTTGAACCATTGTTGAAACGCCGAGCTTTGGAGCTACACTCTATTTCGGGTTAAACGACCCATTTGCAATAAGATGAGAGAGAGAGAGAGTAGATAAATTATTATGTGGGATAATGAAAATGCACAAGCCCACTATATTTAAACGAGTGTCTCGGTTATCAAAAGCTAAACTACCGCTGTGATAAAAGATTAAAAGCATCAATGGTATGATGCAACTGCTAGTCTTTAATTCAGGTTCCAAAGTCTAGCACTCAAGCTACAATGGCAACAACTTCCAATAGACTTTGATCAACCAATACAGACAACTCATATATTATCTAGTGATAGCTAGGATTCCTTTCTCAATTGTTCCAATCAGATCTA
This sequence comes from Logfia minima, assembly GCA_963921325.1. Classification (NCBI taxonomy): domain Eukaryota; kingdom Viridiplantae; phylum Streptophyta; class Magnoliopsida; order Asterales; family Asteraceae; genus Logfia; species Logfia minima. Next base: position 17,898,554 of record OY992770.1, read on the forward strand.
AAAATAGAAAGAAATCAATAGTCAGCTGTTTGATTCAAAGAAGGGTGATGATTTTTTTTATTTTTTTTAGAAAATCACAAATTACATTATTTGACCATCTATCTTTAACAATTAATTTTTTAAAACTATTAAATCTATTCATGGTTGCTCATAATCACCTATTTAATTTATTCACGATCGCCCATTTAATTTATTCTTCATAGTTCATGATCGTCTTTTTTTAATTTTCCTTTTTTATTTTATTTTTGTACATGCGCTGAAGCAAAGCGATCATGTTAACACGGGGTTGGCTTGTATTGTCAGTTATCGCCCTAGGGCCCACGGGCGATATGGAATAATAAAAATGAATTCGGGACGTTTAAGTCGTTATTCGACCCGTCAACCCCAAAGTATGTATGCCAAATTCACATGTCGTATGAGGCAACGACTTCAAGTATGAACTTAGGATACTGGTGATCGCCTCGTCTGTATTTCTGTGTCCATGCATTTGGACATTGTGTCCAAGGCAATACATACAATCTATGCTTCCAAGCATTCCCGGAAAACGATGACGCTCTTCATGTTTTACATACAACCGACGGATTTCTTTCTCAGTTGGTTCTCTCATGTAAACGTTTGCATATAAGTCAATTATGTACCTTGTAAAATTTTGTAATGTTTCATGTGACGTTTTTTCTGACATTTGCAAATATTTTTCAAATGCATCCGGTGTTGTGCCGTATGCCAATTGGCGTAGGGCGGATGTCACTTTTTGAATAGTGTTAAAACCCATAACACCACGTGTATCGAGTCGTTGTCGAAAATATAAAAAATAATCGGGTATAGGTTCGACAGAGGAACCAGTTATACCTTCACAAATTCGGAAGAATAATTGTTCTCTCATACGGAAGCGACGTTGAAATAGTCCTCGAGGTATTTTGAATTTTCGACAAAGTAATCATTCATTAACGTATGGTGTGTACTAACCCGATCATGATATATGTACTGATGTGTACGTGACCGGTTGGAACTTTCAACTTCTTGTCGAGGATTCAAAACTTCATTGTGATAATTACGAGTTTGGACGAGAAGTTGCAACGCTGTTTCATCGTCAAAAGAAGAATCAGAAGACATTATTGTGAATTATAGAGTTTTTGAAGTGTGTTTGAAGATGACAGTGATTGTTTTGATGTGTGATATTTATAGATTGAAAATAAGGTTAAAAAAAATATTATCATTTTTTTGACCGTTTGAAAAAATATTTTAATTTTTTTTCCAAACGGTAACATAACCTTTACAAAAAAAATAAAATACAAGGAAGCAACATTCATCGACGGTTGTCGTTTCCAATGGAAAACGGCGTTAAATTTGCTCTCACTTCGTATTTTAAGTATGCATGAGAAATGTGTAAAGCTAATGCAGAATTTTGTTGATAGTGACTGATAAAACACCCGTGTCTTTTAGATTGTGTTTAGATTTGCATTTTGGAAGTGATTACTTGATGTGATGATAACCGATTTTTTAAGGTTTGGATAAATAAATACTATTTAATTTTGATTATTTTTGTTGCCTCTATTGGTCCAAGAATGTGTCCCTCCCTTTTTCTTTAAGACCACCTGCAATCATAACATCCGTCCTCACCCGTCCTCACTGCCACGTCAGCCATGACAGCTCACAATTGAAAACTGACCACAGTGGTAAACTGACCACAGCTCAGGACAGCTCACGACGGACAACTTGGACCCACTATTTTCATTATTTTTCATTTTTCTTAAAAATACATTTACTTTTAATTAAATACAAAACACTATAATTAATTTAAAAACTACTTATTAATTAATAAAAAAACATTTAAAATACAAAAAAAAAATACATATGTCATATAAAAATAAAAGCGTTACAATATTAAAAATAAAAGCGTTACAATACTAAAAATAAAAACGTTACAATACTAAAGTCTAGCCACTTCGAAAGTTGGCCTGAAGCGTCCAAATGTGCTCGGTGAGGTCGGTTCGTAGTTTGTAGTGCACATCTTTATCGCGTATTTCTTTTATTTTTGCACTACGCGATGCGACTCTTTCTCTAAACCTGCCTCGGACCAAGTTAGCCGGATTGGCAAGAAACTCTTCCTCAAGTGGACTTATTGAAAATCCGTTGTCTTCTACAATCATGTTGTGCAATATTACACAAGTGTTCATGGTTCTCCTAATTTTTTTCACGCTCATTGCTCTGGCAGGAGCCTTTACTACTCCCCACCTACCTTGAAACACACCGAAGGTTCGCTCCACATCCTTTCGTGTACTTTCTTATAATCTTTTGATTTTTTGTCGCTTCTTGTCAATAGGACACGAATATGCCTTCATAAGCGTAACCCAATTTGGATAAATACCATCGACGAGATAATATCCTTTCATGTAATGATTTCCATTCACATCAAATGGTGCGGGTGGACCGGTGTCGTTTTTGATGTCGTTGAACAACGGAGAATTATTTAAAACATTGATGTCGTTGTTTGAACCGGCTGCACCAAAATATGCATGCCATATCCAAGTATCGGTTGTAGCCACTGCTTCAAGCATAATTGTCGGGTGCCCGTGATCACCTCTTGTGTACTGCCTTTTCCATGCATTTGGATAGTTCTTCCATGGCCAGTGCATGCAGTCAATGCTGCCGAACATTCGAATGAAGCCATGTTTGTCTTCATGTGCTTTGTATAACCGGACAATATCACTAGCATTCGGCATTCTCAAATACTCTACCGAATACAGATCAAATACACACTTACAAAAGTTGTCAAGATAATAAGCTGATGTCCTTTAAGCCATTTGTAAGTATTCATCGAACATATCCGGAGACGTCCCATATGAAACTGTCGTATGGCAGACGTGCACTTTTGTAACAGAGTAAATCCTAGCCGACCAGTTGCATCTTCACGCAGTTTAAAATACACAAAATGATCGGGGATAGGTTCAACAGAATAACTAGTAATATCAACGACTATTCGGATAAACAACTCCCATCGCATTCGAAACGCCTTTTAAACATGTTAGGAGGATACTTCGGATTATTATAAAAGTAATCCTCCTCCAAACGTCGTCCGAAACCTTCCCGATCCCTTTATATATACGTACGCGTTAAGCGCGGACGTGAACTATCGGCTTCGGTTCGTTGTTTTTCTTCATCGACGCATTGTTGCAAAATTGTAACTAGTTTGCCGTATTCGGAAGAATAGTCAAAAATACGATTAAAACGATTAAGTGCTTCCATTTTGATGCTAAATTGGGTGTGAATTGTACGAATTTTTGGTGTGTTAATTGTATGAAATTTTGGTGTGAATTGTATGAAATTTGGGTGTGAATTGTATGAAATGCGGTGTGTGAAAAAGTGATATAGTTATTGTGGATATATAGGTAAAACAAAAGTAAATAAAAAATAAAATTTTATTATTTTTTTTAACTGTTGGAGAGCTGACGGATGTATATATATATATATATATTTTTTGAAAGTTATCTTTAAAATAAAAAAAAATAAAAAGAAAAGTTTTTTTTATTTAAATCGATAAAACGAATAAAATAATGAAATATAATCGTGGGTCCCACCAATAGTTGTCCTGGGCTCGTGCTGTGGTGAACGAGGACGGGACAGGACGACCACCACTCCGTCCGTCCTCGTCCGTGGTGGTTCGTGGTGGTGTCCAGAACGGACCACTACAACCGGTCTAAAGGATGTCTTTTTTGGTCATCAAACTTATTAAGATAAACTGCTACCATCATTCAAACTATTGATTATTACAACTTTAAACAACATATGTAAAATGCCTCACTCGATCACGAACAGTTTGAAATTTGTGTAAACATACCTGGGTCTGTAGTAGTTTGAGTTTCCTTTTGAATTTTGTCATTTTGACAAAATTTCTTTGCATTCTGCTTTAGAGTTTTTGACTAACGCGTCTCTTTTTTTTTAAGATAGTTGATTACATTTTTTATTTTTTTTTAATAAAATATAAAAAAGGTTGTTGCCTTTTATTATATATTGATTGATGATCAATTGAACCCGCTTCCGTTAGTGTTAAGACTTAAGAGTTAAATTAATATACGGAAATGAGTACTATTTGGCACTTATTTGAAGACTACTTGCACATATAGGGTATTTGTTTTCAGGTGGATAATTAATCACAACATATGCTCATGATAATAATATACTCGTTTCATCTGATAACGTATGGGCTGCGGTATGCGACATATTAATAGTGATTAACAGAAGCATAGACAACTCTATGTGCATCAGTGGGAGTGCTAAATGGTCAAATTATCATATACACATCCCCCTTTTCTTATGGTCATATTGCCCAATTCAAACTCTCAGCCCAACATTCAGCAACACATTCAAAGTTTCGGACAGAGTTGATCTGGTTCAGGTCGGGTTTAAAAGACAGCACAGGCCTACAGCCTATTATATAAAACTTGATTTAGGGTTCCATTTTTTTCCTCAACCGACTAAGGTAAAATGCAACCATGTGGAGGAAGAATCTTCAGTTGAATCTTCCGAATACATCTTATGCTATCATTCAGTTGATGAACTAATGTGTGATGTAATGCAGATGTGTTATGATATGCTTCTTGATAATCATGACTTATTTCATTTTCACGGTTTTGGAGTTATCTATGTTATATTATGAATGTTTGTTTCGAGTTGAGTAACTTATGTTTAGTGTTTTAGGTCAAGAGCCCACCAGATTTAGTTATTTGGACTTGTGCATTCCTTGTGAGTTGATCAATTTTTATATTGGAAGTGTATAATGTGTAGAGAATGCCTTGAAACATTTTATTGATAACTCTGCTTGTATACTGTACTGCGGACTTTCTTACAGAATTCACTTGGAGTAATTTTTATTGCATTTTGTAACAATAGCTGTCATCACTGAATACGAGTGCAATGGAAGATCAACGCTCTTTAAATAGCCCTAGAAAAACCCTTAATTATTCTAGAAATAGGGGAGCAACTTTCTCTGTTTTTGAAGCAGACAACAAGGCTTCTGGTGTTGGTGTTTCAGGAGAGCATGGTCCTAACCCTTCTGAAGTTTACGGGTTTGTAGGAGCTATTTCAACTGTTGTAGCTACAGGTTTTCTTGTCTTTTATACTTCTTAACATTGTTATTATAAAGCTCAAGAGTATCTATTAGATGTGACAATTTCGACCAATGTACTTATAAAATGGGCCGATTTGCATTATATTTTATTTGTAAGGGGATATGTCAAATGGGTCAGAACCCTAAAGCGCATTTGCTGTACAAAACATCTCAAATGATTTTATTTGAAAAATAAGAATATTATTGAAATTCTATAATAATATTTGAAACTCTGCTTTTTATAAAAAGAATAAAAAATTTTTGGACACAGTTTTTTTGGATCAACCTGGCCTAAGCCTTTTTTTAACGTCCATAAATGATCCATTGTGATAGTTATCCAATTCATCGGACCCACCAATTTTGCCACATCTGGCTTATATCTAGAGTGACTGCCTAAAGGCATCTGTCAAAGTGTGAATGTCATTTAGAGATGTACATTTCCGGTTTATTTCGAAAACCGGTTTGGGTTCAAAAAGCGAACCGGTTATTGGGCCAAGCGGGAAAACCGGTTATTTTGAAAAACCGGTTAGTAACCGGTTTTTTCTATATAATTCAAGGTTTTTGGTTTTTGAGCGTTATAACTTGTGAAAAAACGTAAACTTCAAGTTTTATTAAATAAATTCATCGTAAATTGTTCGAAAACACTAGGAATGAAAACATAAACTTAATATACTACTATTACTTCAACTTTTATTAATATAATTACATAAAACTTAATTAATTCTTATTTTTTCTATATAATTCATATTTTTGGATTTTGAGCGTTATAACTTACGAAAACGTAAACTTCAACTTTTATTTAATAAATTCGTCATACATTGTTCGAAAACACTAGAAATGGAAACATAAACTTAATAAACTCTTCATACTTCAACTTTTATTAATATACGAACATAAAACTTAATTCGTATAATTCGTTAATTCTTCGAGATTGACATCTTCTTCGGAGCTAGCTTCGCGTGAAGCTTCATCGAGAGCTATTTCTTCATCGGAAAGTGAGAATGCCATACCCGTTTCCACCTCGACATCATGTAAATCTTGTTCATATTCTAGTTCACCTTCAAGACTTGAAATGTGTTGTATACGTTCCGTGGCGTCTAAGTGATCATTCAAGCAAATACACATCTCTAAGGAGGCCGGTGTGAGTCTTGTTCTTCGTATAGATAATACCCTGCCACTAATAGAAAAATTGGATTCCGAAGCTACCGTAGAAGCTTGGACGGTTAGTAAATCTCGGGCAATGGAGGTTAGAACGGGATATTGAGAACCCCTTCTTTTCCACCAAGCCAAAATATCAAAGTCAACGAATTCATTCGGTCCCTAGTGGGTAAAAAATCGGTTCCCGTATACCTCCCAAATTCGGTAGTCGATGGTTGGCCACCCTCACCCCTAGCCCGTTTAGTGTTTTCTTGTCTTAAATTATTATATAAGTTAATCATCGGATCCCTTGAACTAGATGTACTAAACGATTCGCTAGTCGAAGTTGAATAAACATTTGTTGAACCATATTTTTCAAAATAAACATTAAATAAATCGATAAAACTTTTCTTAAAGTCTTTTTTTGCATTTGTTGCAAACCATGGGTCCGCGGCATTCAACTCCAAATTATAACTAACGGAATCGATAAGTAGTTCCACCCCACTTACGTTCAAAGATGGGTTCAATACGGCGCCACAAGTAATTACCGGTGGCAATTCTTTAAAATATTTGCTTAGTTTTTCTTTCATGGGCAAAACCATGGTTGCATATAAATCACCATAAAATTCCATTTCGCTTAATTTTTCACACATTAAAAATAAATTTGATTGAGTACCAAATGAATCGTGGGATAATAAACACCCGATAATAAAGTTGTTGCGCTTTTAAAGACTTTGAGAAATTCGGTTAATTTTAAAATAACATCCCAATATTCAACCGGAAATGGTGTAGCTTTACCCTTTCTTACAAGTTCATCATGAAACATTTGTAAAGTTTGGCGTTGGCGTAAACCACATACAAACATTTTATAAGTTGAATTCCATCTTATAGGCATGTCCCAATTAGGGGTTAAAAAAATGGAATCCGCATCCTTACACAATTTCATATAATGTATATATCTAGCTTTACCCTTACAAAATATATCTCCCAACATATTTTTAAAAGCGTCTTTTATAAAACTTATTTGTGGCACTGCTTGTAACATCCTCTCCCGCGGTCTGGTAATTTCTATTATTTTAATTGATTATCTAAATGTTTTAGAAATTATTGGATATTATGTGTTTCATTGTGAAACGTAGATAAATAAGCCCTTTGACTTATTGTGACTAGTGAAATATTAGTCGTTTCAAAATTTGAAATTTTGATTTTCTGCGACATAAGGATAGTGTCGCAGGTTGTCTGTGCGACACAAGGGTTGTGTCGCAGGACTGTGTCGCAAAACGGGCTGAACTGAAATTAACTAAGGAGCTTAAGTGTAATTGCGAGATTAAATATATATACACACTGTCTAAGTCTTCCAGATCATTTCCAAAACATTTCCAAACCCTTAAAATCGTTTTTAGAGAGAGAATTAGAAAGAATTGAGAGAGAAAGTGAAAAGTAACTTTAATCTCATAATTGAAGCTTTTGATCCGTGAATTCGAGGTAAGATTCCAATTATTATGTATTATAGTTGATTATAAGTGAATTATACGGATTGGTATAAGTTAATTTGAGTATTACATGTTTGAATTCGCGAATTTCGAATCTGGGAACTAGTCTGTTCATCATTGCGACACAAGGTTTGTGTCGCATGAATGTTCTGCGACACAGTTGGTTATGTCGCTAAAGGCGGCCATAGTGAATATTGCGACACAATGTTAGTGTCGCAGGATTCTGTTGTGCGACACAGTAGTAGTGTCGCAAGGGTTTGTGGTGCGACACAATGGTTGTGTCGCTAAATTTATAAAAGAGTTTTGTTTTGCAAATTTTGAAAATGCGTTAGTGTTTTTGAGACGCGGTTTTGAGAAAATATTCTTAACTCGGATTTAGTTGAAATTTGCATGGTCATTCGGAAACGACCTAGTAATCAAGGCTATATTCTAATAGCCTAGCCAGTTTTTGGCCATCCGAGGTCATCTAGGACCCGAAAATGACATTTTTCAGTTTTAAACGTAATTGCAAGATTTTCTAAGTTCATTTCTGATTGAACTTTTGTTTGCCTAGACTTCAGGGATTACCTGATTTGATAAATAGGTATTATGATATTTATGGAACGAACTTCTGACTTGAATATGATTTTCTGTTTCAGATCAACATAAGACTCAGTGATATAAGAATCCTGAGTGTGGAGACGTCAAAGGTATCGGTGAGTGGATTCAGAACTCATCATTTAATTTAGTTGTAACTATTTGGCTACAACAAGTAACGTAGATGTGTATTAGACTGTTTAGTCTTGATTATTGATTATTAATCAACGTGATATGTGAACTATGTGTATTATGTTATTGAGGTCAACATGTAGTTGGACTTCTGGTTATTATGTGTTTTACACAGGTTTTGATTCATTTGTTGTGTTTGAAACCTGTGTATGAGTTTAATAACCAGTAGTTATCGGTCTATTCTGTATTGGCCATACGGATTGACGGTAAGTGTTCTTGGGGGAATCCCCGGGTATTATGATATCCCCAGAGCCACCGATCTTCATTGAATTATGTGTGTTTACGATTATTTGGTGTAAACAACTTGTTATGCTAAGTTGAATGGAGTGTGATGAATCTATTCGCTTAGCTTCGTGCTAACCCCTCATTTTACTTCCTGCAGGATATGTTTTGATTGATTGTGGGTGCAGGAGGTGAATGGTTGATCAGGGAATGTTTGACTGCGCTTAAAAACTCTGATATGGTATTTGTAATAAACCTTGTTTGGAGAATTTTATAATACCCTGTCTTTTGTAGTTTTAAACAGTTTAGATATTGTGTAAATATGGAATAATGTTAACTGTTTATGTATAATATTTAATATATACTAAGGTAATGTATTTTTAAATTCATGCTTCCGAGTGTATTAATATTATATTCTATTTGAAATGAGGGGTGTTATACCGCTAGTCCATCTTGCACAACCAAGTTTATTATGTGTGCAATACATCGACTATGATAAAAAATGCCATTCAAAGGTGGTTGATATTTTAGGATTAGTCTTCCTACGGCGTTTGTACTATTACTAGCATTATCAAATGATATTGAAAAAACCTTCTTTTCTAATGTAAACTCTTTTAATACATCTCTTAACATATAAAATAAATTTTGACCGGTGTGAGGATACTCGAAGTTTTCAAAAGCAATTGTACGTTTCATCATTTGCCACGTTTCGGGATCAAGCCAATGTGCGGTAACACAAAGGTACGAACCGGGCAAACCATGAGGAGCCGACCAAACATCGGTTGTTAAGCTTACATTTGTAGATAAGTTTTCGAAACCATTTATTAGTTGTATTTTAGCCTTTTTCCATAGTTTAATAAAATCACGTCTAAGAGTAGCACGACTTACTTGATTATATCTAGGTTGAAGAGTATTTTGAATCACATTAGTAAGGCGAGGGTTGTCGAAGTGGTTGAACGGCAAACCTTCTTGAATCACATAGCTTGCAAATTGTTCTCGACACCGCTCCACCTCGTATGTAAATAGACTCCCATCTCGTGAAATAGATGATTGCCCCACTTCCGGATTAGATTTTAGTGCACCGCAAAACTTATCTTTATGTTGCCTCAACGTTGAGTTGGATTCGGCTTTCAAAAACTTTCCACAACGTTTAGAATGAGCCTTAATCGACCCATCCGACAACAACACTTTGTCGAAATTACACCACACCTCTTGGTTTCGTTTTGTTTCTACAATTTCAACTATAGTAGTCGCATTTGAAGAACCAACACCGGCGGAAGTTGAAGAACTTTGAGTTGCCATTTGAGAATTGAGAATGAGAATTGAGAAATGAGAATTTTGTATACGTTTTGTGAATTTTGTAAGCGTTTTGTGAACTTTGTAAGCGTTTTGAGAGTGTTTGATTGTTGTGACTAAACCAAACTCAACCTATTTATTTATAATGAATTTAGAATGGCAAGATGGTAAAAAAAACATCAAAAAAACGGCTAGAAATATCAAAAAACGGCTAGTTAACGGATACCCAGAAAAATCGGTTATTAACCAGTTTAGAAAAACCGGTTATTAACCGGTTTTTCATAACCGGTTACAAAAACCGGTTCGGTTAACCGAACCCGAAAACCGATCCCAACGTTCAAATGGCAAACCGGTTACTAACCGGCGGTTATTAATAACCGAAACCGGTTTTTGGTCAAAACTGATTTTGACCGGTTTCGGTTTCGATTTCGGTTTCGGTTTTTTTGTACACGACTAATGTCGTTCCATCACATGAAATTTGTAATATTGTACGCGGAACACAATTATATACAAACGATTTGACTATTTGTCAATTATTGACAATCGTAAGCATTCTCCAACAACGACGAACTAAAAGAATGTTGTCGACCACAATAAATAGCATTATGAAATAATAAAAATGCAAAAAAGGTAATTACAGTTACAATTTTTCAATAGGAATTGATATCTTCATGGTGTAGATTTCCAAAATTTCAGTGGGGTTATGTGTTTAGCTTACTCAACTAGGCTGATATATTTTTTGTTAACGTCATAGATATATGTGTTCTGAGGATTCTAATATTAATTTACTTTGGAACCAACAGTTATTTTCTTGGTATGGGCGTACATTTCTGATCCCTGGTTACATTCTACTGGGAACTTCTACCATCCTAGCAAGTACGTATGCACGACCTCCTTTTAGGTCCTAGCTTGTGCTTCTGTTATGCTTTAGATACCTTGATATATAATTCTCATTTAGCTTCTAAGTGTGTCCGCGAAACTGAAATGGTATTATCTGAATGTCCACAAGAATGATGACTTAGAGGTGGCAATTTTGACCACCCATATACTTATGAATGGTCAATTTGAGTTATGTTTTATCTATAACAGGTCAAATGGCTAAAGTCAAAATGTTAGCTTAAAATGAATTGGGTCAAGCAGGTCGAACTCAAAGTCGCCTAATGTGGCAATGTCCATTTTCAGTGCATGAAACCTTCAAATCAATTAGTATAATAATTAGATTATTTAGGAAAATATATTTTATAATCATAATAATTGACACACGAATTACCAAATTGAAAGTTTTGGACAAAAAGTGTTATGGGTTGACCCAACTTGTATAAAAATATATTACTTGACCCGAAACCGTTTTGATGTTACCCGCTGCCTGTTTTGATCCCATCACATAACATATATTCACAACACTTATGCAATATAATACTTGTGCTCTACGTTTCCCTTTGTAGGTACTGAGCTTTGGCGCTTCCAGCTTACGCCAGTGTGACATTTGCAACAACTATCTCTGTATTCTACATTGGCCTCAACTTTATGGCAACTCCACCTCTGAAATCCCTGAATTTTATATATGGTAAGTTAGTTTTCGTTCAATGCTCATATTCAAGATAAAGATTATGCTACTGCTTAAAGTACAAAGTAAAGAGTAGTGGTGTAAGCAAGTGAACCAAATAAAGCAAATAAGTAGTTTGGGTTCAGCTTACTCGAGCGACTATTACTGGATCCTATTTGAGCTTGAATCGGTGTAACTGTCAAGCTTCCACTCAACTTGATATACAAATTTTCACAGATCGATTCTAGAGCCAGAAATCTATTTTTTTATGAATATTTTTGCAGACAAAAATAGCAAAGATCCTGTTCGCTTTGATCCTGCATTACAAGAAGATGATCGACCCATAGAGCCTTACTCTGATATCGGAATTGACCAAATCAATGAACTAATGTTCAAATATTGGAAATGATTACCAACCTGATATGATAGTTGTTCCTAGATGTATTCAATTGACTACAAGGCATATCATATAATGCTATTCAAGTTTTACAAGTTTGATTGTCCTTGTTAGATTGTTTGTATATTTAACTAGTTGGAGATAAAGAAAGAAGTTGCTAATACCCTTTTGATGGCCATCATCAAACATACTCCGTAAATCTGTAATTCTTGAGGGGTCTTTTTATTTTATTATTTTTATTATTATTATTTTTTTATTTTTTATTTTTTTAACGTTCCTACTAAAGTAGAAATGATCAACCATATTTTTACCTACACCATACAACTATTTAAGCAGTATCCGAATAATTCCAGATTTTGGTTGATAATTTTGTTCACCTTATTTCTCAAGACCGTACATAAACCAAACGAAAAGTTGTTGTAATGATTATAAAGTATGTAACGTCTGTAATGAGCGAAAAACCATTGTTTGATGTTAATTAACAAAGCTAAAAACTCAACCTAATCGAAAACGAACCGAATCCTATGGTTGATAAATCGATTCTGGTGCTGTGGTTTGAGTTTCTCTAATATGCATTTAAACCATTATTATGAATACTTATTTGTATTGGGTGGTGACCATCGTTTTTATTTGTGTATCATCTTTACGTTTTGCAGAAGTATAAAAATTGATGCACGAATAAAAAGTTAATAGGTGTACAAAGTTACACCCACTTTAAATATAAACACAAATGGGAAAGACACGCGGCCAATTATCAATTAAATAAAAATTTAGTCACTAAAATACTATACACAATGAATATCTCATGAATTTTACTCCCATCCGCTAGTATATATACAACTCCAAAAACTAACCCTCACGTTACCATCTTTAATTACTAATCGATTCATATTCATTTACATGATCGGAAACGGAAATTAGTTCCGTAAATCTCGAATTTGATAAAATCGATATAAATTGATGCGTTCCAAGTTAACGCACTTCTGTTTGTAAGGTTTTTGCTGACTAAATTAATCTCATTTTGGAATAATTTGTGTATATGAAAGTACGATTTTTGTGTTAGGTAACCTAGGGCTTAATTTGATCTAGAAAGTAATCGCATTTCATCGATCTTAAATTTAAGTACAATTCTTTGGTTTAAATGCTTGTTTTGTTACAGTTAATGTTGAATTCATGTCCTAATTTTATGAATGTGTCTATATATTTAATGTATAGGTGTAGGTATGATGTAAATTTGTACTTTGATGTTTGATGTGATTGTTAAATCTGTGTAAATGATCTTCAAATGGAACTACTAACCCAAGTTGATTCAATCTCTATGGTGTGATTTGAATGAAATTATGTAAGTAATCACATTTTTTGTATTGTATAAATTTAAGAACTTATATAAACTTCTTCTGCTCCCAATATTTTAGTTTAGAATTAAGTTGAAACTGCTCGCTATGAATTGTATGTGTGGTTCTATTTGTATTGAGTCGTCCTTCTTTCGTGATTCCATATATTGCTTAGAGGCTTTGTTTAAAAATTTTATAGGGGTTGAATTGGTTGCAAGAACATGGAAGTTATCGAAAGTGATTCAGAGTGTTCAAGTCAAACTGTTTTTACACAATCATCATTGATCAGTGGTCTGCCAGCTGACATTGCTCTAACTTTTTTGGCAAGGATCCCTCGTAGATATCATTCACTTCTCAAATGTGTTTCAAGGAAATGGCGAGATTTGGTTTGCAGTGAAGAGTGGCATTCCTATCGTCAAAAACATAGTTTGTCCGAAACTTGGATTTATGCGTTGTGTAAAGACAAAATGGAACAACTTTGTTGTTATTTATTAGACCCAAATTTACCTAAAAAAGGTTGGAAGCGTATCCCTGACCTTTCTACTCGTTGTTTGAAAAGAAAAGGTGTAGGTTTCGAAGTGTTCGGAAAAAAGATTTACTTTATGGGTGGATGTGGTTGGATTGAAGATGCTACTGATGAAGTTTACTGTTATGACGTTAGTAGGAATGAATGGAGTGAAGCTTCTCCATTGTCAACTGCAAGGTATTTTTTCTTTTGTATCTTAACCGATGCCTATTATATAAAATGGTCATGTTCTTATGAATGCGAATAGTATACATACAAATTGACATCATATTTATTTCTGTCATCACCCCTTCACGAACTTTAACTTTTAGAGTTCTTTGATTATTGGTTTTTTTTTTTCTATTTCTTTTTTTTGGTTTTCTCTTCGAGGATTCCTTAGAACATCAAATCTGAATAACCTCTGAAACATATATACATCATAGGGAATGATCATAAAAACATACGAATGCACAATCTAAAAAAGAAAGAAACGGAACTGTTCTTGTCCCCTTAGGTCTGCCTTGACTGGACTCTGAAAACAAGAACTGGATTCTTTATGATTATAGATTATGTTCCCTAAAATAGTAAAACATAGTAACAGAGAATCGGACTATGTGTTGCTGCTACTGGTCCAATTTGTGGTTTTCTTGGTCGGGGAAAACTTGGGGTGCACTTGGATTTGTGTTTTGGAACTGATTATCTGATAATTGCGACTTGAAGTCCCAATTAATAGGTTTTTAAAGGTTAGGTTCAACAGAGTCTGCTTAATACCTCATTCTTAGGGGTCAAATAATCAGTTTCATACCAACTGTAATCACATTAAAGGTGAAGTAAAATGACCTATTTACCCATGTTTTAATGTTTCACTCCCATCTCAACAATAGTCTCATCTTTTCCCACAATTTCGTACTTTTTGGTCTTTTTATGTGTTAATTTTTTTAAACAGTTAAAGTCTGTTAAAACTCAAACAACTGAGGGCTATATAATTATCACAACAAACACGTCAAAACACTTTCTCCTGCAGCCCGTTGTATTGCAGCTAATCACACCCTAATTGTGATCTAATGATGAAATTAAGATCTACTGACCTGCGATCATTTGGTTTTGCGACTCTGTTCAAATGCTATTTTGCTTGTGAAGTAATGGATGGTAAAATGTATGCAATTGGTGGGCTAGGATCTAAATCAAGCGATCCACATGCATGGGACACTTTTGATTCCAACACAAATTCATGGACATCTCATATGGATCCAAATGTTGTTCCCGAGATCGAAGATTCTCTAGTACTAGACGGGAAAATTTACATCAGATGTGGGTCTTCTGCTGTATCTTCTCATATTTATGCAGTTGTATATGATCCATTGAACGGGACATGGCAGCATGCAGATGCTGACATGGTGTCCGTTTGGGGGGCCCAGCCATTGTATTAGATGAGACACTTTACGTGTTGGATCAGAGTTCCGGAACCCGAGTGATGATATGGCAGAATGATAGTAGAGAATAGGAAGCGTTTGGGAGACTATCATTAATACTTACAAGGCGGGTCATTGTGATAGGAAAGAAGATCTTCGTGGTCGGAAAGGGCTTAGTACGGTGGTTTTTGATGTTGATAAGGCTGCAAATATGGATGGAGTGTTGGTTAGCACTTCTGTACCAACGTTACCTTCTGATGATGATGTAATAAGCTGTAAGCCGGTTTCATTGTGACCTTTTTGTCCTTGTATACGATTATAAGACTAAGCTTTGTTGTTTCTATATTGTGCACTGTACCTACATCTTGCTCGAAATACAGTCTCGACTCACAATCGAGCTCTTTCATTTTACTATCTTCCAGTGTTGCATATAATGAGATTTAGTGTTGGATATATTCTTATGTCATATATTTGGAGTAACGCAATTGTTTTGATCACAATCTGTAACAGTAATGAATTTATAAAAAGGAATGATTTATTTAAAAGTTAATGCTAATTTCATTTTAATATAAAATAAAATTGCCTACATATATTTTAGCACTAATATGTTTTACTTTTTCCAAGTATCTTTCATACAACTAAAAATTATTGAAAACGGGCAATCTCATTGTGAAAAGATGTTCAAGGTAAGAGCCAAATCACAAATACTATTTTACATAAAACTAAACACTGATATGATATATGAGCTCAGTCTCATACACCATAAATTTGAGCTCAAACCCAACTTGAACCCAAATCTGAACAGGTCTAGCCAAGTCGTGATCTCCATCAACTTGACCCATTTTCGATCTTCAACACAGGAACTGAAAACTGGTTTTGAAAGAAAACCAGGACATTTTTTCCCAACTAACATTGCCAACAAGATACCCATTTCATTTGCTCATTCAAATGTTCCCACCAATTAAACATGGCGAACAGCTCAATGTTTCACCTTAAACCAATTAAACAATCAAACCCTTTTCTATTTCTTGGTAACTCAGTATTTTATTGTTTTTATATGTCTTTTCCTTAATCTTATCGGCAATACTATTCTATAAAATCTATAAAGGCTTCAATGCTAAGTTTTAAACAGTTCACTTTCATTTTTCAACAAGATAAATCTTGGTTTGCTATGGACACCTCAACACCTGATCCTCCATCATCACCTTCCATGGTCAGTTTTTACTCAAAACTAAATAGAAATGTATCAAACTATATCCGTTTACTATCGATGTACTGGACTATTAATTTTACTTTCTGATATATGAACTTCCATTTCACTAATATTGTATGTATACTACCTCTTATAACGTATAAAATGGTGGTGTGATGGCGGTTTTGATATGGTACACCTTATATGGTTGACACATCAACAAAAAATCTATTGAAAGTTGAAAAATTACCAGTTAGCCAATGTAGTGGTCACCGGATACATACAACAGTAAAAAATTGATCTTGGATTTTGTGATTTATGCATAAAGTTTGCATCTTGTGGCCACACGAACTAGTATTTTTTATTTTTTTTTATCATATATGAGTGTATGCGTTTTCCTAGTTGTTAGTAAATAAACCATAGTTTGTGTTAAAATAATCAAACCAAGATGGCTGCATGCAAAATAGATGACCAGGTTTTTCTTCATCACATTTCACAAGTTATTTAAAATTAGCTTTTTGTTGTTTTTGGCAATTTTCAGTGACTTCTAAATATTATATTGGCTTAAAAAGGCAATACCGAACGTTGAAATCCTAAATTTTAAGTTTTCAAGATATGGTTCTTCTGTTACTTGTGGTTTTCGGATAGTTGAACTTAAAATTCTTGATTTCATCTATAAGAATTAATATGTTCTAGTTTTCACTCATTTAATGAAGAACATCTGTCTCTTGCTATTGATATGTAAGCGCTGAGCTATAACATATGTGCTCTGTATAGATTTGGTATTGAGATGATTCGGCCTTTTTTATATATATACGCATTATACTTTCTACGTCAGTTGATCTTTGAGATAAAGTTTGAATTTTGTGGTCAGACAAGTAATTTCGTGATTCCCTACTGGATACGTTAAATTTCATTGTTTTGAAGATTTAATCATGCTATAGGTGGTTGTTTTTTCATAATCAGAAACAACTCACAATAGCTTTCTTGTTTTCATCCATGTCCAAATCCTGTCTTTATTTATAATTTCTTATTGTCACTCATTTGACTAAGACTAGTCAAAATATGTTCCTACTTTGCAAGTTATGTCTCAAGATTTTAACATTTTTTTCTTTTAGCAAGTGTACAGTTAATTGAGATGTACTTTGCATATTGTGGTCAAACAAGTCAATTTCCAAATCCAAAATTTGAATGTTCTTATCAATCATTTTCGAAAATTAAATATACTTCTTTTGGTAACAGTTATTGCATGACCTGAAGTACGTATTTTGTTTTTATTTTTGTCTAAAAGTATGTCTTTATTCATCCATCCTAACCTTAACTTCTTTCACAAAGAATCTAATTACGTCTCTAGTTTTCTAGTCTCGAATAAGTTCTGAATGTTGTCGAATCAAGTCCTCTTCAGCTCTTATAAGCTTTTTGGTCCTGGCAACTTTATTCATTACCTTACGTGTACATGTTCTGGTAGCAGCAAGTGCAACGACCAGACTCAGATGGCCCATATCGCCTTCTTTACTGCTCAGGTAAGGGCAACAAATGGGGTGTTATGCAAGAGCTTGATAAGGGTGTCGAACCAAATGTTGGAGATTATGATAGAAGAACAGCACTTCACCTTGCTGCTTGTGAAGGTTGTACCGAAATTGTTCTCCTACTTCTTGAGAAAGGAGCTGATGCCAACTCTATGGACCGTTGGGGTCGTACTGTAAGTTCATTAAGTATATGACTAATAAGAACAGTGTAACCGAGTATCATATGAGTACAGTACTTGTTTTCATGAATGAGTAACCTTGCAGTTAATTCTATGCTTTTGAATGATTATTTGCAGCCACTTTCGGATGCACGCAGCTTAGGCCACTTGGAGATATGCAAAATACTCCAGGCGCATGGAGGAGTTGATCCGGTAATTGGATAATATATTATTGTATTATTAATTATAAAGTTTGATGAACTTCACATTTCACAACCTATAGTCCAAGATTTATCTGTTTGACCTCAAAAGTCAAGGCGTATCTCTCTACAGGTTGTATGCGATTCTCAGACTCCGTGTTACCAGATTCATTACACTGAAGTTCATATGAAAGCAGCAGTTCTTATTGGAGAAGTGAATACTTTAGTTAACCTTTTAGATATTACTACGTATTAAATTCTTTTTTCTATAAATAAATTTAATAACCTGTGTTGACCATGCTACACATGACAGCAGGGTGCGTATGGTGAAGTTTATAAAGTAAAATGGCGTGGTACAGAAGTTGCTGCAAAGACAATCCGGTCTTCAATTGCATCTAATGAGAAAGTGAGGTTAGATTTGACCAATGAAAGTCAAACCTAGTACTTTTTGAATTCAAAACTGATATTAAATTGAATGTGGTCTGTTTGACCCCTTAGTCAAACACAGATTCATTGGTACTCATTTAGTCATTAGAACTTATGTTATAAAACGTGTAACAGGAAAGCATTTTTGAAGGAACTCGCATTATGGCAAAAGCTGCGCCACCCGAACATAGTGCAGTTTCTTGGTGTTTTGAAGGACTCGGACCGCCTGATTTTTCTAACAGAATATCTAAAAAATGTCAGTATTTTTGTTTTCAGCTCTTAGACTACAATATTTACTTATAGTTTTTGGATTTTTGTAGGGAAGTTTGTATGATATTCTAAAAAAGAAAGGAAAACTTGATCCATTAACTGCTGTTTCTTATGCTTTGGATATTGCTAGGTATATAATTTGTCACTCTTTTTTCTTCCTGTCATTGATAAATATTTCACTAAATATATGTTTGGGCTGAAATCTTTACATGAACATTTGTACCCAATGCAAATATAAGATAGGAACACTCTTTTTAGGTCTTATATCTCAATCCGCAAATGTCCAAAAGAGTATACTTATACTTTTATGAGGTCAAACTGGCTATTTTTAAGTTCGATGTGGATTTTCTTAATAAATAAAAACAGCACAATGTTTCGAGTTAATTCACTTACATAATATTCAGTCGTACCATTTAATTTTCTTGAAAATTTGAAAAACCAGCAAAAGTTAGTTTAGTATTCACATTTGAAAAATGTATTCTTTATGATTAGCAGGGGTATGAATTATCTTCATCACCATAAACCCCATGCGATAATTCACAGGGACTTGACCCCAAGGTACGTACCAGCACACTTTCTTCTAGAGTATGCACTAAATAACCATTTTTTTATGCTACACATGTTTTTTCAGAGTATGCATATACATATAGGCCCAGCTTGTTATATCGGTCAAGATTATTTTTTATCTCAACTTCTGGATTCATAATTTATTTCTGCTGCGAAAAAATCCTTTCAGAAATGTATTGCAAGATGAAGCCGGGCGTCTCAAAGTAACAGACTTTGGTTTGAGCAAAATTGCACAGGAGAAAGATGTTTATGGCTACAAAATGACCGGAGGAACTGGATCATGTATCAAATCAGTCGCTTTTCATATACCGTAGTAGTGAAGTTTTAAAACTTTTTAGATATGATAATTTTTGTTGTTGTTTCTTTCAGATCGATACATGGCTCCTGAAGTATATCGTCGAGAATCTTATGGAAAAAGTGTTGATGTTTTCTCGTTTGCTTTGATTGTTCATGAAGTAAGTTATACTACCTCTTTACTGAAAAGATGCATAGTCAGATTTGTATGGTCAAGTAAATCGATTTTTAGTTCAAACATTTGTCTGATTTTTTTCAAGATTGGTAGCACATTTATGGATACAGCTTAATTCATCTTACAAGATTGTAAGGAATCTTTATAGTTTTCAATGCAAAGTTGTACTAAATGAGGGCCTTTCTTTTGTATTGCTTCTTAAAAGGTCCAAATATGCATATGACTAGCTTTTGTGGTCAAGCTAGTCGATATTAAGTAAACCAAATTCTTGATAGGTTAAGGAAGGATTATGCTAAAGCTATCTAACATTCATACCAATACTAAGTTTGTAATCTTGAACTTAAAACTAAATTATGCAAAACTTGACCTGTTCTTTTTCCTTGTTTGACTGCAAAAGTGAAAGTATGCAAAATGTAAATACTGTATCTTTTGTTCATTTGATCGGCTTTTCTTGTATTGTTTGTGTATTCAAATCTTGTATCTATATGTGGCTTTAGATGTTTCAGGGAGGACCATCTGATAGAGAAGAACCACCAGAGCATGTGGCTGATAAACGAGCATATGAGGACTCGAGGCCGCCTTTATATTCGTATTTATACCCTGAACAAGTGAGGATGTAAGTTACTTGAAAGTGCTCAAAAAGTTTCTTAATGTAAGATCTAATGCATGACCAGAGGTGGAAATCTCAACCCCTGGGTCAACTTGGGTTGTATTTTTATATATAACGAGCCAAACAGGTAAAGTGTAGCGAGAAATGAAATGAGTCAAACATGTGCACATAGAAATTACCCGAGTACTTATATAGTAAAACCGGCCACCCTGCCCTTTCGCTAGCTCAATGCATGACCTATTTGCTCCTTTTGTGATACGTAAGTATTTCCCACCAAAAAGTCTTCTTTATAACTTTGTATAACGTAATAGAATGTTTACAAGAAATATCATTTAATAGAAGTATTTGAGTTTGAACTTTGAACCAATAACAATACTGATGGGCAGAAAATGACTTCAGATTGAATCTTTGTAAATTACAGCGATGTTGTGTAATGATTCTTCATAGGATTTAAAATCAAGGGTAACTTAGGGTCAAAAAGTTGTGAGAATCTTTTGGGACAAAAAGTTGTGAAGTATACTCTTTTTTCCGGACGGACATATAGCTTGACTTTTAAGGTCAAACTAATGTCTTTCTAAATTCCAATTTTGATTCAAAATGGTCAAACTAACGTCTTACTAAATTCCATTTTTGATTCAAATCTTATAAATTTTATCTGTTAATACAACTGGATTAGAGTTCCGTAACAAGCATTAGCAATAGCAAGAGGTAGGGGTTGAATCATTTACAAAACTTTAGTCTTGTAGGTTTGACCTCAAAAGTCAAAGTATTTCATACAAAAAGATTACCATTTCTGCATTTATGTCCAAACATAAATAGCTTTGATTTTACAGGCTTCTTAAAAAATGTTGGCACCGGAATCCTGATGCAAGGCCCAAGTTTGAAGACATAATAACAGAACTAGAGACCATTTTGGTGGATGTACAAAGAAAGGTGGACAGTGGATTTTGTCGTAGTTGTGTAATATCATAAGGTAACTTATTACCATTTCAACACATGTTTTGGGCATTTCGTATACATGTATCTATGTGTACTTTTGTTCATCACGTCCGCTTACTACATTGATGTATATATATAATATGGTATGTTTTAATGATGTGGACAATCCAAAGCATTAGTTCATCTAATAAGATGAACTTTACCTTGTATTATAAATAAAACTGTTGTTACATTAAGTTCTTGATCCTATATTTCTTGAACAAATCTGTATTTACCATTCAGTTCATTATAATGAAATAAATCGTATTTGTTATTTACTACTTCGTCCATCTCAGGATGAATATATGTTCAAGTAACATATTTCTTTACAAGAGAGTAAGCATATTAGTTGCAGCCTAATTGCAGCTTCCATGATTAAAACAAGTCATATTTGATTAAGTTTAACATTGAGCTCTAATAATTCTGAAGAGTTTCACCAACAAAAACAAGAGGTCAGGATCTTACGGTTACACGTGCACATCCCAAGTTCCTAAAATATATGTTAAGCGGAACAAAATTTTGAATCAACTTACCCACATCAATTTGTCGATATATAAACCTCCCTAAAGTAATCATTTAACTTCTTTTGCACTAGCAAGATCTAAATCCTTTAAACCCCTCTTCAGCCTTTACTCATTCTTGGGTTCATTCTTGGGTTTTCGTTGATAATTATATAAACAATGTACGCCCAATCACTTCCATTTTTGAATTATAATCTCAATCCCATAAAATCCCAATCTTCATTTCACTGTTTAAGCCCTAATCCACCACCAACCCAATTTAATAAATTTGATTCCTTTTTAAAATTCAAATATGGATTTTGCAATTCAACCAAAAGGGTATCTGAATCACTAAACAAATCAAGGAAACATATTGGATTAGTTGGGATTAGAATGGAAGGGTTACAGGGGAATGATGATAGTATTAATGATGATGGGTTTTATATAAGAAGGTGTGTTGAGCTTGCTAAAAGAGCTGTTGGGTGTACTAGCCCTAATCCTATGGTTGGTTGTGTTATTGTTAAAGATGGTAAAATTGTTGGTGAAGGGTTTCATCCCAAAGCTGGCCAACCTCATGCTGAGGTACTTTACTTACACTCATACTTGTCATTCCATGCTTTTAATATCTAAATAACTAGATTTTGTTACTTCTTTATATAGCTACATTATACATTTGTTGCTATAACTATTGGAACTTTTGTATCAAGGGTCACAGTTAGTGCTTTTCGATTTAGTTTTCATGTTGCTATGATTGTATGCTTAACTACCAAACTTTTGTAATTGATACATTCGTTATGAACGTTTAAATGTCGTTGTGTAGTTTACTTGAAGTCGCATTAAATTTGGATCAGAGTTGAAGTTAAGTGTTATTAGTTTGTTCGACCAGCGTGCTCTAATCAAACTTTTTCTTCCTCTTTAAAAAAGAAAAGTTACATTCGTTTGGCAGCTTGGTTGTGATTCTTCTTTTTGAGGAAATCCAGGGTTTCAATAGAAAAGGGAGCCATAATCACATATTCAATCATTGTATCATCATTTAATACCTAAATGACAGCTTAAATTTGGATCGGTTAGGAATTAGGGTCATCTAGTCCCATAAAGATCAGAATATTAACTAGAATTTTTATGAGATCTATTTATAGATCCAATCTGGATTGGATTAATGTTTCTCGATAGGGTAACAAACAGGAAATGCATAGAGTGGTGTCTAGTTCATAACATATTAGAGTCTTTGGTCAAAAAATAAATGCTCAAGGTCTAAATGGAAATTATAGTGTAAAGTTTTCTTGTTCAAATGATTTATTGCAGGTTTTTGCTTTGAGGGATGCTGGGGAATTGGCAGAGAATGCAACTGCATATGTGAGCTTAGAACCATGTAATCACTTTGGAAGAACTCCTCCATGCTCTGAAGCATTAATCAAAGCAAAAGTGAAAAAGGTGGTGGTAGGGATGGTCGATCCAAACCCAATTGTAGCATCAAGGGGCGTTGCTAAACTGCGAGATGCAGGAATTGATGTAATTGTTAGTGTTGAAGAAGAACTGTGCAAGAAACTTAATGAGGCATGGATACATCAAATGCAAACTGGAATTCCTTTTGTTACCTTAAGGTAAGCTTCCTCTTGACTTCTTAGGTCTTTGACTAATTTTCAAAGTTGATATGAATATTGTATCTCTTAGTCTTGTTGCTTAGATTGAAGCTAGAGATGAATGTTGAGACTGGTCTAGCCTCGCCTTATCTGTTTTAGGTGGGTTAAAACCATCTTTTGTTTAGGGCACATCAGGTGGTCTTGCCTGGTGGACAAAGCCGGGGGTTGGTTAAGACCAGAGTGGCAATTTTGACCCATTTGTGTGTGAATGGGTCGATTGAGGTTATATTTTATGTCTAATTTTTTTAATGGGTTGGACGGGTAAAATTAAGAAAGTTTACTTAGAAGGAAATTAGACAAATTGGTCGAACATGTCAAAAGTTGCCCAATGTGGCATATAACCTACCAAATCATTTGATTAAAAAAAATTGTGAAAAATGCGTTGAGGTGACATGATTTCTGTAATCATATTTGACGTACTAATTATTAATAAGAAACCCTAAAAATTTGAACTATAGATATTCCCAACCCACCTGATCCGCTCACTTTGCAACTCCAGTAAATACTACTACTTCCATGTAAGCTGTCCAGTTCTTGTGATAATTGAAGTCGAATTCTCGTGATAATTGAACTACAGATACTCCCTCACTATCGATGGTGGCCTCTCAGATGATCTCGGGAAGAGTCCACGGAGGCTGGTGGATACTACTCGAGGTTATTACAAGAACACGATGCAGTCATACTTTCTTCAAAATCATTAGAAAACTGTCCACTTCCTGAACCCAAAGAACCCAAATCCAACCAACCACTTCTTGTAATAATTGCAAAAGCTCCAAATCCTGTGATCCAGATCCCTCTTGTTACCCTTGAAGATGCAACTTCAAAGGTTGTCATATTCACGGACAAGGATATGGGTGTTGAATCTGAACATGGAATCGAAACAGTGGTTTTGGATAAATTGAATTTAACAACAATCTTGGAGCATTGCAAACGTCAAGGACTGTGCAGTGTATTGTTGGATTTACGAGGGGGTTATGATGACTTTGAAGAGATTTTGAAAGGGGTTGAGGGAAACTTGATACAAAAGCTGGTGGTGGAAGTGTTGCCAGTTTGGAGTGAAGGCAAAGAAGATGTATCCCTTGAAGCAATAAAGATTAGCCAAAGTGCTGGTTTGAAGAAATTTGAACCTAAAAAAGAGGGTAAAAGTGTATTACTCGAGGGGTACTTTTGATGGAATAATTGATTCAAACGAGCGACAGAAACAATCTCTTTTTTATTAATTCGATTGGCAGGTCATTACCAACTGTCTTTCTGCACATTGCGGAAGATTTAGGTAACTTTTGTAAGACTAGGAAGCCTTTATATTGAAACATCATTTAATGCATCCACCGTCATTATAGCATTCTCTGTCTAGAATATATCATTTGAAGTGAGTAGTTGTGTAGGGAACTTTCTAACATAACCGTCCCAAGACTGGGAAACCATGATGTAGCAGTCTGTGCTTTTGTATTCTTGTTAATATGGAGTATATAGTTACTGGTTAGGTAGGCGACTATTGATTCAAGTCACCAAACAGTCTTTTGCAAATTGTAAACGATATATAGGTTGTGCTAAACTGCAAGTCTGCAAAGGCAGGAAGCTTTGTGCTACAATCCATATGGAGGTGACAATTTTGAACCATTTATGTATGAGTGAGACAATTTGGGTTTCTTTTATCTTAAAAGGGCCCTTGCATAAAATCAAATAGTATTAGCTAAAAGGGGAACGAAGGAACAACTTATCTCTGTTAAAAGTCATCTTAAGTTTATTTTTCATTTGTACGTCTTTTTACATTGTTTATGTTTACAAATTTGAGTTATTATTGTGACAATATTGTTTTTTAATAATCATTACCTCGTCAATGATTAAGGCTTTTGGTTAATAATGGATGGAAAAACTACTTGCGAGTCAACCTAATTTGGCACAACGTGTTTCAACTTGTACTAAAACTTACATGCTCCGACCCGAATTCATATTGACCTATTACCCAACCAGCCAACCTATCCATCTTGCCACCCATAAATGGGTAAATGGAAGGTTTTCCTTGTTCAGGTTATCTGGGGAGGGCGAGTATTTTTACTCAGATTACTCAGATGTACGCTGCCTAACCGGGGTATCCCGTGACCGTTTCCGAACCTTTCCCTGGCCAACTGAGGATGTGCAGCTGTGAGGATATTAGGACGTCAACCACTAGGCCATCTTGGTGATGGTTCCATCTTGCCACCCATAACCCGCTTACACAAAAAAACATCTCATTTAACTACACACTATGTATAAACTAAGGATTTGATCAAGAGCATACATATAGTGTGCACTTGACTTATTGCTGCTATAAACAAATATAAACAGATGCTATAATATTATATATAGCATGCACAAGAAGTGAAGTTATCTTGTGGAGGAATTGTTGGGCCAAATATTTTGTCCAACTCCTAAACTTGGGTGCCCATTTGATGATTGTTTTTTAGAAGCAGCACCTTCCATTTTCGCATCAAGAATTTCTTGAATCTTTTTCTCACTCATTAATGCTTCTTGAACATTGTCGTAAACCAGTTTGCACAGCTCGTCTAAAGCAAGCATTGGAAACGGTTCTTCAATGAGAACACCCACCTACAAACATAAAATATAAGATCAAAGTTCTACCAAGTTGAGTAAATCCGTAATATAGTAGACTACTATTAAAGGTGGCAAAGGCAACCCATTTACTCATAAGTGGGTTAGATTTGGTCTTTGTTTTATCAGTAACGGGTCAAATGGGTTAAGCTTGATTATTTAACTAAAAAGTTATCCAGGTCAAATCGGTTGAAATGGTAAAACGGGTTGAAAGTCATCGTAAATGTTTTCAAATGCATCAATGGGCCATTGGTCTAGTAGTATCGAGATGACTTTCTAGCCATGAGGTTGGAGGTTCAAGTCCCGGGGATATGACAAATGTAAATATTCGTAGATAACATGTATATATTCGTGGTACTAGGGTGTGTGAGTTACTTGCCAAAAAAGTGTTTTCAAATGCATAGACTTCCTAAATGCCTTTATTACAAAGGGTTAGATTACTTTTGTAACAATAATTCTTGTATTGATATTTAGCACTAATTTCTCTAAACAGTTCAAGCGAATGGATTCAAAATGCGCTTAAGAGTTGGCCCAACCCATTTCAAACTGTACTTATATTTGAAATATTTTTGACCCACAAACCACCTATTTTTGCCAGTCACTGAAATTGTTAAAATCCTCAAGCTTACAGTAAAAGAATCTATCTGTTTCTCAGATGTTGCTAGAAAAGTTTCAAAATCCATCTCAACAATGAACGTAGAAAATTGGTAAGTTTTAGCTTAAAAATCAAACTGCAAGCATTTATATTTGGAACAAAGGGAGCATTAGATGAGAGAAACCTCTTCAATGCAGAATAAAGAAGCTGCGCTGATGAAAGTAGCCGGAACTACAATCCAATGGCAATCATCCCACAGAATTATTGGAAGAGTAAGGTGCCATAGAACAAGAAATCTTGAAGTCAGACGAGTGTACGAAAGAGGGATTGGTATACTTGTGACTTGTTCACAAACGCCAATACCTTCATGGAAACACGTAACCTTCGATTCCTGAATTAGCAAAAAGATTGCATTGTATCATTTCTGAAAAGGATGTATAGTTTGACTTTTTAAGGTCAAAATTTGGACATACGAAACGGAAAACTTACCAGTGTTGTTCGATTTGATGACTCCAAATTCAACAATTGGAGACTTTGAGAGATGAACTGAATAATGCATCGTGGACGATGAGTTGAACTGAGAACTGCTGCTAGATCATCATCCTCAAGCAGATTTTTAAGGTCTCCCCCTATATCCGATCCATGAATCAAATGGCACTGCAGTTGACTACCAAAGTTAGAATATATCTCTAAATTTATACTTGTTATGGTGCTGCAGTTGACTACAAAAGTCAGCACATATCTCTAAATTTTTATTCTTTAAAACATCACAACTCTTCAGAAAGCACAAATTTCATATCTTTAAATCACTATTTTCGCTTTAGTTAAGTTCAAAACACACAAAACTATGAAATACACCGTAAGAAATTTGAAATCTGGTTTGACTATTCTTTGTGTCACATTCGTAACACGGTTTATAAAAAGCATATACAGTATAATCCATTCGGAGCTTAAAGTTAGCTTTTTTGACTTAACAAGTTCACTTTCACTTGAGCTATTTAAAAAGAAGGTGTACTTTGACTTTTCAGGTCATATATACCACTTTCGTGATTCAAATTCGACATGGCATCTTTGGTCACACACAAACACCCTCATTTCCTACTCCCTATATTTGTTATGAAGTTAATACAAATATATCAAAACGTAATGAACTTCTAAAGACTCGATATTTCATAGCTAAAGGAAAGTTAAGACCTTTGACTTCACAAGTCAAAGTATAAGTAGTATAGCTAAATTTAGTAACTACAAACCTTAAGAGCAATTGGAAATGCCAAAATATACTGCAAAAGAGCCATTTTCAACATCGAATCACTCTCCACACTAACAATCACTTGCCTAGCAAAATCATTCGTCCCTGAAATCACTTTAGTCCAAGCCTTTCTCCCCTCTTCAAACCTCGAATAAGAAGCTTCCGTCCTAAAAACCAACAAAAGCGCCAACGCTGGTGCAGTCAGCTGGTAAGGCAAAGAAGAAGCTCTCAAAACTGGAAAAAACTCAGGTAACAAATCCCAAAACACTGCCGTGTTATAACTCGCCACAACCACAGCCACCGCCGTGAATGCAATCACCGGGGGAACCAACGACAAAATCACCCGCGAACTTAAACTAGACAGCAAGTGTCTAATATGTCTTAATGAACTTCTATGTTCAACCCAATCATTATGTTTGTAAAGTGGTCTTGTTTGTTTCATACGACTTTCTTTGATTGCATCGGCCCAATCGGGGATTACTCGAAGAATCGAGATTAGGGTTATAGTTGAGGGTGGAGATTGCGGATTTGGGTTCTGAGAACAGAGGATTTTAGAGGGTTTTGATGGGAATTTGAAGGGGAATTGTGAAGGTGAATATGGTGTGATTTGAAATGAAGATTTTCGGATTGCCATGAAGGGAAATTAGGATTAGGGTTAGGGTTTTGGGGAATTTTGAGATTGAGGACATTGTTTGGGGGAATTGAGTGAATTGAAGGATGCAGAGGTTTTTAGTGAGGGAGAGAGAGTGGATGGTTGTTTAAAACAGTTATGTGACTGAGGTTTTTTCTAAAATATTTTATTATTATATTAAAATTAGATAGATATTTTGGGTCTCAAATAGAAGTTCTTTTATTACCGACAAGAATAGAAGACTTGGTATTTTAACTTGTCTCGACGTCTATTTCCACCCTTTTTTTCTTTTTATTTTTTTTCTCCCAACCCCCACCCCGTGTCATCTATTTTAGCATTTAATTATTTTGTCATTTTACATCTTTTTTTCTTTTTATTTAAATATCATTTTTAATAGATACAAAAATATAAATGTTTTATTAAATAAATTCAAGAACTCGATATTTAATAAACAATATTGTATAATCAATCAAACTATTACAATTAGCGATCAAATATATTAAAATGAAGTTCATCAGTTAGTCACTTTGCATATGAGTGACCCTTCATATAAAGAGTAGGTTCGTGATTATGCTCATCACGTATCAACCTTAACATCCAAAAATCATTAGTTTTTGAATAAAGTCCTGCCAATTCAAATGGACAGTTAGTTTTTTTCGAACTAACTTATTTAGTAGACGTTTCCATTTGTGTATTTTTGTATACACCACCACGATCACACATAAGTACAACTTTATACACATAACCACTTGGCTTTGTTTTTTATCTTTTAGTAACTATAACATAACCATCTCGATGTGCAACGCTTTGAACCCAGTTTATTAAATCTTCACGAGATTTAAAAACCTAAAATTCAAATTTGAAAACAACAACAGGAATGCGTAGAATTTAAAAAACATCTAATATACGAACTATATAAATAAGATTAATTCTTATACCTAATCAGTGGAAAAAGCAGATGTGTCATTCCCATTAGAACTCGACATTTAGTTGATTGAAACGGAAAAAATTTGAATGATCTAGTGAAGGAAAGAGTACGGATTTGTGTTTGATTAATTTTTAACGTTTTATATAAGAAAATTTTCGAGATTATATTTTCAAATAATACCCCTGATTTAGTCACGTCACATTATTAATACTTTTGCTTTAGTCACGTCGCATTATTTATACTTTTGCTTTAGTCGAGTCGTATTATTTTATAAAGATGCATTTATAAAAATTAACCGTTTAAATGAGCTTTTTAAAAAATTTACTATTTTTTTTTATAAAATATACCTTTTTAAAAATACATATTTAATGAAAACTAAGTTTTAAAAAAATCTTCTTTTTATAAAAAAGTAGTTAAAAAATTAACAAGTTTATTTTACAAAAATATTATTTTCATAAAAATATATTCTCTCTTACTTTTATAAAATTTAAAGATAAAGGTGGATGTGAGTAGGAGGTAGAAAGTGAAAAGTGATTAGATATATAGGAGGGGGTATGAGATAGAAAGTAGAAAATAGAGACAAGATGTGACTGATTTGATTGAAGGTATGGGGTAAGAGTTAGAAAATGGGGTAAGTTTAGTAGGACCTCTTAAACTATATAATGTTTTTTTTTATGTTTTATCAAATATATCATATACCTTTTTGCTTATTATTTATTTTTTGAACAATTGATCAATGATCACACACATATTATATAGATTGTTAGATTATATGTTAAATCAAGTATTACTAAAACATAATGCTTATTTTTATATAATAAAGGAAGATGGGGTTGTACATGTTGTTTGGTTAATTAGTTCATTTAATTAATGAAAAGAGCGAAAAGAAGGTCATGGCTTCTGTTAGATTTAATTGAATTATATGAAATGATGTTGACTAAGCTACTTGCTAACGTTGTAATGTTTTAAAAAGTTTGGTGCCCAACTGCAAGTTAACTGGTTACTTACAGATTATTATTACGAGAGGTTCGAGAACAAACAGAGTCGAAAATCAATTGTTCTTATTAAAATACAGATTATTAAGACAAGAGTAATAAATTATTAGAAGACACTCGCTAAGGATCTTATATAGATGTTGGTAATTGACGTTGTATAAAAGTTAGTATATTTTAGTGAATTTGTAGGAGATTGTTGTTAGCAAGATTGATTCAAAGTAGAAAATTTGAAGAGATTGCAAGGTAAATTTCACGTGACTTTTAAATTGGATTATATTTATTTTATAAATTGTTTATTTAAAGTTGTTTACGCTATAATAAATGAAAAATTATGAAAGGTGTAAAATTACGGTTTGCCATCAAATTATGGAAGAAGGAAAAGGTGCAAATTGGAATTGGAGAGAGATCGTTAGATTGAATCTTTAATTGCTTATATAACAAAATGGTATTAAAAATTGTCGCTTAAATGTTAATATTGAAAGTCTTTACAAATGTTTTATGTGAAACCAATGATTCTCACAAGACTTTATAGCTGACTCGAACGTTTTAAAATTTTTACAACTAGGATAAGGAATGAAGGATTAAAATAATGATGTTGAAGAAGGTTAGCTTTCACCGATTAAGGTAAATGGTAGGACTTCCCACCCTGGGCTGTTTCAATGTAGAAAACAAACAGTTTGAAGCTGATTGAAGAAATTTTCATATCACACGGATAACATGGCACAGAATCGCTAGAAGTGTGTTTGGGATTGCATCTTGTGGAAGATGCTCTGATTGTGCAATTTGCATAATGCAAATAATCAAATAACAGTGTTTTCTAAGAGAGAAAACACACATAAATGAAGAAGCAAATTGTGACCTGCTTCTCGAACACACCCTTTTTAAAAAACAAAAAACACAATCTGAAACACCCGCTTATATGACTACCAATTCTATATTGTTTCAAGTGCAGATGATGGAAAGAAAGCATCATACATACAGCTTCATAGAAGAGCTATACAGTTGAAATTTTCTACAAAGTATTTTGCTTCTTTTTCAAAAAGACTATAAAAGCCCAACACTTTCAGGTCTGTAGTTACATAAAGAAACCAACAAGGTTTAAAAGCTCAAAAGTTACATCGGCATCAGTGACAACTCATCCAAATTCACATTCTAACGAAGCCTAGAGAAATAAGCATCACAAAAACCTTAGAAAACTTCGTTGTGTTCTATAAAACGTCAAGGATGTTTCTCTGACGTGGCACCTGAGCTTGGTTTTTTGGCTTCTTGAATTCCTTGCTTAGTTCCAAAGAATAACTTTTTGACTGATTGTTCTGCAGATTGTATGGCATTCTTGACCTATTATTGGCAATGCAAGAACACACATGTTACATCAACTATGATAAAGTAAAAAGAATCAAGCAGTCACTTGGTTAACAATTTGCTTACGCCTGTAGTCTAGCATTCATCTATTATTATATTAAGGTGGCTACAAATGTACGACATAACATTTACATTATTCAACAGATTATCTACATTTATAATTGTTGCAACGATTCTACTATTCGCTGGTGAGATAGAGTAGCAAAATACAAAAAAGGAATACTAACCAAACAGAAAAGGTGAAATTGTTATATTGTATGCAAGAGTGTAACTTATAGCAGGAGTTGGTAGATGGAGCCTATGTGGAAGCTGAAGCTTATATACTATTTTCTAACTGTTTGGCAAAGTAGTTGGAGCTTAAATATGTAAATTGACTTAAGCTACAATAAGCTACGTTGCCAAACATACAGATAGTCTAAAGTAGAAACTTGGCATCATGTCCAACATATTCTGACCTTATTTAGTTAAGTTGTAACAAATTACTAATGGAATAAGATAAATTTCTCTTGATTGATCTACTAGTATTTTCGTCATAGATCACTCGAGTGCTCACTTGTTGTAAACTATATTCATAAATATAACAAAAATTTGCTTCACTAAAGTCAAAAGCTGGACTAAATTATATATGATTCATCGATTGACCATTCACAATTACTCTTACATTCAATTCACACAAATCGGAGACTACAATTAATCACCAACCAAATTCTTAAAATCACCACCTATATAAACCTAAATTTTAGTCACTTCTTCTGAACAAGGCACAAAATAACATTTGACAAGTGAAATGCCGCAAATAACTAATTTCAAATTAGTGAGTACTATTTTTAACAAGATATGATAAAAAGTTGTTCAATTAGGGTTTAGATATGAACAATAAACAACCATATGATTATTATTATAAATTATTAAAACAAATTATAAAAAGGGGGGTAAAAGGAAGTTACGGGATCGAGGACATTAGGTTCAGGGCCATAATCAGCAGTTAGAAGGAAATAAGCAGCAGTTACAGTTGCCACCATTGTTGTTCTTCTCACCAATTTCTCTGTGTTTGGATTCATACTACTGAAAATTGAAGAGAGTTGATAAAAATGAATTTGAGAAACTGACTAAATGGGCTGATGAAGTTTCCGGAAGAATTTGGGGAAGTTTTCCAATAAAATATACAGTAAATAAAATAAGGGAAAATCTTAAGTGCATTACCCAAAACGGCGACGTTACTTCTTTATGAAAGTTATTTTCTTTTTCACGTTGAGTTCATTATCTGTTTTCACTATACTAGGAATAAATCAAATATTATTATATTTATAAAGAAAGTTTATTATAGTTTTATTTGTTATTGTAATTGTAATAATAATAAGAGTGAGTTTTTTATTTTTATTTTTAATATATTTATATATTTTTTTCAAAAAGAATAATACTAAAATTATTCTTTGTAATATGAGATAGATTTAAAAAGAAAAAATATATAATATACAACTTAAATTTGTATATCACAACTTTTGTAACTTTTAACTGTGATACACACTAAAAGTGTATAACATATTTTTCTAAAAACTTATTATCATATCTTAAAGAGCATATAATTCTAATAATTTTGATATAATTTTTTTTATCAAAAAAATTAGTTAATATTAAAATAAAAAATAAAAATGTTCAATCCTACCATTATTACCGTAACAAACAAAACTATTCAAGCCTTCCCCATGTATTTGTATGATATTTTCCGTCAAACATATTCATTACAAGATCAATCAATATTATTAATAAACAAGAGCAATTCCTATCAAGTTCGATTATCCATTTCGTTGTTTTCTTTTTTCATTTTCAAATGTTAATGTGTTGTAAGTTTGTAATTTTTGAAATCTGATGCTTCATTTAATGTTTTGCAATATGAGTTTAATCAACTTTACTTCGACCAGATGACTTAAATGATGAAACTGAAGCAGCGATGATCGATGATATCAATAATAATGGATATCTTATGCGTGAGGAAGAAGCAAAGAAGTTGCCCACAAATCGTTCTGATGAATCTATGAGGTTGTAATATTGAAAGAGGTTTTGATAACGCGGATGTTGCATATGAATTCTATAACAAGTATGGCTATATAGAGGCTTTAGTATTCGTAAACACCTACTTAGTAGGCGTACGGGCACAAATGATATTTACAAGAGAATATTTTTTTGTAACAGAGAGGGTTTTAAGGATATGATTGATAAGAGAAGATCAAAGATAATGTCCAACGTCGTAGCATTCCCACAAAGTAGGTGTAAGGCCATGATACAAGATCTAGCGATGGGTAAAGCAATTTCTAAAGTTTTCCCCCAAACTCTGCATCAGTATTGTGATTGGCATATTCAAAAACATGTTTTGGAGCATCTTCAACCATTACGATCTCGATACGATGATTTTAAGGATACAATATTCTAAATGGGTCAAAAGCGAAAATGTTGAACATTTTGAATCAAAACGGGAAGATTTGAAAGAGAAATATCAAATAGGTGATGATACTTGGTTGAGAAACATGTATAAGTTGCGTCAGCATTGGGTAAAAGTATATTTAAAAGATACTTTTTTTGCTGGCATGACAACGGGTGGAAGATGTGAAAGCATGCGTTCATCTTTTGAAGGGTATGTAAACTCTAAGACCATGTTAAATGATTTTGTGTTGCAATATGACAAAGTAGTAAGTTCGAGAAGAAGTGCCGAAGAAGATCAAGATTTAAGAGCTTTAAATTTCAAAACCCACATTACATAGTGTAGGACCCGTTTATCGTTCAAACAAAAGAATAAACACAATAATTGTAATAATGAAAAACACAAAGAAGTTTCTAAATCATATGTATATAATTAATTAATCATACAAATATAAAACATGGGGAAGACGATCTCAAGTTTTGAGATCGTGGTTTTACACGAAGTAAAGACATCTTATATCTCCTTAGAACTCTTTATTTATAGAGTCTTAGAGATATGTACAATTAGGAAACACATTCCTCTAATATTTAAGTTTATCTTGAATATCTTTAGTTAATCCTTTAATTTCAGTTTTACTTTTTGTCTTATCAAATTTATTATGTGGGAAAATTCTGATGACTTAATTTTTCTAACACATACTGACCATCCAATCTAAGCAATGGCAGCAAAATGTTATACTCGAAATATCTATGATATCTACTTCAAGGAACAATGGAAGGCTAGCTTTGATTATGGTCACGAAAAAATAATGAAAGCTTCTGATTTTGTGACATATATTGTCGGGTTTTTAGAGGGAATACAGAAAATTGGAGAATTGTTGAGCAACATATAGCTTATGATTTTTTGCTACGTATTCATGTGCAAAATTTAAATAATTTGGATCTGTATGAGACTATGAGCTCATGGATGTGAGATTGAAAATGCTTCTTAAGTTTGAAGATTCACTTGAAGACTTTGAATATACTTTTACATTTTGTAAGAACCTAAAAGTGGTTGATTTAAGATGAAAATAAGAATAAAGAGTATGAAATCGTTTGAAATGCATGTCGTATGCAAAGTTGTACACAAAATCTTTTTAATGTTACGCAAGCCATATATCAAAACTATATAACGAGCAGTTACTATTACACAACATAATATGTCGTTAAATAAATGTGGTGCATTGTGACTAGAGCGGTCGTAAAGTTTATATATGGGATTTGAAATGACGTTTGAGTAGGAGTTCACACTGAATATTAGGGTGTTATACCCTATGTAATTATGTGTTAATCAAATGATCTTATCATTTATGCATTAAAAATAGTAGTCACCTTCCACAACAAAACATTAAAAGCATAGTGTATTTAAAAGAAAATTAGCTAACGCGTAACTTTGTGCATCTAGGTGTATTTGAAGAAGTGATTGTATTTAAATAAGAAATTGAAGGGCTAATTGTGTAACGTTAAATTAACTGTATATATTCCGGGACTATAGATACAAAACATCATTCATATCTTCCCTAAGTTGAAATCAAGAAGACCCAACTCAAAGTTCACAACTTTTCTTCTTGCTTCCTTCAAAATTCTTCTACTATCAAAAAATGGAAATCCAAAATCCTGCTGCTGCTCAAAATCTGCACTCAAATGCCAGAAAGCGCAATGCTTCTGATTTTCAAGACTCAAATTACTTCAAGATGCGTGCCCTTGTTAAGGATCTTCGTCCCCATTTTCTTGAGGTACTCAATCTATAACTACAGCAAATCTCAAAAAGATTAATATATTTTAGCACCCATATGTTAAACACCTCTTCTATAAACCCTAATTTCATATCTGTAAAGTTTGTTTAGTTTTCTTTTTTTCAGCTGTTCTGTTAGTTTTTATTTGTTATGATTCGGTTAGGGTTTTTATCTCTTTAAAGAAATTGAATAGATATTTTGGTTCTAATTCGTTATGAGCTTGTGCATTTGTAGATTTGTCTGCTAATAACATAATGTTAGTTTAATTTTGGTTTATATTGGTTATGAAATTATTTCTGGCCAATTTCATTTGCCCTAAAAGATTTCTTAGCATATTGTATACTGATTGCAACCTATGATTTTTATGGTCATGGTATGTGTGAAGTTATGATCCCACTGATATAGGAATACAGGTATATTAAACAATTTGTAATTTTTTGGAATTTGTTACCTTTCCTTTTACTCTTGTGTAAGGCATGCAACGTGTAACTTTTTTTCATGCCAGAAAGATGGATTAGGGGTATTCAAAGGAAAGTTCTGTTTGAATTGCTCGTGTAATACCTAAACCGATTAATGTTATGGAAAATGTTAAAGAATCCTAATGTGACTAACATATTAGAATGGGGGAGCATCACGTTTCCCAAAATCTACTTTGAAGTTGGTTTCGATACAATTTCGGTCATTTCTGTCATGATCTTTTTGCTCCATTCTATGATGGTTGATGAAGAAATGACAAACATCATATAATAGTTGTCTACTTAATTCTGTTGCTTTAACATGATCTTCACACCTATTCTTTTTGATCAAGTAAGTTTTTAAAAAAATTAAGAAATACCATCCACATCTACATCGCTCATTACATATTTATAGATCTTATAACCAACTATTAATACGTTATTGGTCTGATTGTCGTTAAATTTTCATTAACAGGTCAATACATGTGTACAGTATTTTAATTTGATTTGAATCTGTTTTTGAACAAACATTGATAAATCAAATATGTGTATCTCATCTGATTCAAGCAAATTTAGATATGGCTATGAACAATTGAACATGGCAGATCAATATTTGACTCATCTTTGGCTCGGATTAAATTCTCTTAATGACAGCAATGAGTGTCGAGAAAGAACTGGTAACTAGGTTGAAGCGAAAGTCTTATGGTTTTAACTTATTATTCCCTTCATTTGGTATTAGAGTCTGCTTTTGACTTCTTCTTTTTGTCGAGAGAGTTGCATATAACTTTCGATACTATGTACGAAATTAGGAATACTTTTGAGTGTTGATTTTTGAGCAAAAAGACTTATCATCCCATTGAACTGTAAAAAAGCTAGTACCATAGAAGAATGTCGAGATAGAAACCTAGAACATCCATCTCAATTTTCATAATTGAGGTCCACTAGCTTTGACTTTTGAAAATCAATAGTTGACTTTAAATGGATTTAATTGCCTTGAACTCTTTGTCTCACATCATTCAAGTGTTGTTACACAAAATTCAGTAACAACTGTCGATCCTGCATTAAAAATTTGTACCATGTATAAGATTTGCTTTTCACAAAGCACACATTGGTTTATCATCAGTTCATTGTTTATCTGGTTAAAATTTACTGCATAAATTTTACGGTCGATTTCTCTTATCTTAAAGGTTCTCCGGGCTCCAGACTTTAAGATTTCCAAAGCTGCTTCTGAAATAAACCAACGTAAGTCTTTGTAACAATCTGATGGTTCCAAATTAATACAATTTTATTTTTTATCAGCTGTGACAAGCTACGCCCATTTGTTTATCAATCGGTTGATTGAGGTTATGGTTTATAACAAACGGATCAACTTATTAAGATTTACTTAAAAGGGAATGGGTTGCACGGATCAGAAGTTCTTAAAGTTGTATTTTCCGTGCATACAATCTCTAAAACCGCTTTAATCACGTATCCAGATTACGTCTGTAATAATATAGCTTTGATATTAAATTTAATGTGTTAATTATATTTAAGATAGTCTAGAAACGGACAAAACGTTGTTACGGGTTAACTTACCTGACTTGTTTCAACTTTCTACACGGACCAAAATAATATTACATGTTTTGAACCGTTAGACAACCCGCAGAACCCACCCATCCTACCACCTCTAATATGTATACTGGTTACGCTTTAACATTGTAAAACTTTTGCAGAAATGAAAGTCTTGATGAAGCTATATGAAGATATGACATCAGGGACAATCACCATGGAGAAATGTAAAACCGAAGCTGACTGCGGTCATGATCAGAAAAAGCCAATAGATGTTAAACCCACAGAGACTGCATTAGAGAAGGAAAAGATTTTCATCAGAAAACCTTCAGAGGAGAAACCTGCTCCCGAGAAGCAAGAAGTATGATACAACCTTTGTCCGAAGAGACTTGATTAGCATAGTTTCAAGGTAGACCTTATAAGTACAATTGGATACCCATTTTGATCGATGAGTATTTGCATCGATGGTCTGTATGTTTCTACTTCAGGATGTATAATGGATATAACATTGATAAATAGATTCTTTACTTTTTCACTGTGTTTTTCTTGATATGTGCTTCATTGAATAAGTCTATTAGATATTTCTACCTATTGTCGTTCTCTAAAAGGGAATGTTAGACAAAACTAATTTGTAACTACTTTTGACAAAGTAGTTGGAGCTTTTATTCATCTAGACAAGTGTTTGGTAAAGTAGTCGGAATTAGGAGTTGAAAATTGTAAACTGATACACAAATAGAAAACCTAATTGTGAAACATAATGAATCAAAAGCTATTTAAGTTAAAAAGGAAATCTATAGCTCTTGCAGAAATTAACTTATTGTTTATATATAAGCTTATGTTTTAAATAATCTCTTATAACCTTTATCAGTCATATAGGATTTTTCTTATCAATGAGAGTAAGCTTATTCCAAAAAATAAAAATAAAATAAAATAGAGTACTAATACTTGTGTGAGTTTTGAGTAATAAACACGCCCAAAGTCTTTTAATGCATGCTAGTTTGTTTGATGTTGTACTTTATGCATGCAAATGTTGTATGTATTGTCGCTGTTAAGACTAATTTTAGCTCAATTTTGTGATACTCTTAAAATGTGTACCAGTGTGCCTTATGTGTTTCGCATTTTATCATTGTCTAATTTTACTATAAATGAAGCTTAAAAGAAGAGATAAACAACAAGGGGTCCATAGCTCAGTGGTAGAGCAATTGACTGCAGATCAATAGGTCACCGGTTCGAACCCGGTTGGGCCCTTAATTTTAATTTTTTATCTTATTTAAAATCTTTATAGTACCTATTTCAAATTATTTTTATATATTTAATTGAAGAAGTTAACAATTCTGCTGGATGAATAAACTCATACCCATATAGTTATGTTAGTTATTGTATTTACAACTTGTCAAGCTTTTTCATTGCATTTAGGACAAAATAAATATCAAATACGCATTTAACATAGTTCGGTTCCTTTTAATGTAAAATGAACAGGAACAAACCACACCACTCTATTTTGAAATCGAACCAAGAGATAAACTTTCTGTACACAAATTCGAGTACACAGATTTCTTGCCACATTCAAATCTTCAAAAGAGTGCAACTTTTCTATTTCAATCTCCAGTACCATAAATTACTGATATAATATATATATATAAAAGAAATTAAAACAAAATCGACATAGAAAGAAAAAAGGACAAATTCTTCTCTCTCCCGGATCATCGCTTTGTTTGACCATTCAGTCACGGTCAAACATCTTAAGTCAATGGTATCACAAAATATATCGACAAGTTGATCACTGACCATTGGTAGTGGCTGCAGCTCTCTTGGCTTCAAGGGTTGCACCCTCCTTGAGTGCCACATGGGCTTGGTTTTCCATTTTAAGAGCGAAAAGTGCAGCAGCTTGTAGATATGAAGCAATGTGCCACACGGGTGACACAACTTGAGCCTGCATTGCATCATTCAGTGCTTCTTGAGCCATGTCATTCATGAGGTAAGATAGACTACGTCTAGCATAAACCGTTGGTGACACCATTGGTCCGTGCTCAACAAACTGCAGATATCCCAAAAAGAAGTTTATGTGAGTTTGGTCAGCGGTATCTTATAGTCTTGACGAATAATCAAATGTTTATCGTATGCATCTTCATATGTACAGTGCACTTTTACGATATTTTCCCACTAAATAAGGGTATTTTAGACTTTTGACTAATAGCCAAATATGTTCACCAACCTACACGTATGACCTGTACAATATATGTAGCTTATGCACATTCTCATGACATGGATTTAGTCACAACAACTAGTGGCTATTTACCTCTCTGGTAATTCTAAAGGGTATTTAAAACTGTTTTTTACCCTAGCAATTGTTATTATCATAAAAAATGATGTATGTCGAAATGTGCAAAAGAAAATACCTGAGAATAGCACTCTATTGCATCCTTGAAATCTTTGTGCCGGAACGCCATATCGCCTTTTTTCTTTGAATTTAATGATTCTTGCATTTGATCGGTCCACATTTGAAAAGAGAGCTGTAAAGATAAGTTGCAAGAATTTTAATCAATCGTCAATGAATATAAATTACAAAGAATGACAAAACTTTTGTTACTAACGAAAGATAATTCTTTCGAAAACCAAAACGATAATAAAAATGTAAACTTGGCCTGCTTTTGAGAGGCAGCCTTCTCTCCTTAAGATAGCTTATTTGAACGCTTAAAGTCCGCAGTAAATCAAATCAAACATAATACTTGACTTTGCCCGATCCCTTTTTATAGAGTTACAATCATACAAAGATACTGTAGTCAATTTTGATTATAAAAATAATATCATTGACTTCTTTTTCAAATGATAAGCAAAGTTCTATACATTTTGCCTATGTTCCATTTATTTTGTGGGCTTGTCTTTATCTTATTCGGCTCACAAGAACAGGAGACACAAATAAAAATATGAGGAGCGAACCTTCAACTATTGACATTTGACCTTTTATTTAACAACCAATTCACATGTAAGGTGAAATGTGACCCATGAAACCAGAACTAGATGAAGGCCTTCAGCCTTTGAGTTCTGGCTTATGCTTATTAACGATAGACTAAAAGGTAAAATTAAAATCAAAATATTTAAGAGTATATGAAATACCTCATTTGTTTGCCCTTCGTCGTCTTTATATGAAAGCGTCTCTAAAATTTCATGTATTGCAGTTAAATCCATCCTCAAGCAAGCTTCACCAAGTGGGGATCGAGGAGAGAATGAAGTCGTAGCCGGTATACCCATCAAGATGTATGATGGTACCTACAATTATTGGAGGGTATTTTAGACATTTTATTAAAGTCAAACACTTTAGTGAGAGTCAAAGATAATCAACAAACCTCGGTTTCTTTTTGAAGTATAGTCAAGGCAGCTACTAAAGACTTTGGATTTGGTCGTTCTCGGGGTTCATATTGCAAACAACGAGAAGCCAAACGCACCAATTCGGTTCCATCATCATTTGAAAACTGTCCTTCCAAGCATGAATCCGTAAGCATTGGAAGGTTTCGGTCCCTTATTAAGTCAAGAGCCTGATATTATAAAGCAAACATCACTATATGCTCAACTGCATAAACACATGCATACATACACGCATACATGTACGGAAAGAGTTGAGATATATACTTACATGGCTTGGAGGAATGTGCTTCCCACTTAGAAGGTCAAGCAAAAGAGTACCAAAGCTATATATCACACTTTCAGATGTCACTCTTCCTACAAGATGAAAACTTATTAATCCAAATAAAAAACTAAAACAATAAACTTGAAGAATCCGTGAAAAAGTTAAAGTTGAAAATATGTCATGTCGAATGCATCTTAACAAACTATGAACCAACTTAAAACAAGAGTCGGGCACCGGTTCTGAAAACATTTGGAGATAAGTAAAAGTTTGATTCTTGCTTCTTCTTTTTTGGAATAAAGAAGTTTCATTTGTGCTTTAGCATCAAAACAAAGAACTTCAAACAATTATAGTCGAGACTGAATTTGAAAATGTACCGGTTCTCAAATACTCGGGAGGAGTAAATGCAAGATTTGTGCTGTAGCTTTTCCCATCCCGACTATTCTTCATCAAGCCAAAACACGAAAGTCTAGGATTACCTTCCTACAAAAATCAAATACGTGTTTATTGGCATCCATATATATATAATATATATTATAAAAAGGAAATTAACTGGAATCAAGTAAAAAATTTACCTCGTCAAATAAAATTCGATAAGCATTGAGATCATGATATAGAGCACGGCCTTTACTAGTACAATATTCGAGAGCTTCGGCTAAATGTAAGACCACACGTAACCTCATTGCCCACTTCATCGGCTGCGACTCCCCTGAGTCAACAAAGATTTATTTAACTTTTCATAACTAAATAAATGTGATTCTTGTGAATATTCCATAAAAACATCACCCATCTTGCAATAATGAATGGTTTTGACTTTTGAACAAACTTGTGAAATAAAATGTAAGAAAAGAACATTGTACTTTCCTTTTATTTTTGTCTAAATCACTCATTCTGAAGAAAAGCTCAAAGTACAATGGTTTGAAAAGTCAATAATAAAGAACTGCTTACAGTGAAAAAGATGTTTTGCGAGGGTATTATTGGGCAAATACTCAGCCACAAGTAGTCGCTCGTCATGTTCACAACAGCAACCAAAAAGATTTGCCAACCTGGCATTACGTAGTTGACCAACAGATTTTGCTTCTTCCTGATGTTCCAAAAGTCAAATTCTCATATCTTTAGGACCAATACGAACGGTCGCTGTTAAAAACTGAGATGCTATATATGCCACATGTAGAGGTGGCATTATGATTTATTTATCTGTATACAGGTAGATTTGAGACATTTTTCCCTAATGGGTCAAATGGATAAGGGTTCAACGGGTCATATGGGTGGAAAGTCACCCAAACTCTATTCAAGATACTTATAAACTCCCAAACCATTTTATTGAAATTTTTTGAAGTATACTGTTATAATATATAAGATCCAAAAGATTGTTTACAGGTTGGTTGAACCCAAGCTGGCCCATTTTTCCTCTAAGATTCCCCGGTTTTCCTCTGTACGTGTTTTTTGTGGATCCAAAATTTGTAGGAAAGTTGTTACAAGAATTAGGATGAGAGTTTTACTGTTTTATCTTTTACTGCATGGTTTTCCTCTACTAATATGGGCAGTCTACATCTATAAATGTACTATTAAACTCAAGAAAAATAACAAAACTTTTAAAAACATA
This sequence comes from Logfia minima, assembly GCA_963921325.1. Lineage (NCBI taxonomy): Eukaryota > Viridiplantae > Streptophyta > Magnoliopsida > Asterales > Asteraceae > Logfia > Logfia minima. The sequence goes on from OY992770.1 coordinate 17,942,092, forward strand.
GTGAGTCTTCGTACCATAAATTGTCGAGAATCAGGCCAAGCCGAACGGTTAAAGCGTTTAACCGCTATTCTCACTTGATTCTCAAGTTTTCCTTTATATACAACATTTGGAGCCTTCTCACCATGTTCGGATACAATGTTTTCAACAGCAAAACCCGATGTTGCATTTTTAAGTTGCTCAAAAGAAAATTCTTTAAAAGCAGGCAAGTTACCGACTTCCTCTTCATTCCCTGTAGTAAACAAGGCGAATCAAACACATTTTATTTCCAGTTTATTAAAATAAAATCACATGGATCATATATTGAACAAACCTAAAAATTTAATGATATCTTATAGAATACATACCACCATTTGGATCCTCGAGAATCGATGCTTTGTTTGGTGAAACTAGACATGGAATGAGCTTGGTGCAAAATGAACCCATGTCACCAAAAGTAAATTACACCTAAATTTGACAATGCATTGCCAATATTCATGAAATATCAAGATCAAAATCATAAACTAAACAGTGTATCAAATCAGTGCAAAATGAACCCATGTTGCCAAAGTAAATAACACCTATATTTGACAATGAATTGCCAATGTTCATGAAATATCAAGATCAAAATCAAATAAACTAAACAGTGTATCAAATCAATCTATATCCAGTTAAACACCACATAGTGAGTGAGTGACTTCAGACAATCTCCAAAATTTCTTTTTTATTTTTGGCAGCAAAACCAATATGGCAAAGATTCGAGTTTTCTTTTTCAATTTTGCAAGTAAACTAAACTATAAGTACATTCTCTCAAATTTCAATCATGTGCTGAAATCTTTAATTGGATTCAGGTTTGTATTATGATAACATCAATCAGATTACAATAATAATTAAAAATAAAAAGATTTCCATTTCAGCTAAGAGGATCTTTAGTTTGGGATATAACCCAATAACTTCAGGTTCTTTCAGCTAATTACAGTACATAACACACACAAAATTAACATACCAACATTCAATTTGTGAAACAGCAAGAGAAAAACCCAAAAAGAAAAACTAAAAGCATCATAAAAATCTCACCTTTTTGTTGAACAATTTTTCTTGTTTATTCTTCTGATCAAAGAGTGAAAGAAAAGGTCAAACTTTTAACCCTTTATGACTCTGCTAAAAGAAAACCCTAGTTGGTGACTTAATCCTTTCAAAAAGTCAAAATTAAAACCCTTTTTCTAGATCAAACCAACTCTAAAGAAGCAATATAAACCCCAATTTTGGGTTCCCACAAGATCCACATTTTCATATCAAGTACCAAGACTGCCCCCCACACACATACAACGAAAACCACCCACTTAGAATTCAGAGACTACCCTTATACAAAAGATTCAAAATTTTGTGCTTTTAGCAAACAACAAAAAACTAAAATTTAAGGAAATGAGTTTTTTAGTCCATAAAATCTTGAAAAAATGAAAACCCAATTACAAGATCCTAGATTGATTTATGTAGAACACACATTCGAACTAAAGAACACCCACAGTGAGAGATCCTTGTATTTTAGTTGAGATTTTTCATGATCTTCTTGGATGTGAGTTGCTGCTAGCCTTTTTATAGTCTGTAGCATCCGATATATATATTTTAATAAAAATATTTTATATTTTATGAGTAAATTGTAAAAATAAAAGTAAAAAGAAAAATTACTTTTTATATTTGTAAGTATCAACTAAATTTTTTTATTTTTTTTAATAAATTACTTTTTAAAATTTATACATATTAAAATATTATGACTCACATAAAATCTATCATTCCTTATAAAGCATGTTTATACTTTGACTTAAAAAAATACTAGAAATACCTAAATTATCTCTATACATTTTTGTTCTATAAATCTTTCCTATATAGTATTCAACAAACATTCAAATATTTTATATCTTTATTTAAATTTAAATTTTATTATTATTATATTTTTATAAAAATAGATACAACAATTTATACTTCTATCAAACTTCAAAATCATTTTATTTATAAATTCAATATGTTCCTACTAAAATATTATTTATAAATAATGTAAAAAATAATTATATTTCTATTTAAAAATAACATTTTATTTAACGAACATATAATTTTACAGAAATAACATATATAATTTAGTAGTCTCCATTACATTACACAGTCAAAATGTTAGTCTTATAAATTAGTCAGCAAATTACATAGTTATGACACTCCACATGATCATACGTGTCACCATTATGTCATCACTCATACCTATGTGGCATCCCCTTAATCTCAAATAGAACATATTTTAGTTAAAACCATCCATTCTTTCAAATGATAATAAATAAATAATAAATTATTGTGTTAAATAAAAATCATGTAGGAATTATTTAATTTTTTTCTTTAAATTATTATTTTTTAGATAAATATCAATTGCGAAGTATTTAATTTTTGCTTGAATATGTAATTTCTTGTCACTTGAATCTTCAAGCTAAAGTTCTTGATGTTCTTCACCAACCACCATACACAACCTTAATAAATCAAAATAGAGAAAAATAGATCTGAAAACACATATAGATCTAGAAGAAAAATGAGATCCGAACCTATTAACCATATCAAAATATCAAACCAATTACTGGTATAACCAAATCGAATCCTCATGACAATCAAATTGAACCACAAACACAAATATGCAAACACAAAAATATGGATCAGGAAATCGAGAATACAACCGAAACCCTTAAAAATCGAACCCAAAACACATATCTGAAACTCCACACAAAATCGAAATATACACTTATGACCCCAAAAGAACCAAATCTTTAAAGAAATATAGAAATCCATTCAAACTTAAAGCCAATTACAGATCCGAAAAGATAAAGGAAAGAAGAAAGGTAAGAAAGGACGGATAAGAATCTAGTGTAAGTGGAGGATTGGCTGCCAGAAACGGATGAGTAGGAAGCGGCTTGACCACCAAAGACGAAGAAGTTAGGTGGCAGCCAGAGACAAAGAGGCAAGTGACGTTTAGTAAATGTAAAGATGTGTCAATAGCTTTCTTATTTTAGATAAATGTAAATTCTAAATCAATGTCCACATCATCAATCCTTAGACACATAATCAGAAAGATGACTGGTTGCCTACTAAACTAACCGATATCTTATAATGTGTGATTTTAAAATAGTAATTTATTTGAGAAAGAAAAAATTAGTTGATATTTACATATGTAAAAAGTTTAATTATTCTTTTTTCATCAATTTTTCCAATTTTTTAACAACTAATTTAATCATCAAATTAGACACCACAATTTAATAGAAATGGCTTCTGTTTAGTTGTATTTACGAAAACTGTATTTATAGGACACCTTAAATTAGAAGTAAATGAAAAAGTACAGCTACTAATTGATTATTAAATAAATAATAAACACATAGATTAAAAGTTTCACATAAAAGAACAATATTGTACTTACAGAAAAATAAAAATGAAAAGTATAGCCCTTTTATAAGATGGGGAGTCTATTGTATTCGTGTTGTTGAAATAAAATGAGATTAGATACATCTTAATGATACATATATGAGTAAATCGAAAAAAATTGCCTGCTACTTAAAACTAAAAGTTTATAGTTAAAATTAGGGATGAGTGTGGTACGGAATCGGTATCGAACCGTATTGAACTGGTTGGTACCGCTTTTCTTTTTGGCCTTAACTTGAGTACCGAATACCGTACCAATTGAAGTGGAATGGTACGGGTACGGTTCCGGTACTGGTACGGTAAAAGTGGTACCATACCCAGTTTGGTACCGAAAATATAATAAAAAAAATTAATTAATGTGTATATGAATGAACCCTTATGTACGTATCATATATTCGATAAAAATTAAAGACAATAAATATCAATGTATTTCAAATAAATAAAAAATTAATCTTTTAACATAAAAGGACAATGACTAAGAAAAATGTATAGATACAAAAATTATTGTTTCGTAACATTTACGTGATTTTGTAATGACTCAAAGTCACGGATCTTAGTTATATGTTAATAAGCAATACTTCGGAATTCGATTTAACTAAGGTACTAAAACGTGAATTTTTGTGTCAAAAAACACTAGCTAGACTTCTATAAAATTCTAATTGTATTCATACGTCATAATCAACTCTAATTTTGTTTAGTTGTCGAAAAATATCATTTTGTGTTCATATGCATATAATATGATCACGGAAATAATGTTTTTCCACATAAATCTTATAAAATATAGAAAAAACCAAATGACAAATAACAAATGATAACATATATATTTCGGATATGGTACCAAAGCGGGAAAAGTGGAAAAATATCGGTACTGTACCGGAAATACCGGTTCTCTTTTTTGTCCGAAAGTGAGTACCGAGTACCGGACCGTTTAAAGTGGTATGGTACGAGTACAGGTACGGTACCAGTACGGTATAAGTAAAGGTATTGAAAATTCGGTACTAATGCTCATCCCTAGTTAAAATTAAAATTTATATTTAAAGTTGAAGATAGAAGCTTATATTTTCATAAGTGTTTAACAAAATTAACTGTAGCTTAAAGATTAAAATTGACATAAAATGACAAAAATATATAATAACTAATTATATAAGGGAAAATCACAAATTACATCCTTTGACCAACCATCATTAAGAAACTAATCCTTTGACTTATGTATTTAACAAACTAATCCACCAATTCACGCTCGTACAAGTGATCATGACGATCACACATTTAATAATTGAAAAGTAGTCGTTAAAACAATAAGTCAAATAGCTTTTAATTAATTTTTAATTTGTTTTAATGTGAAAATAAAAAACAAAAAGAAAAACAATATCGCTCGTAGGCCTCAGGGTGTTCGCCGACAATACATACCATGCCCATATTGACTAGTGGCAATCGCCCATTTAGTGGGCGATCATCCATTTAAAAAGAAATGGTAAAGAGGTGATCATCGACGATCATGAATAAATTAAATACTTTTTTCATTTTCTTTTTATTTTTTATTTTTGTACTGGCGCTCAAGAAAAGCGATCACTACTTGTCAAACACGTGGTTGATTTAGATTGTCGGTGATATCGATAGGGCCCCACAAAACAATATTGTTTTTTTTTCTATTTTTTATTTTTCTAATAAAACTAATTAAAAATTGTTTGACTTATTATTAATGACTACTCTTCTATTATTAAATGCATGATCGTCATGAGCGCTTATACGGTGCGAATCAGTTTCTTAAAGATAAGTCAAAGAATTAATTTTTTAAAGACGGTTGGTCAAAGGATGTAATTTGTGATTGTTACATTATATAAAGGCTATATATCTGATTTCTCCTTTTATAAGTTCTAAATTTATTTTTAAATGTTACTTCATGTAGCTTATTTTCTCTATAACTTATTTTTATACATTTTATTTGTTAATAATTTTTTAAAATTTTATCTACCAAATAATAATTAAAATTTGAACTTATATAGAAAATAAGTTTAAACTTAGTTTACATGTCGAATATAATCATAAAATATAAATTTTTTATTTAGTGGTTGGTCCAAGGTGTCTTAATTTTGACTTTTATTTATCAATTCAAACATTAATTACATGAAAATGATATAACTTTGAGAATATAACTGGTAAGCATGTGATAAATATACTCTTTATATACCGTATATAAAGAGATAAGTATAGACTTAAATTGTTATTTAATTTAATTACTTAAAAACAATTTTAGATGTTATCAACAACTTGGGACACTAATCAAATGGGTTAGCTCAGTTGGCCACCAAGATTTCTTTGTGAGGTCTTGGGGAGGGGATGTTTGGTTAGGGGAGGTCTCAAGTTCGAGTCTCACCCATGACTTTTACCCTTTCAGGTGATAAAAAGGAGGAATATGAGGGTCTTAGGGTTAGCATACTGCCCAATTGAATGTCACTGTCAGACCTGAACCACTAACATCTAACAAGTCGTTTTTAAAAAAAATAAAATAATAAAAACAACTTGGGACACTTATATATTATTCAACTTTAACAATTTATCTTAACCACCTTCAGATTTTTATGTTTTAACTTGCAAGTACACGTATTTGATTAAAATCTTTTCAGGTAACGATAGATGAATCATGTTAGTTTTTTTATGAGAGATATAAATAATAAATGAAATGAATGAATTTTGATTCTCTCACGTTAAATTTAACAAGACGATCATTCAAAAAAATATAGTAAATATGTTAATAATTCATTGTAAGTTTATAATGTAGGACCTGTTCAATAGGATTGTGGGAGAATATAACTCTAATTTGGAATCTCAACATTAAAGAATTTCAATACAAAATAAATAAAATTTACACTTAAAGATTCGTTTTATTTTTCTCTTACAAAACATAAAATATGATCTATCATGTTATAAAATAACTGAAGAATTCTAATTCCATATTTATATACGTCACATGTTGTTAATGAGTGTCTTGGAGTTGCGCTATCATCTTTTCTAATTTATTTAATTCCTACACCTAAGTTTTATGATTAAAGTAGAGAAAATACAAAGTATTAAACCGGTATATACCTATTTTTTGATGGCTTTTATTTTGGTCAATATATCATTCTATATCCAAAATTCTTGGAATTAAGTAGCAAGGATCCAATATCTTAATTAGCATTGAAATGTCACATTTTAATGTCCATAATTTAGTAGAATGAGCCATTAATGGTTGCAGTTAAATTAAATTTTCAACATGCTACTTAAGTTCTTATAATAGGTGGGTGTCATCATCTAACTATGATACATATTATTTTTTGTCTAAAAGTTTATGAAATATGGTATGGTTTTTGTTCCCGCTTCAACGTACAATCTTAGTTACAAGAATTAATCGTCATATAACTTATGTTTATTAAAATTATGAGACAAAAAAATACATTTTTAAGTGATATATTAATAGGTTTTTCTTCTTATCTTTATCGGGACTTATATCTCAGTAATTTTGATATATGACACCCTTATATATATTTTAAATTAAGCTAAATCATATCCGTGTCTTTATTAAAAATACATTTAAAACGTGTATAGACACCTAATTAAAAGACATCATCATTAGGCAATATACACAGTTTAATATTTTATTTTTATTAACATTATACACGCAATGTAGCACATTATTTTACTTTTTATGACTTTTAATGAAAATAACTTGTAATTTATCATAATAAACAAATTTTATAAATATCTGGATCATTAATAAAGTAAAGATTGATTTAATATATGTAACAAATATATTTGATTTTCCGTTTAAGAGGTTATTATAACTAAAAGTATTATATTATCGAAGAAAACTATGCTTGAAAAACATGAACTTACCTTTATATAAATATCATTCTTTCTCCTAATTACGTACCAAATAGCTTGTATACATGTAACCAGTATAAACCATTAATTAAAAAGGTTAATTCGTTAAAAAAATGTTCCATATATATAAGCTATTTATTTTATTGTCTGGGTATGTAACAAACTGAAAGAAATTGTTTTCATAGTCTGTTTGTCCCGGTAACCGGAAACCATGTTGCATACATCGATACAAAATCTTCTAGTTTGTTCCATACCCAGACAATAAAATGGATAGCTTTTATCCATGTCACTTTTTTAAAAAATTGAAAAATGCTTACAAATACATTCTTACCTGTTGTCCCGGTAACCGATTACTATGTTGCTTACATCGATACATAATTGTTTAGTTTGTTGCATACTTAGACAATAAAAATGGTAGCTTGTATATATAGAACATTTAATGTCACTACGTTGCATTTTTGATGAATTAACCCTTAAAAAGTCATAATTTACATCTTTAAAAACAAATATTATTTAAATACAACACATTATTAAGGGTATATGTTATACAATGTTTACAATTAAATGTTATCATATCGTGTGAGTAACATCCCGATTTATCAAATAATAAATTCTTTTCAGATTTTACAACTTTTATAGTTTCTTCAAAATGTTAAACTGAAATACAATAAATACAAGTATACAATCACTTAATGAGTTGATGCCGCCATGGTGGGAAGGTCAAGTTTCATTGTGTGAATTGTGACGAGAGAGTGTGTCTATGATTCCAAAAGTCCCAAACATCCAACACACAAATTTCTGTCTTAATCATTGCATCCTATTTTTATACTAATTTTATTATAAATTAGGTCCCACCAAGGTTTCCTAAGATATTATTTTTATTTGAGTCAACAATATGTTTGGCTCTTTATTAGATATCGACATAGAGATTACTATAAAAGTATATACACATATATATATATATGTGTGTGAGTATATATATATAATAAGAACTGATAATCTAATATACTACATATTATGTATCTTGTGTATATTCTTATAGTCTTAATTTCTCTCAACAATTAGAATTGCAATTTTAACCTTACTATATTAATTACCATAATAAACTCCTTTTAGACCTTCAATTGTTTTATAGCTATAATTAAATATTATTTTTAAATATCAACTATAATATAAACCATCTTAACTACATGAAGATTTAAAATTCAAAAATATATTTTTAATGTTGTATTACCACTATTTTAGAAGGTAAGAAACGATCATAAAATCTTGAATTAATGCAAATAATAAAATATGTGAACTGATAATTAAATATGTCTTCCCACCGCAATGTGCGAGTATACTCTAATCTTAAGTAACGAGTATCAATGATCATAAAATTCATAAATCATGAATGCGAGTTTGCCCAAAGAAATGATGCTAGTAAAAAAATATCTGAAATTAACGGTGCCGTTTATTTAGAATATAGTAGTTAGTTCCTGTTAAGTTGTTATCATGCTAAGTAAAATGACTACAGATTTCGATCGAGACTGTTTAGTTGCAATATAGTGGATTTAAAGATGATTTGTGGATTATTGCTCCTATAAAAGAACAATTTGAAAAATATTTTGATATTGAAAATAACATATTCTTTTTAAGTGATAGCACAATTCTCGCATCATGTTGCAAAATACAAAATGAGAATAAATGATAATGATATAACATTTTCTTTTTACTTCGATTGATTAGTCATGATTGTAAATCGGTAATATTACAATGGTCGTTTCTTTGCAACTCAAGAAGATGATAGTGAAGAAAGTGAACAAAAATGGTGTAAAAAGACTGTAAATGACCAAGTGTTTTGATGAAAAAGCTTTACAACGTTATATAGGTTTACTTGTAATATTAAAAAGTCTCAAATGCAAGACCTATATATGTGTTCTATAATATTAGTTATAGATAGATAGATATTTTGATTTTATAAACTAATGAGTATCTTGAGGATCGGCCGCAATAAATACGAAAAGATCTTTGTAGTGTATTTTACAAATTAAATATGTATATGCATATTCTCAAAGCAGTTTGAAGATTTATGATCACTGTTTGAAGTTAATACATTTATTATTTATTATCTATTACTACTTATAATTTACATCTGAATTATTTATTTTAAAATTCAATTAAAATAAAGAAAAAGACTTTTTTGCCCATAAACTTAGTATAACGCCATAAAAAAATCAATACATTTTCATTTAAATCTAAATCTAAATCTAAATATGATATAACATAAATCATTGTTTAAAAGAGAAAAGAAAATTATTATAACACTAATAAGGCAATAGTGTTTATTGAGAGTTGACGATAATTTATAACTTTTATCTTAAAATACTACTTATATGAAATTGCTATAAACATAAAATTATAAAATTATCAAGTATATGATGACTATAAAAGTAATTAATCATCTATTAAAGAATCAATTATATAAAACATTTGAATTCAAAAGAGCATTAAATTTTATTTTTAATCACAATAGATTAAACACTTAATCATAGCGTTACATGAATTTTAGATATCTCAAAATGACATATAATACAAATTGAGCAATCCGTTAAATCTCCAATCCAACTCAAATATTAATCCACATTATGCTAATTTAATGAAAAAAGTCGATACAAGTTTGGCTAGAATATTACTAATAAATGATTTTGTGTATTTAATTCTTCCTTTTGACAAGACATAACAATTTGCATATATCAACTAATAAATCGCATATAATGCTGGAGTAGTCCAATTAATAGTTAATTACAAATAAGTCAATAACAGGATGACACTAGTAATCAGTGGAAGAAAAAGAAACATAAAATAGGATATAAAGTAGAACAAGAAAAGCACAGGAATGTATATATTAAGTTGTCCTTTTAAAGTGAACATTTTGGTCCCTCAAAAAAGTTATTTTGGACCAAGTCAAACATGCTTTACAACAACCCCATGACATGAGTAATTAAGCAGAGATACTTGCATGCTACTTAACTTTTGAGGAAGCATATTTTCATGAGCAACCTGCAAATACCCTCCTTTCTTAGACATGATAAACAAGCACCGGTCCCATTTTTGTCACAATATTATACTATTTTATCGAAAATCCCAAAATATAACTTTTTCAAGTACAATAATATGCTCGCCATTACTATACACTTGGCCAGAACCGAAAGATTACTACCACAATGTAGCCTGTAAAGAGGTGATCACCTGCTAACTTCAATTAACACCTATGGATATCTTTAGGAGGCTTGAAGTTAGCAGGGTGAGTTTCAGGGGTAGCATTTTCGTCTTCTTTCCACAGTTTGATTGTTTTATCTGCTCCATATGAAACCAACCTTGAGCCTGTTTGGTCGTACGATAGTGCATAAATTCTGGCCTCACTTTCCAATGACCCTGAAACATCAAACACACTTTTCAAATATTATTGCAAATATTAGATTTTATCACTAGAAATATATTTGTTATAGAACTAAATAATTATAGAAGTTTTATGCATTAACTAATCTAATACCCACGCTATGCAACAGAACATAATGTTTTATTATATACAGTGACTCAACGATAGTCGTATATTATGTTTGTTTTTCACGATTATCTATAATGGTGACTCAATAACAGTAGTTTACTCGTATGTAGAGTTAATGATTTGGGATACGGTGGTAAGTCTTATGAATATGATAAAACTAACATCAAATAAAAATTACGTAAGTTCTATTTATAAATGTTGAGTCTTAATTTTAAGAGTTTCTATATATAATAGTAATTAAATATAGTAGTTTACTCGAGCTCGAGCTCATTTATTAAACGAGCGTCAAAATATGTCCCAAGATCGACTCGGATCGAGATTTTAACGGTCAAGTTCGAGCAGTTCAGGTGTAGCTTAATGCAGTTATACCCCTCTAGTTAATGATAAGGTTATCTTCTATTCCTATTCCTCCTAATGTCCCTAGAAGGATTCACAAGATAATCTGTAAGGGGTCATGGATTTGCACAAACACTACATAGTTATCCAACAATTGGCGTGTGTTAGCATACCTGATACCTTATAATGTAAGTTATCAATTATATTCATATTAATATACATGCTCTGGATCGGTGTACAAATTATGCATAAAATGATGAATTAAGAATTTAAACTTACTTGGTACGACGTGTCGACGTCAAAATTAATGGATTAAGGGGGTGGGGTGACGGATAAGTTTATTTTGTACCAATTGTGCCCAGAAAGTGATTTCTCAATTAGGGGAACATGAACAACTCTCTCTTCACAAAAGGACTTACTATTCGAATTTGATTGAATTAGGGAAATATTAACCTACAATTGAAAAGTCATCAGGTCAATGCTTATGTGGAATACCACGTAAACATCCACGTATGCGCCACCTAAGGTAAGAACGCATTTCTGTTGGAGTTGGTAATTAGGTTCGATCATAATTAAAGTTTGTTGGTTAAAAAAGTATAGAAAACCTAAAATATCCCACCTTGCACGTAGATGGACAGTGATCAAATAAGTAGGCTATCACTTATAGATATTATTAGAGGTGGGCATCCGAACCGATTTACGATTCAAAATGAACTGGTACCGAATCGATTTGAGTCAAACTGGTTCGGTTTCAAACCAGTTTGAATGGTTCAAACCGATTTGGCTTTCTAGCTGTTGAAACTGTTCGAAGCCAGTTTAGACCGGAACGAAATCAGTTTCAACCTGTTTGGAGTGGATCGAACTTTCCCCGGTCCAAACCTGTTTATGACCGAACCGGTTTGAGACAAACCTGTTTTGACTCCAGTTGACCAAAACTGATCCGGTTTGGCCCACATTTTACCCGAGAAACATCATGGTGGTAATATATTATTATCTGCATATATGAATTATAATTTTTGAAGTTGTATTCTTTTAAAGTACTTAACTGCAGGTGGCATGTCATTCAAGCTCCCAATTTTTCTGGTCCACCTCAAGCATATCACTTAGGGTGAATGTTTAACCGAACTAGAGGAGCTTTCTTCTCTCCTTTGTTTGATTAATAACTCCCCAAATTTAGAGTCCATTGTTCTCAAGGTAATTATGACACGGTAATGGTATGATTCTTTCTAATTTTGAAGTTTTTCTTTATTTGATATATTATAATGAACATATGCAACTTCAACTGACTTCCGGGAATTCTCTTGACCTCCAAGATTGTTAATGCATGAAGTTGAATCATCTTTGTTTCTTTGAGATGGTAAGCTTTAGAATTTAACTATTGAAAAGGAATTCGTAAAGCTCATCATGACCAAGTCATATCTGCTAAAGAAAGTAAGAATAGATATCAGTGATAATATTTGTGTTGGTGAAGAATTGAGAATGCTTAGAGACTTCGTACGCCTGCCATTTCCACGTGTATCACCTTCAATTGAATTCATGTTGAACGCCTAACAGAACTCCTCTGAATGTATACCAATGTGATAAGGTTGCTTAATTAGTTTTCTTAGTTAAGACCAGGAGCATTAAAGTAACCACATAGGGTATTATGAACTATATTGGACGTTTTTAGATTATGTACTTTTGATTTGATTATGAATTGTTACCTTTTGCCAATTTAACCTACTAACAAGTATGGAAGTTTGGGAAAGATGAAAGGAGGTAAATGTTTATAGTGAAAACTACATAGGTACTTATTTATGACTCATTGAGAGAGAGAGAGAGGGAGAGAGACTTTTTTTTTTTTGAAAGGCAAATTATATTAGACAACTAGCAAGCTGCTAGAACAAACAATTACAATCGAAATACATTTAAAACTAACTAGTTAAACCCAAATTCTATCCATTGTTTTTCATCTATGCACCATTTAGTAAGACGATTTTTAACCCACAAGAATCCCATTGTTTTCACCTCTTTCAACATTACTGCAATATTGGCCTTTGATCCATTAAACACCATGTTGTTACGGTATTTCCAGATGACCCAGCATGCCACCAATATCACCGCTTGGATTAGACTTTTTCGAACACTTGAACCTCTAACGTGTGTATGTAAGAAAACCAGATCTTTGGTAGAGAAAACAACCATTGGAGGTAGTTTACACCATATTTCAATAACACTCCAAAGTTCATTCGTGAAGCTACAACCCGTTAGAATGTGATCCATTGACTCACCATATGATCCACAGAAGATACAATCCGAATTATCAACATGTATGCCTCTACGGATCAAAGCATCCTTGGAAGGAAGCCTATTCATCAACATTCTCCATCCAAAAATGTTTATCTTTGCTGGCAACACCTTAATCCACGGAAAAATTACCAAATTTGCAGTATTGTCACACGGCCTCAACAATTTACGAGTTAAACTTACTGAGAATTCTTTGGATTCTTTGGTCCACCATTCCCAACAATCATGATTATTGTTGAAATGAACCTGAACTTTCATGTTATGCAATGCCAACAGTTCATTTATTGCCAACTGAGACCAACTTTCAACTTTTCATTTCCAGTTATAGCTTCCATCTTCATTTACCCGAGACACCACATTAACTTTCTTGTTTGACTCCAGCTTGAATAGTTCCGGAAATAAAAAACATAAAATTGGCCGGATCCTGTCCAATTATCTAACCAGAACCTCAATGTCTCACCGTTGCCAACTTTCCCGCAAAAGAGTGAGTTAATAACTAACCCTTTGTTGGTGAAGAAATTTTCAACAGAATAAATTGATTTCCAATTACCAGTAGCTACCAATCTACAAGGAATTGTTTTCAACATACGATGTGAATCGTGTAAGGCCATAATAGTTCGTCTCCATAACCTATCTCGTTCGTGCCGGTATCTCCAATGCCATTTTGTTAATAAGCTGATGTTAAACTCACTTAAAGGGGTTAATCCAAGCCCACCATACTTCTTCGGACTCGTCACAACATCCCAAGAGACCCAATTTATCCCCCTTTTTTCCTTGTTTCCACCCCATAAGAAATTTCTCCTCAGTGTGTCCAATTTTTGTATTAATCTTGTCGGAGCTTTGAATAAGGAGAAGTAATAAACCGGTAAGCTTTCAAACACGGACCTTAACAATGTGACTCTACCCCCAATCGACAAAGTGGATGCCTTCCATAATGATAATCGAGATTCCACAAGATCAAGAACCGGTTTCCAATATTTGAATTTATTCATATTAGCCCCGATCATAATCCTAGATGGATAAAAGGAATTTTACCAACATTGCAGCCGAGTTTTGAAGCCATTTGAAATACCTCAGCCTCTTCACACCCGATGCCAAATAAAGATGATTTATGAAAGTTTATTTTTAACCCCGAGATAAGGTTAAATGCTCTCATAAAACGTGCTATGAAGTTTGTATTTTCCTCCAGCCATTCACCTATCAACATTACATCATCGACATATAACAGATGTGTGAATATCGGGCCGTTGTTTGGCATTTTCAAACCCTTAAAAAAGCTCCAGTTCGCATCCTTTATTCATAAAGAAGGTAAAAGCTTCCATTGCAATGATGAAGATAAACGGAGATAGGGGATCTCCTTGCCGTACACCACGTTCATATTGAAACTCTTTAGATGGAGATCCATTTACTAGAACAGATGCTCTTGCTGAAGAGAGAATACCTCGGGTCCAAAGCCTCCATTTATCCGAAAAATTCATAAAACTAAGAATCTTATCAACAAAGTTCCAGTTAATTGAGTCAAAAGCTTTTTCAAAATCGATCTTGAAAAATAACGCCTTCTTTTTATTTCTTTTAGCCCAACTAATTAATTCATTGGTTATCAATGGGCCATCGAGAATGTTTCGGCCCGAGATAAAACCCGTTTGTACATCAGACACCACAATACTAATGACCTTTCGCAGTCTGTTAGCAAGAACTTTTGAGACCACTTTTGAAACACATCCAATCAAGCTTATGGGCCGAAAATCACTTAAACCATTTGGGTCACTGACCTTAGGAATTAAAGTAATAAAACTCGAAGACACCCCACTGTGAATGTAGCCATCCTCGTGAAACTGATGAATGAGAGCCATGAAGTCTTCTTCCAGGTTAGACCAAAATCGTTTAATAAAGTTAAAATTTAAGCCATCAGGCCCAGGTGCACGACTACCCTCACAATCTTTAACTGCCATTAGGACTTCCTCCTTAGTGAACCTACAATCCAGCTTGTCCCGATCATCATCCGTTAACCTTCTTATTCCTTCGCAATTGAATAATGGTCTCTGATGTAACGGCTCACCAAAACGGTTAGCAAAGTATTTGTGCGCTTCTTGCTTAATTCGGCTTGGTATGCTGCACCATTCATTATCAATAAAAAGACCATTGATCCTAGATTTGCAAATTCTGTTATTAATAAAGCCATGAAAAAACGCACTATTTTCATCTCCCTCAACTGCCCACTTAACTCTAGATTGTTGTTTAAGATCCATGACTTTCTCCGCTTCAAGCTTGCTTAAAATCATTTTACATTCCCATTCATGATTAAGCTCGATCTCCGATAATAGTCTATTTTCCATTAACTCCTCATACTTTAAAACTGATTCTTTGGCATCTAAAAGAACCGCATTCTGTTTTTGTTTAACTTCCTTAATCCAAATCTTAATTACATTTTTCATCCCTTTTAGCTTAAGTGCTAAAGTTTTGGAAGGCGCACCATACGAGGGTATCCTGGCACAGCTCCGATTAACCACATCAGGCAGCTCTGGATGATTAAGCCATGTGTCGAAAAACTTAAATGGCCTAGGCCCAAAATTGCTCGAATCCGTTAACAAAATAATTGGGCAGTGATCAGATGGTCTCATATTTAATGCTGAAAATGATGCCTCGGGCCATCGGTTCCAAAAAGAATTACATACAAGCGCACGATCAATTTTACTTAACTTTGGTGAGTTGCCAGCTCTAAACGTAAACTTCCTTCTACCCATGGCATATTCCGTAAGTCCCGTGTTATAGATGAACTCATTGAAATATTGCGCCCCAATATGATTGAAAACTGAGTTGAATCTATCTTCAGGAAAGCGTACTTCATTGAAATCTCCGATGAAAATCCAATACCCCGCAAACTTATCCTTAATGTTCATTAGCTTATCCCAAAGATTTCTTTTATCAGGTAAGTTCTGTGGACCATATACATTAACCACAATTAAGTAAGAAGAGTCACCAACAATCAGACCATTTATCAACAGAAAATTCCGATCTTTTATTACATGTTGTTTAACAAATCAACTAGGATCCCAAATTGAAAATAATCCACCCGATCGACCACAAGCATTTACCCATTCAGTTTCAAATTTTCCTCTACCCCAGAATTGATCAAAGCGGATTTTAGAGCTATCCACTAAAGATAATTCTTGTACACACATGAAATTAATATTATTTTCTTTTTTGAGTTTCTTTATCCATCTCTCTTTGCGACTATCTGCCGCCCCCTTTATATTTATAGATAAGAAATTCATTGTACCTGTTTGGGATCTTTATCACCAATAACCAATTGCAACACCTGGTCCTGAAAATCATTCAAGTTAATTCCAAGGCAACCTGCAATACGAATAGTTTCATCTCTTTCAGATATTGCTGTGTTGTTATCTTCCACATCAACATCATCCATCAACTTCTGATGTTTATCACAAATAACATCACAATTTGGTGATGCCTGCACATTGACCTGCTCATTCGTAAATGAAGACTCCAATCTTGATTCAACAATAAAACCATTCTCAGATAATTCATTCCAGTCAGGATTTGATTCCAAGACATACATGTGACAACCCTAAAAATTAGGTATTTTTCGAACATTTTAATTACGTGCATTTAGGTTAATTCCCGGTTAATTATGTGAATTCTTCTTTATTAAATTAAGTCTAGCACAAAATCTATATTTGCATTTGAGATGCAATTAAATTAAATGCGAGAAGCATTTATGAATTATGTGAATTAACCGAGACTATCGGTAGAAATCAAATTACACGAACGTTGGTGATCCATTATGAAAATAACGTAAAACTATTCAATTTAATAGTCGTTATTATTGTTATGATAAATATGCTAAGAAATAAGCATATCATTTAAAAAAAAAAATCAATAAACGTTCACGTTAAATAGAAAACGTGCAAAGAATGAGATAAATCGTGAAAATAACTGATATAGATATCAATTGACTCCCGGTTATTATAGAAATCAAATAATATAAGTTAAATTATTATTATTAAGCTAAGTATAGCAATGTCATGCCGAGTAATGGAATTAAACATTTATACTGATTCAATTGACACGAAAACGTAGAGAATCCCGAGTATCGACTAATCAAATCATCGGTAAGTCACCCGAGTATTAATTCAACCAACTTGTGACATCCTAATAACCCTAATCTATGCTAATCAACCTTAATCTACCCTAATAAACCTAATTAACCCTAATCCTACGTTTAACGACTAAACTAATCGAGATTAGTGGTTAATGATCAAAATATCTAGCCTAATTGTGTTTAACCCTCAAAAGGGGCCCCCCTTCCTTTCCCTCTCCAAAAATCAGCCAAAGAAAGGGCCCTAGGGACCCTTTGGCTTCACTTGTTGATCCATGAAAAAAGGAACAAGCTTTGCCCATGCTTTGTCTCCCTTACCCCTTCATTCACTTCATTTACATCTCATTCCACACACACACAAACTCAAACACTCTCTTCTCTCCCTCTTTGCTACCCTCCCCCACGTTTTTCTGGACATCAGCCTCCTCCCTCCTCCATTTTTCTCTCAAACAAACACCACACTCCATCCTTGAACCACCATTTCACCACCCTTCACCACCTTGAACCACCACCCTTAAATCTTCATTTTATGCTCTTTGAAACCCCAAAAACGTGCACACCATAATCCTTATACCATTCCTAAGTCAAACAAACCATAAACCAAGGGATTGGAAGCTAGGAGCTCTTGCAAAACATCATACACCTTTATTTCACTTCCATTTGCTTCCTAGTGCATTGTAAGGATGATTTCTCCTATAAACTACTAATGTTTCATGATAAAATGCTTATTTTATGGTTATAATGTGCTTAGATGTTCACTCTTGCTAAGATCTAACTTGAAAAATCGTATTTGCATGTTTCATAACTAAGTTATACTAAAATATACCAAAACAGTCTCTGAAATGCATTTTGGAAAACGTCAGAAATTTTGCCCAACTTTGAAGCCTCATAACTCGGTCAAATCGTGATGAAATTTAGTGTTTCTTGGTTCTAAAGTTAAGTTCAAGAAGTTATCTTCCAAGCCCCACTGGATTCATAATTTTTAGACGGGTATTACTATTTTAAAATGAATTTCTAAGTTTATGTGTACAAACTGTACTGTTGTGACAGAAAATGACCCGACTTTAAAGTATCATAACTTTCAAACCGTAGATCTAAACATGTTGATTCTTAAACATGTTGATTCTTTTTCTTGAAAGTCACAAATTGTGTTAGCTTTGAAAGTAGTATGATCTCATTTCGTGAAGTTAAGTAAGACTCAAGATACATACGGATCTATGACTAACTGTCCAAAATAAGAACTGTTGGAACTTTGTGTGATGTAAAATACATTTGGACCCCTTAAACTCAACCAAAAATTACGAATCTTATGTTTCTGGAAAGCTAAGACATAGGGGAACATATAGAAAAATTTTCATAATATTTGGAGCTTGTTTGACTAGTCCAAACCGTAGCCAAAGTTGACCTAAAAATTGGATAGAATCTGTTAGAAATGGTTAAACTAAACTAAAAAGGATAAAAATGATATAAACCATATATTAAGGACTTTTAACGTAAAGATTTGAGTAATTCATGTAATTAGATGTAAAATAAGTATTAGAACAACTTAGAACAAAATCTAGATTATTAAACTTTAACCTCATCAAAGTTAAGTCTTAAAAATGGAATAAATAAGACTATAGGGACTAAATTGCAAAAACGTAAGAATTAGGGACTTTTATGTAAATCAGTAGGTTTAAAGTATTTTAAATAAATTTATGAATTTAAAATGTTAAAACCAAGACTTAGATATTAAACGAGGATTTAAAAACCGAAACCGTGGGTTAAAAACGCGAAAATACTCAATTGGAGGATTAATGTGTAAAAATCGTTTAATTAGGAGTTAAATTGGAAAATCAATGAAATAAAAGAGTATTTAAATATACACCATGACTTAGAACATTTAGAACGAGATTTAAATTATTAAAACCGGAAAAACCCGAAAGTTAGGTTAAAAACGGAATTTAAAGTAAATTAGATAATATTGTAATGATAAAAGTGTGAAAATCAATTTGTAAAACGTATAACAATATTAATATGTATATAGGAATGCACATATGAATATATATAGATACATATATATATAGTAGGTTAGCGTATCATAACGACAAATAAAGTATATATATAAGTGCTTACGAGGATAGATATATATATTAACGTTTAAAATGCCATATTAATAGTGAAAATGAATATATATATATATATATATATATATAAATAGATGCCTAGATGAGTGTGTTCATAGATATATATATACTTTGAAATAGATGACTTGATGATGATTATATTAACGAAAGATTTCCAACCTTAATACGTACCGTGAACCCTAAGTCAAACGTAACTGGGGTATGTATATATATAACCATGTGAATGTATATGTAATAAATAAATGAAAGATACGCGTTAATAATATAATACGTTTGATAAGGTATTGCTAAGGTCAACTTAAACATGTTTTAATGATTATTGAAAACAAAGTGGGATCACAACGTGTCGTTTTCTTTTGAAATAAAAGTGGACTATTTTCAATGCCCGTTGATGGCAAACGTATGAATCTTGTTGAGTGAACAACTGGCATAGACTGACCATTGTGTCGTCTACATGTACTTTAAGCTCCTATGTTTAGGACGTTAGGAGGCTTACTTGGATATTATTGTTAAACTGTTTTTGCTAGCACGCTCGGACTTCAGGTGAGTTCACAGCCCTTTTACTGTTTTAATGCTTTCAAACTGGGGTGAAAAACATATAACTGATTGTATGCGATTATTAAAACCTGACATTGTATCCTTGTGAAGGACTAAGTTGATAAGTTGTAGTGCCGAAGTCCTAGCATGCAATACTATGACCATTAGTTAGATGACGCTAACCACTGAGTATACATATAGTACTATCGGGTTTGACAAGCCCATCCCACGTATGTTTTAGTTAGTCGCGCTAACTAGCGACCTTGTTCGCATGTTTTGGGGACGAAGTATACTTAACATGTCCATGGCAAATGATTCATTTGTGTTGTGGTTTGGTTATAGGCTTAGTTCGGCATATTAACTCATAGGACTTGCAAACCTGATGGGGGATTACAGTCAGTGAATTTAATTGATAATAATCGTATTTGGGCCTTTGTGCCATCTTATTGAAATAATGATAAAATGATTTATAAATGATGGTTTTTGATCGAGCCATTAAACCTGTGAATTCACTCAACGTTATCTTGACTTTTCAATAATATGTTTTTCAGGGAATTAGCCATGCCGTAAGTTGAATGAATGTTGGGACCGCCCTACCACGATGATTAGGATGCCACTTTTGAAAACTTTGAGATTTCTTTATAATATGGAACTTATGTAGTTTCATTATGAAATCTCTCTTGAACTTATCTTTTGTTTTTGAACAATATATTTGATAACATTGACTACTTTAACGGCCCGATAAGCCGTGATATTTTGTAAAACTTTAATGGCATCTTAATATATATTGTTCTGCGATAATCACATGCTTTCGATATGTATTGTTATTCGATCACACGTCACGCCCCGAAAGCTTCTGCAATGATTATTATTATAAGTGTCAAATTTGGGGGTGTGACAATGCAAATCCGAATTAGATAAGCCATCAATCTTGTTCTTTTTTCTACAAGGGCCTTCGATTGGTATCGACACCCAATTATCTCCACCTTTCTTCCTTTTATTGCTGTTAATTTTAACACCGATTCTCACAATAAGGCTATTCAAGTTAAATGGATCATCCACATCTTTGTTCAAATCTGGAACCGAACATTGTCTGCTATAGGTTTTATACCTAGTTTTCTTTTCTCCATGTTTCTTTGTTTTTTTCCCACCACCAAGTGAGGATAAGGCCGGTGAAATGGGCTCAGAACGCAGGCCCATACCAGTAAACTTAATAGGCTTATCAGGCCCAACAGAAAATAAGGAGCAGGTAGAATTATTAACTTGGGGAGGAATTCGAACATCTGAATCTGTCACATGCTCATTAATGCCAGCCGAACTTTTTGTATTCCCATGCACCATCTTGGATTTCCCATGTAGCTCTTGACTTTGCAACCCTTAGTCTTCCCTTTCCGAATGATGATTTCGATCTTTTGAGAAACTTTTCCGGTTGTCTTCTCCGTCAATCCTAAAGTTGGGTGTCCATTGCAACTCCACCTCCTTAATCCAAATGGGGCAAGTTCCATCTGAATATTCCAGTTGAAGTTCTTCAGTACATGGTTTTCCAGATTTAGCGAGGATCAAACATTCCCCATATGACACGTCCCAGGAATCCCACCCGAACATAGAATCAAGAACTCTAAGTCCTGCCTGTTTGCAGATCATTTCATAAGTTGTATTGTCCCTTATTCGACATGGAACTCCATATATTCTGATCCTTGCCAACCGATCTTGATCAATATTTTGCCCATTCCAAATTACCGCTTTAGATAACAATTGACACCAAATCATATCCTTTTCTGAAATGAACTTGTTCGCTGTTTTATTATCCTTGAATGTTATTAACACGTTCAAACCACCAACATAAGAAATGGCAGAGTCACCAAATCCCTCATTCACAAACATTCTATTTAAGTTATTTAGGGAGCTCAGATTAATAGCCGAACCAAGGATTGATCTGCCATTACAATACTCCACATAAAGATTTTTGACTTTCTACAACTTTATGATTTTAGCTTTGTAGCCAGCCATTGGAGCTATATAAGCATCTCTGTAAGATCGACCTGTGGTAACATTAACCTGTCTGTTAGTCACATAATTACCTTTGCCAGTATTACCTTCATACATTTGTGGACGCGTTTTCCGTTGATGAACCTCCTTATAATTGATAGGTTGATGATTGCGATTAAATCTTGAGAGGTTCACATCAAGAACAGCTCCTTTCCACTTAATTGTTTTCAAGGATTCCTCAAATTGAATGGGATTTGAAACGCCTTTAAATCAAACAAAACCAAATGTATTCCTCCTATTATCCTTTTTCCTAGCAACAAAAGAATCATATATATTTCCAAAGCCTTCAAAGATTCTCCACAACTTGTTTGCATTCGTATCTTCTGGTAAATTGGCCACAAAGTACGTAGTTACGGAGGGGTCATCCGAAAAGTGTTCCCTATGTACTGGCTTTGTTTTATTCCTTTGATTTGTCACCTTGATCCATCCTGATTCCTGATCCACTCTCCAATCTCCTTGATAAGTTCTCCGGTCTCGATCATACTCCTTGTGTTCCAAAGTTTGGACTCTTCGCCTCCTCTTGCGCTCCAAAGAAATCAGCACATGTGAAGTTCCCTATTTAAAGCATTCGGTAAACTTGATTTCGGTTTAACGGATGGATATGCATTCACGAAATCATGATAAATTTAAAGAAAGTTTCCCTAATTGGGAGGTATTGTTGACAAACATTTCTAAACTTTCATTTGATGACAAACTTTTTAAAGGATCATCATGTAGCAAATAATGTTAGTGGTGTTTAGTTTGTAGGGCCGTTTTTTAGTTTTGTTGGACAAGCATTTTTAAACTTTTACGATGTTATGTTCGAGTCTGTTAGTGGTGTTTAGTTTTCAGGACCGTTTTTGAACTTTCGGAGGTCCTGGGGAAAAGAATGTTAATCGTCAAAATGAGACCTTAAGACATAAAACTGAATTATAGTTACATAATATAGTATAAAAATTAAATGAAGTTTTTTATGGCTCAATAGTTTAGACACAATAAGGTCCATTTTTTCTCTTAATTAACTAATTATCAATCAAACTATTTATCAAATAATATACATATTATATATAGATACATACACATTTTTTAGGCACTCTATAAATTGGAGGACCTGAGCGGTCGACTATCTCGCTTATCATCAAAGATGGTCATGTTTGTTGTCGATTACTACATAAATGGTTTATGAGATAAACCAAAATATTTTTAAGTTTTCAAGGATGAATATTTGAAGTTCTTTACCATTCTCAACTATTTAAGTTTACACTAAATATTTATTTATATACGGTTGCAAATGAATCAAGTAGTGCATGTGAAATTCACCACTAAAACATCAGGTTAAAATTTGAACTCGTTTAACATATTGATACGCCTTCATGATCATGATACATCATAAAAAAAAAATATGCTTGAATCGAAATCTCAAAACACGCAAATGAACACTAACAACTATGCTTTACTAAGACAATTCAATTAAGCTCAAATTAAGAGTTCCATAAAATTCAACTAAAACAAACTTATGAATCGAAATCTCAAAACACGCAAATGAACACTAACAACTATGCTTTACTAAGACAATTCAATTAAGCTCAAATTAAGAGTTCCATAAAATTCAACTAAAACAAACTTACGTTAAACTAAAGATCAAATAAACTGACAAGAAACTTGACTCATTTATCATTCCTTAGATAATACGTCTAATATATTTTCAATATTTATATAACAAACCTTATTCGAAAACCTAATAACTAATCACACTTAATTCCCGTAAGTTTTAGTTTGACCACATCTCAAACCTTACTTTTCTATTCAAACTCTATAGAATTCGAGCCAAATGATCTATGCTCAATCTCAGTAATAAAAATAACCAAGATAAAAAATTAAACCTATTTTATCAACATCAACATTATTTTACATGTATAGAAAACAACTACTCTTACTGTAATAACTATTAAAAATTAAAAATAAAGACAAAGAAAATAAAAATAAAAATAAAAATATATACTGTATAACATTTGGTGATTAAATATATATAAACACACATATTTATTTCTATATATCTTCTCCTACATTGTCCCCAAAACCTAGTGGGAAGTTTTTGCATTTTCTCTCACGCTATAGCTTCGATTCTCCTTAACAGGTATATAACTCTATGTTAAAATTAGGGTTTCTACTTCAGCTCCACTTATAAGCTTCAATTTTGTAGTCATTTCATTCGATTTTAACTTATTAATTGCATATAGTTTGTAAAATTTGTTGATTAAACCACATTTTACCTTCAAAATTGATTAGACTCGTTGTTGATTCATAACATATATGTGACAGTGTACTTTACGTTGACTTGATTGAACTTTAGTAGTTTAAGTGACGTAGATTGTAGATGCTTACGTTTGTACAAATTTTGTGATCTTATTTTATCGGTAATGTTAATGTTTTCTTTACGGATTTTGATCGTCGATTTAGTCCAAATCAGTTAATGATTTGGTGGAAATTTAGTAATGATATTGAAATGATAGTTTAGTTTAGTGTGTTTGGTGTTATGATTAGTGTCCGTTTTGCTAGATGCTGTTTACTTTGAGTAATGCTATTGTATTAATGTCCTTTTAGTACTAGTCAAGTTTCTGAATTTTTTTTATTAATTGTTGCTGTGTGGATGTAGATACAGTTGAGTCTGTTTCGGCGGACCTGTGATGGACCAGGTATAATGATGCATTTCGTAATTTCATAAAAGATTTATGATTTGTGCTTTTTGAGAGTATCTGGTTTTGATACTTTTTATATGACCATAGTATGAGAAGGTGGAAAAGATTGGAGAAGGAACGTACGGTGTGGTGTACAAGGCTCGTGACAAACTTACCAACGAGACTATTGCTTTAAAAAAGATTCGTCTGGAGCAAGAAGATGAAGGTGTCCCAAGTACAGCTATCAGAGAAATCTCACTACTGAAAGAGATGCAGCATGGAAACATTGTCAGGTAATTCCTCATATATATTTTGTTTTACAAGCAGATTATGGAACAAATAATGACTTCTTGGTGACAGGTTACAGGATGTTGTACACAGTGACAAAAGATTATATCTGGTTTTCGAGTATCTGGACCTGGATTTGAAGAAACACATGGATTCTTGTCCAGAGTTTTCGAAGGATCCTCATCTTGTAAAAGTGAGTGAATCTTTTTTTGCCACTCAGTGATTTGTCTTAGCTGCTATACTCATATGGTGTATTGTTTATTTGAATGCTATGGAACCATTACAATGGTGTATATGGATATCAGATAATTGATGTTGTCTACTATTTTGTTATCCTTTCCAATTTGCAGACGTTTCTATATCAGATACTACGTGGCATTGCGTATTGCCATTCTCATAGAGTTCTCCATAGGGACTTGAAGCCTCAAAACCTGTTAATTGATCGTCGTACCAATGCTCTAAAGTTGGCAGACTTTGGATTGGCTAGGGCCTTTGGCATCCCTGTCAGGACATTCACCCATGAGGTAGTTTCATTGGTTTACGTTCTTTCTTTGGCAATAATCATAATCTTATACTGGACGCCTTATTCTGTTATATACACAAGTGCTGCAATAAAATCGACCACTAGGAATAGAAATCAATGTCATGTAGCATACAGAGAACATAAAAAGCTAATTGTTCAAACTTTAATAAATGTTACCTACTTATTGGTGTACTTTTGTAGGTGGTGACTCTGTGGTATAGAGCACCGGAAATTCTTCTCGGATCTCGTCACTATTCTACTCCAGTTGATGTGTGGTCGGTTGGTTGCATATTTGCTGAGATGGTGAACCAGCGACCTCTCTTTCCTGGAGACTCTGAGATTGATGAACTGTTCAAAATTTTCAGGTGATACTCATTCTATTCCATGTGTGATACATCTTAATATCCCATGACAGTTGTGATGTTTAACCAAGTGCGTGGTTGTGTGAATCTGATTAACTTTTGTTTGAGTATTTTATATTTCCTCCAGTAATGATTAGATAAGTGTCTTTTGAGCCTAAATTAATACCCTCAATAAGTAATATGGCACCATTGTGCAAATAGGTAACACTAAATGTGAGAATTGCAACCAAAGAGGACACACAATCGCTATATTAATAAACATTCCCTTAATGGAAGTTATAGCATTTTTGTGTGGAAACGGCTGGGTTTGGCTGCCCTGAAACACTTCGGTCCAATCTTTTTGATGAATAGTTTGTGTCAAATGTGATAAAAAATTACTTTGTTCAATTAATACAGTAATTTTTTAAAAACAAGACATGTGTTTTATGCACTAAAGTACACTTTGAACGGCTTTTGTCCCTTACTTTTGACTAATTAGAGGTAAAACGTAACCGAAATAGACCCATTCACAAGTTAATGGATAGAACTTGCCACCTCTAAATTCTAAAAAAAAGGGAACTGTTGCATCTCCTTTCATCAGAAGATATCCCCTCTTCCAATCAAATTTATATTGTGATTGCATCAATTAGAATAATTGTATACATATCTCCCACTGTTGGTTCCAATGATTAAGTTGATGGTTGCATATCTTTATTACAATAATTGGTGAAGACCGGATCAACCTCTAGCATACACTCATTCACTTAATCTCTTTACTTATAGAATCATGGGAACTCCGACAGAAGATACATGGCCTGGTGTGACTTCGTTGCCTGACTTTAAGTCTGCCTTTCCAAAGTGGTCCTCAAAGGTGATATTTTTTTTTTTTTCATTCTATTATACCTTCTGCACTATAAATGATTGAACTTATCAGCTGCAATGCTTAGGAGGTATGATCTAAAAAAAACTAACTGGTGCATCCTTTGCTTTTCAGGACCTGGCAACGGTGGTCCCGAGTCTTGAAAAAAACGGCCTTGATCTCCTACGTGTAAGCTCAAACGAATTGCTATCTTAGTTCTTATTTGTTGACAATAGAGGTGGCAATTTTGACATGTATATTTATTAGTGAGTCGATTTGGGTATGTGTTTATCCTGGTGGGTCAAACAGGTAAAATAACATAATACAGCTAATAAGGAAACTGGTAGAAAGTGGCCCAATATATACTTTTAATATATACAACCTTCTAAATGGTTTTATTTTAAAGAAAGCGATTATTATTCTGTAAATATAGTTTCTGTAGTTATATAAAGCCTATCAATTATTTAAATGCATTCTTTAAAGTGTGGACAAAAAGGTATGCTTGGATTATCCTGGCCCGTTTAAAAGCTACCTCTTTTGACCAATACAATGGCACAACAAGACATACTCTACATGGTTTATGGACTTCTAAACATCAGAACTTATTTCAATACTTTTTTGTCTCGTGAATAAAACTGCTGAAGTTGGTTGTAGATTGCCCAAGTAAATGTCAGATATCTAAAAATATAGTTGATACGAACAATATGTTAGAACTTAGAATCCGATGAATCTTAAACAAGGTTGTAAAACTCGCTAGGTGGGGAGTACTTGGCTGGGACCTTGTAGCGAGTACTCGGCCTAGGCGTGGACTACTCGTGGAGTACTAGGATTGGATTTTTTTATACATAAATAATAAATTTTGATATTATATGTTTAAATATAGACTAGAAACATAAACAAATACCTAATTGTTTATAAACATTAACATGATTGTTCAAATAATGGATTCAAAAACCCTAATTTTAAATCATATTAAAATGTTGTCCGAGTTTGACCGATTAACCCAGAGTTTGACCGATTAACCCAGAGTTTGAACGAGTAATCCCGAATTTGACTGATTAATCCCGAGTTTGGCCGAGTAATCCCGAGTTTGGCCGAGTAATCCCGAGTTTGACTGATTAATCCCGAGTCTGACTGATTAATCCCGAGTTTGGCCTACTTTTTAGCCTATTCAGACGGAATTGCCACAGACCACTGACGATTCCTGATTACACCACGATTGCCGACTTTTACAACCATGATCTAAATAGTTATTTACTTGGAACATTTCTAAAAAGTAACTACTGCTATGCTTTTAGGATGACCCAGAAAATGGATTCCAATGTTTATGGAATGGAAGAAGTGAAAATGTGTATTAAGTAGAATAACTTTTAGTTATTGAATATCAAAAATATTTATTATATATTTGTGGATTAAGGCTTATGATCTGACCACTTGTAGTCCGCAGTCACTGTTTCTGTGAAATATAAGTGACCTGATACGTTAGTCCTTACCAAATGTTAATATGTCTGAAAATGTCAATTGTTGACCAAAAAGTAACCCTGGGCGTGGATTACCATAAGATGAGATACAAATATTGAATATTATTGCACTTGATAGCACTTGGAAGTTGGAACACCCTGATATAATATCCATCAAGGGAACAAATTTTTCTTTGACAAATATCGAATCATTTTTTGAGGCTATTAAGTAGAGGTGGCGAAGTAGACCCGTTTATGTGCAAATGATTTGGGTTATGTTATATATATCTGTAATAGGTCAAATGGTATTGAAATATATAACTGAAAAACAAATGATTCAGAAGGGTCGAGTGGGTTGAACGGGTTGAGAGTCATCCGAAATGTATACATATGCATCAAAGCTTATAAATTGAAACACTCTAGATATTATTGTGATAATATGGTCTTAACACATGATTTATTAATATAAAATAGGATACAACAGTGTTTGCGAGTCGACCCTACCAGTACTATCAATGTGCTTTTTTTGGGCCTAACCATTTTGACCCGTTACCCAGCCCACCCATTTTGCCTTTCCTTCAAAAAAGCTCTCTTTGATTTTCAAGTCTTGATCTTCTACTAATCTAAAAGCAATTTGTTTATCAGAAAATGCTGTGCTTGGATCCTAGCAGAAGAATTACAGCCAGGACCGCTCTCGAGCATGAGTACTTCAAGGATATCGGGTTCGTGCCATAATTGCCCAAGTTATCTACATGTGCAAAACCAAAACCTTTATGGATTAATATGTGAGATATGTGTTCCGTTATGTGATCTTTTTGTTGTCATTTATTTCTTCTACCATTTTAGGACAACATAATTCTAAGCTGCTATCTCGAAAAGCCATTGTCGAATTGGCTTGTGCCTTGCTCTCTTCATCCGAAACTCTGTTTTCAAGTTCAGTCAATTTTCTTGTAACAATTTTCTTGATGAAGGACATATCATCAGGGTTTTTGTTTCTTTTTAATGAAGTTGTTTGGTGTGCATTCTGCATGTGTTTTTCAGTCACTTGTTGAATATTGGCTTCTCAGCCAATGTAATTTCATGTCACATTAACAAGTTACAGATTAAGCATTTGACTGTTTGAGCCTTGTAACATGTTAAATTCCATTGTAATTTCAAATTCCTTGTATAGAGCAAACAAACATAATTTTGACCTATGGTCATTAGGAAATTTGTAATATCGTTCCACCACATTCCTGTGAACCAACCACCCCTTTTGCAAAATCTATTAGTGGCTAGACTATTTTAGGTTTTGGCCAAATATGTACCAACAATGTTTAATGAAAATCGACCATTATAAAAAAACCCAGTTTAGGACCAAAGAGAAGCCCAGTACATGAAGCATGTCATTGAGTGAAAGATGGGATTCAGTGATTGACATTTGGATTCGGGTTCAAGTTCAATATGCTATCATTGGAGTATTGGACCCAAGCCTTTTAGCAAGTTACTTACATCAGGACATGTGTATGATTGCATTTTGGGTTCGGGTTTCGGGTTCAAATCTTATATGCTATGATTGCTATCGTTGGACTGAAGTCTTTTAGCAAATTACTTGCATGAGGGCATGTATATGATTGGATTCGGGTTCAACTTCAAGTTTGATATGCTATCATTGGACCAAGTCATTTTAGCAAGTTAAATCAGGGCATATTTTTCAGCCTTTTAGGTCAGATTTATATCTCTCAACTAATATTCATGACTTCCTAACAAGGATATGTGCCAAGTGGAAGCTTTAATATCATATTCGATCCAAGACAATGGTAGCAATTTACAGAACCTTCCTCTAATTACAAACAAGATCAGCATTTTTCTAAAATGTTTGAATGATATCAACATTAATAATTGCAAAATTCAAGCTAATAAAACAATCCAACCGTTCTTCAACGCTTTCATAAGCACGAAAGTCAAAAAAATATAGACACAGAAACCATATGCATATATTCATACAGAAGCAAGTTGAAATCTCGTGAACAAAAATCCTTGAAGCTTACTCACAACATGCTGTCTGTGCGGGCTGGAAGCCTTCGGAAGAAGTTCAATGGTGCAGATGGCAACCTGTGACGAAACCTTGGATGTCTCATAACATAAATTCCGACTAGTGCCACCAGCACCCGAAAAGGCGTAGCATACAACACAAATGCAGCCACGAGACAGAATATCATAAATATAAGCGTAGCACGTGGATCGCGCCAGCTGAGAAGCCCCTGTAATCGCTCCCCTTGGCTCGCTATGTCGCCAACCACAGATTGAATTCGGCCTGCAACGCTTCGTAACCTGTCATATCGATGTCGGACGTGTTCGTTGCTCCGAGATGTTGGAAACGTGTCGAATTCCTCATCTAACTCGTCGGGGCTAACCCCGTCAGCGTAAGATAACCTAGTGTTCATATGAGGAGGGTATTGTGCACGAAACCAGTAGTTCCATAACCCGATCAGGAACATGTAGAGAAAAATGGTTGATAGAATAAGTTCCGGGAATGATACAAGCATAATGAAGAGGATATGAACAAGTACTGTTGTAATCGGGTTTTTCCACAAACAAACTTCCCCGAACCATTTACTCACTGCGAAAACCCCATTGAAAACCGACATTAGTCTAAAGAAATTAGCTTTACTTCGCCTCATGCTCCAAAGATGCGAATTAGCATCAGTCATGTACTCGACTATTTCTCTCCTTAACGGCGGTTCAGCTCGACTAAGCCGAGCCGCCACTATCCCGACAGCTTGGTGACGCAGGGTTTCGAGCTGATTCACTGTCAACGGCCTCACATAGTGCATTTTCGGCAACAGGGGTTTCGAGTACATAAACATCATATTGATCATTGAAGTACTCGAAAAACGAATGGCTAAATGCAGTTCTCCCATTTTCTTGACACCTGTAGGATGAAGAACTAGTAATGGGTACGAATGTGTATAAACCCGGCCCGTTTCAAGTGTCGAGATTCTTATACGAATTTTCCCCACTCTCACGTCTTTAGAATTCGAGTCGTTATCGAGCTGTGCATTGTCAAAAACACCCACGGTTAGAACTGTTGACGGGTCATAAACCTCCCACGTGTACTGCTCATTGAACCGGGGAACCAAACTATCGATAACTGTTCTTGTTCGAATCCATTTGTGACCATATTTAGCGACACAATATGCGTCTGTTGTTCCTTTACCTTGTCGGGTTTTCATAGGGTGAAGAGCACTTGCATTCAAGATCCCCAATTCCAGTATCCCAATCGAAGGTTTCCATAGCTGTTTGGCTGTTGGTCTGAGATCACTACTGTACTGGGTCGACTCATCGAGCACGTGGTACCCGCCATCGAGAGACACACGCAGATGTAACCGAGTAGCAAACTTGTGATTTTTCTTATGCTTCTTCTCATCAATGTCGTGATCATATGGGTGCTGAAGATTAAACCATTTAGAATGAATAGGCCGATCATCAGCACGTCTGTCAACAGAATTTAACGGTATAAACACCTTCCCTAAACTCTCGTCTTTACCGGGTCCCACTCGATCTTCAATACTAAGTTCCAAATGATCTTCAAAAGGCTCCGCAGCTACAAACATCATATCTTCGTTCCATAACGCGTTTGCGTTTCTTGCTTGCACCGGTCTCGTTCTTAAAATTTGGTTATTAATATGTGCTTTTACGTATACGTCTGGGAATCGTGATTTTTCATCCCAAACAAGATCTTGTACCTCGATTACATTAACACGAACGTACCAAAGTCTAGGAGACTGATAGACTTTTGAGCGAGTGAACATAGAAGAAACCGAGCCATCAACACTACTCATTGCTGAATCTGCAAGAAAAGCATCAGGAAAGGCTTCATCAGCTTGTGTCCCGATCCAAACCGCAAGCATTAGTTCACCTTTCTTTTTATCACCGTTTTTGTCCTCGAGCCGATACCATTCAGGAGCTAATGGGCTATCAGGTGGGACCCGTGTGGGGATATCGTGAAGATTCACACGAACGATCCCAACAAATTCGTCTTTTAACATATCTTTATCTTTAACCACAACATCTAATACCGTCGCCTGCATTCTCTCTTTTGAGAAGGCGAAAACCGTGTTCCATTCTGGGTTCGATGTTTTCGAAAAGTGTTGGGTGACTCCTTTGTAGTTTCCAACCCGTACTTCAACATACGGGTCAAGACTTCCCGTGACATCCATACTTGGAAGGTCTTGTGCTTTCACGACCCTAACGAATAGGAACTGCATCTTCTCGACTAGGTCATAAGTGCTGGCCCGCCGGTTATCTCCACTTACAACTCGTCCCCTGATTACCTGACCACCTCCAAGAAACGGGCTTGTTTCTTTGAGAGCATACTCCATCGGTTGTGATGAAGACCCTGAGTACATCCGCACGACCTTTGGCTGACTTTGGCTTTGCATTTGACTTTGACTTCTCATTTCTTCAACTCCAGACGCATACGGTTGTTGTAGCTGGTTCATAGCTCCCATGTATGGCTGCTGTGGAGGAAACTGAGGTTGCTGAACAAAGTTAGAGTTCGGCAAATGGTTAAATGTTCTTCTTGATTCTTTTCTCCCATGGGAAGAAGTATCCATTTGAGGAAGTGGATTTGAGGACCGAATCGAGGGGTTATCTGTGACAAACACTTTAAGGCCGAGCTCGCCTTTAACACGTGAGAAAATGCTCCGTTTCTCTAACGGATAATGGAAAACAACAGCATCAGAATAAGGTACAAATGATGTCCCATTGATATGAACTTTACCCATAAAGGATTTTGAGATGTTTGCTCCTTTAGTATTGTTGTAAACATATGCATCAAGTGTAAGGTTAGCTAGGTTTTTCGGGTCGGAAATATTGAAATAGAATGTTTCATTCCAATACGGGTCGAGATCCTTTTCTTTGACTGTGGTTCGAAACTTTTGATGATCAAAGTGAAGCTCGACGTACGGGCTAGCTGAACCCTGACCGTCTTTCGCCATAAGGTCATGAGCACTTGCAACCTCTACGCCTAGCTTTAAATTGCTCATTTTTTAAGCTTTTATCCCAAAAGACTTTCTATACAAATTTCACCTGAAAAGAATAAGGAATCCTCACTTATTAAACAAGGGATTCAAAAACAGAAGTATATGTTTACAGAATCAGAATTTGAATCTATAACAATGACATAATGGGATTCCAAAAAGTTTTGATTTTGCTTTCTGAAAGACTAATAAAAAGAATCAAATATTTAGGAATCCACAGCAAAAGGGGAAAAACTTTTTAGGGTCAAGCAGTTCAAAATTCCAAATTTAAATTTGATGAAAAAAGTTTGGTAACTTGAATCAAGTAATTACAAATAACACTTAACTAACAAATATGTTGGTGTTTCAGTTTGTTACTACATGTATTCCTCTTACTCCAAAGGTCAAATTAAAAGTCATCCACAAAATCTTCCAACAACACAGATACAGCATCAATACCTTTTATTTCCAAATTAATTGAGCATTTATGAAAAATTAAAGTATATGAACAACAACAACTGGACCAATCAACCAAAGAAAGTCAAACAAAACAAATCAGAACTCTCAAAACTAAAACTACAATCATGCAAAAAAAAGAAAAATAAAACTCACAATCAGCATCTAATTCTTAGCTGATACATCTATCTGTGTATGCATATGTATATAGCTTAACCAATCATCTCAAAAAAAGAAAAGAAAAAAAAGTGAAATGAAACGGTTACCTTTTCTCTTTCTTCTTATAACAGCTTCACTTCTGATGTTATTGTGCAGATTATGATCTGAAGAAGTCTTTTTTGTTTTTTGCAAATTTAAGAAAGAACTGATGGCATCATTTTCTGTTGGTTGATTAAAATAAAACTGTGCAGGATGCTATAATAATAAAACAAAAATAAAGATAAGAAAGTAATGAGGAATAAAAGATGAATTTATTGGTTAAGAAATATATAATTTCTTGGATGTTTCATGGTAGAATTGGAAGAAACCAGTTTTGTTTTGTTTGGATACTATTGTCAGAGAATAACACGCTTTGTGTTTTGTGTAATCTTCTTTATATCTATATAATAATATAAAAGTTGTTTAATTTAATTCAACATGAGCCGCTTATTTCTTTCCATTTTCCACCAGCTTCAGTCAACGTTTCATTTCATCTCATACAACTATTACAAGTTCACCAATCACCACTAATACTCTTAACGTATTATTTATCTGTGGACAAAACAATACCGCATTGTAAATCACGTGGAAAATGCTTCAACAGGGTGACACATTGCATAACACTATGTTGTATACGTTATACAAGTATTTATTTTTATTTTGATATATGTGAAACCGGTAAAAGATCAATGACATGTCTTCAACTGATTACTGACGTCATAAACAATTACAACTTTTTTTATATTTATATTTTTTATTGACATGTTTTATGTCATTACTTTTATAATGGAAGATAATGTGTCACATTCTATTGTAGCTTATTAATTTAAAATGGGATGGTGTTAATGGAAATTTTGTATGGAAGTATTTATAAGTTTAATTAGATGTGAAAAAAAGCAGAATAACTCTTTATTTTAACTTCCAACCTTAATAATTACCAGAACAAATTCATATTTAATTTGCAAAATTCTAAAATGAAACAAATCCATATATTATCTTCACATCCAATATCATAAACATCTCAATGTCGTTTTACAGAATTTGCATTTATAGTAGACAAGTTTGTCCTCGCGGTGAGACTCTAGTGTCTGGAGATTTGAAGCATTAAATCGGAGATTACCAATAAACACTATGACCTTTAAAGTGTGATTCACAGTTATTATGTGGATTGTGAGACAGATCACTTTTTTAAAACGAGTTTACCTAAATACAAATCATTTAGCTCGATAATGTTAACATTTTTTAGTTGCTTTTACAACTTATTGATTATATATTATAATTTTATGGAGTGGGATCAGAGGGACAACTACATTTTGAGAGGAATAAGGGGCAGACGATCTCAACAGTTTATTTCTGTGATCAACAACCAAATTCACAACATCGCATTTTACATAATATATAATGTTGTTAAGATGCAGCGAATCTGAATCGTTGATCATAGAAATCAACGGCTAAGATCGTCTGCCCTTCTTCTTTTAAAATGCAGTTGCCCCTTAAAATCTTACTGTAATTTTACTCGATGAAAGCAAATTAAAATACAAAGAGAATCTCTAAAATTCAGCTACCATTCTGTTATCCTTTTGTAATGGAATAAGATGTTAACTTGTATATCGTTCGTTGCTAATTAACCATCGTTGAAATGTTATTGATATCGACTTTGATCTATCTATGTTCTTCAATTTCATCATTGTATAAAGACACTTTAAGTTGTTAGTTAACGATCAAAACATCTTTAAATTCCACAACATTCAAACAAATAAAGTATCACTATCAATTAAAAACATCATTGTATAAAGACACTTTAAATTATTAGTTAACGATCAAAAAGTATATCATGATATGATACCACGATTGACCTTCTGTAGTTACGTAATTAAACAATGCATAAAACAATATCGTCGACACCCACTCAACTTTAATTGGCTCTTCAAGATATACATACAAGTTGATATATACATCGGAATGATACATAGTGTTTTCTACTAAACAATTATCTAACTACGTTATCATTGTATATTTAAAAAAATAGACTTATGATAAAAGGGCATTTTCATTGATCGTGATTTGTTAGTATGAGTCAACGTTATGGTTGAACTAAAGTCAAAGGTCTTCAAAAGTTATGAGAATAGGGGATTTTTATACCTAATCGTCTTTTAAAATCATACCCCTGTGCCTTTTGCCTACTTCTGGCATTATTTTTTACGCGGACAAAAATTGGCACAATATTATTTTTCAACTTTTATTTATTTATTTATTATTATTATTATTATTATTATTATTATTATTATTATTATTAATATTATTTTATGTGGCAACTTGTATTGCATATCAGAATTTTGTATGTTAGTCATTATATATATGAAGCTTCTATTTGATTATTATTTTTAAATTAAATTAAAAAAATGTTTAAAAGGTGCGTCTAATTGGAGAACTTTTTGGTAATTTTTTCATAACATTTTTGTAAGAATATGAGAAGTAATTTCTATCATTATAATTAAAACTAGGGATTGATATTTTTATACCATAACTAAACTAATAGTTGCTATTAATTTACGTACGGATTAAAAAATTACTATCAATCAAAGTAGTTGTGACTTTATCATTTTCTTAAGAGAAGAAGTTATAGTATCAAGTGTTTAATTACAATAGTTTAATTACACTTTCAGATAAATATAATCTACATATGATTTTGTCACTTATTTTTTTCTAAAAAAATTTATAGTATATATTAATCAAGTTAGTTACCTTTATTAAGATTAAACCCTTGTTAGATGAAGATAGTACTACATTTTTTGTTGCCATTATTTATGATGACATACTCAAATTAACTTGTGCAAAATTTATACTTTTGCAATTTGTGTTGCGTGTAATGTATCAAATAAGACAAGTAATTAAAATAATTAACTAATCAAATAACAAATGAATTAGAAGAGTATTCATATAGATTTGTTCCCTTTAATTTGAATTGTTGTTAAAATCCTTTATCATTATTGTTGATGACTATTGACACTGCAATTCTCTATCGAGTCATATAACCCATTGATTATTAGATTCTAATTAACCATCATTAACATTGTTCAACTTAACTAATTCACTAAGTATATACTATTATTGAATGATGATTTAATCTAGAACCTTACTTTCATAAAACTAGAATTATACTGGGATCTTGTATATAACCACACAACTATCAAACTCAATTTAATTCTTAAACCAATTAATCATTCTATCAATTGCCTTAACCATTCAACATCTCAAATAATCAAGAATAAGTTACTAACAATTATCAAGTGTAGTTAATACATTAAAAAACTCATGAGTAAGAAGTAAACAAACAAACCCAATTGATTATAGATCTTCGATTAAACATAATTCAAAGTAGCAAGTAATAATCAATTCCTAATGATAAAAGCAATCCACAATTAGTATTCACGTCATCTAAGTGACTACAGAGAAGACAAGTTACTCATGTGAAAAACAAACATCAAACAATCAATTAAACAGAAAGAATTCATAGTTTATTTAAGATATAAATCAAACCGATGAACGTAATGCTCGGGGATGTTTAGATCTTCAATCCTTGTGTTAAAGTGATGGAAAAACACTCTCTTCGCCTTTGGAAATCACTTAAAGTCGAATAGAATAAAGCCAACCCCTAATTAGAGTTTAATTTTGTGTTTAAATGGGACAAAACCCATCACGACATAGTACCCGGCTGGTACCATGCTTACCTGGCGGGTACTCATGCTTTGACATACTTTCACTTTTAAAGTTTGTAGCCTTCCGAGTTCTAGGAATTTGAACTTTTGAATCAACTCAATCGAAGTCCACATGAGGGAGATATGATCAAAATCATAAAGCCTCACAAAATCTACAACATCATCCGTTCCTTCATCTTTTCTCGATCTTTCGAACATTTTTACATGGAATCAATTTCAAATTAAATAAGTACTGAAAATTCGTGAAATCAACTTAGATGATAGTATAATTGAAATTGATTTTGCCACTAAAATAATATTATAAAAAAACAATATCAAATACTTTATACGATTATATCGAAGAATTTGACTGTTAATGTTATGTTCTTGTAAGGAAAACAGAAATTAAATCCGTTACATTTCTTGACTTGTGAAAATCTAAAACATCATCTGATATTGTTAAACGTTATTAAAAAATATATAATACTAACTTTAAAGGTACTTCCATCTATATTAACGTGCCAATTGATCTCCTTTTTCAAGTATTATTATAAGTATAATGATCCTATAAACTAATCCACGTAATCACTATGGAGTTAATGAACGTTTTATCTACATAAAACAAACATCTATATGGAGTTACGGACTTGAAACATTGATATATGTTGCACCTAGGTAGTGAGAGTTAAGCGCGGTATACTTCTTGGCGACTCCACGTGATATTTTAATATAATAATGATAGGAGTCTATTATATAGGTCTAAAACTAGATTCAAGTAAGGTAACGTAACGTGTCATTTCACTAGTTTTATTTTTATAATGTCATGTAAAATTCACTATACCTTTCGCTTTTGCGATAAGTCAATTTACATTTTTCCACAGCAATATTACAACAAACAAATGTTGACTCATGTCAATAAACAATATTATTAAGCACTACCATATACACAATATAAAGATTTTTGTATATATTTAACATAAATAAACAACAATAAAAGAATAATGCGTTGATACGTGTTTGTGTGTTTTCTTTCTCTTCTCATTGTAAATGTAGTACATAATGACAAAGTCATATCAAGAAGAAGGTGAGTGGAAAGGTTGGTGACAATGATGTATTTCTTTGGCAACACTCATTCCTTTATTTCCTTATCGACATCATTTTCATATTACATGTCATATCTTTTTTCTTTTTAATTTTATGATTATTATTTTTAACTGGGTGTTACATCAGTTGCTATATTTTTGTAAATACATAAACTATAGATGTTAGGTGCTATAATTACTCGTGCAATGTACGATATTATATGCTATAAAAGCACACATGTTATATATAAATGAAACCTTTAATACGAACCAAAAGGCAAAAAGTAATTTCCACTTTGGCCCACAAAACTGCGAAATTTAAATGGGGGCCTATGCAATGAAACCAGTAGCTAATAGTGATGAGATACGACTCTATTACATTAATTGTATGCACCATTAATTGCAGTAGCTCGAATTAATACAAAAATAAATACTATCGATCAATTGTTAGTAACTAATATTAAAACATCAAATTGTTGACCAATATTAACTCACTACCAAACTTTGCAGCTACTAATATATACCTCTTCGAGTTTGGATGTATGCATCATACTTATCGTCAATATTTTAAAACTCGAATTTTAAAATGACTTGGAATAGTGATGGAGTTCGAGTTAATTCGGGTCAACTCAATTTGTGACTCGTTTTCAGAAAATTGAATATTTGTCAACGTATATGATCGTGTACTAATTTTAATCTTGTTTTGATTTGTTGAATTGTGACAATAATAGATTCTTAG
Source organism: Logfia minima (assembly GCA_963921325.1). Taxonomy (NCBI): domain Eukaryota; kingdom Viridiplantae; phylum Streptophyta; class Magnoliopsida; order Asterales; family Asteraceae; genus Logfia; species Logfia minima. Next base: position 17,981,690 of record OY992770.1, read on the forward strand.
TTGAAAGTTGTAGATAATTAAATATTATTACTTAAATCATTATGTTTTTAAGAAATCGTGTATGGATACACGAACGAAAGATCGAAAACATTTTTTAATGCGATACAAATATCTTTTTAATATAGTTTAATGATTTATAATGACTACTTTAAATGACAAAATAATATAGTTAAACTTAAGAAGAAAAAACAAAAATCATACGACCGAAAGATTGGTCAAACTTAAAAAAAAAAACGAGTTTAAAGCTATAACCGTGTCAACGGGTCCTGGGTCAACCCGTGAAACCCGCGGGTCAATCCGAGTTAAAATGTACCATTAATCCGCTCTGGGTCAACCTGGTAATATGTCCGAGTCTAGATCAACCCGGATAATTCGACCTGGTCAATTTGGGTTTCAAAACTTTGCTTGCCATTCTTTTGTAAACTTTATATCTGTCACAAAGAAAGTGTGAACAAACTATTAAGTTTAAGTTTCTAGCAATTGATCACCTATATCATGGAATTAAGTTAGCTACTGTATTTGTTACACATTTAAATCGATCTAAATTGTACCTAGATTTTTTTAATGAACACATGGATCGAGTTTTTCAGGAGGGACACGGATATCTAGCTTTGGGTCTGGGCTTGTGGGCCGTGGCGTGGTCCTTCTTAAAGGCTTTATTTGTTGGGTTTCCTAGTTTGATCTATTTTCAGTTCTTTTGGGGGTTTAGTCTGAAATTATATAAAGGAAATGTTTGGTTGGAGAGTTTAGAGCCTAAGGAATGGAAAAGGAAACAGTAGAAGTCGTTTGGTTTAATATAATGCAATCAATGATTTCTAGTGGGTAATACCCCATTCCCCTGTATTTTGAGGGTAACGAAACTGATTATTTTGTGTTGTAGCATTTCTTCTGTAAAATCATCTTCCGAGTTCCCACGTTTTTTAAGTCCATACCAATTTACTTTAATGAGACTGTTACTTTGTGTGATGCAGTAGTATTTATTTTATTATTTTATTCTATATTTTGAAAAGAGTTTGGTAAAAGCTGGTTCTGATACAAATAGCAGAATCCTATTTATATGTATATTTTATATATAGTTATCATATCATAATATTAGTCTATAGTTACCATATATAATTGAATTGTGACTACCTCTCTGAAAACAATTGCATTGTATATTGTATCGTCTCCACGTAAATCATGGACCGCAAGGGACTAAAAATAGAGTATGTTGGCGGATTCAGAGATTCTAATCGTGAAGGGTAAAATATAATTACCATATAGTAAAAACTGTTAAATCATCAATATAATTGGAATGGAACATGGAAGTAGTGTGTGTAGCATGTTACTGACCAAATTTTCTTTTAATATAAAATTGGGCTGAACCCTGTCCTATTGCAAATTCATTTAACATAAAAATCGATTTGGTGGACTACGATTTGAGGGCCAAACAATATTGGGCTACTGGGCCAATATAAAAATGAATTTAATTTTACACTAATTGAGTTTTTTTCATGGGGTTCCATAGACCCCCTCCATACAAACTAAATCGCCTCTATTCGTGATGATCATCAACATTTCTTTGTGAGTAATCTTTAGGGTTAATAGGTAAATACGTTACTGTAGTTTGCGAAAATGTTCATATAGGTTACTATACTTTGAAAATGTTCATATAAATTACTGTAATTTAGGAAAATGTTCATATGAATTACTGTATTGTATGAACATGTTCATATATGTTACTATACTTAAAAATGTTCATATGGATTACCGTACTTTGTGAAAATGTTCATATAAGTTACTGTACATCTAATTACCTATCAAGGAAAAAATGTCTTGTTGTACTATGTTTCCCTCTTGGTATTAATTGTTGAAGGGACATAAACTATATTTATAAAGTGAATTTATTTTCAAATTCTTAAACACTTGTATTAATTAGATGTACAGTGACTTATGTGAACATTTTCACAAAGTACAATAATTCGTATGAACATTTTTAAGTATAGTAACTCTTATGAACATTTTCGTAAAGTACAGTAATCTATATGAACATTTTCAAAGTATAGTAACCCATATAAACATTTTTGCAAAGTACAGTAACAAATTTGTTTATTAACCCTAATCTTTAACAGGACTACAAGCTCTTTTTTCTTCTTCTTTTTATTCATGTCTTACTGCTTATATAATAAAATCATATATTGACTTTTCTTGTCACGTATTTTTAATGAAAACAATTGTATCAACGAAAAATATTTGGTATTGGGTGCCAACATCTATACACTTACGAGGTGAAGGTAAAACGTGGAGAATTAGGTGTATATCAGTTTATGGATCTCAGTGGAAGGAACTCCTTGCTGAAAAGTTTCCAAACGGTGTTATTATCCTCCATTTCATTCACAAAGATTACAACAATTTCTATGTGGCTGGATACGATAACAAAGGCCTTAAACTTCAAATGGTCAACCAAGGAGGTTTTAAAGTCCCAAAATGCATATTCGTGGGGGAGCATGACCTTAAACAGTTTCCGGTAACACATTTCTAAATTTCATACTTTTTATGAAAGATGTAAAAAATATGCAATTGCAGAAAGTCTGGATGCTTCCCTTCTTATCTCTATAGAGGGTTTAGTAGGGATGAAGATGAAGAGTATGTTCCCAGAGTAAGTGGTGCCCAACATAACAAATAAGAGGTGAATTTAGTTTTGGAGTTAACTAAGTTGAGACGTCTTTTGGGTTGTCGACGTAAATTGGTCATGACTACATTGGCTTACATTCTACGTTGGATGAAACCCGCAAGTAGATAATGTACGTAATGTTTACATACTTGCATTATTTCTGTTTTTATTTGAGTATCAATTCATTTTTTTAAAAGCCTATTTAATAAATGAAATGCTTATTGATATCAAGGAAGAGAAGAATGTAATAAACATTCGACTTGGCGAATGCCTGCAAAATTTTTGCATTGTTTATGATTGGGCACCATAAGAAAGATTGATGTTTAAGACTTTGCACGCCAAACATCTGAACCGAAGAGGAAGGCAACCTAATGTTGAACACTTACATCGACATCCACCTTACCAAAAGTGTTAGTTGGAGTCAACACAAACTTTACAATTATGTCAAAAGGAGGGAGACAATGTTGAATTCTCCGAGCTGTAAATGGACCACCATTTTGATACCACCATTTGAACCTTTTGATCAATTTCCTCCATCTGTTATTATCTTTTGATGTATTTCAGTCATAGTTGGGCTCATATCTTGTTATACAATTGAATTTAGGGGTGTTGGATTACATGACAAAGTTCGAAACTTGGTAATTAGAACCTATTTGGATCAGACCAATTGTTAAAGGCCTTGGCCCAAATGACTACTTTACATAAACCATATTACCCTTTCGAAACTTGGTAATTAGAACCTATTTGGATCAGACCAATTGTTAAAGGCCTTGGCCCAAATGACTACTTTACATAAACCATATTACCCTTAAGGAAAAAGTCACATTGATATTTTTGTTAAATTATATTAGTCAAATAAAAAACGGGCTTTATGTCTAAAATGAAAGAAAATGTTGGTTGATATCACATAAACATGTATCGAACTAAGAGCATCTTCAACGCTTCACGGTGGAACTGTAGCGTCTAAAGAGAGATTGAATTTTCAGGTGTAACATGTAGTCCATGATGATGATGTGTCTATGATATGACAATGCATTAAAGTTTAGAGAGCCTAAAGTATTGGAGATGCTCTAAAAGAAGAAAAAATGGGTGCATTTGATTTGATTTGAATTTTCTTTTTAATCTATTTCCTCATTCAAAAGAAATACACACTACACTTCACCTCTCAAAACATCTGAAGGTAATATAATTTAACCCGTTTACCACAATGGCTGTCTCGCTGTCTACTGGAGCTCGGATCCGACTCAAAGTGGGTTCGTGTGTATGCGCCCTGCCCAGAGCTAGCCTGAAAGAAAGTTCAATAAAAATGATTGACACTTGAAAGTAAGGTGAAGACTCTTCAAAATTATCAAGGTGACTTTTTCCTTAAAGGTAATATGGCTTATGTAAAGTAGTCATTTGGGCCAAGGCCTTTTAACAATTGGTCTGATCCAAATAGGTTCTAATTACCATGTTTCGAACTTTGTCATGCAATGCAACACCCCTGAATTCAAATGTATAACAAGATATGAGCCCAACTATGACTGAAATACATCAAAAGATAATAACAGATGGAGGAAATTGATCAAAAGGGTCAATGGTGGTATCGAAATGGTGGTCCATTTACAGCTCGGAGAATTCAACATTGTCTCCATCCTTTTGACATGACTGTAAAGTTTGTGTTGACTCCAACTAACATATTGTATCGTCTCCACATAAATCATGACTCCAACCTAATTTCAGTGGTAAATGTAGTCTCATTAGATAATAGGTGGGAGTTTCACGATAATTAGATTATTGGACCGTTATTATATAAGTTTGACGAAAAATAAGAAATATAATTTAATATATTGTAACTAAGAACACGTTTTATATATTAAATTTTGTACAGTTTCATGGAACACTATCAAAATACATGCCAAATGAAATTTAGCATTATTCCCATTAAAATTATAAAATGCAAAAGATAATATAACCACACAACAGTGCTTTATGATGTTGACTTTATAATAAGCTTTAATACAGAAATTGGTAAATATTTTTTTGATGATGAACACTATTTTCAAGTGACTAACTTATCCTCCATATTCTCCAAAGGTTGAAACTTCAAATACAATGAAACATTATGATTAACACGTTCAACTTTATGATTGGACAAAAATCAAAGTTTACAGACAAAATAACTACTTCTATGAGTTTCTTAGATAACACCTAAGTGAGTAACAGTGTGGTACTAAAACGGAAATGGATAAAGAGCAACAACACATAGGAACACACCTAATTACCATAAACAAATGGGTTTTCACACCCAAGGAACTCAAATGGAACACTTCTGAAGTTGCCACTTTACATGCAGACTACATAGTCTACACAGTCTACACAACAAAAGATCTGCTCAATCCAACTTCATACCTGCAATAAAAGAAAAGAGGAAAAACACATTGTTATTTAACGTTAAAATCCACGAATGTGAGAATATTCAACGCACGAAGCAATAGTTGCAGGACAGGAATGTGAGAATATTCAACACACGAAGCAATAATTGCAGGACACGAACAATTGAAATAAAACATTGATGTGATTTAACGCATCTACATTCGGGTCATTACTGGGTACCTTATCATATCATACTCCCTATATATTAAAACTATGCTTGCACGAGAATCGTGCCATAACATCAATAAAATTCAAACTTTTTGAGAAAAATTACTATTTAAAAGTGTCAAACTTTGTTAGAAGTTGATTCCTTTCAATGAGAATCTGCAAGATGATGTTACTACCATGCCATTCTCCATTACTTGCTCCATTTTGACTTTAAATGTCAAACTTGCATTTGCCAAAAGTCCAAAGCCATGAATATTATCTATGGTTCTACATCTGGAAACCAAATCTTTTCTGTACCTCATACTCATAGCATATATTTACGTAACTATTGATTTTTAAAATTCAAGATTTGAAGTAGGTCTTTTGAGTTTTGACAATCAAAGTCAAAGCATAAGAGTCTGACATAGAGTAAAAAGGTAATGTCAGGTGTCTTGGCAAGATTATGGTGAAAAAAATAATAATCAACGAACCTAACTTGCAACGTCGATACAACAAAATCGTTAGAGGTGGCAATTTCGCCGATTTGCTTAACAAAAAGACGATATCCAACCAATTTACCTGAGCATTAGCTTTGACACTAAGATTCTCAGATAACTCGCATTTCACATTTACATGAAGCCGCCCATGGGTCAACACCCTTCCAATAAGCATCAACTTTAACAATTTACAGCAAACAAACCAACAAAGTTAGTAATCAATGACAATAATTATTACTTAGTTGATAAGTAACAATTGTATATACCTTAGGATCAATAAATTTAGCAACAAATTGATAATTTGCAGTAGGAATTTTTAATAGTTTCAGTTGATTGAGAAGGAACTTCTGTAGATTGTCATACTAAAAAATTATATAAGCATACTCATTAGTATTTTAGTTTTAATACTCCAATAACATATACATAGGTAATGTAATTAAAAAGTAAGAATGTGTTAGCCACCTGTGACTAAGTGACAATTTGTGGTTGAGTCTTTCAGTAAAATCGACATGCACGATTTAACGCCACTACAAACAACCTTAATTAATTATAAATTTAAAGGGAATTTTATCATGAACCTGACGTGTCCTCTTTTAAAATAGCTTACGGGTATCAAATTGTAGTTAAATGACTGATTTCATAAATCATTTTTTTAAGTATAATAAACTATTTTTAGCCTACTTATAAAATAGCTTATCTTATATTAAATTTGTATTATATTCAAAATTGTCTAGAAAACATTGATTTAATTCTCACGTGTCCTCAATAACATGCCTTTTCATTTTTCCATTTACCTGTCAAGGTAAATTGAAGCCTTGCATTGATATTGATATTGATATAGTAAAATATAGTAAATACAGTATATTGGAGTACATAACAAGCTTTTATTTGATTGGTTTCCAGTCATTTTTCCATGCATTCTCATGCTTCTTGAAGATAGCCTTCTTTCCTCAATTGATATTCAACGAATAATTTCAATTTGAAATCTCTCCATCTTTCTTCGTGTTTTTCTTAGTGTATCTTCATCTTCTTCAAGCCTCACTGTATCATGTTCTTCCAGTAAAATATTTATCTTCCATTATCTTGCTTTTAGTCCAGGTTAGTGTTTTATGTTCGACTAAAAATATTATCTTTTGTTTACGGCAATTCATGAACAATATCCATGTTACTTCATATTATGTAACCCTTCGATGATTTATAACATTTATTCTTTGGTTTCTTGTTTCTGCTTTGACCAGATGAAGCTACGTGAATTGATCACGACAACGTGTTTAGTAAGTTTTGTGCATCTATGCCTTTTTACTTATTTTTAACACAACTTTTGGATCAAGCTTACTAATTTTGAAGTGATTTTGATTTTTTAGGCTTACAGACTTGCATGTGAAATATAGTTTTTTTCTTTTTCTTCTCAACTGTTTGATTAAATGCTTAAATGAAAAAAATAAAGTTTCAATATGATTTTAAGCTACTAAGCTTTACTAATTTAAGTTTTTGTTATATTGATTTGTATGGGATTTAAAAGTATATGAGTTTTGGTCTTGTAAATTTAACGTTTGTGTTTGTAGTTTAGTGTTTGATTTAGTTATCTTAGGGCCCTTTAGTGTTTTTTGTTATTAGATTTGGTGTTTTATCTGTTCAATGAGGACCTTATTATTAATTGAGGGTTTGATAATGCTTGAGATTGTTGTTTTTGAGACTTTTTATGTTTGTGGTTTTCTATAATCTTATCAATTAAATTTTTTGTATATGTTATGTCACCTGTTTGATGTCTACAAATGAAGAACTTGATGCAAGTGTTACTCCTACTTGAAAAAGGAAAAAGTATGAATGGAAGTTCCATGACCCCTTGACTCTTAAAGCGGGTTCGAATTTAAGGGCGTGCAACATGTGCTGTTGGCCCATTTTTATTTTGGGGCCCAAAATAATAATTTTAAAGTGTAGTTATATACTTATGAAATTAAACCATTATAGAAAGGCTATCCTAGCCTAGTAGAAAACACAAAACAATCCATAGATGTTGGTTGCGAGTTCAATTCCTAGCCACTTCTATTTTTGTCATTTGTTTCCAATTCAAATATTTTCTTTCTATTATTTACTTTTCCAATTCAAATATTACAAATAAATTTTTTGAAAAGCAGTTAAGTTTGAAAGTCAATTAAGTTCAAGTTTACTAATTAGTTTCTTTGATCAAAAAAGTTTTCTTAGATACTTAATTATTGATTTATCATTATTCATTTTTGAAGAGGAAAATTATTTCGTATATGAATTTGAATGTTTAAAAAATTATTTTTGAAATAGAATTATTTTGGGATTTGAAATCAATTAATAAAAATTCGATAAATTAATTTAATTTAATTTTATAAAGTAACACAAAACTTAGTTAAAAGAATCGATTAAGGGCTTAATTTGAAATTACGGCACATGGCCTTCGAAATTAACGGGACGGCCCTGCTTAAAGGTATCATAGATAACAGAACAAGAGCGATAAAACAAGTTGCAATGTGGGAAGATGAATGCAAAAGCTTGAAGTATTGACCAAATGGTCAAAAAAATAATTGGAATTTAAATTTGCAGTAGTATCGTCGTTTTACTCATTGCTTCAGAGATTATGTACATGTAAAACGGGTAATTTTTACCCCATATATGTAAAAATGGGTTATTTTGTTGAATTTTGCTACTATCATGTCTAAGAGAGAAAATTGTTTGGGAAAAGGTGATCTTTGAAGTAATGATAATGAACATATTACACATATCCTCAAGATAGTTCCTTGATTTATATTTGACTTCTATAAGACTACACATTATAAATCACCAAGTGAATAAAAAGTAGTTTTTGAAAGTAAAACCACTGAAAACTCATAATTTCAATGGTGAAGAAAAATTAAATAGCAGGTCTTGAGAAAACTACACTAACAAAGAAACCAAGATATAGATTTTTGTGTATGTATAAAGTATTGTTTTTTAAGTATATTTAGGACTGCTCCTCTTCTGATGGCTGCTCCTCCTCTGGTAGTGGTGGTTCTGGTTGACTCTCCTCTTCCTCCGCTCCTCCACCACTATCTCCACCGCCACCTTCCTCATCCGGTGGTGGCGGCTCGGGTGCAACATCCTCTAGTTTTGCACTGCTCTTTCTATTCGCGGCCTCAAGGACATGAGTGTAATTTCCTTTCTCCATGAAGAGTTGAGCAAAATGGTGTTTGCAGTAAAGGACACCATCAAGTGCAGCATATGATGAGTGTGTAAGAGGACAGCCTCCATGAGCACATTTGAAGCATGATTTGTGATATGGTTCGCCTTCCATCGTAACCTATAAACGTTCATTATTAGGCTTTTTTATTTTATTTACTATTTTTATTCATTTATTTTTTTACCTTGAGTTTTTATAGTTAACAAAGGTGTTTGAATATAAAATCCAAGAAATCTTGCTTCCCATGAAAAAAATTTATTATCAAATTTGTCAATTTTAGTTTTGCCATTTAAAAGCATGCTTACAAGTTTGTAATGAGAGATACAAACTGCAAATAGCAAAGAAATGTTCGAACCTTTTCGAGGGGGTAGACAGTTTTGTTGCATTGTCTACATTTGTCTTGGGTACCAGAGAACATAGATGAGAGTTTGCTTGGAGCCCTTGACTGCAACATCGATTCAATATCTAAATACTCATTTATTCTTAATAATATCCTCAACTTAAGGTTATATCTATAAATAAAACAGAACAAAGTTATGTGATTAACATACCGTATTTTCTCTATCTGGTTTTGTGGCTAAAGTTGGATAAAAAATGTAAAATCAGCAACATTTAAGATAATAAAAAAAGTTAGTAACACAAAATTACTTATAGACATATGTATGTGTGCATAATGTTAAAAATTGTCTTACCTGTTTGAAAATTCTTGCTAAAATTCCCAGATTCCTTGAAGAGTTGTTCAAAGTGAGGCTTGCAGTAAAGGACTCCATCCATGGATGAGTAGCTGTTCATCTGCATTAGAATGTCATACATTAAAAAGTCAATGTTTGACTTTTCAAGTTCAAACTTCTTGTTTCTTAACATTGACATGAAAAAGGTTATTTGTGTACAAGATCTAAATTAACATGATTAGTTATATGAAAAAGATGTATACAACATTTAAGAAACTTTTGACAAAGTTAGATCTCTGATAAACAGAACAAACAATTGGCAACAAATATCTCCGCGATGTTGATTATAAACCAGCGAACAAATGACAAAAACATAAAGATTTACAAACGAGCGAATAAATAATAAAAGCATAAAGATTGAAGACGAAGAAGAAACCAACCGAAAGAGTGCCTTTACAATGACTGCATCTAAAGCATGATTTATGATAAGTAATTCCATCAACAGACAATAAATCTACAAAATAAACAGTCTTATCACAAGCCTTGCATTTATCTAAAGTTCCTGTGAATGACATTGTCTTTGCTTCTTATTTTCTTCTTAATTATTATGCAAGAATATAAAACCTAATGAAAGGAAAAGTACCCAACAAAATTGGGTTGTCGAATAACTAATTAAATGATGATTAAAGGAAAATAATATCTAGTTGTGTTGAAAATGCATTTCATTGTGTTCTGTATTTTTTTTTTCAAATGGTTTGTGGACCATAATTAGATTGAATTAGTGAAATACTAACACCTGATTGGAGATCCTAATAATTTTGAGGCTAATATCCGATATTGATGGAGAAAAACAATGGTGTCTATTTTCGAGTTTTGACCGGTCCAATATAAACCAGGAATCATATATTTATTGACCTATTAACATTGCAATTAACATAAAATACATTAACAAGGTGTTAAACCTATAATTAAGGTTTGCAATCAAAAATTACGGAATATCGACATACATTTTTCTTGATCAAATGTCGATAAATTTTCAAAATTTGATTAAATTATAACACACCATGGCCAGTCCAGTATTCAATTATACATGTGTCCAACTCAATCAATTGAGGCTTAAAAGTAAAACGGTATGTTGGGTTGGGTGACGAGTGGGTCGGTTCAAGTCACGCAAACTGTTTAAAAATGTATCATTAATACGAAACACGACGTATATTATCCCAAAGAACTATTATAGTTTTTACAATTGGTACATAAACACTTCTAGAATAAAAAATACTCGATAAGGCGTCATGAAGTCACAAGAGGTATCATTTTCAAACATCACTAGAGTAACATCTTGAGATGGACATAAAAAGAGTCGAAAATGGTCGACTGGGATTCGTTGATTAGGTCATGTGCATCTGAGTCAATAAAGCCCACCCTCCTCAAATAATCTAAACACGGAAAACCTCATGCACATACTATTTTTAATGTATCACTTACTAATAATATCTAACACATGTTCAAATTCAAGCCTTATTTAAGACTACAGTCCGATTCAACGCCAAATCTTTTCTCAAAGAGCTCCAAGTCCAAAGCGTAGGTGTGTCCTAACTTAGGTATGTTGGTATAAGAGCATACCCAATGCTATTAGAAAACCGACCGGTCACTTTGTGCCAAATCAGCGCCACGTCAACTTTTCTCAAAACTGACTGAAACTGACTAACAACTGACTGACCCGTGCCAATGGTCACGGTCAGTTTTTCGGTCACTTTTTAATTTATATATTTAAAACACAATAATTAAAAAAAAAACCTTTCATTAAAATAAAAACATTACATTTCCTAAAAAAAAACATTACATTTCCTAAAAAAAAATAATACAATAATTAAAAACAAATATTACATTTCCTAAAAATAAAGTACAATAATTAAAAACATTACATTTATTGAAAAAAGATACGATTAACGTTGACGGAAATTTGGTGGGAGTTGTGCAACACGTTCAATTAGAGCATTGTGAAGTCGATGATGTACCGTTCGATCGAGTAATTCATTGTCCATACGTAATTGAGTTGCAACCCTTTCTTCCCATGAATGTCGGGGTAAATTTGCTGGGTTTGCCAAATAATCTTCTTCAAGTTGACACATATTTCGACCGTTGTCCTCGGTTATCATGTTGTGTAAAATAACTCAACAATACATGATTCTCTTTATTTTGTTGATGCTATAAGGTCTTGCCGGGTTTTTTATGATTTGCCAATGACCTTGAAGTACACCGAATGTTCGTTCCACATCTTTTCTTGCGGATTCTTGATATCTCTTGAAATGTATTTCTTGTTGCGTTAGTGGAAACTTAAACGACTTTACAAGTGTAGCCCATTCTGGATAAATCCCGTCGGCAAGATAATAGCCTTTGGTGAATTGTTGTCCGGCAATGGTGAATTCTACTTGAGGAGCTATATCTTGTAGTAAATCGTTGAATAAATATGATTCATTCAGAACGTTGATGTCGTTACTCGAACCTGCAGGACCAAAGAAAGCGTGCCAAATCCACATATCATAAGAGGCTACCGCTTCGAGCATGATCGTTGGACATCCCTGATCACCTCGGGTGTATTGACCTTGCCATGCCACTGGACAATATTTCCAAGGCCAGTGCATACAATCGATGCTCCCAAGCATATCCGGAAAACCATGCAACTCCGAATGACGTTGTTGTAAACGTTGCACATCTTGGAGTGTAGGTTTTCTTAAGTACTCGGTCGAAAATAGATGAAATACACATTTTGTAAAATTGTCTAAACAATTGTATGACGTTTGTTGACCCATGTATAAGTATTCATCAAACACATCGGCAGCACAACCGTATGCCAATTGGCATACGGCGGAAATGCACTTTTGAAAAACGCTAAAACTAAGTGCACCGACAGTGTCTCGACTTTGGTGAAAATATGCAAAATATGGAGGTAGCGGAAGTTGGGAATACGATAATATACCTTGACATATACAGATAAATAAAGGCCGGCTCATTTGGAAACGTCGTCGAAAGTAATCCGCCGGGAATGTTGGGTGCTCGGCAAAATAGTTTAAAAATAAACGTTGGCCCGCCTCGTATTTCTCCGTAAAAATCGTCTAGGTCTTCTTGGCGGACGGAATGAGCTTTCTACATCTTGGTCGGAATCGGAGTCTATCGAATTAATCATGTTGATTGCGGCGGTCGTATCGAAAACATTCGTAAGCGTTTGAATTTCTTCAATATCGGAATCGGAATTGGAATTAGACATAATATGTATTTTGTGTGGATAAAATGGGTGTATAATTGTATAAGTTTATAGAGAGAATTTGTTGTTTTTGGTGTGAATTATAGTTGTTTGAAGTGGGTATATATATAGGAGTAATTGTGAGTATTGATTTAGTGAAATAAATATATATATATATATATATATATATTAAAAATCAAAGAGCCGTTTGGCACATTTTTCAAAAAATTTTAATTTTTTTTTATTATCAACGGTTACATTTGAAAAAAAAAAGTAACTTTTAAATAAAAACAGAATAAGCCTGCAAACCCCGTCGGAAATCCGACTGGCACGAACCAACCGGCCCAACCGACGGACCGTGTCAATGACGTCGGTTTCTTCAGTTGGAACCAACCCCCAAACCGATGTAGCATTAGCATTGCTCTAAAACATCAATAGCAACTCTTTAAACTGGCTTTTTTTTTTTTTGATAATCTATTGTATGTCCTAAATTTTGAAGTTTGAATCGTATAAATAGTATTCACAACGTTCCATACCAAGTGGTTTTAAGTGTTTGTTAAAAGAATTAATTAAATAAACTAGCGCTATAATAAGATAACTTAACGTTTCTCGACCATTTTAATTTCTTGAATGAGGATAGATATTAAGTAGTTGAAGGTCAAAAAACGATAAGTATTAAGCTACTGAATGTTTATCTTTTTCTTACTTTGACCGCACCAAACATGTTAATTTACCTTTTTCACAATATAATACTGTGTAGTGTGTAGTAATATTCAAGATTATGATATAATCTTTTCAAAGTCTTTACTCTTTAATAAAGATCCTGGCGTGCTTTAACCGTATCCTTTAAAACAATTAAATTATTGTATATTTTGCATTTCTTTTCTTATAATTAGTGTCTGATGACTATCATTATGAGTAATAATATCTAGCTACAAACTTTGAAAACAAGGTCACATCCTTGAAATATTGGGTGGAAATATTAGACCTGAACTAATGATCATTAATTTGTGTTACATAATAGCTAATTTTATTGCAATTAACAAAATGATATATGTTTGGCCAAACCAGATATTAGACCTTAACTAATGATCATTTGTATGCATAATAGATATTATTAAGTAATTAACAAAGTGATGTATGTTTGGCCAAACCAGATCTTAGACCTGAACTAATGATCATTTGTGTTACATTAGCTTTTATTGTAATTAACAAAATGGAATGATATTATATGTTAGGCCAAATTTAAGTAATAAGTACTTCTGCTAGATACTGTTTAATATTTTTAAACTGCTAATTAATGTTTATTTCCCATCCAAACCAAGCTTTGTTTTATGCACGAACCGTTCATCATCTTCAATTTAGTAGAAGAAGATTGTGTCCCGTTTGTTTAATGGTGGGATCGATAGGACCGTTTGATCTCACCAAACCAATAGGACGACTGGTTGAGTGGCTGGTCCGATATTAAGAATACTGCTTGCTTAATTGGTCATAAGAGTAGAGACCTTTACAAATTTGTACGTAAATATACAAAGATTCTTCTCTTACTCGTTTTTCTGAATTATAGAAATAAAATAATATATATAAGAAATGGATTTCTGGTAACTAAGTTTTTGTTGGGAATTTGAATAGAGGTGATGAGAAATTTGGACATCGTGTACGACGCACTTTCTTAATAAAATATTTTTTGTCTTAATTTACGAAATTCTTTTTTGAGATTGAAATAAGACACTTAGAATCTTAGCATAAACTCAACAAACTAGGGAGGATTGTTGTGTTTTTGTGTATAGAAATGGTGACCAAATGATTATGCTACATTCATAACCATTTGGCGGTTAAAATCGATTGGCAAGAAACTAATACTCACATCTTTTCATAAACAGATGCAATGTTTCACAAATAGACATCATGCATGTTCATTTTAGCAGGAAAAACATGTATTATAGTTTTTTTTATAATAAATTCAGTATGGGTCTGGGCGTCCATACTAGGGGGCTCGGGCTCCTAGTAAGGGGCACAACCCCCTTGACTTCCGCCATTTAATAGCAATCCACACTAATTTGAACGAGTTTGTGTTTTTCACTTATCAACTCATTTTATAACTAAACTTAAAATAACCTTGATTTCGCACAAATTTGACTTACAATATAGTTACCAATTATTTTTTAGTACAGTAACTTTTGTAGAAAAGAGATAAAAATAACGCAATAACAAAGAATGCATCCAGATTAGTCAATATAAGACAACATGTTTGAAAATTTTGGTCATAATTTTCTTCATTTTTGTTTTTATTTGATTAATAATCTTCAGCATAATTTTCTTAAAGCTCTTTTTCACTTCCTATAAATTCCCTTGGAGTCTCAACCTATTCTTCACAAAACTTACAATAAGTGTTCTTGAGCTTCACGAACTCAAAATGGCCAAAAACTCAATTCCTTTCTTTGCATTCCTTCTCGTTCTTTCTATTCTTACTATCTCAGGTGCTTAATCCAATTTATTTACGCATTTTCCCTTTATATATATATATATATATTTATATTTAATATTTATTTAGTTGCTACTCCAATTTAAGCTATCATACTGGGTAAAATACATAAATAGAAGCATTTACTACGTAGTTCGAGTGATTGTTAAATCAGTTTAGTCTTGTAAATTAATACTAACATATTTTTTTTTTGAGAAAGAAAAAACTCACACACTCCACTACCACGAATATATACAATTGTTCTATTCCGAGGACTTGAACTCCTAACCTCATGGTTGGAAGGTTTACCACGATACTATTAGGCTAATAGTCCTTTGGTTATATTAATAATATTAATGATAGCTTAATCCTCATTTATTCAATTAGTTAAATACGCATTTTTTTGCCTCAAGTAATAATAGTAAATAGTTAACCATCACCAATTACATCTCAACTAACTAATTTTGGTTTGATAATATACAAATTTTTATACAATGTGTACAGAAATTGCGTCCGTAAAGGGAGAATTATGTGAAAAGGCAAGCAAGACATGGTCTGGAAATTGCGGCAACACAAGACATTGTGACGATCAGTGCAAGTCGTGGGAAGGTGCAGCCCACGGAGCTTGTCATAGTCGTGGCGGTAAACACATGTGTTTTTGCTACTTCAACTGTCCTAAAGCGGAAAAGTTGGCTCAAGATAAACTCAAAGCCGAAGAGCTTGCTAAGAACAAGATTGAAGGTGAGAAAGTGCCACATCTCGAGCATCCGGTTGGACCCATTCATCATCCTTGAATAACAATTAGCGTTCTATGATTATGAATAAAGAGAAGATGCTTATATCTACTAAACAAATATAATAAGCACTCTATGGTGTAACGTTAGTTTGTTGCATGTGGAATCAACTGGTTATGATTCCTTATTGCATCAATGTTTATGTAATGTGACAATTCAGCTTGTTTTTATAAAATGTGCTGTTTAAGTATGGAGAACCATATCTCACAAGTCAACAAGTTAAATAAAAATTTATGCAACTTGTTTTATTGATGTACATTAGCTTTAGTCCGATGTTTTAAAATCGTGTTGAAACGTTAATAATTTGTTTATAGTATTTGGGAAAGAAATTTTGATAAGCACTTATTTGCGAGGACACGAAAACGCAGATTTGAAGAAGCTGGCATGTACTTATCGTCTCAAAAGTCAAAACGCGACTTTAAAATTAAAGGTCTTTGTGTTCAAATTACCAAAGTGTCGCTTTCTTTTTTCATTTACATTTTCTTGGTTTCTTCAAGTGGATCTTCACAACTTCACAAGCCAAGGCCAAAGTGAATAACACACTGTACTCCTATCTATTTACTTATGTATTGGGCCCATTATTATCGGACATAGATTATATATTTTATTATTGTCTTTTCTTTTCGAGTTTGCATTATTAGCTTACAAGATTTTATGTAATATTTATAGGGAGAAAATAGTTGGTATCAAATAGGTTTTTTTTTTTTTTCTTCCGAACGGCCAATCTAGTAAAGACAAAGTGGGAACTTGCGAAACAACTATAAAACAATAACTATTGGATCTTCAAGGGAGAGAAACAGAGAGGAAACGCAAGGTTAAAGAACAAACAAAACCACGTAAGAGGAGATAAAACTACCTAAACGAGACAGCAACACCAAATCAGTAACATTTCCCGTAGGATTCACAATCCATTGATCCCAATAATAACGAACCCTACTACTTGGGTTTGAGATCCAAAGCAATGAGAAGGGCTGAATCTGTAAAAATGAATCTTCGAGCAAAATTGATGATCTTCTATCGGGAGGAGCAAACACTATCTTATTCCTTTTGCCCCATAAAACCCACATGGTTGTAAAACAAACCGCTTGGAAAGCAATTCGAGAGTCCATTGCTTTCTGAGAGAAACACCGTGATAAAATATCACTAACCCGAAGGCTTAAGAACGGGCCCAAATTCCACCAGCTGAAAACCTTAGCCTGACGAGAAAAAGAGCAGTTGGCAAGAGCATGGTCTGTTGTTTTAACAATGTCACCACATACAGGGCAAAGGACAGAATCAATGTCAATAACTTGAGAATCCAAGTTGTGTCGAACAGGAAGCCGGTTATTACTTGCCCTCCAAACCAAAATATTTACCTTCTTTGGAACCCATGAGTTCCAAGGGCAAGCCATATCTAGAGAATTATCACCGAGAGTAATATCATCTATGTAGGCTATAAACGTTTTCACTGTAAAAATTCCTTTGGAATCGAGGAACCATCTCCAACTATTGACTGAATTTCTATCGAGAGATATATTACTCAATAGGCCTGATAAATTATCAAATTCATTAAGTGATCTACCTCTTAGATTATTTCTCCATTTCCACATCCCACTCCAAATCCCGTCGAGATTAACCCATCTATCAGAAAATAAACAATTTTTGTTAACTTCTAGAGCATATAGACGAGGGTATTTTTCACAGATTTTGTAGCCACAAGAACTCCAAATCTCTTCCCAAGAATAGGATAAAGCAACCATTCCAAATCTTTTTAACAAACGAAGATGAGAATGGCACTCTCAACTTATCAATAGCAAATCCACACTTTATTATATTAGTCCAAATACTCAAACAAGAACTAGTTCCCGTAATACTTGAAAAGCCACCATGATTCCCATAGAAGTTTTTGATAACTTTAACCCACAAAGCATCATTTTCGTTGTGGAATCGCGACCACCATTTCCCAATTAAAATGCACAATCAATTTTTAAAACGCAATTTCAAGCATTCTCTTAATCATTTGTAGATTTTTTATATAAACAAATTTGATATACAAACCATTCAAAATTTGATCCAACTATTGAATTTTTTTACGTCTGTAATCAAATTGGTCACGTCTCTCCATTACAACATCAATTAAAGGTCAACACTTACCATGTACTAAAAGCATCCCTAATAAGAAAAAAGATCTTCAAAAGCTTCTTCACATGTCACATAATTTTTTTATAAACATTCCTTAAGCTTTTCTTTGTACATAAAGAGGGGATAGAAAATAAATTATATGAAAAAAGTCTTTGAGTGAAAAGCTTGAGATGTTTTTACTACTTTTCATACTTAAAAGGTTAATGAAAAAAACTTTTCTAAAATTTATCTACATAAAAAAACTTAAAAAAAAAAAAACATTCATTATAGATACTCTAAAGTGTTTTTGAAGAACACACAAATTCTAACTTTCATTTTCTAAATCACTATGTTACATCACCACTACCGTCATCTATTTTCGTCACCACTTCGTCACATTAGGCAGATGCAACGTTAGTTTTATATTAAGATATAATAGATAGAGTTACATATGACAAGTGTTTATACTTTCATCAAACTTTAAAATATAGCATAAATAAGAGAAAACATATAGACTAACTTTTGATATGAAGTTAATAATCATAAGGTTTAGAATGGTTTAGAATTAGGAGTGTTATTTGGTTAAATTATTCGGGTTTTGCATTATTATTCAAGTTTTAAAGTTTATTATTTAATTCGTAAATCGAATTGAATAAAATTCGGGTTATTCAGGTTCGTGTAGGATTTCAGGTAATGTGTTTTTACATGAATAAAATGATATCTTAAATTTACGCATCTTAAACAAACATTAAATTTTAAGCTTCTTATAAATCATCATAAGTCGTAATAATGTATATGTATATTATATATAGATAAATTCATATAAATCATAAATAACTTGTATACATAGTTATATTTGTATATTAAATAAGTTTCGCGGGTTATTCGGATTACCCGAATTCTAAAATATTTTAACCCGTAACCTGATCTGAGTAAGATTGTGGTTATTCGAATTTGGGTTATTCAAATTTGGATGCTCAAATAAGCCGTTATTCAAGTTATTCGAGTTGGTTCGACTCACTTATTCAGGTTAGAATATTATGGTATCCCTATTTAGAATAGAAAGTCAGGATGTTGGATTGGTTCTCGAGTTGGTATCCGTTCAAGTCAACCTATTTCTGGTACATTTAACAGAAGTGTATCATTAATACGAAATGCTACATATGTAATCCAAAAGAACCTTTTACCCAAAAACAAAAAAAAAACAAAAAACAATCTAAAAGAACTATGAAATATCTAAGTTTTTACAGTTGATATCCACGTCTTTAGACTACAAATATGCCCATTAAGTGTATCGTTTACTAATACAATCTAACCCATGTTTTCAAAGGCGAGCCTTTTTTCAGATTATGGTCGAGTTCAACGTCATATCTTTTTTCTAAGAGCTCCAAGGTTTGATTGGACAATGCTAAATGTGCCTGCACATACATGCTTACAAACATATTTAATGTATTTTCTCTTTCAAAATGATCTCCACTTTTAATTCTCCCATATTTAGTCGCACATTTAAGCAATTAAGCATACATATTTAGTCGTGTATTTAAGCAATTAAGCCGGGACTAGTCTATTAATTTTGAGGATCATGTGTAAAAAATAAAAATGGCACTAAATTTTTTTATATATAAGAAAACGTACATCTACTAATTATCATTTTTTAGAAAATAACATAATTTAATATATGGATGTTGGATTTTTACAGGTTGATTATTTCAGTCGAGTTAATGTTTATGGATTGTAGTACTTGAAAACTGAAGCTGAAAAGGCCGAGTCTGGATTGAAGTATTTGAGAACTGCAGCTGAAAAGGGACATATTGTAGCAAAATATGTTTATGGCCTGATAACGCTTTCGCAACGAGATCAACAAGCCCCAAGTCTTTTGACTTCCTGAAGTGTTCAAGACAATTCGAAAGTTGATGAGTGCAGAGATAGAGTGAAATCCATCTTATGGAAAATGTGTCGCGACTCGATTTCTATACAAGGGTTGATATTCAAGTGTCAAGAAAGAGATCATATAGTTCGTGTTAGGAGAATGGGTTTTGATGAGATCAATGCATTTCCAAGTTGTGATGATTGTATGTGGTCTTGCGAACTTACTGAATTTTGTAAAATCCTAAAATGGGATGCTTAAATTGATACATTTCTAGCATGTACCTGAACTAATTAATATGATTATTAAGTCCAACGGTCGTTAAGTACTCAATTCCTGTGTCATCATTTCCCTAAACTGTTTGTTTATATATACTAGTCAGTCATATCCGTGCATTGCACACGTATTATACAATTTTTTTTTGAAATTTGATGTTTAGCGTAAAGAGTTAAAAGTATGGATAAAAGAGTTGTTCAAGTTATTAAGTATAACTTGTTAATTGATAACGATCGGGTTGGGTTGAGTCACACCAAATCGGTATTTATTAATAGCTTATGGTACAATTTTCTTTTCAATACTACGTACCTCCTGGTAAGTTTTTATCTTGTTTAATAACAACACATTTACATCGATGGACAACAACATCCAAAAACAGTTTCAACATAACTCAAGATTATTAATAGAATTCAAAACCAAAAAGAATTCTTAGTATCTACCAATGCAAAAAAATAAACAAAAATTGAGCTAGCTTTTGACTGATCCTTTAATTACCTCAATCACCCCCAAACACTGTTATAATCGCTAGCTAAAGGTTTAAAAGTCTATTAAAAGTTATATTATCTTTGAGAACTTAGACAAAATAAAGAATTTAACCATTTTGAAAACGTATATTGGCATTGTTGATAAATAAGTTTAACATCGTAATAAAAATGCTAAGACATTAAAAAATTCCACCTACAAAAACAATTAAACTACTATAAACTTTTTATATATAAAGAAATGAAATATTAAAAAAATTGTTAATTCTTATTTTTGGTCATCCATTTTTTTATTAGAGTCATTAAGACTTCAATTAATGTATTTGATATTCATTAAGACTACATTAATAGCATGAAACTCAACTTTTAAAGTATATAGATAATAACAATCACTAGCTGATATCAAAAGATGGTTCCCAAATAATAAAAAGCTACTATTTCCAAAACAATCCAAAAATGAAAATATAGCTTATTTTTGTTTTACTGGTTGATTGGGTTTCTAGACCCTTAACATTCAAATCAAACAATGAATTAATAACATGTTTAATCTTGTTTGTTCCTCATCTAGTAAGACTTCATTAAATCAAATGTTGACTATGATGAAAATCGGGTTTATTAGATTCAAAAGATAAAAATGCAGAGCAATAGATTACACACACACATTAAAAATGTGTTAAATTTTCGTATGTATTAGATTGGTTTGGTTTGTTGATAGAAGAGAAAACCAATCTTTCAAAAAAGTTTACATATGAAAACGTTCATGCTTAGACCTGAAATATTACTCGTGTAATTTGTAAAAGTAAAGTGTTCACTACTGTTATCGAGTATATTGACCCAAAAACCCAAATAATAGTTTGTAAAAGTAAAATGGGCTTAACAAGTGTGGCTCTACCTCCAATTGAAAGCATATTAGCCTTCCACTTAGAAAGTCTCTGTTTGAACTTAGAAATAATAAGATCTTAATTCATAATTCTGGACATGTTGGACGCAATCGGCAAACCCAACTATATAAAAGGAAGATTCTTAGACTTGCAACCTGTAATGGAAGTAAGAACTTGGACTTCATGATAGTCAATGCCAATTCCGAATAAATTTGACTTGAGCAAATTAATGTTCAGACCGGAAAACTTATGGAAACATTGAAGAAGATGAACCTTTTGCTGAATGTTTTCCCGAGATCATTCTCCAACCAAAAGAACATCATCAGCAAAGAAAAGATGCGATATAGTCAAATTCCCAATAGAAGCACCATAGAATAGACACGCATCAATGGCATCTTCAATGGCCACATGAAGGCTTTCCATAATTAATATGAAGAGGAACTGAGATAAATAATCTCCTTGCCTTGCCCTCTTTGAATAGAGAACTCTGATGTTAGGGCTACCATTAACCAGGATCGAAGTCTTAGCTGAGATCAAAAAACCCGAAATCCATTTCCTCCACAAAGAACCGAAGCTTGTGAATAAAAGAATGCGGTCCAAAAACTCCAAGAGACATAATCAAATGCTTTTTCAAAATCAATTTTGAAAATCATAAGACTCTTATTCTTCTTTTAGTACCAATTAATGATTTCATTAACCATTAAAGGACCGTCCAAAATCTGTCTAGACTTTATAAAAGCTGATTGCTCAACACTAACGATAGAGTCGAGAGCCTTGGATAATCGGTTAGCAAGGATCTTCGAAATGATTTTGTACTGAGCTCCTATCAAGCTAATAGGACGGAAATCAACAACCACAAGTAGGTTTTAATCTTAGGAATCAAAGTTATAAAAGATGAGTTGCAACCCGAGGGGATGTTACCTGTAGAGAAGAAGTAGTTAACGAAACTCATAATGCTATTTTTCAGAATGTCTCAATATTTCTTATAACATCCAAAGGAAAACCCATCTGGCCCTGGAGATTATCAGAACCACATGCCCAAACGGCATCTCGAACCTCCGCCTCTGGGAATTCAGCCTCCAAACTAACTGAGTGAGTACGGTCAAGAGTCTTATAATGTCGACTCCTGTTAATGACATTAATGGTTTCGAATTTTTTTAAATTTTCTTGAAAGAAAGACAAGAAAATGCCTTTAACCATATCCGGATCAGTTGTCCAATGACCATTATTCATGATATCAGAGATAGCCAATTGACGGCACTTACGGTTAATTATACCATGAAAGAACTTTGTATTTTCGTCCCCTTCTACTCCCCATTTAACATTAGCTTTTTGAAGGGTATCTAATCTTTCAGCTCAATCAATGTCTCGAAGATTGGCAAGCAAAGACAAACGATTTTGTTTCAAATCATTAGAGGCTCGGCCTGCTTCAATCTCGATATCAATGTCATGAATGGTGTTTTCTAATTCCCTTTTAGCAGAATAACGAGCTGTGAGGATTTGCTTAGACCAAACTTTAATATCATGCTTAAGAACCTTCATTTTGTCTTTAAAGTTAAGGAAAGGATTGGTACGTGACTTTACGTTAGATTGGATCCATGAAAGGTGCACCAAGCTATCAAATTGTGGGTGTTGCATCCAAGAATTAAATAGTTTAAAAGGAATCGGGCCAAAATCAGTTGATCGTTGGTTCAATATAATAGGCCTATGATCAGAAACCATACAATCGAGAGCTTGAGCTTGGAGATTAGGAATGCTGTTCATGACGTATTCAGAAACCAAAAAACGGTCTAACTTGCTCAATTTAGCGCCATTACTACTAATACGAGTAAATGAATGACCACCAAGAGGAAGATCACATAGACTACCTGATGGTTAAGTTAACTTAGGAAGAGGTTAACTTGATGGACAAATCGAGTGTTGACCATATAAGTTAACTTTCATGGAGTGTGTAGGACATGAAGTGTTATGTCCCAACAGTTTCCTTGAATGGAAGGCGGTTGTGGAGTGACGGTTTTGAAGAAACAAATCTTCCAACGACAATTAAGTTTAGACGGTTGAGATCAACAGTTAACGTACTTGGATGACTAGAATTTGATAGTTAACCCATGACTAGCCTCCAACAATATAGATTTATTATATTGACCAAATCTATTATTAGTTTACCATTTCTTTGTCAAAATCATAACAATTTATCTATTTTTAAAGCCAAATATATGCGTTTAATTTATAGAATACGTAGCTTAATGTATATGTTTGACCGTTAACTATTTCGATAATCAATCAAGATATCATTTAATATAAAATCAAAACTGACATAACTTTTGTGATTCATAATTATTAATGTGGATTAACGTTACTCAAACAGTCAAACCCGGTCATAGTATTGTATGCGTGGTTCCTGCCGAGAGCCCACAAAGAGAACTGTGCACCTTCAATGATTGTTGTGACTTGTGAACTGACTCGTAATCCCTAATATGAAATGACCAAACGAAAAGACAAGAACACGTCAGATTTTAATTGATTTTGATAAGCTTTTACAGAAATGAGGATCTATCAACTCCTTAATTAATAATATGAACTTGCGATCTGCATGATGAGCTTTTAATATGTATTGTTGTTTAAATATGAATGCATTTCATCAACTTAATGAGGTTGATCGTGCTAGTGTTGCTTCCTTAGCTCAAATAGTGAAAACTAATAATAATCTTGTAACTAATAACAATAAAGCATAATAGTTTTCAACTGACAGTACGATAAAACGGATAACCCACAATAATAATCTGATAGAAAATCATGACGAGAGAAAATGTAAACATAACGACTCTAGAACTGAGGTTTACCCAGAAACGTCAAATTAAATATTAATTTAATAAAATGAATAAATATATCAAGCAACACAGCCATAAACATAAGACAAAACCCAAATTAATAATCTGGAAAAATAAAAATATTATCTCATTAATTTGCTTATTTGACAACAAAATAGTAAAATATACACGAAAAAGGTTTGCCAATAACAATGAAATACTTCAATTTTGAAAGTCATCTGTTAGTTTTAGAAGATATTCGAAGGATCCATGCTAGGAAATTCAATATTTGAATAGCTAACTGAGATTATGATCAATGTTTTAAGAACCGGACCAGCTATTGAACCAGACATCTTACCCATTAACTTTTTAAAGAACGATGACAACATACATAGGTTTTTCCATGATTTAATCATTCCATTTACACCTTTTTTTGATCCGTCACAAGAATAAAAGAATATTAAAAAACCCTAAGAAAACAAACCCTACTAAGAAATGGCCACAAATCCCACAAAGCCGGCTCTTGGTGAATCTAAGCCGCGAGATATAGGGGAAAGATGCTAGGAAATTATAAATATTTGAATATCTAATTGGAATTATGATCTATGTTTTGACAATCGGGCCAACGATCGAACTAGACATCTTACCATCTACCATTAACTTTTTAGGGATTACAACGTACACATTTTGTCCTATAGCCCTTCATGCCAATTACGGTTTCTATTCCGATCCACCACTAGACAAAAAGAATATTCAAAAACCCTAAGAAAATAAAACCCTACAAAGAAATGACTTCAAATACCACACATGCTAATGTCGATGAATCTAAGCAGCAAGATATGGGGTCACCAACTATGCAATCTGTGAATGGTTTAAAGTTCCTCTAGCAGCTGTTATTTCAGTAGGTAAAACTCATAGATGTGTTGGGCCCTTGGTTATTATTGCACTTGATGAAAGAACTAGTTAAAGGTGGTAAAGTGAATACTCATTTTTTTTTTTTGGGAATGATAAGCTATTTATATCTAGAAATGTAATAAAACTCTAATACGTGTTTCTAGTTCCTATATTTGTACCATTTTTTTGTACTCTTCTAGTTCTAAGTTCTTAAACCGATGAAGCGAATTGATGCTCACTGTTTTTGTAGGAATGAGAAGATTTTTGTAGCTCTATATGTAATAAAAAATCCAATTTTTTTGTAAACAAACTTCTCTGAAGACGATGTTTGATGGTCTAACGACACCATTGATGACAGACAAGTGCATGAACATGGTTTGGTAGAACGTGGCCATGACACTCTGTCATATCAACTTTTGACTAAGAGTTGTGCTTGGGCCGAGAATTTCTTTGAACTCGCCAAAAAGTATCCCGTTGATGAGGAGTTGCAGATTACTTAAGCAAAGCAGAAGCAGGTTGGGGAGAAATAAAAATGCTCGTCTGTTGACGAGAAAGAGTGGGCTTTGCCAAAAGCGAAACAGAGACTATCCATAGGTAGATATGAGCAAAATAGCTGAAAACTAAAAACCTGTTCATAGCTTTATTCTTCATGATCTTTGCATTAAAAAAATGCTTCTCTTATTAGTTGAGAACAAATAAGATGAAAATAATGCACGCCTAATAATAAACTCTTAGATGATGGTCATGTTTTCGAAATGCCAAATAAAACAAATTGTATTACCGTATATGAAGTGTACATTGACTGTTTAACCTTTTATTCCTATAAGACCACTCCTCTACCTCTTATTAATAACATGAGACAAGTTTATATACTTTTTGGTGACCATTTATAGATAAAAAATTGTATTTGAAAACGAACTTCTCTTAAGACGATGCACGATGGTGTAGCAATGTCGTTGATGACAAACAAGTACCCGAACGTGGTTCTGTAGAACGTGCCCCTTTCACTCAGTCATATAAGCTTTTGGGTAAGAGTTCAGTTTGGGCCGAGATTCTCTTTCAGCTCGCAAAAACATAAGCAGGTTTGGTAGAAATAAAATTGTTCGTTTGTGAGGCGATGGGCGAAATATAGGTAAGGCTGAAAGAATACCACCCTGTCAGACGATCTCCAACATAGACGAGAAATAAAATTGATCTTTTGTGAGGAGATGGACAAGAAAGAACAGTCGCCCCTGACACTCGGTCACAATCTTTTTACTAAGAGTTATGTTTGGGTCGAGAAGCTCTTTCAGCTCCCCAAAAGAGAAGCAGGTTGGGTAGAAATAAAATTGGTCGTTTGTGAGGCGATGGGCGGAATATAATACTTAGGTGAGGCTGAAAGAATACCACCCCGTCGAACGATCTCCAAGATAGACGAGAAATAACATTGATCTTTCATGAGGAGATGGACAAGACTTAACAGGATTTGGTAGAAGCAAAACAGACTATCCAGAGGTAGAGATAAACAAAATAGTTCAAAACTGAAAACACGTTTTAGTATAAGTCGACCGATTAGATGAACGGTTCAGTTTTTTCAAAACCTTGATCGTAACCTCAACCGCCACGATTTTTTGGGTTCAACCTTCTGATTGTGAGAGGAACTCAAAATAGAAAAACTTGATCCTTATTGTCCTGAACGGGTCCAACTATCTCCAAGTGGAGAGATCAAGGAGTTTCGGGGAATGATGCGTATGTGATTAGGAAATGAAGTAGATCTTAAGAAGATTTTTTTGTATGATTTGTCTACTTTTTATAAGAGTTATGATTTGCAGTCACTATGAACGACTTTTGATATGATGAGAGAAATTATATGGTCTTGCCATTTTGTTGGTTGTTATTCTTCATGTGAAACAATGGGTGGAAAATGTAGGCAATGCGGGTTGTGGCTGTCGCAGCGAAGCTTAGGTTGGTAATTTTAAAAGTCGCTAAACATAGTGGAATTGTACTTGACACATTCAGGACAATAACTATATAAATAAAAATATAAGATCTTAAAATTTCTAACTGTATCAAGATTAATATTAGAATAAGAAACAAATGTTGCAATTAACTTTACATTGAAGCGTTTATTTACGAACAAAAATAAATAAAGGGGACTTGTATATGATACCAACATACTCTCTAAAAAAAATCGATATGAACAACCTACCTTTTGTTATCCAGATACTCGTAAATCTTTCAAATTTTGTTCCAATATGATTTAATGTACGGCACATAAATTTCATATCATACTATCATATTTTGTCAGTAAAAAGGTTACAAAAAGGAATGAAATATCGAATTAGAATTTAAAAAGATAATGTGTATCTAAGTAATACAAAGTATTAAAATTCATGTCATTATTTATTTTTTTATACTTATATTGCTATCATTTAACCTAAAAATAAAAACTATATATTATAAGAAGAAAAAAGAGTAGGTGGTGTCATTCTAATACATATTTTAAGGGAACGGATCACATGCAAACGGGATTTTAATTAAGAAGATAGGAAGCCTATCGGGAGCATATGCGTGTACCACCTTGGTCTCTCCGATTAAAGATTTTTATGTTATTTTATTTTCTTCAATTTTCCCCCAATCTCATCTGTCTTTTTTCATGTGAAACATGAAATCTCATATTTAAACTCTTAAATCTATATAACTTCATCCTCGATATCTTCCTCTCATTTCTCTCCTTATAACCACCGTCATTTATTACTCTGACCGTCGCCATCCTTCGTCACTTAAACCGTCGTCGTCTTTCTCACTATTATCATCAACTTCATTGTTATAACAGCCAACTCCACCTTCAACTGTTGAAGACAAAGAAGAAATAAATCGAAATGAAAAACACATACATAGACATATTAAGGTTAGATCTAAGAATTTAAAATGTTTTTTAAAATTTGATTATCTCTTTCATCTTTATTTACATCGAAATATTCATCATCAACTCTGATTTGGCAAGTCAAACTCTCAAATTATCAAATAAATATGTACTTTCCTTGCAAGGACTCAAGAAAGACGAAAGGAGCGGTCTTAGGAATTCGGAGTGAACCCAAACAACGTGTGAATTCACAAACACACACCCACAACAATAACCGAGTAGATAATTACTAACCTAGAAATTAAACAAGCAACAAGATAAATAATACGAACAATACACAAGGATTTAACTTAGTTATATTCGATCTCCGATTTTGGAGATCGGTTTAGTCCAAAGGCTCAAATCAGAAAGTTTTCTTTATTAATTTCAAATCAAGGGTTACAAATACATAGGGTTACTTATTGGGAAAGATAAACTTGCAGAACAAGAAAAATATATTTTGATCAAAGTACAATTTTATAAACGTGTAATTATATTATTACATATTTAGATAAGTCAAATGTATATTTTATACTCATATAAAACAGGAACTTGTAAAATGCACTTTTGTGAAAATATTTGACTAATATATAGTAGAATTTGTAACATAATTTTGAAATAAGAAAATACTTTAAGATAAATTAAAATAAATATATGAATAATTAGATTTAGACGTACAATGTAATTGCAATATATTATTTAACTTAATTGTATATATAAAAGAAATTAGTGAGGTATTCATACAATGCAGTCGAAAATATTTTTCAATGGTATGTCTATTAATGTAACACTTAAGTTTTGATGTTATCATCTACAAAAGCATATACAAATTGCGGTTATACCTTTATTTTCAATACCCAACCAATATGTTAGGAATCGTGAATCTAAAATAAAAATTGCTAACAAAAAAATTTAAAATATATATTTTGACAATAATGAAAATAAAAATTGATTAATACCACGAACATTTAAACATTTTAGTCAGTTGAAAGATCTTTTACAATCGTTAAATAATTTTTTACAATTTATGAGTCAACTTGTTATTCAAGTAATAAACGGGATCGAATGTATGTAACATCAATTACATATATTGTCCTTTAATTTTCAGCAAATAATTTATCATAAATTAGTTGTTTAAAATTTATAACCTTTATAATTTATAATCATTCTCTTACAAAATGATAATTTATCTTTTTTTACCGACAAACATGTAATTATTTTGAATTAACTTCATTTAGCTTCTTTGCACATTTAAAATAAATAAAAAGTTAATATATCTAATTTTGATGTTTTGATTTATGTAAAATAATAATTGATGAGAAATTTTTAAGTTGAATATAATCAGAATGTATATGTGGATTCAAATAATATATATGCGAATTTTATAAGGAAGTAAATCACTTAACATCTTAAAATCAATCTAGAAAGTTACACTGAAAAATCACGAAACTAAACAATAAGAAACTTTCAATGTAACCTTTATAAAAATTAGATTATAAAAAATAGAAATGTTAATTTTGGTAAACTTTAAATTTTTATATGGTCATATTTAATGTACAATAATATCGATTATAATATTTGAAGTGTATTAATCCAGTTATAAAAATATCAAAACAAAATCAAAGCAACTATTACACAACTAGACAAGTATACCTAATCGAATATTAATATAGCAATTATAAGTCTACCGAGTACTCTCTCACATGAACAGTTAATATGTATTTTAAGGCTTATTTATCTACTCTATAGTTAAGGTATAAGGTTGTGACTCTTAACGACAGGCAGTCAAAAGTTATTTAATTTAATAAAAGCAACTAATTTCATAAGTCTACCAAGTAGTAGAAGTATATTCATCTAGACTATCCCCTAGAGTTGAACAATAAATAAATATGTATTTAACGTATGGGAGTTAATAATCTAGACTACTTGTTTTCACAATGCAATCGTTTAATTGAAACCATAAAGTGCATGTATCCTTGACAATTTAAGAATTCCGGATTAAAAGTTCATGAACTTTAGGGTTTGCATGGGAATAAAAAGGCGAAATACACGAAACCGCCTCAAGTACCCGGCAGGAAGTCCAGATACCCGGCGGGTAATAACCATTCCCCACCCGGTTGGATGTGCAGTACCCGATTCAATCTTCTAACTGGAACACATGAGTTCCCGGCGGGTATAAATCATCCTTAAGTATCTGTCATAAAAGTTCATGGTTGAGCTATGAAGATCCGTCCAGGTGGAAGGTACCCGGCGGGTACTCCTAGATCCCGGCGGG
This sequence comes from Logfia minima, assembly GCA_963921325.1. NCBI lineage: Eukaryota > Viridiplantae > Streptophyta > Magnoliopsida > Asterales > Asteraceae > Logfia > Logfia minima. The sequence goes on from OY992770.1 coordinate 18,012,231, forward strand.
TAGTGACCATATCTGACAGCTTTTCAGCTTCTTATTTTTTTCTTCGTTTTCATCCGCCATATCTTTATTCTTTCTTCAATTCACTCGATCTTGTACCTGTAACTAAATTTAAACTAACTAAGTACCGAAAGTTCATAAAATTAACTAAGTTACTATACAAATGAACCGATATCGCCACTATAAATATGTCTAATTTAGGCGATATCAATACTCGACATTGTCCTAATTACCAAATGATAATATTTAATTAAAAGGGCAGATTAGTCTTCTCTAATCTTTACAATATACGTTAGTAAGGCAAAAGTATAAATGTTTTATAAGAGCACACGGAGTGGGAGCAGAATGCGGCCCAAATCCCATCTGAAACGTTGCCATAACGGCGTTCCCCCACTCTAGGATGACGTTCGGGTCACATCGTCCCACCTCGGACGTTGTTTCCCTTTTCTTTTTTTTTTAACTCAACAGCTAGTTTGAAGGTATAAAAAAGAAATGGCCATATCACCACTGTTTTTTTTAAACCCTATTTTCTATCTATAAATACAACATTTCTAACACAACTTTAAACACATCAAAAAACTCTTTCTCATCTACAAACACACACTCAAAAACTCTATAATTCCATATAATTCACCACGTCGAACAACTCATACAACATACACTCCCAATGGAAGCCGTTTCAACAACGTTCATCATCTTAAAACCCGCAAACCGACGTACCATGTTTTGGTACCCCATACCAAATTCCAAAAACGACCTCCTATCAACAACCATCATATCAACCACCCCAATTCTGACCTGATCAATATAACTCTTTCCTAATGTGGCAAGCGTCACAAAACACCCAACAACCTCACACCCTACAATTGGTGGAAGACGAGGTACCAACACCAACCTCCCGTAAAAATAGGTCCAAAAAGGGCAAACAACCTTCCCTGAAACCATCACAACCCAAACTAAAAAAGGTTTACAACAACGTAAGTGGTTGGGAACCGGCAGATAAACTCCGGTTGGCCCAAAGATGGATTGTCATTTCCGAAGATTCTCACCCAAACCAAAAACGGAGACTCTTGTTGGTATTTTATTATGGAAGAGTACCATGGCCGGAACCTTCCATTCACTTGGACCAAAGACGTGTTGACCTCCAAATGGAAGAATCTTAACACCGATTGCCAAAAGTGGGGAGGCGTTTGGAAGTTGCTTCAATCACAACAAAAAAGCGAGGAAGGTGTCGATGACTTTCGGATTTGGGTGGAGACACAATATAAAACCGAAATGCAAAAAACTTTCAAAAGTTTTCAAACATGGAACTTTTTAAAAGACCGCCAAAAGTTGTTTAACTCCCGATCCCATTGTCGTCGGAAGGCGGAACGTTCCAAAACGCCGGGAGACGGTGCACTTGTACGATTTGGTTTTGGACGAGGAGCCGGAGGCTAACGAAGAGAACCCGAATGTCGCGCTATTCGGTGATGATCAGTTCCAAAGTCCACGGGGAAAAGCAAGGAAAGCCAAATCCTAAAAGACGACATTCGATTCTGCTGCTTCATCTCGCGGTTCATTTGTCGAGTCTCTCACCGATACCTTTCAAGGCATCTATTCCGACAACCAAAGCTACTATCGAAATAAGGATTTGGAAACACAACTCTGAATTTTGGCTATGAGAATATACCACATGACGGGACGAGACAAAGTAATAATAGAGAGACATAAGAAGAAGATTTGCGATAAGTTCGATTTGGATTAGGAAGACCCTAGTTCGGGAGACGATTGATTTTTATTCTTAGGACTTGTAACCTTTTATTTGTTTTTAAGATTTTTTATTTTAAGGACTTGTAATTTTTATTTTTATTTTTATGATTTCTTATTTTTAGGACTTGTAATCTTTTTTTATTATTATTATTTTTAATGAATTTATTTCTTTTGTTGAATTTCTTTTGTTATTTATTCTATTTATTAGTTTTCTAACAAATAAAAAAATCAAAAATAAATTTCCAAACACTATTCTCACTCCCCCTATTTCAACAACAATGTTATCTTTAACAAATAAAAAAATCAAAAATAAATTCTTGAACACTATTCTCACTCCCCTCTTTTTCAACAACAGTGTTCTGAAGGAATTAAAACTTTATTACGATAATTACGAGCTTTAATGAGGAATTGTGACGTTGTTTCATCGTTGGAAGAAGACTCGGAAGATGTTATTTTGAATCATAGAGTTTTTGAGTGTGTGTTTGTAGATGAGAAAGAATGTTTTGATGTGTTTAAAAAATTGTGTTAGAAGTGTTGTATTTATAGATAGGAAATAGGATTTAAAAAGAATTATTTTAAAAAAATAACGGTCACGTAACTATTTTTCTTTTTCGTTTTAATCTTGAAACTAGCTGTTACATTAAAAACAAAAAGAGAAAAAAAATTGGGCCGACAGCAGGTGGATGTTGTAACCCAAACAACGACTGAAATTACTGTTTCGAAGTGACAAAATACCATTTCAAACAGCATTTTCGGATGAAGAACATATCGTATTCTACCTCACTCTATGCTCTAAAAGATTACAATTTTAAGATATCACCAATCTATTGGTCAATTATATTTTAATGGATTGACTTGAATGTAAACATCTTAGTCGAATCATGACCGTTAATTTTTAAAAGATTCTTGATTTTTGAAAAAGGCAAATACCTCCAAATTTTGGCTTTTCATAGTTCAAAGATTCTTGATTTTTGATAAACATCTTAGTCGAATCATTCTCAATAAAATACATATTTTTTATTTTGTGTCATATCATACTAACTCTGAACTAGTGTTTAACTGTTAGAACAAAACAATATATTGAATAGCGTATATATACTTTTTTTATTAATTGACATATTTAAAGGATTGAATATATACTGTGAATTATACTTTATTTCTTAGTACTTGGAAAGTTACGTAGTTCTATGATATGTGTTTTATAGATAACTATAGGTGAAAACTTGCAAGAAGCTTGATTTTATTAAGAATAATAAATTTTAATATATGTATATAGGTGGAGATCAAGAAAGAAGCAAAATAATTAGAGAATTAGGGAATCAAATCTCAACCCTTGATTTCATCATAAATGAATTTTAAAAATCACAAATAATTTCAAAATTTAACATTCATCACAAATGAATGTTAAAACATTTATTTAAAAAAAAAATCAAGGGTTAAGATTTGTTTCCCTCATTCCCTAAGATTTGGAAGTTCCCTATTGATCATTTTTCTATATATATATATATATATATTAAAGAAATATAAAAAGTTGCTCTATATTTTATTACATAACTAAAGTGTCACCTGACGACCTCTCATAACTTAAAAATAAATAATTATTTAGATTTAAAAAAATAAATTTAAATAAAGCTAGATAATATTTAAATATAATAATTAATTAAAAAATTTATGAATTCTATTTAAATATTAAATTATTAAAAATAATTAATTGTATTAAATTTAATATTAAAAATATTTTATTTAACTCTTTAAAAATAGCATTTTAAGAATTTAAAATAATTAATTATATTAAATTTAATAATATTAATATTATAATTTAATTTTTTTAAAGTAATCACTAAATTTTTTTCGTCAATTTTATAGTTTTAAGTTAGACTCACCTATCCACTTTTTAATAATTAATAAATATTATATTATAAATATTATATTATTAATTTTTCGTACATTACACAGGTTTATAACTAGTATATATTATAAATGTTAAAAATATTTTTTTATAAAAAATCAGGGGCTAGATTTGCTTCCGTCCTTCATCAAATTTTAGAGCTTCCGTATGGATCCTTCTCCATATATATATATACTAGAAACTTATTAATAATATAACCGTTATATTTAAAAATTATTTTATTTTATTGAATTTAAAAATAATAGCGAACATATGATGATGATAATGATAACTATATATATTAATAGCATTTATGTACAGTTTCAGTGATTTTTGAAATTTATTTATCATTCATATTTCATATATATATTTAAAGGTATGTTTGTAAAAAATTCTAATGTGGTAGTAGGAAAAAATTATGATGTTTTCAAAATATTTTATAGTGAAATTGAAATTTTTTGATAAAAATAAATAAATTTGTATTAATCTATTGCTAAATATTATTTTACTATAAACTTATATGTTAACATCGTAAAGTATATAATTTTTATGTTTTTGCTAAAATAGTATTTTCTTACACGTAAAATAAACTAGTTATTTTATAATATGAAATGTATAGTTTAAATGTAACGTGTTAGAACTATACATGAGGGTAATTTGTAAAATCATTTTTTTTATAGTAATAGTAAGGATGGACATTTTTATTTTTAATCTCAATATATATATGCTTTTTAAAAAAATAGATAAATATTAAATCATTATAATTTTATTCTCTGTAATATGAGATTAATTTTAAAAATATATAAATATATGTATAATAAACAACTTAAATTAGTGATACACAACTTTTATTTGTGATATATATTAAAAATTTTATATTGAGTATCAAAAAAATTAGTTGTCTATCACATTTTTTTATAAATATATATATATATATATATATCTCATATTAAAGAGCATTAAATTCTAAAAACTTTAATATAACTTTTTTTACCAAAATAATTACTTAATCTTAAAATTAAAAATTAAAATATTCGTTCTTTTATTGCTACCTCTACAAACAAACCTACTTGAACCTTTCTCTAGAACTATAATATTTTTAAAAAAAAAAAATTTGAACAGCAGATAAATATATATATATATATATAAAATATATAGACAAAAGCAACTAGCAAGGTGCTAGAAGCTAAAGAGTACAAATATATCTAGAAAAAAATAGAAACAACACATCCTAGATACCTCCTAGGCCTTTAACTGCGAGGGCTACAGAAAGGATGAAAAAACTCTTGTCAATTACAGCGAACCACGACAAAAGAAAAATCTCCATTCGCGGAGGCAGAGCCACCGGTTTTCACTCCGGAATGTTTTTGATGCAGACCCAACAAGCCTCGATAAAAAAAAGGATAAAAATGACTGAAAATAAAAAGAACCAAAACTCCAAGCGAATTTAGAAACTCCCAGCAGCGAAGAGCTAAACACATCAACAGAAGTCAGAAACTCGCAAGCATCAAATGAGACTTTAAGCCGAACTAACTAATGAGAACCCAATGACCCCTGTAATACAACTAGGAGAACAAATATATATATACTTGAAAGTATAAATATAGAAGGTGATCCTTATAAAATAAATATTGATCCATAGGCGACGATTTTATATAAATAGATGATTTAAGTTCTAAACTATTTTTCATTCTATGTATGCATAAATAATGTAATCAATTCAAATAAAAAGTTTATGTATGGTGCAAAATGTTTTATGCAAGTATATTGCATACCTATAATGTGAATGGTCAATAACAAAATTCACAAGCAAACAAATAAATGTGAAAACCAGAGGTGAATCCAGATGGAAAAAAGAGGTCTGTGCCAAATAATTGAAGTTAAGTGAAGATAGATGGAAACCAAATGGTCCACAATTTTGAAAACTTTCAAACTCTAGTGGTGAGAACAATATGACAAAACTTGTCATTTTGCTATTCAATAATTCATAAAATTTATGACAACTGAAACGTTAAAAAAAAATTAACAAGCGAAAACTGTAAATAAAATTTTAGTTCGTACATAAAGCTCTTGTCCGAAAAGAAATTGAAAATTAGATGTTCAAATTCTACTTAATTTCTTTTTAGAGAGATAAGTTTACAATCTACATATACTCTATGTTTCAAACGAAATTTGAACGCACAATTTTTAGTCAATGGCCTATCCATAATAAAAGGTCGAAGACCATTTAGTTTTTTTCAACATATTTCTCGTATAGCTAAGGAAAAATATTTGATGTGACTAAGCAGGTAAGGTTAGAATTATGCATAAAGATTATTTTTATTTTATAACGGCGAATTAGTACATGACTATAGTTAGTGATTTGATTATACAGTATTTACTCAGAAGGTAGTTCCTGCCAACCTCGAATCGACGCATTTATGGGGCAGAACTCCACAAATTCTCACCAAAAAGATTAAAAAATATTTTTCATGAATATATTTTTATGCATAAAGATTTGATTAGTGAGTATATTAAAAAATATGTTAAAAAGTGTGTGATTAGTCCTAACTTAAGAGTGTATCATAAATTCATGATATATTAAAAGATCAAGCCTCGTAATTTTTTAAGGGTCCGATTTAGAGAGGCATGATACGTTTAAAGGGAAGAGAGGGCAGATCTCACATCAATATAGTTATGTCACCTGTCACTAGTAATAGGGGTATTTTTGTCCTTTTATCACCTTTATGTAGCTGGCCAAAACTGCTGACCTCCTACTGGAAAACAGTACTCCATACATCACCTCCTATCGTCAACGATGGTTCTATCAGCAGGATATTTTTTCCGATAGCCAGAAAAAAAAAATGTATTGACTTCTTTTTGACACTTTCATTAACTTGTTTATTTATAAATGAACTACAAAAATAAAAACATTATATAAATACTTGATAAAATGAAAGATGCAGTGAAAAGTTCATAATATATCATTGCTTCATCCATATAATAACACTGAAAATAATAGTTAATGGGATGTTTAGTGAAAAATAACAACGTGATTGCATCATGCTATATAAAAATAAAACCACTAAATAATGAATTATAAGCAAGATGCAGTGAAGAATAACAATCATATGACAGCTTTATGTCATATAAATATTAGAATAAAAATGTTTTACAAGCAATATGCAGTGAAAAATAGCAACTATGTAATTGCATCATTAAATAAAAAAAATACATTGACTAATGAATAAAATAACAAGATGGAGTGGAAGTAAACTATAAAATCATTGCATCATATATATATAAGTAATAATCAACAGTTAACAAAAATAACAAGATTCAACAAAATTAAACTAACAAATCACGGCATCATACATACAACCAATACTAAATAGTAATCAAAAATATCATTTTTTTATAATACAACATGGAGTAAAAATAATAGAAACCTCTTGTTACACTATGAACTTCTTCTCATCTCCAAACTTGCTAAATGGTTATACTTTTTCTTTCATCATCCATTCGAATATTAGATTAACTAGTTAGTCAGACTCGTGTGTTGCACACGTACTATATATTTTTTTAAAAAATTTGATGTTTACCATAAATAGTTAAAAGTATCTATAAAAGGGTTGTTGAAACTGTCAATTATAACTTATTAATTGGTCGAGTAGCGTCGAGTTGCACCAACTCGGTGTTTACTAAAGCTTGTGGTATGATTTTCAGTTCAACATTACGTACGTCGTCTGCTAAGTTTTATCTTGTTTAATAACAATATATTTATAATCGATGGAAAATAAAATTCAAAAACACTTTCAACATAACTCAAGATTATTAATTGAACACAAAACCAAAAAAGGAACTTTTGACTAATCCTTTAATTACCTCAATCTAATAGCAAACAACTACGGTTAAAATCGCTAGCTAAAGCTATAAGAGTCTCGATTAAATGTTGTATTAAATTTGACAACTTAGACAAAAAAGAAATTTTATCATTTTTAAAACTATTTGACATTGATATTTTAGCATTGTTGATAAGTAATTTTAACGTGATATTAAAAATCATAATATATAAAGATGTATTAATGACATTAATCTTTAACACTTAGCATTTAATTATAGGACTCAATCTTTATATAGATATAGATATAGATAACGTGTTCTTCTCTCACTTCTCCTAGTAACGACGTGTGTTCCTTTCATCCTCGTAATCACTTTTGAGGAATTAACTTCGGATACAGTTGCTTCTTTTGGCATTTTCATCTTCAAAATCACGAAACACGAATGATTAACGAATCAATTCTGTGAATCTTTTATTGTGTAAGGCTTGAAATTGAGAGCGTTTGGGATCATATATAGTTTGAAATTAAGACAGTTTGTGAAGGTGTAATTGTATGAAAATTGTGTGTTTTGAAACATGTTAGTGAAAATCTCATTTCATTGAATATGAGTGAAAAAGAAAGTGAACAGATTTGATTGATGGAGTAACGATCAAATGACAAATTTACCCTAAATTTTACAAGTCAATCCCTCGTCGACATATTTATGAAATACACCCGAACAAATATGGGTTGTAAATCAGAATGACCAACGGACAAGATAACCTACCCCTTTTTACCTCTCTTACTCACCATTCCCTTTGATTCCCCGCTATTTCTTAATTACTACTTGTAGGTATTCTTATATATTTGTAATTCTTTAAAATAGTTTGAATAATCAGAATTAATTAAAATTTAAAATATTAATTATAACAAAAGAATAGTAATACCATGTTAACGTTTAAGATATGCTCCTAACAGTATTTCCAATTAATGTATCGTTACGTATCTTTTCATTTGTTCATATTTATAACAATTTCTAAATTTTAATTCACCATAATAATCATATTATTTGTTCATAAATATAGTTTTAGTTTTTTTTCTTTTCTTTTTTTGGCAAAAATTAAATTTTACAGAGTTTATTATTTCAAATTGTATTATAGTTTGTCTTTTTTACTATTATATATAACACGCTTTCATTCAATCTATTGTATCCATTGAACATGTCAATTTTATTTATTGTATAAAATTCTTTTTTGTCAAGGTCAAAGAAAAAAAATTTACATACAATAGATGAAATCAACATGTTATATATATATATATATATATAATAAAAATTCCAAAAGTATACTCCGTATAATATTAAATAGGATAAAATATAGTACACTTTCAAATGATTAACTCATGTTTATATAGAAGTTTCAAAAAAATTTCGCACGAGAACATACATAACTGAGATGGCAAAAACCAATCCTTTTGATAAACATAACTAGAAAAAGGGACACAGTGGAAACGTAATACATGATATTAATTCCTCTGATAAACATAACTAGATATAGATATAGTTTTACTTATATATGATATTAAGTGTCTACAATAAAAGTTTTTTTACAAAGCTTTTATATGCAAAAAAAATTTTAGAAATTCTTTTTTCATTGTATAAAAACCTTTTTGTACAAAAGTTTGATAAATTTCAAGTTATACATGAAAAGCTTTTTTTTTTAATGTGTATATATAATTTTTGAAAAGAAAAGTTTTTTATCATTGGAGACAAAGTTTTTATTAAAAAGATTATCAAAATTTGATGTGACAAGTAAAAGAGCTTTTTGTCACGGAGTTGTCTCTACAAGCTCACGTGCGGCACTTAGTTCTCAAACTAAGTCAGCCTGACTCAGACCGTATTCGTAAACAAGGGAAATAATGCAAGAAAGAACAATGCAAGTATTACTCAAGACTAAAGTGGGAAAGGAAACTTACTCTATTACTTAAGATGAATGTTTTACAATGAGAGAAAACACAAGGAGGGGCTATTTATACTTGAAACCCTCCCACTAATAGATCTATCTAGAATCATCCTATTCTAGAATATGTACAAAGAACTTTCTACACCCTCAAACTTCCATCACCTTCCATTGCCTTCCATCACCTTCCATGATATTCCCTTGGAAGCTCTTGATTAGTGTAGAACTTTCTAGAATCTCTACTTGCAATTCATACTAAACTTGATGGGTTGTGACATTTTGATAGCTTTTAGTCATTGGAGATGCTCTATGTCCACCGATGATTGTATTAACAAAAAGGCATTTAGCTTAACCTTCAAAGTTTTTCTTTATATTACTTATAGATAAATTATTTGATAGTTGAGTTTTATAATTAATTTTTATTGGTAATTGATCTTTTATTTAATAATTACGGAACTAAAAACTATTTTACAAACAAAAGTTTGTATATACGTAGAAGTACTTTTTACTTGAAAGTAAATCTTATTGATTTTTGTATTTAATTTTCTAAACTAAACCAAAAAATATCTAACAACATCCCAAAAGGTTGAATAAAATTTTAATTTTAATAATTGTTATATATTTATTTATAATAAAATGGCGAATTAACTTTTCGTTACATGTTCGGCCGACGAGCTGTATTCGGATCATGTCATGTTTTTATGTTTCAATGAGCATACAAATTAAGCTTAACACGCCTGCCCACAAATGTTATCATTATGTGATATATTTTTTATAGCTTTTAACACTGGTTATTGTTAGATGTAAAGTTTGATGAAATGATCAAGGTGGAGTGGTAAATATAAGAGATTATTCTAGTCAGAAAAAGTTTGAAATATTTTAGGCAGTTGGAATTCGAATAGAAGAAAATATGGCTTTGGGCAGTTAGTTCGGGTTGAGGAAAGTATGACAAGCTCCGGTTAGAGGTTGTCAGAAAACGACTTTTCTCAGAGCAGCTAAAAGGTTTACTCTTGACAGCTGAAAGCCCATAGGCTTCGGCCCATGAACAAAGAAACTCTAATTTTTTCTCTATGAATATATCTCATTGTAATTTTAAACCCTAAGTTTCACAAGACGCAATTTAACCCTAATAAGATTAAATATTTCTAGTTCGACCGTGGATTAAACTTTGATCACATCGATCATTGTTCAACCACGTTATATCGTGTGTTCTTGCTTAATATCGTTTACTATTGCTTGTCATTGTTTGTCCGCTATTATTTCTATTTGCATTTGCTCAGTAGATTCGTGAAGATTAGTGTAATTCTTCCCGACATTTATAATTATAAGATAAAAGAAAAAATACGGATCTTGTATCAACAACTCTGTACCCGTTTACACGCATTAGCAAGAAAATAAGGTAGCTAAAAATCGTGACAGTGTGTGCATCGATATCAACTAAAAATTAATCAACTATATATTTTGTACCCAACAATTTGTTGCAACATATAATTTGGTTAGTGATAGCTTTCTAAGGTCTCTCCAAGCATGTACTTTAAAAGAGCATTCTTGAGAAATATTTAGAATGGGATGAAAACTACTCTATATTTGGAGGTTCACTGTTACATCTCCAAAATCGAACTTAGTTACCTCACATAGTTTATTACATTTATATTGTAGTAAGCAGCCAACGACAATTACAATGAATTATAAAGAAGCGGATTTTGAAGTCACTCTGTCCATCTGGGACGAAGTTTGCGAAATTAATATTAATACGTCACCATTTTATTCAACAAAAATACAAATATACTACAGTTGATAAATAAAATTAAAAGCTTGAAAGATTATCACAATTAACCAAATATTATTAATTAAAATAAGAATGAACTCTAAGTTAGTCCAGAAAAGTTAAAGAAATGTATAACTAACATGATAGAATTACTTCTTTTTAAGAAATTTCATTGATTGAAAAATACATTGACAGGGTTTCGTTTATTTATATGTAATTATAACTAAACAATTTATTTATATATAATTATAGGGGAAGATTCAAATAGTAAGTTTGTTATAGTAGTAACGATATAAATGAACATTTGTATTTCTAATTTTATGATTAACTAATATTTTTGATAAAAAAAAAATTATATAAAAATTATTAGAATCTAAATTTTTTTTTAAAATATGTGATACACAACTAATTTTTGTGATACATACTATAAGTTTTTTAGTGTCACTTAAAAGTTATAAAAGTTGTGATACACAATTTAAGTTGTATTTCATATATTTAAAAAAAATTAATCTCATATTATAAATAATAAAAATTTTAATAATTTTGGTATAAGTTTTTTTAAAAAAAATATAAATATGTTGAATTAAAAATTAAAATATTCATTCTTACCGTTACCACGATAACAAACTTTATTACAATAACTCATTCCTATAATTATATAATTTATTAGTTTGTTACTAATTTTTTAATATTACATAAATAAATTGATTACATATTTTTTTGTCATAGAAGTACTTGAAGTACGACTTTTGGAGTAGATGGCCAGAGATGATTTCATTTTAGAGACGAAATATGCTCAAATGATGTTCTTTTTTCTTCATATTTGGAGTTAAATAAATGAAGATGGTTGAAAGTGGGTTACCAGGTTGAAATACCAACAATTTTAACATATTATATCACACTGTTCGCTTTCGAACCAATTACGTGAGATATGAATCAAGCTAATGCTAGCTTTCTTTGTGATTATTTTCATGTAACTTAATACATTTTACATTTTTTATGTTTATATCAAGTGAAAGAAAGTGGAGTTTTTTTCCTTTAGAGATTTTTACCTAACCAAATAACCACTAAAAACGAATGTAAGAAATAGTTTTGGACGGGCTGGAAATGCATTAAATAGATGGTGCCAAAACACAGTTATCGACAACAAACAACTTCTTAGCATTCTGCATTTTTTCATTAATTGCACCTCCCCCACGTACTCCGTCCCATTCCTTCACCTCACTCCTTTCCTTATCATACTTGTATAATTCCTTCTATAATCGTATCATTTTCGATCACACGACTCATTTACGACAAACAGCCAATAGACTACAATCATCATTTCACCACATTGGCATTCCTATCGCTAGCTCATTGTAAGAGATCGATCAACTATGTACGCCACGTATGAAAGACAGTATCACGTGTGATTTCTTTGGTTGTGATCACTTTATCTATCGTAGTATATAAGTCGTCAAAGATTATATGAAGGGTTGGTATGACATATTAGTTGGTACATAAGTTCCAGCCGTGGTATCTAATCGACCCAAATCACTCAATCGCAATTTTAAAATAAGGATTTTTCTTACTTATAAATAAGGGTATAGGTAAAAAAGTATTTAATGAACCTGAAGACCTGAATATGATAACTTGATATATAATTCTGGTTTAGATACTTCAAATTGAAGAATATCGGTCCGAAATGTGTTTTTAGAGTTCACCCAAATTCTAATGAAAAATTTGACTTATACTGAGACAAAGTTATTAACATCTTCTAATCTGTCATTGGCATTCAAACTTACAGTAATTGAACCATCATTATTTTTAGTTTATTTATCATACAGACACCCCATATATATTATAAGAGACAGTATTATATGCTTTAAATTAATCATGGAAAATGATATGTTATTATCTTCATTTATTGATAAATCTTTTAAAAAAATCCTTTTAAAAAATACGGTTAGAGATACTATTACAATCTCAGTGCAACCCAACGATAAACCTAGCTAATAATAGATTAAAACACATGATAAATCGTATAATAAACTATCTATACCAACCTAACATAGTACCCCACGTAATGTGACATAATACAACAGCGATAAGTCTGATAGAGTTGCAGTGATGGTGGAAAATGTGGTGGAAGGATGAAAATATATACATGTATGTGTTTACGATCTGTTGTACACTTGTACTTATTGTATACTGAACTCACATAGAGTATTAGATTAGAGTACTACAGAGTAATAGCTAGAGATGCATCTTATTAACGAAATGTTATAACTTATAAATGATTTACAAGACAATTTAGACTTTTCCAATACCAAAATCCAACTTTTTAGAGTAACGATAAAATATTTTATATACAGTTAAAGATGTTACGCATTAATTTACTAAGCCAATATTTAAGTTACTTTTTTAAGCTAAAAATTTATTATTTTTTAAATAAACACAACAGTAGAAAATATTTTGATCATAATTTGCAAAAATTAAAAACTTAAAAAATTTAGTTGGACTTGCTCCAAAAATAAACCAATAACAGAAAAGATAATAACCCCACAAATTAAGATTAGTCATAAATTCTTAATACCAAAAACCCATGAGTAAGCCTTTCATACAAAAAAATATAACCAAAAATACTGAAATACCCTTCTTTATCACACCTTCAACATAGCCACATTATCGAATCCAACCCGACCCGACCAAATTGACCGAGTCAATACCCGAACCACCACCTTCGCTTCCTGTACCAAACAGCATGTCCCAATCGACTCGCCTATTCTTATAGCAAAGCAAGGGTTGACAAGCACGGTTCGTTCTTGACTCACTCCAAAAATTCTTTAAAAAAATCTATCATCATTCACATTTCACCACCATAACACACGACCACGAAAATTATTACGTATGACAGATCGTTATCAATCATACCCAATAATTTCCCCGTCTCAAAAACCCTAAAACACCATTAAATTAGCTGTCAGATGGAAGAGCCGCTTTGATCTTTTGAACCGTACACGATATCAAATTATTAACTGTCTCCACCGACTCCACCGTAAGCTTAGCTGTTGGAAGACTATTAACAAGAATCTGAAACGCAACAGTCAAAAAAGATCCACCCGCCCCACCACCACTACCCCTGCCATTATCTGTCTCGGGGCCACCACGATTACCAGGCCCATCCGGGACTATAGCAAACCCTGACGGCAAAAGCGCCACGTAAGCAGAATCACCGCCATTCATCACCACATTCATGGCTGGAATATCGACTGGAGCATACACCACCAGTGATCCCGCCGCATCAATACATGTTTCTTGGAGGATCAACATACTGCTTTGGTTAGCATTCATTGCCTGTGATAAAGTTAGAGTTAATTACATAAATAGTCCCTATGTTCTAGATATTTTTATGGATCCTATCCCCGAGTCTGATCCGTTGCATAAACTGTCCTCCACCATATAAAATGACTAAAATACCCTTTTATTCAATTTTTATTGTTCTAATAAATAAAATATTTCTACCCCACGTGTCAAAATATGAGTGGTCCTTTTACATTTAACAAAATAAACAAAAACACAGAAAAGAACAATCTATCTACTTACACGTTAGAAATAAGTATTTTGTAAATATTAGAGATTAAAAAAAGAAGAAAGAAAAAGGGTCATTGTGTGGTCGCTGTCCAATTGACTCAACTGCTTTGGAAAACTTCCCAAAAACCAAAACGGTGACGTACGGTCTGAACCCAGAAAGGTCTCTACTGTCCCCTCTCACATGCACACAGTGTGTGTATGTGTGAGTTTTGACTTTCTGGATTTTATTTCAGATGCAAAATTACTTAACCAAAGCTTTTTATAATAAAGTTGAGTCTGTACGTTAGATCTGAAATAGACCCCTTACATGTCAAATTACCCTTTTGCCCATGTCCTTTTATCATATTACCATTTTTCTAGCCGACCTATATTATGCAAGAACAAAACCAAAAGCATAATATTATAGAGAATATATCAAACTAAAGGGATTAAGGAAGTTTACGCTGGCACGAAGAAGTGAGACGCGGTTTCC
Organism: Logfia minima; assembly: GCA_963921325.1. Taxonomy (NCBI): domain Eukaryota; kingdom Viridiplantae; phylum Streptophyta; class Magnoliopsida; order Asterales; family Asteraceae; genus Logfia; species Logfia minima. The sequence continues at coordinate 18,027,436 of OY992770.1, forward strand.
AAGATCTGGGCCCTTGGGGATATGAGCCATTTCTTGCACGGGTCCACCGTTTGATAATATGTCCCATTCGCTTCTTAGTTGTTCATCACGAAGAAAATCAAATAGTCGCTGAGGAGAAACGGGCAACCAAACTGAAGTAGCAGCGCTTAAAACGATGCCTGGTGGCTCACCCGGGTCATCCACACTTTGTCGGGTCATGACCCGAACGTCTTCATCAACGTTACTTGCACAAAGTTTGTTCCATTTATATACTGTCGATGCACAAACCCCCGCACAGAAATTATCCGTCATTCGTTGTGCTAGTTTTAACATGCTCTTCCTTCCACCAGGTGTTACTGCTGCATATCAAAATAACGTTTGAACAATTGTACCATATCCATGTAGAGTTTTACCTCCACAACCACAAATTATTTAAAAGTATACATTTTTGTTTACACCTTGAGATGTAAAGGTTCCAAAAAAATTTGATACAAAATGATGAAAGGTGAAAGCTCATTTTGTAACTTATTTTGTGCACATTTTACAATCTATATAACAAGTGCATACATTTTTTCCCGTAAATTATAAGTACATAGATTTTTACGACTATATAGCTTTACTCGTATAAATGCTAACATATTTGAAACCTTTGTAAATGTGAAAAACTTCAAAAAAAGATCGCATGTATCCCCAGAACAATGAAAAAATAATCATGTACACCTACTTGTGTAAAAAGATCACACTTTCCCTGAACAATGAAAAAATAAACATGTACACCTACTTGTGTGATCTCCAGAAGGTACAACAGAAGACATGAGCATGACCAGGCATTGACATTGCCGTTGAAGGGTGGCCACCCATCGCTGTGCACCAAACCCCATTCCAGCACGGATCAACGGCCTGTAAAGCTCATGCACCGCACGTTCATCGTATTCCGCATGTTCAACCCACGTAACCTTTCAACATACAATCAATCAGATCCCAAAAAATAAAACAAAAAAAATCGTATTCCTACGTTAAAAAAAACTACGAAATGAAGAAACAGTATTTTACTCATGTATCATGTTACGTATATTATTCAACAATCGATAGAGTGTGGATGGAAATCAAATAATTTAACAAAGTACACATAGCCGTGTTGGGGATATTTTCATTTTAATAATAATTTAAGCTGAAATAAGTTAAATCCACAGTAGAAGACAAATCTTGGAAATGGGCTCGATGAGAGACATAATATATTCATGGAAACCTTACTATCAATTCTCGTAAACCATAAAATACTATTATTTTAAACTATTACGACTATTTATGCAATAAAATAAGGAGAAAATGACATGAAAATGGTCAAAGAGGATCGAGTAGGAGACAGAAAAAAAAAACTCAGAAAAATAGGAATAGAACCATCAAAACAATTGTTTTATACAAACGAGGATATTAGCTACTAAAAGTAATCGGGATCAAGGTGATTTGAATAATAAATGTGTCTCAAGGCTCGGAAAATCAAGTATTTAGATGTTTCTATTCGATATTATAATACAAAATTACAAGAAACGATATAAATTAATCGAATCTGATTTCGTATGCTTGATTTAAGGAGTACCAATGCTTCGATAAGTCAAAAACAGCATCTAAGATGAATAAAATAGTATTTGAGAAGGTTCCTTTTTGTGTTATAAAATTCATGTGGAAATGAATCTTGTCGATGAGAGTAAGGCAATTTATGTGATTAATCACTAGACGAAAAGGACGTCACACAAATCAAGAAGCTTGGGAAGGAGTTGTACTAAATGCATGTAAAGTTGTAAATCTATGTTCATGTTTGTGTTTCTCGACTATGCTCTAAGATTTTTATTGTAGCAATTCATGGGATTAGCCAGGAAATATGAAGAAAACACAAAGATTACATAAGGCTCGGGAAAAGGAAATGTACATTGTGTATCTAAAGTAGTGCATTCTACATCTAAACTTGTATTTTAGGTGAGCATTCCTATATCTCAACTAAGTTCAAGCACTGTTATAGTGTTGCATTTGTGCCTAAACATTATAAGAAGACTCGAGATAATACATTGTGCAAGTAGAGTTGTACAATGTGCACCTAAAGTTGTAGACATATCTACGTGATCGTGAACCAAACTTGTACATTGAGCCTAACAAATTGTAACATGTGCATTTAAAGTTGTATATTTAGGTAAGCATTCATTTTTTCTGAACCAAATTTTAAGGTTTTGGGTGATGAGATATGTCAACAAACTCATTTAAGACCAAGGCCAGGCACACCTACTTGATAAACTCCATAAATGCCAAAGGAACTTTAAAACTTTGACTTCTAATAGCCAAACCGCTCGATTCTTTAACTTCAGAATCAATAGGAATCGTTGTAGTTATCAAAAAGGAACGACAATCACATTATTCTTTAGAAAGTCATATATATCATGAAACATCTCAAGCAAAATATACTACAAACATTAATGTAACATTTTCACTTTTAAAAGTCAAAATTGGACTCAATATTACCTTAGAGTAGCCATTTGGCATATCTTGAACAACGCAACCGGAAGGAAGCCTTCGGCAACTTGAAAAGGCCGATGTGTTTTCTCGGATTGAATCAATTGACACGTCAACCACAGCCCACACGCCCTCTGCGTGTTGCTTGCAATACCGAAGGAAATTGACTTCCCGGACCGGGACCAATGGGGAAAGGACTTGCAACTCCGCATGCATCTAAAAATAAATTCAATTTACAAACTGATTGTAAAATATTCAAAACAGAAAACAAAAATCCAGATTTTTAACAAAAGATTACCAATTGAAGTGCACCACTTCTTGTTCCTCCCATACCAATTGAAATCACATCTGTTGTTGAAGTTCTAGCAATCATACATGGAAACATTTCTGCCCATTTGTTCTAATTAAATATAAACAATTAATTAGATCAAAATTCACAAAAGCGGGTGTAATCATTAATCATAACATTATTGAGGTATCATTACCGAATCCATAAGCGTTTCAACAAGAGCCAAACTATTGATGATCACCATTCCAGTCTCCCTCGAGGCCTCAGACACATAATCATTTGGTTTAAGACCGATGCACGGAGTAATAACACGAGAGTACTCGTTTTCGTTCATAATTTCACAACCCCCTTCTAAGGGCCGAATCCAAAGTGGCTCGTCAGTTTGGGCTAATTTGACCAGCTCATTCATAGCAGCTAAAGCCAGCTCGAGATACATTGATCGCTCAAGGGAATGATCAATCCCCATCACATTATTACTCGCTCTCGAGGACAGTACAACTGATGAAGCACTAGAAATCCCAACACCAAAATCCGGTTGGCCTAATGGCATTCCTGAAGTGGTTGAACTAAGGACTCCCCCACCCCCACCAAAATGATTCCCACCAACACCAAGTTCTAAACTCGAGTTTGGCATCGGAGGAGCCATGGAAGAAACCGGTCGTCCGAGAAATTTTCCGGCCATTGCACAAACACGATCTAATTCATCTTTCAGTCTAGCATTTTCAATCCTAAGATGTTGTTCTTCTAATGAAATATCACCAATCATAGCGGGACCACCACAATTCGTGCACATTGGGTTCCTCATTGCCTCTCGAATCGACATGTTTTCCGCTCGAAGCTTATCGTTTTCTTGCCTGAGAATCGAATTCTCATGTCGCTCTAATTGCGTCTAAAAAGCATAAAAAAAAAAAATATTTAACATAAAAGCTTCAGTCTTTTTCACATCATCATCATTATATACATCAAAATATTCAGAACTTTACTTACTTTCATCTGGGTACGTCGATTTTGGAACCAAAACTTAACCTGTCTAGTCTCTAAACATAATCTTCTACTAAGCTCCAATCTTTGTTTTTCATCGGGATGAGGACACTCTTTAAACAATCTAAACAAACCCATAAAAAAATCAAAACTTTTTTTGAAAAAATATAACTTGTATCCATAAAATCATTAATAGTACAATAAAACCAAAAAAAAAAAAAAAAAAAGACTGAATCTTTACGCTTCAAGTTCTTGAATTTGCTGAGGAGTATGACGGTGGTATCTTTTCTTTCTCGGTGGTTTTCCGTCGTCACCATCGGGATCATCACCGGAGCCAGCACCGTCCATGTTATCACTACCAGATCTACTCTCATGTTCCTCTTCACGGCTCCGCCTACCGCCGCCACCACCTCCGCCAGCCTCATAACTTTCTGGCATTCTACCCATATCACCAACACCACCACCACCACCCTCCATCGTCGTTTGCTAAAAAACAAATAAATAAAGTTAAGCGTGTGTTTTTTTATGGTTTGTTCAGTGTGTGAGATAAAAAGAAAAAAGTTAAATAAATTTTATTACAAGAGCAAGTGAAAGGCCGGGGGAAGAAAACATGGATTTCGAAAGTGGTTGAGACATAGCACCGCCCCGCATATTATAAGGAATGTCGGCGACGATTCTAGCACCACCACCAGTACCTCCACCGTCGCCGCCGTGACTGTTATCAAGAAAGCCCCCAAAACTCATGAAACTACAACTTATCTCAAAAACCCAAAATCTATATTCCAAAATAATAAACCCAAACCCACTTCAAAGATTCAAACTTTTTCAATACCCATTACTCAAAATCCCTCAAAACATGATCAAATTTTTTATATGAACAAAAATAGGTTTTTGAACCATAAAATGAATAAAAGGAAAAATGGGTACTCTCTCTCTCTCACACACACACAAACTATTGGGTATGTATCCCTATAGTTTTTTTGTGGGTGATTAAGAAGTGTTCAGATGAAACCCTAAAAGTGTGTAAAAGAAAAGAGCTATCTGCATGCTTGACTTTGAGTTTTGGATTATGAGCTAGAGAGAAAGAGAGAGATTATAGAAAAACAAAAAGATTTTTTGTATTTGTAGAGAGATAGAAATAGTGTGTACGTATATGTGAGTGAGAGAGAGATGAAAATGGGTTTGAGGAAGAAGAAAGGAGATAATGTGTGGAGCCTTGAAAGCCTTACAAATACAAAAAATAAAAATCAGAAAAAAGGTTTTACAGTAAAAAAAGGGTCGGTTGGTTGACTCTTCAGTCTTTTCACACGATCTCTCTAATTTCTCTCTCTATAAAGTCTTTTCTTATTTCTTGTTTTTTTATTTTTTCATTATTACATTTTAAAAAGTTTTCTTCACTTTTCTTATTTGGATATTGAGGTTATATATGTTAACAATATATTTATTAATAATACGTGAGATACTAAATGTGTAATATATGATCAAACACGATGATATGCAATAGTGAGTGTTGATTAATTTACCTTTATTAATCTCCTAGAAAAAATGATTTGTTGTCCGTATATTCCAAAATTAGTCATTCCAAAATACATATGTCATCTTTAATTTAATAGATCGCATAGTCATGCGATCCACGGTTCATATTGAGAATTAGTATTAATTTTTATAATTTACATGTATATTATAGTTCGGGTTGATACTAATCGAAATAAAAACAAATTATATTTTCTTCTCTACTATTGTCTAACAATACTTTCAATAACTGCATTAAATATACTTTAAAATTTAAATTACAGAGAAAAAAAATACTATAAAAGTAAGTGAAAGTTTAAGAACGTATATAGATCAAATGATATTAATAACTTCTCATATTATTAATACTTGATCATTTCGAATGACAAATTTAGCTATTAGAAATGTCCAACAATAATTTTTTTGGTTGTTCGTCATCAACGTCAATGATGTTAAATGTAAAATAAGATGTGTACATCTCGATAGAAACACGTGAATATGAAAAATTAAGTTTAAGGTTGTTAAACTAAGTTTGTTAAAAAAATTGTAAATATAGAATGAGAAAATGAAAATATTTGATTTAATGTAAAGATGTAGATATGTCGAAAATGTGAATATGAAAGTGATAAAAAATTTAGTAGGTAAATTATTTATTTACTATTATCGTTATTATTAATATATTATAATCTTGTATTAAAATAAGTTTGATATGAAAATTATGAAAAAAAATTGTGAAAAATAATGATGTGTCGAATAGAGAATGAATATGGTGTTTTATATATGACTTAAGGTCATTCTCATTCGTGACTGAAACTGACTGGTCAGTTTCTACCAACTTAGCGCCACGTCAACTTTTTTCAAAACTGACTAACAACTGACTACCTACTGCCATCAGTGACGGTCAGTTTTTTTCCCCATTATTTAATTATATAAAACACAATAATTACAATAAAACGCATTTCATTAAAATAAAAACATTACATTAATAAAAAAAGAAAACATAACATTTCCTAAAAATAAAAATTACAATAATAAAAAACATTACATTTATTGAAAAAAAATACGATTAACGTTGACGGAAATTTGGTAGGAGTTGCGCAACGTGTTCGATTAGAGCATTGCGAAGTTGATGATGCACCGTTCGATCACGTAATTCCTTGTCCATACGTAGTTGACTTGCAACCCTTTCTTGCCAGGAACGTCGGGGTAAATTTGTGTGGTTTGTCAAATAATCTTCTTGAAGTTGACACATATTTCGGCTGTTGTCCTCGATTATCATGTTGTGTAAAATCACACAACAATACATGATTCTTTTTATTTTGTTGATATATGGCCTTGCCGGGTTTTTGATGATTTGCCAACGGCCTTGAAGCACCCCGAATGTTCGTTCCACATCTTTTCTTGCGGATTCTTGATATCTATTGAAACATATTTCTTGTTGCGTTAGTGAAAACTTAAACGACTTTACAAGAGTAACCCCTTCTGGATATATCCCATCGGCAAGATAATAGCCTTTGGTGAATTGTTATCCGGCAATGGTGAAATTTACTTGAGGAGCTCTATCTTGTAGTAAATCAGTGAATAAATTCGATTTATTTAAAACGTTGATGTCGTTACTCGAACCTGCAGGACCAAAGAAGGCATACCAAATCCACATATCGTAAGAGGCTACCGCCTCGAGCATGATCGTTGGACATCCCTGGTCACCTAGAGTGTATTGACCTTGCCATGCCACTGGGGAATTTTTCCAAGGCCAGTGCATACAATCGATGCTCCCGAGCATACTCGGAAAACCATGCAACTCGGCATGACGTTGATGTAAACGTTGCACATCTTCGAGTGTTGGTTTTCTAAAGTACTCGATCGAAAATAGATGAAAAATACATTTACAAAATTTATCCGAACACAAGTATGATGTTTGTTGACCCATATGTAAATATTCATCAAAGGCATCGGCGGCGCAACTGTATGCCAATTGGCGTACGGCGGAAGTGCACTTTTGGTAAACATTAAAACTAAGTGCACCGGTAGCGTCTCGACTTTGATGAAAATATGCAAAATATGGAGGTAGTGGAAGTTGTGAGTACGATAGTATACCTTGACATATACGGATAAATAAAGGCCGACTCATTCGATAACGTCGTCGAAAGTAGTCCGCCGGGAATGTTAGGTTCTCGGCAAAGTAGTCTAAAAATAATCGTTTGCCCGTCGCGTCACGATCTCTACTAAAAAATCGTCTAGCTGCTCTTGGCGGAGGGAATGAGCTTTCTCCGTCTTCGTCCGAATCGGAGTCTATCGAATTAATCGTATTTATTGCGGCACCCGTATCGAAAATACTCATAATATTTTGCAATTCTTCAAGATCGGAATCAGAATTAGACATAGTGTGTATTTTTTGTAGATAAAATGTGTGTATAAATTGTAGAAGTTTTAGAGTGAATTGGTTGAGTTTGATGTGAATTATAGTTGTATGGAGTATAGGTATATATAGGAGTAATTTAAGTATAAAGTTAAATAAATAAAATTTTTTTTTTTTGTTTTGTTTTGTTTGCAAACTAGCCGTTGGCCCTTTGGATTTTTGTGATATTACCGTTTGACACACACAAACATGAACAAACAAACGAAAAAGAAAGAAAGAAAAAAAAATCGAAGGAACGTCAGTAAACCGACTGTTTCAAACCAACTGCTTCGTGCCATTCATGTCGGTTCCGTCGATTGAAACCGACGGTAAACCGACGCCACCGCTGAGATTGCCCTAAGGTTAAGAAATGACTTCAAATTAAAGTTATTCAAAAGTCTCTTTATTTTACGATATCTAGAACAACGGGATATTTTCTTACAAAAATACATACAAATTATCGTGTACATATAAGATGAATAGTATAGTAATTTCTTTCGTTGCTAATATAGTCATGACAATTTAAATGTGAAAGCAAGTCTAGTGTAAGACAACATAGTAAATATGTAGATGTATAGACAATATAGTAAAAAAAAGAAAAATGGGTGCAACTAACTACACATATACTACACTTAAGTTACAAGGGATAAACGTATATAAATTGAAAGTTATATACATATATTTGAGTATAAGGAGTCGTTGCTTTTGTGCTCATTGTTTAACTGAACATTAAGGTTAAAAATTGAGGTATTGGTTAACACTGAGTTTTTAATGTTCTTCAGCTTTGTATTTTTATTTACAAATTCAATTAATTTAATAATTTTTTTAAAAATATGTATTTTTAGATATTTTTTTGGTGTACGAATGAACTTACGCATGATATCTATTTTTATTAACTTAATAAATATGTATTTTTACGTTAGTATTCATCAGTTTTTCAGTGTATATAACAACGTTTAAATTTCGGACGGTTAAAAATTTTGCTTTCTTCTTTAGGAATTAAAACTTCCTTACGATACGGATAAGCTTGACGATTCGGACGGTTAAAAATTTTGCTTTCTTTTTTAGGAATTAAAACTTCCCTACGATATATATAAGCTTGACGAATAAGTTGTAGAATTTTTAACATCATCCGGATGAAACTATTTTTTTATGTATTTTTTATTTATTTTGTAGATAAATTATAATTTGAGCTGTGAACAATTTGTGTGAAGTATATGTGTATTTATAGAGTAAAACAAAGCTTTCAAAATAAAAAATAGCTGTTAAAAACATTCATTTTCAACGTTGCATATATATAATAAGTATAAACAGGTAAGCAAAATTGTGTATTCCACATACAATAACATATACATTATTTGTGTGAATCAATACAATTATACCTTTACCTCATGAAGTTCATCTTCAACCCAATTCCCAATATAATAACCCATCATCTATTTTTATTTTATTTATTAAACACTTCATGAATACCCTAAAAACTTGTCTTCTACTTCGAACTAAAGGATTACTTAGTTGTGGGATTTTGACTTTTAAGTGTTTATGTTTGAATTCTTTCGTTTGTTTGTTGTTTACAAATTATCTATCAAGAAAATGCAGACACTCACTGCTATAATATATTCAAAGACGGTATTCCTCTTCATGTATCATATATACATTCTACTCCATTCAGATTAAGGACTAAGACTTCCTAAATTTTCAAATGATTTGTAGGTGTATCTAACGTCTATGGATGTATATGGATCAAGAGGGACTAAAACGGTTACACACTGTTGAACTTCTCATTAAAAAAGTTACATGTAAACCTAAATGCATCATATACATCTATTCGAAAAAGGTAAATGAAACAACTTATATTAGTTAGATTTATTCCAAAAGAAAAATGAATGAATTGATACAAGTTGATTTATAATTAATTGGATTATTTATCACAGAAAACTAAAAAAAGTCGTATTATTAACTGTACATTTAGATATAGACTATTTATTTGTTATACAAAAACTCAAAAATATAGTATTGCTATATTTTATTTTTAATAAACTCAACACTTATTAGTACTTTCAATTTATATATTACAATAATTCAAATTTGAATATATTTTTTTATTTGTATAAGATTTATAGTTAGGAGTGCATTCAACTTTACACATTTTATTGTTATATGTATTCAAATTTGAAATATTCTATTATATGTATTTCTATTTTAAACCGTCTATTACATTCATTTAAGTTACTATTGTAATTATAAAACTTACAAAAAAATACATCAATTTATTTAGTGAAAATTATGCAAAAAAATATGTAATAGACTATTTTAAAACTTGAATTCGTATAATAGAAGATTTTAAAGTTTGATGTATATAATAATCAAACGTATAAAGTTCGATACATTAGCGAACTATGAACCCATATCTATAAACTCAACATTTTACTACTACTATTATTTATTATAAACAACTCAATAACAATGGGTACAAAAACTCAAATATATATATTGTTTTATTTCATCTGTAATAAACTTAATAATTTTTACTATTATTTATTTAGAAAGAACTCAAAATTATAAATATTGTTTTATTTATATAAACTCAAAGTTTGTTAATATTATTTATTATAAAAGGACTCAAAATTTATAGTTTTTATTTATTTTTAATTTATTAGTAACTTTATATAGGGAATACGCCATGTACGTTTAGTACTTATTATGTTTAGAAGATAAGTGTAATGGTTACAAATGTAAATCTATTCATTTGTGTTAACCATTTGTTTTTGTGAAAATTTTATAAGAAAATTATTTACAAGTAAAGATAAAAATTTATATGCTTAAAATATTGAATGACTCATTAACCATTGTCATCTTATTTATTATTCTAAAAGATTAATTTTTTTCATTACTCCAATACTCAACTTAAAGATACAAATTTATATGCTTAAAGTATTAAATGACTCATTAACCTTTTTCTTCTTATTTATTATCATAAGAAATTATTTATTTTTTCACTATCATTTAGTATAATAATAATTAATAATAATAATTAAACATTTTATCCTTTTATTATCATTTATCATTATTTCGTATAATTGTTAGTTAATCATTATTATTCCAATAATCAACTTTTATAATGTTATAGATAATTTAAAAATAGAATATTTTTATTTCTGGTATTAAATATTTTCGCAGTAAAACACAAAGACGATTATGAAGGCTAAAGCTGAAAATTACACTTTCTAATTATAGTTGAAATTTTATACATCTATTTTTATATAATTAGTATTTAAGTTATTTGGAGTTTAACCTTAAAAATGTAAATTGAAATTAAAGAATACACAAAATATACAAAAAATAACTAACTAATGGATATGTACTTAACTTTTACACGAGTTTAATTTCGATTTTAGAATTTACTTCAAGCTATGTATAAATTCTTTTCTTAGTTTTTCAATAGTTATAAAATATTTTTCAATCAAACAACGCTAAAAATATAGCGTGAATTTCTTATTACAATGAATTTTTTAAAAGTGAGGTATAATTTTTTGTTAATTATTATTATTTTTATTATTACTATTATTATTATTATTATTTAATTAAATATTATTATTATTATTTAATTAAATGAGGGGAAAAAGTAACTATCCAAATTCATTGTATACTGCGACTAACCACAAGACAATACATGTACCGTCCATATACGGGGAATTTGTCTAAATACGTTATATATCAAGTTTTATACGTATGATTTTGTCTTGTGCTCTAAGAACAATCGAAGTTAGATATCATTTATTTCACCAAGAGTTTCACCAAGTCCCTCTAAAGTATATTACCTTTTGTTAGCACCTTTCTTTCTCAAAAGAATACATGTTTTGGTGATAGACAAATATTCTCTTTGCACAAGTAGCGCATAGTGTTCAATACATTCGAGCATAGACATGTTTGTTTTGTGTCATACGGGCCAACAATTATCTTATGAAATACATTTTACGAATTAAACACCATATATTGTCGACAATATTAAATTATGATAATCCTAACAACGTTATAAAGCATGATTTTATTGTAGTAGTAGTATAAAAAATAAAAAATACATTGCACATAAATAGTCATGAAAGCCTAGAATCAACATGAACTTATAGATATGATTTCTCATTAATTGCACTCCAATTTGCACAAATAGATTCTATAACTTAACTATAAGCATACAAGTATCAATTACTACAACTATTATTATTTTATTATTATTATATATTCTTCGAGGTTCACATTTTATGATAGTGAAGTTAATATGATGCGTTAATTATTGAGTTGAATAACGGTAGTAAATGTTGAGATAATTAAAATAAAGTTATTAATGAATATTCTTTGGCAAATTTCAAAACGGAACATAAAGGTTTCAATGGATCTAAAAAGCTACTCCTATTATTCACGAGGGGCTTGAGTTATGTGCATTTAAATTGTTGTCATGGAGATCTACTTGGCTTCATTAATTGTGGAGCCGATTGAATTTATGGATTTTTATATTTATTTTATTTTTGTTTAATAGTGATATATGTAATATATTAATATTAATATTAATTAATTTGAAGGAACCTTTTCGTGAATATTGTTATACTCTTTATTTAGAAAAATGAGGACCTTAATTACAACTACGGGGATTAAAAAAATAAAGCATACGAATGAGCGGAATATATTTCTTTGGCGTTTATTGCTTCGTTTCAAGTGACGAAACTAATAATTGTTTATGAAGAATATATATATATATATATTGTTTGTTTTTGTGATAAAGATATCGTAAGTATCATTGGATATGTTCATTAATGATTGAATACTTATGAAGTGAAACTTTTAATTATTAATGTTTATTTAGTATTGCCTACACTTGGTCCGAGGTCCAGACCGTAGTGGCCAATTTTTTAAAGACAGATTCTAACTTGGTTCACATTAATGGATTTTTATTATTATTATTATTATTTTGGAAACAATTGCTTCACAAAATTTGGTTTCAATTTATATGTCGCTCCTGTGAAAACCGTGATATATTATTATTATTATTATTGTTTAAAGGTGTAAATATGTGATGCCACTTAATTTTGTAATTGTATAACGTGGGAGTGTAAAAGTGAATTGGTCATAAAGAGGGGTATAAGTGGTATTTACTCAATTAATCAAAGTGTTTAGCACTGAATGTAACGTCCCTACCCTATATAGTAAGGGTACAACCTTTAAGCATGTGGCACTCTTTAATACATGAGAGCAACTTGTAAACTACAATCTTTAACCACAACCATTTTTCAAATTAGTACAACTATTATTAACACACAAGTACACCATCATCAATATCTATCTATACATCCTTTATTGTGGGTAATTATGTAAAACTTAAACCATTCCATAATAGATTTATGACAAGTGGGCCTTTCAACAAATTTATATTAAAATCACTAAAATTCTATATTCAATAATATGAAGTAAAAAGTTTTCAAAAGAAAAATACATATATAATAATACAAGTTAAATTTATGTATTACAATTTTATAATTATTTGTGACTAAAAATTTAATAGTGTGTATCACACATAAAAAATTATAAAAGGTTGTGATACACAAATTTAATTTGTATATCATATATATATAAATATATTTTTAAAAAAATTTTCATATTAAAGATAATTTAATAATTTTGATATAGTATTTTAATAAAAAAATTAATTAATATTAAAATAAAAAATAAAAAATTTATTTTTACTATTACTACTATAATAAATTAAACTACAAGAACCCTCCCTGTAATTTCAAGAAATTATATATATACATCGTTTTATAAATCGTCAAAATAACAAAGTGAGGGTCTTGATATAGGGGTCTCTCAGTTTAGTGAGATAACCAAAATCAATTTAACTAAACTTAATGATGTCATATTTTTCTTTATATTTGCACATAAAAATATATGTTATAACGCATTCGTTTTTCTCCTGAAACTGCATTATTCAAGATTGTAGGCAGAAGTCAATTTGTAATACATTGAAAACTCTATAAACTAATACTCATAAGATCATTTAAATTTAATAATTAAAAAAACTATTAATTGATTAATTAATAAATTACTAATTCCTAATTTATATATTAATTAATATTTTATTAATTTATAATTAAATACTTAATTTATAAAAAAAATTTCAAACTTCCACTTTATTATTAATTACTAATGTATACTGTTTTACAAGTTGTTTGTATATGTCACCTATCATTAAATTGATTAATTGGTTTATGTATTATGTTAGAATTGGGTTTTGGAACTTAATTTGATTTATAACACACTATGGTTTATGTATACTGTTTTGGATTTTACCCAAAAAAAACACACTATGGATTCGAATTTCAAACAATTTGATCTTTTTGCTATCATTATTGTTGAATTGTGGTATTTATTAACTAATTTAGCATATATAATTTATAAAGGTTTTATGATGCCCTCAAAATCTTAGGTTCACTTACGGACCTTTTTGATATAAAATAGTATAATACATGTGTATGTTGCATTGAGTTATACAAGTAATGCCTTTCGAATGATAATGCTAAATAAACATAACAAAGCAGATTTAAAAGTATATCAACTATTTGAATTATAAGCTTTAAACAATCTTACCTTTGTTAGGGCATTCTCAATCGTTCACAAAATTGACCGGTCAGTTTTTGCCAACTCAGCGCCACGTCAGTCTTTTTCAAAACCGACTGAAAGTGACTAACAACCGACTGACCCGTGCCATCTGTGATCGGTCAGTTTTTTTGAATCATCATTTAATTTACACACGAAAACGAGAAAAGAAAAAAAAATAAGCGAAGCATGTTCGTCGGTTTACCGACAAAAACCAACCGACGAAGCAAGTGACGGGTCGCTCACAATGGTGTCGGTTTTGTCACTTCCAACCGACGAGGAAAGTGACGAACCATTGGCATCCCTCTTATATTTTCTGTTCTCTAACTTGTTTTGTTTAAGTGCAGAAAATATAAGTTGAGGTGCTACTTTGTCATTTCTGGACAGATACGTGGTCATAGTATGAAGTCGGCATGGCTGATTTATCAACTTAAAGACTTCAAAGGTGCGAGTTGTATATTTTGTATTTAGGTTATATAAAAGTATTTCTATTTTGTTTTATTTCATAATTTTGTGATATATCTTTCAAAACTCTATCTATCCTGTTATTTGTATACGATCAAATTACGGTTTGCGATTCTTGTTTGAGTGATATGATTGTCACCTGCTAACTGATTGATCATAGAGTGTTTTGTGTCAGTAGGTGAGGATTTTAGTCTTTTTTTAGGTTTATAACTTCGTCTGATTAATTGACGTTTATTCACTTTCATCTTGGTGTTCGTTTGAGAGATTTTGGGATAAAAAAGTTTGTGTTCTTCGTCAATTGTTTTTTCGCTAACTTTTTTGCGTTAATCTATTCATTTTTTCTCTTTTAATTCTCACGAACCATGTTTTCAGTCGACCAATTAATTATTTAGGTCTATCTTTAGACACGTATATTATCTTTAGACACTTAAATATGCATATCATTTTTCATATCGTTTTTCGTTAACAAATAACATAATGGCAAGCTATGTTGCCCAAGCTAATGCATATGTATGGCGGATCACATGCTTATCAAAACCATATAATTACAAATTGACAATCTTGATATTGATTTTAAACGATTATAACTATGTTGATTCATGAAACATAATTAAATGATGCTCTAAACTGGCTACAAACTATGATATATGCCATGTATTAATTGTATATAGAAATGATATGTCATAAGTATCTATGGACCATATTGTTCCAAAATTCATTCATATTTGCTATGGTTTTGACGAGTAATTAGGATAATTTATTGCGGCTCTCGAAAGATGTAGGGACTTCAACTTAACGTCGTTATATTCAAATGCATTGATAGGACTATAACATAACAAGTTGAATATAATGATCTAACTTATAGGTACTCCTTGCAAACACTAGGGGCCTAGGCCCTAAGGTGTCCTATATTCAATTAAGTTTCGATGACTAATTAACCCTTAAGATGTCTATATGCATTTCATTAAATCGATAACATCAATGGTCCCATGCACTCACACTTCTAATTCAAATATATGTTGCGTGCTAATGTACATCATGAACTCTTGTTTAGATGTTGCATCTTATTTCACCATTGATTTGTCTTTCAACTAATTATTAGCCATAGTTGTGGACTAGAAACACGTCATCTACTTGCATAACATAGATATAGTGCATAGCAATTTACGACTTAAAACTCTTGATAGCATATCCTATTTTTCTATATTCTTTCATACAAAGTAAACTATGAGATCGATCGGTACCAAAAAAATCAACACAATGAAAATAGTTTGCCTACTGAAGTCTAATGTAGATACAACAAACTCACGTTGTGTTAACTGTATTATAAAAATACACTACTCTTAATACTCTCAATTATCAGCACAAATCTTTCAATAGATTATATAACGGAGACGCTCTCAACATTATTGAATCTCTAAATACTCAAATACACGAATGGAGAAAACTCACACTAAGACTTTCATATGTGCTCTATTTTCTCTCAACGCACATAAAAAACCATAACACACAACTTCTATATTTATATATGTAAAACAATCACTTCCTAATTTGATTACAACTCAAATTAGTTACTCATGGGAATCCTTAATCCCCAACATAATTTGTTTCCTAAAATTATATGATCTCCAATTATCACCATTGTAGGTGATAGGAGTTGAAAACCTAACATAAAGATCCAAAATCGTGACAATTACCATGGATAGGGGTGGCATAAAAGAATCTTAATTTGTGACGGTGTTTTAAAATTCTTATACTAGACTTGTTATTTAAGCGGAATGTTATTAATGACAAATAAAATAAACAAAGTTGTTAATGAATTGAATAAAAATTTATACGACATTTTGGAAGTGACGAATGTACTACAAAGATATGTGGTAGGGGCTTGGGTCATCCACCCTTTATAGAATAGGGTGGTCATGGCATTAGTGGGGATCAAATTAAAGCTATTATATAAGCAGGAAAAACTAATAAATTAGATCTTAACGTGTAATTTGTGGGGCCTTGACTTCAAATACTTTTCACGTGCTAATATTTATTAAGAGGAAAAAGAATAATGAGTCTTTTCTTTATCAAGTACTCAGACACGATAATCACAAATACATATTATTTATGATTATGTTGATTTGTCACATTTGAAATAAAACCAAACGAGATAACCCTTGTTTCATGAAATGTTAATTAAATGATTATGCGAGGGGTGTTGTCTTATGTTTATTCTTTATTTTTGTTTTTGTTTTATATATTTTTTTTAACGGCTAAAATTTTAATTAAAAAATTAATAAGGAGTTAGAAAGAAATTACAAAGACAATGTTGGATTTTGTAATCATAAGGTCAGCGATCCTAGATTTTTTATATCTATGAAAAAATCAATCAATTTTTTATACTTTTTTGTTTTATATTTATCACTTCACTTAATCTCTTTCTTTGACACCCGTCGTTACTTCTAGTGTATGTTCTTCCTCATTATTCGAAAGTTTTTCTCAATAATACAATTGTCGATTTTTTTTTAAAAAGAAGCAAAAGTGATTATGAGACTTCGTACGCTTGGAGCATGTTTAATCGGAAATTAAAAATCACCGTAAGTATGTAATTGATAGAAAGTTAGAACGAAAATAAAAATTATTTTATAAAATTCATCTCCCACATGATATATATATATATATATATGCATTTATATACTATGAGTCTGATTTTTATTGTTTATATTTAAACTAGCAACCGAACATATGAGTCTTAATCTCATTTTCATTCCCTCCTCTGAACTTTTAAAACAATTATTTTTCTTTATAAATACAAGTAGAAGTAGAAAATATCCAGGCAACAAGATGGAGCCAAGTTGGATGTGTCTCCACGTGAAGATCTCTAATGTGGGCCAATACCCATCTTCCAAACTTATGTTATTACTACTCCGGATCACTTTATTATTTGCGTACTGTTATCGAAATTCAGGAACATACATTATATGTTGTCCGTCTCATTTTCCAAATTCACATTATTTTTATTTAATTTAAAAAGATTACGTCAGTTATAAAAAATAAATAATAAAAATTATTAAATTTATTTATATTTTAATTCTTTAATATTTAAAGTTAAACTTACATTTAAGGGTAAAACTGATATTTTATCAACCTATCATAAATTACACACACATATATATATATATATATATATATTTAGTTTGAGGACAATAAAAGTGGGATGAAAAGAATAGTTATTTATTTAATGTATTGTTATTTCTGATAATTTAAACTAAGCATTAGTAAAACTACCAGAACAATTAAACAACAAACATATGATTTTACAAGAAATGATCCTACAATGTACAAATAAGATATCTTATGAGCTACATATAATGAAATGGAATAAATATACGTAGCTAATAACAATCGTATAATTGCGTTTAAGTAGGTTAATAATATAAGAAACTTGAGGTTTAAACAATGTAAACAAAAAGAATCGGTTTGATCGTTGATTGATTAGCTGTACATAATATTCTAGATGTCAACAACATTGATGATATACTCGTAATGTGCTGTAGAAAACTAATGCTACTACTGTTTAAAGAAAAAGAAAAAGAAATTAATGATGCTTGAAACAAAATACACGGATGATTCATCATTAATGATATTTTACAAATAAAAAGTAAAAATTAGTTGGTTTTATATAGGACTGTTAAATATGAAAGTCCATTTGAATATTCTAATAACTCGATTTGTTTAACAATTAACCGGTTCAAACTCGATTAACTTTTTAAAATTATATTTGAGTTTGAGCTCTAATAATAAACTCGTATTTGAGTTTGAGTTTGATACTCGTTTAAATTTTCAACAATTTGTAATAAATAAGCTTTTGAAATCACAATGATTGTTTAGAAACTCGAACTCGATAGGTTCATTTATTAGCTCAAATAATCTCATTAGGAAATATACATATTATTTTGTAAAACTTGAAATAAAGTTTATAAAATACATACTACAGTTGACTAGACTTAAAATGTGTGAGTTTAATTTGCAAGACCACTCCCTATGGGGAATGCGTCTTCCGTCTTCAAGCTGAGGTGTACTCCGTCCTCCCCACAGGCACGACACTGCTATTGGTTGCCGTCCTGAAATACTCGTGCTTTCGGGAACGATACAAGAACTATAAAAAGTAGGCCCGATCTGGGGTGCAAAGATCGGCCAAATAAGAAAAACTGAAAATTTCATCAATCAAAAAATCAAATAGTCAAAAAATAAAAATATTTTTAATATCTTTTTCTAATTCCAAACACCCTATATATACACATACAATTATCACTATTTTTCACACAAAATTCTCACTCTCTCTATTTAATTTACACTCAAATTATATCAAATAATTATTACTCTTTTCACACACAATTTTCACCATCTCTATTATTATTAGTATAACGTGTTTTTTTAATTAATGTCATTTTTAGTATTATTAATGTACGTACTTTTTTTTAATTTTGGTAATTTTTATTATTAATGTAACCTATTTTTAAAAATTATTATTATTGTTTTTTAAAAATATAAATGTATTTTTATTGATAGTTAAGAAATGACGTGACACTGAAAAGATTGATTCTTCAATTATTATAGACATGGTTCAGTTCTAGCTTAGTTCTTCAGTCTTTATTTTGATGTGACACTAATACGTGAAGTTCAATTTCTAATTCTGAACTGTCATGATGAAGAATGGTCCAAATGTGGGTCCAAATGTGATCCGATAGCTGAATTTATGTTTATCAAAGCTACAAAATCTTACAGTAAAAATACAGAATTGGAGCACAAGATTAAAGAAGGTTATTTAATTTATTTAATTCCTTAGAAGGGTATTTAAGTAAATTATTGTACAAAAACTAAATCAGGTTCTAAATGCTTCACCTACTAGCGTTCAATTTTGAAGCTTTCCAAAAATATTAAAACTAAAAATATTAAAAGTTAGGAGTTCTAGAGTCCGTTTGGGGTGAAGCGTTTAGAAATTTTTAGCACCTTTAACTTTTAGTTTTTAAATAAAAAGATCATATGAAAATAAAAGTCTTATTTGACATATATCTGTTGTAACTTTAGAATTCAATAAAAAGTTTAAAATCTCAAAGCTATTAGAAGTAGCTTTCTATAAAATTGAGGAGCTTTAAAATCTTACAGCTACAACCTATAACTATCACTTACAGCCTACAACCTACATCTACTTCACCAAATAAACTCTTAGTAACCAAACAAAGTTTTTATTTTTTAAAGAGCTTAACTTAAAAAAAAAAAAAAGAAGCTAAAAACTCTTAAAAGTTCCTTACCAAATAAATCTCAATTTGAATTTAATCCATCACTGAATTATATATTCCACAATCCAATTGGCACGTTAATTTTAACAATTCCAAAAGGATTGTACTTTACTATTTTCAAATGTGAGTTATTATTTTGTTAGAAAGGCAAATCTATATAATTTATCTTACATATTTGTACATTTATACATATATACACAATCGTCGTTAATGAGATTTGAACTCATAACTTATAGTTCAATACATTCCTCACATATAGGTTGAGTTATTATCGTTTTGTTAAAAAATTTATTACTACCTATATGAAATAGTTATAGTTATAGTTATATTATATAAAGGAATAATCTGCATATATTCAAATTATGAACTATGAAGCAACTAACAGAGAACCAAAATAATTGTTGTTAATAAAGGTTGATCCAAAATATATATTACAAAACTCATTATTACAAATATATACTTCTTTAAAGACTACCAAATAGACCACTTCCATTAAATGGTTTGATTTATTTTCTCTATCAACATTATTGAGTGTTGGCATGCATATGGAACTAAGAGCATGCATGATGCATGCACGTAAAGAAAAAAGAAAAAAAGAAAAGAAAAAGATAATCGTGCATAAATTTAGCTCTACAAAAACTTACTTAATTTACGCACTGTTTGACATGTGTGTTACATTTTTATCTATCATCTCCGTCATTGATTTCATATCGTTGCAAAAGATAGATGTTTAACAAAGTGATTGAGGCCACATATGAAATCAATAAAGTTATCGTTGCAAGATAGATGTATAAATTCTTGATTGAGGCCACATATCGTTGCAAAAGATAGATGTTTAACAAAGTTATCGTTGCAAGATAGATGTTTAAAAGACCCAACCAGGTTCCGTATCGTTGCAAAATTATTTGATCCTTAAACCCAAAAGGCTTAGGAATGCATCATATGTATAAAATTTGAACTCTGCAAGTACTAAATACTCAAGATATGTTTGTTGAATGAAAAATCTGAAGCTTACCAAAACCATATAAAAAGATCAATATGCATGGACCACTGAGAGTTGGACAAAAACCTTTGATTGTACCAATCAACACTGATGTATGACCTAGTACAAACATGACAACTAGACAGTATTTTAAAAGCAATCCCATGTTAACATTTAGACAAAGAAACATCAAGTACTAAAAGAGATGGATAATACTCAAATGGTTTATTAAAAGAGATGACTGAAATCACAGACTACAGTGATGTTCATTGTTAACAGCATGTAGACACAATAAATACATAAATAATATATGAAAAAATGAACAATTTACAAAACTTTATGCTTATTTTTAACTGAAGTATCTTGATTTTCTTACATTACAAGCAAATCTAACATACGAAACATATATCGCTGACAATGTGCAACACTAATATACTAAGTTTATATTATCTTTGCTTTTCATACATTTCCTTCTCTTTCTATAAACTATTACTTCAACAAAAAGATTAAAACCCAAACAATGAACAAGAAAGCTTGTGCATTGATGCATACAAGAACTTTCTGATGAATAACTTACAACATAATAAAAAGATTAAATCTAAGGATGATACCTATAATTCCAGCGTGTTAATGAGAAGATGAAGGTAATGTCCAAAGAGGTTTTGTGGCAACTAGAATTCGCTCCCTCCCTTGTGATTCGGGTTCCTTGTCATGTGTAGTAGATTTCCATCTTACGGAACTAGCAATTCGATCTATTTTTGTAATAAACTCAGGGGAATCACGAACCAGAACTGTTCCTTCCGGACGTAATAATCGATCCATCTCTACCATGACATCCACGAGATTACATCTGCAACAAAGTTATCATCCGGTCACAAACAATCTTACAGTTACTTGGTAGTTGTACCTCATGCCATGCATATGTTGCACATTATACCGGATTGCCATTTCAGAATTGAATAGGAAAGAAATACCAGTTTCCACAACATTAGTAGTAACATTGTGAATGCAAAATATGGAGTAGTTTCATACACATCATGATACAATGACGTTTAAATTAAGAGATCATAAGAGGTAGAAAGCAACAGTAGGCTACCTGTTCTTGCCGGTAACTGGATCCTTTATGAGGGATTCAAGTGCAACCACATGGATGAAGTCATAAGTTCGAGGGTAACTTGAGAAAGGTTCGCACCTGAGGACATTCAGAGAAAATATTGTAAAGTTGTATCGAGATAGAACTAAAAAGATTGATACAGTAAATTATATCACAAGCAAATTACAATGATCAAACAACACTTTTAGGGATAATGCGTACATAGGCCATACAAGTTTGGCAAAGTTTGCAAATAAGCCACCAAAGTATAAGCACTTAACATCAGGCCACCCAAGTTTCATCCCGTTTTGACTAATTTCACCCAAAAAGTTGCAAGGGAACTGCGGGACTTTTATGGTCACCCCATGCTTTTTACCACTTCATCTACCATACTGTTATTATATGACTAATATACCTACCAATCTCTATCGAAGTTTGTTGAAGCGATCCTATATGCTGAAATGTATTCTTCTTAGACACCTCCCTAGCCACAATCACCACACACTCATCATGTAAGCCAACACCATTAGGTTGCATTTCATGCGCCCGATTTTCTATAGTGTCGAGTCCAAAGCCTTCTTGCTCCTTCATAACTTTAGTTTTATATCAAAACCTAACTTTTCTTAAAATTTAGAACTAATGTGTAGACCAATGACATGCACACTGACATCTCATCTTATAGGTTATCCATCAACTAAACCACTAGTTAAACAAAGAGAAAAGAACTTATTATTGACCTTGGTTTAGTCGTAAGCTAATAACACACGAATCCAGCATGCTCTCACAATAGTAACATTCCATCGTACATATAGAGGTGGCAATATTGGTCGATGTATTTATCAATGAGTCAATTTGAGTGGGATTTATCTCAAAATGGATAATAAAAAGGATAGAGCTGAACAAGGAATGGGTTGAAAGTCCACCAAAGTCTATTCTTAATACTTGCATCCTTTTAATTCATTTTTACTCAAGTACTTGGATTACTAATGTAATAATAATGTTTCTGTACTCATAATCAAAGCATTAACTACTGATTAAAAGAATAAAGAAAAAGGTTTTCAGGTCAACCCGCCTGGCCACACCACACTTCAACACATACTAAAAATGACAGATTTCAGCCCGAACCCAATTTCATCTGTTACCCACCGCCCATCTTACTGCCTTTCCTTTGCACTTTACCTATGCACACTCCATATGCAAACCTTGAATTAGTTGTTACCATGTTTTTTCCCATGAGTTGTTAATCAAGAAGATGTATATCAATAGTAAATCTCCAAGCAAAAACTTGTTGAAAAAATCTATTTAAGCAGTGCAGCAGTGCTTATCCTATGCAAGGATTTAATGACACAGACAGGTGACACTAATGAAAGAGTATAAACAAATGAGAAATAACTTACCAATCATGATAAACACCAATAAGCCCTCTATCATAAATGACACCTAAAGTTGAAGGCTTGCGGTCTGTAACCACATTCATTACCCACAAAGGATCAGTTGCCAGTGCAGCAGCAAAACCACCAAAAAACGCATTCATATCCATCACATTTCGTACTGCAGGAGTCCCAAGCTTCAGGTTTAACAAATTTTTGTAGTGAAAAATCCTCCTTTCCCAACGCCGTGTGTCAGCTTCAAATACATCATTTCCATTCTTAATCAAAGTGGCCCGTGATGGAGATTGCTTTAGTCTTTGTGGCCATTTTGGAATTGCACCGACAGCAAAGTCTCCTCTGAAAGAAGATGTCTGGCTCACACACTTTTTCAGTTTCACATACCTGCATCATCAACAAAATATCACTCCATCTTCACATAAATCAATCCCAGCGATGGCAAGTTTATGAATGGGTCCATTTGGGTTATGTTTTATCTCAAAGGGGCAAAATCCAATAACTTAGATAAAAGGGAAATGTGTCAACCAGCTTTCAAGTCACCCAAAATCTTTCTGTTAGTGCATACAAGCTTCCTAATCGTTCCATTCAAAGATTTAGATTATTCTTGCAATAGTAATATGTTTCTAATCTTAATTAGCACATTAACTATTTATAGAAAAAATTTCAAATCAACAAAAAGTTTCAGCCTGGCCCATTTCGACCCATTCTAAAATGTGTCCCGCTTCAACCTACCCATCTTGCCACCTGTATCTTATATCCTCAAATAACAAAGATTATCAAATTACAAACCAAGCGGAATTAGGGTCATCAGACTCATTGCACAATTCAAGCCCAAGTTCGTTTTGGTTCTGAAGACATGAATCCCCAACGGGCTTTTTCCAGATAACTGTGTTCCCATCCACAACTATAAGCTCATAGCATAATGTTCTAGCTACTGCCTGGAGATCAGCCCATTCTTTATCTTGTTTAGCCCACTGTACTGGAGGACCTGAGATTACTAGATACCCACCAGGACGAAGTAATCGATCAACTTCCATAAAATATGTTGCATCTGCATAATTAATACCCCCACTGTCAGAAAGATGCACATGAGATGCCACATACATTATAACTAACAAGTTGAAGTAAACTCACTATATGCAGTAAAAGGGATCAAACAGCGAGAGCAGTGCATCAGATCAAATGAGGATGCAGGGAAAGGAAGTCGACGAGTGCCAAGCATCAACACAAATGCGGGTATTCCTCTCTCCAAAGCAAATTGTATTTGTGATTTATGTGAATCTCTTGGAGCAAAAGAGAGTGTCAAAATTCCTTCATCTAGTAGTTGACCTCCGAAACTAGCAACCTGTAAAAAAATTACACCAATCATATTTTAGAAAAAGCAAACAAGAACTTGAGGGAGTGGATGATTACATTCCATTATCATCTTTGGTTGGAACGTAGGAATGGAATGAGATTTTATAAAGAATTTTAAAATATTTGAAGGTGTATAATTTTTGCTTAACTTTATACACCATTCAAAATAAGCATTTAAATCTTCATTGGATTAGATAATACATTTTAAACACAATAAGAGCTTTATAAGACCTCAAATAAGATTTTATAAAAAATATATATATTTCTAGTTTTTTGGAATGATCGGAAGTAATTAAAGTAAGGGATTCAGTGAAGATTACATGACTAAAAGTGAGCTACATTGTACGTTTTCATTCTATTCTATGAATGGAAAAACACCCTCGAACTATTGATTAAAATCTACCAGATCAAGTAAATACCGTTCGTTCAGGAATGGTCCACTGCATTCCATCAGACAAAAATGAACAACAGTTGTCATTCTAATGAAAAGGACCATTCCGTTCCATATCTGATTCCATCAACCATGCACTACCTAACAGTTCCGTTGAAAGAAGGAAAATATAATGCAACAATTCTTACCCCACATCCCATATCAAGAGCCGTCCTCAGGACCCCACCAGAAATAGGTATATATTGTTTAAGCTTTGCGATATATTGTGTAGCTCCATCTGGAAACATAGTGCCACCACCAGGAAATATGAAGTATGGACCATCTCTTTTCATCCATCCTTGATGTCCTTTCCTATCAGCTAGTTTATTATATGGCATGTTTTCGTGCCATATCTGCGTACCAAAAGAAAAGAGAATTCTATATTATAAGAGATGCATTTTTATTAGAAAGGAAATCCTACAACTAACCTACCCACATAATATATGTACATCACACATATATATACATGCCTACCACGAGGCTTGAACCCACAACCTTTTGGTTGATAGGCTCCTCACATACCGCTAGGCCACAGGCCCTTTGGTTATAAGATATACATTTATATACCCTTTGAGCCAAAATATGAAAAACCATAGGTACTTGAAGATCTAAAGCTAGATTTTCAGCTATCGTACAGCATGCCAATGTAATGGCTTGTTTGGACATGAACAAATGAGTTGTCAAAAAAATTACACCAAGAGCTTCAGATATCTTCGGAAAATAAAGGTAACTAACTTCGAGAATTGGCAAGCATAAAATAAAACTACTAATACATGGACTATCAATCAGACAAACTTAACGACATCAGCCTACAATGTAAAACGATTACTTAGAACACAATAAGATACAACAAATTCACATAACTGGTCTGCATAACACTTTCTTGAAATATTAACAAAAAAAATTATGTACTTTATACAAGACTACGAGTATGAGTAAACAATGAGCTTAAATTACTACATAATGGTGCATACATAAAACTTTGGAAGCTATGTGTCAGATCTTGTAACTACTCTATAATAACTAACTACTAAGGGGGTGTTTGGGTGGGCTTATTTTGATTGCTTATTTGCTTGTTTTATCTAATAAGCTCACTCTATAGTGTTTGGATAAGCCATTTTATAGAGCTGATTTGCTTATTTATGAGGGGACTCCAAATAAGCTTCTTTCTAGCTTACACAAAAAAACACCCATTTTCAAGGGCAACCATTTGTTCCAAAGATTTTGATAAAGAGATCTCTAATCAGTCTCTTCTTTTGAGAGGACAACTCAATCAACTCGGCTGAGGACGGCCTACGCTATTAGAGGAGAGTTACAGTAAAGACACAACTTCCACCTTGTTGGCTATTTGCTTATAAGCAATAAGCTTAGAAAATAAGCCCACCCAAATACCCCCTAATATACATCAAACGTATCGACTAAAGCAACAGTAGAATAAAGCCATATTATACAAAAAAAAAATTAAGATAAAATCAGCTTAAGCAACAAATAAACATTAACTAAAAGTAGCAAAAATACTTAAACTATCCTGCCACTGAATCTGAACATGAAAATCTAACGGCAGCAAAATCAAACAACAGAAAATGCATACACTATAACAAACTCATCTAGCTAAATCTGCAAACTCTCATGTTCAAAGATAAAGTACTAAAAACATCAACTAAAATAAAATTAAGCTAACAATTACTAAAAGTAAAATTAGCAAACTGAACCTTATGTAAACTTTCCGGCCACTGAATCGGAACATGATAACCTAACGGCGGTGGAATCAAACACAATGGCGTTTCACTTAACACCGGACAATGCCGTTCACGATAAAAATTCATTTCTCTACTAAGCACACTATTCCGATTTGGATCTTCACACGGCATATAATCAACAGTATCCGGACCACACGATTCAATTTCCGCATGTTTTCCGGCTTCAATTAGGGCTACGAGTCCGTATCGTTGTTTCGGATCGGCAGTATTGGATCGGATCAACGCTTGAGTACCTGAAGCGGCTAATGAATCACCGAGCGGTGTGAAGATTAAAACGAAGAATAGAATTACAATTGCGAAGAAGATCATTGAAATGAAATCTAGAAGCTGCCATTTACGTGATGGAGTGTTCCGTTGTTTAGGTGAAGTTAGGTTTATGTGTCCCATTTTATTATGATTTGGAGGTTTTAAGATCTGGTTATAGATACATAAATATATAAGGGTGAGTAGATTTGGGGAGTGTGTGAACTGAAAAGGGACAGTGAAGGGAAGAAGGAAGGAGAAATGTTTGGATCTTATGTTTATATGATCCAGGGGAAATTAATGTGATACTACTAATCATTTACTTTACTTAATTAAATAATAGTAATTGGCAGATGTATAGAGATTGAATAATTATGGGAGACGAGGGAGTTAATTGGATTATCTGTTAATATTTATTATAATAAAGAATATTAAGAATTTAAATGAATACTTTATTATTTTTGGATGTATATTTTGTGTGAGTGTACAATGATACGTGTTAGTCCCATCACCTCCTATATGTGTGTATGTGTTAGTCACTTCACACTCTAGGGGGTGTCCAAACAGTAAGCCCCATATTAAGAATAGTAGGCAGAGATTATGATTTAACATTTTCTGTGATAAATATTAATTATCATTTATTACGAGAAATATTAACGGATAACCCAAATTAACATTTCATTTTTCAGGATTACTTATTTTCTCTAGCTCGTCCCTCTAATAATAACAAGTTTTTTACATTGAGTTATTAACTCTAATAGTAAAAAAGTTTATAAAAGATTTTCTATAATATAAATAATTAAAATTAAATTTATTGAAAGATTCAAAAGAATTGAACCTGTTTTAGCCTTTTAATAATTTTCAGTTCTAAATTTCTTTTAAGATTTTTTTACCATTAAAGTCGATAATTCAAAATAAAAAACCTTTTATACAAATATAAAAAAGACTTTTTCTAAAAAAATCCATTAAAAATGCTCTAACGATGATAAAGTAAGAAGTGACATTTTCACTTAAATATAATACATTATAAATTAATTAAAGGGTTTAAACTTATATGCTAAAGGTATATTTTAAGTTTCATTAAACTAAATGTACCAAAACTTTTCAAATGTAATTCAAAATTCATTTTTCACTTAAATACAAACTTTTAATGTCATAAGAAAATCATGATTTAATAGTAGAGTTACTTATTTACCTTTAAAAATATCATTAGAAAGTAACCGTTTTATTTTCAATAAATATTAATGTATAATACCCGCAAAAAGTGTGGTAAATAAAGACATAAAACTAAAAGTTTTATTCCCTACTTTTACTATTAGTTTCACTATAAA
Source organism: Logfia minima (assembly GCA_963921325.1). Taxonomy (NCBI): domain Eukaryota; kingdom Viridiplantae; phylum Streptophyta; class Magnoliopsida; order Asterales; family Asteraceae; genus Logfia; species Logfia minima. Next base: position 18,056,084 of record OY992770.1, read on the forward strand.
TATCAATAAAATCATGACAGAAATGATTAACCCAATTAAAACAAGCGTATAATTTTACATAATGATTATGTAACAAAAAGACATTAACAACGTTCCTCCGATAATATGATCATGTTCACGTTAATAAAAAAATGTGTTTACTATTATTAAGAGACCATAGTTTACTCGAATATTTCTTAAAAACTACTTAAGCTTTCATTAAGTAGTAAACACTAAACAACGTGTTTTACACTTTTACAAGTACAACTTAAACTCAAGGATCCTTCGCACTTGCAAACACATAAACTCTAATAAGCTAAACCCAAGAAGTTACATAATTATTTTCGATGAAAGCTTCTTCTAAAACTTTTTTACGCGAAAAAGCTTTAGAGAACTTTTCTTAGACGAAGGAAAAATCTTTTTAGCCAAAGCTTGAGATTTTCATTTAGCCAAAGTATTCTCATTTTAACTCTCTTTTAGTGAGAAAAGCTTTTTAAAAGTTTTTTTTACATTGGAGTGATAACTTTTTCTAAAAACTGTTTGACAAAGTATGATGTTGAAAGTAAGAGCTTTTAAAAGCTTTTGTGATGTTCTCACATCATTTGATACTTTCTTGCAAAGCAATAACTTTACATCATAAAAAACTTTGCATGACCAAACATTCCATATAAGATGGAAGATACCATCACAAGTTGAGCGTTCAAAATCACTTCACATCACAATACCTTCTATGATTAGCAAACAGAAAACCAAACGATCCTATTTTCAGATAATTTATGAGATCCAAAAATTTGAGAACCCTAATTCAAAAAATAACTTGACAAGCTTAAAACAAATTCAGGCCACTCATCGTTGATAACAGTAAAGGCTGCAATTTCAATCTAAATATATAAACAGCACTCTTAGCCTGAGAGATCATGCAATGCAGAAGTCTTATTCAAGAACTTCAAAATACCTCTATTGGTTCTTTTTACAACATTAACATGATCAAAATCAAGAATCCTAAAAACCAAACACCATTAATTTGCATTTTGGCTTCAAATTTCGCCCAAAAAGAAACATGATGTTTTAGTCTGCGATCTTAAAGATTCAAATCTTCCTTGACGCTTTGAGGTTGTAATCAAGCTTGATGAGATTTGCCCTAAGCAGCATGGCCCTAACATCTCGATCGAATTCAACCCCAGTCTGCAAAACTCGTTGGAAAGTAGCTTTCCTTTGATCTGCATGCCTAGCGTACAAAATTTTGTTGTGTGAGTCGATTCGGGCCTGCAAGAACATGGCTCAATGGATTAAGCATATAAGCTAGATATATTGTTACTGACTTGTGTGTGTGCAACAAACATACTGCAAATATCTACTTGTGAATGAGTCAAACTACGTTGAATTTTATTTCAGATGGGTCAAGTAAAAGTATTAAGCAAAAAGGGAAACCAATGGAACAAGTTGACAGTAGTCTAACGTCTATTCTTAGAACAAATGCAAATTATCGTGAGCGGGTCAGCCCAACCCAACCCAACCCAAGCCAGGTCACTTTAAAACCTGACTCAACTGAACATTGTTTAGACTTGTTACCCAACCTCCCCTGCCCTGCCATATTGCCACCTCTAGTGGAATCTGAATTTGCGATTGTTTCTATCATGACCTTTGTTGATCACTAATTCATGGAATAATTCACTTTTGTATCCCTCATACTAGTCTCTTTACTGCAAACAATCACCTCATAAGAAACAACGCTTTTGGATAAAAAGAAATTCAGATATATGGGTTATTTTGCATTTCTGTAATTTTTAAAATCATGATAAATAACATCCAAAGTGGAATCAATTATTTAAGTTCAGTCTAGGTGATGAAATTATTAGATGGTCTAACAACTTTCATATCTCTTGCACACCAACAATATAGCCTAACATTTTATAAGGGTTTCCAGATAGAGCTTCTATATGCACACCAACAAATTTCTTTAGAGAAATGCTCTAACAGGAGATGTACCCCGTTTATTGCGACTCATTCTGAGGTTGGTGTGTTAAACAAGCTAGGTTTAAATATTCCATGAACGAAAAATTAACTTTTAATTTACAAAGATGTTTGACACACTTAGAAGAGTACCTGTATTTGGTTGTCTGTAATTAAAGCCTCGAGTTCTTTTTGTAACCCCACTACGGTGGTTTTGAAAGCATTTGCCATCATGTTCAGATCAACAGATACAAATGGATGTGTGTACTGAATGAGGGCTTTGTTACGAATTTGAGTGTACAAAGTCTCTACATGGTCATGCAAATGGATGTCGAGCAGGAGGTTCTCTTTAAGATTCCCAAGGTAGTCTAAACATGAAGCATAGTGGCTGCAGCAATGTCAGAAAATAGTTGCTTTAAGCTTTAACGCAGAAAAAAAACTGAGAAAATTGCCGATGCACACCAATCTTAAGTAGGAATTTGTACATGATAACACTAAAAAAACAGCAACAATCAGATCTCACAATTCACAAACTCGCAACCATTTAAGGAAGACAATTTTAAACAAGCTTTCAACAGGTCTATTGTTTATTAACAAAACTTCGAAGCAGCAATTTCAACCCATTTACCATACAATATACTCGATCCGGCTTGCATTTTATCTCTAATGGGTCAAAGAGGCAACATAAAAAGAAGTAGCTTAACAAATCCCAGACAAAATAGGTCAATATGACCCAGCGCGCGCCAAAACCTACACGTTTTAATTCAAAACCGGCCGTTACCCCACCCACCCATTTTGCAATCTCTACCAATACCAATAGCATTTTTTCGGGAGAAAAGCTACATATAAAGAATTTCCATCATAGCATAAATAGCAACAGCCGGTCTTGGGCTCTCTTATATTATCCAACAAAAAATTAGAAGTGAGAGAATATTCAAAGCAAATACATATCCCTACAAATAAAAACGTATAAGCATACCTTGAATAGAAATCATTGATAAGCTCCCTGACTTCGGGGACCAACTCTAAAAAGTTACGGAAGTTAATATTGTCTATTACTTTAGCCTGCCAATAGAGAGCATTAAATTAGATTTATACATCACGTATACATCATTATTAGTTAGTATCAGATGGTAGAGTAATAAACTACAATCATAAAAGATCATATTGCCTTAAGCTCCGCACGATCAAAACTTGCAAGGGCACATAGTCCGCCATATGTTGCAACATCTTGAGCTGCAATAACTTCTGAATAGTTGTTCCCCAAATCTGGAGTAGTTTCCAAGAACTGTGAAAATACCAATGAGGTTGTCTATCAAACGCTAATAATTGTAGATTGTAGATAAAGAACACACATAATAATGAAGACCAATCAACTCCATTAATTTCTTCCAAAATTATGAATCATCCAACTTGTAATTATAAACAGCATCAGTTTCTATGATAGCCCCCTCAGGTTCTTTTATATGGTGACCAAAAAGGGTAAAGTGTAAAAGTTGAAATTATTAAAATCTCTAATAGAATACCTTTCGAGCAGCAAGCTTGTACTTCTTAGATTCCAGATGAGCCAATCCAGCAGCACACTGTAGTTTAGCAATTGTGATGGGTTCTAACTCACCTTTGTTTTGCTCTGCCTTACTGACATAACTTATAACATGCGCAAACTGACCCATCTCAATGCTAACTAAAATTGCATTCAAACACATATGTATGATGTGCTTTGCAGTTGTGCAATAATCACGTGTGCGCACATAATTCTTAAATGCATCCCCAAGTGCACCATGAGCATAGTAGAAGTCCCCAAAGTCATTGTATCCCATCCTTATGCTCTCTTTGATCAAATTTGTCTGTAGGAATAGAAATAAGTTAACCACTGTCACGCAGTATATATTCACAAAAAGTTCCAATTACCAAGGACTTCTATAAGCATGTCAACTATCAAAAACTTGACTTATGTTGTTACTAAATTATCAAAATCCCACTGACATAATTGATCTTAACCAGCTTCCTAATTGGTGCATCACTGATAACATGTGAAATATCATGTCACTAGAATAAATAAGTCCAGTGCGCGCATGCGTGTAAACGTGAACTCTGTATCATACAGCAGGAATATGTTACAACTTACAAGTGAGGCACTCATGCCCACCATTATGTCCTTATTTTCTCTGGCTATAGAAGGTATGACAGCAGAGAGGTTCTCATACAGAGTGGAGTTAACTTATTGTACAAATTAAACCTACAATTCTATGTTAAAATTTTCCATCCCAGATGGATATCTTCAACCAAAATATAACAACCAAATAGTGGTTATATTTTATAAAACACAAACTATCTAAAAAATAATGATATCCATCAAGCAAAACGCTATTACAATCTCCATTTAAGGGTTACAACAACACGACAAGCTACTTTACAAACATCCACAAACGATCATCTGAACTAGTTCCCTCATCATATCTTCTAACTTCTACAATCTTCAAAAGACCAGTTCCCTAAAGCAAACAATCACTTTCCATAGGCATGATACAAACCTCCAATTTAGAAAACCACCTCAAGCAATAAGCAGTCCCCAAAAACCCTATCATAACTGTCTCACTAATCATGTTTCCTTATAAGACCCCATCTCAATTACAAATCACAATCAACCACATCATTCAACAGTTTCCAATTTAATCATACAATAAACTTAGTCCTTATGATCCTAAATTTAGTTTGCAAACGAAATTAAACTGTTGATATATAAGATCACAAACCTATAAGCAATGCATAATAAAATTATAAACCAAGAGTAATTAACACATTACTCTGTAAGCATTACTTCATACTCAGGTTCCCTCTCAATTGCAATTTTATCATACAATTTATATAAGCCTAAAATGAACTCTCAGATATTTACTTCACAATCTTATAAACAATGTAACAAAGTTCCAATAGAATAATCAATCATATGATATGTATAGATATAGATATTACTCTGTAAGCGTTAAGTTCATTCTCAAGCTTCTCTTTCCTCTGGTCAGCTCTTCGATCAACCGCATCCATCCAATTCGAATCCGCACCATAATCTTGACCTAATCGGCCATCGATCTTCTGTACAACTTCTCTAAACAATTGCGTATTTTCACCTTTCTTAATTTCATCATACGCCATTCGAAGTGCTTCTAACTGCATCGAAACGTTACCACATTTATCAGAGATGAATATTAACCGTGAGATTTTAGTCCGGCCGGTGTATAACGCGGCATACGCTTCAACATCGAGTTGTTCGCCGCTGATGATTGGACGTCGTTGCTGTTGCTGCTGTGACGGAGAGTCATCATCGTCCCCGTTAGTGTAGATCTCGTCAGTCATCTGTGCTGATGCTTCTTCTTCGGTTTCCATGATTGTTAGGGTTTGGTTAAAGGGTTTTGATTTGGGATTTTTTGTTGGTTGTTTTTGCACCTGTTAAAAACTTGCTTGTATAAGGAGACTGAATGCTACAATATTAAAAGTGGTGTCGTTCTTTTGGGCTTAACTTTAGCGCTGGATGCGTAGATGAACAAAAGGCCCATAAGATATTGAGTTAAAAAAAGGCGTAGTTTTTATTCTTCCTTTTCAAGTTTTTATATAATTAGATGATTAAATTAATTGTAAAGGAATTAAATAAAAAGCACTAAAAATATAACTTTTTATTTTTTAAAAATGGGTATTTGGAAAAATTGCCTATCAACCGCAACAAATTAACATTCCAAGTACTCCAAGTCCAAAATGGCCACCTTCTCCGGCATCCCTTTTGGTATAACTATTTCGTTGATGTTCACCAAATAATTGGTGTAAATTAAATCGTTAGATGCTTACCAATTTGGATTATATATCTTTGAGATTTATAGGCTAGTGTCATATTAATTTGTTAATTGTTAATACCTCAAATTAAGAGATTCGTTAAATGGTCGGGGTATAATAACACGCGGTGTTCAAACCAATCTTGTTTGGTTTAGGAATCACAAGGAAGTTATAATAGTGGTCTAAACGAGGGAGTTTTAAACTTGTAATAATGTTATCATATTACTTAACGAAATTTTTTAATGATTATTGCTATCGAATATTAAGTAATAATGTTATTATATCATTTACATTTATTTAAAAGGGTATAATTTTTTAATTTTCTTGCAAAAAGACAACTGCAAAACCGGTTGAACCGAGCCGATTTTCATGGTTTGGTCCAGTCTGACCACATCAGTTAAATAGTCCGGTCTGATTTTAATTTTACAAAACTGTCAAATCACAGTCCAATTTAAATTTTCACTAAAAAAATCAACGGACCAAACCGTAAACACCCCTAAAACACCTCATTTCCCTTTTTTCTTCCACCTCAAACTCACATACAACACTTTCTATTTCTCACACATAAAAAACGTGGGTACTAATACGTTATTATTAAGCCATGATCACCAGCTAATCAACCTTGGTGACTTACCTGAATCATGTGTAGCTTTAATCTTATCATATTTAAATCCGGTTGAGGTTTGTTAATTAGCTCGAGTTAACCGAGCATTTCTAGCAGCTTCAACTGCTGATTGCATTTGGATATCCAAATTACCGTCAAGTTATCGTCATCTAGTTGGAACATTATTGATTAATGATGGTAAAAAGTTTGGATAAGAGGATATTTTTGCGAAGTTAAGTAGACTGGTGTCATTTGATGCGGACAATTAGAAGTTGGAGTCATTTATGAGTTTTTGAGAGCGATACGCAAAAATGTTACGGTCGCTAAAAGTGGAATTTTAAGATGAAATTAAACTTATAAATTTGTTTCGGAAATTTTGGGTGGACAAAAAGAGTGGTGGTGTTTGTGTATCAATATCTCCATAAGCATTGACAATAACTGGAATCGATGATCGGAGATATTAGAATCATATTCCCTCTGATGAATATTCAAGGTGAGTTTTTCTTTTGGATCATGCATTTCGAGTTAAACATTCAGGAAAAACATATTTTACATGTTTTACTGAAAAATACCTTATTTCAGAAATTTATATTATTTAAATTATAATATAATATATTGTATTAATTAAATTAACATATACTCTTCTATCTACTAACTAATCATAACAAAATACTTTTCATTACTTTACTAGTCATAGCGATATAAAGTTATTTAAATGCGAGAGTTTTGATAAACATAGCACTTAAAGCTACAATTTAATTGGTCCAACTCAGTTAGTGAAAAATATATTATATAAATTTTGTGAGTATGGTATTATTTATAAAGTTATATTCCAACTTTTGCTATATTTTGTATTACATTGCCATAATGTAATAAACAACCCTTGAGTAATTAATTAATTTCTCATGAAGATCAATCTCCATGTTTTAAACTAAATCTTTCTCTAATCATGCAGATATCCTGCAGTTGCATATCTTAAACAAATCTGGTGGTTGGAGGTAGACGGGGATATCGAGTTTCGGTTGCCAGCCGGGACTTACTCATTGTCATTCAAACTCCATCTAGGCAAAGTAATTAAACGAAATGCACGTTGAGCGTGTAGCACAGAAGACATCCATGGGCAGGATGCAAAACCCTTGGAGTTTAAGTTCACAACAAATAATGGTCAATATGGTGTTGCCAAGCGGGTTTTGAAGACAATGGGGAACTGGGAAGGCACCGCATTGGAGACTTCACTGTTAATGACTCGAACACAGACTAAAGTGAAGTTTTCGTTGACACAAATAGATGATAAGTGGTCTATGAATAGACTCGGTTGTCATATGCTCTAGCAACGACTTAGCCCGAAATTCAAATCTTTACAATAATAGTTAAGAATCTTTACAATAATAGTTGAGAGATAAATAATGAAGATTATATTGTCATTTGGCGTGAATGATGATTTATAATGGAAAGTAAATAATTTTGCTTAATAGTGGGATGTAAAATATAGTTGCATGATGTAATTTACTAACTGAGCGATTTGAGTGATCTATAATGATTATTGCAATTTGCAATACAAGATATGTAAATTAAAAAAGTATATATAATTCTTTCTTGTTAGATTTTAGGTTTGCATTTACACCTTTAATGAGTTGTTGATCAAAGTCTAAGATTGTTAAAAAGCCGTTCGATTTTGTTCCTTTTCCTTTTATTAGGTTGTTTTAATCGCCTTGTATATTTTTAGGTATATGAAATCTTTGTTATTATAACATCTTTATCTTTATGAACGGTCTGCATATGTTTGTCATTGAATAAATTCGTTGTTCCAAGTAGATATAAGTTTAGACATATTAAAATGGTTGGATCTTTATCGACTTGGTACTTGGACAAGTGCAACAAAAAAAGAGTTCCCGACTATGTAGTACCTCCACCATTTGAAGATGATCCTAGTTCAAATTATTCTACAGATAATCATATAAAGGAAATAACCGGTCAAACTTAGCAAGAATAAACGATTTTAGATATTTCATTTAATAGTTTGTACATTTTACCACTGTCATAGTTAGGACTCAAAATTTGGCACTTTCAAAGTTTCAATTACATTTAGTAGGCTCCCTAAACACAAGTTGGATGAGATTAAGTAGGGGATTAAAGAACTTCAGTTCAGAATGTCCGTCAGAAACATATGACATAATTATAGGTTGGCCATAAAAGTGTAATGAACGAAAAAAATTAATTAAAGGTGTTCTTTTGTTATTGTTGATGTGTCAAAATGTTCGTGTTTTTTTCTCTTTTGTTATTGTTGATGGTTTTGTACTGAGCAGATACTTTTTTATCATATCAAACTATTCCTCTCTTTCTCTCTACGCATATACTTGATTATCTCATATTTAACACCATTATTGATTCATACCTAAATGGACATAACATCTTGTTAGTGCTATTTATCTATTGTTTTAGTATTGTGTATGATGTATAATTTTTCCCTCCAAAATTTAAAGCTATACATACGCAGAAGATAACAAATGAAAGATCAAGATTCTATGACAATTGTATTTAAGGTTACATGTTAAGTAGCACAATTGTTTTGTGTTGATATGTGTGATTTTAGTGTCCTATCATTGTCCTCTTCAGGTTTATAATTACCATTAGGGAAATTCTAAATGGACACCCTTATATTCCTAAGTAGACACCTTTATGTGTGTATATGGATGTGCGTGTCAGTTCCATCACCTCTATGTATGTTTGTATGTGTTAGGTGTTCAAATAGTAGGTCCCTTAGCATTAATTAAAATTTCTATTTTTCACAGAAAATGGAGTCTCAAATTGATTTCCTGCAGTGGCTTGATACTGACATGGCACTCAAAATACTTTCGTGTCTGGATGATTCAGCTGACCTCGTCTGTGCATCTGATGTATCTCGGTACTAGCAAAATATCGGTGAGTATTATCAATAATTAATAATTAACATACACATGAAAGATATACATTAAATATTTTCACCATGAGTTATGCGCTAATTTGTTAAATCATGTTTGAACTTTGCAAAAATATCATGTTTGACTTATTAAGAAGATATGTATTAAAAGAGTTCCTCAACTTGCTAGCGTTACTCGTTTAATTGAACAAAGGAGCAACTCTGAGCCAGCTGGCAACGGCTAACAACTTATGTTACTGAACGTGTAGCCGGTGAGAGATGAAATTAAAAATATGCTTCTCTTCTCCGAGCACTAACGTCATTTCCCCAAACTTATTGCATTTGGGATCCTGTTAGTGCCTTGAGCACCAACAACTACCCAGAAAAAAGCATTATGAATACTCTTGACCCACGAGACATAATTCTACATCGAGACTTGTATTGATCAAGTAAAGGAAGTGATAATCCGGACACACCTGAGACGTTGATTTATAACTTGACGGCAAAGTTTTCTATTATAACAGGAATCTACTTGCATCCATTCTAGGGTTTGCTTTTCTAAGTCCACCGTCTTCCCTTAATTTTCATTAGCTTGTAGCACCATCTTCTTCTTTTTATTATTATTTTTTTAGTTGATAGATGATGTTTGTGTACACAACTTTGTTTCAGTTAGATTTCCCAATATATTTATCCAAATTTAATCGATTTCGAATAGGTCATCCGAAATGTTGGAATATGATAGATCGTGACTTCATGGAGGCAGGAGAATGTGCACATGACAAATTTATTTTGACATATATGTCAAAAATGTTTCATGTGGCTCATGTGAGCCCGCATTTCATTTATTATTTTCCCGAGGCAACAAAACCCATTTTGACCCATTACTTAAACAACCCCGACGGGCCTATCTGGTCACATATACAAAAATTCGTGCTTTCTTGCATTCTTGTATTTTTTGAGAAGCTATTTCATTAACAAACATATTTATCAACAGGAAAATTGATTACAAAGGTTCGAGTTGCCGAAGCCTGTTGTCTGCATCAGTGGTTATTTGCAAGTTAAGCTGTTGGGTCGGGCTCAGAAACAAGAAGTCGATGGAAAATAATATATATGGTCAGCAAGATTAATATAACATTTACTGAACTTTGTTCATAAATCATGAGTAAATATCTAGACTAACAGTTATGTTTATATATTATATAGTGTGGCTCATGTTCAGGCAATAGGACGCCAACTACCACACGCATTTTGTGTTGAGTTTTCCGAACCATCAAATGATATATTTCTCAAATACGATGCTGAGGAATTTGTAGATAAAATGAAAAGTGTTTGCAGTGGACATAATGGTTCGCTTAGTACTAGTCTACTTCCTGTAGCCTAGGGAAATTTGTTGGTGCATCGAAAATAGAGCTATTGTCAAGGGGGAGTCTGTTGGTGCATATTGTATGACAACAACCTCTAGTTTGTAATAGTTAGTTTTAGAAGTCATTTTGTTATTCATTGTAATTATTAACTTAAGTTTTGTATGTGTATTTTGTAGGTTCTTACAAACTTATAAGTTCGTACAAACTTATAAGTTCGTACGAACTTAGAGTAAGTACGAACTTAGGTGCCTATATATACACAAGTCCGAAAGTTTTAGAATATACGTTTTTCAGAGTTGTAAGTTCGAACTCAGTCTTAGTTCCTTAATGTAAGTTCGCAGAGAGGAGAAAAAAGAGAGTTTGTATCTCATTTGAATGTAATGCCTGTTTATATTCAATAAAGCTTATTATTTGTGAGCTTTACATATTCATGTTTACTTGTTGATTATTGTTACGTGTGTTTAAGGATTCCTCACTTTACATACGTGATTACCTCGTAGATCTAGGTTTAGGGAACCTACAAGTGGTATCAGAACGTATTAATGATCGTTTAAGGTTCGAGGTATTAAACAATAAAGAACAAGAGAATAAAGAATACTTAGGGTTTACAAGACTTTATGCACATTGTACAAGCACATTAAGGTGGTGCAGAACATGAATGGTCGATGATGAGTTTGAGATGGATGGAGATGATGTGATTGACCCAATCTCTATAATGTAAATAAACATGGTACAATGTGTTTTGCGGTGAATTTTAGATCTTGCATAGTTACTTTCTGGTAGTATAAGCTTTGTCTTGATACTGTGTTGACTTTCCGAGCTGAAATCCAAGCATAAACCTCTATCCTTAGACCAATCTCTATCGTGACACTCCCAGGACTAAGGACTGAAGTCCATATCAACGCCACATCAGCACGAGGACTAGGATTAACTCATGACTGAACGCTACCTATCCTGACGCTAGGACTAAACTTTTCAATGCCACATCAGCGGCACGTTAATTCTTAAGTATTAATACAAATACATTTATATTAATAATAAAAATTACAATAATTAAAAAACTACGTTACATTAATAATGAAAATTACAATAATTAAAAAACTACATTACATTAATAATAAAAATTACAATAATTAAAAAACTACGTTACACTAATAATAATTAAAAAGCGATCCAATTATTCCTCGTTGGTATCTTCGTTTGTTGGTTGGGTAGACGCTACATAATCACTTTTAACTTCTTCCTGAAGGTTGTAGAGAGTTCCTGGGGTGGCAAGTTTAGATTGATCGGGTTGTTGAGAAACTTGAACGCCCTAAACATTGCTTTCTTTCTAGACGTCTCGGCTAATGTTTCCATTTTTTTTTGTTGAGCTAGTATGGTTCTCAAAAGTTGGGCACAACCTCGTCGGCCGAACATTGTGAGGAAGCAGCATCCGGCGAACCTAAACTTTTTTGGCTTTTTCGACTTTGTGACCGACCGGGTGGACGATGAATCGAGTCGTCGGAGAATAAATGGTAAAAGTTTGGGTTAGGCTTGTTCCTTTTGATTGATTCGTTGTTTTCATCTCCAAGATTGATCGGTTCATTGTTGTCGTCTTCCATGGGTCGTTTGTTATTCTTAACACCTTCTGGAAAAGCAACTTCGGGATATCTTTTAAAACACGCCATGCCAACTCGTAAAGAAAGTTCCGGTTTGTTCGATATTTGACTCCTTCACGGGCCGCCAACATAATGTCTACGTCGGTCATACCACTTTGCCACTCATCTTTATATTTTTGGTAGATGCTTTGAAAAACCTTGACGTCTCGTTAGAGTTTTGACCATTTGCCCGTTATTTGGTCAAGATTACGTTTCATATCAACACAACGGTTGTAATTTTCTTGTACGACTCTCCAAAAAGAGTCACCCATTTGTGAATTTCCAATCGCTCCATTTTGAGAAACGTCGACCCACCGTTCCACAATATCTTGTTTTCTTTGGCGGACCACGACACTCTTTGGCTTTTGATCGTTCGGTTTGTTCATACACTTTTTTACCTTTTTGTATCTTATTCCTTTTGACCGATTCGACTTCGGGTACGAATTTGGCTTCCTCTTCGGATGGCGTGTGGACGTTTTCGAATTGATTTTGTGATAGTGGTTGTTGTGTGTATTGTTGTTGTTGTTGTTGTTGTTGTTGTTGTTGTTGTTGTTGTTGTTGTTGTTGTTGTTGTTGTTGTTGTTGTGACTGATAAGACAATTTTAAATAAAGTTGGGATTGTGGGTCGTCGGTTGTTATTGAAAACGGATTAACGAGAGGTAGATATGGAGAAAAACCCGTTTGACTTGAGATCGATTGTTGTGCGGAAGGCGTACCCATGGGTGATTAATTTGTACCCGGAATTGGATTGTTAAGTAAGTTATTGAAAAAATCATTGGATTGTGATTGGGAATTGTTGTTGTGTTTTTAAGCATTTTTGGTGAATGTATTTAATATAATTTGTGCGTAAAATGCAAGTAGATTTGGTGAAAATTGTGTGTGAAAAAAGTGGTAATTGTTTTATATAATTTGTGTGTGAAATAGGTAGAGATGGTAAGAATTGTGTGTGAAAAGGAAGAGTAAATGTATGTATTATATATAAGGTGGTTGATATTGTTTAAAAAAAATTATTTTTTTTCCACCGTTGCCAAACTAGCCGTTGCTAGTTTTGGCTAGCCGTTAGACAAACTGCTATCTGTTCTCGTTGTGTGTTGGCCAGAACGTGAGACCATAGGATGGTCCCTAAGACAGGACCGTGCCTATGGTGAGGGCGGATGAAGGAAGCCAGGTGGACCGGAGGATGTGAGACCAATAACATATGATCATATAGGGTCACACCAAATGCATATAAACAATAAATGATTAATCGCAAGAATTTGATTGCTAATTATCAATAATCCTTGTATTAATTGAAAATTAATATTTTGTTAAAATAATAATGTTCCAAGGCCTATAACACATTAGAAGTCTTATGGTATGATTATAAATGTCATGTACAACTTATTGGACCTAAAGGGTTTGGGGATTAAAAAGTTGTACACAACATGGATGGATACATGAAGTGTGAGACAATCTATGTCTCTCCTTTCCTCCCTCTCTTGGTCGGCCATCAAAGTGGGCCTCCCTTTTGATGTGGTGAAGCGTGCTAGTTGATCTTTGTGCCATGCCTGTTGTCCATACTTTGATGATCTTCAAGTATGAGACTTAAAGTGTTTAAGTAAGGAAGCATGCACAATAATAAGCTAGCTTTTCTTATTCTCCTTGTGCTATTCATTCTTCACATTTTGCTAATAGTTAGTGCTAGAAGAGTGTGAAACATTGACTCTCTGTTAGACAAATTTGATTTGGTCTTAAGAGTTTAAGAGCTTGTTCATACAAGGGATTATAGACGAGCATCTTGTGTTGATTCAAAAGTTATTTGGTGAACTTGTGATGCAGGCCCAAGCGTGGAGGAACGGACCCTTTTGTTTCTAGAGGCCTAAAATCGTATAGGGGCTTCGCTAAAATGAGCATAACTTGGGTTACGGGGCTTCGATTCAGGCCCGTGACTAGTTAAATCGAAGCTCGCAACGAGGAGAACGTCTTGGTAAACTACCGAATAGTAGATTGCGAGATGTTTGGGGCCCAAAAATGCTGTATTTTATGAGTTATTTGCATTTTTATGTTTTTTTTCCTATTTGTTGGAGGTTGTTTGTGGGCTAGTTTTCGGCCCGTTTGTCTTTTTAGGACTATTCAAAATTCTGGGTTTATTTTAGGGTTCTATTGTGATGCTGGAACATTCAGGTTTTGTTTATATGGAATTTAATTTTTCTCTCAATTCACAAAATATCTATGAGTGGAAAATCACCATAATTATCGGCATTCGTTGAATCAATGATAATTAGAAGAATTGTTCCTGGTATTCGTGTGAATCAACATGTTCAATTTGTGTGTATCTCGTTTTAGCCTGCATCAACTTGTTATGGAAGAACTCTTGTCTTGAGTTTTTGTCATGTTCATCTTCATTAACACCCTACTTCCAAGAGGGTTCAAAGACTTTAAAAGTTGTTTATCATTAAAACCCATTATGATTTTAATCTTAATGAACATGTAAATTGATGTTGGTGGGTTTTATAAAATGTTTTATAATATGATCAACTTATGTTTTACTTTCCGTTATAATTATCTTTGTTTTAAACTTTAATTTTGATCAACAAACTCAACACTTTTGACCTTTGTTTGTACTGGATCTGAAACTCTTGTTTAGCAAAGTTTTTATATAGGATTTGATGCGTTTATTCGTAGAGTTGTGGTGGCATAATCATAGTATAAAACCAACTTAATGAGTTTCTGGTTCTTTTTTTAGACTCGGTAGCAACAACCGGGCAAATATGTTGTATTCTTGTTCTTATGCATGATATTTGCAGGGGCATATAACTTTGTTCCAATCATTAGATATCAAAATTGACAGTATTGTTATTACGATTACAGTTATTTTTATTATTGCTATTATCACTACTGTATCAAAATTGAGTAGTGTTTAGTGAAAAACCACACTAAAATTATATTATTATTGATGCGGGCCCAAGTGTGGAGGATCGGGCCCTTGTGTTTCTTGAGGCCCAGGATCGCGTATCAAAAGGGGGCTCACGAAAAAGGCCGTAACTTGGGCTAGGAGTGTCCGTTAGCCCAACTTTCGGGCCCAAATTCTCTGTATTTTATGAGTTATGGACATTTTTATGTTTTTTTTCCTATTTTGGTGGACTTTGTTTTTGGGATAGAGTCCGGCCCGTTTATCTGTTTTGGCCCATTCGAATTTCTGGTTGTTGTTTAGGGTTTGGAAAACATTCTAGAGCAGCTACTTTTGAATTTTATGAAATTTCAATTTTCTCTCAAATTTGAGTTGAATTTGCCCTAATTTTCGATATTATTTTTGAATCAACGAATATTGGAAGAATTGTTTCTGGTATTCATTTGAATCAACATGTCCAATTTGTGTTATCTCAATTTCAGTCTACATCAATTATTAAAGACTCTTATTTTGTAACTTTTACACTAAATACTAATAGTAGTTAAAAACTTGGTCAAATGGTTTAGTTACAAATCATTTGACCAAATCCATTGTTAATATTGAGGGCCCATTAATTAAGTTTCCAATATACAAAAGGGTTGGTTAAAACTTGACTTCTGTGAGTAAAGTTTCATTTCCAGGTCAACGGTCTTCATCTTCTTTCTTCTAGGCTTCGTTTTCAAGCGTTCCGATCCAATCCTACCTCACAAAACACACAAATTAAGGTATATATATTCATGTAATCAATGGAATGTAACTTTGCTTATTTCAGTGGTTTACCTTTTTATGAAATTTTATGTTGTACCGTACAGTAGTAATTAATCCTATAGATGGAGATCTATAACAGTGTCATTAAATCTAATATTAGTTTTCGGATGAAACTGAAAATAATTACAGTATAGTTTGCTTATAACACTTGCTTCTTCATATCATGTTTTGTGTGCGAGACGTGTCAACGGTGATTTTTGTGTTTGGTCTTTTCAGGTTATATTATTACCATTAATCGAACTCTGCGTTTTTCACTGTAAATGGATACTCATATCGATTTACTGCAACGCCTTGAACCTAAACTGGCACTCAAAGTACTAGTGTGTCTAGACGATTCAGCTGACCTCATTCGTGTATCTGCCGTATCTCAGTACTGGCACAATATAGGTGAGTGAGAAGTCCATCCCAATATTTTTCACCATTAATCATGTATTGATTAGTTGTCTTCATGTTTGGATCTCTATTTAGCATACTTGCGAAGCATATGAACTCATGAAGCTTTTGTATGATGCAGTGATCTCTAATGGACTTAGTAAGCAGCTTTGCATCAGAAAATTTCCTCAACTTGCTAGCGTTACCCATGTAATCAAACCCGAATCCCAACTCAAAACCAGATGTTAAAGATCCATCGGGTGATCACCAGGCATATGCTTCACTTTTTCGAGCTCTCACAAGATTTCCACAAACTTATTGCATTGCTGATTCCGTGAGTGCCTCAAGCACTGATAACTATCCAGAAGAAAGCATCATTAATACTCTCCAACCACAAGATATAGTTCATCATAGGGACTTGTACTGGTCGAGTAAAGGAAGTGACAATCCAGAAGCATCCGAGACGTTAATTTATAAGTTGACAGCTAGGTTTTGTGTTATAACAGAAATTAGCTTGCGTCCATTTCAAGGTTTGTTTTTCTTTGTCCATCATCTTCTCTTTATTTCCCTTCGAGAAATGATATTTAGGCCTAATAAATTGGCCTAATACGGCATGTTAATCATCCGGGATGTGTAAAATTGGACCCACTTTCAAACACTATATTTGATAAATGACATGTGGCATTAATTAGGCCAATTTATATATCAATTTATCTTTTCCTTAACTTTAACTCTTTGTTGGATTGTGTTCATCTAAACAGCTTTTTTTCAGATGAATTCCCCAATATATTCATCAAAATTTGTGCGATTCAGAATGGGTTATCCAAAATCTTGGGATGAGATAGATAGAGATTCCATGGAGGCTCAAGAATGTGCTGATGACAAGTTTGTGTGGACTTACACTTCACAAATGTTCCCGGTTGCTCAGGTAAGGTCAACTGTGTTTCATTTATCAGTGCGATTTTTTTTTTTTTTTTTAAATACAGTATGCTATAGTCTGTCTTAAAATGGAAAAATTGTAGAGGTTTTACACAATTACTTATGAATGGGTCACTTTGAGTTATGTGTCATACTTTCATCTCAAATGGGTCAAACATATAAACGAGTTTACTTAAACGGGAAATGAGTTGAACATGTTGAAGCTCACTTAAAGTGTATGCTTTATGCCTACAATCTCCTAAACCATTCTATTCAGTTCACTTTATCATCATAATACTTTATTTTTAAAGATATTTTTAGAACATTGAAAAAATGGATGGTAGTGAACCAACCTGAATCATTTTGACTTGTTACCTAGCCAGTACGGCCCACCATTCTTGTCATTTTTAAAAACTAGACTTGCATCATTTCCCACTCACATGTCTTTTGAGGCACTATGTCATTAACAAATTTACTTGCAACAGGATTATCAACTGCAAAGGTTCAAGTTGCCAGAGCCTGTAGTCTGCATTGGTGGATTCTTGCAAATTGAGTTGCTAGGTGGAGTTCAGAAACAAGAAATGGATGGAAAATATTATATCTGGTCAGTAGCATATACTAACATTTTCTGAATTATTTGCATGAATTACCAGCATATCTTTTTTTCTTATTAAATATCAAATAGCAACAAATTCGGGTTTTATAATATACAGTGTGGCTCATGTTCAATCGATTGGACGTCAACTATCACCTGCATTTTGTATTGAATTTTCTGAACCATCCAACAGTATATCTCTCAAGTATGACTCTGAAGAATTTAAGCTTATTATGCAAAGTGTTTCCAATGAACATAATCGTCCGCCTACTACTACTTCCTCTCAACGACTAGCACATCAAGATGTACAGAAAGGACTTCAAGTGAAGGATTACTCTTTCTGTAGAATCAATGATCTTATGAAAACAATAATGAATTGGTTGGGGACAATGATACTGCATAACGATTATTTTGAATGGTTGAAAGTAGACTACTTATAATTAAGTTACATTTATGAAAGTTCAAACTATGTTTACTATGTCTATTGGTGTAGCCATGTAGGATCCTTAACTTATAATCTATACAGCATGGAAGTTAACTACCTAATACGTAAGTTTAAGGTATTGATTATTATCGGTCATATTGTAGAGTTATTATAGAGAATTATTATTTCAAGTTTTAATCTTTGTTTGTACTGGATCTGAAACTCTTGTTTCGCAAAGTTTTACTTCGGATTTGATGCGTTATTTGTAGAGTTACTTCCTAAACTTCCTATCAATGGGAGCCTTTTCATATGAACCACAATCATAAAAAGATGTATTTTATAAATAATAATAATAATAATAATAATAATAATAATAATAATAATAATAATAATAATACAAAATAATATAAGAAATTAAGTGGAGAATCAACAAAGAGAATCTGCAGGAACTACGTATATGCTGCTGCTTTTGTCACTCTTAAGCACCATGTTACCCATCCATGAAGATCTCCACTTTACCCTTACGTTACATCAAAAGCCACTCTCAATGATATATATAATACATATATAATTCAATATATTGTTATTTGTGCATACTACAATATTGGATCTAAGAAGTATATTACTATATGTATTGTAGACAACGAAGACGATATTAAGTATCGAGATAGGGTGACCACAAACGTATAATAAAGTTAATATTTCAACAATAAAACATGAAAATTTTCATCTCTCTCTTTACCAATTATTATTATTAATTATTTTAGTTTGCAAAATGTCGCTAAAAAACTGTAGTATGCACACAATGCAATCATCCTTGATACTCTCTTGTCAATTAAAGTGATATTGTTTTTATATTTTTGTTACAATGCAGATTATTTTTTTCTATGTAAATAAAATGAACACCACCAAAGCCGAGCCATATGTGGGAAGCCCATAAACCAGGGATTGTGGGTTCGAGTCTTTGGAAACAATTGTATATATACTTGGGTGTTGATCAATCCTGAATCACATGCCGCTCTGTCATTGTCTGATTTTTGGTGTGTGGTTTTATATGCCTTATGTGAGTTAGATGGTAGGTTGTCGTTATTTAAGAAAAAAATGAAGTAACAAGGTGGAAAAATCATTGTTACTAAGTTCAGAAAAAGTTGCTGGCAGCCTGGTATTGTTTTTATATCACACATAAGTCTTTATCTAACTAATTAAGGAATTGAACATGAGCACCAACAAATGTTGGTAACTTTATATGTTGTCATAAGCATATCCAGTGGAAGATGCTAATGATGCTTTTTTCCTACTTTCTTCATATTCAAAAACACAAATTACTATTTATACAATGACTTTACTATATGTTCATTGCTCATATAACCCGAGTTTTGTTCACATTCATTTTCCTCATCAGATCAAGATGTAAATCCAACGTTAGAACACCATTCGTCATAACATGTGGCATTATTATGGTTATGTGGTGGTGTTCATTGTCGACGTAAGATGTTCATGAGAAGGAAACACCCTTAATCCTTATCGAGGGTGGTTTAGTAACAGGGCAACCTCAATCCTTTGGCATAATTTTTAATTTTTGTTTTTGTTATACAGTTTCATTATTATGGAAAAACTAGAAAATAAAATAGTTGTATCATGTTACTTTATTGATATGCTATGATATATTAGCTAATCTTCTTGATGTTTTTCTGTATCAAGATGGAAATGAAGAGTTACTCACCTACTCTTGTGTAAAATGAACTGCAGTTTTTATATATAATGTTATCTTATGATACTACAACAAATCAATATATTTTGGTTGTACTTGTCATGCCATTTTTTCACATAGTAAACTAGTAGTGCGGAGTGGAGTTGCATTACGTTTTGTTCGTAACGATCAATCTTATCATAGACAAAATTTGTACAAACTCATGATCGTAACATTAAAATTGTAGAATAAGAATGATCAAATAGTCAAATTTTCTTGAATTCCAAGAAATGACCCAACAATTTGACCACCTACATCTGGGAACTCCTCACTTCCCTCAAGAGATCGGACTTTTCCCATTCGATCAACACGAACTGGGTACTTCATGAGGTGACCAGTCATCTCAGATCTGTCATTCGAAGCAAACTGTTCCCAGTTTGCTTCAGCCATTAACCTAACGTGTTTTACACACTCAATAGACTCTGGATGCGTGAAAGTGTCATCGATAGTCCCAAGATGCTCAGCCCACAAAGACATTCGATATCCATATATCTACAAAAGAACTTTAGAAGTTAAACAGTTGTTTTAACTCAGCCCACAAAGACATTTGATATCCATATATCTACAAAAGAACTTTAGAAGTTAAACAGTTGTTCTAGTTAAAGGTGGCAATTTCAACCCATTTACTTATGAATGGGTTGATTCAGGTTATGTTTTATCTCTAACGGGGTCAAATAGTTAAATAAAGAAAAGTTAGCTCAAAAGGAAGGTCGAAAGTTACCCAAAGTGCAATTTGAATGCATAAAACCACAGTTCATTTTATCTACAGAACTAAGTTATTAACATTTTTGTTAACCAAATTGGGTTGTTATTTGAAATAATAAGTAATATTTGATACACTAACTTTCTACATAAAAAGTTAGTAGGTTTGACAAAAAGTTTCTCGGCTCTAGGGTCAACCAATCCAGCCCATAACCAGAAAAACCCAATTGACCCGTTACCCTGCTCATTTGCTACCTGTAGTTGCAGTAGTAGTTCTGGTCATAGAGAAAGAATCAGTAGCTACTTGATCTACAAGTGGAGCTTTAGCATGCAAATAATGCTGAGACAAAAAATAAAAAGCACATATATAAAATTACAAGATTACCTGTCCTCGTGGATCCATTTGTTTCCTTGCCCACGTATTATGAGGTTGGTAAGCTCCCATTGCAATCTCTGTGTCTCGAGTTCCCTCCATAGATCGTTGATTAATGTTTGCAGATCCTATGATCACATACTCATCATCTACTATCATTCCTTTTGAATGTACATAGATCATGAATCGTCGACTCTTACGACTGAGTGCCTGAAATAATAATAACACCATATAAAAAATCTTGCATACTAATGTTCAAATTTAATTTAAATTATCGACTTCTGAAGAAATGATAAGTTACCTGCAAAGTTTAATACCAGCAAACACTAGAGAGAGATTCTGAAGTTATATTTGCAAGAAATATTTTCACATAATTTTTAAAAGAAAAGTTATAGGTTTGACCTCTTTGATTTGTTTATCACAGCAAAACAAGTAACATGTTCCCAGAGAGAAGGGAGTTAACCTCTGGACTATAGTCAAACGGCCAGTCATCTTTCGGGCTCGTGTCTTCACGGTTCCCTAGACAGAAAAAATTTAAATAATCTTGTGGTGAATATGCTTCCTCCAATCCAACATCTATCAAAGCCTTGTAGATAGTCTCATACATCATTTGCATTGTTTTGTGCTGTAAAGTTAAAAGGTAACTCTTAGGCTAGTTTTCAACATCCGGAATGATAACAAAAGCAGTCTCTTATTAGAAAATATCTTAACTAACGCCCCTTTATAATAACAAAATGTGGTATCATATGGACACATGGATATCATCAAATCTTAATATGTGAATACCTGCCAAAACAAAATTCTTTGTGTAGCAGAACCTGTGGGGACACCCTCTGGCCACATAGGGATCACAATATAGGCTGCAAATCTTTCGTGTGATCTGATCTTACTAGCAATTTTAAGGGCAATCTCCATTGGAATTAAATTGTTGGCACCTGAGGATAACAGAAAATGTTAAAATATTCAAGGTTATATGATGGAGTTCTATATTTCTTTATTTGGAAAGAAATATTCCTTACCCAAATCCTTATAAGAACTCCAATTGTATGATGATCCAATAAAGTATTGGTTCTCGATATAAATGAAGTGTTGTGCAGAGCGAATTGCGGTTACATATGCAGAATGTATGCTCATATCAATAAGCACGTTCTTCCCACAAACCAAATTCTGTTAATACAAATTTATAGGGACCTATTAGAGATTTTTATGACTTACTATATTTCAGTCACATTTTCATTTAACTGTAGTTTGTCCTAAACGGTGATACTGCCAGGTTTGAAACTTCAATCTGTCCGAACTAAAAGTATACTGTTCGCCTACATTTGCAGATAATTTTATGAAAAGTGGAAAAGCAGCAAAATAAGTATGAACCTGCAAGTGAAACCATGTCAAAGAGATTACAAGCATTTCATCAATATTTATAAAAAGATCAATTTGTGAAAAATGGACCTTAGACATTGAGGAAGAAAATTTCAGTTGACTGTATTTTAACTACATCTAAAGGAGATAAAAAATGAGCCCTTGATCTTAGTGTTGTTTCGTTTGAGTTAGAATTTATTTTTTCGCTTAAGGGTATTCCTGACCATCTTTAATGCAATTAGGGATTCATTGGCATCACCTTGGCTGTAGCTTCTTTGGGATCCTTTGGGAAGCCTTTAACCGAGTTTGAATCAATTGAACGAAAAATCTGCAAGAAAATAGAATCCTGTCATACGAGGTTTCAATGACAAAAACAAAAAAAAAAAAAAAAAAAAAAAGAGTTCTTGAAAAATTGCGAGGCTAATTGGTTTGGTCAAAGTTTTATGTATTGGTGAGTTAAACGTGTCTATTTCGGGTCTGCAAGTTGCGGCAAATACATCTACCTGTACATGCCACCCATCAGGGTCCTGATCACTAAGGCAAGGTTCATCGTTGACAGTCAATAGCTCTGGCATCTTGTCTATTTTTAGTAAAGAATCCTTGTAAGTAGCCTTCAGTTTTTTGTTGCCACTAACTTTTGAAGCCTTTAGCCAACGCTCCTCGAAGTTTTTCAAAACATCGTATGCAGCAGGTCCATCAATTTTACTATGCAAGTCATGCCATGGTTCTCTTGGACAACCAGCAACATTACCCTATTAAAAGAAATAAATAAAACATCAATGGTCACAAATAGATTACAATGATCCAATTAAAGTTCAAGAAATTGGCTAGAAAGAAAAAGAACAAGATCTGAAATGTTACCGACTTACCGTGAAAGTAGGATTATGAAAGTCATCTGTATGTATTGTCTCCAGAGTTTCAAATATCGGATGCTTTGGGTTATCATATCGACCATTACATAGATCAAGTCCCCCAATGAAAGATACAAGTTTTCTTCTACCGTTTCCAGCATCAGCATCTACAGTCACACTTTTCTGGTGGTGTGTATAGATAGTTCCAACTTCCTAAAACAGTATAAAAATTATAAGTTTATTTGATCATATTTGGTACTTATTGATTGATGTCTTTAAAATGAAAACTTTGCCAGATTTATGATATGTCGAATAGATTTCTATTCAGTGAAACTATTTGTTTAGATCAATTATAGCATACCTGCTTCTTGGCCCAACTAAGTTTCTTCCCGGCCATACGAGAAGAAAGCAGCACTTTCACATACGAGTGCTTAAAAAAACGCTTAGTCTCTTCATCATGGGTGTCCATGACTCCATCCTACAAATTTTAAGCTTTAAATCACATTAAAAACTGCCTAAACAAATTATGTTGTACCAAGTCCTTGAGGCAACCCAATGATAGGAAAACAAAAAAATAAAAATAATAATAAGAAAAAAATAACGAAACACTATAGTATGAATGGATCAGAGTTCAAGTCTCATTACAAACATTAGTATATAAAAGGTTCTGTGGTCTCATTAATTCAATAAAAACTTACCACATTGTAGCCCATGATGCTCCTCGAAGTAGGATCATCCCAAACAAGAACCAAAACCGTAAGACCTTCCTGCGATTTATTTTTCAGAAGATCTCCAAGTGTATACGTTGGTGCATCCTCTGTCTCACGGACCAGTTTCACTTTATGCCATACCGACCATCCAGTGATATAAACCAGATGCTGAGCATTTTTAATCGCATCAAATATATCAATCCAACACGTACCATGAACATAATGCAACCCACCATCAAGCTCAGTACTTGGAAGACTATTATGATTCACATGTGCATCTTGATACAAAGTAACTTTCCCGCCTTTTCTTAATGGAAAATAAGTCCCGGGAGTCCCAAAATATTCAGGACCAGCTCCTACTCCATTTTGATAAAAAATCGATTTTTCAATTGAAGTGTATTGCATAGAGAGTCCCAAACAAGCACCATTTTTAAAAGGCTTCCCACTTGTATTCAACAATGGAAAAAATCCTTCGATTTTTGACCCGTTATATATTTGCTCAACTGGTATTGCCACAACTCCTATCAGTTGAGATCCCATTCTATCACTATCTTTCACAAGGAAATGAACTTCAGACGCATAATGTGCAACGTGAACATCAAACTGTTGATTCCAAACAGGGTTTTCGCTGTTTTTAATCACATACGTTTTTGCAATCACTGTACTCGTTAAAGCAATAGTGACATACGGATCACTAGTATTCTTATCTCTGTAAAAAACATCACCTACCGCTTTAGGAAACATATCCATATTAGGAAGGTCTTTCGCTTCAGAAATCCCAATACTTAAATTACCATGTAATAGTAAAACTTTTAAGGACTTTTTACGTGACCCAAATGGTGTAGCATGTATTTGAGTTCCTGGTGAATCAACAAGTGTGTCCGAGACTTGAACACATGAACATTCAGCCAAATTATGTGAGCCAGTGTGTGAATGATATTCGTTGCTTCTTGAAAGCGTAACAGTAGCTTGTTGTCTTTCCAACTCATAATGTGCACTAACTGATGCTTCATTCTCAGACATATGCAAACGATGTTGCGATCAATATGAAGATGACTGATTATCAATATTATATATCCAAAAAACAAAAAGAATAAGGTTCTTTAATACACTTATTGTTTCTTGAATTGTAACTAATCACAAAAAATTCCTGTTTTTCTCTAGAAGTATTATATTTACAATGTCACATCTAAATCATCAAAATAACTAATAATTTACATGCATAATGTATAAATGAAATTGGAACAGACCTGCGATTCTTGAAGATGGAAGATATGATGAACGAAAACAAATTTGGGGAAAATAAAATTTTGGGTTATGATTAGAACGCATAAAGTTTACGTTTTGTTAACCGGTTTTAGTGGTTTAAAATACCAATAGAAATTATCAGGAAATTTGGATTTCGTTGGTCCATTGGATGGTCGAACATCTAGCTACCTTTTTATAATAAGTTAGAATAAGAAAAATCGTCAACTAATTTTCATAATCTCAAAAGAAAGTCTAAAGCTTTTACTTTTCAGAAGGCGCCAAGCTTTTAATTTTCATAATCTCAAACTGATGTTAGCTAATAACATTCATCTGCTAATGATACATAGATCAAAAAATATAATTTATAAAAAAGACATAATCTATTTCATTATTTGATGCATCACTTATGTATTTTATCACTCTTGATTTTTATATATTATTTTCTCAAATTAACCAATTAATTATTTAGGTTTTCTTTTAGGCTTATCAATTTAAATCTACATCATTTTTCACATTGATTATAAAAAACTGAAAGAATGATAAGAACCTTTCATATCCATTTCAGACCAATCATTTATGTGTCTACCGATGAATTTACACTTCTACACAAACAATTAGTTAAAGTAGTGAAAATGTCCATTTAAAGTGGTGAAAAGACTGCCCTTTGTTGGAACAATGTTTATAATGGAAACAACTTTAAAGGTGGTGAAATGACCGTTTTACATTATCATCAAATACGACGG
This sequence comes from Logfia minima, assembly GCA_963921325.1. Lineage (NCBI taxonomy): Eukaryota > Viridiplantae > Streptophyta > Magnoliopsida > Asterales > Asteraceae > Logfia > Logfia minima. The sequence continues at coordinate 18,082,087 of OY992770.1, forward strand.
TTTATTTTATTTAAAGGTGGTTGGGGTTGGACTCGCTCGAGTTTTAGACCTTTTTTAAGGACGGGTCTATTTAATATAAGGTGGTGAAATTTGGATGATTTTAGTGCTAGTTTTAGGGGATGAATACAAATTCTTTTGTTTCTATTTCAGGCGGTCTTTTATATTTTTTGTGCGAAAAATATAAAAATAACAAAATGTTTTTCAGTTATTAGGTTCAAATAACCGCTTTAAATGTATATATTATATGTTTTTTGTACATTTTTCCAGTCAAATTCTAGTTGCAAAGTTCCTGTAAATACCAAATTATTGTAGCCAAATTATGAACATATCGATTTCCAGCACAACCAAGTAACCAAATTCACAACATATATACATACTAGAAATATAATGTACAAGTTCACAAAAAATAATGTACACAAATATTTATCTTGATATATATCATATAAAAGTTCATAGAATTCGACATTCATTACCAAGGTAAAGTGAGGCAAACTTGTTACAATTCTTGTATACCAAGTAATTCAACTCCGCTTCTGCATAACTCTTTACATTATTCCAAGTATATAACCAAATCCAATTAATAAGTTAATTAGCTAACCTACAAGCAGAAAATATATTAATACATGTCATATTTCTCAAGATTTACACTTTTTGGGAAGTCTCCTTGATTACTCATCATCATTTGAAACATATTCTTGATCACGTAGTATCCAAACTCCCAACCGTCTCATTGTTGGGGCACCTCACCATTTTCCAATTCCATTTCCGGAGATCACACTTAAAAATATAATATTATTAATTTAACAATTTCTAAAAACGTTCACTTACAAAGATACGTATTAAAAAATTCTTACTCATCCACCCGTTCAACAAACGCATAATCCTTAAGCCCTTTTGATTTCATCGTTGAATCTAGGAGGCAGCTGGTATGTAAAACATTGTCAATAATAAGTAGTCACCAATGAGTACTATACAAAACTTTTTAGTATCAAATGAACTTCGTGTGATTATACAGATCAATGAAGAACTATTTGCCATTGTGATATTCAAACTGCGAGATGATGTGGTAAGTAAAAGTCTTGTATCAATGCATATTCAATCTGCCATTGGCATATACCAGGATGTAGAAATGCACATTTATTTTCTGGTAACTACCCCTCGCGAATGACTCACAAGCCCCTAAAATCAACTTATGAAAAAAATGCAGTAATAGGAAGAAATAAGAATATAATACATAAAACCACTTTTTATAAACACTATTATAGAACTTACATCACCTACCAGGACACAATGGTGTTATCGAGCCACTCATTTGTCATCCAAGTCAGTGTTGCATCGTAATCAACCCATTCATGCGTTGTAGCATCATTGACGTACATCCCGAGTGGCACTATCACATGGATTAGACCATTACGTTGATGGTAGTTAGAGAAACTATCACCCAACTATTTAATTCTCAAGGGTTTTCGTAATAGTTTAGTATCCAGTTTTAGAACTCTTTGGACTTCTTATCAACCTCTTTAGCATGCTCAAGATCTGGTAGTGGTGACGGTGGAGATACAACTGACATACTAATAAAGCATCAGATAATAGATGGTAATATATATACAAAATATTAGACAATAACAACGTACATATGAATCCACCGTTTGTGCTGAAGTATGGTGACTAGTGGAGGCCTGAACAGGGTCAGGAGACGTGTGGGCAAGCTTCATGTAGAAAATATTATTCTGAGTAAAAATATTGATATAAGTGTTAATTAACGAATAAGTATAACAAATATATATATATACACACATATATATATATATATAATTCTATATAAAATAAAACATATATTAACACATTACCCATTCTAATGTGGTGGAGCGAATCCCGTTGAGTGCCGATTTAGGTGATGGGTCTCGATGACTCATAGAGTCATGTACTGGCATCTCGTGGCCAAGCTACATTTAAAGATAAAATTTAATGAAAAACTTAAGGAATTAATATAAGAATTTAATTTGTAGATAATTAAAAACATAAACCCCTGCATTACCCGATCCCTAGGTGATAAGTCGTGATGACTCATAAACTCGGGTGGTGACATGTCGTGGCCAAGTTACATTTACAGAAAACGATTAACTAAAAACAATATTCATAATAATCCAAATTAAAGTTTACATACGTTGATCGCTACTGGGATGGGTAATCTTTCACAACCATCTTTAACTGTATTTACTTGTATAAATACATGAACAGATTGTAGTCTTTCCTTCACAATCGGGTATGTGATCCCTCTCGGCCATCTATTAGCGTAGTCACCGTAAGGCTTCCTAAGGTGACACGGGGCAAACTCCTATATATAAAACATATAAAAAAATTAGTAAGTAGTGACTGTCGTTTGGAGTTCTGAATGGATGATGTTACCTCGTCTTCAACACACCCATCTGGCTTTCCACCTGCTGCACTAATGTTTAATCCATTGGCATCCCCTCGATCGATAATGTCTACTTCAACTACTACTATATATTGTCATTGTTCTTTCATCTTGGACGCTTGTTCTTTATTGAAGGCTTGTTGATCATCTATAAGGCATTGTTGATCGGCAACCACTTTCTTCCTTAAAGAGTCAAAATCTTCAACCATGACCATTATCCTCTTTTCACCCTATTTATATCAAGGACCCTTTTTACCCCATCAACACTAGAAACTGCCTGAGTCCAGCCTCCGTACTCTTTTCCTTTCAACTTTTCAAGGGGTTCATGACCCGCAAAAAAAAAAGTACCATTATCGAGCATCTTTTGCTTGTATGGCCGTTGTTAATGAAACAAAGATACAGTGTTAAAACATTTGATAATAAAAATTATAAAACATATCATTATATATCTTAACAAATCTTTTGCCAAATGTTCAAACAATTTCGTAAACTCTTTATCCTTGTTTCCTTGTTACCCTTTTGTCTCACCAATATATACAAAAATCGTATATCCTTCAAACTAGGGTGTTTAACTTCTAAATTGGCTTTCGTTTTATAATTCCACTCCATCAAACTAGCATAGCCTGATCGTCCGACTTGGGCGGGATCTGTATTCTTAGCAGCGCTTTCCTTGGCTTTAGCACTTATTTGCTTGACAAAAGAGAACAAAAAAGTAAAGTTAGTTACTTTATATGTAATAATAAATCTAAACACGATAAATTGAACAATTTAAAGTCTATATAATATGTGACAAACCAAGAAATTAGCAGAGGCTTGCGTAGCTACAAATCTTTGCCACTGCTCTTTGGACAAAAAGTTGTACATTTCAAATAGCGATAGATTATTAGTAATGAACTTTGTGGTAATCTCAATCTTAAACCCCCTCCATAACTTATTGATCTTTTTCATCATGGTTTCTTTGGCCGCACCGTCTCTAATATTTCAATAAGCTTTTGTACGGTCCCATAGATTGTCCAACATCGTTGGAGTGACTTTGGCATCATTCTTTGGACCATTGGGATTTGTAATCCATTTTAATTAGTAATGGATACAACTTTAACCTCGTTACTTAACCAAGTACTAAAATCATCCCATTTTGGTCCATATAGTTCACCATTTATAGTGAACTGGATAAGACTATTCAGATCATAAACGTATAACTTAGCACGTGTTGCCCTTCTTCTACCACCACCACGACCTCTACCTCTACTTCTACCTCTACCTCTACATCCTTCTCCTGCTCCTTGTTCCATGTTTAGATATAATTTACCCTACTAAATAAAAAGTAAGTAAACTTATGTTTGCCCAACAATTGGAAACCTTCCATTTTTTTTACATATATAACAATAAATATAACATTGTTTAAATATAATAACATATACACATTTTTTTTAAGAAAGTTCACAAATCTACAAATTCACAAATCACAGGTTTAATATTATATTAGATTTCTCTTTTGTAAAAATAACCTATTTATTTAGCACGTTTTTCATCAAAAAGATTCTATCTATAAATGGTATATATGGACCCTATATGCACACATGGACAAAGAATCAATAAACAAACATACAAACATCAAATTTTCATAAAAAGAGTATTTAGCAATATTTTTTTAATAACATTTGCATAAATGTGGTCCATGTGTCAAAGATCATGTTAGCAACTACCATGGAGCAATATTTAAAGAGTTAAACGACAAACATCACATTTACATTCAAGCGAAAAATAAATATTTATCTCAAACTAATTTATATACCTTGAAAAGTTAATACTAAAAATGATAACTGATACCTTTAGCGATATGAGTGACTTTAACCCCTATACAAAAGAAAAGCGACCTAAAATTCCTCAATTATCGGTCTTTAAGCTCTAAAAAACTTCCTCGATGCGTCTAAACAATAATCCCTTAAAAATTGCTCAACGTTTCGAACTTTTAAACGCGATTTTAATGCTTTCTAGTGTGGTTGTTGTATCGCCAAAGTCATCTATTGTAATGTTGAGATGAAATTTTGAGAGTGATAATGAAAAGTCAAATTAAAACATTTGAAACATGTAATTCTTAATTAAGAATAAGAAAAATTATGCGGTTCTTCATAGAACCTCTTTAAACGATGTAACAATAAGATGATCCTAAATGGAAGTACCGCCCTATTTAATTTGTTCACTGCCCAAAAAAATTGACCTAAAATTCACGTAACTTATTGGAGCATATTTCATATTGGCGAACTTCAAAAAAAGTCAAAATATTTTATTCACTTTATTGCCCAATTTGACTTAAATTTTACAAATATTATATTTTAAGTTAAAAGTGATTATTTATATTAAATTTATTAATAGTTTTATTTATATTAAGTTATAAGTTATACCACTTGTATATTAATGACCACATATGTCTACATATACTATTAAAAGCAACAACTTAAGTAGAAATTAAGTTATTTTTTCAGTTATATAACTAAACATATTTCAAATAGTAAAATACACACTAAATTTTTTGAATAAAGTTTTGACTTTCTTGCACATTCTTCTTCACACATTCCAACATTTCTTCACACATTTTCTTCTCGTCTTTGTAATAGGAAAGATTAACTTCAAGTTGTGTATGAAAGTTGAACTCATATTTATAAAATATCTGAAAACTGTTAAGTGCTTTAATTTCTCTACTTATCTTTGTAACCATTTTAGTAAAAGTTTGAACTTGAGTATCATGCTAGTGTATCAATAGTCTCTCTATCAACCTTTGTAACATTTTCACCCTATTGCGGATACTATCTGTTGTTGAACATCAATAAAGCCCATGCTTATCTGCATATTTTGTTGAACATCACTAAAGCCATTTTGTCGTGAAAAGAAAGAGAACAATTAATATACATATGTATAATGTATATGTTTATTGTAAGTGTGAATTGAATATATGTCTCATTTATATACATACATACATATATATATTGACGGTTTTAATATTTCATATTTCAGTAAATATGTTGGTCGTTTGGTTTGTTGTTGATATTAATTTATAGTTACAAACTGATAAAGAATTAAATTAACTAAAAATAATAACAAATTATATACATCAAACGTTAATTTATTAATAACTAATAACACGTACATCACCTAAATAGAACTAATAATTAGTTGAAAACGATCGGAATCATTCATCCCTGTTTCATATTCGGTGATAATTTGATCAAAATTCTTCATCACCTCCTCGCAACGTTTAAGTGCCTTATTCTCCTTTTCTACTGATTTGAGTAAGATACCGATAAGTGACGAATTCTTCATCGCCACTGCTTTATTTCTATTGTTTTTGGCTTTATTGACCATTTCATGAATAGACTTATTATGTTTTTCCACACGTATTCGTCGACAACTTCTCTTATAGCTATGATCAAAAGATTTATTTGATCCCGAAGATTCCATATGGTGAAAAATGTTTGGAGTATAATCTAAGAGTGAATACCTACTTGAGTTTGAGTATATAGCTTGAATGCCAACATACACACTTAATGTTATATAGATGAAACTTGTGCTAATAAATACAGTTGTTGCAATTCAAAGTTATAAATCAAATGCCAACAACACCATATTAATAGACCCAACAACCATGTATATAAGGTTTAGGGTTTCAGGTTTATTTTTGAATTTAACTAATTATATATCTTAAATATGTCTTTCTACTTTTTTTAATTTAACTAATAAATCTTAAATACTTTATTGTAAAATCTAGCTAGTTTCAATTCAATGCCAACAATATAATTTCAATCTAAGTATATACTTCTGCGATTTTTTCAATGTCAACTATCTAGTTTTAATTAATGCACCCAACCATCGAATTAAATGAAGTCTTTATAGATTCAACGCCTGAATTAAAGGTGGTTAAAATAACCACCTGCCATATTAAGTTATAAGTAAGGCGGTTAGTCGTGAGAACTATCGTAATAAATTGTGACTTTTTCTCATCTATATATACCTACACAAGGTGTATTTACTAGCTTGCATCTAAACAAAAGTAACAATACTATGGAATAGTCCTCTTTTCATTTCCCTTTTCATTCCAATTTTAAGTCCCTTTTTGTGATCTTCCTTTGCACAATGTAAGTAATAATATATATTCCTTCCTGACAACGATTGAACTGTTTGAATTTTCTGTCATCCATAGACGAATCTCGTCTCGGAGACGGAAAAGAGTATTGCCTAGATTGGGCAATCGAGCAAGTTTGGCTACAAATGATCAAAGAGCTCTTTGTTTGGACGCAACCGCGATCAAAGAGCTTTTCATGTGTATTTTTCTAAAAAAGTATTTCTAATATTTTGATGGATGAATATTATTAATTATTAATTTATTAAAAATGAAAAGGACAATAACTTCAATATATCATTTGGATTACTCGTATCGATAAACTAACCGTCGTCAAATAGTGATATTGACGAGGTCAATCATGTAATTATATTCACTAAAAGCTCTTTTTAATTGTAAAAGCTTATGTGATTAGCTTTTCATTTACAAGCTTTTTAGAGTTTTTTAAAAAGATTAAAAGCTCAAAACTCTTCTATTCAAACAAAACTTTTACAATTAAGAATTTTATTAATTTGAAAAAAAAAAATATATCTGTGTGAAATATACTCATAACCTCTTATTAGCCTCTGTTATGGGCCATTCTAAGCCCAAGATACTGAAGTTAAGGGTATCTACTTGGGCAAAGCCAGCCCATCCTTATTAAATTAACCAAACACCAACTTGCTACCAAATAATTATCCCAATTTCCAACTTAGGAGAATATAGCATGTAATCATATACGTATTGATATATTCTTATTTAACAACATCCCAAACATCGAAAATAATGGTTATCTTGTTGATTTTTAGCCTCTCCTATATCACTAACTCAATATCTAGAGAAATAAATTTGATTCGTTTATGATTCTCTAATAATCTAATTAAGTTTAATACATAAAAGTTTTATATTAATTTAATTTTAATCTGAACCCGAATCTTTCAACTGTTGAATGCACTTTATTATTTCTCTTTCTTCCCTTATTCTAATTCTAAAAAGGGAAAAAAGAGAAAATTAATTTAACCTTTAATTTAATATATAATTGGAACATCAAAGAGATGATTTTAGTTTTTTTGCCAAATCAAGAATGAGCTTCTTTTTGGAAAAAAATAAATATAAAAATGTGAGAGAAACATGATAAATTAGTAATTGGAGGGTTTTTCTGGAATCGAATATCTAGAAAAATTGGAGTAATTAAATAAATAAAAAATATTGAAAAAAAACAAGTAATTGAATTCAAATTGGCCACTCCATTCTATGATCCAAGGACCACTTCTTATTCTAATTACAAGATCTAAACCCTAATTAATTATGGAATAATTGCATTGCACGCCTAATGGTCCCCCTTAAATCCCTCTCTCCCTTTCTCTTTTAAACTTTGCATTATCCTTTTCATACTCTTAAATATCCATAAAAAACTTACTTTTGCTTGATATCTCTAGTAAGTAGTACTGATTTCTCAACTAAAAATGTATGGGTTTTGTAAGAATCTCAAATCAAGTATCTAATTAAATCCAACTTGACATATTATTTGTGTCTGCAATAATCTTCTAGATGTCACCACAGCTAGATTAAATGCATTTTATACTTGATAAAAAGATAGAATCGGTTGCAACTTGCAACTTTATGTCTTTTAAAACGATAATATATCTATGTTGATTATGATTACAAATTACAAAAATGTCCATTTTGCTTACCGAGACTGTTTAGTGGAACATATTCAAGCATTGATCTGAACTTGAAATCCATGGATTATATTGAGATAACCAGTTGGATGCCCTTTTTGTATTTAATGGTAATAGTTGGCCTAGAATCAACGACAACAATTTGATGATGATATAACTAAGTGTAACACTCATTGATAGTAGAGAATGTTTGAATCAACTAGTAGATGTAGTAGAGTTAGTTAACACCTCTAAGGCTGTTTTTGATTTGTGCTGAATGGAACGGTTCAACAGTGAATGTTATCGATCATCATTCAATACGTTTAGTAACAAAACTACGAACCTCTGAATGATACCTAAGTTTTGAACGAGATGCTGAATGATTCAGTGACCCTCATTTTACCGTCATGCCCTTGACACCTCCTCACCTGCTCCCTTTAATTTTTCTTAGCAACTCTCGATCTCATGATTCATCATCATGAAATCTTCCTAATTAATTCCTCTGGTCTATTCCATCTTTCTCTGATACAACTATGCGGCATTGTTTTTCATGTTTTTCCTTCGGCGTGTAGCCTACTTGATTTTGGAGATAGAAGCATTTGAAAGCATCACATGTTTGATCCTCACCAACAGTAAGGACGAACCGAGTTTATTAGAAAAACTCATTGGTGTTGTTAGATAAGTTGGTCGGTTCACCATCTAAACGTATAGTTAAGTGAGCTTAATTTACTTCTCACGTGATGAGCATAGGACGGTCTGACGTGGGCCGTTAGGGTTGCCAGTTTCAACCTTTTCGGAACTATGAAGCATTTGCTGCTATACGATTGATTAATTTACGAATTTGATTCTTTGTTTTATTTTTCATATTATTTATTTTATTTTGTTTTTCTTGAGACATCAAAGTAAAGTTTTATTTAACCTGTGTATGAAAATAAGAACTTTTTAAGTGCCTCATTTCCTAATCTAGGCTTCGTAGTCGACAGTGACGGAGCCAGAAATCTTGAAACAGGGGTACAAGTATTGCCGATATGAAAAGTCTATTTATAATTCTTTTAGCTGGAGGTACAAAAGTGCATAACATACTTACAATTTAATATTTTATACATATAAAATAAAATAAAAAATAAAAATTTGAGGATATCGTAGTACCCGACGCATCATCTACTTTCGCCCCTGGTAGCCGATTTATTTTTTGTAACTGATGACACATGGATGTAGCTGAACATCCTAATCCTAATTTGTTTTCAAGTTGTTCATGACACTGTAAGTATGTAGCTTATTATTAATTTTTATAATAAAATTAAATGACTATTATTATGTTATAATTCTATAAGGATACTGATATCGAAATATATACTTTGAAGTTATTATTTTCATTTATTTAGTTACCATTTTTTATATTTTAATTAATTCTATAACTACTAAACAATGATCAAACTCTTGTATATCATTCTACACTACTAAACCATACATTAACTTAAAATGGTAATTTTCCATCATTCAAAATGTCCATTCAATATAGTTATCAAACAATTAATTTTATTCAAAGTCAAAGTCATACTTAGGTTTAAGAATCATTTAATGCTAAATTATTCTATTTTATCAAACGCGACCTTAGTATTATCTTCTTGATAGTCAAGTATGTCCACATCAACGAGCAATATGTGTTGTTTATGTGTCTAAGCTCATACTACACTTCAAGAAGTCAAAGAAAAAACTAAAGATACACATTTTCTCACTTACTTGAAATCCGCGAGTAAGGTACAAGACCTAAGAAGACAACTTCAAATGGATCAAGATATTTGATAAATGTGTCACTGATCATGATTTCGCTCTCCTAGTCAACCTCGTTTAGATATTATTCTCATATCCAAATTGAAACAATATGGGAGAGACTTTGTTAAATTAAAAAGTGCGGCAAAATGGATTTCTACAACAAAGTAGTTAAAGGATATCTGCACAATAATATATACTCCGTAGTTGCTTTCACTGTACACTACATTGTTCTTTGACGTAAAGTCATACGAAACAATTAAGAAGGCTTGTACCGTTCCATCAAGAATGTAACACATCATAAGCACGATAACAACTTAAGTTATTAACATTCCTGGCTATTGGTTGAACTCGTTAGTGGAGTCTTCGAGTTCATACCTAAACAGTCAAATTTTCACTATTATTTATGGAGAGAGAGAGAGAGAGAGAGAGAGAGAGTGAGAATTTCATGTGTGTTTAAGTTAGATCTAATCAACTCCGCAACACACTTTGTAGTTATTCTAACTTAATAAAAAAAGAGACATGAATAGTACAATATTATTATTTACTTTGTTTTACAAAGTGCTTTATTATGTGCAAAGTTTATTTTGTTCAAGTTGTTGTTTGTTTAAAGTTCATAATAGCAGCTAAATTAAACGTATGTAGTATGGAAAAAAATAGAATCATATTGTTGCAGCTTGCAAGCTTTAAGTTATAAAAGTTCTCGTTTGTACTATATCAATGTTCCGCATATGGTTAAGAAATATACATTATAGGTATGCGTATATACAGGTACGTACCTACATACATCGTACATACATGGATACATATACCATACATGATTGACATAAGAAAAACAAAGCTGCAATGATGTTTGCTATACGTTGTAAGATAGGGAAATAAATGTCGATCTCTTTAAAATATTTGGATTTTGGTACCTCTTCTTTTGAACAAAATTTGGTGCGATATGATTATTGTATTTGTGATCTCTCCCGTCCTTCGCTATATATTTATGTACCATCTTGCTTATTTCAATACAAACTTTTCTATAATTTTTTACAGCTTTTTTGAACTTTTTTTTATTTAAAACAGCAAAACATTGCAATAAAAAACCAAAAGGCAAACAAACAAATGTACAAATGAACATCAAGAAGGAGACCAACCAATAAAAAAGAATGGTAAAAAAACCAGAGCCAAACCTCAAAAACACTCGGTCCAGACCAGTAACAACCAACCAACAGCTTTTTTAAACTTATTTTATATTAAATTGTAAAGATAAAATGTTACTAATGGGGTACGTTATGATCGAGATACATCTGTACACCCCAGCGGATGATATATAATGCCACAAGAGTATCAGATTCGTTATATACATTTACCTAAATTATATACAAACCTTTGTTTCTGTTGTATTGTATTAAGTAATAAATAATGAATATATGGTCGTTGTAAAATATTTGTACAGATCAATACGTTGATTTTTATCTGCATTATTCCTAGAATTTATAATAGTATTATTATGGAATCTAATTTAAATACTTAAATAATAGAGTAGGTTACTAGCTAGTTATAAGCTAGGTGTGCCAAATCATATCTTAAAGGTACTCAAACCATATATGCTCATTGGTTAAAGTTAGTATATATTGTAAAATCAAATGACATAATTCCTCTTCAAATAGATTGCCAGAAAAAGAATGCGCGAGTAGAGTTGTATAATTAAGGAGAACAATTAAGTAGGGTGTCCCAACACGCAAACAAAGCTGTAACAATATCCATAATGAGAAAAAGAATTTAAAAGCTTTTTCATATGACACGATTTAAAAGGTTTTACAAAAAGTTATTGCTACAATGGGAACAAGTTTTTCAAAAGTTTTTTTAAAAAAATAAATGATTAATAATATGTAAAGGAATTAGACAACAAAACTTGAGAAAAAAAAAACCTTTTCCTCAAATAAAAAAACAAATTTTAAAATCTTTTTTACCCAAATAAATTTTTGGAAAAAAGTATTAATTGGAGATGGGGCTCTAAAAGTATATAAATTTGAGAAATAATATATATATATATACATAGAGATTGGTTATTATAAAACAAATTTTAATGTAAAACAAATAAGATACGATTTGAGTTGTTAGATGCATTATAATGAGATCAGTTTTATTTTCCAAGTCAAACCCACATTTATTATCGTACGGAGGCAAAATAGACAATCCTACATTGGTGCACAGAAAAGAAAATGATTGATGCACGGTAAATAAAGTTGGACAACGTTGATGCACATAATATGTTACTTAATCAATTTTAATTATGTATTTGATGATGATGCTTTAAGAGGAAAGGAAAATACCTAGACTACCATTTGACTTATATTTAAATCTAAGGACACTTGTCATACTAATATGTTATCTTATTTATTTTACCTTAAGAACTTTTGTATTTGAACCAACCCTTATATATATATAGGGAAAAGTTCAAGTAGTTTAGTTTCTTATAGTAGTAATGGTTGTGTTGAATTTTCTTTATTTTTTATTTTAATATTAATTAATCTTTTTGATAAAAAAAAAATTATATCAAAATTATTATAATCTTATATTCTTTAATATGAAATAAAAAGTTTTCAAAAAAATACATATATGATATACAAATTAAATTTATGTATCACAACTTTAAAACTTTTTGTGTATCACACTAAAAATTAATAGTGTGTATCCCACATAAAAATTATAAAGGTTGTGATACACAAATTTAATTTGTATATAATATATATATATATATATAAATTATATTTCATATTAAATAGCATAAAATTCTAATAATTTTAATATATTTATTCAATCTAAATAATTAATTAATAGTAAAATAAAAAATTAAAAGTTCATTTCTACTACTACCACCATAAAAAACTAAACTATAATAATCTCTCTTTTTTTTTCTCTCTCTCTAAATATATATATATATATATATATTTAAATTGCATGTTACTAAAATATAAGTAATCTACTAATCATAAACATTTTACATTGATTTACATTATTATCATTATTATTATTATACTCATAATAATAATAATAAAAAAATAAGTATGATTAGTTATATTCAAGTAACTCACGGCCAATGATAGCATTCGGGTAAACTTGCATTATATTTGCAATCGACGCACATCATCAGTTCTTTTTGTGACGTGCTGCATAATGCGGAACAAACAGGACAACTTTCATGTTTATATTTACTAAATTTTTAAGTTGGAATTCTATTATTATTATTAATAAATTTAAAAAGAAACAAAAAACTTCCCGTTTGAAAATTAAAAATACTGTCTCATGGAGAATGACTCACTCTTCTCAAAAATGTCCTTGAAACTATTGGTACATATTTGTTTTCTGTCTTAATGGCACCAACTAAAGTACTTCAATCTCTTGAATCTATGAGGACTTTTTTTAGGGGGGGTACAACGGAAGACAGGAAAGTTTGTTGATTGGTTGGGACAAAATTATTTCACCACTTAAATGTGAAGGGCTAGGCATTAGGAGCCTTCATGCTAGTAATCTTGCCATGTTGACTAAATGGTGGTGGAGATTTAAAGTTGAATCAAATGCTTTATGGTGTAAAACTCTTAAAAGCATACATAGTGAGCATGGAGGAAAATTAAAACTTCAAGCTCCACTTGTAGTGCTTTGAGCCCATGGAAACAAATTATCAATCTCCATAAATGCTACTAAAATAAACATAGATCTTCCATCTTTGTTAAAAAGGAAAGTGAGTAACAGTAAAAACACAAAATTTTGAAAAGATACTTGGATTGGTGGTTCATCATTGGCAATGTGCTATTCACGACTCCTAAATCTCGAAACCAACTCCGAGTTTTCCGTAAGTGGGTGAATTAATTGTGTCAGTGATTTGCCTGTTATGAGGTGGGTATGACGGCGTCAACCGAGGCTTGGGCCCTGGAAAATGAAATTGAATGAAATTAATGACCTCTTCCAAAACTTAGTGCTCAATGACAAATGCGATATTTGGGAATTTGTTATTCAAGATAACATAATGTTCACAGCAAAGTGCATAAGACAATTAATTGAATCTATATACCTTTATTCGTTGATAGATGAAGTAAGATTGAACCATCCTCTCCCTAAGAAAATGAACATTAATACTTGGAGAGTCACCAAGGAACGTCTTGCTACTAGAGTCAATCTTGACTTGAAAGGCATCGATTTAAATTCAACGAGATGCCCGACATGCGACAACAAGCGAAACTAAGCTCACATATTTTTGGAATGTGACTTTGCTGTTAAAATATAGGTTTTCATTGTCACGGGTTCATTTCAGTCCACGAATAATGTCAAAAAGTGTTTAAAACTGATCATCCAAACTAGGTAATAGGCTATTTGAAGATTTTGTAATGGCGTAGTTTTCACAACAAAAGGCCGAAAGAAAAAGTGATAGGAGATGATATTATGCTTCACTCGTTTACTTGGATAACTAACATGACTAAAAAGTTTAATTTATTGGATTGAGTGATCTTGCAATCCATGTAATGCTTGCTCGAGCACGATTTCTTTGTAACTCTTCTCTTCCAATATAGTTTCTAACTAGAGTTTGTTTATAAATACAATCTATGGCGTTCAAATAAAAAATATAATGACCAAATAGAAAGAATTGTGATACCTGTATTGATTTTATAGAAACCGGAGAATTCTAAAAAAATATCTCAGTTCTATTGATTCCTAAGATTAATTTCGAATCCAACACAAAAATAAAATAGATTAGAGTTGTTAAACGTTCGAGCTTTTATTTGAATTTTCTATATCTATAAAGTATGTATCGGGCAACTATAGTTGAATTTTCAATGTTCTGTTTTTCAAGCCAAAGACTATTTATTTATGGACCGTTGATCACGTAAATCAACGACTGAGATTGTATGTCCTCCTTACCCTCAGAAGCTTCTCCTTTAATCCCACACATTTATTTATTTATAAAGAAAAGGTATATATATATAGAAAGAAAAACTGGAAGTGAAATTGATGGGTGGGTGCTATTAGCTAGGGGTGTTCATGGAAGGTTAACAGGAAATTCAGTTAACCAAAAATGTGGTTCACAAATTTCTTGAACCTAAACGGAAACCGAAAAGTCCAGTTAACTGGTAATAGACATTCACGGTTCGGTTATGTGGTTAATCAATTAACCGTCTCTTATCTACTATCTACTAATCATATTAAAAATAAAAAATAATACACAAATACACATTCATCAAAATATATTAGTTAAACATTAGTACAAATTCAAATGCATTTCAACGTCTATTGACAATTGTTTACAATTATATATGTCACCAAACTACAAAAAGTACATATCAACAACTTGCAAACTTTTATATCATCGTCTAAGCTTGGTTGTGAAGTATACTTACTTACAGAGTGAAATGGAGCTTGAAAGAGTAAAGAAAGAAACTTAATTAATAACTGATTGAAATTCTAATTACCGCAATATGTATTTATATAATGAGTCTTGTGTAGACTTAGGTAAAAATGGTTAACAAGAAGTCATAAATGGGTTGACAACTAAAGCCCAAACAAAAATGTAAACTTATAATTTATAAGTATTCATATGTACATATAATATGTATATATATATATAGGAGTGAGTTCAAGGTAGAAAGAAAATTTGGTGGAGAAAGGTAAGAAAAGTTTTTTAACCCTTCGATTCAGTAAAATAACTCTTTGATTCAATTTTAAATTATTTTTATTTTTTATTGAATTATAGTTAATTTTTTCTAAATTATAGTTTTAAATATATCTTCTTTTTTTTTCTCTTAAAATTTATTTCTTTTTAGATCTGGTATTATATATATATTAAAATTAATTATTAATTTTTTTTTATTATTAACTGCTTGAGCAAAATTAGTGAATTGAAATCGAAACTGAAAAATTAAAAGAATATTGATTCACTTAATCAAATCGAAGAATGAGAAAGATCATTTCGCTTAATAAAATTTAGGTACGGTTCAACTGGTTTTCGGTTAGGTTTGTAGGTTTCAGAATATCTTTAACACCCATAGGTGCTAGTAGGGGGTAGGAGTGGCTTTTTGGGTATGAATATGATAAGCGGCAAATGCGTTTTCGGCTTTTGATTGGTTGTTCCACTTTTTCTAGATTCTCCCTTTTATTTTCCTTGTACGATCGCACCATTTTTAGACACCTCAACTATCCCCATTTTTCCCTTTTACCCCACTTCTTTTTCGATCCTTAAAAGAATTTAAATTAGAAAAACCAATTATACACTACTTATTTCTCTAAATACATGATGTGTAACTTTCTTTTGGGCTGTAATAACTATATATATACATATATATACATATATATTTTATGATTGAGCATCGTTTTAGGCAAACGACACTTCTAATCAATCGTTCTAAAAGATATATCCATTTCAACCCAAAACATTACATGCTTACGTATCCAAAATAAAAATAAAATAACAATATAACCATTAAACTTTCTGTCAAAATTAAAGCATTTCGCAGCAAACTCCCCTGCTACATGAACAATAAGTTTGTGACTTTGATCGGCTAAATTAAAGCATTGCAAGATGAATTAAGTCTCAAACAAGATCGAATGTTGATTTTTTATAGATGTAAGCTTGTATTTTTATCCTTATTTTAGATGTTCTGATGTAATGCTTTTTCGAAGTTTTTATTCAAACTTGCTATGAATAAAGATGTATTGCAAAATTAGTACAATTTACCGATATGTCATTAAAACTTTTAGGTCCCAAAAATGTGACATCTTCAACATTTTATATGGCATCATGTCTCTCTCTATAAGGCCTAATATTATACTGTATGTGGGCTATGATGCATATTTCTTCTTTGGGAGTGTGACTTCTTTGTAATTACCAAAACAAGCAAAAGTAATGAGGTGAGGTTCTACTCACCGAATATAACTATTATTAGTAATTAATTAACCTGCCATTTTTATTTTCTTGGATTGGGGTTCATTGCATCATGGTTTTGGGAGTCGAGTGCGTAACACATGTGTGTACGTATGCATGCCTATATACTATATTTGGGGATTAATAATATATTGTAAGTATGTTAATCTTACAAAGCTACACATTAATAGTATTATTCACAGTATAATTATTTGACATCTATGATTTGTCTAAAACTGCTCCATTTTTCGCTTCATCTTTAATTTGGCATATAACACTAGATTATATTTTTGATATGCATGTACACCTCAACATTTATATGTATAATATACACGCATATATACACATTTAAGATGTATCATCTGTACACATAAAGCATATGATGTACGTTGTACAAATCACCCCCGGCCATATAATAACTACTGACATGAAACAAAATAAATGATTTTACTTGATCTGTATGGGACGATAGATTGAGTTCAAACATATATTATGTTTGATGAATGAATATGGATTGGAAGACTCTTTCTTGGGTACAAAGAACAAATATTATGTTTGATGAATGAATATGGATTGGAAGACTCTTTCTTGGGTACAAAGAACAAAACTACATAATATATAAAATTCGTATATAGAGAAATGCTAGACTACTCACATAAAATTTACAACACATTTTCACAAGATGAGATGATGTGGATCAAGACATGGATTAATGAGATGTATTTGTTTTTTCTCTCTCATTATTCTCTTACATGATGTGATTGATATAATTTATTTTATAATTTTTTTTGTAGTATTTCACATGTGTATATATGACTACTTTTGTATGAATAGCGAATATATTCTTTCACTTGATTATAGGTGTGAATATGTAAGAAACAACAAGGAGTAAGGGCAACACCATAAAATACTTCAAGTGGGGGCAAAAATTAAGGGTGTGTTGGTTCGAGTATTCGGATCGATCCTAAACTAAATGAATGAAACTAGATTTGGTTCTCATTTCAACCTAGGAACAAAAATCTCATTCTTACATAACAACTATTTAGAAAATTATTATTTATGTACTTATGTTTTCAAAGTTGTATTTCTAAATCAAATTAGTATATTGTGAATGAAAACGAAGAAATAAATGGGAGGAAAAAAAAGATAAAACTGTAAGTTTGCCAGATTCGAACTAATGATCAAAAGGACAATGAGAAGAATTCGCTATCACCCGGACAAGAGAAGACGTGATATTTAAATCATCTCTTTGAGTTTTTACTATTCCTGAGACAAAATACAAAAACCACCAACACTTAATAAAAATCTCGATAATTATAAAAGTTAAACATTTATAAGAGTGAATACACAGGTTGTCCCCACCATAGTACCGCCCCTAATAAGGAGGCGTATTTAGGGTGTTGCCAATATTATAAAAATTTGATACAAGTATTGAAATAAATGACTGTTGTTCCATAATTGGTTAAAGTTGTGATGAATACAATTATTTTCAAATATTTAGTTTAGTCAATTATATTAAAGACACTTGCATTATTTAAAAGAGAACTCTTTTATTAATATCAATAAAATAATTATACACTTTTTAAGAATAACAAAGCACTTGATTATGGATTACAGTTCAAACTTACAAACGAGAACACACTCCACTTAATTGTCAAACTGACTAACAACAAGAGAAAATCTCTAAATTGTAAACTGCCATTTACTCTCTAAAAATTCATACACGATTCCTTGCAAGGGATGCAATGTTTATACTAGTCATATATAGGACCTTCTTTAGTCAATTAGACCACTCTTAACTAAGGATTATTTTTTCTTTCTTTGTGACAGTTCAGAAAGATTGGATCCATCATTTATTTAATTTATCCTTTTTAAATCAATACAATTACAATTAAAAATCAAACATTACATTAACTTAAAAAAGATTATATTAATTAAAAATTAAAATTACATTAATTAAAAAATATACATTAATTAATTAAAAAATACGATTACAGTAAAAAAATAAAAATAACATTACACTACTTATGAAATAAAATTACATTAATTAATTGTAAAAAAAAATACAATTACATTAGAAAAATAAAAATAACATTATATTAATTTAAAAATAACATTACATTAACTTAAAAATAAAAATACGATTATGTTAATTATTTCGATCACAGAAGTTTGATGTGAGATCTCAAATGTGTTTGATAAGAGCATTTTAAAGTTGATGATGCACTTTTGAATCTCGTAATTCTTTGTCCATACGAAGTTGTACTCCAAGCCTCTATCTTGGAGTAAATCAACGAACAAATCCGATTGATTAAGAACATTTATGTCATTGCTCGAACCCATAGGACAAAAGTAAGCGTACCAAATCCACAAATAGTAGGGCGTTACCGTTTCGAGCATAATTGTAGGACAACTTTGATCACCTCGTATGTATTGACATTTCCACGCTACTTGACAGTTTTTCCGAGGCCAATGCAGATAATCGATACTTCTGATCATACCCTAACATGAAATTCTTGATGTTTTGCATGTAAACATTCGATATCTTGGAGTGTTGGTTTTCTCAAGTACTCAGTCAAGTAAATATGAAATAAACACTTACAAAAGTTGTCCAAACAATCGTATGACGTTTGTTGACCGATGTGTATTATTCATTAAACGCATCAGTGGCACAATTATATGTCAAATGTCGTATGGCGGAAGTGCACTTTGATAAATGTTAAAACTAAGTTTACCGGTTGCATCAAGCCGTTGATGAAAATAACTAAAATACGGAGGTAAAGTGCTCTTGGTTGTGAACTTTCGGTGTCGTTTTCTTCGTCTTCTTCTAACTTTTCAATAGTATCGAGCATAGCAATGGGATTAAAACAAGTAGTCAATGAGTTGATATCTTCAATATCGAATTTCTTCGCTCAAATCTTCGTCGTAATTTTCGTATGGATCCATTACGATATTAATTTATATTTGAATTATATAAATAGAGATAATATATGAAAGAAAATATAAAAAATGGTGAGAAATGTATTTGGATTTGAAAAGGAAAAAACAAAAAAATATAGTTGTAGTTGTATGTATATATATAGAAGGGATGAAAGTTGTAGTTGTCGTTATGTGAAAAATATAATGAATGTAATTATATATATATAAAAGAAAAAAAATTTAGAAATAAAATAATTTTTTTGACCGTATCATATTACCATTGAATTTATTTATTTTTTACTTTTTGTGAACGTTTGAAAAAAAATGGCGGGCCTACTATCTTCCGTCGTTGATCTTCCTAGCTGGCCAAGAAGAAAATGAAGGACGGGTCAAAACAGACCGGTATCAACGGTAGAAAGAAATGACAGATAAAAGACGAAACGAAGACGATACTATTGGCATTGACATGATAAATCTTTGATTTTCATTGTAGGATTATGTGCACACTTTATAGTCCCGACTCCCAACAGATAGGCTATGTCATGTACTTGTTGTCGGACGAGATTCCTTCAAGCGGCCAGATCATTGACTTTAATTGTGAATGGAACGACTTTGATTGAAAACAAACATCTTCTCAGGTATGTACTTTAAAGATCCATTTAAATTAAGGATGAAATTTCACTAAGTTGTCAATATAAGTGTGTAGAGTTAATCTGTAAAACTCTACATTTTCAATTCTTCTAGCTGACTCCATTAGCTTCAACATGACCCGCATCATCTTGAAAGTCTATCTTTTACTACATTTTTGATTTGTTGAATGTTATATATTACTTTAATCAACTCTTAGAAATAACCTTCAATGGTGATAAGATAAATTATACATGAAGGCTGAACAAGGACAATGTTTAAGCGGATTGAACATACATTCAACTTTTACATTAAAACGCATTCACTTAATCCTCGGCTTAGGTAACTTATACCGTAAACTGTCTATTCTATATAACATGATTGTACATAACATCCCCATACCTGATTGGCACAACCATATGATCCTAGTTCATTGAGGATGTTAACAACTTGTTTTAATACATCATGGGATCAAATATAAAAGATGTAAGATATAAGATGTCGTGGATGATTAGGACTTCAATCCATATTTATAAAGAAAAGGGGAAGGTGGTTTAAATAAAGGGATCCAGCTTCTTTTTTGTGTTGTTTTGTTGACTTTTTAGTACATAGTGAATGAAACTTGTTAACAGTGCATTAACATTTGTACATTATTTATGAATAACCCGTCTAAAAAAGTGTTTGGCATTGAATTGGGCGTGTTTAGTTTGTAATCTTTCTTTTTTAAAGATTGAGGAGATTAATCAACCAATAAATGAACTCTATCAAATCTTTGTTTATAACCTATGCTAAGGCCTATTTCTCCTCCCCAATCACACTTTACTCTCTACAAATTTCAGACACACACATCTCTCTCTCACACATACTCGTTCTCTCTAGAAAGAACGCCAATTTGGAGCTTTGCTTCTCTTGTAAGTTCTTTTTCTTACTAGACATATCTCCTTATAGAAAAACCTATATTTAGCAACATAGTTTGCACCTTTTTTTGCTCTCTTGCAACTTTTTAACACTTGGGAAAACTTCTGTCTTGCTTCAAGAAAAAGCTAAAACTTCTAGGGTTTGTGTTATTGATGAATCTTAATACGGTTTATGGGTTCTTTTTTCTTGAAATATTAGGTGAATTTCAAGAAACTATATAAGATGGTGAGAGGAAAGACTCAAATGAAGAGGATAGAGAATGCTACAAGTAGACAAGTGACTTTCTCCAAAAGAAGAAATGGTTTATTGAAGAAAGCTTTTGAGCTTTCTGTGCTTTGTGATGCTGAAGTAGCTTTGGTTATCTTCTCACCAAGAGGCAAGCTTTGTGAATTTGCAAGCTCAAGGTTTCATCTTTTTCACTCATTTATGATTCTTGATTGATCTAAACTTGTGGGATTTTCTTTCCTTTCATTTCCTTCATGCAGATACATACACATATTTTGTAAATTAAACATGTGTATTCTTTAATTTGATTGTTTTCTCGTTTTAAAGTAATAATCTTAGGGTTCGTTTCTTCTTTCCCTCCTTGTCCCACACACAAATTATAACTAAGAAAACACAAACACTAAACATATTTAGATCTAAAACTTAATTGGTTATTTTTCTTTTAGGGTTTCAAATATATAAGAATCTTAATCTTAATTAATGGGTATGTATGTCTTCATGGTTCAAGTTTCAAAACTTCTAATCTATTTTTTCTTTTGAACTTTTAATCTATTAAGATCAAATTAGGGTGAAGAACTATACATAATACGCGTATATATGTCTCGATGTATTGAGATCGAATCGCACCAACTGAAACCTCGTTTAAGATCTTTAAATGGAGTCATCTTAGATATTAATCAGTCTTTTGGATACGAGTATTAATTAATAATCTATCAAAAACTTCTGACAAAATTTCACATATTATTTCTAGGTGTCGTTTTTCATTGTTTGTTTTCCATGATACTATGTGATAACCCATGAGAGATCTACAACTACAACCACTCTTTGGCAGGCATGTTCCAAGAGATTATAACATGAGGTGGTCTGTTTCATATATTCCAACTTCTTTTCTACATATGCAGAAAGTAATCAGCTTTTGCTTTTCTACTGATTTTTGCCATAAAAAGAATCAATATCTAAATATATATATGATCACAGTACAACATAAATTATATTACCGTACTATATATAATATATAATATAATGTATAATCTGTAATACTTATAAAATACATAAAATACATGATTAATTAAAAGAACTAAGAAACTCTTTTAGCTAAACAATTAAACTTAGCTAAAAACCTGACAAACAAAGATAGATGTACTAATCCAGCAATTTTTATAGAAAAAAATGGACATATTTGATATCTTCAGCCGTTGTTAATCTCCAGATTAATTTTTTATTTTCTTCTAATATATTTGTATATATTCTTTGCAAAATGTATATAAGTTTGAAGCATTTATAGTATTACACGCTACTATACTGTATTATATTTCAAGCATGCATATTTTTGGACAATAATTATTCAACACTTAATACCCAACTCCGTGTTTTGAATTTTTCAGCATGGAGGAGACAATTGAACGCTATAGGAATCACATAAAAGAAGTTCAAACTGACAATTCTTCGAGTGTTGAAGATGTTCAGGTTTCAGTTCTATCTTACATCTTTTCCTAAAAATAAGCTTCGGTTGATTGAGCTTCAAATTTAAGGCAGAAATCAATGCCAGGATTTGATAATATTACTTGCAATTCTAACAAAATGATCCCTAAACATGAAATACTAAGCATTAAGAATATTTTATTTGAACTTGAACTTGAACTTCAGCTTCTTGACGTCGCTTGTTGTCAGACATGAAAACTTTGATTGAGTTTTAAGTTGCTTGATGTTGCTTGATCTTGAATGCGAAACTATTAAAGTTGAAACTTGATAAGTATTGCAGTCACCTGGCATTCCAACTTATTAATTTCCCTAGACGTCATTTGCAACACCCACACTTAATATAGTAATTTCATCAGTGGCAGCATTTAAAGGATGAAACAGCAAGCATGGCAAAGAAGATAGAGGCCCTAGAACTTGCAAAAAGGTTCGAATTTTGTGTAACAAATGTGCTTGTAACACTAAGATCTATATATGGTTTTATAACTGCAAGAAATAGACGTAATTAACGTCTTTGAATTGACAGAAAACTTTTGGGAGAAGGTCTGGGATCAAGCACATTCGAGGAACTGCAAGAGATTGAACATCAACTGGAGAGAAGCGTATACATCATTCGAGCTAGAAAGGTTGCATTTTTACGCATAAAATAGAAATTTGACTGACAAGAACTAGTTCTGATTCAGTTGGACTTGAAATTCTTCGACCTAATATGATTTTTTGGTGTTTCAGATGCAACTTTACAATGAACAGATTGAGGAATTGCAAGCAAAGGTACAATCTCAAAGTTTAATACTCCAACAATTGTCAGACTTGGCAAACTAGTTTTAATGTTTATTTAGTTGATAGTAATCTGCTTGACTAATAGGATAAAATGATCACTAATTAAGGTTTTTTTAAGATAGTTAGATCATTACAGTACAATAGTTATTCAATTTTTTTATCTTTTCTAGTTTTGTAAGTACAGTATATAACTAACTTGTAATGAAAGCGTAAGTGTAACGATTAATTACAAACGAGAAGCAGCGACCTCAGATTTATATATAGATTGTTATCACATAAATAAAAGTAACAAAATATTTGCTAATCATATATATAAACCCGTATATGCAAAATGCTTTATCTAATTTTTTATCTGAAAACTTTCAGGAGAAACTGCTAGCTTCTCAAAATGCGATGCTAAATGTAGAGGTAAGTTTTTCTGACTTATATCTAGCTTATTCTAAAGGATAGTCCCCGATATGTATTCATTACTTTTAAGAGGAACCCTAAACTATTGGATTAAAAACAAAAATGAGGTAAACAAACTTGAATTCGTATGCCAGTGTATAATCCAAACCAAAGAAAAGATAGAAGAACGAGGAGCAAGTATACAAATTGCTGAATATGGAGAAAGTTCTGATGTGGAGACAGAATTATTCATTGGATTGCCTGAAAAACGGATCAAGCAAAGATAGACCTGAATGATCAATACGATTTACTCATAAAATGCATATTTTTATGTATTTAAAGATCTTGCTATGAAGTAGATCTTATAATGTGTGCATGATTCAATGCGTTATCATTGATTTGCAGCAAATGTTAATGCAAAACAGAAACTAATCTAATTATGGTTCTCGTACATACGAATACTTGATTGACCTCTTCATGGATCTCGTTGTTGTCTTGGTTGGTTACATCTTTTGTGGATTTCAATTTTCAAGAAATGCAATCGTTTTGGCATCACTTTTTCTTCTTATTCTTCTCTAACCATTCACTTTAGTTTTTTTCTTGTATATATATTGTATTTTGGCTTTTATATCCATTTTAAAGTTCAGAACAAACATTTTTCTTGTTACAAAGCAAGAACATGGAACTTATACACCTTTTAATTACTATCTGAGATATTACTTGTCACATGAAAAATAAAAAAATGCACATGTACACTATTGCATTGAAAACCAGACAAAATGCAGGTTAAGTTTGCCAGATAAATGTGAAGAATGGGATCAAAATGACCAATTCAAGTAATATTCTTTTGGATTTTGCAAAATTATTTGTCATAAGCTCAAGTTTTAGACATGTTTCGGAAAATAAAATTGTTTCTATATATATGAACTCTGTACATAATTTTGGGAACTATATGAGGAAATGTTTGAGCAGATCATACGTATATAGTTAAAGAAATTAGATGCATATTTGAACGACAGGAATCACAATTTCATTTACTTCATGTATGTACAAGTACATATACAGGCAAACATAAGAACATAAAATGGGTGAACGATCTGCTTGCTGTTTTTGTTCATAGTTCATATCTATCATTTTTCTAAAGTACTAATTGTTTGATAGCCATTTTCTTAATTTTTGAAAGAAAACCTTTTGAAAATTAGGTTTCCTCCAACTTCTTAAGAACAACCTCCTTTGTTGGAAAGGATGGAATTGCTCCTCGTTCTGTCATCGTTATGGCACCATAAACATACGCAAACTTTAGCGCACCCCTCAGCTTCTTCTCGTCCTAAAATGGGTCCATCATATAACATTTAAGTAATTAGATGTATATTCTATGAATATGATCATTTGTCTCTTGATCATATTCTAGCTAGATCTAATGACGATGGGATTCACAAAATAAGAATGGAAGTCACTGAAATACGATGAATCGGATG
This sequence comes from Logfia minima, assembly GCA_963921325.1. Taxonomy (NCBI): domain Eukaryota; kingdom Viridiplantae; phylum Streptophyta; class Magnoliopsida; order Asterales; family Asteraceae; genus Logfia; species Logfia minima. The sequence goes on from OY992770.1 coordinate 18,107,753, forward strand.
GAGCTAATTAATTTTTTTATTAATTTACCTTGAACAGTTGAGTATTTGAAGCCAAGCTACAAAGGATCCCTCCAACAAAAAGCATCACCTGCACCTGTTGTATCGACACACTTGACCTTGACGCCACCAACTTTCCCATGAAAATCCTGCAAAATTATTCAGCTTAATACATGTAAAAGCCGCCAAAGTAATGTTAAATTGACCAAAATATAAAGTTATAGTGCAATGAAGGTAATCACCTTGGTGTAGTATCTGCAGCCATGAGGACCTTCAGTGACTATCAAAAGCTTAAGATTTGGGTGAAAAAGCCGTTTCAAGACAACATTGTCTGTCATTTGGGTCATCACCACGGGTCAAGAATTCAATTTCATCGTCAATAATCTGCATTTCCCGAAAAACCCAATAAAGATTTAAGTCTGTAAATGTCAACCTGCTAGGAAAGGTTGTACCTTGATAACGTTGGCTTGATCCCAAATGCTCATGATGCCTTTTCGAGCAGCCTCAGCTAAGGGCCATAGAGCGAGTCTCAAATTAGGATCATACGAAAGAATGCAGCCTGCCTTTTTAGGAACTTGCATTGCATCTAAGTGAGCTGATTTACATAGATCTTCAACCAAACTAATAGATCCATAGTGGAAGATAGTGCACTGGTCAAATAACAGTACACGTATCATTATATAAGATAATCAGTTCATTATCAACCATTTTGTATAAAAGGAAGCAAGATCGATATAACTTTTTGATTAATTCTTAATCAAGTTCTGCTTCGGTAAGAAGCATATCAGCACTAGGATTACGAAAAAACATAAATTCACGCTCGTTGTCTGCTCGTACGGTAACAAATGCTAGTGCTGTTCTTGCATCTTTATCAAACCTCATTCCTGAGTTATCGACATTGTTCTCTTTCAGAATGTCAGCCAACATATAACCAAATTCGTCGTAACCAACCCAACGACAAACAAAATCAAACATAATACATTGATCTATTTTCATTGTTGTTTTCATATTGTGAAATTTAGTTAGGTTCAAACAAAATCAAACACCTTGATGTATTTCAATTTGTGTATTATGTTTTCATTCACTATTGAAAAACGAACATATGATGAACTGTACCTTGCCAAGAAAAGCAGCAGATCCTCCCAATCTCGAGATACCAACAGCCACATTGGCAGGAGCACCACCAGTAGCTTTTTTTGAACCCAGGGGCCTCCGCCAATGAAACTCCGGCAAAAGTAGGCACAAAGTTGATTTAAGTTCCCCAAAACACACCACTTGTGGATTCGTATTTCTTTCTCTTCCCTCTGCAGATGTCGAACCTACGTTCCCAATATTTCACATGTCGATAACAAGTAACTTTCTAAAACAAAATTCTTTTCAACAAAATTGAACTTAAGTGTTACATAAGACTAAAAAACAAAGAAATGATTAAATTGGGAATATACAGGTCCCGGATACATGAAATAACAGACTACATTTCAGTTTAACTGGCAATATTCGAATCTGGGAAACTAGCAAAGCTTATACCACTTTGGCTTTGGAATTATATTTCTAGAGATATGAATTCAGTCAGTTTTCTTGATTCGGGACTGGTTTATTAAAAGTTTACCATCTTTCTTTTAGGATGGATGTTAAATACCCGCTAGTAGTACATTTCTAAAATAAGTGTCGACGCTATTATTGTCTGCCTTGTACATTTCTAAAGTTGTGTGTTTTTATATGTGAACAATCTCTCTTTATCTCTCTTTACTATTAAAAGAGGAGCAAAAATAGGTAGTCATTATTTATCTAACCCTTCTAAATTAATCCCGATCATTCAATGATTTAGCAAATTAAATTAGAATCATTCATTTAGACTAGTTGTATAGGCCCGTGCGATGCACGGGTTTTGTTAATTGAAAAAAACTTTCACTTATTGTATATATGATCCAATGTTCAGATATACATGTTTTAATAGCGGATCAACATGTCTAATTACCTATATCAAATTGGACACGTTCTGAAAATTAAACGGGTTAAAAGTTTCGAGTTAACGACTTGACTCATCCAACCATAACTTGTTTAGTTTCGTGTCAATTTAGCAATTTCGTCAGCTTTTTGTTTTTAGTACATTTGTTTTCTAGTTTAGATATACAAATATTTAATTATAAATATTATATTGTAATATTTAAATAACCAATATCAATGTTCAACGCTCTTTTTCCAAAATGTATATTATTCTAAGCTTAAAAGACATATTAACTAATAATATCATATAATTATAATTAAATATTATAGGAAAAGAAGAATTAAAAAATCTAAATTACATTTAAGAAACGCTTGCGATATAACCATTGCATTCTTTAGTTTTTTTTTTGGGTGAAAATTAAGGTAAGCTAAATTTGTCTCATTATTAATTATTTTTTTCCAGTAGTTACATATTATTAATTAATATAATAATTGGAATATATTTACAACATTTACTTCCCCTAAACGAATAATGGACTTGAGTTTTAATCAGTTGATATGAGTCATTTTATTAAGCGGGTAAAACATAATGGATTAAAATAGATCATGTCAAATTAGTTTATCGATATCTAATCACTTTAACTATAATAAAATTCAAAAGTAAAAAGATATAAACTATTTGATTATTTAATTACTTTAATTGTGACCGTGTTCAGAGCCTTATTACTGTAACCCGTTATGACCCGATTAAAGTAATGTCAATCTAAGTCCATTTGACATTTTGCAACTCGATCTTCAACAAATCTGATCTACCTTGAGTTTTGCAATAATTTTACTTCGAAACAAATAAAGCTAAAAAAAGTTAAGTATTGTAGATTCTATATATTATAAAATTATAAATAAATAATGTTAAGTTAATTTAACAAATGAATACTTTATTAAGTTGATCTCTTTATGTAAGATGAGTGAATCAACTAATGGGCCAAACATCTTTATTTAAAACTCGTATTTTTTTTTATGTAATCAAACATAGTCTATTAAAATAGGTCGAGAGAAGTTAAACCGTTAATTTTATTATGTGCGTCGCTAATTAACTTGAAACTTTTTAGATACTTTATTATGTCATTTATCATTTATGGAATACTCAACTTTAAAACGCTTACTGCGTACAACTAATATTATGTAAGTATAAGTATATTACATTGTTTAGATAACGTATATAATACTATTACTTATTCATAAACTCGAGTTTTATTAGTTAATAAGTTATTATATATATACAACTATAATTAGATAGAAAATATATATTACTTGAAAAATATACTTAAAATTATCAATTTCACAATTATATAAAATATGAACATAAAATAGGTAATTAGTATTAAATTGTTTTAATAAATTACCTAATACTATCATTTATTATAAAGAGACTCAATTTTTTTTAATAATTATTTAATACTATAATTTATTACAAAGAGACTCAATTTTTATATTATTACTAGTGGAAAAAGCCCGTGCAATGCACGTGTCTTATTTAATTCGATCCTTGAATAAGTCATGTTTTGATAATTGTTTGTACTACTAATTCTTATATTATACATTGAGGAATAGAAAGTAGTTAATTAATCACGGGTCTTTATATTAATATCATTGTTAAGATAAGATATTAAGTATTCAAGAGTGATAACATATTATTGTTTCTAGAAACAAACCCCATAATATACCAAAGATCATAAGTTGTGTTCTCGTACACTCAAGAAGCGAAGTACATATCTGATATGACCCAAAAGTATATATTTTTGTTGTTGCCAACACTCCGATATGACATCAATGGCGACCATCTTCAAATATTTATGTATGTCTAAATGAAAACTCATTAGTTGTCTTATATAAAAGAATACAAAAAATATATATTTCAGTGGGTGAATGTCATGCTAGTGTCTATTTATCAATGATTAATAATTTTATCCTTTTTTTAACACATGGAGAATTTTATTATCACTGTAGTGAACATTAAATTTGAGTTTAAACCCATGAGATCTCTCCCATATCAAAAGGAAACTATCGCTTTATATGGATGTTTTATGTAAATGACTCGTCAGTTCATCACAAAAGTTATTTAATATGAGTGTATGAAAGCTATTTGATCCCAATTTAATTTAAAGACGTGTATGCGAAAAATCATCACCATGTGAGAGTACCAAAATTTACAACAAAATTAAAAAAATAAGTACAATAAAAAATATCATGTATGATAAAGGAATTCTCATGAAATAATTAAGTTAATAATAAACTCTATAACCAAAACAGAAATGGACATGTATTTAACAAATACAAATAGTTCTCATATGTAGTGTGCACACTTTATTATAAAATCATAAAAAAAGTCATGAACGACATACATAGACACATTGAGTACATTAAAAAAATATTGTATCAAGAAAATGATAAGAAAAGTAATCAATTACTAACATGTTTTATTTATTTACTTATACAGATCATTCTTCTACAGTTGTACATATGTAGTTTGCACCCTCTAGTAAAATTTGAAAATTGTCATGACTGACTTGCAAATACACATTGAGTATGTTAAATAAAAAATATAGTACGAAAAAATGATAAAAATATTAATCAACAGACAACATGTTTTAACTATAAAATTGTGTACCTTTGATGTATCTTTCTCTCGTAGATCATCACCGACATAGATAAGTCTCTAAACCTATTTTTAATTAATTAAATATGAGATTTAAATCAAAAGGAAACAAAAAGATCAATATTTATATGTACTAATAATTAATGAAGTCATTGTCATTATTAATTATAGAACCTTCAAAGTTTTCTTACTATTTGTGACAACATAGGAATAAAAAATAATAATATTATAAAAAATAATAATATTGTTATTGATATATATAGACTTATAGATTATTTAGTACGAAAAATATTAAAATCTACCATATTATTATATTGATTATTTATATTACATATTATTAACTTATTTAAACATAGTTATATATAATTTAATTTTTCTACCATTATATATGTCAAATTTCAAAAAGATAAATAAAAAATTATAGTGTTATCGTAGATAGATACACATGATTTATAATATTGATAATGTATTATTTTATTGATATTACACATTATAACACTTATTTTAACATACAGAGATATAAATATATTAACATGGCTAAGAAATTAATATAAAGATTAACTCAACACTGATTACCTTACCATTATTTATTATAAAACTTTATTGGTATTGTTGGTCTAGATTCATTCATCATTATTACAAATCATGATTACAATGATCTATATTTATCTATAATATTATAATAATTATTATATTATTATAATCGTTTAAAAGAGTATATTAGTTTTATTCATAACTAAAAACTCAAATAACAGTTTTTCTGGTTTGAAATTCATTTTGCCTCCAAATATGTTTGTTGTTCCTATCCTTGCATAGAAAGAGTAGATCACCTCTCTCAAAGTGATAATATTATATGACCTCTCTCAAAGTGATAATATTATAATAATTATTATATTATTATAACCGTTTAAAAGAGTATATTAGTTTTATTCATAACTAAAAACTCAATATTTGTAGAATTTATTTATCATTATCATTGTTAAATATATTTGTTTAATTAAGTATTATTTTTTTAATGTTATTCATAACCAAAAACTCAATATTTGTATAACTCATTCATTCATTTATCATTGTTATTATTAAATATCATAATTACAATGACATATCTATATCTATGACATTATATAATTATAATAATTAATTAAAAGAGTATTTATTACTAATATTTAATATCTAAGAACTCAAAAATTATAGGATAGTATATTATTATAGATATAGATATAAATTATAGATAAGAACAATATCTAAGTCTTTTCTGCATTCAAATGATACATATATTAAAGTTTAAAGTACAGTACATGAATGCATATTTTTTTAACTCATACTACTATACTCATCTTAAAGCACTAGGTACAAGGAAGGAAAGCTTTCTAGGATTTAACCATTGAGTGTATCTAACCCTTGAGTACAAAACTAAGATGTGTGGACAATTGAACGGTCTTGAAATCCACCTCCACAATTGCCCAATTTTACAACACCCACCTCAAGTTTAAAAGTGGTGTCCATCACCATTTCAACAATTGGTGGCCACCCTATTGATAGGGTAATGATTGACAAGATGTAGACACCACTTTAAAGGAACTCTTTTGTACCTCCCTTCCATCTTTCCTTTCACTTGTACTTATTAGCTTTTAGATAGAGAAAGGTGTTAGTATATGTGGGCTTGTGTAAGCATTAAAAGAAGGGGAGTTTTGCCTAAGTGATAAAAGAAGTAATAAACAATTAAGTCATCCCAAGTATATTAACATTTAAGATCATCCAAAGATATATCTATAAACCTTGAGTCTTAAGTATTTTATTTGATAATTATGGTTTTCTTTATTTTAATGTGCATGTGATGATCTCTACATACATGTAATAATATGTGATAGATCTTGTCATGCATGTAATTCTATGTGGCAGATCTTCACATGCATGTAACTATATGTTGTAGATGTCTATATGCTTGTATAATTGATGATTGTTAGTTAAACTTATTGAAATACTACTTACAAAAACTTAAAGATATACTCAAAGTTAGAAGTTTGCGAAGTTAAAATCTATATTTAATACATTAAGGATCAATGAAGTTTTAATGAAAGTTTTTGTTGAAAGAAAATACATCAAAAGTAAGTTTTACCAACATGCATGTAATGATCTCCCAAATAATGATTTAACCATATCTTGTTGATATGATTGTTCAATCATTCTTCAGAAATGGTTAGTAAAATGTTACAAAATGAATTTTTATGTGAAAAATGGTCTAAATCGAAAACGTTGATGAATAACATTGTGAAAAATTAATTTTTAGAATTTTTTTTATTTATTCACTTGTTTTGAGTTTTATATCAAACATGCTTTATAATAACATTGTGAAGTATTTATTTGACCCTTAAAAGCTCATTTCTTACAAAAATCTCATACTGCAATCTTAGAAATAATTAGAATACAAGACCCACATTTTTGCTCTTGAATAAATTCTAAATATAGCCCTTATTTGGTTTTAAATAAAGAGTAAAAGAATAATCAACACTTCTAACTAAGTGAGTCTCTTGTGTTATTTTAAAAGGAGGATGTACGTTAGTTATCTGTATTCATCCTTCCATGCAATGTGAACTTACATGATATATATATATATATATGCATTGTATATTGATGACATTACATGTGCATTTTATACATTTTAATGATAATTGTGTAATGGACAAACTTTTAATAAAAGTTTCTTGATACTAACTCAAGTTGGTTGATTCTTTATCTTGGTGATTTGAATTCTCCATAACACTTATAATGACTAGCATGACTATATTATGATTGTATTATATTATACTTGTTCATTATAATGTGTGATATTTTCGTACACAAACACATGCATCCTCACTAAGCCTTTAGGCTTACACATTATATACATTTTCAGGTTCAAAGAAGTAGGTTCGACTCGTGATGGATCAATAATAAGTGATATCGAATAAGTAGACTAATTGCCTTACCATCCGACAATGCCCCAAAATTTTGTTTTTTTATTTATGTTATGATGTAACCTTTGTAAGATATTTCCGCAACAATACTTTATATATGCTTAAACTTTGTGTAATATTAAGTTTTAAATTTGGAGTGTTATAAGTTGGTATTTGAGAGAGCAGTTTAAGATAATTAGATTACACTATAGCCTAGACTCAAGCCATAGTTTAGTACCTAAAGCTTAGACAAAGTTAAAGATGTTAACAAATTTTTAGTAGATAATGTATTAATATTAAAATCGAACTAATATTAAAATCGAACTGATGTGCCTTAGTATCATGTACTTAGTGAGATGTGATAGTGATGTTTCTATAAATCAATTGAGGGGACCAGTTGAATCCCTTTTTATAATTAGTTTAGGCAAAATAGATTTGTCAAGTAGTTTTCATAGGAAGATGTGTTGAGATTTATGAAGAATTTAACTTTCATTATAATGTGTGATATTTTCATACACAAAAACAAACATTCTCACTAAGCATTTAGACTTACACATTACATACATTTTCAGGTTCAAAAGCATGTAAATTAAAGCATATTTTGGTCATTTTGACCATTTTCATAAACATGTAAATTAAAGCATTTTTTGGTCATTTTGCTACTCTAAAATGCTAATTTGGCCACCTTTTTAAATTTGAGACATTTTGTGCAATTTGGTTCACCTTACGTCTACAACTTGAATTAAATCAAAATTTGGACAAAACACAAATTTAGTTATATTCATAACACTTGCATTACAACATGATTTCATACTAGTTTGACCCACACAACAAAATGGGTCAGATTGAGTTTTTTACATTTTTTTAACACACACAAATCTAAGAAAATGACCTAAATATACTATAAACAACAACCAACTACACACCAAATAAATCTTCAATCGGCATCTTGCTTCTTCTGTTCTTATTACAATTTCTTCAAGTGTACTTCAAACCTTCAACAATCCGGGAATTATATCGACTGTCGTTTCACACATAGGAGGATCAAAACAACAAACAAATCCACAATTGTATGCATGTCACAATTAATTTTAAAATCGACTATGTATAAATCGTCAAAATTAAGGTTTTAACGCAAATTTAAGGGTTTCATAACGCATCGTTTGGGTACAACTATAATATCGACGTCCTGGATTTCGAAATGTCCACGATGTTTAAACCAATGCAGGTTTGCGATACGCATACAAAATGGCCATTTTTTTGGTGTTGCAGGTTTGGGTTTAGAAACGACGGGGAATTTTAGGGTTTTTTTTGTGGTTAGATTAAGTTTATTGTTATAGAGAGAATAATAGACTATAGAGGGACGAAGTCGATTTATTGAGAGGAAAAGAACATGAAAAGAGCATATTACCCTCACATGGTTGCATTTGAGGTCACTTGACGGTCGAATCTAACACCACTTAGTAAAAAGGACCAAAAATGAAAAATTGGCCAACCACATGGACGTAAAAGTAGAAAACGAAAATTTAAGTTTAAAATCGACGAAACTAAACAACTACAGAGATAAAAATGTAGTTTTTTTCTTAAAAATAGATACTCGAAATCAATCGGATACATGACATAATTATACACAATGCCAAGTAATAGACGAGAATACTAAAATAAAAATAATGCTAGATAGACTTAATAAATAAATATAAATTTATATCTAATCAATTTATTATTTGACATATCATTTATACATTTTACCTTCTTAATATTTACTTATCATTTTATTATACTAACTAATCAAATTTTTATGTCTATTTTTAGATTAACAAAGTTAAGTTTATATGTATCTTTTTAATAAAATTATAATTACTAGAAGTTTAAGAAATCATGATAAAGAAAAGCAAGATGGTTATTTCATTCTTGGGAGATGTGATCCAAGATGGTTAAATTCATTCATTTTGTTATCTTTTATCATATCATATACGTAGTTAGACACCTAATTTTTGTGGAGCAAATTCTAGAACTAAAAGAAAATAATAAAAAAAAAAATCATTACTTTTGAACCTAACTTATTTACCGTACAAATTTTGAGTTTATAGGTTAGATCATATTTTTATAAAATAAGACTATACGAGATAAAATAAGAAAAAAGCTTAAACTTTGGGGGTGCAAATGATAAACAATTTAATACTGCACAAACATAAATGGCGTCGTTGTGATGTGGAAGATAAATAAGAAATTGGTACGAATCACAGTCAATAAATCCTTCAAAGTTTGTTGATTTTATTAAATCACATTTCGATTTACAAACCCAATTCCGCAATTGCAGATCTTTGCTCTTATCCCCATTACCAAATACACCAATGTTACTACATTAGTACTTTTAGGGCTTCAAGATTCTAACTTTATTCATCCTTTATGTTCAATTTCCTAAATGTAATGCAATAAATTGATTACACTCTTGTTGTTGTAAGCAACAAGATCTCAACCTCAGTAAGATATTTATTTAGTTTTTTAATATCTTTGTTTGATTATGTGTAAAACCCAAAAAAGTTGCTAATTTTTTTATGGGTTTTTGTTTTTGTTTTTGTTTGTGGGTATTTGTGATTAGGGTTTATCTTTGGTAATTGAAGATGGCAATCAAGCGGGGTGGATCAAATTTGGGTGTTCATAGAAACAGAGGTGGTGGTGGTGGATCTCAATTTCCAATTTTGACCCTTGTGTTGATTTTAATTCTTGCTCCTATGGTGTTCTACATTGGTCGTGGGATTCATTCGACTAATTCGATTGGTTAGTAAAAAATGTATACTTCACTTATTTTTATGTAGATAATGTGTTTTTTTTAAAAGATGTTAACTAGGGGGTTCTTGTTAATTGCCATACTACTAATTTGATCTTCATTGGGTTGTTTTTTTCTTTATGATTAAGAGTATTATACAGTCTTTTGGTTTTAATAACTGATTATGTAATCAAATCTTCATGATGAATAAGGTTGAAACTTTATTACTAATATGACAAGTGGTGTTGATAGCGGGAGCTTAAAGCCTTAAAGTAATACGAGCTAGTCAACATTGCAATTTTAACTAGTGTGGCTTTGACAGATTGAACTGAAGTGTTGGAACTATAAAATGATTGATTTTTAATGAAGGTAATAGAAATTTGAGAGGTTGTGGTGAAAAATAAGATAAGGTAGTTGAATACTGGTGTAGACAGTCTAAGTAGAGGCTATGAAGTATGAACTATAAATAGTTACAGTATTATTGTCGTTAATACACGGAAAGTTAAAGTATTTTTGCCAAAAAAGATATTCTCCCCGCTTTCAGGGTTCTCATTTACTATTGTACAGGTCATTTCTTAATGATTTTCATCTAGTTGATGTTAGGACTTAGGAGAATTGAGATGGGAGTATGGGACCCACAAAATGTAAATAGGAGATAAATGGTTGAATCAAATAGTTCATTATAAATATATTTTGGGACACATTTTTTTTTTTTTTTTTGTGAGTTTGCAAAATGAGTGCTTCTGAGTTATAAGTTTGTTACCTTTTCCAAGCAAAAACAAAATAAACTTGAAGAAATCAGCAAGGAAAGCGAGAAATCCTTTTGTATAGTTGATTCGACTCCATGAGCTATCGTGTCTCCAAAAGATATGTTAGATTTATGGTGTTGAACCCTTTAATGTATCCTTCATCCATCTTTCTTTTAATCTATAAATGAGGTGTGTAAATTTTCCTTCTTGTTTTATGCAGATCAAAATAATTCCATGATTAGTATTAGCAAAGATCAGGAGTTGCAAGATGTAGATTGGAGAATGAGGCTTGCTTGGCAACATGTCAAATCTCTTTTCTCAAAGGAGGCACGCTACTTAATATATTGTTTTATTTTCTAAACCATTATTTTTTGATTCATTACTGTTTTTAATAACTTTATATTGTTGATTCTTTGCTGTAGGTTATCAATGTCATCAAGGCCAACACAGATGATTTGGGACCCCTGAGTCTTGATTCTTTTCGAAAAAGCAACTTTTCAGCTTCTTGGAAGTTTGATGGGCAAGAAAATGTGGTCGATGTTGTTAACATACAAGAGAACCCACAAGGCAAACAAGATAATCCTTTAGATGGTAATGATTTTCTTCTGAGTTATGATTCCAAAACACGTTCAAGTAGAGGTGACAATTTTGACCATTATAATTAACCAGGGCCAAGTTGGTTTATAGTTTGCTCTGATGGGTCAAATGGGCCAATTCAAAATAATTGTTAAAATGAAAATGCGTCGAGTGGGTCAATCGGGTCGAAAGGCGCAAAAAGTTCATTCAAAAGGCGGAAATCCTCCTAAATTATTGATATCACAAGTTAGATTGCTATAGTAATAATCTTTTATTATTTTATTTTTATTTTTATTATATCTAAAGTATCCGTTAATTGTAAAATTCAGGAAAAGAAAAAAAAATTGTGGGTCAGTTCTATCTATTAAATGCATGTTTTTGAAATGACCTCTTTTTGACAACAACCGACTTACCCATTTTCAGCTTTTAAACTTATGTGTATGTGAATCTAAATTATGTTTATGTTTATCATCTTTATGCAGCTGATCATTCTCAATATGTCGATACACCCACGAACTTAGCCAGAAGGGTATATTTGAACTTTCGAGCAAATAGACACATTTATTCTCTTCGTGTGTTGATCTTCTAAATTATTAAACGTCCTATGGTAATTTATTATGTAGCAACTGAGAGACAAAAGACGTGAAAAACGAGCTGCTGATCTACTGAAACAAGATGATGATGTAACGTTAAAGCTTGAAAATGCAGCCATAGAACGGTCAAAGTCAGTTGATTCCGCTGTTCTTGGGAAGTACAGTATATGGAGGAAAGAGGCTGATAATGAAAACATTGACACAACTGTACGTTTGATGCGAGATCAAATTATTATGGCTAGGGTCTATGTGAGCATTGCAACTATGAAGAACAAGACAGACATGGCTAATGAACTACAGAACAGAATTAAAGAAAGTCAACGTGCTTTAGGAGATGCAACTACAGATACTGATCTTAGTCGAAGGTAGTGTATCTTCACCTTTTGTATCCAAGTTGTTTTAATTTTTATTTATTTGTTTATTTTCTGTGTGACTGATTAACTGATTATTGCGACTTGAAGTGTTAATAAGTTTTTAGTATATGAATAGACATATGTTGCTTTTGATTATCTGATTATTTAGTCAAATTATCAGTTTCATACCAGCGGCCACCAATTGATTCTAAAAAGTTTGTATCATAAAATTATCGGTTTTACCCTTTCTTTGGTCATTTATCCATTAAAATTTGATTATTCATAATATGCAAAATTTTGAAACCTCTGAAATGATTATTATAACCTCAAGTAGCTGCCAAACACTATTTTGTACGGCCTGTTTTATTATAACTGATTTTATGATTCAGATTATTTACCCAAGACTTTTATAGTATACTGATTTTGGATCCTTTTCAATATTGATTCTAGTGCCCCAGAAAAAATAAAAGCCATGGGCCAGTTGCTGTCAAAAGTTAAAGATCAATTGTATGACTGCAAATTGGTAACAGGGAAGCTGAGAGCTATGCTTCAATCAGCAGATGAGCAAGTTCGTAGCTTGAAAAAGCAGAGCACGTTTTTAAGCCAGTTGGCGGCTAAAACAATCCCAAATGGAATTCATTGCTTATCAATGCGCCTAACGATAGAGTATTACCTTCTTTCACCTGAGAAGAGAAAGTTCCCTAAAAGTGAAAACCTTGAAAATCCTAACTTATATCACTATGCCCTCTTCTCTGATAATGTATTGGCTGCATCAGTTGTCGTCAACTCTACAATCAAGAATGCTAAGGTAAATATCTCTTAATCGTTTTATTCAAAAAAAATATATTATTATTGTAATAATATTGTTTTTGTGAAAAGTTTTGGATTAAGCATTGCAGACCAATGGATCCCAAACTAAAAAATTAACCATTTTGACCATTTACTCAACCCGAACTATTGCCACCTCATGCACTATATAGTTTCTTGGGACCTTTTGTCAGTATGGCATCACTAATGCTCTAAATATAGTGTTTAATGATTGCTCAATTTAAAAGATTGATTGTTGATAGACTAGATATATGCCCTATTCCCAAGTAACAAATGCAACTTCATAGATTAATGGAAGGAATGATGTTTTTTTTTTAACTATCATGCTTTGAAAGTACTATCTTTGATTCACAAATGTATAAGGAAAAAGACTACGCTTGCCAAGAATGTGCAATTTCGGATAAATAATTTTCCCTGAAACTTAAAGGCAAGTTTATGATTATCTCAAACTGAATTAAGCATGCTAAGGGATACAACAACCAGATGATTTCTGCAACATCTTTTTGAACATAGAGAACGGATATTTTTCAAACTTGGAACTTTGGTAAGTTAACAGTTGTTTTCATAGATTAATCATGTTTCTTTTCTGGAAATACAGGAACCTGAGAAACATGTTTTTCATCTCGTGTCTGATAAATTAAACTTTGGAGCAATGAATATGTGGTTTCTATTAAACCCTCCTGGTAATGCCACAATCCATGTAGAAAATGTTGATGAATTTAAGTGGCTAAATTCATCGTACTGTCCAGTTCTTCGACAACTAGAGTCTGCTGCAATGAAGGAGTTTTATTTTAAAGCAGATCATCACACGACCCTCTCAGCCGGATCTTCCAATTTGAAGTATAGGAACCCAAAGTATCTTTCCATGCTAAATCATCTTCGGTTTTATCTTCCACAAGTTTATCCTAAGTTAAACAAAATCCTTTTCCTTGATGATGATATTGTTGTTCAAAAAGATTTGACCGGGTTGTGGAAAGTTGACCTTAATGGGAAAGTCAATGGTGCTGTTGAAACTTGTGGCGAAAGCTTTCACCGTTTTGACAAGTATTTAAATTTTTCGAATCCGCATATTGCCCGAAATTTTGACCCAAATGCGTGTGGATGGGCCTACGGGATGAATGTCTTTGACCTCAAGCAGTGGAAAAAGAGGGATATAACTGGCATTTACCACAAGTGGCAAAACATGGTAAGATTTTTACTTTTTGCGTCTTATGTTCTTCTTGAACTCATGTGTATTAGACTCGCGTTATTTAGGTTTAATTAGTGTATTAGTATTTTTGTACATCTTATATGTTTCTTGAACTCATGTGTACTAGAATCATGTTATTTTACAGTTAATTAGTAAATTAGGCAATAATCATGATCATGTTTCCAATGAAAGTAGGCGATGATTGTTATTTCATAAATGATTAAACAATACTATTATATTTACATCTATGTTTAAATTAATTAAATAAATAATTATGTAAATCAGGATATGGTATGTAGTTTGGAATTTTTTTTGGTTAGCATTTCCTTTATTTTCAACAGAATATTATTGGGGTCTTATCATAATGGTTAATTATTTATTTTTGGATATCAGAATGAAGACCGGGTTCTATGGAAGCTTGGGACTTTGCCTCCAGGGCTAATGACGTTTTACGGGCTTACACACCCCCTTGATAAATCTTGGCATGTACTTGGTCTCGGCTATAATCCTAGCATTGATAAGATTGACATAGAGAATGCAGCCGTCATTCACTACAATGGTAACATGAAACCATGGCTTGAGTTGGCTATGACTAGATACCGTTCATATTGGGTCAAGTACATCAAGTTTGACCATCCATACATCCGAGGTTGCAAACTAAATGAATGAATGAACAATTAGCAAAAGGGAGGTACCAATGAAATGCTGTTTTCTCATATTGTTAATTCTTGTGAGTTTTGATTCTATTCTTTATCTATTTACTTTTACTTGTTCTAGTTCTTTTATCTTCTTTAGCCCATAGATTGTATGTGCAACTTACTCCCTTAAAATGGGTAGCAAAGACCGTTATAGTTGACTTTTTAAATATTGAAATATAGAGCACAATTTGGATTTGCTTGCTTCGGGTTGTAAACAACTTACATTTGAATGTTTATTTTACCTTGTTAATAAATTGAACCAGTACAAAAGATTTTGTATGGTCTCTTCTGTCTTAAAATGATGCATATGAATACTTTCAACTAAAAACTGGTACTCTTCCATTACATGGTGGAACGAAATGATGAAAACATGTTGGAATCAAAGCAGTGAGCATCTGTCGCACTACTAAGTTTTGGGCGTAAGACATCGCTTTATTTACAACAAATTTGATTAGTGTTTGTCACGTTTAGACATCAAGTCTATAACAACCTGCTTTTAGAGTGCAAATTTATACAATTTACCTCCATTGTGAAAATGCCTATACTATTACAAGTTTACAACCTTCTTCAATATTGCCGCCCAGGTTTATTTGACACTTCTATCCTATATTTAGTATCCTGGGTTGCAAAAATTTATAATTTATTGGGCCAGTCAAAGGCCTTGTGAAAATCACTAGATAACAATAAAATCTTTTCAAAACCTTATTGTATAAGAAAAGAGTAGACATGCAGTCATCTGAAGCATTTAGATAGTAATTTTAGTTTTCTTGAAACTGGTTAATGTCAAAAGTAAAATTTAATCAAATATTATTTGGTTATATGTGTATCACTTTATTCGTTTCTTATTGCAACAAGAACTATGGCCATCAAGCTTCATTTGTTCGGGCGTTTAATCAATTTCTCTCAAACTATATTCTTATACGAGTGATAATAACTTCATCAACACCAAACCAACATTACAAGAGTAAGAGCATCTTATGAAGGCTGATGATGTACTTATAAAAACGATAAGAAATAAATGTATAAAAAGTACCAAATGTTAAAACTTGCTTTGTAGATATTTAAAATAAAATTTGCTACTAAGCAGCACGTTGTAGGTGCTACTGTAACTAATATGGTCTCCTCTTTTTCTGAGTCGGGAGTGTTACCCCCTAATATCAATAAAACCCTTGCAACTCTTATCCCGAAGGTCTCTAAACCCAAGTCTCTTAAAGATTTACGCCCAATTAGTTTGTGTAATGTGCTTTATAAAATCATTTCCAAAGTCTTGGTTAATCGAATCAAACCAATATTGCCAAGTATTGTACATGAAAATCAATCAGCATTTGTTTCAAACCGTGTGATTACTGATAATGCAATAGTTGCTTTCGAAGTCCTACATTGGATTAAACATAAGAAAGCTGGTAGGAGAGGTGCATTAGCGCTTAAAGTAGACATGAGCAAGGGCTATGATAGAGTCGAGTGGTCGTTCATTCAAGTTGTTATTCACAAATATCGTTTTCCATCGCACTTTATCAATTTAATTATGGCTAGTGTTACTTCAGTTTCCTTTTCCTGTAATATTAACAAGCAAGTTTCAAGTCATGTGACCCCGACTAGAGGTCTTAGCTGCTGCGGTTACTGCTACTCAAGTTAAGATATAAGTCAAATGGGTTCGGTTTGATTGGATTCACTTTTCAAAACAAAATCCCAACTTTCATTATATTACAAACTTATTGACAATATAGAATCAAATGAAGTTAGAGTATACCAATATATGAAGTAACCTGTTTCATAATAGTTTGATAAATAACACTTGACATAAATTGAAATTATATAACATTATAACCATGCCACTATCTTCGTAACCATCACACGGTCATACATCACAAATAATATATTTATGAAATATGATAACAATTAATATACCAAATCAGTGTTCTGAAAACCGATCCGACTAGTTCGGTCTGACTAGTCGAACCGGGATTTGGAGGTTTCCGGTCCAAAGTAAATCGATTTTCGAGCAAAGTCGACCAAGTCAGCAACCGGCGGTCCAACCGGTTTTTTGGGTGAGATTGGACCGGTGTTTGACCAAATTGACTTTCTTTTTTGTAAATTTTGAAAGATCACATCTTTTCACTCGTAACTTCGATTAAGTTGCCACTCTTTTTTAAAATGTTTATTTTTTTGAAATTCGACTTCCTTAACCTTCAATTTTGACAATTTATATATTTTTTTATTTTTAAATGAACTTTTACCACTCATAACTTCTATAGGAAATTCGAATTTCAAATTATAAAATTTACAGTTAATATGGAGTATAATTAAACATTAACCTCAATCAATTTTGAAAAAGTAAAAAAAGAAAAGTCAACAATCGGTCCGACCGGAACCGGTAGAATGACTGGTCCGGTCAAAAAACTGGTTTTTAAAACGTTGTACCAATGGGGACCACATTTATCTTTTGATTTAGTATTTTATTTCAACTGTGACTACCTAAAAACATTGTACGTAGGATATACAAAAGGATTTAGTCCTCGTATTTCGAAATATAAAAAAATTGCAGTTTTACCTAAAACTTTATCACCACCATCAAAGGAAATTCAGGCTCAGGGACAATTAGAAGTATGTCAATTCCTGCTTTTTGCACTTTACATTATATATTATTTGCATTGATTTCTTTGAGATATTATGTTATCCACATATGATATAAAGTGAGTACATTGTGCAATCAAGAATACTCAGAATGACTATCAAAGTAGTAATCCGGAAAATGAACGTTGCTCTGTTGATTTTCGTTTAATTTATATGCTGTCCTTTTTTTGTCTATCAGATGAGAATCAGATTGGGGTTTGCATCTGGGCAATGCACATCTCAATAGCCAAATGAAAAGGCTGTATCTCAATATCCACATTAACAAATTTGAAAGCATGATCTCAATATCCACATTTATCGAAATAGTATACTGAAGCATCAATGATTTACAGTCGATCTAGTTATGAATCCTAAACAAAGAAAACCAAGAATAACGAAAGCATTTGGCTCACATAAGAAATAATTCACAATTACTGAACAGGCATAGCTAACAGTGGTTAGCGTGGTTTTGCGCCACCGTTTTCTTCAACGGTGTTCACTGGAGTTGATGCACCGCTCTTTTTGGAACCACTGGTTCCAGTGATGGTCCGACCCATGAACTTTCCAGCCTTGCTTAGACCACTACCAACGGCTCCAAACCCACTTCCAACGAGCCCAACTCCAGCACCTACTCCACTTCCAACGAGCCCAACTCCAGCACCGACTCCACTTCCAACAAGCCCAACTCCTGTGCCAATACCAGTGCCCACCAACCCGACACCAGACCCTACTAATCCTGCTGCTCCATCAATGGCATCCATGGTGCTTCCGATAAGACCTTCTGCTTTAAGTCTCTTTTTCTCCTCTAGTATCTTCTTCTCTTGTTCAATAGCAGCATCTTGCTCTTCTTTGGTAAACTGATGATACATCACCTACACATTCAAATATATTCACATCAAATTTACAATGTAAGTTATCATCCCGACAGAAAGTTGATAATATTGATTTGCGTCAACGACGTTCCTAAGGGTACTTTAAGTATTTGTCAATTGACATTTTCTTTGAACTATGGGTCAAATAGAAAGTTGCAATTTTTATTGGTTGAAGTACTTCAAGATTACCTTCTCATATTTCTACCGACTTGACTAACTATTCAAAGCAATGAATAGTGCGAAATAACTAAATGATCCACCAAGACTTTATCAGACTATTTTGAGGGATAACAACACATCTGATTGTGTGGTTTCCTAAAAGATGTTTTAAAAATTAATAAATATATTTTTCTTTTAACTATTCATTTGAAGGATGAAGAGATATAGCGCAATGATGCAATCCCAAAAACAAATGCAACACTAACTAAGGGATAAGTGTTGAGTTCCTGAAACTACAAGCATTAGGTTTGATGATGGGATGATATTAATATACTTGTTCAGTCCCAAAATAAATGAAGCATTTTGCTTGCTCATATAATTCCATGAGATGGTACTGATACAGTGAAGCAATATATTTCAAATGCCCTCTGATAATAACAATATATACAGAATCATAATAAACAAACTCAGTCCTATCAATTATTGGCATACAAAAGGGAAAGTTTGTGACTTCGGATAGAAACTCTAGCCATAAAGTAAATGTTGTGTTTGTTCTTGAGACATCCTAGAAAGAAAAAATGTGGCATGTACTTTGTGCGACACAAAACATAACTTGTAATGTAGACATTGATAATACAATAGTCAATATTATAAAAAAGCTACTAACTACATACCTTGATTGTAAGAGTTCCTCTATCCTTCTTATCTTTTATCTTGAGCATGTCAAGTGAAGGTTGCAGTCTTAATTCAATCTCTTTTTCAGTTTCTGGCTCAAGGTCATGTAGAGGTAACTTTACTATGCCCAATCGCTTGTCTTGCCCAATATCTTGATCCAAAACCTGTTTGTTGCACACCGCATACGATCAATATTACAGTAGTGAATAGTATAGATTAGGAACCATGACAAGCACACATACATGAGTGGTCTATGATTCTGTTAGTTTCAACAAGCATGTTCAATGAATACTCAATTTCCTATATTAATACACTATAGTACATACAGATTCAATGGTTTGTAACATTTCCTGCATGGTTTGGCAAAAAGATAATCAAATCATTACATCTCCTAAAAAATTTGTGGTTGCAAATTGCCTCAAGATAGAGTATCTTCTATGGGTGTTCTGAGTATAATTCATTATCGTGCCTCCTGCTATCTGTCCCCATCAGAGATCAGCTTCAAGTTAATTAACAAATAAAGTTGAATTCATCGGCACAGTAAGACATTTTAGACCCGTATAGGGCTCCTGACCAAGGCTATTGTGTTATCTCAGAACAAACAAGACAGCTATCTGCAACCAAGATGACTATTTGCAAAAGTGTTCTGGCTACAAGGATATAAACAAGGTTACTATCACGCAAGGGTATCATATTCACTTGTACAATTATCCCAAAGTTCATCAGAGGCCGGCTTTTTTGCAGAGAATCTGCAGTACACGTAATAGTAATTCAAGACCTTTATTTCAAGATAGCATGTCCTACTAAGTTATGTTCATATGATTTTTTGGCTTTCGTACTTTAATCTTACGAGTGACAAGTTTTACATATATTGGTAAAGTATACCAAATGATATTTTAGTATAAAGACTTAAGAAGATCATTTTTGAACATGTATGGCTCATATTTTCTTTTGCTCATATCACTAAACTAAACAAAAATTTGCCTATTTAATCTTCAAATGTGCGTCAACTTGATAAACTTGAGAAGACAAAGAAAGAGGCCTAACTATCGTAGCCTTGATGTGTTCTCTAATAGGAACTGATAACTAGCACAAATGCTTACTCAATAAGTATTGTTAGTTCTCAGTTGTGTGTCAGAATCTAAATAATATTCTTAACATAAGGGCTAGTGCATGCACTGCTGGTGCTTGTTGATTGCAAGGTTGAAAACAGAATAGTTTGAATTGGCTAAAATAATTCAAACAGGGTGACAAGACAAAGACGCAAGACGATAAATGTCAAAGGCTACTTAAGTACACAGTGAGATAAACAAAGTTATGTTATAGTCAACTCAACAATTTTTATCAAAAGAAGGTACATCAGGTTAGATCTTAAGAGTATGATGGAATGTCTTAGGGGCTGTTGCTTATTAAGTGAAGGCTAAATAATGCTTGAAAGCTCACCAACTAATAATATTGGTTCATTCATAGTTATTTCCGCCGATATTACTTGATGCAAGTGGAAAGCAGGTGAAGGAGACTCTAACGATAGGTCAAAGGTTTAAAAGGTTGTTAAATAGATTTCAGATCATCGGGATAATTACCTAGTTAACAAAAAAGTACGGAGTTGGGATTAATATAAATAGGCAATGCGACATTTTTGCACTTTTGAATATAATGGTGCGTTTAGTAGTAACAAATAATTCCAACACTTCAGAGCAGAGGTATAATGTGTGGATATTGTTAGGATCGTTTACTGAAGAACCAAAGAAACCAGAATTTTTAATGGTCAAGTGACAAGGCGATATAAAAAAGCAGACAGATAGAAGCCTAACCTCAAGTACAGCATACTGTGTCTCCTTGTCTTCTGCAATTAATGTAATTACATGATTCCAAACCGGATTCAGGTTGTTATCAACAGCCTTTGTTTTAAACTTTTCAAGTGGCCGAATATATGCAGTCACATAAGGATCAGACTTTCCAATCATTTCCATATTTTTCAAATTATTTGCCTTCACAATTGTTAATGTCACCTGTCCTTGTGGCTTAAGCTCCAAGTCACTGTGTAACATACAAACAGTATATCACAATTTGCATCTTCCACAAACATAAATAAAACATGAATCGGACTCCAGGCTCTTTTGATGAAGAGAGCATATGCCTACATACCATTTATGTATATGAAAGAGAAGCATTATTACCTTGTGTCCACACCTACACCACCAATGGGAACAACAATCCTGTGGGGCCATTGAAGCATATCTGTAACTATTGTATTTACAGTATCCTACAAAAATCGACAAGTAGGTTAGCATGCATGATGATGCCTAAACGATTCAGATAAAATTAGTTAATGACCAACATTAATCATGTCATAAACAAACTTACGTCAATCATATCAGAAAGCCCAGGAATGGCTGTTAAACTTCCACCAACAGCCTTCAATGTATAATCAATTCTTGGCTTTGGCTGATAAAATAAAATATATTAACAGCAACAACAACAAAAAGAAAAAAAAAAGCATTACATTTCATGCATTTTGAAATCACAATATATGTCAACAATGAGCAGATATCTATTCATACATTGTACCTCAGAAAGTAAAGCAACAACAACAGCAGAGATGCAAGGAATTTCCTCAGTGAGTTGGAAAATAACACGAATAACTGTAAAAACTTGTAGATCCTTCAGCTGTAGGCAGTACAAGAACCGACACAATCTTCTATTAGCACAATGATTAACAGAAGGTAATCAACTGAATTGTAAGGATAGGCACCTGAATAGGTAAATTAGCAACAAGCGCTTCAACTCCTAAAACGATATTCGGATCACCACCCCAACGCAAATCTATGTCCATTGTTATTTGACCTTTCTTAAGGCTCTGAACACGGATACCTGCATATTTTAAGTGAATAAATGAACTTCAGAACTACATTGTGTCATGTATAATGTTTGTTTACCTGCATGACAAACAAGCCATTTGATTTTCTAACGTGTTTCACTTTCAAATTTAGAGAGCTGAAATAGTTTGGGATAAAATGGTATGTTGTGACTTCTATGACATGTATTACATTTTTTTTTTCTATCTAACTAGCTTGGTTGCAAGTTATTGAAATGTAATAAGCGATATTCCAAAAAGCAGTGAGGACTTGCATTTTTTCTTCTTTTGAATCATTAACCCTATAGCCTAAAGATAGTGACACTTCCAATTAACAAGGCAATTATAATGGCATGTAAAATAAAGCATAAAGGAAAGAATAGGCAACTATGATACCTTCAATCTTGGGTGCTACAGTTCCAAGAGACAGTTTATTGAACTTCAACGATGTAATTCCTGGAGGACGATACTCTTCCAATAGCGGCTCAACAGATTCCTTTATTATAATAGTAGCTGCCTAATGTATCATTTAATTAAATTAGATTTGACCAGGAATGCAATAAACCTAAGGACCCAATACATACAGAGTATATAGATGCATGACCAAGCACACATTATGAATGATTTAGAGAAGCATCAAGTAAGATAAGTTGCTATCATTGTAAACGAAAAGATAGTTATCCTATACTTTTCTATTGATGAATGGGGGGATAGTTTGCCCAAAATGTAATGCCCTGTCCAAGTAATCTACAGCACTTGCAGTGGGTTAAAGGTGAGCCTATTTTACATATACCATCTGCCACTCTTAACAAAAAAGTTTCTTCAACTCAAAAAACACACTAAACTCTTGATTTGTCGGAGAACAAGTTTGCCTTTTTCTGTACATGAACAGCAAATCAATCTAGAAACAACTAGCCATCCAATAGTGGAATAACATTTTAATCAACAAACTACAAATAAGATATATGGTGATTATCCTAATTAAATTCTTGAATCGTCAAGTAGCACAAACGAATAGTGTAAATATAAAATATAATACCATAAGTGGGAGAACTCATTCTCTGAAGCTATATATTTTTATAAGATTAATTCCACAACTTTAATATGTTATGAACCGTAAGAAATTGTTTTAGTAAGGATTTTAAAAAATATGGCAAATAAAAAGATAGTGATAAAAGACTCATAAGAGCTTCAATTAATGTTTCTTCAATATATAGTCAAGGTAGAGAACTTACTTCTGCAACATATGGCCAGAGTTTGCTTAATTGTTTATTCAGCCATTTCACCTGCAATATAAAGATATGAAGATGAGACACATTCAACACGCAAGACTTATACGATCTTGTGACAGATAAAAATACATTAAGAATTACACACAAGCTTATTTAAGTGCCAGATATGACATATGAAAAAAAAAAAAAAAAAACTGTAAGCAAAATACGTGACCAAAAATGCTAACCTGTTCATACACAGGGAAAGATATCCATTCAGGAAAATTATCACCACAGATTTTCTTCAGATCATCTCTGCTGAGACATCCAAGGAGTTTTATGTCAACTGCCTGAGGAAAAAAAAAGGTACCTCAATATAGTGATTATGATTTCATCTCAAAAGCAAAGACATTTAAATACTGCAAATTCATAATGATCATCTACAACTTGATTTTCAATGCAACTTCATTTGAGTGTAGTTACAAGTACTAGTATGCTAGTATCATTCAATAACCAGAGTCATATGTCAAACACCACTTCCAATAAGCTTAACAAGTATACCGATTTCACAAATCAAAAACGATAAATAGATCAAGAGAAATAGAACTTCAGCATCAGCTGTGAGCTGCCACACACCCCCAATCTCACTTGCAAACTATATTCTACATTTCTACCTCCACTCCCAAACAACAAATGCAGTTTGACTTTTGTGGTCAAATATCTACGTACATTCAACAATCAACATTATTTCATCCAATAACTTCACAAGATAAAAATCCGTCACTAAATCAGTAAAAACCTTAACCAATACTCGTATTACATTGGCGCCTAAAAATATGTTAACAATGCTCACAAATTATGATCACAACCACATCTAATCCTAATCATATAGTTCACACAGTTGCACTGGTGGTAAATTGGGTCAATTTTACAGAGTATATTAAACCTTAACATCAATAATATCAGTAGTGAAAGTAAAACCCTAACAATCAAATTGATCAAAACCCTAAGGAATAATAAATTACCTTAGCGATTCGTTTACTGCTTCGATACCTCATCATCTGACGCCAACCAGCCATAATCCCAATCCCAAATATAATCCCCATAAACATTCCAGATATCAACCCCATTTTGTATCAATCAACTACTGTACAACAACAAATCAATTAAACTTCAAATTCAACTTGTTGAAAAAAACAGAAAGTGAAACTAATAAACAGATGAACAGATAAAGACGAGTAATTACCACCGCTTGTTAATAAAAGTAGATCAAAACAACTTGCTGAAATTAGTATATATATATATATATATTAGAGTAAGAGTATATTGAGTGTGTGTGCGTTTTTATAATTTCTCTCTCTAGAAGTCGTAATCGACTTCGTTGTTGTTATTAAAAATGAAGAAGATGAATGATAATTGTGGAAATGGGGTCGGTGTAGACCCAATTGGGTCGGCTCGAGATTAGTTAAAGTTTGAGTTGCAGAATGTGTGATGAATTTTGGAGAGAGAAATTGAAAGAGAGGTGAATAATGTAACGTTCAATTCTTGCCTTGTTCTTTCCGTTACTTATATTTCTTAAAAATAAAATATTATAAATTTGGAGATATTTTTCATGAAAATTCTGCCGAATAAAACTTATGTTATGATTTTTGTATAGCGAGATAAAAAATGAAATTAAATTAAAGTGAAACTTTATAGCAAAAAATATGGATTTATTTTAGAAAATAATGAAAAGGTATCATGTTATTTTATTATGCCAAATAAGTATAAGTACATTATGATTAATTCAAATTGGAAAGTTGGGATCTTGGGTAAGAGTATAAAATATTGTTTAATCAAGGGTATTTTAATGTGTTAAAAAACGTGATACTTTTTGTTTATGAATTATGAGTTCTTTTGGGCAAAGATAAAAGGAATCACGATATGCTTGTGAATTAGTTTAGGAAAAGGTGACATTAATTGATAAGGTAATTGTATGTTTGAATATTTATTAAAATCATGTAAAAGATTTATAGATCTTAGGAATAGTCTTATATAACAAGCAAAAGACTACCATAATATATTTTTATGAGTTTTTTTTTCACCTATGTGTTGCGATGAGGCGTAAAAATGTGTACTTTTAGATACATATATATAATTCTTGTTTAGGTTATTTGCTTATTTTACGAAACTTAATACGTAGAACTTATTTTTTTTCTACTATTATAGTAGGAGTGTTTATCGAACTAGGTTTTTGACTTACTCAGGTCATTGGAAATATATTGTTCCCTTTGTTAAATACGTATACCCAATTAGATAACTAATCAAACCTGTATCATATCTTTAATCAAATTTTTTCACCGAATTCAATCTCAAAACAATATTAACTTATTAGGTTGATTATTAATAATAAACTTGAACTAAAAAACGCCCAACAAATCATAGTTAAAAAGTTTTAATAACTCAATTTCATTTTTCTAAGTTGAGGTTAAAATAATAATAAAAAAAGATTATTTAGTTCTTTAAATATACCTCATAATCACCTTTTTATATTATACTTTTTTTTTGTAGTATTTTTAAGTGTCAAGGGGGATCAAATAAGTACACGTTTTTTTTTAAAAATGGGAGAACTCATAAGATAACTCCATTTGTCAAAGTCTCATTTTCCCCTCACGTTTTTTAAAATTAAATATCTCAAAAACGGCTAATCAAAAAATTATAAAAATTCCACTATAAAAATCAGCGTTTGAAATCTATAACATTGTTATATTGTTAAATATTTTTCCATAAAATATGATTATCATTTCATATATTTTTTTCATAAATCTAGATACATATATCAGAAAATTTATTATTATAACTTGAAACTTTATGAATTTTTTCTAGAAAATTTGACATACAACTTTAATTATACATTCACTTTCTTTATTATCTTCTTATTATTTTCAAATCCACCATAATCATCACAACCAACACAAAGCACAATTCAAAGACATTTAACTAACGTTTTACCTTGTGAGAAGTATGCAATGAGGTACATAAGTTTTATATATAAAATGATTTTTATTAGTTGCAACAGTGTTGTTTGAGTTGCAATAGGTTAGCAATAGCGCAAGTACCTTTGGTAATTATTATATTATTAAATACTTTTTTCATAAAATATGATTACATTTCATATTTATTTTTTATTTCATAAATTTAGATACATATATCAAAAAAAAAATATTATTATTATAACTAAAAACTTCATGAATCTTTTTAGAAAATTTGACATACAACTTAATATATATTTTCACTTTCTTCATTATCTTCTATATTATTTTCATGTCTACAATCATCATCACAACCAACACAAAGCACAATTTAAAGACACTTAACTAACGTTTTACTTTGTGACAGGTATGTAAAAAGGTATATAAGTTTTATAAATAAAAATATATTTATGTTTTATAATATAGATGATCACTTATATTCTATTTTAAAAGGAGATGGCTTAGAAAGAAGTTAAGATTTCAAGGAACCATATATCATCTTAAAATTAAATTGAATATTCATTAATGAATACTAACAAGTGACCCGTGTTATGCAGAGGTAATACATTAGAAAAATGTAGTGGTGGTCGAATGTGATAACTAACAATAATATGGACGATAGAAATATATCCATCAAGTGGCAGTTGCGATTTTTTCCAGTGATTCAATAATATGAAAAAGAATGTGAAGTGCGACTTTTTCCAATTATTCAATAATGTGAAGTGCGACTCCATTATTGTAATCTACAATCAAGAG
Organism: Logfia minima; assembly: GCA_963921325.1. Lineage (NCBI taxonomy): Eukaryota > Viridiplantae > Streptophyta > Magnoliopsida > Asterales > Asteraceae > Logfia > Logfia minima. The sequence goes on from OY992770.1 coordinate 18,135,199, forward strand.
GTATTGGCGTATTTAACAGTGTTAGAGAGATGAGGGCACATTCTTATAATATTATTAATTATATAGTGGAATTTAAGCAGTCTAATGATCCCGTTGTTTTTACTCTATATAGAGAGGTTTTCCATGTAAAAAGTTATTTGTTTGCTTTTTCTGTTTAGTTATTATTGGCTTATAATTGTTTTGTGATTTTATAATTGTGTTGATCAATCCCAACAAGTAGTATAAGAGCGAGGTTCTTGGAGAAGATTCACACAAATAAGAGGAAGCCAATAAGAGAGAAACAAACGTATGCAGTTTGTTATATTGTGCGTTTCTATGGGCGAATTGATGGTGTGACTAAGTTAAGTGTCAGATCGTTATGAAATTTTGACCGTTGGTTCAGAACACATTGATCTATAACCTGAGTGTTAGGATTTTTGATTGGAGATACTGATAGAGAGATACATGTTGTTGAAGTTTGATATAATAGATTTCTTAGATTCAGTGTAGTTGTGAAGAAGCGAGCATTGCGACTTTAATTATCATTAGTGTGTCATGAATTTGCACAAGGGAATCAAGACATATAGATCCACGTTGTGACTAAATATGGTAGTGAACGAATTACCCTATAGCACGATATCGTTTTTCGAATTTGATGTGGAAATATGATGATGTTGAGGAGTTGTTTTTCAAGCAAGCTTTCAGTTTGTTGAGAATTATCGGCATTGTTCATGCCAAAGGGATGATGTGGATGATTTGTGGTTCAACGAAAATGATGATTGGTGGAGCTTGTTGATCATGGGGTTCTTTGTTTCAAAATTCTTCCTAACATTAAGTACGGTTAAGCGGCGTGTGCCGGTAGCGAGTCAGTTGTAGAGGATGATTCAATCAATTGCATTATCATATCGTTCAAGGCGAGATCCATGAAAGATATATGAATTAGGGAGTTAGAGTAAAGGGAGAATTTGTTGGGATTTTATTAGAGTTACCTAAAATAATGTCAAATTAATTTAGAAGTCTGCAAATTATTAAGATTTTTGAAATCAAATTGACTTTGGGAAGAAGTCAACATGATGTACAAGTTATTGTGTTTCCTATATAAGTAGGAGTTACGTTAGATATTTTATTGAGAAGGTTGAGAGAGTTGTGAATATATATGAGAGTCGTATTGTGAGTTTCCCTCCATCCACATGCGAGTTTCTCGAGTAATTCAATAATGTCTAGTGTGGCTCCACTATTGTAATCTAACGTTGACAGAGGTGTGAGTTAATTTAAGAGTATTATGGGAGAAGTGTCCATTCTTGTAATATCGTTCTTATACATATGAATATAAGCGGCATAAGGATTCCGTTGTTTTTATTCTCCACTGAGAGGTTTTCCACATATAAAGTTTGTTTTTTGCCTTTGTGTTTCGTTAACATTTGCTTACGATTCTTGTGTAATTTTCTTGTTTGATCCCAAGAAAAATTTTAACCGTGGAAGATGATCATAAAGATTATTTCTCGGGTTTACTCGGAAATTCATTGCAAGATGCACAAAAGTATCCTTGAGTATGCATGCGGCAGTAAGAGGTAATCTTAGAAAAATCAATCAAAAGATGGAGATTAAGACGGTAGGAAGAAATGTTTCGTATTCGAATGCAACTTTTTTATTACAATGAATTTAATGTGATTTCTTAGAAAATAAACAAATCAGAAAATAATTTTAAAGTAATTACACTCAATGAAATGAAAAACAAAAATGAATAGAAGTAAAATGATTTCAACGAATGATAAGCCGATGTGGTATTTTTGTGATGGACATCTTGCTTGATCTACTAGCTAGCATATCAACATGTAAGTTTCCTTACAACAAAATGTAGATTGATTTGCTATAGCTAGTTAACAAAAAAGGAAAATTTTGTGCAAAATCACTTTTCTCTTGAATTAATTTTCTACTCATTTTTTTTTTCATAAGTACATATATTAATTGGTTTGTAACAAAATATCAAATATAAGGGACCAAGATGTTGATGAGTCCTAAGTATAATGACCTATTTGCAGGTCATTGAATAAGATTGTTCCAAATAAAAATCAGAAGGGCCCATGTATGCTAAAAGTCTATTTTTTTTTAAACGACACCTAGCTAATTTGTGTTTTGTGGCTTTTGAGAGAGAGACCGCACCAGAGAAGAAGAGAGTGTTGCCCTTTTAGAGTGATAGAAGCAGAAAAGTTTGAACTGGTGTTTTTCTAAAGTGGTGCATGATGAATTTGTTGTGTGATTACTTTTCAATTGTTAGAGAAAGAAGGTATGGTGATTAGTTGTCTTCTTTTTATTAGGAGAAGACATTGTTAGTGTTGGTAACTTCCTTGTCAAAAGTGGAAGCATTTTACAATTAGTGTTGAGACTTCTTATTGTAGAAGTTAAAGAGTGTTAGTAGATGATCTTTTTCGTGGACAAAGAAGATTAGTGTTGTGTTCTTACTGAAAGACAAACAACATTTTGAACAGTTTTCTTTCCTACCGGTGAAAATGATAGAATCTTAGTGAAAAATCTTGATCAAGGTGAATTGTCAACATCCTGCCGCAACCACTAAAATCTTGGTGTCATCTTGATTTATATTTTGTCTAGCATAAAGTTTTCAAACTAATAATTTGTTAACTAACAAAGATTTTTGAAAACTAGTTTTTAACTTCAAAGGTTTCAAAAACCGAGTTATTATTGAAACCCGAACACGATTTGTATAATCCGTTTAGGTAGTGGGACAAACAAGTTAATGGGTTGAATCCTTTTATTTTTAAATAAATATTAAAATTACATTTTTGGTTAATCGATCGACCTGCTGATGAGTTTTTGGTTAGTAAGCATTTTAAGTAGAAAACTATTTTTAATAGTACAACGTGCCAAATTAAATTTCCAAAATTATGTTACATACATCTAAAGCTAACTTTTATGAGCGATTTAAAAGGTTTTACTCGTTTTGGTTGACTTTCAATAAGTTCGCCCTATTCTTTCACTTCTTGTTGACTTAGCATATGGTAATAGGTTTCTACCTTCAAAATGAAGTACGTTGTTTAAAAAGATATTATTTTGGGTAATGGCATGGCATCTGTGAGATACTTATCAAATTTACTGAACAAGATTCAAATGGTAATACTTTGTTGTTAAAGAACAAAGATTGGATCTTAAGGGATCTTTATTTGCGTTTTTATTTTATTCTAATCTCTCCCATGAAACTTTTATATCATCTAACTCTATTATTGTAATTAGTGTAGCGTCTATAGACATTACTACATTAGGACGTGGATTGCATTAATCTACATTAATGTACCAACATCCATGTCGACGATTTTGAAGTCAATTTAGGACTTGCCACCTATACCAACGACTGGTTACTAACCTTAGATCGATGTCTATCGTTTTTTACGTTGTGTATCTTCCTGTTATCAAGCTCTGTTTGCTTCTTTGTTGATTAATTTTACTTTATTTTTTTGGTAATCTTGTATGTTGTAGGGTATTTGACACAAACAATCTCAGGAGTTCCCTGCGACCCTATCATCTAAACATGCATGGAAATTTATGAAGCTTACGACAGCTGTAAGAACATTCATGATTTTGAATAGTTTTCAATTAATTTTCTTAGATCTTAGATAAATTTCTCTTGGTGTTGGCTAAGCGAATTCAAATAAACATAGTGATCAAGTTATATTCAACTTTTATTATGGTTCTTTTAACTTTTGTTCTTTAGAAATGAAATTGCCTCTTTCGGTACCATTTGTACTCGCTATTATCACGTGTGATACAAAATGTTAATAGGAGAGAGAGACATTAGTATCAGACTGCTCGCGTGCTTAATTAGAATGAGACAATGCTTGAAGTACTTACCTCGATTTACCTTCTATACACAATTGTGACATCATGTTTAGGTAATATTATTGAGAGAGAATTTGTTCCCATTTGGCAAATTTGCTACCCACGATCCCAAGATGCCCTGGATTACATCAAGTGAGAATATTGCTGGCCCAAATTGTTAATATTTTTCATGTGAATACTGTTTTGATTATAGGCTGCTGAACGGCTAGCACTATGATCGAACTAAAACGGTATGTTAGGGATTGAATAAGAAACTTAATCATATGCACCATGCATATCTTCCTCAAATCTTGCATAGTGATTAAAAACTAAGCAACCATTTTAACACTTGGTTAATGATGTAATGTACTCTCTGTCACAGTTAGTCTATATAATTGAAACTAGTAAGCAAACATCCATGTATATGTATTTGTATATATATAATAAACATAATAAAATAAGTAACAACAACTAAAATCCAATACAAAAGTTACAACTTGAAAATCAAAACATTGCAGTTTGTCACTTCACAAAATTGATACCCTCTTTTAGAACAACCTCAATTTAGTTCAAACCTTTTCAGTTTAGTAATCTCAACCAATTTCATTTTCACCACATAAGTTTATAAAATTGTAGCCTAACTAATTCTACAAATTATGGAAGAAAAAAAGAAGATAAATACCGAAAATGACCCCACAAATTACATGAATTACAACCTCTTAAACTAAAGCAAAGATTCCACATAACGTGATGAGTGCACAATACATCGTCTCGCGCACGTTAGCACCGACATACAATCCAGCGCCATTTGGCTGGTTACTCACCGGCGGTGTAAGGCTTCCGTCAGCATTAGACGGCGGCTCAACGTAAGGTGGCGGCGGAGGTTGGTTGAGATTCGGCGGAAGTCCGACGCCGTGACTCACATTAATCCCGAACGCTAATCCGTTCTCGCACTGAATTCCGTCAAAAGCATCAGAAAAAAAGTAATTCGGTCCTTCGATAGTCAACGGAACCGCGACGGTCAAAGGCTCACCGATCTCATCGTTTTGTTGAGCGACGAATTGAAATGTATCACTATCTGATGAATTATCAATGCTACAGCTACGGAACGTCGTGTCGTTGTAAGTTAAAACTACTGTCTGATTCGTATTCGTGTTAAAAACTGCACAAATTTCACAATCATAAAATATCAATAATTAGTTGTATAATATGATCCATTGAAATTCAGCACTGCGCAACTAAAAGTTCAATCACATACTTTAGAATAGATTCTATAAAACGTACTGTAATTAGTAGCCTGATTAACTGAGATTCAATATCGCTAAGTTACATAATAAATTATATAAGTATTTCTAATAAAAATTACTAGTGAAATCGTATAGTTTTCTATAAATATATTGAGCTAAAAAAACAAAAGAATTACTAGTGATTATGGTTGATTTGAGATCGGACTTACTTAAGTAATCGCCGAGATCGAAGGTTTGATTAGCGGTCCAAGAGTCGTAATTAGTGGCGGAAGTGTTGGTTCGAGGGTTGAAAAACCAACCGTCGCGACCTCCAACGGTGTGATTAGTGTAGGCGGCGGTGCTGGTGATGAAAAGTGCGATTAAGGTCAAATGCAGCGCCGGTGCCATTGGATACGGCTATAATTAATCGGTGATTGGAAGCCGTGAAGATCTGATCTCGAAATTCGTTTGCTTTTGAGTGAGACAGAATTGTTTAGTTTATTCAATTTGGGATTCGGTAGTGGTTCACGGCATTTTTTAATGAATTAGCCGAAGAGTTGACTGATCAAATATTTCTTTCAAGGAAAAAATAAGGGTATGCCTAAATATACCCCTTATTTTCACTAACTAAACACTAATAATTACATAATAATTTAGTAGTACTCTAATTATTATATTTAATTATAAACTAGAAATTATTACCCAAAGAGTTGACTGACCAAGAAATCAAATTATGCGAATTATCGTTAAATTAACCGTTAAAATTGAATCTAATCGAATTGAAAAAGAAATTTTTAACAACAATGATTCGTTTTGTAAATTTTGAATCATCAAAATAAATAGTTCGATTATGATTTTATTTCTTAATAATAACCGAATGAACTGAGCCAAACCGAAGTTATATATAACTTATCTAAATTATTTTTCATTACATGTTTTATCATATTCAAATCATTGAAATTTAATATTATGTGATTTTTATTATTTTAATTTTAATAGACATTATAACACAATTGAAAGGCCAATTAATGTATCATATTCCTTTCATGCGTTTGTTTCCTCAGCAAAACTTAACCTAAGTTGATTTCGAAACGATGGAGAATAAGCAAAATACGCTTTCATTTCTTCGATCGTGGTCCATGGATATCGACCACAATTGTTGATGCTATTGCTATTTTTGTGAGGTTAATTATGTATTTGTCATACTTTGTTTATTAACCGATTTAATCAATAACCGAATCAACAACCATTGCCTTTAGCCAACACCGATCAAGTCTTTAACCATAATAGATTGATTAAGATTCTAAATTAATGAAAAATTCGATTATAAAGACGGATTTAGGTTTGCCTCATGCTTAGGCGTAGGTGTTACAATCATTCATACATAAATTGCATATAAAGTTTGTTACATCTCATATTATTCTTTACGTTTTATATAGTACAACCATCTTGGGTATTATTAGTTAACAGAGTATTTTAAATCCGTGTATTGCAATGGGATCTAAAAAAATTACATTTTTAATCAAAGATGTTAGCTATATAAAAGTTATTATTATAATCCCAAGCGTGAAGGAGAATAATTCATCTTGATATAAATATTTTATATCGTTCATATGTATCATAATATAATTTGATTTGGAAATGTAAAGTGAAACTCATATATGGAAGCTAATTATTTACTATTATGTAAAAGGTTGTAATTCTTGCTAACATGTGAAACTAATTTCTCCAATATGAAGCTAAAAAGTACAAAAAGTTGTACTCAATACCGTATATATGACAATCCAACTATTAATATTTGTTGTCTGGATTTTCCCATATTTGCATATCAAATTCCTTCATACACTTAAAGTATTTCATTAAAATAAATCATAATCATATATGTTAGTCACCTTCAAATTGAATATGATAATATAAAGTTTTTAACGATGTATTAAAAAAGATATCGTTAATTTGTCAAATGACATTACAATTATTGTTTTGAAAATCAAATAAGTTGTTGAACTAAATATTATATAGATCCCCCTTATACAATACATCAATGACTTAGTAACTCATTTACACTAAGCTAATGTTGTAACTTAGAATCAACAGGTTTTTCATTCTATTAAAAACATTGTAGATAACGATCAAACAAAATTGACACGTAGCATCAAATAAAACACATCGAAACTATATTTTTTTGTTATATCGAGTTAAGTGATCAAAAGATAACATTGATTATTCGGATATTTGAAGTTTACATAAAGTATATGCAATTACAAAACATATAATTTTAAAAATAAAATATTGTTCGTAGTAATCTATAATTTTTATTTTTTGATGCTAAAATAAAACCTCTAAAAATTTTAACTAAAATGACTTTTATGGTTACGTTTATAAATTTTTACTAAACTATTATATATTTGTTCTTCTCAGATGAGTATTATATCAAGACTATATAACTTTTTTGAAAAAAGAAAAAGAAAATGTTTTGTTACTACTCATTCAATAATTCAATAATAACTCTACATTTACCATCGTGGTAAATATATAAGTTTCTAATACATAATATTTACATTATCTAAATAAAAATTACCGTAAAATTTTCATCAATATGTAATTGAGCTCCAAACAAAAGTCAAGTTTTATGAAAAAGAAAAAAATTAATGCAAAATTTGAGTTACAGTTATGTTTAACGTAGAATATTACAAACGTGAGTCGTGGAACAAAAGCTAAAAAATAAACACAAAGAAGTCGGGAGATAAAAACATGTTCGTTTTAAAAAAATATTTTGTACCATAAACCCAGACAACTTGATCTATGATGTTGTACACTATCACATGCACAAGATCATAAATCATAAAGAGTGCAAGAAAAAATGTCTATGGGTGCAGAAATAAGTTCCCTTAAAAAGAACGGGTTTTTACTAAATATAGATTTGAGTACTGTAGTTGATTTATCGGTGGTTGATAAATGATTATAAAATTAAATTATATTGTTAAAATTAACTATTTAATTCATAAGAGTTAACAGTTTTGTCGTAATTGACGATTATTCAAGAAACTTAACAATTATAAAGTGGCGGTTGAGCTCTTAAACATATTAAGACTATATAAGTGATTGATCCAGAAAATTACGTAAAAGCATAAAATAATTACTTTATAGTAAAAAAATCACATAATAAACATCAAAATGCATAAAACAAACTAAAATAGCACAAAATAGTATCAAACTAGCGAACAACGTTCAAACAACTCAATGTAACATTACGTCGACAATTGTTTCAAATTAGTAACGATATAACTCAGCATCAAGCTAGTAACAATATAACTCAAAAATATATATAGTAGCAGAATTATTTTCATAATATGTACAACAAGTCGACAACACTTTCAGTTTTTAACAAAAAAAAAAACTCCATTAAACCTTTAAAGTTAAAAGTTTTAGAACTTAATGGTATACTATGTATGGAAATTTCTTATTTCTTATAGTTAATAAATAGCTACTGTATGTGGAATTTTTTCATGATAGCGAATAAAACAATTAAATTTCATAGAAGTAAAAGGTTCCAGACAAATTCTATTAAATGGAGTGGTCGTTAGTAGGGGTGAGCGTTTGGACTGATTGGACCGGACCGAACCGGGACCGGCACTGAACCGGTACCGATTATATTGCATAGGTCCGGTTCTCGGTTTTTAAATTAGCATAAAATCGGTTCCGGTTCTAGAACCGGTTCGGTCCACCGGTTCCCGGTTTTGGACCGGTTTATATATGGAATATTAAAATCAAAAACTACAATATGTTGTTTTCTTTATTAGATGCACGCGTGATCATATATAAGCCTCAAATCTAATTTTCAAGTCAAATTTAAATATTTTCCTATAACCACTGTTACTAGTAAATTGATTTTGCTAATTTGGTTTAGGTTTTGCTAATTTGGTTCAGAAGTTTCTTTATTTTGTATTTGTTGGAATTCTAATGAGATGGCCCAAGTAACAAACTGAGAGGTATGAAAATGACAATTGTTATAAACATTGATGGGAAAAAATTAACATGGTATGTACTATGTTGTACAATGTATAGTTGTAATTTTTATCATTTAAACATGCTCAGCAAATAGTTGCTATTAAAGTTATTTTCTGTAGCCGTAGAATTATTAAGTCACGTACATTCGACGATACTACTAACTGTGTTATCCGACATAGACTGCTAGGATCGACATAATGAGAAATTACAAAATTATCAACGCAATGCTGTATAATGTATTATGTTTATTAAGTAGATATGCAAAACGAATACAAGACAAATGTATAAAGTTATACTACTATAGGACATTACACGTCTACATGTTTCTAGTATTATGTAGTTCATTCTTTCACACCTTTTCAGTTCTTTGAGCAGTACGAAAAACTTTTAACTTCTACTAACTATGTAACAAGAAGACAATCTTTGAAGGTTAGTTATTCAAAAGTGCTTTGTGTGTGTGTGTGTTCTTTCTATTTTTTTTCCTTTTGTATGGTACTATAAACAAACTGATGAATGGATCTTTGTGGATGATAGCTTCTATCTGAGTTCCTTTTGGAGCCTCCAAGCTCCCATATAATGAAAAAATATATTGCAGCAATTCAGCATATTAAAGTCATGATGATATTGCTTACTGTATTTATCATAATTCTCTTATATATCGTATTTGTAGACACACATGTATACATACATTTTGGTGTTGCAAAATTTCATTTGTTTACAAGTTTTACTATATTTTTCAAAATGTACCATACGCATCGTGATTTGTACGGGTCCAACCGGTTCAAGAACCGGCCGAACCGGCACCGGAACCGGCACCGATACCGAAACCGGCATACCTAAACCCGATCCGGTCCTCGGTCCATAGATTTGCCCAAAACCGGTTCCGGTTCCAAACCGGTTTCGGTCCGGTTCGGGCCGGTTCAGTCCAAACGCTCACCCCTAGTCGTTAGAATGTAATTATAATGGTCAAATACACAAAATAAACTAGAGAAATAAAAAAAAATACTCTTTATTTTAAACGTATAAAAATTTTTGTCCAAATTTATTTTTTTTACCAAAATACTCTCCCCCGCCCGCGGTCATTTGCCATTTGCAGTTTACTTTTTGTGGCCGGGCCACGTACTCTGGAAATCTCGGTCACGACCTGAAGTCCTCGGAATCGTAATCCGCAAATTGCAAGTGGTAATTGTGATTTGCGGTTTGTGGATGTCCGGGCACGTACCCCTAAAATCTCGGTCACTACCTAGGAAATCTCAATCACGATTTGCGGTTTGCGGCCGGTTCTTGTATTCGGGTATGTGGTTCCATGTCCGGGGTACGTGATAGATTTTGATAAGATTTTGGATAAAATGCATTATCTTTTAACCGTTTTGCGTTTTTAACTGGATAAGATTTCTTATTTGAAAAATGATATTTTGGATAAGATTTTTAGGTTTTTTCATATATGATTTTTACCTCTAAAATAACCTCATTATATCAGTAGATTTCAAAACAAATTCCTAAAACACTCTCAATTGATTTTCATATTCGTATGAAAGATTCAATTGATTTTAATCTAAGATATTTAAGGTACGATTATGTCGCAACCCCCAAGACGCGTGGCAGCGGAAGGTATGAGGTGTCAAAGGGGGCGCCGACCAAATCAAATATCACAACACAAGAGTTACAACAAACGACCTCTATATGAGACATTTTCAAAAATCATTACATTACAAACTTAAAAGTGTTCACGTAAAAACTAGGAGTTCGCATCCGATACGTAGAATTACATAACTATTATTACAAAATATAGTAAATGCAATCTAATTCCTTGGTTGTTTCAAAATATGCGACTCGAGCTATTGCTTCCAAAGCATCCTACTGCGGCTGGTCACCTGAGAATACATACTAAAAGAGTCAACATAAAGTTGGTGAGTTCATAGGTTTGAAAACAGTTGATATCACATCATATGGAACGTGTGGAACACAAGATTTCCTGTTTGTATCATCCAACAATGATAGTAATGTATTACAAAAATGTAAAAGAGGTGTATATTGTTGCCATGAGCCCATAGTTCGAGCTTAACTGAGGTGTTGGGTCACAATCAAGTGCCACGATCGTGGTGCCTCCCTGCGAGTGCCTAATCCAACACTCGTAAGAACAAATGATAATGCGTCCGTTTGACCAATTAGCGCGACTAACCCGGACGGGGGGAGTCAATCCCAAATAGTACTATTCATTAACATTCACGCTATAACGATACTAACAAACTATGTGTGGGGGACTTTCAGGATTAGTTAAATAACTCATGCAACCAATATATCGTGTTTTGTACTTGCGTTCACATAAAAATAGCAGTTGTTAAAAGCAGTTGTATGTATTCTCACCCCTGAGTGGAAATAGTAGAAAAAGGGGCTATGAAACTCACCTGAGATTAATATGTTATTTAGCAAATAACAAATAGCAAGCAACTGGTATTCCCAAGAGTAATCTTCTAACGCCCTAGACGTATAAGATTGTGTAAGTAGATGTCTCAAAAGACCATCTATAGTGATTGTATAAGTGGAGGGTTAATGTCCACTTAAGCCAATCATGTAGGTGGAGGGTTAATGCCCACCTATTCGCTAGTAGTTCACTTAACTAATATGTCCATTCTTGTTTGCTTATCGAAAACGTGTACGAACCGTTAGTGAAAGTTTGTGAAAACATAATGTTGATTTGTGTGGTAAGTGGGCGAATCCCACGAATGACGGGGGTCCGGGGGCAGCGCCCCTGGTGGCGGGGTCCAAGGGGTGGCAACACCTGGTGGGGTCCAAGGGGCAGGGCCCCTGGCTGGGGTTGAGCTGGGTTTTTAGCGACACAAGGATAGTGTCGCTTAGTGTTATTGGCGACACAAAGCTAGTGTCACAAAAGGTTCGATTTTTGGGTTGTTAGCGACACAAGGCTAGTGTCGCTAATGTGATTGGCGACACAAAGCTAGTGTCGCTAAGGTGACGGTTCAAATGTTACAGCGACACAAGGCTAGTGTCGCTAATGTGATTTTGGCGACACAAAGCTAGTGTTGCAAAAGGTTCGATTTTTGGGTTGTTAGCGACACAAGGCTAGTGTCGTTAATGTGATTAGCGACACAAAGCTAGTGTCGCTAAGGTGACGGTTCAAATGCTACAGCGACACAAGGCTAGTGTCGCTAATGTGATTTTGGCGACACAATGCTAGTGTCGCTAAGGTGACGGTTCAAATGATATAGCGACACAAGACTAGTGTCGCTAATGTGACGGTTCAAATGCTATAGCGACACAAGGCTAGTGTCGCTAATGTCTACTAGGCTTCCGCAACACAGGGATCAGAAACAGACCCGTTTTGCCAATTTTATTTCGTAATCCAAATGTTCGAGATAAAATTCAAGGAAAATATATGTTGTTTCTTAGAATGTTAGGTACTTAAAATAATTTTTACAGAATTTTTAGACAAGTCTAAGTATTTATAAAAATTGTAGTTTCCCACAGAGGTCAAAAAGTAGCCAATCAGGAGACATGCAAGGAGATCGAGTTTCTGGGCAGAATGCGTGCGTATTTGGACGAGGTCATCTAAATGACTATTTTTCTCAACAAAATTTCTGAAGTTTTGGCGCTGGTTTCAAGTCTTTCGGATATGTAAATCTCGAGTTATGACTAAAACAATGAGGGACAAATTTTCTGCCTTTTACCCAGCCCGTCTACATGTTTTTGTAAAAATTATTTCGGGTATCAAACGAGCTTCAAAAATTATGAGATCAGTGGAATATGAAAGATAACTTCTTAAACTTAGTTTTAGCCTTTTGAATCGTTCATTTTGGTTAAGTTTTGAGGTAGATATCACCTCCCAAAGTCGGACAAGTTTCCTGGCCGGATGTCATGTAAGGTTCTTGCATGTTTTAAGCTATGAAAACGATTTTTGTGTAATCTTTTGGACATATCTTTGTTAAGTGAGCATTTTAACATGTTTATAGATGTGTTACAAGTATTCTAAATGAGTTAGATGTTCTTACAAGCTTGAAAAACCGATCGAAAAGGAGAGGAAGGTGAGGAAAGGGCTTGATTTCTTGACTTCTCCTTGAAAGTGTGATGGCGGCTTGTGGTGGTGGAGTGGTGGTTGATGGTGGTGAGGATGGTGGCAGATTTTTAGAGAGAGAGAAAGAGAGTAGGGAGAGTAGAGAGAAGGAGGAGAGAAAGTGTCGGTTGTGTGTGTGAAAAATGGAGTGTAGGGAGGTGTTTTTGTGGGGTGGGCTTGGGCTTATTTGGGGTGGACCTATTTGGGGTGGCCTTTTGGACCAGCCTTGTAAAATCCATTTTTTCTTAAATAGTTAGTTTATATGCTTGATATAGGATTAAAATGCTTAACTATGATTTATTTGCATATTTGATGATTAATTATGAGGACTATTGTGGAAATTAGAAACCAAAACTTGTTTAATAGTTGCAATATTAAAGTAAAGGTTGGAATACCTTAGAGCAAGCTAATGTAAGGTGTTAGACTTGAAAGTTATCAAGAAAACAAAATGTAGTATAATATGGGTATAGATGTGTGTATATATATATATATAAAAAAACTGAGATTATTGAGAATATATTTTCTGGAATATTATTATTGAGTATTGTAGATAATTTCATTACGAACGCATAGGCGAAAACCTCATCAAAAACGGAGTTCCGAGCGAAAAGTTATGCAAGTTTTAGTATTTAGTGGTCAAAATGGGTACAAACCGGGTCAAACCCGACCCAACCCGGATATTAATGATATTAAGCCTCAAATACACGAATTTTGACCCCATTTTCTTCTCCATTTCATTTCTAAACTTCTATAGAATTCTAGAGCACACACCTAGGTGTTTCAACAAGAAATTGAAGAAATTCTTGCAAGATTATTGAAGATTCAAAGGTATACTTCCTCAATACCTAAAATGCATTCAATTTAAGTTCAAGGCACATAAAATTAGGGTGCATGTTGAAGAGGATGAGCTGAAATCTTAAGATTATATTTGATAGTGAGTATATTATGTTAGGGTTCTTGTTATTTAGCTATATGCATGAGTGAATTGCAAGATAGGTAGAAACATTGATGAAGCATCCCCTTAAAAACATGTTTTCTGCCCTGTTTTAGAATAATTGTATAAAATCAAATAAAAATCGTTTAGGGGTGAATCCAGCGGCATTTGAAAGGTATTAATGTCTATTTTGTTTTGTATTTAGATATTGTGAACTAATTTCAACCTTAAGGTGGGTAGAAATCGCATTTTGTACAGTGATTTGCTGCTGAATTTGATTATGACAGCATGATGTTGCTGTAGTATAAAATTCATAGAAAATAGAGGAAAAATCCTAAAAATATGTATAAATAGGCCCTGGAAAGGTAAGAGAAATATCTATAATTCATATTTAGAAGTCAAATGATGATTTTGAGTCTAAGATGGGTAAAACAGGTCTGCAAGTCAAGGCTGTACATGAGAAATTAAAGTCGGTTTGATAGAAACAAAAAGGATTAGATATGTTGAGGTTGTGCAATGCTTATGGAATTTGTTATGTGAACTCCAGGTGTTATTTAAGACTTTTGGAAGCCTCGGGAGCGTTATCCGGTCATTGGGTCGATGTTGATGCAAATCCTTCGTTTTGGCATTCGGTTTGACTTAACCGAATTAGACTGTGAGTTTACTTGGATATATGTTAATTATGTGTTATATACGTATATGTACTATCCTTTGTGCTATGATCCTTATTGTATAATGCTCATTACATGAAATGGTATGGTTGTATATTGTGGATTGAGTCGGGCGCCGGTTGGTCAATAACCCATGGAGGTCCGGGTGAGACAACCGGAGGGGCTGTTCCCTACTCATCAGACCCGGGGAAGGAGGATGGTAGACAGGGGGTGAGTAGAGGGTTTGGGCAACATCCGTGGAGGAGGATTACGGATTGTAGTGCCAAACCTTATGTTCTTTCTCATGTGTTATACATTGATCCTTGGATGATAGACGAGCTATGCATAGCAAGATCTTGAGAAATCTCGTCCGTGCTTGTTTGATGTGTTTAAGTTAATTGTATTGTTTCTTCCTTGTGAGTTTATGCCTTAATTGTATATTCGTTATGAATTGATCTTTGTGTTTCTTGAATATCCTTGTATGTGTACTTATATGAGACATGAGGAACATGATATCCATTTGAACTCACTAAGCTTTGTAGCTTATCCTTTTAGTGGTGAACATTTCAGGAACAAGAGGATAAGGGTAAAGAGCAAGTTGTTGACCGTTGAGTGTTCGGGTTAGAAGCAAGGATAGTCATCTTTTGGTGAATGGTAGTTTATGATTTTTGGGAGCTTTTGGTAATCTTGGATTGGTAAGTAGCGTGTTACAAGCCTAGGCCGAGTTAGGCCTGGCCCAAAGGTGTTTCGGGCTCGAGATTCGTTTTCTCGACTTCGTGTTTCGTTCCCCGTTCGTTTAAACGTTAATTTGTGGTTTTAAAAAGTAGAAAATTTACGTTAAGATTTTGTATATACTTTTAAATTTGTGAATAATATTCGGGATAAGTAAGTATTCTTAAAATACTAAATTGTGTTACAAAAGTATATTTCGGGTGTTGCTCGGGTGTCGGGCTCGGTTTGCGCGTTTTCGTCGCGTTTGTTACGTTTTAAACAAAACGTCAAAGTTTTTCGTGTATTATTATATGAAATAATAATATAAGGTATATAACCACTACTTTAACTATAAAATATGATTACGTTAACTATGAAAAGTTTTCACCAACGTCGTATAAATAGTCGGACTACGTCCGGTTGTTTCGCGTAATTACAAATAATTTCGAAGGTGTAATTCAAACAGTTACGTAAGTGTTCATACACATATATACAAATAGTTGGAAGTAATCACAAGTACTTAGCCTAATAAAGAACTAAATACACGTAATTAGAGTTCTAGTTTAAAGTAATCATTACCCTAAAGTGTCGGGTGTCACAGATTAAAACTTTTTAAATTTGAAATACTTTGTAATCTTAAACAAAATGAGTACATTTAGTGATCAGTTTAAGGTTTATATTTGTTCCGGAGGTCTTTTGGAATATATTAATAGCGTGCCAATGTATTTGTCAATTGAATGTTATCGAGTGCCCTTAAAACTTCCCGTTGCACAGAAAAACCATTGACATATAGAGTTTTGTTGAAAAACGTTTTTAAAAAATTAGGTTTACCATTCGATGCACCAATTTGTACTAAATATAAGATAGATGAATATGTTATTGATATAACTGATGATGCTGATGATTTTAGAGATTTTTTTGTGTCATACAATTAATAATAATCTAATAGAACTTTACATTACTAAAATTGTAAAAAATGTTTCGGGTATTGGTAGCAATCTACCTAGCGGTGGTAGTAGTGGTTTTCAATAACATTTTCAGCAACTACAAACTCATGATTATTTCCAA